>CM045902.1:2616684-3994027 GCA_025169955.1 Salix arbutifolia
AGTTGAAAGACTAAACAAAAAGAATTTTACACTGCATTTTGAAAATACTATTTTTAATTATCTGCGATTGTACTTTACAATGTAATTTTACATAGTCTGCTATATTAAACACAAAAATCATGCAACTATCATATAGTTTAATCAAAGATTCAGACCTTGAAAGATAGCTACTCAAATGTCAAGTTAAGGAGAGCCAGCAAAGAAAACAAGAACAGGGAACCTCATTCTTGATATACCTATTCTCAGTGACATCTGACAGTGATCCTTTCTAAAAAAATGAAACGAAAACCAACAGTTTCAGAGAATTAAAAGATGAATTAAAAAGAAAAATGAGGAAGCAAATTGCCAATATGGGCCTGAATCTGCTTAAGAATAATAATAAACAAAGACTTTATTCAGCAATAGATTATAGATTCATAACCTAGCTGGACAGTGGAAACCAAGAAATTATATATTACAAGCCAAATAAGAGGTTAAATACATGCATTATCTCAACTTCATGAAAAAAAAACAGACATCATCCTATTAAAGAAGCAATCAACTTAAAAGTTTAACCTAATAAGTGAAGCTTCAAAATAAGATTTTATTATATTCACCAACTCCTTAACCCTTTCGAAGATCCCAGAACGGGTGATATGTACCCGTGATCCATATCAAATGCAGGTATTTCCTCGGCAAGATACTGGATATTTTCTAACCTGGAAAACATGGTTGGAGGGTTTATTTGTAATATGACATAACTGTAAACAGAGTTTGCATCAAGGTGAGCAGAAGCAATGAGAGAGCAGCTATGAAGGAAATCAATGTCCACGGACTGTTGAAATAATTACGCCTCAGCTTCGCCAACCATATATTGCGCCGCCGAGCGCAGTGCTTCTCCACTCGTTCGAATAGTTGAGCATAATAAAAGCGATCACGATCGGAAAGCATGACATTTATGCCTAATTTGCTGAATAACATGCAGACCATTTCATCATCACCCAATCCATTTTCAATGATTCCGCAGTGTCGAAGTATCTGAACATCTTCTCGAGTGTTGATCAGACAATCCATCAAATTTATATAATCAGTGACGTACAGATGCTGGCGCTGCGAGCATTGTTCATAGGCAATAAGATTTCGGAATAGAGACTCTGTTGTATCTACAACTGTCAAACATGGGATTTTTATCATGCCTTTTTCAAAACTCACACCCTGGAATAACCCATACTGTTCTTCTTGTTTTCCAAACTTAATGCCAGCTTCTTTCAGCTCTTTGGCACTGCGTATGAACTCCGATTTTATGTTCTTCGCTTCACTCTCCCTAGGCGGCGGAGAAGGGGAAGGCAGCAGCCAATTATGATATACCAAGTCCAGAAGATGCTTGCATTCGGGGGATGAATTTCTATTGCTTGTCTCGAGCCTCGAGCCTGGAAACATCCATTTGAAGAAACGTGACGCCTTATCAACGAGAGGGTCACTTTCGTTCGGCATTGCCATAGAAAACAACTTCAAAAGAACACAGAATGGAAGTTGATTTTCTATTAACAGCATATCATATGATACTGTAGAGAGAACCAATGAATTTCCAGTAACAGGATCTCCTTGTTGAGGCCCAGACGTGGCAATCTTGCAAATCAGTTCAACAATAAAACAACCATCAAGAAGCAACATTTCAACAAATGCATCCTTGCCGAGGCTAACTGGCTGGTGATAGTATTGACGAGCTCGTTCTTCCAAATCTCTCATAGCCGCAACATAACTTGTCAAGCTATTTTCCGGCCTGCGTTGAAGAAACGTTTTTAGATAGTGCATTTTATGTTCTTCCATCATCTTGAAGTCATCTTTTCCTCGGTGATAAGGACCAATGGAGAGGATTTCCGGTTCATATGCCCTGTCATTTACAGAGCGTAGGACACGGGGGACCTTAAAAATACTCCATGTTGACTGATTAGTTGACAAATTTTGCAGCAATATCTGGATTTGATCGGATAAAGGGTCCCGACGATTCATTTCCCCCCCCCCCCTGAATTAATGTATACAAAATGTAAATATAATTGAAGCACAGGAGAGCATTACAGAAATAAAACTAAAAATGTTGATGTTGAGGACAATTTGAAAGTGGTATTGTTTATAATGATAAAACAAATTGTTTAAAAGATAGTTACGAGTAAATTTGGATTTGCATAGTTCGGATTACAATATAATAATTAGTTGGATGATTATAAATATAAAATAAATCGTGAATTAAATTTTATGTTATTATCTATATTTTTTATTAATACCATTTACAATGATTATTGTTGTCCGTATTTATATTTAAAAAATTAATTGTTTGGAATTGTTAGAATGTTGAGCCGCATAATATGATTTTACATCATGAAAATCATTGCACCCGTCATATTCAAACCATTTTCTATTTATAAAAAAATCAAATCAAGCACATGATTGTTGAAGAAACATAAAGAGTTGTTTCATAATAACAAGTATTTTCGGTGAAAATATTTGTTAAAAACGTTATAGAAGAACATGTTCAATAAATCAAGATCATTAATAGAAAGATGTTTTTATTAAATGAATCAAAATAATTAGTATTTATTAAAAACTAAACACATGCTTGTTGAGAAACCACAAAAGATTTTATTTTTTAAAAAGTATTTTGATTGAAAATATATTTTTCTTGTGTAAAAGTCATAGGAAACCATATTCAATGAATAAGATGATTCATAAAATCATATTTATTATCAAAAAATTATATTTCAACAATAATTTCTTGGCAAATATGTTGGTGCTAAAGCATGTTTTAGGTTAGTGCATGGGTCACTTAAACCTTTAATAGAGTTTGGTTCTAAGATGTTACACTGGACACACAAAGATTCTCTAAATATTATAGGGAATATATTGGATATTGAATCACAATCTTGGATGATCAACTCCAAGCTACTACATACTTTTTGTACATGCTCTCTTGGATCAACCAACCCATTATAGCTATCCAAACTCATTTTCATGAAAATGTTGTCCTTACTAAGTCAAGTGTTTAATATGTGTTTGGATAAGGGAGAAAATCTTCATTGATAGGGGTTATAGATGTTCCTCTAGATATGCTCATGCACATACTGTCTCTTAGTTCTTTGTCAATTATTATTTTGGAGCCCGGAGAGCTTGGTGTAGAATGATAATTATGGTGACCAATGTCTATCTCATAGTAACTAAGTGGGACATTCAAAGTAGTTGCTTTTGTATATGAGTGTGGAACCTCCATAAATGTAATTCTACCCGGTCTCCTTAGGATAATGTAGTCGTCTACTAGTTCCTAGAGTAATTGGTGGCCATGACACTAAGATATTGTACATTGTTAAAGGGTATAAAAATTTGTCGGGATGATAAGGTCTGATTTTGTCAACATGACCTAGGTAAGGAGTTGCCCTTAACTAATGAGTTGTTAAAGCTCTAGTTAGGTATAAGTGTTCGCAACAATAAGTGAATTTGTCTCATGTCCCAACCTAGATAGTCATTGGTTATATGCTATAAAATGATTTGAAAATGTTAAACGCAAGTATTAAGAAAAAAAACTAGTGGCTTTTTTATCAATTCCCCAACAAAGAACATCATTGATAATGTCCTAAAAATCTAGGCAATTTAGGAACAAGACTTCGGGGTTAGATAATTAATTAATTAATCAATTGGTCCTGTTTTTTGATCAATTTTCCCACAAACAACACCATTGATGATGTCCTAAATTTCAAGATTGAATAATTAGTTAATCAATTCGTCGTAATAATCTTATCAATTCTCCATAGCTAAAGTGGTTAATAACTCATACTTGATACTTGGTAGGCCAAAATAATATAAACAATTATTCTAGATGAAGAAGGATGCAGTTCATTATGTCCTTAATACTTATTCTAGATTTTTATTTATAAATATTAACAAAAAGGTTAACTCATCAGTGATAAAAATATGTTGGTTCACAAGTATATAATTTCAAATCATAAACACAATCTGCAAAGTTTGGCTCCCGCATGCCAAAATTTTCTTGAGATTATAAATTAAGACAGGGAAAAGAAACCTAGAAAACAAGTTATATATTCATAATGGTTAATACATAATGGATCAACAATCAATTGATACTGTTAAAAACTACTACTTACTTGTTTGAAACTAGCTAGCTCAACCTTTGCCACAGGCTGAAATGTATGGATCTTCAGATCTAGAGATGAGGGAAAAAAAAATACTAACAGGTATAGCGATAGAGCTAGAAATCAGAGTTATATGCTGGGGATTTCTAGAGCTAGCTACCCAAACACGCGAAGAGGACTTAGACTTGGTAAGCTAACAGTAGCATGTCTCCATCGTCCTCGTTCTGTGCATGACGGGACAACTATATATCTTTGCCAAGTTGGGATTAATTGGGCCATTGACTTCGGGGTGGATGTGAATTTGAGTTGCATACAGTTGACATGGATTAAAATATTATTATAATCCACAATTAATTATTAATTTATAGTAAAAGAGTTATGTTGTTTATATTATACACAACTTGCCAAGCTTTGTTTATTTATGAGCGGACACTTTGCTTGATCTCACCCAGATTCTAACCACAACGGTTGCTAAAAAATCAGGGCTTAAGATTTTTAACTTAAAAAATTGTTTTCACCTAAAACACACAAAAAAAAACTCCATAAAACATGATAAATCTATCAATGACATTAACAAATTCAAAAAAACGCTCCAAAAAAAACAAATCAACCTGGAACAAAAAATCAATTCGAACTCAAATTTATTTATTTTGATAAAAAAAAACACATAATATGAACCCTAAAGGTTTTTTTTACAAAAACTAAAGGTAAAAAACACATAATATGAACTCTTATCATCATATGAAATAACTTGACATATTTTTTATTTATTTTGATAGCCTAAATCGGTGTCAAAGATGTACTTCTCTCTCTACAACTGGAATTCAAGAACACATCTCTTCATTAGAGACTAAAAAATAATAAAAATAAATTTTTATATCAAAAATTAATTTGAAAAATATTGAGCCACCACAATTTTATCATGCCCATTATTTCTAAAGTTTTAAGAGCAAAATAGGCCCGGCCTCATTTTCTTTCCTAGTTTCAGCTTTACCCTTTTGTTTCGGGTTTTTTAGGCAATGGACACTCTCTGTTAAACTAAATATTATATATAACAATCAACCTCATTTAATAAGCTGCTTGAATTGGACCGGTTAATCATCAACCCTCTGCAATAAAAAGTATGCACTGAATGGGAGGGAGTAAAAGTAAGAGAAAATGACAATTTTACTTGAATGTTACAAGCTAGGGTTCTTAGCTTAGAAGATGTGTCTATTTATCTATCTATTGACCGGAAATAGGAGCTGTTTTGAAAATAATCTCAAAGTGTTTTTTTTTAAATACCTGCCATGGTAAAGAAAAAGAAAAGAAAGAAACAAGCACGTTCGAAGAGCACAGTACACCGCAGAGTTGTTTGCCACGTTCATGAATCTATCGAAAAACAATTATTGATTGGTTGGACTGTAGATGTAATGATTTACTTCATGAACAATAACAAATTCGCACGTTGTTATTGTATTTAATTTTCATTTATTTTTTAATCACTGTATTTTTTTTATTGAGTTTTATTCTAATTCGTATACATGATATGATATGGCATTATTTGAATAGTTGAGGCATCCTAAATATTCTAAAACATTATTATTTCAAATAAATAAATAAATAAAATATTTTTAAAATTAACCTTCAAAGTATCTCCTGATTTGACTAATTAACCATGTTGTAAATTGATTCTGATTTCTACACGGGTAAAAAAGAAACCTAACTTCAAGCTCTAATTCAATAGGTTGGTGGATATATATTGGGGTCGGCCGAGTCTTAACACTAAAATCTACCGAAATTGCTAATAAAAAGTTATGGCCTAGAGTTCTGCAGCTGGATTTGGTGACACACAACTCAACTTGATATCGGGCCTGATATTGGTCTTGGTCTTGGGCTTGATATTGGGTTTGGGAATGGGCTTGGTTTTGGGCTTGGGCTTGGTTTTGGGATTGATACTGGGTTTGGGCTTGTAAATATTGCTCGTGTAGTCCCTTTTTTTTGGTTCCTGTCTCTTAGAAAACACTCCTATTGCTTACTTTGTGATGACCTTTCTACCGAGGTCGGATCAACTTTAAATAGATCTTCTGGGTGAGATTCTTCCAAAATCATAGTGAAGCAAATGACTCAATTTTAGATTTATAAAAGATGAGAAAATAAGACCATTTGTTTAAAGATACCACTATCTTTGTCTTAGCTTTGATGATTTGAAATAGTGATGTCGATGAGGCTAATGAAATAATACGGCCAATCAGTTATTAATATCCTTAATTAATTATATTAGGATAATTCTTATTCCACCATGTGATAATTATTCTCTGATTACTTCTATGCAGTTATATTCATACAAACTTTATTTAATTTTTAGATTTTATTCTGAAAATAAATAAATAATTTTCAAAAAGGAAAGCTACTGGGGATGGGGATAATATTGATTCCATAATAAAATTAAATAAAAAATATAAACAAGCGAATTACACTCAAGAGTTACCTCCAATAAATGGTTAATATGAGGATTAAAACACATTCAAACAAAATTAATCTAAGCACGAAAAGACAATCAAAGGTAGTCTTCACATATAGAAAGACAAAACACGTGCACATTAACATTCTTCTTTAGTATACTCTTTTCCTTAGTTTATGTTTTGTAAACAACTTGTAGTATATTCCTAATAAATGAGTCTTTAATGATTTTTCACAGAGTCTTCAACCTGTTTTGGATTGAAGGTGATTCTTTTCCTGCAAACTTTTAAAGTTTCATACAAACATTGTTTTATTGGGGTGAATTGGATGCCTAGATCCGTGATCTTCTGATTTATGAGTTTGTAGAGTTGTTTTCTTGGGGTTTTCTCATCTGAACACCTGCAAATACATTGCAATAGAAAATATTAATATTCAAAATGAACAAAAAAACACAACATAATTAATTTTTCTACAAACTTGGTAGGTTTATTTGAAGACAGTAGAAAAAAAACTGTTTTCGTTTTTCGTATAACCTAGCAACCCACCTAGGAACTTTCTATCAACTTTTCTAATCTTAAGTACTACAGTTAGACAAACAAGAATTGTAGCATAGAATTGCATGAGATTTAGGAGTAGGACCTAATCCTCTTCCTAACTCTCCATGACAAAATTTGAAAATATCCATGACAAAATTTGAAAATATATAATAAAGCAAAATTTAACTTGAAATCCCATAGCTTGGTGCAGTACCAATCATCAATATAGTTAGTGGAGAACCCATTTTGGTCCAAATCTGACAAAGACAAGGGGGGTTGGTGAGGAGCCTTTTGCTGCGGCAGCATGGTCAATCACTTGGCTTTCTTTGTTGATGATTCATAAAATCTATGTAATGGGGATTCGTTTTTCATGATTTCTGGTTTAGATTATCATGTAAGTCAAAGTTGGTACCCCCGTGATACCATTAAGAAACTTGTTATATATTAATTGATTTTTTTCCTTTTTTTTATAAAGAATTGAATTGATCTTAGTATGTCGAAATATAAATTTTATTTCATTAGAAAAGGTCAATCTATTCTAACCTTTCCATCGAAGTAGTTTTTTAGAGGTGTTAGTCTTGTGATTATCAATTTTTTTTTCTCACTCCGAGTCCTGTTCGTGTAGATGAATTTGAGTTTTTGAATCGTTTGATTTCAATATCAAGAGCTCAAGACTATCCCCATTTCAATATATAGTGTAAAAACAAAAAATCCTAGCACGATTTAATTAGCATGGCACTCTATTCATCATTATTTTAAGGACAAACCCTTGCCTGTAGATTCTTTCGTTTTCTTTGCAAATTCTTATTGATTTCCATGATTCTTTCATTTGATTTTTAGTTGCAAATCATTTTTTTTTGGCTAACAATCATGATGAGACCCATGATATGTTCTTCCACATGATACACATTATGATTTGGTTTAGATTTTAGATTTGTCTTTTACAAAAAGAGTATAAATGATATCTTCACACTTTTGAAACAGAATAAAAGTAAAAGAAAATGATAGCCTTAATTAATTATATAAGGAGAGTGTTAACACATGAGATAATTGTCTTCACACTACCTCTACATGTAGTTATCATTAAACAAGCTTTACTCAATTTTAGACCTTATTATGAAAGATATATAATTACTTTTTAATGAAGGGAAGCCACTGAAAATGATATTAATTCCATATTGAAATTGGATTTTTTTTTAAAAGAACACTCAAGAGTTTCATACAATAATTTATTAATACGAGGATTAAAACAACAAAACTAATTTAAGCACGTAAAGACTAGAGGTCTTCATAGAAGACAAAACACTTGGACACTTGGGCTTGGGGTGTGCATCTTTAACCTCTTAATAACGAGCCCTTATTAAGTTTTCATGTCCTTTAGTTTGTTTTGAGATTGAAAGGTGACCATTTTCCTGCAAGCTCTTAACAGTTTCATACAAGCACTGTTTTACTGGGATGAATTTGATACCCAGATCCTTGATCTTCTGATTTGTGAACTTGTAGGGTTGTTTTCTTGGGTTCTTCTCATCTAAACACCTGCAAATGCATTGCAACACAAAATATTAATATCCAAAATGAATAAGAACCACAACATAATTATTTTTTTCTACAAACTTGGTAGGTTTATTTGAAGACAAAGGAAAAATAAATAAATTCGTATAGCATAGCAACCCAACTAGGAACATTCCATGAACTTGTCTACTCTTAAGCACTACAATTGAATTGATCTTGGTTAGTAGGTCAACATATAAGTTTTATTGCGTTGGAAAAAGTCGATGTAATCTGACCTTTCCATCGAAGTAGTCTTTTAGAGGTGTTAATCTCGTGATTATTGTAAAGCTGTTCGGAGTAATAACAGCTTACTTGGTGGGGATGGGATACTCCGGGAAGAACTTTGCAAGGATTTCCACCACCTCTCCACGGTGGAGCATTCTCTCACAACAAATGTAACGACCAGAGGCGGAAGGTGTCTCGAAGACTACAATGTGGGCTAGTGCGACATCCCTAACATGCACATAACCTTGAACAGCGTTGGCATATGTCTTGACTGCTCCGTTCAGGTATTTGAGGATGTGAATGGTGGTAGCATTGACGGTGGGTTGCAACAATGGTCCAAGCACCACCACGGGGTTCACCACCACTAGGTCAACTCCTTTCTTCTTAGCCAAATTCCAGGCACCCTGTTCTGCCACAGTCTTTCCATAGCAATACCAATTCTGCAATTACACTTCATTTAATTGACTTAACCCCTAAGTGTATGCGTGCACAATATTTATGTTAATCAATCATCATCATATGGTATTAATCAAATACCTTGGTGTTCTTGCAATACTCAAGATCACTCCAGCAAGATTCGTCAACGACAACATCAGGGCTCCTATTGGGGTCCATGTACACAGCACCAATTGAAGACGTGAAAACCACTCTTCGGACTTTGGCCTCAGCTGCTGCCGTCATCACATTCTTGGCTCCATTCACTGCTGGGTCCACCATTTGTTCCTTCAAGTATTGTAACACAAAGTCATCTCATCATCAAAACCAAATTTGTACTTAAATTTGCGGCAAGCCTAACATTCGTCCTTAGAAGTCCAAGTGTTGTTTTTATTTTATTTTATTTTCTTGAAAGCCTCAGCATCCAAACAAGGTTCTCACCACCAATTAACCAAAAAAAAGAAAGAAGAGGAAACATACCGGATCGTCGGTGAGAGGAGAAGCGGTATGGAAAACTCCATCACACCCTTGAATAGCCTCGTGAAGAGACTCATAATCAAGAAGATGAGCCTTGCATAAAGTTAATCTTTCTTGAGCTCCTTCAAGCTCCATCAAATGGGAATTCTTGGGATCAGCTGTAAATAACAACACAAATACAAAGCATTAAACTAACACAATCTTAAGAGCAGAAAAAGAAAAAGGAATGAAACCAAGTGCGTGATTATTATAAACTAACCTGGGTTCCTCACAGTTCCTCTAACACAGTAACCTTTCTCTAAAAGAAGTTTAACAATCCACGAAGCAATGAAGCCACCAGCCCCGGTGACGCAAACAGTGTGGCCTTGGCCTGAAAGCGATGCACTGTCGGCAGGCATGTTGTTTTGATATATGTAATATGTGTACGTACGTGTTTGGTTGTAGAAGGAAGGTATAGACGATTAAACTTCACTGCAGTTTTATAGAGGATTCATCTCCTTGCCCTGAATCAATGGATACGAAATGTAAATATAAATGAAGCATAGGAAAGCATTACAAAAATAAAAATAAAAATAAAAATAAAAATGTTGCGGACAAATTGAAATTGTTTATAATGATAAAAACAAAGTGTTTAAAAGATAGTTATGAGTAAATTAGGACTTGCAAAGTTCGGATAACAATATAATAATTAGTTGGATGATTATAAATATATAAAAAATAGTGAATTAAATTTTCTGCTATTATCTATATTTTTTATTAATACTATTTACATTGATTATTGCTGTCTGTATTAATATTCAAAAACTTATTGTTTGGAATGTTTAGAACATTGAACCGCATAATATTGTCCGTTGAACGTTAATCAATTAGTTCTAGTAATCTTATCAATTCTTTTTAGCTAAAATGGTTAATAGCTTATACTTGTTTCTTGATAGACCAAAATAGGTTGTCACCGGCACCCGCAAAAGATTCCCTTTAATAAAGGTAAAGACTCTTTGATGCTATAAAATATTTATCTTATGAGTTATACGTATGAATATAGAAAAATAATTATCTTAATTTCAAAAATATTCACAATAAACATAGTGTAATATGGTGCATTTATTCTATTGTCTTGTCTAAGAATAATGATAGAGAATACTTGATATTGGTGTGGTTATTTTAATAATATTTTTATTTAAAAATGTATTAAAATAATATATATTTTATTTTTTAAAAATAATTTTTGACATTAGTATATAAAAATAATCTAAAATTATTAATTTTTTTAATTTAAAATAAAAAATAAAAAAAAATTAATTTTTTCCAAAAATACTTTTAAAATAAAATGTCAAATATCTGTAGTCAGATTTTGTAAGCAAACAGGTCTTCGTCCTCGTTCTGTGCATGGCGGGACAGCTATATCAATGCCAGGTGGGGATTAAAAGGGCCATTGACTTCGGGGTGGATGTCACATGTTATCTTGACTTACACACTAGCATGCAGGTGCCATTGGATCAAAACATTATTATAATTGTAGAGAATCAGCTTAAGCTAATGGAAATCAAGGAAGATGATCAACAATTAAATGCAATGGAAATCAAGGAAGATGATCAACAATTAAATGCAATCACGGGAGGAGATCAACAATTAAATGTTGAAGAAACACATGCAGCTAAGGAAATGCAGCAGCAGAATCTCGTCCATTAATTCTGCAGATCATCAATTGAGGAAGATTCGATCCTGTACATTAAAACAATAAGATATGTAGAATTTCTGAATGTATGAATCAAATGTGATCTCTATATAGAGTGCAGTATGTAAAGAACAGGGCAACAAGAAAATACAGAGTACATATCTTTCTCTCAAAATTCTATATAATTTTATTTTTCAATAATTCAAAACAGTCATGTTGTTTATATAAATAAATAACGTGTTACGCTTTGTTTATTTATTATTTACTCGATAGAATAATAATAAAAAAAAACATTCAATTAACTCAATTAACAGAATTAAATAAAAAAAATAAAAAATGATACTTAACCACACATATTAGAAACATTATTTAAAAATAAAAAGAATTTACGGTAAAAGATATAGTATATATACTTAAAACATAAAAAAATATTAATCCAAATATTTTTTTTTACATTAAAAAAAAGATAAATGTTGACAGACGGACACATTCATGTTGTGCCCACGTGCGGGCTACTAGGTAGCCCATGTGATTGTGCCCTTTTTTCATTGCTTTTTGGGTGGATGATTTTGTTTTTTGAAAAAAAAAAAAAAGCCTGCCGCGCCCTCCGTGAGAGCGCGGCGTCGCAGCGACTCTCCCCGTGGGCCGAGAAATTCATGCTGGGGTTATATTTTTATTTATGTGAAAAAGTAAGTCGGCACCTAGTATTATGGTTACTAGAAAACCTAAACTGATTTTTCCGAGATTCTAAGGCAAAAGACTGGTTGCGTAAAGGGAAGGTTTTAGCACCCCTAGTACGCCCTACCTAAGATAAGCTGCTTGGTGTTTTAGTTTGCCTTATGATTTGCTATGATGTTGATCTTTCAAAAAAAAATATTGGTTAAATGATGATGACATATTATTCCCGTAAAAATATTTTGAATATTTACCACTTTAAGATTTCTTTATCCAAATATTTACGGTGAATAACAATGAATTATCCCCGCTAATATTTTAGATATTAACCTCTTTAGAATTTCTTTATTCAAATATTAACAGTGAATAATGTGAATCCCCAAAAATAAGATTTTTGATATTTTTGGAATATTGGCCAATACCCTTTGAATTTTACAAACATGTTGTAAAATTAAAAAATACGTGAAAACAATTTTTTTGTGTTTACGAAATCGAAATAAAAATTTAAAAGAATAAGTGCAAAATGAAAAACAAAATATATAATTAATTATAATTGAATGACAAAACTGCAAGAAATCAAAATCTTGAGACCGAAAAACAATAAAGAGATTTTTTAAAAAATAAAACAGTGTAACCAACATAAATTAAAATTTTATAACATAACTGAATAAAAATAAAATCTCAACAAAAAATAAAATTAAAAAATTAAAAACAAAAATAAGCGTGCGTATGATGCACCTCCAGTGTTCTAGAAAAGAAATAAGAAAAAATTGGTCAATTGCCCATACACCCCTGGACCTAGCGATATCTATGAAAAAACTGGAGGTTCAAGTGTTGTAATACCCCTGGTTCCAGTGGTGGTGTTTTGTCATTTTGGGGGGCTAGTTTCGTTATTTGACTGTGCAAAGAATTTGAAAATACCATCCATGTCCCCTGGAAAATCCGAAAATATCCCTGGTTCCGGGGGTTCAAAATTTTCAACCCTGTGGTAAAATGATAGTTTTATTGTTCGAATCCATAGTAATTCGTGTTTGTGTGAACAGTGAAATGCCGATGTCTTTTATATATACCTATAATATCTGACCGAAAATAGTTGTTTTGAAAATAATCTCAAAAGTGTTTTTTTTTTAAATTGCAAATATGGGCATTTGAGCGCAAAAGGGTTTTTTTAATATATATATATATATATATATTCGAGAAAACTCTATTTTTTTTAAAAATTCTTTGCGGGTTCGAGTTAAGTAAGTAAAACCCTGATTGTCTCATACTCTTAAACGAACACATCTTGACTCAAAATTGAGACCTATAAAACACATTTCAAGTCATTGGTGACCACGTCACTTTCTTGAGGACAATAAATTATTAACGTTGAGGGGTTTATGCCAAACTTTCAAAATTTTGAATGGTTTCCATAAATCTTTAAATAAGAGAGAGCATTGTAATATAGCCATGTGCATATATTAATTTCCTGATGTGAAGCATGACCAAGAAACATAGAGAACTCCGCAGATGTGGGACAGGAGAGCCAATCGACAGCTTTCCATCTTTTTATATTGTTGGATTACAATATTTTCTTTGATCAAAAGAGGAAAAATCATGGTGTTAATTTTTTCATGTTTTGCACCACTATTAAATCTTAATTTCTTCTCTCCATCTCCGTAAAGAAATCTAAATAAAATAAATCTAAATGCTTAATCTATAACCATCAAATATAAAAATAAAAGGAATATAGAGTATATGAGGTGGTTTAAATGGACTAAGTTTTAAGAATTCCGACTGCCATTATCATGTGTAAATAGTATCCATCTTTAACAAGTTAGGTTGAATTACATAATATAAATATTATAGATATATTAATTCCCCCCCCCCCCCCCCCCCCCACACACACACACACAAAAAAAAAAAAAAAATACACGCCTTTTATTTTCTCCCAAGAGCTTAGAAAATGAGAGAATGAAGATTAAAAAAAGAACGAAGTTAAATAGGAAAATTAATATTTTTTTTCTTAAATTTTGTAAGTTCTTAATTTAACTATTTTTCTTTAAATTTCAAATATGGATTTTTTTGAATACAAAAGGGTTTTGTAATAGATTCTTAAACGTTGAGGGATTTATGTCAAATTTTGAATGGTTTAAATAAATTTATAAATAAGAGAGAGCATTGTAATATTCGCATTTGTATACTTATGCGAGCCCCTCAAAAAAAAATATTTTGTAGTATATATCAATTACCTTATAGGAGGCTGTGGGAAAGGAGAGCCAACCAAAAGGTTTCATCTTTTATATTGTAGGAGTACAATATTTTACTTTAATAAAAAGTGCAAAAAACATGGTATTCATAAATGTAAGATAATATAAATTATATTCTGGGATCTCGTCTAATAATTTAAATTTTTAGATTAAATAATTCTTTGATATGATATTAGAGTCTTATTAATCCAACGGTTATGAGTTCAAATCTTACCACCCTCATTTTATTTGATAAAAATCAAGTACAAGATAGTATAGATCTGTGTGCAAGTTTCAAATTCAATAAATTTTAACTTGAAAAAATATATTAAGGGATATTATAAATCATATTCATTGAGTTTTTCGATGAATTATTTCCTTAATAACAAATATAGTCGGTAAAGAAAAGTTTTTTGTTTTCATTGGAATTATTTTAAAATACCTGCCAGGTAAAGAAAAAGAAAGGAAAAAAAGAAACAAGGACGTTTGAAGAGCGCAGTACACCGAAGAGTTGTTTGCTACGTCAAGGAGGAGTTAATGACGGATGTGTAAATAGTTCCCACGTTATTATTGTATTTAGTTTTCATTTATTTTTTAATTATTGCATTTTTTTTTTTTATTGAGTTTTATTCTAATTCGTATTCCTGACATTATATTATTTGAATAGTTGAATCAACCTAAATATATACTAAAACAATATTATTTTAAATAAATAAATAAAGTATTTTTAAAATTTACCTGCGAAGTCTCACCTGATTTGACTAATCAACCATATTGTAGATTGATTCCGATAAATTTTCTAAACGGGAAAAAACAAACCTAACTTGAAGCTCTAATTCAACACGATTGTGGGCATATATTAATTAGATACGACTATCTTTGTCTTAGCTTTGATGATTTGAAATAGTGATGTCGATGAGGCTAAAGAAATAATACGGCCAATCAGTTATTAGTATCCTTAATTAATTATATTAGGATAATTCTTATTCCACCATATGATAAGTATTCTCTGATTACTTCTATGTAGTTATCTTCATACAAACTTTATTTAATTTTTAGATTTTATTCTGAAAATAAATAAATAATTTTCAAAAAGGGAAGCTACTGGGGATGATATTGATTCCATAATAAAATTAAATAAAAAATATAAACAAGCAAACACTCAAGAGTTACCTCCAATAATTGATTAATATGAGGATTAAAACACATTTAAAAAAAAGTTAATCTAAGCACGAAAAGACAATCAAAGGTAGTCTTCACATATAGAAGACAAAACACGTGCACACATTAACATTCTTCTTTAGTATACTCTTTTCCTTAGTATATGTTTTGTAAACAACTTGTAGTATATTCCTAATAAATGAGTCTTTAATGATTTTTCATAGAGTCTTCAGCTTGTTTTGAGATTGAAAGGTGATTCTTTTCCTGCAAACTTTTAACAGTTTCATACAGACACTGTTTTACTGGGATGAATTCGATGCCTAGATCCTTAATCTTCTGATTTGTGAGCTTAGGGTTGTTTTCTTGGGTTCTTCTCATCTGAACACCTACAAATGCATTGCAATAGAAAATGTTAATATTCAAAATGAACAAAAAGCACAACATAATTAATTTTTCTACAAACATGGTAGGTTTATTTGAAGACAGAAGGAAAAAAACTGTTTTTGTTTTCGCATAGGCTAGCAACCCACCTAGGAACTTTCCATCAACTTTTATAATCTTAAGCACAAACAAGAACTGTAGCATAGAATTGCATGAGATTTAGGAGTAGGACCGAATCTTCTTCCTCACTCTCCATGACAAAATTTGAAAATATATAATAAAGCAAAATTTAACTTGAAATCCCATAGCTTGGTGCAGTACCAATCATCAATATAGTTGGTGGAGAACCCATTTTGGACCAAATCTGACAAAGACAAGGGGGGTTGGTGAGGACCCTTTTGCTGCGGCAGCATTGTCAATCACTTGGCTTTCTTTGTTGATGATTCATAAAATCTTTGTAATGGGGATTCATTTTTCATGATTTCTGGTTTAGATTATCATGTAAGTCAAAGTTGGTACCCTCGTGATACCATTAAGAAACTTGTTATCTATTAATTGATTTTTTTCCTTTTTTTTATAAAGAATTGAATTGATCTTAATTTGTCGAAATATAGATTTTATTTCGTTAGAAAAAGTTAATCTATTCTAAACTTTCCATCAAAGTAGTTTTTTAGAGGTGTTAGTCTTGTGATTATTATAAAGTTGTTCGAAATAATAAGAACTTACTTGGTGGGGATGGGATATTCCGGGAAGAACTTTGCAAGGATTTCCACCACCTCTCCACGGTGGAGCATTCTCTCAGAACAGATGTAACGGCCAGAGGCGGAAGGTGTCTCGAAGACTAAAATGTGGGCTAGTGCCACATCCCTAACATGCACATAAGCTTGAACAGAGTTAGCATATGTCTTGACTGAGCCGGTTAGGTACTTGAGGATGTGAATGGTGCTAGCATTGACAGTGGGTTGCAACAATGGTCCAATCACCAGCACTGGGTTCACCACCACTAGGTCAACTCCTTTCTTCCTAGCCACATCCCATGCATCTTGTTCTGCCACAGTCTTTCCATAGCAATACCAATTCTGCAATTCCATTTCATTTAATTGACTTAAACCCCAATTAAGTGTATGCGCGCACAATATTTATCTTAATCAATCATTCATCATATGGTGTTAATCAAATACCTTGGTGCTCTTGCAAAACTCAAGATCACTCCAGCAAGATTCATCAACGACAACATCAGGGCTCCTGTTGGGGTCCATGTACACGATACCAATTGAAGACGTGAAAACCACTCGCCGGACTTTGGCCTCAGCTGCTGCCATGATCACATTCTTGGTTCCATTCACTGCTGGCTCCACCATTTGTTCCTTCAAGTATTGTAACACAAAATTATCTCATCATCAAAACAAAATTTGAAGAAAACATACTTTGCACCATGAAATTACATAAATAAATAAATAATTTTCTGTACTTAAATTTGCGGCAAGCCTAACATGCATGCATTCGTCCTTAGAAGTCCAAGTGTTGTTTTTATTTTCTTTTCTTGAAAACCTCAGCTTCCAAACAAGGCTCTCGCCACCAATTAACCGAGAAAAAAGAAAAAGAAAGAAAGAAGAGGAAACATATTGGATCGTCCGTGACAGGAGAAGCGGTATGGAAAACTCCATCACACCCTTGAATAGCCTCCTCAAGAGACTCATAATCAAGAAGATCAGCCTTGCATAAAGTTAATCTTTCTTGAGCTCCTTCAAGCTCCATCAAATGGGAATTCTTGGGATCAGCTGTAAATAACAACACCAATATACAAAGCATTAAACTACCACAATCTTAAGAACAGAAAAAGAAACCAAGTGCGTAATTATTATAAAGTAACCTGGGTTCCTCACAGTTCCATCAACAGAGTAACCTTTCTCTAAAAGAAGTTTAACAATCCAGGAAGCAATGAAGCCACCAGCCCCGGTGACACAGACGGTCTGGCCTTGGCCTGAAAGCGATGAACTGTCGGCAGGCATGTTGTTTTGATATATTTATTATGTGTTAGGTGGTAGAACGAAGGAAGAGATCGAGAGGGAGGTGTTCTCCGTTACACTTGATTTAGAAAGTGGATGCTACAAGAAAAGAAGTGGCGGGGTGCATGCATTTATAAGGTTTAGAGTTGCCATCCTCACCAACTACCGGCACGTATTTGCCATATAATTTCATCATGTTTCTTGCTAGACAGTAAAGAAAGACCATTCAATTTTAAACCTTATTATGAAAGATATATAATTACTTTTTAACGAAGAGAAACCACTGAAAATGATATTAATTCCATATTGAAATTGGATTTTTTTATAAAAAGAACACTCAAGAGTTTCATACAATAATTTATTAATATGAGGATTAAAACATTAATTTGAACAAAACTAATTTAAGCACGTAAAGACTAGAGGTCTTCATAGAAGACAAAACACTTGGACACTTGGGGTGTGCATCTTTAACCTCTTAATAACGAGCCCTTATTAAGTTTCCATGTCCTTTAGCTTGTTTTGGGATTGAAAGGTGACTATTTTCCTGCAAGCTCTTAACAGTTTCATACAAGCATTGTTTTACTGGGATAAATTTGATACCCAAATCCTTAATCTTCTGATTTGTGAACTTGTAGGATTGTTTTCTTGGGTTCTTCTCATCTGAACACCTGCATATGCATTGCAACACAAAATATTAATATTCAAAATGAATAAAAAACCATAACATAATTATTTTTTTCTACAAACTTGGTAGGTTTATTTGAAGACAAAGGAAAAATAAAAAAAATTGTACAGCATAGCAACCCCACTAGGAACATTCCATGAACTTGTCTACTCTTAAGCACTACAACTGAATTGATCTTCGTTAGTAGGTCAACATACAAGTTCTATTGCGTTGGAAAAAGTAGATGTAATCTGACCTTTCCATCGAAGAAGTTTTTTAGAAGTGTTAATCACGTGATTATTGTAAAGCTGTTCGAAGTAATAACAGCTTACTTGGTGGGGATGGGATACTCCGGGAAGAACTTTGCAAGGATTTCCACCACCTCTCCACGGTGGAGCATTCTCTCACAACAAATGTAACGGCCAGAGGCAGAAGGTGTCTCGAAGACTACAATGTGGGCTAGTGCCACATCCCTAACATGCACATAACCTTGAACAGCGTTGGCATATGTCTTGACTGCTCCGTTCAGGTATTTGAGGATGTGGATGGCGGTAGCATTGACGGTGGGTTGCAACAATGGTCCAAGCACCACCACGGGGTTCACCACCACTAGGTCAACTCCTTTCTTCTTAGCCAAATTCCAGGCACCCTGTTCTGCCACAGTCTTTCCATAGCAATACCAATTCTGCAATTACACTTCATTTAATTGACTTAACCCCTAAGTGTATGCGTGCACAATATTTATGTTAATCAATCATCATCATATGGTATTAATCAAATACCTTGGTGTTCTTGCAATACTCAAGATCACTCCAGCAAGATTCGTCAACGACAACATCAGGGCTCCTATTGGGGTCCATGTACACAGCACCAATTGAAGACGTGAAAACCACTCGCCGGACTTTGGCCTCAGCTGCTGCCGTCATCACATTCTTGGCTCCAGTCAATGCTGGGTCCACCATTTGTTCCTTCAAGTATTGTAACATAAGTCATCTCATCATCAAAACCAAATTTGTGCTTAAATTTGCGCGCGGCAAGCCTAACATTCGTCCTTAGAAGTCCAAGTGTTGTTTTTATTTTATTTTATTTTCTTGAAAGCCTCAGCATCCAAACAAGGTTCTCACCACCAATTAACCAAAAAAAAGAAAGAAGAGGAAACATACCGGATCGTCCGTGAGAGGAGAAGCGGTATGGAAAACTCCATCACACCCTTGAATAGCCTCTTCAAGAGACTCATAATCAAGAAGATCAGCCTTGCATAAAGTTAATCTTTCTTGAGCTCCCTCAAGCTCCATCAAATGGGAATTCTTGGGATCAGCTGTAAATAACAACACAAATACAAAGCATTAAACTAACACAATCTTAAGAGCAGAAAAAGAAAAAGGAATGAAACCAAGTGCGTGATTATTATAAACTAACCTGGGTTCCTCACAGTTCCTCTAACACAGTAACCTTTCTCTAAAAGAAGTTTAACAATAAAGCAATGAAGCCACCAGCCCCGGTGACGCAAACAGTGTGGCCTTGGCCTGAAAGCGATGCACTGTCGGCAGGCATGTTGTTTTGATATATGTAATATGTGTACGTACGTGTTTGGTTGTAGAAGGAAGGTATAGAGGATTAAACTTCACTGCAGTTTTATAGAGGATTCATCTCCTTGCCCTGAATCAATGGATACGAAATGTAAATTAAGACATGGAAATGAAACCAAGAAAACAAGTTATATATTCACAATAAACATAGTGTAACATGGTGCATTTATTCTATTGTCTTGTCTAAGAATAATGATAGAGAATACTTGATATTGGTGTGGTTATTTTAATAGTATTTTTTATTTTTTAAAAATAATTTAATTAAAAAGAATAATTGTCTTTCGCCTATGCTGCCACAACTCATTAACATCCAGATATTTTGTGATACACGTGCCTGAGGGAGTTAAGCTGTCCTCTCCACCATTTTTCTCTAACTTGGCAGTGACTTTAAAAGGTAAGCTAATTAGTAGCGGTGGGACAAAACAGAGCCCTGATATGAATGGACGTGAGGCAAAAATTATATTTCGTTAAACATTGTTTTGTTTGATAGGTTTAATTTAGAGAATTTAAGGGTTTTTAGTTAGACCATAAAATATATTAATCCTGTGAAATTTTATTGACGTTATAAACTTGAAATAAACATTACTGCATTGACACAAAAAAAAAAAGAACGAAAAAATTGCCAGGACTTTCTTGTGATTTAGTTGTGATGCCAGCTAACTAATTACTAATCTGAGTTTAATAACATTATATATATATATATATATATATATATTTTATTGCATGAAGAAATCTAATTTCAACCCACGTAGCACTAGCACGATGATACAAAGGATTGCTTGTTTTATTTTTTACTAGACATTCTGATGCTGTGTTTGGTTTGGGAGAATGGCTAGAATGAGCAGGTAGGTGTTGCTTACACGAACACTTTTGTTTTAGGCTTTTAGCAATTGATTATGTTCAAATTTTACTTTTTATAACCAAATAGCATGGGTGTTTTGTATTGTATCGAACCCCGAGAGTAAGATACTGTGAGGGTGATAGGCGTGCATGGTAAGACTTGAATTCTGACGCAGAGAAAAGAAATAAATCCCTTCCACTGCTAGGCCAATACCTTGCTTTCAAATTTTACTCTTACTCTTACAAGTGCTTGTTTGAGAAATTCTGTGTAATATTCATAATTTTTTTAAATGATTAATATGAGAGCTTGCGAATTGGATCATTGTTTCGAATTCATGATCATGAAATTATGGGGATTCCGCACAATCAACCGTTAGATCATCAATGTTTATATGAACACATGCTCATATCAGCCATTTTCAATCATTGTTAGAATGCTTTTGATAGATGATTTAGAAATTTTACAAATGCTAAAATCAAATGGAATAGCCACTCAAAGTCGGGGAAGAGAAGATGAAGATTCGGTTATGATATTTCAGTGCTTTAATTTTTTAATTTTTTTTATCAATGTGGTTATCTAGTTTAATTTGTGCGTATCTCGATTAATCTTATCAGTCTTGAAATTAACGATCATGTAAGTTTTTGGTGGTCATAAATTTAACAATCATGTAAACCTCTAATGACCATAAAATTAACAATTATATAAACCTTCATTAACCATCATATTAACAACTATATGGTTTAATCATGAGATGAGAACAAATCTATTATTATTAAACTATTGTCACTCGGCCAATTAATAAATGGTTTTCGGTGCTTTAAATTTTGTTACGGTGCAATATAGCATTCACCAAACGAACCAACTTGAAAATTTTCAAGTAAGAGAGACGAGGACAATTTTATTTAACACCGGAGGCTTTTTATTTTCTTTGTGTTTGGTGAAGGATACTATCCAGCCAGCAAGAGTGTATCAATAGCGATAGATACGTATACGCATGGTTGTTAAAATTGCGATTTTGACACGATATGGAAAGAGATTCGGAAACTCGGATCGTAAGATCGTACCTGAATTTTTCCGTACAAAAATCGTAAAATCATAGCTAAAATCGTGTAGGTAGAAAAATCGTAAAATCATAAGTAAAATATTTATGAATACAATACAATATAATTATGTCTATAAAACTTCATTAGTTAAGGTTCATATATAATTCATAATAATTTAAAAATACATTACAAAACAATTATGTCCATAGAATTTCATTAGGTAAAAACTAAAAAATTTAAAATAAATATTTTGATGATATGCTATATAAATTAAAATCAGTCTCATATCCGTCATTTTTCTCG
The DNA here is from genome assembly GCA_025169955.1 of Salix arbutifolia. Lineage (NCBI taxonomy): Eukaryota > Viridiplantae > Streptophyta > Magnoliopsida > Malpighiales > Salicaceae > Salix > Salix arbutifolia. The sequence continues at coordinate 2,639,041 of CM045902.1, forward strand.
TTATTTTTAATATATTTGTCGCACCCCAAAAAAATGAGCACGGCGTCACGGCGACCCTCCCCGTGAGCGGGGGATTCGTGTGTCGGGGTCTAATCTTTATTTTCGTGAAAAGGGAGTCGCCACCTAGTATTATGGTTACTAGAAAACCTAAACTGGTCTTTCAAAGATTCTAGGGTAAGGGACTGGTTGCGTAAAGGGAAGGTTTTAGCACCCCTAGTACGCCCTACCTAAGGTAAGCTGCTTGGTGTTTTTGTTTGTCTTATGATTGCTATGATTTTGATCTTTCAAAGAATATGTTGGTTGAATGATGATGGTATATTATCCCCGCCGAATATTTTGGATATTGACCCCTTGGGATTTATTTATCCAAACACCGAACAGTGAATAATAGCATACTATCCCCGCCGAATATTTTGGATATTGACCCCTTGGGATTTATTTATCCAAACACCGAACAGTGAATAATAGCATACTATCCTCGCCGAATATTTTGGATATTGACCCCTTAGGATTTATTTATCCGAACACCGAACAGTGAATAATATGAATCACCAAAAAAAGGTTTTTATAATTTTTGGAATATTGGCCAATACCCTTTGGATTTTTACAAACATGTTGTAAAATCTCAAGATGCAAGAAATGACTTTTTCTTTGCGAAATCCATGCTAGAACACATTTTCTCTTAAAACTCCAAGATAATATATATTTTTTGAAACAAAAAGATTTTTTTTTAAAATATGCTAGTGTACTGGCCATATGCAAGAAAACAACATATTTTTTCTTTAATAAAAATATTTTTTGGAAAATTTTGTATTTTTATATTTTTCTTTATTTTTTATTATATATATTTTGTGGGCCAGCTGCCAGCCCTGATGGGCCGAGAGGCCCATCATTTGGGGCTGGACTGCCAGCCCCGGGTGGGCCAAACGGCCCACCCATTCCAATGGTCAGGCTGGGCCGGGTAAGGCCCAGCCAGCCCAGCCCGCTGTTCTGCATAGTGCAGAACAGTGGCATGCACGGGTGGCACGGGGGAGTGAATTAATTCACTCCCCCGTGCATTAAGTTTACATGCACAGTAAATGGAGGATTTTTCGACTGTGATGAAAGTAGAAACTGTTAATACCGTTGGGTAGAGGAGGTCGAGGTGGTTGTCCCGGTGGTGGTGGTGTCGGAAACGGTGACCTGTGGTGGCCGGAATGGACGCCGGAAGTGACGGGCTGTGTGGCTATCGTCGGGGCTGCTCTGTTTTCTTCGCCGGAGAAGGTGGCTGAGGTGCTGGAGTTGATGGCGGAGACGAAAGGGATGCCTAGGTGGTGCTGAGGGGGAAATGTGGGTGGTCGACGGTGATGGTGGTTGGTTGGCCGAGAGGGAGAGAGAGAGAGCTCCGGGTCTGTTTTTTAGAGAGAGAGAAGAGAAAAAAAACGAAAGCCGAGAAGAAGAGTGAAAGGGAACAGATGAGAGGGAAGAAAAGATTCAAAAATTCTCGTGAAATTTTCTTTGTCTTCTCTCAGCCTTTTTTCTCCGTTTTCTCCCCCGTATATTTCTTTTTCTTCTTTTTCCGATCACCTCTGTTTCTGTTTACTCAAATTCGGCTCTGCACCTTCGTCCCCCTGCTCTTCGTTTTCTACGTGAAATTTGCTTCAGCCCCTCTATTTTTCTCAATCTCCCCTCACTTTCTCTTTTTTTTCTCCTTTTTTCCTTCCCCTGTATCTTTCTTTCTCGTCTCCCCCCTCTCTCTGCATGCATGGGCATGCCTTTTATAGGCCGGAGGCAACCCTTCGGCTGCCCCTGGCGTGCACCGACGGGTTGCCGCCGCCTGAAATTTCAGAGGCGTGCCCTGCATTGTTCAGTGACTGAACAGTGCAGGCACGCTTGCACAATTCAAAAAAATCAGAGGGTGAAAGTACGATTTGGTCCCTCATTTTGTAATTGTCTTAATTGCACCCCCAATTGGATTTAAACTTATGAATTTTTGCAATTGCATCCCCGTTAAAATTTCAAGAGTAACCTTAGCTTTACGCTCCTTTTTTTATTTTGGTCCTTGATTTTTAATTTGCGCGATTTAAACCTCAATCGACCATTAAATTCTCAATTTATTCAATTTTGCCCTTTTAACAAAATATTTTTGGATTTTTGTTTTTTTTTCTATTTTTTTCTTTTTCTTCCGAAACCTAACAATAAGTAGGTCAAAATTTGGGTAGCAACAGATGCCCCCTCTTTACAATGCTTACGACTAAAGTCTCGTAAAAGACTTTAAATAGTAAGTGTTGTAAAGAAAACATAGGATAGTGAAGATGGTCTCCTTATTCTGGGTGCTCTACCCAAGCTGAATATGGTCTCATTGTTCTGGGTGACCTACCCGTGTTAGAATAGTTAGAGTGGTCTCATTTTTCTGGGTGACCTACCCGGTTAGCATGGTCTCATTTTTCTGGGTGACCTACCCGGTTAGCATGGTCTCATTTTCTGGGTGACCTACCCGGTTAGCATGGTCTCATTTTTCTGGGTGACCTACCCGGTTAGCATGGTCTCATTTTTCTGGGTGACCTACCCGGTTAGCATGGTCTCATTTTTCTGGGTGACCTACCCTGTTAGCATGGTCTCATTTTTCTGGGTGACCTACCCGGTTAGCATGGTCTCATTTTTCTGGGTGACCTACCCGGTTAGAATGGTCTCATTTTTCTGGGTGACCTACCCGGTTAGAATGGTCTCATTTTTCTGGGTGACCTACCCGGTTAGAATGGTCTCATTTTTCTGGGTGACCTACCCGGTTAGCATGGTCTCATTTTTCTGGGTGACCTACCCTGTTAGCATGGTCTCATTTTTCTGGGTGACCTACCCGGTTAGCATGGTCTCATTTTTCTGGGTGACCTACCCTGTTAGAATGGTCTCATTTTTCTGGGTGACCTACCCGGTTAGCATGGTCTCATTTTTCTGGGTGACCTACCCGGTTAGCATGGTCTCATTTTTCTGGGTGACCTACCCGGTTAGAATGGTCTCATTTTTCTGGGTGACCTACCCTGATGAAAGTTGAAGTGGAGGGTCTCATTATTACGGGTGACCTACCCGGATGGAATATGGTGAAGATGGGGATGCAATGCATGATGATGCATGTATACTTACTTGAGAAATATAGGTCCCCTTTCGCTGATGCTCCATTGTCATAGGATGCCTTTGCCTAACATCCAAAGCTTTGTTGTCATTTATCCACCCAACTTAAGCACACTGCTTATTCTAGCTATCTGCGATAATCTCTACTTTCATTTGTTCATCAATTCTGAACTTGCCCCCAAGTGTGGTGTTGCTTGATTCATCATGAAGGGGTGTAACAAGTCATCCATTTTTCTTTGACTCTTTCAATAACAGCTCTTTGGTTTGCGTGTGTTTGCTAGCAATCATTACAAGGCTTGCTAAAATACTGTCCTCGTCTTATATTGTCAATCAATCACGGAGTTTATCATCACTTGAATCATATTTCTTCTACTATATGTCATCATCGACCTTCATGCGCTGGATTGTCAAGTTGTCCAGAAATGCATTGAAAACTTATCATTGCATGCCTAATGTTATCCACAATAAATCCCTCTCAGCTCGCGAGAAGAGATATATTGTCATCATAACCCATGATCATGCGATGAATTGTGCCTTGAATTGATGCAACTGTTCGGTCATGCAATCTGAAACTCTTCGTTATAGATTCAATTTCTTCTGAATAAAATCTTCTTAGTCCATGCGAAGAATTATAATGTTGTCATTAACAAGGTTATTATTTTTCTTTGCGGTGAATTGAACCTTGAGTCGATGTGCTGTTAAAGTCAATTATCCCCCCATTAGTCTTGGTGGCACAATACTTTTCAACATTTATCAATAATGCGACTCATGTGATGACATCTGTCTTTTTATCACTAACATGTATGTAGTGAAGCAGAGCTTGAATCTAGAACTTCAAAACATATTATCCCACATTCAACCTCTATGGTGCGCACATTCTTCAACATTTATCAAAATATACCTATGTGACAATATCTTTGTTTAGAGACAATCAAATCTGTGGGTAAGCCCATATTTCAAAATCTGAAGATGCACTTCAAATGCAATTTTATTCTCAATCACTGTTGGAGCTTATCAAACCATCACTCTCTATTAAGCAATGTTGCCCTGAGTTAAATTCGTTGGTGCTCATTGATGAATTTCACTAAATCATTATTTTCTTGTGCTTCTTTGCCCCCAAGCATGATGTGAAACTGCTTGCAAGATCCACATTTTTGGCCTCTAATCATAAGCTTCCCAATGATAATGAAGAATTGTCAATGTCAAGGATTTTGTAAATCCGACCAATATTTTCTCTGTTTATAAATCTTTCTTGTTCTGACATTAAGTCACCAATTTCAAAAGAGCATGTGCATCCAAAGTCTAATCCTTGAAATAAAATAAAAGAGATGTCATTTGTTGAAAATCAAATTCATTTGGTCAAATTCCCAATACACGATATTCAATGCGTGCAAACCTGTAATTAGCTTGTATTTTTGCAAACAGCAATTGACCCATTATGAGATTGAAATTGTTTTTTCTATGGGTTTAGTTTTGTTTCAATTATAATCTCTAATTTTAGGGGTATGTCATTTGACAGTACGTGATGAAGTGATAATTTGGTTTTCAAACAATTTAGACTGTCAAGTAAAGACTCGAGATTCAGTTGAAAATTTGTCTCTTTTTTCAGCACTTACTTTATCAAAATGAATAGCAACTTTGTAACTTAGTTCGTGAAATTATAACCCTTATGGAAAAACCCTAACAATATTGGAGAGCCCCATTTATCAATAAAAATTGCTTGCTTGATCAAGAAAGACTTTTAAAAGCATATAACGAGGCTGTGGTTCATGGCTATAAAAGAAAATGACATTCATAGGCTTAAAAAAATGTTTAAGGGTTTCAAAGGCCCAGGATCACCATCATCTATTCGTTAACTCTTTTTCTCTTGTTGTTTTTGTAGAAGAGACCACATCAAAATACGTTAATTATCTTAGCGTGATTTTTATGAATCAACCATTGCTCTAAGAATCTCTACAACCATGCCATTCCTTTCATTGACAATTTTAAACTTAAAAACTCAAACCATCTTTTGTCATCTAATATTATTTCATCTTTTGTTGCATTTAATATAGTCTAACGAAATAATTTTGCAAGATCTTTATTTGATTGATAACTTATCTTAATATAACATTTCTTCCCACCTGAGGTTTGACCAAAGATACCAACAAACATGGTATAATTCAATATTTTCTTCTTTTTCTTTTTTTCTTTTCCTTTTTTCGTTTTTTTTCTTCAATTTTTTTTTATGAACTTGTCCTTAGCATCGACTCTTGGTTTTTGTCATGTCCTATCCCAACTCGATTGTTCTCCCATGTTTGGTTCTTGTTCTTAAACCTCTCCCCTTTTGTTGATTCTAATGTTGTCACTATATCCTCAAACCACAAATCTCTTATTGGCCCCTACTGTATTTGCCCCAGCATGAGGGTGTAATCCTATTTTTTTATTTTTTATTTTTTTTTAATTTCATGAATAATGAAGGAAATAAACAAATATGGACCTTTGTCTTTTCAAGCGAAGTTGGTTTTAACTGATAAATTTTGACCTTGATCAGTGTAATGATTTGGACGTGAAAGAGTCATGATGCGTCCAATAACTATTAAAGCTTAGTTCTACGATGTGGTTCAAAAGCTCGATGTATGGACTCAAAAATTGTTTGGTCACCTGGTATTGGTCATAATGTCTTTTAACAAAAGTTGGGTCAATTTTGCAATCAAAATACTTTTAATTTTCAAAAATGATAAACTTTAACTTTTGCATGTTGGAGTTTGATCAAAATACTTTGTCAAAAATAAAAATGTCAAACATCTCTTGATTTCAAAACAACAAAAAGACAAGGAAAGCACATGCTTCAATGAAATGATGATTTAACCCCAAAACAAAGTGATAGCTGATGAGATTCCATGAGAAAATTACTGACGATTCGACACTTTTCTCAGACTTTCCAAACAATCATTTCTATATTGTCATTGCTCATTGATCTCGCTTATGCTCGCGAGATTTATTGCTGACATTGCCGACGATAACATCCTCCACAAAACTTGACTTGCCTTTTGCTGGTTAACTTCCACTTTGATTACTGAAATTCTTTCAACTATTCATCCCTCGTAACTATCCACTTTTTTTTTTTTGCGCTCCACTGCGCTCCTCTTTGCACATAAAAAGTGAATCAAGCTTAGAAGCACTCTTGTCAAAAACACCAAAGTGCGCAAATCATAAAAATTTCGTCATAGGACGAAAAGACTCTTTTTACGGCAAATTCGCTTCTTCGAGCAATGTAATCTTGCAGTGCACATGCTTTGACCTCTTAGATACCGGATTCAACAATCCCATATTATGTTTCCACACTCGTGATATTTTATCTTTGCTCGCAAAATAACATGGTTTAATGTGCGTGGCGGCATAAAACTCCTAAATTTGACAGTGCCGCAAGAACTCCACATGATTAAAAGAGAAATCAACTGATACTTAAATGAGCTGACAACTTCTTTGACTGATGCTCGCTTTCTGAAAATAGACTTGTATAGGGACTATCCGCACTCCTTCAAAGAAAACCCGAATTTCCACAATCTTCATTTATGAATGCATTAACACTTTGCAGATGATATCTCAGCGTATGGCCCACTTGATTTCACTGGAAAGTAGAGAACTCCATCTTTGGCTTGCCGAAAAACACGAATGCTATTTCTATATTGGTGTGAATTTTCCTTACCAATGTCAACGATTCCTGACCTTTTGGAGGATGATAGATTGAGGGACCCATATTTCAAATTGGGAATGCATGTTGAAATGTATATGCATGCTTTTTTTTTTTTACAAACTTGCCCCTTGAGAAGTGACACATGTTAGTAACAATTGCATGATAAACAACACTGTGGGAATGCATGTCGAAATGTATATGCATGCTTTTTTTTTTTTACAAACTTGCCCCTTGAGAAGTGACACGTGTTAGTAACAATTGCATGATAAACAACACCGTGGGAATGCATGTCGAAATGTATATGCATATATTTTTTTTTGACCGACTCGCTCTTCGAGGAGTGACACGTGATCGTAACTTTGCATGATAAATAAAAACTGTGAGAGTGCATGTTGAAATGTACATGCATGTTTTTTTTTTGACTGACTCGCTCTTCGAGGAGTGACACGTGATTGTAATAATTGCATGATAAACACGAATTGATTTGTGCTTAAACCCTAAAATGAAAATTTCTTACGTGATGGCCACTGTGTCACTCAAAAATCTTAAATTCAAAATGCTCCGAGAAGAGTTTGTCTTAATGCAAAACAAAATGGAGGGAGCATACACCCTAAAGATAGGTTCTAGTTCTTGTATGTGAGACAGAGGGTAGGTTTACTACTTGGTCTCTAAAGAGGATCTCTTGCTGTCCCAGTGATCACCCTCGTAAAGGCGATATGGGGGTTTAGCAGATAGCGGGATGGCACGTATACCAATCACTACCAGTCTAAACACTCAGCAAAGAGTTGGGGTTTACACAAACTTCAACCTTGACTCAAGTCATAGGTAAGCTGCTAGTCCCCCACTTATCTTAAAGTTTAGTGTGTGCTCTTGAAATAATAAAAGTGATGCATGACAAGGCATATTATGATGACAGAATATAAAGATGTATGCTAAAGCTTCTAAAAAATATAAACCATCCATAGCAATATGAAAACAATAACATATCAAAAACAAACAAAATTATCAAGCCTAGTCCAAAGTCCCCAGTGGAGTCGCCATCCTGTCGCACCCCAAAAAAATGAGCGCGGCGTCACGGCGACCCTCCCCGTGAGCGGGGGATTCGTGTGTCGGGGTCTAATCTTTATTTTCGTGAAAAGGGAGTCGCCACCTAGTATTATGGTTACTAGAAAACCTAAACTGGTCTTTCAAAGATTCTAGGGTAAGGGACTGGTTGCGTAAAGGGAAGGTTTTAGCACCCCTAGTACGCCCTACCTAAGGTAAGCTGCTTGGTGTTTTTGTTTGTCTTATGATTGCTATGATTTTGATCTTTCAAAGAATATGTTGGTTGAATGATGATGGTATATTATCCCCGCCGAATATTTTGGATATTGACCCCTTGGGATTTATTTATCCAAACACCGAACAGTGAATAATAGCATACTATCCCCGCCGAATATTTTGGATATTGACCCCTTGGGATTTATTTATCCAAACACCGAACAGTGAATAATAGCATACTATCCTCGCCGAATATTTTGGATATTGACCCCTTAGGATTTATTTATCCGAACACCGAACAGTGAATAATATGAATCACCAAAAAAAGGTTTTTATAATTTTTGGAATATTGGCCAATACCCTTTGGATTTTTACAAACATGTTGTAAAATCTCAAGATGCAAGAAATGACTTTTTCTTTGCGAAATCCATGCTAGAACACATTTTCTCTTAAAACTCCAAGATAATATATATTTTTTGAAACAAAAAGATTTTTTTTTAAAATATGCTAGTGTACTGGCCATATGCAAGAAAACAACATATTTTTTCTTTAATAAAAATATTTTTTGGAAAATTTTGTATTTTTATATTTTTCTTTATTTTTTATTATATATATATTTTGTGGGCCAGCTGCCAGCCCTGATGGGCCGAGAGGCCCATCATTTGGGGCTGGACTGCCAGCCCCGGGTGGGCCAAACGGCCCACCCATTCCAATGGTCAGGCTGGGCCGGGTAAGGCCCAGCCAGCCCAGCCCGCTGTTCTGCATAGTGCAGAACAGTGGCATGCACGGGTGGCACGGGGGAGTGAATTAATTCACTCCCCCGTGCATTAAGTTTACATGCACAGTAAATGGAGGATTTTTCGACTGTGATGAAAGTAGAAACTGTTAATACCGTTGGGTAGAGGAGGTCGAGGTGGTTGTCCCGGTGGTGGTGGTGTCGGAAACGGTGACCTGTGGTGGCCGGAATGGACGCCGGAAGTGACGGGCTGTGTGGCTATCGTCGGGGCTGCTCTGTTTTCTTCGCCGGAGAAGGTGGCTGAGGTGCTGGAGTTGATGGCGGAGACGAAAGGGATGCCTAGGTGGTGCTGAGGGGGAAATGTGGGTGGTCGACGGTGATGGTGGTTGGTTGGCCGAGAGGGAGAGAGAGAGAGCTTCGGGTCTGTTTTTTAGAGAGAGAGAAGAGAAAAAAAACGAAAGCCGAGAAGAAGAGTGAAAGGGAACAGATGAGAGGGAAGAAAAGATTCAAAAATTCTCGTGAAATTTTCTTTGTCTTCTCTCAGCCTTTTTTCTCCGTTTTCTCCCCCGTATATTTCTTTTTCTTCTTTTTCCGATCACCTCTGTTTCTGTTTACTCAAATTCGGCTCTGCACCTTCGTCCCCCTGCTCTTCGTTTTCTACGTGAAATTTGCTTCAGCCCCTCTATTTTTCTCAATCTCCCCTCACTTTCTCTTTTTTTTCTCCTTTTTTCCTTCCCCTGTATCTTTCTTTCTCGTCTCCCCCCTCTCTCTGCATGCATGGGCATGCCTTTTATAGGCCGGAGGCAACCCTTCGGCTGCCCCTGGCGTGCACCGACGGGTTGCCGCCGCCTGAAATTTCAGAGGCGTGCCCTGCATTGTTCAGTGACTGAACAGTGCAGGCACGCTTGCACAATTCAAAAAAATCAGAGGGTGAAAGTACGATTTGGTCCCTCATTTTGTAATTGTCTTAATTGCACCCCCAATTGGATTTAAACTTATGAATTTTTGCAATTGCATCCCCGTTAAAATTTCAAGAGTAACCTTAGCTTTACGCTCCTTTTTTTATTTTGGTCCTTGATTTTTAATTTGCGCGATTTAAACCTCAATCGACCATTAAATTCTCAATTTATTCAATTTTGCCCTTTTAACAAAATATTTTTGGATTTTTGTTTTTTTTTCTATTTTTTTATTTTTCTTCCGAAACCTAACAATAAGTAGGTCAAAATTTGGGTAGCAACAATATTTATCAAAAGTATTATTATTGAAAGGATTATCTGTACTAATACTGGTATCAACAGTCAACATCGATATTACTAGTACTAGTTCCAACTCCAATAAATTATTTCGACATCAGGATATGAAAATGATTTAAAAACATCAAATTTTTTTAATTTAAAGTAAAAAATAAAAAAATTTAAGTATAAATTTTAAAGTTAATATTACTGATTTTCAAGAGTGATTCCATGATACACACACACACACACACACACACATAATTTTTATTTTTTTATAATATATATTTTTTATAATTTTTTTTAATATATATATATTAAAAAATTATATATATATATATATAATTTGTCTAGCAGAATGCTGGACAAATTCAATTTGTCCGATGTGGGACAATGCAATTTGTCCCACATCGGACAAATACCATTGTTCCTCAATTCTTCTCCAGTTAAATACTCTCCAGTCTCCACTCTCCACTCTTCAGCCGAGGCAGCAAAGTTTAAATGTTTCCTTCAATTATCCCACATCGGATAAGTAATGAGAAGGTAAATTTTTTTGTTTATAATATAAGATGAATGAGTGAATCATTTGGCTTTAAAATTATGAATTAGCCGGATCGTAAAATCGGACCGATCCAGTTCGATTTTACGATTTTGATCGATTTTGGTTGAGTTTGACCGAGTTTGACCAAAATCGATTTTTTTACCCGAGTTAACAAGGTTTGATGAGTTGACTCGTAAAATCGGATGATTTTACGAGTCAACTTGCGATTTTGACAACCATGCGCATACGTAAACGTAAGTGAATATATATCATTTTTTTTTACCATGTCAGGCCTTGTGGTAAAATTCTGAATTTATCCTTCAAACCAATCTAAATTTTATAATTATTAATTTTTTTAAATAGGCTCAATGAAAAAAAATATTATTTACTTGAATTGTAAAGTAAGAATAAAATATGAATGAAATTTTTTTATCCGTATAAAGTGTTGTGGTGGAAGGAACTTTTAGGAACTGAGCCTTGCTTTTGACTTTCTGATTTAGTAGAAGCGTGATTGAGATTATTTTTTAAAATATGTTTTGTTTAGAAATATATTAAAATAATATTTTTTTTTATTTTTAATTTTTTTTTTATATTAGCACATGAAAATATATAAAAATATTTTTTTTATTTAAAATAATAAAATAAAAATATTTTTTTAAAAAATATACAGTGTAAAACAATCCCTTTGTATGATCTGCATGGCCAAAAGTAATATAAAAAAAAGGTGATGATAAGACCAATTCTATATATTCACTTTTAAACAAGCTCAGTTAAATTACATTTATTTTTCAAAGAAACCCACAATAGTTTTAAGAAAAGAGGGACCTATATAAGAGAATCATAAACTTAGGGGGACTATTAAAATTCTATATAAGAGGTCTCTAATTGTTTTTTTAAACTTTTGGCGCCCTTGTCAACCTTAGCATCAACCACTGCATCACACGATCATTGCAATCGATAGATCTTTGTGCTTTCACGATTTATATACTCGACAAGATTAACAAAGTCCAGAGTACATATAAAAATATAGTGATGAAAGAACAAGCTGAAAAATAAGCCAAGATTAATGCTAACCTCGTCGTCAGGACCAGCTACCTTTTGCTCTCTTTTTTTAACTGATTCTAGTACAAAGCAAAAAGAATAATAAGAGCATTCATTTCTTTAACGGAGGAGCAATCAGTGGTTTTGGAATCTGAAGTGGGGAGCATTTGCACTGGCTCATTTTACACAGCATCTGGTGCTGGCGGCACAGAAGAAAATGGCGGTGGCTCCTGTGGGTTATTTAGTATTTCAGGCACTAAAGGAGGTGCAAAATAAAGGTCAGGTGCATTTGGGGTGGTTGATTCTATAGGAGGTGGAAATTGTGGAGGCTGATCATCAGGTACAGGTGGAGAAAATACGGGGACTAATGGTGGTGCTGGTGTAAACTCATCAGTTGGTGGTGGTCCAATAAATGGTAGAAATTGTGGCAAATCTTCCTCTGCTGGTGGAGGTGGTGATAGTATTGGATAGAAAAGGTGTTGGTGTAAACTCATCAGCTGGTGGTAAATCTTGTTGTGGTGGTGGATTAAATAAGGGAAATGGTGGTGATAGTGTAAATCCATCTGGTGGCAAATCTGGTTGATTAGCACTTGGTGGGGAGAATATTGGGACTAATAGTGGTGATGGTGTAAACGCATTATCTGGTGATGGGATATCTGGTTCTGCTGGTGGGTCAAATATTGGAACTAATGTTGGTGCTGGTGTAAACTCATCATCTGGTGGTCTGTCTGGTCGGCCTGTAGGTGGATCAAATAGTGGGACTAGTGGTGGTGGAGGTGTGAATTCTGGTGGAGGTAATAACCATGGATTTATTGGCGATGGTGTCACTTCAGGTGGGATTGGTGAAGGGACTAGGGTTTGTGAATTTGTAAAGGTAAGGTGTTTAGATATTTTGAGAGACAAGAGAGAGAATCGGGAGAATGCTTAATTTCTGTTATTTCTGTTTCTGATTTTTCACACACAATACATGCTCTATCGTGAGCTATTTATACCCAAATCTATGTATGTATGTGTTGCAATGTATGCATACTCATAGTATGCATACATGTCCACTTCATACTCTATCATCCCCCCTCAATCACAGGCGCACATAAACCTAGCCTGAGATTGCGACAATGAGTAAGAAATAAAGGAGAACTCAGCCCCTTGGTAAGAATGTCAGCAAACTGCTCCTGTGATGAGACAAACTGAACCTCCAGCTGCTTTTTGGCCACCCTCTCACGGACAAAATGCACATCAATTTCAATGTGCTTTGTGCGCTGATGCTGCACAGGGTTAAAAGACAATGCAACCGCAGACAAATTGTCGCAGAAAAGAACAGGAGGCTGATGAAGTGGAATATGTAAAAATTGCAACAGCTGCTTGATCCAATCAAGCTCAGCCGATGCCGAAGACAAAGCCCTGTACTCAGCCTCAGTGGAGGATCGGGACACCGTCTGCTGCTTCTTAGATGACCAAGAAATGGGATTGGCACCAAGAAACACAACCAAGCCAGTTGTTGATCGTCGATCATTAGGATCACCAGCCCAATCAGCATCACTGAATGCTGTGAGATCTAAGGACCCTTTCTGATAAGTAATCCCAACAGAGAGAGTGCCCTTAAGATACTTGAGAATGCGTTTCATAGCCACAAAATGATTCACCATAGGGTGCTGCATAAATTGACACACCTGATGAACAGCAAACGCAATGTCAGGCCTGGTAAAAGTGAGGTATTGTAGAGCACCTACAACACTGCGATACAAGGAAGGATCATCAAAGGGCTCTCCATCATCCTTGAGTAAACGCTGATATGGAAGACAAGGGGTAGCACAAGGCTTGGCAGCATGCATGTCAGTCTTAAGGAGCAAATCCTGTATGTACTTGGACTGGGAGAGAACCATGCCAGCAGAAGTATGAAGAATTTGAACCCCCAAGAAGAAATGCAAATCTCCCATATCTGTGATCTGAAATTCTGCAGTGAGGGATGCAATGACCTGATTGATGACAATACTATCACTCCCCGTGATGATAATGTCATCAACATACACCAGCAAGATGATAATCCTCGCATCCAGATATTTTACAAAGAGTGAAGAATCTGAATACTTGTGATGAAATCCCAAGGATGGCAGAAAAGATGTGAACCTGTCATTCCATGCACGAGGGGCCTGCTTCAGACCGTAAAGAGACTTATGCAATTTGCATACCAGCTGAGGCTGTGCGCGATCAATGAAACCAGGGGGTTGTGACATAAACACTTCCTCATTAAGAATGCCATGTAGAAACGCATTCTTAACATCAAGTTGCCGTAAACCCCAACCAAACTGCGCAGCAAGTGCCAATACTATCCTCACCGTAGTTGGCTTTACCACCGGACTGAATGTCTCCCCATAGTCCAAACCAGGCTCCTGACTAAAACCTTGCGCAACAAGTCGAGCCTTATGCCTGGCAATAGTCCCATCAGCATGCCTCTTGATTTTAAAAATCCATTTACATCCAACCAGATTTTTATCAGATGGCAGAGGCATTAAACTCCATGTATGCTGTGACTGCAAAGCAGCAATTTCATCATTCATGGCGTTCAACCAAACAGGGATGGTCAAAGCAACTTTGTAACTGCTAGGTTCAACCAAATTCAGATCAGCCGTGGTTGTGGTAGTAGAAGTTGCAAGGCACGCCTTATTCTTAAAAATTCCACTCTTACTCCTCGTCTGCATAGGATGCAAGTTCATATTTGGAATATGAAGAACCACTGAAATACACTCAGGTCTGAAAGAATCAATTGAGGCTTGATTACCTTCTAATGACTTTTCAGAATTGGATGCAGGATCAGCAGGTATGGACGATAATTGCAAAGGGACAGCAGTACTAGACTCTGACGCGGAGGACATAGGCTTGGACAAAGAGTGTGAAGACGAAGACGTGTGACCCGAAATATGCGAAATAGCAGAAGGAAAAACTATAATGTTATCATTGGTAACAACGGGAAAGGGCACATGTGAAGACAAGGAAGGAGATGTAATAGTGCCCTTAACACAAGTAGCTAAATCAACATATGGAAAGACATGCTCATTAAAAATTACATGTCTAGAGATATATGTGCGTTTGCTGTCAATGTCATAACAAAGATAGCCTTTGTATTGAGAGGCATATCCCAAAAATACACACATAATCATTTTAGGCTGTAACTTATGAAGCCTATAGGGTCGCAATAGTGGAAAACAAGCACAACCGAAAATGCGTAAGTGAGACACGGAAGGAGTAGTTTTGAATAAAATCTCGTAAGGAGATTTATTTTGTAAGATCACAGACGACATTCGGTTGATAAAATATACAGACGTATGTACTGCATAGGTCCAAAATGAAGCTGGCAATTTGGCATGTTGAAGCAATGTAATTGTAGTTTCAATTAAATGCCTATGTTTGCGTTCAGCAAGACCATTATGTTCAGGTGTATAGGGGCAGGATTTTTGATGGACAATTCCTTTAGAAATTAAGAATTTTTGGAGTTGTGTACTGACATACTCACCACCCCCATCACTTTGCAGAATTTTAACGGAACAAGAAAACTGTGTTTGAACATAGAAATAAAATTTGACAAACACAGCACAAAGATCACTTTTATTGACTAGTGGAAATAACCAGCAATAACGCGAAAACTCATCAATAAAAGTCACATAATATTTGTAACCATCTATTGAAACACAAGGAGACGGACCCCAAACATCACTATGTATAGTGTGAAATGGGATTACAGATTTATGAGTACTGGATTGAAAAGGGAGTTTTGAAAATTTTCCCTGAAGACAGCTATGGCATACGGAATTATTAGAATCAATGGGACATTTGATATGAGATTTATCTAACATCATCGTAGCAATTTTATTAGATGGATGACCTAATCGATGATGCCAAGTGGACGAGAGAACTAACTGACCAAGATATGACCGAAATGACTGACGATGAGGAGTAAACGGTAAGGAATAGAGTCCATTACTGCATTGCCCTTTGTATATAATCCTCCCTGTGACCTTGTCCTGAATCCAAAAATAGAAAGCATCAAAGATTAGCCGAAACTGATTATCCAAACATAAACGATGGACCGACAATAAATTCTGAGTCAATTGAGGCACATGTAAAACAGAATTTAGCTTAATAAATGCTGTATTTGTTGGAATAATAGAATTTCCAACATGTGATACTAGCAAACCTTCACCGTTTGCTGTTTGGACTGTATCATTTGTGAGATACGTGGTGGATGATGACAAATTGTTCAAATCTGCTGTCATATGGTTTGTAGCACCCGTATCTGCTATCCACACAGGAGCTAAATTCTGAGGTTGCTGCAGACCCGAATTCTGAGCTTGCTGCAAATGAAAACTGTTCTGTGACTGTTGCAGAACAATATTCATTGCGTGGATGGCATTTTGCTGCACATGATGGTTCTGAGATGCTCGATAATTAGGCTGAAACTCCTGAGCCGAAGAGTAGCCTGCATTGCCCGAGTAATTTGGACCACTGTTATTGTAAAAACAATACAATGTACTGTGATTATTCTTCCCACAAATATTGCACTGAAGCTTCTCGCTTCTGTTCAGTGCACACATTGGAGTTGCATGTCCAGTAGCATTACACAATTGACACACCAAATTGCTGGACATTGATGGAGCAGACTGATACGAGCCAACACCACCAGAATTCATGACTGCCATATCATGCATTCTGGTGTGAAATTGATGCTTCTGCTGATAACTCCTCTGCTGCGAGCCAAATCTTCCCCTTCCCCTGTTTCGGTGAAATGGTTTATATCCACCATTTCCAGATGAATTGTAACTATGCATTCCACGGGACTGTTGAAAATGCACTGGTGGTGCAGATTTTGCAACAGTATGCATAGCACTCAGAAACGCAGGGGTGGCAGAAATTGAATTATCCATAATTCGTTCTTCGGCCAACAATTGTGATCTGAATTCCTTCAAAGGAATTACACTCTCCCTACCTCTTATCACACACCTGAAAGTGTTGTACTCGGGAGGTAGTCCATTCAAGGCCAAAATTACGATGTCTTCATCTGCAAAGAACACTCCAACTGCACTTAGATAGTCTCTTGCCTCCTTTATCTTTAACAGGTACTGACTTACGGAATCAGTGCCTTTCTTCACATTTTGCAGATCAGACTTAAGTTGAAATATGCTTGTTTTGGACACTGTGGAAAAATGCTCCTTCAATATATTCCACAGGTCTCTTGAGCTTCTGCTACCGATAGCACATGACATGGCTATAGGTGATAAGGTAGCAGTGATCAACTGCATGACAGCTCTGTCATGCATCTTCCATATCAGCACATTCTCGGATTCATCACTTGAAGATAAGGTCGAAATATTCAAGTCACTCTCATCAAGTGGATACAAGTGAGAACCATCCACAAAACCAATTATGCCATTACTTTCTAGCAACAATTGCATTTGAAAATGCCAATTTAGGTAATTGGAATCGTCCAATTTCACATTGATAGCTGTGGAGATTGTGGAAATCAGACCTGCAATTGGAGATTGGAGGATTTGGAGTTGCGAGGCAGTTACCATGGCTGCTGATGATAAAAAAAGAAATCAATAATCACAGCAAGGATCACAGCAGATGAGGCAGCTCAGAAATTGAAAAGCAAATCTGCAACAGACACAAGTCACAGCTCCAGCAAATCACAGCTCAGAAATGCAATAATCTGCAGCAGACTCAGATGATCAAAAGGTTCAATAATCACAGCAAAGATCACAGCAGATGAGGCAAAGATCACAGCAGATGAGGCAGCTCAGAAATTGAAAAAAAATCTGCAGCAGACGCAAGTCACAGCTCCAGAAAATCACAGCTCCAAAATGCAATAATCTGCAGCAGACGCAGATGATCAAAAGGTTCAATAATCGCAGTAAAGATCACAGCAGATGAGGCAGCTCAAAAATTGAAAAATCTGCAGCAGACGCAAGGCATAGCTCCAGCAAATCACAGCTCCAGCCTGATTCGTGTAGTCTGCTGTGAAATAAGAAGCAAATGGCAGAAGCAAATCGCAGCAGAGATAGATTCAAAGAAATTCGCAGATTCAGTAATCTGCAGAAAATAGATTCGAAAATTGCAGAAGCAAATCACAGTAGAGAATCGTTAAAAATTTCGAAAAATTGCAGCAGAGGATCGCAGCAGAGGATCGTTGAAAATTTCAGACAAATTCTTGACAATAACACCTAATTAATCACTGTAATTTGCACAGTGAAATTATCACAGAGTTCTTCAATAATCTGCAGAAAAATTGCAGAAGAAAAATCGCAGGAGCTCTTCAATAATCTGCAGAAAAATTGCAGAAGAAAAAAAAATCACAGCAGAGATCAACTTTTGGATCAATTAATTTGCTTGCGTGAGAGATCAACTTTTGGATCAATCTCAATCAATTTTCTTGTGTGAGCATAGAGGCTCTGATACCATGTGTGAATTTATAAAGGTAAGGTGTTTATATATTTTGAGAGAGAAGAGAGAGAATCGGGAGAATGCTTAATTTCTGTTATTTCTGTTTCTGATTTTTCACACACAATACATGCTCTATCGTGAGCTATTTATACCCAAATCTATGTATGTATGTGTTGCAATGTATGCATACTCATAGTATGCATACATGTCCACTTCATACTCTATCATAGGGGAGGTGGTGGGATTTCTAAAGGTACTGGAGGAGGAGAGGGTATTGGTGGTGGTGGAGAAGGAACCAATGGTAGTGGTGGAGGAGGAGGTGGGGATGGAGGAGGTGGTGGGGAAGAGAGTGGCGGCAGTGAAGGTGGGGGGGGGGGGGGGGGGATGTAGCAACAGGTGGTGGTGGTGGTGGGGAAGAGAGTGGCGGTGGTGAAGGTGGGGGGGATGTAGCAACTGGTGATGGTGGTTGGACAGCGGCAGGTGGCGAAGGGACTAAAGGAGGTTGCACAGTTGGTGGTGGAGATAGAATAAGTGGTGGTGGAGAAGGCACCTGAGGAGGCAACGGTGGAGTTCTCCTTCTAGGAGGGGAGGTTCTTGGTGAGGGCTGAAATGGGTTGTCTGGGGAGGTGGAGGTTGGGAAAGGCCATTGGCCACAGCTTCCAAACAGGTACTGGAATAAGGGGTCGCAGTTGGATGATCCTCTTGATCTTCTTCCACTACTTCTGCTCCGTCCACCGCTACCTCCGCTGCTTCTAATTCTCTTCTCTTCTTTTTCCTTGCCTCCGGTAATTTGTTTGTGTTCGAGGTGAGGTCTGGCTTCTGAGAGTGATTCTGTCATCAGAAGAACTGCTAAAAGAATCGCAAGCACTTTGACTGCTTTCATTTTTCTAGACTTCACTTCATTTTGCTACGCTCGTTGTCTGCATGAAAATGGCATCGAGTGTTTCTATATATGAGCTTGAGAAGAATTCAGTTTTGGTTTTTATTTTTTGGGTGTTTTTATTTGTTTTTAAGGCCATTTTATGGTATATGAAGGTGTTTAAGTTGTTTT
Organism: Salix arbutifolia; assembly: GCA_025169955.1. NCBI lineage: Eukaryota > Viridiplantae > Streptophyta > Magnoliopsida > Malpighiales > Salicaceae > Salix > Salix arbutifolia. The sequence goes on from CM045902.1 coordinate 2,658,124, forward strand.
TAATTAATATCCTTTCTCTCTATTATTTCATTTTTATTTTTTTGTATTTAGCATTTTTTCTTAAATATTATTGTTTTTTAACTAATTTTGGAGGCTAAATATCTTGGTTTGACTTTTTATTTTTATTTATCATTAATATTTTTTTTCTATTTATTAATACACACAGCTCTTAATCTATTTATTAATACATAAATTTCCCAGTTTCAATTTCTTATATATATAACAAGTTAAAAAAACTTGCATATTTATTTTTTAGAGAAAAAAAATGAATGACTTGAAATGATGATTAAGATTGTTTTTGAAAATATTTTTCGTTCAAAAATGCATTAAAATAATTTATTTTTATTTTTTAAAAATTATTTATAATATCAACACGTGAAAATAATCTAAAAACATAAAAAATATAATTTAAATTTCTTTTCAAAAATCCTTTTAAAACATATTAATAAATCATTCGATTTATTTTTGATCTCTCTTATTATCATCAGTATTCACTAGCCTGATTCGTTTCTGGGCAAGTTTTTGCAGTATTAATTCCCTGTTGATGGTGTCAGGCACCCTTCAAAGCCCGGGCATGCCCTAAAAAGCAACATCAACTTGCGTGGGGCTTAGTTCATTTTTGTTATTGTTTCAAAACTATTTTTAAAAATTTTATATTTTAATTTAATTTTTTATATATATTTTTAGATCATTTTTATATAATAATAATTTTTTTTTAAAAATAAAAAATATTATTCTAAGATAATTTTTTTTAATAAAAGTAATAAAAATGTTAGATTTGGAGACATTAAAAAATAAAACAATTTTATTTTAATAAAAGTAATTGAATCGAATTAATCTAATAACTAGCAAATACAACACTTTTTCCAATTTTTTATATTTAGTTTCTTGTATTAATTTCTATTCAACTCATCTAAAAATAAATTAAAATAATTATAACAGGAGACAATGAATAGAATCTTTGTGAATCGTTCTAGCTATAGAAAAAGAAAAACTTTTGCTCTCCTTGTTGTTCCCCTGCTGCTAGCAACTCATGGTCAGTAGAGGCCCATGGGCCAATTACAGAGTATATTGAATTCGACCCAGAAAAGAGATGCATTAAAAACTTAGGCTCTATCCAGCCCAGGCGCAGCCAATTCACCCAAATCCAAGGGAAAACTTGCCTCAAAATATTGCACAACACATATATTTGTTGATTCAAACTCAAAATTTACTGTTTAAATTACAAGCCCTTGTTTTCACGTCACACTTCCTGAGGAATTAAATTTAAAATTAAACTTTAAAATTTAAACCACTTTAAAAATTAAGACAAACTAAAAAAAACCATGGGGATACAATTATTTTTACAATAAAACTACTCTTTTTGTTCCCAGCACATCATATATTCAAATTCAAAGAAGAAATTCATCAATATTTATAGTCATATCATCTAAATGTAAGAACATATACCATCACACAACTCATAACATATAAGTTCGTTAATATTCATTACAACCACAAACAATAAATACACATATATTTGGAGGAAGCTTGATCAGACTAGGAAACATCTTTCTTTCCTTCGTTATCATACAAGATGTGAATCATTAAAAAAAACCGAAGCAATATATATATGATTTTTATTTTATTTTTTACAAAAAATGCATTGTTAAAAAGATTTATTTAAAACCCGATGGAATCTCCATGGACGAAAACTGATCCATGGTGCATAGAGCCCCTCCCCCAAGTTCATTTCCCCTCCCTCCCCTCTTATTCCTAGTAGGGAGCTGCATGTTTTGTCTGCAGTTCGTAAAACCACTTCCGATAAAAATAATGCTAGGTTGTTGACCTTTTCTTAAGAAAAATACTCAAGAGTTTCATACAATAATTTATTAATATCAGGATTAAAACATTAATTTGCACAAAACTAATTTAAGCACGTAAAGACTAGAGGTCTTCATAGAAGACAAAACACTTGGACACTTGGGTTGTGCATCTTTAACCTCTTAATAACGAGCTCTTATTAAGTTTCCATGTCCTTTAGCTTGTTTTGGGATTGCAAGACGACCATTTTCCTGTAAGCTCTTAACAGTTTCATACAAGCACTGTTTTACTGGGATGAATTTGATACCCAGATCCTTGATCTTCTGATTTGTGAACTTGTAGGGTTGTTTTCTTGGGTTCTTCTCATCTGAACACCTGCAAATGCATTGCAACACAAAATATTAATATCCAAAATGAATAAAAAACCACAATATAATTATTTTTTTCTACAAACTTGGTAGGTTTATTTGAAGACAAAGGAAAAATAAATAAATTCGTATAGCATACCAACCCAACTAGGAACATTCCATGAACTTGTCTACTCTTAAGCACTACAATGGAATTGATCTTGGTTAGTAGGTCAACATATAAGTTTTATTGCGTTGGAAAAAGTCGATGTAATCTGACCTTTCCATCGAAGAAGTTTTTTAGAGGTGTTAATCTCGTGATTATTGTAAAGCTATTCGGAGTAATAACAGCTTACTTGGCGGGGATGGGATACTCCGGGAAGAAATTTGCAAGGATTTCCACCACCTCTCCACGGTGGAGCATTCTCTCAGAACAAATGTAACGGCCAGAGGCGGAAGGTGTCTCGAAAACTAAAATGTGGGCTAGTGCCACATCCCTAACATGCACATAAGCTTGAACAGCGTTAGCATATGTCCGGACTGCTCCGTTCAGGTATTTGAGGATGTGAATGGAGGTAGCATTGACGGTGGGTTGCAACAATGGTCCAAGCACCACCACGGGGTTCACCACCACTAGGTCAACTCCTTTCTTCTTAGCCAAATCCCAGGCACCCTGTTCTGCCACAGTCTTTCCATAGCAATACCAATTCTGCAATTCCACTTCATTTAATTGACTTAACCCCTAAGTGTATGCGTGCACAATATTTATGTTAATCAATCATCATCATATGGTATTAATCAAATACCTTGGTGTTCTTGCAATACTCAAGATCACTCCAGCAAGATTCGTCAACGACAACATCAGGGCTCCTGTTGGGGTCCATGTACACAGCACCAATTGAAGACGTGAAAACCACTCGCCGGACTTTGGCCTCAGCTGCTGCCGTCATCACATTCTTGGCTCCAGTCAATGCTGGGTCCACCATTTGTTCCTTCAAGTATTGTAACACAAAGTCATCTCATCATCCAAACCAAATTTGTAGTTAAATTTGCGGCAAGCCTCACATTCGTCCTTAGAAGTCCAAGTGTTGTTTTTATTTTCTTGAAAGCCTCAGCATCCAAACAAGGTTCTCACCACCAATTAACCCAAAAAAAGAAAGAAGAGGAAACGTACCGGATCGTTCGTGACAGGAGAAGCGGTATGGAAAACTCCATCACACCCTTGAATAGCCTCTTGAAGAGACTCACAATCAAGAAGATCTGCCTTGCACAAAGTTAATCTTTCTTGAGCTCCTTCAAGCTCCATCAAATGGGAATTCTTGGGATCAGCTGTAAATAACAACACCAATATACAAAGCATTAAATGAGCCCAATCTTAACAACAGAAAAAGAAAAGGGAAAGAAACCAAGTGCGTGATTATTATAAACTAACCTGGGTTCCTCACAGTTCCTTTAACAGAGTAACCTTTCTCTAAAAGAAGTTTAACAATCCAGGAAGCAATGAAGCCACCAGCCCCGGTGACGCAAACAGTGTGGCCTTGGCCTGAAAGCGATGCACTGTCGGTATGCATGTTGTTTTGATATATGTAATATGTGTACGTACGTGTTTGGTTGTAGAAGGAAGGTATAGAGGATTAAACTTCACTGCAGTTTTATAGAGGATTCATCTCCTTGCCCTGAATCAATGGATACGAAATGTAAATATAAATGAAGCATAGGAAAGCATTACAAAAATAAAAATAAAAATAAAAATAAAAATAAAAATAAAAATGTTGAGGACAAATTGAAATTGTTTATAATGATAAAATAAACATTTATTCTAGATGAAGAAGGATACGAGTTCATTATGTCTTTAATGCTTGTTCTAAATTTTTATTTATAGAAATATTAAAAAAAAAGTTAACTCATCACTAATAAAAATGTAATGGTTCAAAAGTATATAATTTCAAATCATACACAATCTGGAAAGTTACTTTGAGTGTTGGCTCCCGCATGCCAAAATATTCTTGAGATTATAAATTAAGACATGGAAATGAAACCAAGAAAACAAGTTATATATAAACATAGTGTAATATGGTGCATTTATTCTATTTTTAATGTGGTTGTTTTAATAATATTTTTTATTTAAAAATGTATTAAAATAATATATTTTTTATTTTTTAAAAATAATTTTTGACATTAGTATATAAAAATGATCTAAAATTATTAAACTTTTTAATTTAAAATAAAAAATAAAAAAAATTCAATTTTTTACAAAAATACTTTTAAAATAAAATTTCAAATATCTTTAGTCAGATTTTGTAAGCAAACAGGTCTTCGTCCTCGTTATGTGCACGGCGGGACAGCTATATCAATGCCAGGTGGGAATTAAAAATGCCATTGACTTCGGGGTGGATGTCACATGTTATCTTGACTTACACACTAGCATGCAGGTGCCATTGGATCAAAACATTATTATAATTGTAGAGAATCAGCTTAAGCTAATGGAAATCAAGGAAGATGATCAACAATTAAATGCTAATGGAAATCAAGGAAGATGATCAACAATTAAATGCAATCACGGGAGGAGATCAACAATTAAATGTTGAAGAAACACATGCAGCTAAGGAAATGCAGCAGCAGAATCATGCAACAAATGTTAATTAATTCTGCAGATCATCAATTGAGGAAGATTCGATCCTGTACATTAAAACAATAAGATATGTAGAATTTCTGAATGTATGAATCAAATGTAATCTCTATATAGAGTGCAGTATGTAAAGAACAGGGCAACAAGAAAATACAGAATACATATCTTTCTCTCAAAATTCTATATAATTTTATTTTTCAATAATTCAAAACAGTCATGCTGTTTATATAAATAGATAACGTGTTACGCTTTGTTTATTTATTATTTACTCGATAGAATAATAATAAAAAAAACATTCAATTAACTGAATTAAATAAAAAAATAAAAAATGATACTTAACCACACATATTAGAAACATTATTTAAAAATAAAAAGAATTTATTGTAAAAGATATAGTATATATACTTAAAACATAAAAGAATATTAATCCAAATATTTTTTTTTTACATTAAAAAAAAGATAAATGTTGACAGACAGACACATTCATGTTGTGCCCACGTGCGGGCTACTAGGTAGCCCATGTGATTGTGCCCTTTTTTCATTGCTTTTTGGGTGGATGATTTTGTTTTTTGAAAAAAAAAAATATAAGCTTGTCGCACCCTTTACGAGAGCGCGGCGTTGCAGCGACTCTTCTCGCGAGCCGAAGAATTTATGCTGGGGTTATATCTTTATTTATGTGAAAAAGTAAGTCGGCATCTAGTATTATGATTACTAGAAAACCTAAACTGATTTTTCAGAGATTCTAAGGCAAAAGACTGGTTGCGTAAAGGGAAGGTTTTAGCACCCCTAGTACACCCTACCTAAGATAAGCTGCTTGGTGTTTTGGTTTGCTTTATGATTTGCTATGGTGTTGATCTTTCAAAAAAAAAAAATTGGTTAAATGATGATGACATATTATTTCCATAAAAATATTTTGAATATTTACCACTTTAAGGTTTCTTTATCCAAATATTTACGGTGAATAACAACGAATTATCCCTGCTAATATTTTAGATATTAACCCCTTTAGAATTTTTTTATTCAAATATTAACAGTGAATAATGTGAATCCCCAAAAATAAGATTTTTGATATTTTTGGAATATTGGCCAATACCCAAACATGTTGTAAAATTCAAAAATGTGTGAAAACAATTTTTTTGTGTTTACGAAATCCAAATAAAAATTTAAAAGAATAAGTGCAAAATGAAAAACAAAATATATAATTAATTATAATTGAATGACAAAATTGCAAGAAATCAAAATCCTGAGACCGAAAAACAATAAAGAGATTTTTTTTAAAATAGAGCAGTGTAACCAACATAAATTAAAATTTTATAACATAACCGAATAAAAATAAAATCTCAACAAAAAATAAAATTAAAAAATTAAAAACAAAAATAAGCGTGCGTATGACGCACCTCCAATGTTCTAGAAAAGAAATAAGAAAAATTGATCAATTGCCCATACACCCCTGGACCTAGCGATATCTATGAAAAAACTGGAGGTGCAAGTACTGTATTACCCCCGGTTCTAGTGGTGGTGTTTTGTCATTTTGGGGGGCTAGTTTTGTTATTTGACTGTGCAAAGAATTTGGAAATACCATCCATGTCCCATGGAAAATCCGAAAATATCCCTGGTTCCGGGGGTTCAAAATTTTCAACCCTGGAGTAAAATGATAGTTTTATTGTTCGAATCCATAGTAATTCGTGTTTGTGTGAACAGTGAAATGCCGATGTCTTTTATATATACCTATAATATCTGACCGAAAATAGGAGTTGTTTTGAAAATAATCTCAAAAGTGTTTTTTTTTTAAATTGCAAATCTGGGTATTTGAGCGCAAAATGGTTTTTTTAATATATATATATATATATATATATTGTATTCGAGAAAACTCTATTTTTTTTAAAAATTCTTTGCGAGCTCGAGTTAAACAAGTAAAACCCTGATTATCCCATACTCTTATAAAGTGAATATATCTTGACTCAAAATCGAGACCTATAAAACAAATCTCAAGTCATTGGTGAGACCACCGTCACTTTCTTGAGTGACAATAAAATTAAAGTTGGAGGGGTTTTTTATGGCCAAATTCCAAATTTTGAATGGGTTTCATAAATCTTTAAATAAGAGAGAGAGCATTGTCATAGCCATGTGCATATTATTAATTTTGATGTGCGAGGCCATGCCACCTTTAGAGACCTCGCAGATGTGGGACAGGGAGAGCCAATCGGAACAGTTTCCATCTTTTAATATTGTTGGATTACATATTTCTTTGATACTCATAGGGCCGCAACTTAACTTGTCAAGCTATTTTCGGCCTTCGTTGAAGAAACATTTGTAGCATAGTGTTTTTTTATGTTATTCAATCATCTTTAGGTCATCTTTTCCGCGGTGATAAGGGCCAACAGAGAGGATTTCCGGTTCATATGCCCTGTCATTTACAGAGCGTATGACACGGGGGACCTTAAAAATACTGCATGTTGACTGATTAGTTGACAAATTTTGCAGCGACATCTGGATTTTATCGGATACAGGGTCCCGACGATTCATCTCTTTTCCCTGAATTAATGGACACAAAATGTAAATATAATTGAAGCACAGGAGAGCATTACAAAAATAAAAATAAAAATGTTGATGTTGAGGACAATTTGAAAGTGGTATTGTTTATAATGATAAAACAAATTGTTTAAAAGATAGTTACGACTAAATTTGGATTTGCATAGTTCGGATTACAATATAATAATTAGTTGGATGATTATAAATTTAAAATAAATCGTGAATTAAATTTTATGTTATTATCTATATTTTTTATGAATACCATTTACAATGATTATTGTTGTCCGTATTTATATTTAAAAAATTAATTGTTTGGAATTGTTAGAATGATGAGCCGCATAATAAGATTTTACATCATGAAAATCATTGCACCCATCATATTCAAACCATTTTCTATTTATAAAAAAATCAAATCAAGCACATGATTGTTGAAGAAACATAAAGAGTTGTTTCATAATAACAAGTTTTCGATGAAAATATTTGTTGAAAACGTTATAGAAGACCATGTTCAATAAATAGAGATCATTAATAGAAAGATGTTTTTATTAAATAACTCAAAATAATTAGTATTTATTAAAAACTAAACACATGCTTGTTGAGAAACCACAAAAGATTTTTTTTTTAAAGTATTTTGATTGAAAATATATTTTTCTTGTGTAAAAGTCACAGGAAACCATATTCAATGAATCAAGATGATTCATAAAATCATATTTATTATCAAAAAATTATATTTCAACAATAATTTCTTGGCAGATATGTTGGTGCTAAAGCATGCTTTAGGTTAGTGCATGGGTCACTTAAACCTTCAATAGAGTTTGGTTCTAAGATGTTACACTGACACAGATTCTCTAAATATTATAGGGAATATATTGCATATTGAATCACAATCTTGGATTATCAACTCCAAGCTACTACACACCTTTTGTACATGCTCTCTTGGATCAACCAACCCATTATAGTTATCCATGTTGGATCATTAATCCAACGTTGGGTTTATATGAGAATAATTATGTGTTTGTGGACTGTCAAATAAGGTGAAGCCTAATTAAAAATGATCTGCTAAGTATGTTTAGGTAATTGAATTTTTTGGTGTATTTAATAGGGTGTAGACCTTTAATGTGTAGAGATTAAAGAGTTATTTCTATTTTAGTTAGGGGCTAAAATAGAAATATCAAAAGGTGGGAATGCCAAAAGGCATGAATACCAAAAGGTATCCGATTACCTATATATAGGGTCATGGTCTCCAAATTACACGTGCTACATTCTCATACTAACATCCCATTATCAGAGAGAAAACTAAGGATAAGACAGAGAGAATCAAAAGGCTCTCTAAGGTGAACGTGTTAATCTGGAAGGTCATTTGTACGACTCTAGATAGTGACTTCCGGATATTGATTCAGGTACACTTCCGCTTTGTAGATTATGCAGTTTATGTGTTCTTGATAATTCGACATGAATATCATTTCTTTATGCTATGAAATGCTACATCTAACAATCCAAACTCATTTTCATGAAAATGTTGTCCTTACTAAGTCAAGTGTTTAATATGTGTTTGGATAAGGGAGAAAATCTTCATTGATAGGGGTTATAGATGTTCCTCTAGATATGCTCATGCACATACTGTCTCTTAGTTCTTTGTCCATTATTATTTTGGAGCCTGGAGAGCTTGGTGTAGAATTATAATTATGGTGACCAATGTCTATCTCATAGTAACTAAGTGGGACATTTCAAAGTAGTTGCTTTTGTATATGAGTGTGGAACCTCCATAAATGTAATTCTACCTGGTCTCCTTAGGATAATGTAGTCGTCTACTGGCTCCTAGAGTAATCGGTAGCCGTGACACTAAGATATTATATATTGTTAAAGGGTATAAAAATTTGTCGGGATGATAAGGTCTGATTTTGTTAACATGACCTAGGTAAGGAGTTGCCCTTGACTAATGAGTTGTTAAAGCTCTAGTTAGGTATAAGTGTTCGTGACAATAAGTGAATTTGTCTCATATCCCAACCTAGATCATTGGTTATATGCTATAAAATGATTTGAAAATGTTAAAAGCAAGTATTAATGAAAAAAAACTAGTGGCTTTTTTTTATCAATTCCCCAACAAAGAACATCATTGATAATGTTCTAAAAATCTAGGCAATTTAGGAACAAGACTTTGGGGTTAGATAATTAATCAATTGGTCCTGTTTTTTTTTCAATTTTCCCACAAACAACACCATTGATGATGTCCTAAATTTCAAGATTGAATAATTAGTTAATCGATTCTTCGTAATAATCTTATCAATTCTCCATAGCTAAAGTGGTTAATAACTCATACTTGATACTTGGTAGGCCAAAATAATATAAACAATTATTCTAGATGAAGAAGGATGCAGTTCATTATGTCCTTAATACTTATTCTAGATTTTTATTTATAGAAATATTAACAAAAAGGTTAGCTCATCAGTGATAAAAATATGTTGGCTCACTGTAGAAGATCAAGTAAATCAGCAGATCAATGAAGACAATTAAGCAAGAAATCTGCAGATAATATCATTGCAGATAATGAGGAGCCGAAGATCATTGAGGAGCCGAAGATCACTCCTTTCCTTTAATTGCAGATTTGTTTAAATTCAAAATTCAAATAGATTCAAATAGCACTCTATATAGAGAAGATTGTTATCTATTTAAATCATTGTAATTCATGTGTACAATATATGAAAAATAACAGATTATCACATGGTATCAGAGCCTCAAAAACAGATCAATGTCTGATAATTTTTTTTTCTCTCCTGTTCTAATGGCTTCCTCTTCCACAGCCCCTGCTAATCATCCTTCTTCATACTCAGTTCCTTCTCTTTCTCATCTACCGCTCAATCTCCACATCAAGCTCAACCATAACAACTATCCAGTCTGGAAAGGTCAGGCCTTGCCATATTTTCGTGGTCAAGGTGTAATTGGCTATCTAGATGGCACAATTTCAGCCCCTCCTCAAGAAATTGATGCCACAAATTCGGTCACAGGTACCACCTCTAGAGTACCAAACCCAGAATATGCTCAATGGCTTCGACAGGATTCTATTATCCTTGCAACAATTAATTCTTCACTCACTGAAGAAGTTCTTTCTCAAGTTATGTCCTATAACACCTCCAAAGAAGTTTGGCTTGCTCTTCAGCAAAATTTTTCATCTATATCACGGGCAAAGGCTGTCCAAATTTGCACCCAGCTTGCCACTGCTCGCAAGGGTGCTCTGTCTGCTAAGGATTTCTTCCTATCAATCAAACGAATGGCTGATGATCTTGCACTTGCAAGACAACCACTTAAGACTGAAGAAATTTTAACCTATGTTCTAGCTGGTCTCGGTCAGGAATATGACTCATTTGTATCCACAATCACCTCACGTTCTGATGAGGTTCGCCTGGAAGAACTTTATTCCATGCTTCTTCTTACTGAAGCGCGAATTACTCAGCATCATGACCAAATCCAAGTAGCTGCTTCTGTCCATATGGCAACTAGATCAACACCTCAATACCACTCTCGTCCTGGTAATTTTAGCAGAGGCCGTGGAAATCAATTTCGTCCCCACAATAAGAGTGGACGATACATGCAGCGTGCTCCAGCCACAAACACCTCTCTTGTCTATCAGGTATGTCAAAAGCCTGGCCATAATGCACTGAAATGTTACCACAGATTTGATCTAACATTTCAGGAATCAACCCACCAAAGAACACCCTCAGTCTACCTTGCTGCTCGACAAAACCATCCCTCCCCTGAATGGCATCCTGACACTGGGGCTACTCACCATCTCACCAATGAAATGAGCAACATTCAACTCACACATGAGGACTATAATGGTCACGATCAAATCCAAGTGGCTAATGGTGCAGGTTTGAAAATCACTCGCAGTGGAAAATCCACCATGTCTTCTCCGTCCAAGTCCTTCATTTTAAATCAAATTTTATTAGTTCCTGATATTACCAAAAATCTACTTTCAGTCCATCGTTTTTGTCGTGATAATAATGTGTTCTTTGAGTTTCATGATTTTTTCTTTCTTGTGAAGGACTACTTGGGGAACGTCCTGCATCGGGGTCCTCTCATTAATGGTCTCTACAGTTTCTCCATGTCACTTGCTAATCTCCGTCCGCAAGCATTTTCCAGCATTCGGGTCTCTGCCAAATTATGGCATCAACGTCTAGGCCATGCCTCCCTTCCAGTCATGAATAAGGCAATTTCATTCCCATTTTCCAATAATAAAATGCCTGTTTGTTTTCATTGTCAAATGGCCAAGAGCCACGCTTTACCATTTACTCATAAACATGTTTCTGCGTCAAAACCTTTAGAGTTATTATACTCCGATGTTTGGGGGCCAGCACCTACAATTTCCACTACAGGTGCACGATATTATATAAGTTTTTTGGATGATTCAACAAAATTTTTATGGCTATTTCCCTTAAAATTAAAATCTGACGCTTTACCAAGTTTTCAAAAATTTCAAGCTGCGGTTGAACGTCAATTTGACGCCAAAATTAAATCCATCCAAACTGATTGGGGAGGAGAATACCGCATCTTCACTCAACTTTTACAAAATCAGGGAATTACTCATCGAGTAACATGCCCTTACACGCATCAACAAGCGGGTGCCATTGAACGGCGTCATCGCCAAATTGTTGAAGTTGGTCTTGCGTTACTTGCTCATTCAAAATTACCTCAATGTTTTTGGGAAGATGCATTTTTAACAGCTGTTTTCATCATAAATCGTTTGCCAACTCCAATTTTACAACAAAAATCACCTTACGAAATGATAAATCGTTGCAAACCTGATTTTGAGTTTTTACGCGTTTTTGGCTGTGCTTGCTGGCCTTACTTGCGTCCGTATAATAAACATAAAATGGATTTTCGTTCAAAATCATGCATTTTCTTGGGTTATAGCATTGGTCATAGAGGCTACAAATGCTTAGATGCTTCCACTGGCCAAATCTACGTTTCCCGTCATGTCGTATTTGATGAAAATCTTTTTCCATTCGAGTCTCCTTCACCCGTTACTGTCTCACCCGTTACTGTCCCTCCCAATAGCGAGCCCGTCACTTTTCCTTCAAACCTTGTTGTTTTAAATTCATTAACTCCTTTCACTGCAGAGTTGTTACCCAACGAGCCAGCACCACTGTCACGTGCCTCATGTGAAATTTCACAAATTGCTCATTCTCCATTCACCATTGCTCCCCGCTCTTCATCACAGTCACCTTCCCCAATTTTACCCGAAATTGACAGACCCACTCTTACCTTACAAACCACTTCCCAAATTCAGCCTACAAACAATCACCCCATGACTACCCGCAGTAAAAACAACATTCATAAACCCAAAATTCCACCAAACTCCTGCATCAGGTACCCCCTCCCAAAGGCTCTTATGGCTACTGTCAAGCCACTGGAAATTGAACCCACTTGCTTCACCGAAGCCAACAAGCATGCTGAGTGGCGAGCTGCTATGAACACTGAGATTGATGCACTTTTACAAAATGCAACTTGGACATTGATTCCTTCACCCCCTGCTGCAAATATTCTTGGCTCAAAATGGGTGTACCGAATCAAGCGGAATGCTGATGGGAGTGTTGAGCGTTTTAAGGCTAGATTGGTTGTAAAGGGTTTCAATCAACAAGAGGGAGTTGATTTCTCTGAAACATTTTGTCCAGTGGTAAAACCCACGACGGTGAGAATGGTGTTGTCGATTGCAATTTCCCGTGGGTGGCATCTGCGACAAATTGATGTCCAGAATGCGTTCCTACATGGATTCATAGACGAAGATGTCTTTATGGCTCAGCCACCAGGATTTCAACATCCCCAATATCCACGGCATGTTTGCAAGCTTCAGAAATCAATTTATGGTCTTCGCCAGGCACCCCGGGCATGGTTTTCTAGGCTGACAGACAAATTGACAGGAATTGGTTTTGTGGGAAGTGAGGCTGATCATTCACTGTTTGTTTATCACAGTGATTCTGTATTAACTTACATGCTTATATACGTTGATGACATTATTTTAGCAGGTGCTGATCTGACTTTTATTCATCATGTTATAAGCTTGCTGAAGGTTGAATTTCCAGTAAAAGATTTGGGCAACTTAAGTTTTTTTCTGGGTGTGGAGGCTATAAGAGAACCTGAAGGGCTCTATTTAACACAGCGCAGGTACATTCTTGATCTTCTTCTACGCAGTAAGATGGATAAATCGAAGCCTTCAAACACACCCATGTCCACTTCTCAACTGCTAAACAAATCAGATGGAAAACAGGTTGATGATCCGCAATTATACAGAAGCATCGTTGGGGGGCTCCAGTACCTCTCATTTACAAGGCCGGAAATTGCATTTGCAATTCACAAAGTCAGTAAATACATGCATGATCCGAGAGAACCTCACTGGGTAGCTATCAAAAGAATCCTAAGATACTTGAAATCGACTATCTCTCATGCCTTATTAATCCAACCTGATCTCAATTTTCAATTACAATCCTACAGTGATGCCGATTGGGCAACAGATCAGGATGACAGAAGATCTATTGGAGCTTATTGTGTTTATCTTGGTAAAAATCTGGTGTCTTGGAGCTGCAAACAGCAACCCACTGTTGCGCGAAGTAGCACGGAAGCAGAGTACAAGGCTCTTGCAAATGCAGCGGCGGAAGTTATGTGGCTTAAACAATTGCTATCTGATTTGCGCGTACCACAACCTCAGTCTCCAACTCTTTGGTGTGACAATATTGGTGCCACATATCTAACCAGTAATCCATTGTTTCATGCGCGCACAAAGCACATCGAAATTGATTTTCATTTTGTGCGTGATCAAGTGATTAATGGACAACTGCTGGTTCGGTTAATTTCCACAAAGGATCAATATGCAGATGTACTTACAAAACCATTGTCTTCTCTGCGGTTTCAACTTCTTCGTTCCAATCTAAGAGTCAATTCTTTACCTCTTCGATTGAGGGGGCATGTAGAAGATCAAGTAAATCAGCAGATCAATGAAGACAATTAAGCAAGAAATCTGCAGATAATATCACTGCAGATAATGAGGAGCCGAAGATCACTCCTTTCCTTTAATTGCAGATTTGTTTAAATTCTAAATTCAAATAGATTCAAATAGCACTCTGTATAGAGAAGATTGTTATCTATTTAAACCATTGTAATTCATGTGTACAATATATGAAAAATAACAGATTATCACACTCACAAGTATATAATTTCAAATCATAAACACAATCTGCAAAGTTTGGCTCCCGCATGCCAAAATTTTCTTGAGATTATAAATTAAGACAGGGAAAAGAAGCCTAGAAAACAAGTTATATATTCACAACAAACATAGTGTAATGGTTAATACATAATGGATCAACAATCAATTGATACTGTTAAAAACTACTGCTTACTTGTATGAAACTAGCTATCTCAACCTTTGCCACAGGCTGAAATGTATGGATCCTCAGATCTAGAGATGAGAAAACAAAATATACTAACAGGTATAGCGATAGAGCTAGAAATCAGAGTTATATGCTGGGGATTTCCAGAGCTAGCTACCCAAACACGCGAAGAGGACTTAGACTTGGTAAGCTAACAGTAGCATGTCTCCATCATCCTCGTTCTGTGCATGACGGGAAAACTATATATCTTTGCCAAGTTGGGATTAATGGGGCCATTGACTTCGGGGTGGATGTGAATTTGAGTTGCATACAGTTGACATGGATTAAAATATTATTATACTCCACAATTAATTATTAATTTATAGTAAAAGAGTTATGTTGTTTAGTAGCCTAAATCGGTGTCGAAGATGTACTTCTCTCTCTACAACTGGAACTCGAGAACACATCTCTTCACTAGAAACTAAAAAATAATAAAAATAAATTTTTATATCAAAAATTAATTTGCAAAATATTGAGCCACCACAATTTTATCATGCCCATTATTTCTAAAGTTTTAAGAGCAAAATAGGCCCGGCCTCATTTTCTTTTCTAGTTTCAGCTTTGCCCTTTTGTTTAGGCTTTTTTAGGCAATGGACACCAAAATTGTCAATACTGTTCCGGTTGTCGTTCTAGTTTTTCTATTGGAACGGAACGTTCCGGTTTCGGAGCGTTTCGGCGTGCCGTTTCGGGGTTGTACTATTCATATATAATTAAAATATTAATTTAACAAGCATAATTAAAATTCAAGATAAATTAATTTTAAATTATACAATATAAACACAAAGTCAAACAAACATAATCTCAAAATTAGAAGAAAAAAATCACAAGTTAATCAAAATAAAGAGGATTTTAAGGCCGGAACGGCACATCCGGAATGGTACCGAGACGTTTCAGCCGAAATTTCTGGAATGGGCCGGAATGAAAACCGAGACAAAAACGACGCCGTTTCGTCTCGGATTTTTTAACGGCACGGAATATTCCGGCCGGAACGGAACGGAATTGACAACTTTGATGGACACTCTCTTTTAAACTAAATATTATATATAACAATCAACCTCATTTAATACGAAGCTGCTTGAATTGGACCGGTTAATCATCAACCCTCTGCAATAAAAAGTATGCACTGAACAAAAATAAAAACAAAAACGGTGTCGTAACTTTGAATGGGAGGGAGTAAAAGTAAGAGAAAATGACAATTTTACTTGAATCTTACAAGCTAGGGTTCTTAGCTTATAAGATGTGTCTATTTTGACCGGAAATAGGAGCTGTTTTGAAAATAATCTAAAAGTTTTTTTTTTTTTTAAATACCTGCCATGGTCAAGAAAAAGAAAAGAAAGAAACAAGCACGTTCGAAGAGCACAGTACACCGCAGAGTTGTTTGCCACGTTCATGAATCGCTCGAAAAACAATTATTGATTCCTTTTCAATTGGTTGGGTGTAGATGTAATGATTTACTTCATGAACAATAACAAGTTCGCACGTTGTTATTGTATTTAATTTTCATTTATTTTTTAATCACTGTATTTTTTTATTGAGTTTTATTCTAATTCGTATACATGATACGATATTATTTGAATAGTTGAGGCATCCTAAATATATTCTAAAACAATATTATTTTAAATAAAATATTTTTAAAATTAGCCTTCAAAGTATCACCTGAATTGACTAGTTAACCATGTTGTAAATTGATTCTGATAAATTTTCTAAACGGGTAAAAAAGAAACCTAACTTCAAGCTCTAATTCAATAGGTTGGTGGATATATATTGGGCCCGGCCGAGTCGTAACACTAAAATCTACCGAAATTGCTAATAAAAAGATATGGCCTGGAGCTCTGCAGCTGGATTTGGTGACACAACTCAACTGAAGTGTGGGCTTCGTCTTGGGCTTCGTCTGTAAATATTGCTCGTGTAGTCCCATTTTGTTCCTGCCTCTTCGAAAACACTCCTATTGCTGACTTTGTGATGACCTTTCTACCCAGCTCGGATCAACTTTAAAATAGATCTTTTGGATGAGATTATTCCAAAATCATAGTGAAGCAAATGATTCAATTTTAGATTTATAAAAGATGAGAAAATAAGACCATTTGTCTAAAGAACACGTCTTACTCTCAATCACTACAATTGAATTGATCTTGGTTAGGACGTCAAAATATAAGTTTTATTGCGTTAGAAAAAGTCGATGCAATCTAACGTTTCCATCGAAGTAGTTTTTTTTTTTTTGGAGGTGGTAATCTCGTGATTATAATCAAGTTATTGATTTCATGAACTTTCGAAGCTTTTTCAACCAAAAAGAGAGTAATAATAAAAACATAGACAGATAACTAGTTTGTGTTCGATGTGGAGCTAAACCTAAATTTAAATAATATTATATATGTATATATAAATTATATATATATATTTTTACAAATATTAGTTTAATAATTATTTTTAACAAAAACATATTAAAAAATTAGCTGAATCACATTATTAAATACACTCATAGTCGTTATGTATTCCTCTCATTATTCTAACGAAAATAATTATTATTACCAGCAATAAATTCTTCATGACTCATGTTTCTCGTTTTTTATTCGAAGGTGGATTTTTCAAGTATCATTTCCTGATCCAATTGAGTAACGACAGCTGCATGGTGGATTTTAAATGTATAAATAAGGATTTGCTAACCCCTTGGATTTTAGAAATTTGGGAGAAAAGAAAACCTTTGTTGAAATGGAAAATTCTCCTCCACTGGAAAAGGATTGGTTGAAAAAAATATAATGGCCATGGTAGTGGTGAATAGATAAGGTTTAAGATGGAGAGTGGGTGGAACACAAACCTGATGTATTTCAGCACGAAAAACACTTTGAAAAGCTACCGTAATTGCACTTCCAAACTGGCACTTAAGTTCGATCATAATTCAAGTGGACTGTAATTATCAACACATTTCTGAAAATCTTCTTGGCAACATCATAATTCTAGAAACAAATACTAAATTTGGCTTTAGCGTCCTTCATCCACCCATTTACCAAGCAAACTCTACCACCTTGCGTCTCATCTTAGCTGTATATTACACTTCTATCATTAAAAATAAATACCACTAATGATATTGTTAATTATTTGCTTCCTATGTGATCTCACTATAAATTCATTTATGTTGTTTTACTGCCGCGCAAGATTATATTTTATTTCTTTTCACAAAAACTAGCAGCACCATTTTTCTCACTATAGATTTAAGGTTGGATAAATCCCTCGGAATTTGCGCTATAAAAAAATGATTTTCCCGCTGACACGAATTCAATTCTCAAAATAGTTTTTGACCGGGCAGATTGTGAGCGGATTCTATTCATCCATTTTTTTTCTCACTCCGAGTCCTGTTCGTATAGATGAATTTGAGTTTTTGAATTGTCTGATTTCAATATCAAGAGCTCAAGATTATCCTCATTTGAATATCTAGTATAAAAAAAAGAAATCCTGACACGATTTAATTAGCATGACACTCTATTCATCGTTATTTTAAGGACAAACCCCTCCCAGTAAATTCTTTTGTTTTCTTTGCAAATTCTTGTTGATGTCCATGATTCTTTCACTTGATTTTTAGTTGCAAATCATGTTTGTTTTTTTGCTCATAATCATGATGCGACCCATGATATGTTCTTCCACATGATACACATTTTGATTTGGTTTAGATTTTAGATTTGTATTTTACAAAAGGAGTATAGATGATATCTTCACACTTTTGAAACAGAATAAAAGTAATAGAGAATGACAGCCTTAATTAATTATATTAGGAGAGTGTTAACACATGAGATAATTGTCTTCAAACTACATCTACATGTAGTTATCATTAAACAAGCTTTATTCAATTTTAAACCTTCTTATGAAAGATGTATAATTACTTTTTAACGAAGAGAAACCATTGAAAATGATATTAATTCCATATTGAAATTGGATTATTTTATAAAAAGAACACTCAAGAGTTTCATACAATAATTTATTAATATGAGGATTAATTAAAACATTAATTTGAACAAAACTAATTTAAGCACGTAAAGACTAGAGGTCTTCATAGAAGACAAAACACTTGAACACTTGGGGTGTGCATCTTTAACCTCTTAATAACGAGCCCTTATTAAGTTTCCACGTCCTTTAGCTTGTTTTGGGATTGGAAGATGACCATTTTCCTGCAAGCTCTTAACAGTTTCATACAAGCACTGTTTTACTAGGATGAATTTGATACCCAGATCCTTGATCTTCTGATTTGTGAACTTGTAGGGTTGTTTTCTTGGGTTCTTCTCATCTGAACACCTGCAAATGCATTGCAACACAAAATATTAATATCCAAAATGAATAAACAACCACAACATTATTATTTTTTTCTACAAACTTGGTAGGTTTATTTGAAGACAAATGAAAAATAAATAAATTCGTATAGCATAGCAACCCAACTAGGAACATTCCATGAACTTGTCTAATCTTAAGCACTACAATTGAATTGATCTTGGTTAGTAAGTCAACATATAAGTTTTATTGCATTCGAAAAAGTCGATGTAATCTGACCTTTCCATCGAAGTAGTTTTATAAAGATATTAATCTCGTTATTATTGTAAAGCTGTTCTGAGTTATAACAACTTACTTGGTGGGGATGGGATACTCCGGGAAGAACTTTGCAAGGATTTCCACCACCTCTTCACGGTGGAGCATTCTCTCACAACAAATGTAACGGCCAGAGGCGGAAGGTGTCTCGAAGACTACAATGTGGGCCAGTGCCACATCCCTAACATGCACATAACCTTGAACAGCGTTGGCATATGTCCGGACTGCTCCGTTCAGGTATTTGAGGATGTGAATGGAGGTAGCATTGACGGTGGGTTGCAACAATGGTCCAAGCACCACCACGGGGTTCACCACCACTAGGTCAACTCCTTTCTTCTTAGCCAAATCCCAGGCACCCTGTTCTGCCACAGTCTTTCCATAGCAATACCAATTCTGCAATTCCACTTCATTTAATTGACTTAACCCCTAAGTGTATGCGTGCACAATATTTATGTTAATCAATCATCATCATATGGTATTAATCAAATACCTTGGTGTTCTTGCAATACTCAAGATCACTCCAGCAAGATTCGTCAACGACAACATCAGGGCTCCTGTTGGGGTCCATGTACACAGCACCAATTGAAGACGTGAAAACCACTCGCCGGACTTTGGCCTCAGCTGCTGCCGTCATCACATTCTTGGCTCCAGTCAATGCTGGGTCCACCATTTGTTCCTTCAAGTATTGTAACACAAAGTCATCTCATCATCCAAACCAAATTTGTAGTTAAATTTGCGGCAAGCCTAACATTCATCCAGGTGTTGTTTTTATTTTATTTTATTTTCTTGAAAGCCTCAGCTTGCAAACAAGGTTCTCACCACCAATTAACCCAAAAAAAGAAAGAAGAGGAAACGTACTGGATCGTTCGTGAGAGGAGAAGCGGTATGGAAAACTCCATCACACCCTTGAATAGCCTCTTGAAGAGACTCATAATCAAGAAGATCAGCCTTGCATAAAGTTAATCTTTCTTGAGCTCCTTCAAGCTCCATCAAATGGGAATTCTTGGGATCAGCTGTAAATAGCAACACCAATATACAAAGCATTAAACTACCACAATCTTAAGAACAGAAAAAGAAAACGGAAAGAAACCAAGTGCATGAATATTATAAATTAACCTGGGTTCCTCACAGTTCCTCTAACAGAGTAACCTTTCTCTAAAAGAAGTTTAACAATCCACGAAGCAATGAAGCCACCAGCCCCGGTGACACAAACAGTACTCTGGCCTTGACCTGAAAGCGATGCACTATCGGCAGCCATGTTGTTTTGATATATGTAATATGTGTACGTACGTGTTTGGTTGTAGAAGGAAGGTATAGAGGATTAAACTTCACTGCAGTTTTATAGAGGATCCATCTCCTTGCCCTGAATCAATGGATACGAAATGTAAATTAAGACATGGAAATGAAACCAAGAAAACAAGTTATATATTCACAATAAACATAGTGTAACATGGTGCATTTATTCTATCGTCTTGTCTAAGAATAATGATAGAGAATACTTGATATTGGTGTGGTTATTTTAATAATAATTTTTTTATTTAAAATTAATTTAATTAAAAAGAATAATTGTCTTTCCCCTATGCTGCCACGACTCATTAACATCCACATATTTTGTGATACACGTGGGAGCCCGTGAGAAATTCCCATGCATGTTTTCTTCCACGAAATTGACAGTCAGCAAGCAAGATAAGAATTCTAAGGGTACAAGCAAAGCACGTGCTTGAGTCTGTTTGGCACAGCTGTTGCTGTTATGGTTGAGGTTGAAAAAAAGCAGTTTCATGAAAAGTGCTTTTAGCTACGGTTCGGAACTGTTTTTCAGTGTTTGGTTAAAACTGTGGTTGAGGTTGAGTTTAATTGAAAGTTGTTTTGTGTGTTTGGTTACCATGCTTTTCAAATTGCTATCAAGTTATGAAATTAATTAAAAATACACATGTATACACACACACACACACATACGTACATATATATAAATATTTTGTTGGAATAATTTTATATATTTATTAATAATTAAAATAACAAAATGTTTGAAATAATTAGAGTAAATTAAAGACTTGATTTTATTCTCTCATCAAACTACTTGCAATTCCATCATGAACTAAATCCATACGTGAACGCGTTTGCGATCCCTGACTATTTGATCGAGAAACAACATCTGCTAAAATATCTTTGTCGCGACGGCGATTTTCGCGCTTCGCGCCCCGCCATCCCTCTCTGGAGAGACAATGGTGCGCGGTGAAATGGGGGATTTATTTTATAGCCGTAAAATTTACGACTATAATTATCAGGAGTCGCCACCTAGTATTACGGTTACTAGGAACCTATTGGTCTGCGAGAGTCTTGGGTAAGGGGACTTGTTGTGCAAGGGGAAGACGCATCACCCCCAGTGCACCCTACCTAAGGTAAGCTGCATTGTTGTTTGATTGTTTTTCCTAAATCATTAGTCTTTTCTAAAATTTGACGTAGATTTCTCTCTGTGAGAGAATCTCTACCTCATTGCGAGTTGAAAGACTAACCAAAAATAAATTTTCACTGCATTTTGAAAATCTTATTTTTAACCATCCATGAATGTACA
Source organism: Salix arbutifolia (assembly GCA_025169955.1). Lineage (NCBI taxonomy): Eukaryota > Viridiplantae > Streptophyta > Magnoliopsida > Malpighiales > Salicaceae > Salix > Salix arbutifolia. The sequence continues at coordinate 2,680,000 of CM045902.1, forward strand.
TTACAGTGTAATTTTACACCGTGATAGATAAGACAAAATAATTATTGAATTATTTTTGACATTTTGGCCGAATGCCAACGGATAATCGCAAATTGGTTACGATATCCAAATTTTCGCTTTTAAAACATGGAAAAGATGCAACATATTTTTTTTGCGAAAAATACAATGTGAAAAACTTTGCAATCCGGCCGTATGCATAAAAAAACAAATACATTTTTTATATTTTTTTGAAATTTTTTGTAATGATAATAGTAAAAAAAAACTTTTTTTCTTGTGAATTTGTATTTTTAATTTTTTTTTTGGCTGGGCTGGAAGCTAGAAGGATGTGGCTGGGCTTCCAGCCATCACGGGCTGGAAGCCCAAAGAGTCTGGGCTGGGCTTCCAGTCCTCACGGGCTGGAAGCCCAAAGGGGTCTGGGCTGGGCTTCCATTCCTCATGGGCTGGAAGCCCAAATGTTTGGACTGTGGGCCGGGAACAGAGCCCGGCCCATCTCAGCCCAGCCCGCATGAACAGCGGGACGTAAATCACGTCCCGCTGCATGCAAGGCTGGGGAAGACGATGAATAGTGTAGATTTTCGACTTTGACGAGAGGTGTACCTGTTAGTACCGTTGGGTAGAGGACGTCGAGGTGATGATTCCTGTGGTGGTGGCGTCGTCAACGGTGGCCTGTGGTGGCCGTAGTGGTCGTCGGAAGATGCACGGTCTGGCTTGCTTTCGTCGGGGCTGTCACCGTTTCTTCGCCTGAGCAGTTGCTAAGATGTCTGGCGTCGAGGGGAAGATTTCTGTGGTGATAGGGGTGAAGTTGGGTGGCCTGAGCTGGTGGCCGGAGTGTTGACCGAGAAGGAGAGAGAGACCAACGCCTCTGGTTTTAGAGAGAGAAGCCGAGACCGAGAGAGAGAGAAAGCTCAACGCCAAGGGAGATGAAGATGATGGTTTTCTTTCCTGTGATTTCCCCTTGCTTCTCTTGTTTTTTATTTGCTAAAAATCTCTGTGAATTTTCAGAACTTCTCCCCTGTTTTTCACTGGTTTTCTCTCGGCTTTTGCTCGTTTTTTCCTTTTTTTTCCTCCCCCTCTGTGTTGCCTATCCCGTGCTATTTATAGGCGGAGAAGATGGAATTGTCACACCATGCTACAGCCATGTGCAGTGAATGGGGTTGTCGGAGCTACAGTCGCGGTGATGAGTCGAATCCCACAGCACCATGCTACAGTGTTATGGCTGCCTTCACGGCAGCGTGATTGCAGCGGCATGCCTGGCTGCTACAGGTGTGGGCCTAGCGAAATTGCATTTTGGTCCTTTAATTCGTGATTGTTCCAATTACGCTCCCAATCGGTTTTAAACTCTTAGATTTATGCAATTGTGCCCCTGTCCGAATTTCAATATTAGCCTTAACTTTGCGCGCCTTTTTCATTTTGGTCCCTTACTTCCGATTTATGCAATTCAACCCTCAATTGAGCATTAAATTCTCAATTGTCTTCAATTTGGCCCCTAACTTTGCACAATTAGCTCGGAAAGATCCAATTGGGTCTCAAAAAATTCCAATCTTCTCAATTGAGCCTGAATTAAACTTAAGAATTTGATTTTTTTTCAATTAAGCCCTCAATAAAATTAATTTGACCAATTAAAAGCATAATTAAGTACGTGCACTTAATTAAATTCTTCCATTGGATCCTAAATTAATTCCCAAACATAATAATATTTTAAATTGGGCCATGATTAAATCAAATTGGCCTATAAAAAATATAATTATAATTTTTGACTTCATTTTTACCTTGAATTTATATTTTCTCTCATTTTTGGCACAAAAGAGATATGATTCAGCTCAGAAAATATTCAAAATTTTCGCCGCGATTTTTCTAACAACGCCAAACCCCTTTTATTTTATTTTTATCATTTTTATTTTATTTTGAGGAGTAACCCAAAAATTGGGTTGCGACAGTTGCCCCCCTCTTTACAATGCTCACGACTAAAGTTTTGTAAAAGACTTGAGATAGTAAGCATTGTAAAGAAAAAGAAAAGTGGATTTATCAGACCAAGAAATGGTTAATCCATCCAGAAATGAGAATGAGGACTATAAAGTGCACTCAGAACGGAATGATAAGATAAGGCTAGAAAACGCACCACCTAAGAATTGGGGCCTAAGGAAGACACTCAAAAGGATGGAAGATGGTGATGTTTGCGAATGACACAAGAAAATGATCTCATTGTAATGGGTGACCTACCCCGGTGAAAATATGATGAAGATGGTCTCGTTGTAATGGGTGACCTACCCGGATGAAAGACGGTGAAGATGGTCTCATTGTGATGGGTGACCTACCCAGGTTAAAGATGGTGAGGAAGAATTCATGGGATGGAAGATAGGGCTAGAAAGCGCACTATCTTAATTGGTGATCGAGGGTTGGAAAACGCACTCGAAGATGGAAAATAGGGCTGGAAAGCGTACTATTTTTGCCGATGGTCGAGGGTTAGAAAACGCACTCAACGATAGTGAGGAAAATAGGGCTGGAAAGCGCACTATTGAATTGATGGATCGAGGGTTGGAAAACGCACTCGAAGCTGAAAAGAAAAATAGGGCTGAAAAGCGCACTATTTAAATTGGTGGTCGAGGGTTGAAAACACACTCGAAGATAGTGAGGAAAATAGGGCTGGAAAGTGCACTATTTAATTGATGGATCGAGGATTGGAAAACGCACTCGAAGATAGTGAGGAAAATAGGGATGGAAAGCGCACTCAAATAAAAGAAGAGATATGGTTGAAAAACGCTTTATTTGCTGATGAAAGGCTCGCAAGCGCACTCAGGGAAGTGAAAGTAGTCAGGGCTCGAAGGCGCACACAAAAATTATGAAGGTTTGTAAGCTACAATCCCTTCTAAACATTTCCCAGATTATCAGTAGGGAGAAATGCATGATGAAACCCAAAATCAGGAAAGAGATAAAGCTGAAAAGCATGCTCAAGGAAAGGGAAAAGGTGGGAGCTTGAAAGCGTGCACAAAATGATAAATGAAGGTTCGTAAATTACAGTCCCTCCAAAACATTCCCTAGATTCTTGATGGGGGGTGCAATGCATGATGATGCATGTATACTTACCTGAGAAATATAGGTCCCCCTTTCTTCTTCCTGGTCTTCCTTTCCTGGGGTTTAGATCTCCGACTTTGACGGCTTATCGCTTTTGCTTGCTCAAGCCGCGACTTGTGATTTTTGACAACTGGAGATGATAGATTTTCCATATCAACATGCCCCCCTGAGTTTGATTCGGATTCTTTGGAAAGGAATGATGGAGCCAACTTCAATTGCATTTTAGATTGCCTCCCAGTTTGGTCATGCCCCAAAAGTGTTTTGGGCTTCGGGTGTTTGCAGAAAAGGGTTGGTCATTTGCAAAGATTGTTTTCATGTAGGTTTTGGTTTTGAATTTCAAAGTCATTCCAAGCAAAAAAAATCATTTTGATTGCCCAGGCAGGTCATGTCACACCAGTGTTTTTTTAGGCTACGAGTGTTTGCAGGAAAGGGATGATTATTTGAAAAAATTGTTTTCACGTAAGATTTTTGGAATTTCAAAGTCATCCCAAGCATAAAAAACCATTTTGATATTTGTTTAAACAAACTTGTTCTTGAAAGAATTCAAGTGATCTCATTGTTAGGTTTTATGTTGATTTTGACAAGAACGTGAAATGTTGTTTGTTCGCATGTCTTGTATTTCAAAAAGGCTTCGATCAAGTTTGGTGAAGCATTTGTAAGGATCATTTCAAATGGAAAAGCATTGCTTATCGACCCAGATTACTTGTATTTGATCAGAAAGGGCTTTATCAGGCTTGTAATGTAGGCTCAGGTTGCTGGCTACGAAGAAACGATATTTCCAAGCTCAAAAGGTGTTTGAGGGTTTTCTAGACTAAGGATCACTTAGTGCTCACACTTAGAACTCCTTTTAGTTATTATGATTGATTTCCATGACATGCCCCCCAGTATTTTGTTTGGGCTTTTTCCTAGACATGCCTCCCAGTATTTGTTTGGGCCTTTTATCATGAGTTTTTAGTACTATCATGTTGACTTGGCTCGTTGTAATGTACTAAAACTCCTTTTATGTTTATGGCCCATAATTTATTTGGGTATCTCTTGACATGCCCCCCGGTATTTGTTTGGGGTCTTGAGAATGGGTTTTTAGCAATGCCATCATGTTGACTTGACATTCCCTCAAGAATTTTGTTTGGGCCTTTATTGTGACATGCCTCGAAGAATTTTGTTTGGGTTTTTTATGTTGGGTCTTTAGTACTACTAGAATTTGAATTGATTTGCTAGTGTACTCAAAACATTTTTATGTTTATGTCCCCCAACTTTCTTTGGGCATCTTTTGTCATTGAGGAATATTTTGTAATTAAGAGTTCTTCTCTCTTCGCACTTGCCCCCCAGTGTAGGGTGTGATCCTAGTTAGGGTTAATTATCAGAAAAATAATTAATCGGCTCAAATAGGGACTGCGATGGATATTTAAGACTTTGTGAAGGCATATCAAAGATGGCCTCTCATCATTTCAAAACATGCAATCTAAACTGATAAGCTTTGCTTTTCCATGCAAAATATTTTTTGCTTTGCTTTTGGATCATTTGTCCAACTACGAGATTAGCTTATCATATGGATTTTTGGGATATGAGATCAACTTTCAATGAAATCCTTTGAATTCCCAGAACACATTTGTTAAACAAACAACAAATTGGCATTTGTTTTCGTACTAGACTTTGATTTGCCAAAAATCTTAATGAAAATATAAGATCATGCGGAAAAATAGGGAAAAAATACACTAAAAATTCATGGCCAAATTTCAATTTCATTAGATGTCATGAGTAATACATTAAGCATAATATTTCTTCACAACATCAGAGTTTACAGGCCTAGGTAGATTTTCTCCATCCATGTTAGTTAGAATTAAAGCCCCTCCTGAAAAAGCCTTCTTCACTACATATGGTCCCTCATAGTTTGGCGTCCATTTACTCTGGTCTTTCGCTATTGATATCTTCTTTAATACCAAATCTCCCTCTTTGAACACCCTTGGCTTGACCCTCTTGTTGTAAGCTTTTGCTATCCTGCCATGGTATAACTGGTGATGGCAAACAGCTGCTAGTCTTTTTTCATCGACTAAGTTTAACTGTTCAAACCTCACCTTTGCCAATTCTGATTCATTTAAATCTGCCTCTTTCAAGATCCTTAGTGATGGAATCTCCATTTCTAAAGGTGTGACTGCCTCCATCCCATACACTAAAGCATATGGGGTTGCCCCTATGGAAGTTCGAACAGTAGTGCGATATCCATGCAAGGCGCATGGGAGCATTTCATGCCAATCTCTGTATGTAACGACCATCTTTTGGATAATTTTCTTAAGATTCTTATTAGTTGCTTCAACGGCTCCATTCATCTTTGGTCTATAAGGAGAGGAGTTGAGATGCTTAATTTTCCACTTGGTGCAAAGTTCGGCAATCAATTTTCCATTAAAGTTCTGAGCATTATCAGTTACCATCCTTGCAGGTAGACCATAGCGATAGATCAAGTCCCTTTCAATGAACTTCTTGACAACCTTTTGCGTTACATGGGCGTAGGAATTAGCTTCAACCCATTTAGTAAAGTAATCGATTGCCACCAGAATGAATCTATGTCCATTACTTGCCTTCGGGTTAATTGGTCCTATGACATCTAATCCCCACATGTCAAATGGCCACGGTGAGGTCATGTTGAATAGAGGATTTGGGGGTGCATTTATTTTATCACCATAAACCTGACACTTATGACATTTTCTAACATATATCGTGCAGTCTCTTTCCATGGTCAACCAAAAATACCCAGATCTTTGCATTTGCCTTGCCATTGTATGACCATTGGCATGGGTGGCACAAATCCCTTCGTGAACTTCTTTCAAAGCCTGCTCAATTTCTTTCTCATCTAGACATCTGAGTAAGGTCCCATCGAATGACCTCTTGTATAAGATTTCGCCATCCAAGTAGAAATTTGCGGCCATCCTCCTTAAGGTTTCTTTATCTGCATTAGAAGCTTCATGGGGATATTCTTGGTATTGGATGAATCTTTTGATATCACTATACCAGGGTTCTCCATCTGGTGACTCTTCAAGTGTGCAACAATGGGCTTGATGATTTCGAATCTTGATGTCAATTGGGTGGATCTTTTCTCTAGCGACAATTTGTACCATTGAAGCCAAAGTTGCCAAAGCATCAGCAAACTGATTTTTATCCCTACTCATATGAGTGAATTTGACCTCCTCGAACTCCCTGGCTAATTCTACAAGGTAGTTTTGATAAAGTTTCAACTTTTCATCTTTTGTTTGCCATTCTCCTTTTACTTGGCAAATAATCAACATGGAATCCCCAAAGACTTCAAGTTTCTTAACCTTGAGCTCTAAAGCAGCCTCTAAACCAATGATACATGCTTCATATTCGGCCGTGTTATTGGTGCACTCGAATTGCAACCTTACTGAGAAAGGATATTGCTTTCCATCTGGGGAAATTATTATAGCTCCAACCCCATTTCCTGATACATTTACCGCTCCATCAAAATAGAGTGTCCACCACTCATTTGCCCCAATATCATCTCTGATCACTAATACATCTTCATCAGGGAGATCGAAATCTAGAGGCTCATAATCTTCCATGGCATGATCCGCAAGATGGTCGGCAATTATACTGCCTTTTATGGCTTTCCTCGTCATAAAAACAATGTCATATTCTGCTAACAATACTTGCCACCTCGCTATCCTGCTCGATAAATAGGGCTTTTCACAGATGTACTTAAGTGGATCTAGCTTGGAAATTAACCACGTGGTGTAGTATAACATATACTGCCTGAGTCTTCTCGCACTCCAAACCAAAGCACAACATAGCTTCTCAATCATGGTGTACCTAGACTCACAGTCATTAAACTTTTTACTCAAATAGTATATAGCTTGCTCCTTTCTTCCAGATTCATCCTGTTGTCCCAACACACAACCCATAGCCGTTTCTGTGATCGTTAAGTACAAGATCAATGGCTTCCCTGGCACTGGAGGTACTAACAATGGAGGGTTTTGTAAGTACCTCTTTATCTTGTTGAAGGCCTCCTGACAATCAGTATCCCACATTCCAGGATTTTTCTTTCTGAGTAAGCGAAAAATCGGTTCACACGTTACTGTTAGCTGGGATATAAAACGGGCTATGTAATTCAAACGCCCGAGAAAACTCCTTACTTCCTTTTCAGTTTTAGGCGCCGACATTTCTTGTATGGCCTTGGCTTTATCCGGATCAACCTCTATTCCTCGGCTACTCACAATAAAACCCAACAATTTTCCCGTCTTTACTCCAAAGGAGCATTTAGCAGGGTTCAACTTTAACTGGTACTTTCGCAATCTCTCAAATAGTTTCCTCAATATTTGCACATGGTCTTCATTGATCTTGGATTTAGCCAGTATGTTGTCCACATAGACATCAACTTCTCGGTGCATCATATCATGGAACAAAGCAACCATCGCTCGTTGATATGTAGCCCCAGCATTTTTCAAACCGAATGGCATCACTTTATAACAGAAAGTCCCCCAAGGTGTGACAAAGGTGGTTTTCTCCTTGTCCTCTTCTGCCATCCTAATTTGGTTATAACCAGAAAACCCATCCATGAATGAATATGTGGCATTTTTAGCAGCGTTATCTACCAAGATATCTATGTGAGGTAATGGAAAATCATCTTTCGGGCTTGCTTTGTTCAAATCTCTATAATCCACACACACCCGAATCTTTCCTTCTTTCTTAGGGACCACAACCAAATTGGCTACCCACTGAGGGTAGTGAACGACCTCTAGGAACCCTGCGTCCCATTGCTTTTGTATCTCTGCTTTAACTTTTAGGAGCATATCTGGCCGCATTCTTCTGTTTTTTTGTTTTACTGGCATGCTTCCTTCTATTAAAGGGATTTTATGCACGACTATATCAGTATCTAAACCAGACATTTCTGCATAAGTCCAGGCAAAAATATCTGCATATTCATGCAAAAGAGAGATCAATTTTCCTCTTTCTTCAGTCGTAATAAGGGTACCGATTTTTAACTCCTTTTCCTCTTGCTCGGTTCCTAAATTGATGGTTTCAAGTTCCTCACTAGAAGGTTCCCAAGTTTTTTCAGACTTTTCCACCAATTTAGCAAACTCTTTTATATCTTCCTTTGCCCATTCCTCGTCATCAAGTACAGTGACATCATTGAAATTTGGCCAATTATTCTTAGTGTGATAGTTTTGTGAGTGGTTGGATCTTTCAACACTCCTGAAAGTGTAAGGTGTGTTCGTGTAAGAGTGCGTATTTGCAAATGATATGTCATAGATAAAAATGCATGATCTTATATAAAAAAAAGTGCTCATTTGACAAAGCAAAATCTTGCGGCATCGTGAGCTAGATTACCGTCAAGGTCAAAATGGATTAAAACATGGACATGATCAGACAAAAGTAATTACTTTTTAAACACAATAGGAGCAGGCTCCATTTTCCAATTCTGGTGCGTCTTCTCTCCAGCTAATTTTTGAACAAAAATTCTTGCGGGAGGCTCATCGGCATCGTGGATAGATATCTGCGGAAAATCTGTCTCTTCTCCTTGGCATTCAAGAGTGCCAATATGCAGATCAGTTATGTCTGACTCGATCTCCTCCACTGAACTACGAAAAGATACTTGGAGCGGTGGGAGGATAAGCTCTTCTTCTTTTGACTCTCTTCCTTCAATTTTTGCCATCCTTGCTTCTTTCCTGGCTTGGGCAACCCGCTTGTAATCCTCTTTTTTTGGCTTATATCCCAGTCCGAACCTCTGATCCGCACATTTCAATTTTATTATATTGATTCGTTCTGGCATTCCGCTTATGGGATCATACTGAAAGGGAATCCCGTTCCTTAAAAAACACTTAGCAGCCATCTTCGCCGCTTCCGGGATTCTAGGTTTCTTTACTATCGCGCCCTCAGGAACCCAGTCTGCATTCACTATTTCAAAAGCATGAATATTCCCCTCCCTACAGTCCTTCGCTTCTACAAAAGGTATGGCCACATTCTTGATCATTGAAACTATTTCCTCAGCTTTGACAGTAATCAGCATTCCATTTATAATGTATTTCAAGCATTGGTGTAATGAAGAGGCCACTGCTCCAGCTGCATGTATCCATGGCCTTCCTAGTAATATACTGTAAGATGGATGTATATCCATTACTTGCAACGTCACTAGAAACATTTGCGGTCCCACATACAATTCTACTTCCAAAGTCCCCACTATCGGTCTTGGCGATCCGTCAAATGCCCTCGCCATCATTGTACTTGGCTTCATGTGCGAAGCATCAATAGGCATTTCTTTTAACATGTGTCTTGGTAACACATTTAGTGCAGAGCCATTCTCAACTAATACTTTCCCAATTAAAACATCTTTACATCGTATTGTGATGTATAATGGCTTATTATGTCCTGTACCATCAGGATCCACTTCATCTTCAGTAAAATACACATAATTTGAAGCCTGTATTCTCCCTACTAAATGCTCCATGGCCTCTAGGTTGATGTCCTGGGGTACATAGGCCTCATTCAACACTTTTTGCAAAGCTTTCCGATGAGATTCGGAACTTAATATCAATGAAAATAATGATATCTTAGCAGGGGTCTTCTTGAGTTGTTCCACCACACTATACTCACTATGCTTCATCAACTTTAGGAATTCATTGGTCTCTTCTTCTGTTACGGGTTTATTTATTTCTTCAGACACGTCGACCACTTCCTTCCCTTTAATCCTTTTCAACTCCTCTGGGGTAAAACATCTACCACTTCGAGTCAAGCCTCCAATTTCGGGTAGAAAGACGATTGGTTGTCTTGCACCCTGAGATACATGCCCATAATTGTATGGTATGGCATTATAGTCTTTTCTAGGTGTAGCGGCGGGCTTGGTCAAAACTAATTTGGGTGGCCCTCCTGGAGTGAACTGGACCCGACATACTTCCTTATTTGACACCTCTGTCACAGACACGTTATCATCTATAATTGTCTCTATTCGAAGCAGACCTCTATTTATCATCTGCATCACATTTTCATAGAAGCCTCGACACTGACTAATAGAATGACCTTTCTGGTTATGATATTGGCAACATCTCATATCATCATATTTTGCTTTTGTCAGCATTTGATAGACTCTTTCTATCGGCACCTTTAAGCTTCTTGGAGGCTCGATGTCCAACATATTCACTGATCCACTACCCGAAGCATGACTAGGTAGCGGATTGGTGCTTATATTTGGGGGCTCTTCAAATGTTACCCATCCAGCTTTAATTAATTGGAGGAGCTTCCTTTTAAAAGCAATGCATGTATGGATGTTGTGTCCTGCGATTCCTGCATGGTATTCGCAAGTGAGATCCGGTTTATACCAATTGGGATAAGGCGGTTGCAAGGGTGTCAAGGGTACGGGAGCTACATGCCCAATACTTAATAACTTCTGGTATATCTCATTCAAAGGCATTGACAATGGGGGTAACTGTTCCTGAAGTTCTTGGTAACTCTTTTTGGGGAAACTTCTGATTTGGTTTTTTGGTAAATTTCCAATTTGGTTCTCGGGTCTTTTGGTAGAGAATGGAGAGTTGAAGCTAATGTTTGCGACTTGAGATGATGAGGGGTTGTATTTTGGGAACTGGGTGTTCTTGCCCTTATAACCGCCTTCAATATGATCAACCTCTTTTCTCTTTCCACCGAAACCTTTCTTTTCCATAGGTGCAGAGATTCTCCCATTTTTTATTCCTTGCTCTATACGCTCTGCCACGGCCACGGCATCCGTAAATTGTTGTGCCGAACTTCCCATCACATGCTCGTAGTATGGTGCTCTCAGTGTATTGGCGAATAGAGTAACCATTTCTCTATCTAAAAGAGGAGGGTGTACTTGTGCAGCCAGGTCTCTCCATCTTTGAGCATATTCTCTTATGCTCTCTTTTTCTCCTTTTTCCAGGTTGGACAGACTAGTTCTATCAGGGGCAATATCCATATTATACTTGTATTGCTTAACAAAAGCATCTACCAAGTCTTTCCAATTACGAACTCTAGTGTTATCAAGCCTCATGTACCAACTCAAAGCTGCCCCACTCAAACTATCTTGAAAGAAATGCATTAATAATTTCTCATCATGCACCACTTCCGCCATTTTGTTGCAATATGACTTCAGGTGTGTGACAGGGCATTGCGTCCCAGTATACTTGATGAACTCAGGAACACGGAACTTTTTTGGTACCACCACATTTGGGACCAAACACATTTCTGCAGCCCTCACCGGATCATACAACTCTGCTCCTTCAATGACCCTTATCCTAGCTTCCAATGCTGCCATTTTGTCTTGATCAACACCATCAGATGACTGTGTTTTATGGGACTCATTTATAGATATTCCAACAATTGGTGTTGGTAAGGTTGCCGGTGCGGTTGCATGCCCAAAAGCGGGATTTTGTTGAGGATCTTGAATCCCGTCTCCGATTATCTCATCAGGGTGGTTTACCGCTTGTGTTTGAGTGGTTGTCGGAGGTCTAGTTGAAGGACCCTCACCGGAGGTATTTCTCAGTGTCTGCTCAAGTAAGCTAGCGATGCGAGCTACGCTATCTTTTAAAGCATTCAACTCTTCTTGAAAGTGAGCATCTTGATGTACGCGTTCTTCGTCCTCCATATTTCTTTGACGAAGACGAGTGTTGTAAATTCTAGGAGGTGAAGCTCTTCGGGGACCTATATTTCAACCTGTTGATGATATGTGTTATTATGATGAATGAATGTATGCATGATGATTTTTATTTTTGAAAAACCAATCCATGACTTCTGTGTCGGGTAAGATCCGTAGACATCTTGTGGAAGTTTTGCCCGAATGCTCGAATTAATTGAATCATACACACTTGACAAAAAGCAAAAGGTGGACCTTGTCCATTTCATTCATCAAAATAGAGACATACAAAATATTTACTCAAATGCTACTCCTCTATTAGCTACAAACTTAACAAAAGAGGAGAGTTCATCCAAGTACATTTCATATTTGCGGGCACTGTCACCGATTCTAGTAGCTTTTACACATAGTTCATCTGCCTTCCTAACCACTATATTGATCAGTTTATCAGTTTGCTCTATCTTGTGATGGAACACAAAATTATCTTGTCTTATCGCTTTATTGCTGGCAGCCAATGATTCATTATTTTTCTCTAATATGCGAACCATTTTCTCAAGTTGTTGGTTTTGATCCTTAGCCTTTTGTAACCCTGCATCAAGTCCTGTTATCTCAGAGTTTAATTGGGCTTCGATTTCAGCGGTGCATTCTTTCCATTCACTGCGCTGCTCTTGCACTATTTTTAGTTCCTCTTCTCGAGTTTCTAATTCAGCTTGTAGAGTGGAAATACGGTCTCTCATCTTGTTGGTTTGGGCCAAGTACCTTTTTATATTAGACTCTGCTACCCTCCTGGCCTCAAACTCACTTTTCGCTTGCACTCTGTACTGGGCTTTCAAATCTTTTTCCTCTTCAAGGACAAGACTGGCCACCCTTCCTTTCTCCTTCTCAGCTTCCCACTTCATCTTGTAGTGGTCTCTTTCCTTTACTACCGAGGCTACCAATTCTTGGTCCGCATGCTCTCTATTTTCAGCTGCCTTCTTCAATGTGACCAATTCCTTTTCCAACATTTCATATTTACTCATCCGGTCATCATATTGAGAACTCGTTTCTTCTAGCTGACTTTTTTCTTGGATCAACCTGTTAATCTGCTCTTCTTTTCCCTGCAGTTGACGATCCAAAGAAACCCTCATCTGTTCTTCTTCTAGTAGTTGCTTCTCTAGGAATTTCTGATTGCTTTTGCTGTTGCTGAGCTCAATCCTTAGCCTATCCAACTCTTCTTGCAGGTCTCTTTCGTCAACCCTCTTTCTTTTAGTTTCAACGACGGGTGCTTTATCTCGTACCAGGCTTTGTCTTACGGCGTTTTGAGGTATCTCATAGCTCCTCCATACTAGGTAACCAGGGCTAACAGAAGGCTTCTTTGGGTGCGACTCTCTGCTAACTAAAACAAGTTGCCCCCAGTCTCTTTTAATTACTTCGAGCTCAGCCAATGAGTTAACTTCTTTGAAAAAACCAGTGTACCCGGTCAGCCCCTTAGTTCTTGGTACATACTGTGTTCCCCCAAACTGTCTGGTTACTAGAGAGGGAGAATAACTGACATAACCGGTTAAACCAATTAGTGGGACCCATGCCTTATTACCACAACTCATTAGATAAGCTGAATTATTTACCCAAGGAGCTTTCCACCTGAAATTACTTTTGGGAAGCTCTCGGTATTTCTCCACCCAAGCCTTTTCGTCTAAGTCTTTCCAATCTTCACTTAGAACCAAAACGAGAGGCCTCATGTTAAACCACCAAAAATTATTAAAGACTTCCCTCGGGGTTTCTAGGTGACTAACGATCCACATGAAAAGTAAAGGGATGCAACACCGCAATGCACCTTTCCCATGTAACCTGCAATGGTTCAAGGATAGGAATGTTTCGGCCAATATAGCTGAAGCGGGGTTATTCTTTCCCTGCTCATATTCAACAAAAGCACTGGTTGCTTCCATGCTAATTATCCCAGCAGCTTCTGAAGGGAACAAAACTAAACCAAAGATTGCAAAAGCCACCGACCGATGCACTTCTTCTCTGAGCCTTCCTTTATCTTTACTTGCTTTCAAATTATTCTCAATCGCCTTCCACTTGAAACCTCCAGAAGATGTCATGTATTGGCCTACTTGATCCAGGCATAGTAACTTAGCAACCTCTTGGACTGTATTCTCAATCTTTTGTCTGAAATAAACTTTGTGAGGGTTATGGGGGAAACTCAGGATTTGAGCATACTCTTCTATGGTAGGGGTCATGTCAACATCCCCAAAGGTAAAGCAACGGTAGCTGGGATCCCAAAAGTGCATAAGGGCTTTGACTGCTGATATCTGAACCGGAATTTTCATCAGGTGAGCAATTTTTCCATATCTTACTTCAAACAACGCCTCATCTACATACCCCATGATGGGCATAAGCCTCTTCACATTTTCTATGGAGCAATGGATTTTAGTCATATGTGGCAATCCATTGATTTTAGCTCTTGGGCAATCTCCCTCAGTTATCTGCGTCATCTCAGATCTTTCCCCGTATTCCAAAAAGGTCATGGAAGTCATGGTCTTGGTCTGATAATTTCTGTTATTTATTTAAAAAAAGGAATGGATTATTAAAGAGATTGTATCCTAGGTTCTAAATTATCATATGCAGGGTAAGTTTTCTATCTGGTCACAACAGGTCTATGAACTGCCCAGTGACTACCTTACGTGAAGGTGGTATGGGGGTTTACAAGAAATGGTTGGGGCACAGTGTGACCGCCATTATCAGGTAAACACTCAGTTCATAGTTGGATGTTTCACGAATCTGAACCCCGACTGAAAGTCATGGGGCAGACCGCTAATCCCCACCTAACTTAAAATTGGGTTTACTTGAAATTAAAATGCATGATGCCAATAATTCAAGTTTAATGTTATGCATGAGTTGCAAATAAAATAGATGCTAAAGCAGTAAAAATGCATGTTAAAGCGGCAAAAATGCGCGCAAAAATAAATTGAGAAATAAGCAATCAAACAAACAAAGCTCAGTCCAGCAATGTCCCCAGCGGAGTCGCCATCTGTCGCGACGACGTTTTTCGCGCTTTGCGCCCCGTCATCCCTCTCTGGAGATACAACGGCGCACGGTGAAAATAGGGTGATATATAGTCGTAAAATTTTACAACTATAATTATTAGGAGTCGCCACCTAGTATTACGGTTACTAGGAACCTATTGGTCTGCGAGAGTCTTGGGTAAGGGGACTTGTTGTGCAAGGGGAAAACGCATCACCCCCAGTGCACCCTACCTAAGGTAAGCTGCATTGTTGTTTGATTATTTTTCCTAAATCATTTTTGTTGGTCTTTTCTAAAATTTGACGTAGATTTCTCTCCGTGAGAGAATCTCTACCTCATTGCGAGTTGAAAGACTAACCAAAAATAAATTTTGCACTGCATTTTGAAAATCTTATTTTTAACCATCCACGATGTACATTACAGTGTAATTTTACACCGCGATAGATAAGACAAAATAATTATTGAATTATTTTTGACATTTTGGCCGAATGCCAACGGATAATCGCAAATTGGTTACGATATCCAAATTTTCGCTTTTAAAACATGGAAAAGATGCAACATATTTTTTTGCGAAAAATACAATGTGAAAAACTTTGGAATCCGGCCGTATGCATAAAAAAAACAAATACATTTTTTATATTTTTTTGAAATTTTTTGTAATGATAATAGTAAAAAAAAAACACTTTTTTTGTGAATTTGTATTTTTAATTTTTTTTTTGGGGCTGGAAGCCAGAAGGATGTGGTTGGGCTTCCAGCCATCATGGGCTGGAAGCCCAAATAGTCTGGGCTGGCTTCCAGTCCTCACGGGCTGGAAGCCCAAATGTTTGGACTGTGGGCCGGGAACAAAGCCCGGCCCATTTCAGCCCAGCCCGCATGAGCAGCGGGACGTAAATCACGTCCCGCTGCATGCAAGGCTGGGGAAGACGATGAATAGTGTAGATTTTCGACTTTGACGAGAGGTGTACCTGTTAGTACCGTTGGGTAGAGGAGGTCGAGGTGATGATTCCTGTGATGGTGGCGTTGTCAACGGTGGCCTGTGGTGGCCGGAGTGGTCGTCGGAAGGTGGCGGGCTGGCGTTGCTGTCGTCGGGACTGTCTCTGTTCCTTCGCCGGAGAGCACAGCTGAGAAGCTGGAGTTGAGGGGAGGCTGGAGGTGGTGATAAGGGTGTTTATGGGGTGTTGAATGGTGGCTGTTGGAGAGAGAGAGAGAACTTGCAGAACTGATTTTTAGAGAGAGAGAACTTGCAGACCGAGAGGGAGAGAGAAAGCTCAACGCAGAGGGAGATGAAGATGATGGTTTTATTTCGTGTGATTTCCCCTTGCTTCCCTTATTTTTTATTTGCTAAAAATCTCTGTGAATTTTCAGAACTTCTCCCCTGTTTTTCACTGGTTTTCTCTCGGCTTTTTTGTTTTTTTTCCCCCCTCCTCTGTGTTGCCTATCCCGTGCTATTTATAGGCGCAGAAGATGGAATTGTCACACCATGCTACAGCCATGTGCAGAGAATGGGGTTGTCAGAGCTACAGTCGTGGTGATGAGTCGAATCCCACAGCACCATGCTACAGTGTTATGGCTGCCTTCACGGCAGCGTGATTGCAGCGGCGTGCCTGGCTGCTGCAGGTGTGGGCCTAGCGAAATTGCATTTTGGTCCTTTGATTTGTGATTGTTCCAATTACGCTCCCAATCGGTTTTAAACTCTTAGATTTATGCAATTCAACCCTCAATTGAGCATTAAATTCTCAATTGTCTTCAATTTGGCCCCTAATTTTGCACAATTAGCTCGGAAAGATTCAATTGGGTCTCATAAAAAATCCAATCTTCTCAATTGAGCCTGAATTAAACTCAAGAATTTGATTTTTTTCAATTAAGCCCTCAATAAAATTAATTTGACCAATTAAAAGCATAATTAAGTACGTGCACTTAATTAAATTCTTCCATTGGATCCTAAATTAATTCCCAAACATAATAATATTTTAAATTGGGCCATGATTAAATCAAATTGGCCTATAAAAAAATATAATTATAATTTTTGACTTAATTTTTACCTTGAATTTATATTTTCTATCATTTTTGGCACAAAAGAGATATGATTCAGCTCAGAAAATATTCAAAATTTTCGCCGCGATTTTTCTAACAACGCCAAACCCCTTTTATTTTATTTTTATCATTTTTATTTTATTTTGAGGAGTAACCCAAAAATTGGGTTGCGACATATATATATATATAGTATCTAATGTTAAATACACGTAGATATTTAAATTATACATATCTCCAATTATTTTTATTAAAATTCAGAATAATTCTAAATATAGTAGCAATATAACTTCAAAATAATAGAAAAAAATTCTAAAAGAAATTTTCTGATTTATGTCTACTAGTAGTCGTAGATGGAGGAGTATACATACTATTATTTATAGATAAATCAAGGATCCTTCTCATTAATTTATTAGCTAATTTTCTCATCTCATCAAGAAAAAAATTAGTTAATTGATCCTCATAATCTATTTTCATTATCATGGATCTGAATAAATAAGAATATGAATGTCTCATGAGAGAAATAATGATAATTTCAAACAATACACCCACAAAAAAACTAATAATGTTATATATATTTCTCTGTCATCTTTTTTCATGCATTCTATATCGTGGCAAAATCCTCTAATTATTTGAAATATGTATCAGTTCGTACGGAGAAAAAAAGGTTTTCAAATACCACGAGACGTCTCACCATTAATTGTCAGCAGAATTCAATTCATCATCTTACAACCAGATATTCAATGCAAACACGATCGCAAAAGGCCATAGAAAGTTCCAAAAGCAATAAAGAAAAGGACAGTGAAAGTTCAATATATAGAATTACTATGCTGTGCGTAGCTCAATGGATTCTGTCACCTAGAAATCGTAGAGGCACTTTTCAAAGACTGGCATGTGCTCCATCTCCAAGCAAATAAACAGGGATAAGCTCCCATCATTAACAGGGCTCCTCAGTAGATACGCGTTTCCTTCGCAGAAGACTCTGGCTGGCCCCATGAAAATGGGTCTTCCCCATCCAAAATCTGCATCGTGCACCGGCAGCCTGATCCAGCTTACAATATTGAGGTTCGGGCTGGCATATGTGTGAGGCCCTCTCTTGAGAGCATTAAGATCTGGCTGAGCTCGGATGTAATCTAGGGCTGATCTCAGGTACTCGTCATCCATTCTCCTCAATCCTTCACGGATCCTCTCCATTGTGCGGACTAATGGTTTTGACTGTATTTCACCGGACAAACCCATCACCGTCGTTGTAAAAAGAACATTGCCCAGGTAACCAGGTGGCAATTGAGGATTCAGTCTAAACCGTCCATCCGTTGAGATATACAGTTTACTTGCTTGATCATCAGAGAGTCCACGCGCCTTGCACATGGAACGCCAAATGTGCGCAGTGATGGTTTCATAGGTGCTATACCTGACTGTTCCATCTTCTGCTCTGACCTTGGCTTTCAAGGCGTCAAGCTGCTCTGGTGTGATCTTGAAAATTTTAGTGCAGGTGGCTTTGGGTTGCGACGGAGGAGGAGGAGGGTTCATGCTGGGAGGAGGGTCATATTCAACGTGGTGGAAGGTAGGGTTTGGAGGGTCAGGAGCACGGAGGAGGGTTCTGTCAATGAATGGCGGGGTGCTGACCGGCAGGCCACGAGCTACGTCGGACCATGAGTTGATAAAATGGAGAGCAGAGGTTCCATCTGCTAAGATATGATGCAAGCCAACTCCAAGAGAGACTGCGCCGCATTTGAAGCGGGTCACCTAAACTCGCATGCACAGACAAAGAAAATAAAAACTAGGTTCATTTCTTTAATTATTTGTTGTCACTGTAATCTATAGTTAATAGAAGGAAACCGGAAACAGATAACTGATAAAACAATAGATGAAAATTAATCTAGTCAAACCTAACGTATTTATTAACTTGTAGCTCCATTTTTTTTAAAATAAAAAAATCAATATATATACATATATATTATATTTAACATCATGACATAAAAATAATATATATATATATATATATTATTTTTTTAATAGTTTTCTAAAACATATTTAAACACAATTTAAAGTGTAGAAATAAACGAGTCTAAAACAACTATAATACTAATTATGATGGATTAACTTCAACATGAGTCAAATGCTTCCTATCTAGAGAATTATATTGTAATTTATTTTCTATCAATATATATTTAAAAGATGAAGAATCTTTAATTTTATTAAGCATTATATATATGAATTGTTTCAATCTTTAATGCGTATTACGTTTCATCAAGTTAAGGTATATATCTATTATCTTCAAGAATTGTGGCGTGATAAAAAAAAAAAATTGAGATCTGCATAATAGGTCTTAAGTTCAAGTCAAAGTGTATATTTTTTATAAGAATTTAAGATAACTAGAGTTTTACTCGTTCACCTAAACCCAAAAAATTATATTTTTTAGGAGATAGTGTTTTCTCCAAACTAAAAAAATATATCTTTGGACGATATATTTACATATCATCTATATTTTGTCCTATATTTTTAGGCATCTTAACAATTTATTTCTCGGTGAGAGTAATTTATTTTTAATATTTTTTAAAAAAAACAAGCAACTTAAAAAACCATCACTGGCGTACTACTTTCTTTCTTTCAAGTGTATCCTTCCATTGAGAGACCACCTTAAAAAACATCACCATCGTACTACTAACTTTCTTTCAAGTGCACCCTTCCATTGAGAGACTTGATGTCAAATCCATATCGGAATGTATTTTTAATGCATGGTCGAAAAAGAAAGTAAGATCCGGCGGAATTCATTTTTGGGTGCCATGAAATATGAATAGCTCATAGCACAGTAGCATATTATTCTTAATAACAGCAAGGCAATGGATACCTGCAACACGACGAGTGGATAAGAAGAGATCCCACCGGAATAATCGACCTCCGGGACAAGGGGCAGCAACTTCGAGCTATCAGTGAAGTCACCCAGATCATCTATGAAACAGCTTGTCTCAGCTTCGACGAACAATATTCCTTCTCCATTACAGTGAATTTCAATCCTGCCATCTTCTTCGTGCTTTCCCATTCTCCCTGCTGCCGGGTAGAATGGCACAAGAACATCACTTAGAGCATCCTTAAGCACCTGGGTTTCGAAAAACATGGGAGAACCATTTGGCTTGTAGAAGTAGACAGTTTGGACGTGGAACATCGGTACCAGGAGGTCCAAATCTGAGCTCCATAGGATCCTGTTGGGTGTATCTCTTGAAGGTCGAACCATAGTTGACTGCTGCACGTTGACCTTCATCTTCTCAGCACCTGCAACGATCATATATATATAAAATGTAATAACTTCGGAAGATTTGTGTTGATTGATCGCAACCCGATGCTGTTTTTGTTATTAGAAACTGCTACATAAAGCTTAATTTGTCCCAATGATCTCAAAACCTAATATCCAACTGTCGTTATGTAAATCTCAGCAAAAACAACTGTGAATGAGAAAAACTCGACTTCATTATTGCTCACACATCGACAGATTATTGATGAACAAGACATGGGGACACAGTTACCTATCAAGATGCAAGAACAAGGACGAGGTGAATAGGGCTCACTCACCTTGCTACAGAGACCCGAGGAAGAAGTACGGGAAGAGGACACAAATGGAGATAAGATTGTGGTGGGAAGAGTGTTTGGGTTCTTGAGAATAGACGTACCGGCAATGACAGTCTTCTCGACAGCACTTATGAGCCGATAAAAAATGAGTACAGGCAAAATTAAATATTAAAAAATAATTAATTATTTGATTATGCACATATAATTAATTTTTCTTAATGAATATATAGACATATTTCTAGGTGACGACCTTTATTTTCAACATTCAAGGATGAACATTGCATGGTCGTGAATGTGCCAGACATGGACGTGCCTTCGGAAAGACGACGATGTTAGAAAAATAGATCGCTGACCGTTTGGTATTGTGGTCCAGACACAGGTTTAAAAAAAGCAGTGGTATATAGTGTTTGATTAAATAAAAAATACAGATTTTATGACATAGGATCTACCCAAAATATTTACAAACCGCAGGTTCACAGAAAACAGCAATTGGCTGATTTCTGTGCGGTGAGGAGACAGGGAGCGGGTTGGGGGTACCGGGAGAGAATATGAGTGTGTTTGGGAGAGTTGTTGTTGTAGTTTTTCATAGCTTTTTAAAAAGTGTTTCGTGCCGAAATACATCAAAATGATATTTTTTTTATTTTTTAAAAATCATTTTTGATATCAGCACATCAAAATGATCTAAAAACACTAAACCGCCGGTTTTTAAAATGAAAAAAAAAATTGCAACTTTTTTGGAAACAGAAAAAACTAAAACAAATTAGGACATGAAATATGAATTTGGTGGCATGCTTTTTGGATGTCAAATGACGGCAAATTAATGATGTGCTGGCCATGAAATATTTTGTCTAGCTTAATAACACACTCTTAGATATATATTAGGCTGGGGCTGGGAGAGAATAAATATATATTAATATATTAATATGAAATATATTTTTAATATTAAAATAATCTAAAAATTAATTAAAATATAAATAATGTTTATATAATATATGTTTATTAATAATAAAAATATATTTTTAATATTAAAATAATCTAAAAATTAATTAAAAATAATATAAAAAATATGATAACTAAACACACAAAACAACTTTTTTCAACCTCAAACTCAACCACAGTTTTAACCAAACACTTCACAACTTATTTTGAACCGCAACAAAAGTGTTTTTTTTTAAACTGTTTTTTTTTCAAATCTTAACCACAAAAACAAAAACAATACCAAACAGGCTCTAAAGAAACCATGTGGACCGAAGAGACACAAGTGGTGTTTATTTTTTATTTAAAACTATTTTAGAATGATAATTTTTTATTTTTAAAAAATATTTTTAATATCAGCACATTAAAATAATTAAAAAATATAAAAAGATCATTAAAAAAACAACTGAGATGTTATTTAGAATAAATCTTACAAATAAAAAAGTAACCATAAATAATCTCAAACGTTCTTTTTAAAGAAAAGAATATTTCAAATATTTACTACTCTAATTTGGCTGCGTGAACATTAAGAGGCTTTTACGGTCAAGAATACACGTGCTATGGTCAATATTTTACTTTGAAATATTGTGAGAGAATATTCAATATATATATATATATATATATTAAATAAATTAAAGTGAATAATATAAGTTTTTTTATTGTTTTGAAAAAAGAGGTTAAACATGCCTGGTTGTTGATTGCGTGGCGCTCGTTTGAACGTCATATCTGTGCCAGATAAGATCCGTAGACACCACGTCGTATGCGTGGCGCTCGTTTAACTGCATCGAAACTTCACGAAGAAAGATGAGATGCTAAATGCTATTCTCTCTTCACGGTTGATTGGCCTTAAAGACACCACGTAGTATTGGTGATGGCTTCTAATAAAACGTGGTGGAAATTGCAACAGCGCGAGTGCCCACGTGATCAGTGAGATTTTGACCTTTTTTTTTGTTTTCTAAGACCATTTTAATGGATTGATATTAAAATAAATTTTGAAAAATAAAAAATATATAATTTTTTAATATATTTCTAAACATTTTATTTTAAGTTTTTATTTGTCATGCTATCAAACAATAACTTCAGGATAGAATTAAACTCTTTAAACCTCTAAGAGAATATGAAAATAAGACATAAAAAAAAAAACTATATATTAAAATATGAATATGAATATGAATATGAGAATATTTATAAATATATTTTAAAATAATATTTTTTTATTTTTTAAATCATGATACTAAAAAAATAAGAACTAAACTTAAAATGACCAAATACTTTTTCTTTTTCTTTTTCTTTGACCAAATACTTAATTGTTTATGTTTTGACATTGTAATAACGAAAAAAATCTTTGGAAAATAATAATAATAAAAAAAAAACCTGGACCCGTGATTGAATTTTTCAACTTTTTATTATGTTTTTGATTTTTTATATTTGATGGATGAAAAATTGTGAAATGAGAAATTGAAAAGAAGAAGAAAAAATTCAAGCAACTTGTGTTCCTGTGAAATTGAGAGTGGCGAATGATTTGTGTGCTGTCATTTTTTATAATGGGCCGGGCCCTTGAGTCATGCCTTCATTTATGGCGTTGTGTTGCCTCATTTCTTTTCAGCGGAAATTAAATAAAGACTTCCACTCAAGTTACGAAGGTTTGTAGGCCGTGACTAGTTGGTAGAAATTCTTATGTTGACTATAAATTTCATTCCCACAAGTTGACTCTCAAAATCAATCCTAAAGTTGGTTAAAAGTTTTAGAGTACATGTTTGATGAAATCTAGACATCTAATGGAATTCTTGACTTTTACACTCTCTTCTTCATCCCCCCCACCCCATTATAATATATTTCTTCTTTTTTTTATGCTAGGAAACCCACCATCCGGAAAGCATATTTTGTGTGAATGAATAAAATCCTGGTTGTCCCAGATTTTTATAAAAAGTACACATCCTGACTCGAATTCAAGACTTGTTGTGCAGATCACAAGTCATTTGTCATCACGTCATGCCCGTTGAAGACTATATAATATATTTCATTAGCATTGTCATTGAAACACACTAGTTTATAAAATGACAATATACTTCAATTAGAGGACTTAAAAAACAACAAAATTAGATCAAGTTAATCTTCAAAATCAATGGGCTGGGTTATAAGATTGGAATTAGCACGTAGATGACATTCAAGAAAAAATAATGAACCGAAACTCTCAATTATGAAAATAAAATCAAAATAATAAAGCCTACATATTATACAAAAAATGATTCAAAGAAAACAATAAGGGATAAAATTGAAAAACAAAATAAATGAAGAAAATGATAAAAAAAAACAAAAAAACATAAAGACCCAAATTGGAAACAAAACAAAACAAAATAGAGACATAGAAAAATCGGGACCTATTAAAATCGGACAAAAACATAAAAATTGGTCTGGATTGTAAAATCAGAACCGGATCGATCTAATTTTATTATCATAGGCGAAAAGCCCAATTTTCATTCCGTTGAAAAATGCCCCCCACCACCACCATCAACATTGATCAAAATATTAAATTAAAGAAAGGAAGTCCCGGGGATTGTTCTTCACTCTCCCCAGTAACGGTGTAATTCATTTAAATGGTTTGAAAATCAATTTTTTTAAATTCACGTATAGGCCATTTCTTAGACATGATTTAAATATTAACTTTAAAATATATACTTAAAATTTTTGAATTTTTTTTTCCTTACTTTAAATTTTTTTTGGTGGTTTTAGATCATTTTCATGTGCTGATGTCGAAATAATTTATTGGAGTTGGAGCTAGTATAAGTAATATCGATGTTGGTACCAGTGACAATATTAATAATCCTTTCGATAGGGATGTTATTGATGCAAGTCTTAAAAATAGCAAAGGAGATGAAAATAAGATTGATTTTAGCTTACATTGCACACCAGCTGAATATTTATTTTAAATTTGTTAGTTTTTACCTAATGAAATTGTATGAACATAATTGTTTTATAATGTATTTTTAAGTTATTTTAAATTATGTATGAACCTTAACTAATGAAGTTTTATGGCCATAATTATGATGTATTGTATTCAGAAATATTTTACTTATGATTTTATGATTTTTCCACCTACATGATTTTAGCTGCGATTTTATGATTTTTATACGATAAAATATCAGGTACGATTTTGATTTTACAATCAGAGTTTAAAAGCAACTTTCGTGTCGTGTCAAAATCACAATTTTGACAATCTTGATGAGAATATACATATTTTTTTCTTTAATCATTTATAAACACAATGATGTATTGAAAGATTAGACTTTAGGGATTAATTTGTGAAAATTAGTGATAAAGAAATGGTGGGAGAATGAAAAGATTAAGGTTGCGTTTACTTATAAATTTTGTTTTTTCGAAGTTTCAATTTTTTTTACAACAAATAGAAAATTAGGAATAAAAAACAAAAACATGTTTGTTAACTAGAACTGAAGTGATTTTCTTAAGAACATGTGACTTTCTAGTTTCTTATTATTTCTAGAAATTAAAAGTAACAAAATGGTTGTTTTTTAAATGATCTTGTTTGGTTATCTAATACTATATGATGGCCATTCCTTATAGTATTTTCAATTACATATAACTAAAACAGATCGTCCTTCCTACTGTTCACCGTGACTTATTGCCACTATTCACTGGCAATTTGTCACGGTGAATCGCAGGTGTATGTGCTCTTTTTTCTTTTTTACTAAGGAACTCTTTTTGTATTTTTTATAGTGGAAATAGACAGATGAGAGGGTTTGGCCGAGCGGTTGTCGCGCGCCCTGCCAGCACAGGCGCGCGCGAGTTCGAGACGCTCGGCCACCAATTCTGTTTTCCTTATATAATTGTGATTTCGTTTTCGTTTTTTTTTAAATAACTGTTTTTTTTTAAATAAAAAACAAATTCAAAAAAAAAGTTTTTTTGAAAACAAATTTTTTTTTATTTTTTTTAAAATGGTTTCTTTTTTTAAAAAAGTGCTTTTTCTTACTAACTGGTAGATGTTGTTTTTTATTACAAATCTAATTTTTTTTTTAAGAACTGTTTTTTTTTTTGTTTTTTTCTGGTTGTTGTTTTTAATTTTTTACAAAAAAAAAAACTTGTATTTTTTGTTAAAAAAAATATTTGATAACTGGTTGTTGTTTTTATTTTTTTACAATGTTTTTTTTTAATAACTAAAGTGTCCAGGGCAACTTACGTGCACCGCGACTAATCTCCAGATCCACTTTTTTTTATAATTTGTTTTTACACAAGGACTCTTTTTGTATTTTTTATGATGGAAATGACAGATCAGAAGCTTTGGCCGAGCGGTTGTCCGCGCGCTACCAACACAGGCGCGCGCGAGTTCAAACCGCTCAGACACCAAAATGTGATTTTTTTTTTTTAAAGAACTGAGAAGAAAAAAATTGTAAAAAATATTGTTTATTTTTAAAAAAAAATTTAATAACTGGTTTTTGTTGTTTTTTTTTTACAAATCTGATTTG
Organism: Salix arbutifolia; assembly: GCA_025169955.1. Classification (NCBI taxonomy): domain Eukaryota; kingdom Viridiplantae; phylum Streptophyta; class Magnoliopsida; order Malpighiales; family Salicaceae; genus Salix; species Salix arbutifolia. Next base: position 2,705,716 of record CM045902.1, read on the forward strand.
TTTTTTTTAAGAATTGTTTTTATTTTTTAAATGTTTTTTTGTTAAAAAATGATTTTTTTTAATAACTGGTTGTTGTTTTTATTTTTATGCAAAAAAAAACTTTTTTTTTGGTTAAAAAAATGAATTTTTTTAATAACTGGTTGTTGTTTTTATTTTTTTCGAAAAAACAAGATTTTTTTTTTAAATAACTAAAGTCTCCAAACCAACTTACGTGCACGACGACTAATCTCTGGATCAATCTTTTTTTTATATTTTTTTCCTATTTTGTTTTGCTACTTATACATTTTTTTTCTTAACCGAGGTGTCCGGGTCAGCTTATGCGCACCGCGGTTCTTTTTTCCCAAGTATATTTTTTTCCTAGCCAACTGAGCGCGCCGCGAGTAATCCCTGGGCTCATTATTATTTTCTTTTATTACCTAACGAGCTAAAACAACTCAGTTTTTTACTGTAGCTCGTGACTCATAGTCACTATTCATTGGCAATTTGCTCCGATGCATCGCAACGCACGTCTACCCCTTTTTTTTCAACAGTGTAATACATTTAATATAATAATACAAAGAATAAATATTTTCAAAAATAATTTTTTTTCCAACAGTTTAATACATTTAATATAATAATACAAAAAAAAATCTTTTCAAGAAAAAAAAATCTTCAAATTTTAATTTTGTGCTTTGTTTTTTAAAGTTTATTTCTTAAAAAATATTTATAATATTTTGGTTTTTAATATTTCATATCTAATATTACTGGGCAAAAAATACAACTAAAAAAAATGACATATTTACCTAGATTATCTACAATTAAAAAATATTCGAGTCACTTCCCATTTCGATTACACTGTTTTTTTAGACGACAGATAAGTAATTATAGCACGCAAAAAACTTGAGGTTTATTTCTAAAAACAAATTACAATATTTTTATTTAAAATGTGTCAGATCTAATATTACAAGAGGAAAAAGGCAACTCATAAATTTTTTTTAACAAATTTACCTTAATTATCTACAATTAAAAAATCTACGACCCACTTCCCATTTCGATTACACTATAAAGTATGTAAGACTGAGTATATGTTTTAATATTTATTGAATATTATCGCCTAAAAATATATAGAGAGAGAAAAAATGACCTATGATTTCTTGCAAAAAAATAATTAATATCGGTATTCTTGAATACATTTAATATAATAATATGATTAATAAATCTTATAAATATAACTTTGGATTTAGCTTTGAATTTAAATTTCTATTTTATACTCTTTTTTTTGTTCTTTTAATAAACGATAACCTTTTTTTCACATTTTTTTTATTTTTTAATAACCGTCGTGTTCAAGTTTTTTTTTTAAACTGGTTTTTTTCTTGTTTTTTTTTTAACCAGAGTTTCCGTGACAACAAGTTTCTAACAAATCATTTCACCTTCTTAGTACATTTTCCAACAAATTTTATCAAAATGTTTTTAGCAATAGCAATATTCAATCATTTTTTAGTTGAAAAAAACCATTTTTAACAGATTTTATCAATTATAATTTTACCAATTAAATATTAAAATATCAAAATATAACATTTATAAAATCAATCAATTTTCTACATATATAAAAAAGCCCAGCAGAGCGGGCAAATTCGCTCGTTCAATCTAAACAAGGAAGCTTGTTTCTATTTTGAAAAATTATATGCAATAGAATGTTGTATTAAATTTCTGTGAAAAAATGCTTTAAAATAAATAAGAAAAATTAGAATTGAAACAAAAACTATTTCCTATTTTGTAAAATAACTGCACCATATTTTCTTTCGGTGGTAGACCAAAAAATGCAACGTGCGGTACACTAATTAATTATGGGTCCATGGACCATGAGTGAGTTTAATACATATTCCGGTGAGTTTAGATTAATTATTCCATATTTTCTTTATAACAATAATTGAGTTTTATAATTTATTTTTGATTTTTTTCTACAGGGTTATTTTGATCCATGATTAAAATCATGAATTTGATTGGTTAACATTAGTTAAATCATTTGATTGTTTTAAAAAAACAAAGTAAGGTTATTTTAGTTTCATAACCTGGTTTATTGTCTTGGTAGATTAACTTTGACTGATTGAGAATTGAATTTCATAATTTATTTCAATTTTTTTTTCATGAGTCGTTCTTTAGATCTTTTATATTGATTTTTTAATTTCATCATTTAACATTGGATTGATTAAGAATTAAATTTTATAACTTGTTTTAATTTGTTTTATATAAATCATCGTAGCCTTGTAACACATGTTGTGGACTTGACATGTTAACCTGGGTTGATCAAAATCAATTTAATATATATTATCTTGATTTTTTTAATCAAATTATATTTTTACAGGTTATCCATATTGTTTTTAGACTTTGCAAAGTCAACCATTTTATATCGGGTTGATTTTGACATGATTTGAATTTTCGTTCAACTAGAAAAATATTATCTAGTTATTTTTTAAAATAAAAAAGACCCAAACTATAATGTAATTCTGATCAATTATCTAGGTATTACACATTTAACAACCGCTTATATCCCTATACTTGTATTTTCAAATGAAAAAAGATAGGTAAAACAAAATGTTGAATTATTATTTAATCTCCATACAAAATTATTGGGCTTTTCAATTCTCTATACTCTAAATAAAAGCAATATTTAATTTTATATAATTTAAAATAATGTGAAATGATTTTACGTCAAATGGATAGAACCCAGCAAAGTAAATATTAATCAATGGGAGACCACTTGTGTAACTGATCAACGGGAAACGAAGAATGGTGCAGCCGTCAACTCTTCGGGATGCAAATGGGCCAATTATATTTGTAACCATGGCTAGAGCTCGGCTCGGCTCGCCTTTGAGTCATGGCTTGAGCCCGGCAAAGTTGACCCAGCCCATTCAAATACCTCACTTCCGCACTCTTTGGTGGGTTCTGATCGGAATGTTTGACATTTGACACTGTTTGTTTTAAAAATATTTTATTGAAAATTTATTTTTGTAATAATTTTTTGTTCTTTTAAATTTCATTTTCAAAAAATTGGATTTTTTTTATTTTTTTAAATTAAAATCTTTCGGTGTTTTCAAATTATTTTCATTAAAAATAATTTTAAATATGTGTATTTTGGAATTGTGCTCACAAGAAGTTTCATGAAAATTAAAGCTTTTATTTTTAATGTTTCTGGATTATTTTAATATGTTATACGAACAATAATATCTTTTAAAAAATATTATTTTTAATATGATTTCAAATTTTAAAAAATATTATAAAAAACAATAATTAACTACTTTAAAATATTTATTTAAAAATAAATCCATAATATAAAAGGTACAAGAAAACGCACACACTGAGACATGACAAGACTTGGAGCAGCCTGTGAGGGAAAAGCGGCTACTTTGCTAGCCCTTTTAGTTCATCGACTTTCCTTTCTGTAACTTGTGCTGCATTGCTGGGCACATCTTTTTTAAAATAGGGCCGTACAGGCTTTGAGATAGGTTAAAAAGTTATTTTTTATATATATATATATTAATATATAAAAAAAATTAATTTTTTTTAATATAATTCTAAATAAAAACACCCATTCGCTGGGCAGCAGCAATTTGACAATCTATTTCTTGTATAATTTCCACCAAAAACATCTGCTCCTTCCGAACCTGCACTAATCACAAGGTAAAAAATCTAAGCAAGATCCCGTTTATTTGCTGGAAAATAGTTTTTTTTTGAAAAGTGAATTCCGGGGGAAGTGAATTCCTGAAAAGTGAATTTCTGAAAAGTGAATTCTGATGTTTGACAGTGTTATGGAAAATGAACTGGAAAACACTTTCCAGTATTTGTTTGTGTTATGGAAAATAAACTGCAAAATAATTTATTAATAAATTAATTTTTTTTCAAGTTTATTCAAATAATGAGAAACAAATCTTACAAATTAAAAAGTTGAATGAGAATGAAATTGAAAAAAAATATAATTTCATAAATTATCTCAAATAAAATAAATAATAATCAAAATAATAGAGATCAAATCTAAAAATTTAAAAAAAATGAAAGGTGAATAAATTAAAATAATAATAATTAACATTTCATAAATTATTTCAAATAAAATAAGTAACAATAAAAAAAATGAGGACCAAATTTGATAGATAAAAAATTTCAATAAAAAAATGATAAAGAAAAAAGCAAATAGCAATGATAAAAATAAGGACCAAAATTAATATAAAAATTAAATTTTAAGAGATGGAATTGAAAAATAAATATTCAAAAACAAATTATATATAGCAATCAAAAGTTTGAGGATCAAATTTGATATAATCAGTAAATAATAACATTTCTAAATTTTTCACAACTTCCGGAAAGTGTTTTCCGCCAAAAATTTTCGGAAAACATTTTCCTGAAAACCAAGCCAAATTTTTCTTTGACTGGAAAGTGTTTTCCGTTGACCAACTTTCCGGAAGGCAAACAAACACAGGAAAGTTTGAAAAGTGATTTTCCGGAAAGTGAATTCGGGGAAACAAATGGGGCCTTAGAGCTTGTTTGTCACAGCTGCTACTATTATGGTTGATGTTAAAAAAAAACAATTTTATAAAAAACATTTTTAGTTGCGGTTCGTAATTAAAATTTAAGTATTTGGTTAAAACTGTGGTTGAGGTTGAGTTTAATGAAAAACAGTTTTATGTGTTTGATTACCATGTTTTTCATATTGCCGTCAACTTATAAAATTACTTTAAAATACACATATACATACGTACATATATAAATATTTTGTTGGAATAATTTCGTAGATTTATTAATAATTATAATAACAAAATATTTGAAATAATTCAAGTAAATTAGATATATTTTTCTAAAATTACAGATAAAAATTATTAACAGGATAAAAAAAAATTGCCAATAAAAATAATAATCTCACTCATGCATTAATACAACAATACAATCGATTTGTGTATCCCGAAACACTAATGAAGAAATTAAAATTCAAACTCTGATAACAATTCAATTCAAATTCAAATACAAACTTTGATAACAATTCAAATACAAATCATTCGGTCAATTTTGTTTAGTACGTACATACATCCTCTACAGCCAATAATATTTTTCTTCGGGACTTCCCATAGTAGCCCACATTTCTCTCCTCCTACGTTGGAGCATAATTTATGCTGCGAAGTCATGGAGATCATGGTCGGAACGGATTCCAGGAATAGAATGGATCTCAACCATCACCTCATGAATGTTACATCCTTGTTTATCCATATGCAAAGAAGTCAAATCACTTCTCGTCGATATACTATCAACTAGGTGGTCCCACTTTGACAGTAGTTGAACGCCAATGCTAGTTGTCTTCTTCTTCTTCTTCGCGCGACCCTCATTAGCTTCCATCTCTTTTCTTTTTTCACTACTCCATGTGTTGCTACTTGAGATGTTCACCCCTCCAACTAACCGAGTAATATCTGAGTCAGATGCAAGATTTCTATCCTCTTCCGAATCACCACTTCCTTCCTCCAGGTCAACCGCGTCATTTGTGCCTGGATGAGAACAATTACCACCACCTTGCACTCTTGATGATGGTGCCCACGCATACTCTCTGGTAGCCACGATGTTGGAATACATTGTCATATTTGAACTTTAATGCAGGCTCAATTCTAGCATGTCTAATTTTTTTGGCTCCTTTAACTTCCTACATAAACACAAAATTCATACAAATATTCTGTTATAAGATATTCAGAAACATGGAAAATAAATTGAAATATATTACATAATGAAACTTAACCTGAATTTTTGCTTTCCATCACTCATTCGTTACTAAGATTGTCTCCAATTCACTACTCCAACCCACCCTAGTTTCATAAATGAGTTTCGCCTATATTTTCCAGTCTTTTTTGCAGCCATCCTCTCAATCTCCTTATTGTTTGCCAACGGAACATGCACAACATGCCCCAACACCAACTCTAACAATCACAACTTCCAGACACCAACAACATAGGTAACAGTAGCAAATCAAAAGGCACAAAAACAAGGATTGAAAGAGAAAATATATCAAAATTTAAAGTGTTCTTAAGAGAATATGAAAGTTTACCATTTCCAAAATCATAACAAACTGAATTCAACAATTTTCGAATCAGTTAAACTTTCACAACAAAACACTAAATATCAGCTAAAGTTTCATTTCTCCCCAACACTACGATTTCTCCCATCCCGATCTCTCTTCATCAGTAAGAGAATATGAAATTCTACTGTTAATTTTCTGTCATACTATTATCATACTAATCATGTCTTCTTCTCAACACAAAATTAATGAAAAAACTACCAAATTCAGCTAACCAGGCTCTAAGATTTCCTAGTCACGTCCACACAACATAATCTCAAGGCATAATTTCCAATGGGTTATAGTTTCTTGCTATTTTCCAGGAAGTTATCCATACACATTTCATAATCATAATCTCAAAACAAAAATAAACATACCTTCGATGTGTAGTAATTGGTGCCTCCCCTTTGTCATCAATGTTGATTTGAGGGAGAAGACTGGACTCCGTGCAAGCATGGTTGAGGGCGTGTTGCAGGTTGGCGTGACTGAGGGGGGAGGGACTATGGATGTGGGTGGTTTGTAGGCTGAGGGAGAGAGGGAAAAGGTTGAAGGTCGGGACTGACTTCACTATGATTTGGGTTGAGGAGAAGGGACGGTAGGATTTGGTTGAGGGAGAACGGACGGTGGATGGCGGTGGGATTTGCAGAGAGAGGAGGGAGGCGTTGGATTTGCAGAGGGAGGAGTTGGATATGCAGAGAGATGAGGATGAGGGAGGAGATGCAGACCAAAGGACTCGACCGTTTGAATTTTTTGTGGAAATCACGTGGCGCCCGCTTGCGTGTATTGTCACGTTAACGTCGCAGCTGCAAAAGCAGCTCTCAGCTGCTTTTGTAGGGGCGGCAGAAATGTATTATTTTTAGTGGGATCCACAGTCAAAAGTTGGGATCATGTTTGGTAACAAATGTGATTGGAGCCGCGATTTAACACAAACACAGGTTGAACCGCGATGCAAAACACCCACTTAGAGATTCTTTCTTAGAAAAAAAATGGGAATAAAAAATGTAACATTAAAATAGTGGCAGTAGCCTCTCTGGCAAAGATAAGAACACTTGTACGGATTTTGATTTTTAGGCCCTTTGAATAAATTCAAGCAAAAGATATCATATTCACATGTTGATTTCACATCGGAAGCTCACTCAACAACCTTGTCAAGGAACTAGATCAATACTGGCCAGTAGAAAAGACAAGGAAAAGTCAACAGCGATTGATGGATGGATGATGGACCTCATCTTCCTCTGTAAAAAAATCTCTCTGTGGATCGAGATTTTTAAACGGGAAGAGCCACCGACAGAATTGTAACAGAGGGGAGGGAGCTAGCAGAAGTTCAGAACAGCTTTTCTCGCTATCTTTTCACCCCTGCTGATAAATTTATGCTCTCTAGCAGGCATGTGACCTCAACATGTTTATTTCACGTTCTTGTTCTTCTATCATGGTGGGTGGCATTCATGCTTCTGGAGGGCACACATTTATGGATAAGAAAAGGATGCGGCCATCATTTGTTTTAGGGTGGCCAATCACATGATTGTTGATAAAAAAAAACTTAATATGGTGTTGCATGATTTCAGCCATGGAGGGTCTAGCTGGTAGAAATTACCAAAGGCCATGAATTTGCTCACCCGGGGACGGAGCATCGTCATTCAAAAAAATGGCAGATTTCCACAGGAACCCTTTATAGCACAGTTCATGCTAGTGGGCTCGAAAATTGATATAAAAAACAGAAAAGAAATTGACTTGGAGGCCAAATTTAGGGTTTTATTCCTTCTTTAACTTTTTTAACGCAGCAAGATTCTGGCAGGCTGTGGGGGAGGGAAAACAGAAGGGAGGGAGAGAGGAGGCTTCAAGGGCACGTGAGTAAATGCACTAGGAATAGACATGGTGTTTGTGAAATTAATAATGGGGGAGATGAAAAGCATCTCTCACCATGAGAGAGAGATCTAGAGAGAGAAAGAGGGGGATCGCCACAATTCAAAGCCTAAAAACAAGGTACTAGCAACTACTGCTGCAACAACAACAGCAGCACCACATCAGAAAAACAGCGTCATCTCATTTATCTCTTTTCTTTGCTTTGCTTTTTCAGTCCAACCCCCACCCCTTCTCATTGATCTCACCCGCACCCTCTTCAACTCTCTCTCTCTCTCTCTAGGAGGGCATTAAAAGAAGAAAAAACTTACAAAGACCCTTGCATTATCTCTCTGTACAGAAGCTAAAAAAAACACAAGAGAAGGAAGAAGCATGGAAACTCCACGCACCCCATTCTCAAAAACAATGAAGAGTCCACACCACCCAACTCTCTCTTTCTTCAATGGCCCAGCTGGACCAAAATTTATGTTTGGAAGAAAAACAAAAAAGAAAAGAGAAGATATCATAGGAAGATGAGTAGTGGTGGTAGTAGATGTCTTCAAATGTTGTCCTCCAACCATACCCACCTCACCTCACAAACCCATTATTCAGTATGCCTGAAATGCCCTTCTGCAACACCCCAAAAAAATCCAATCTTCATCACTGTCTCAACTCTCTAAAGAAAACATTTTTCTTACCGAATTATGTGGGCTTCTTTGGGTTTTCTTTGTCTTGGTCAGAGTTTCACAGAGAGAACAGGAAAGCAAGATCCTTCCCATCTCTCTCTCATCTTTCTTCATCACCCTCCTCAATCTCATCTTGCCCACCATTCGCTCTTCCTTCCTTCTCATTAAAACTCTCTCTTAGCTTCCTTCTCTCCTTTATTTCCTCTCCCTGACCCTTCTTTCTCCTTTCCATTTCTCTCCTCCTGTCCATAAAACACGCAAAGCTCTTTGCTTTCAGTTTTGGCCACTGGTGTTTCCCCCCCCAATCTCACCATGAAGAAGATGAAGGGGGTTGCTGCCATGAACTCTCCTCCTCCTTCATATGCTACCGTTTATGAAGATCCAAGGATCATGCTCAAGCATCAGAGTCTTATGCAGGACTACGAAGAATTATACAAGGTAATAGCTTTTCTGGGGTTCCAATGACTTCTTATATCTTTGTGGGTATCTAGATCTGGTGTTTTGTTAGATCTCTGTTGGGTTTTGTTCATACGCCTTTTGGTTTGCTGGGGCAAATAAGAATAACAAGAAACAGGAATTTACTTCGTTCAGTCTTTGATTTGTTGCAGTGTTTGTGTTAAATTTGTCTTGCCTAATCTAGAAATTGGGAAGTCTTAAAACCTTCTCTTTCCTTCGGTTTATACTCTCTGCTTGGTTATAGAGGATTAGTAGGCAGCTCGATTAAGCCAAATACTTGTACAGGGCCACCCTGAGGGTGGATTTGTGGCATTTCGGGATCTTTCGTGACCTCGAATGCTTCCTGCCCTTGATCAGCTTCTATGCAGATCAGTTGACTTATTATGTGGCAGCTGTTCCGGGGTTTAATTCATGAATTCTTGGTGTCTAGCCTCTGTGGTTTTATCTCCTTTCTGTGATTGTGTGCGTTTTGGCCAAAATTTGTGTGGTTTATTGGAACATGCTTCACCCCTGGTTATGTCTGGTTGGACAGTTCCCAACTTATGGAACCCTCACCTGTCCTTAAGATGTTGAATATAAAATCCTTTTTGGATCCCTTTGTTTCTCTTTTTATCACTTCATACGCTGAAATCTAAGGGTTTCAACATGTAACTGTTTATGATAGATGGATTCATACTTTTAAGCATTTCTCAGGAAACAGAAGCGAAGAAAAGGAAATTACAGATGATGAGACAGAAGAAATTGACCCTAATGGCTGAAGTCAGGTATAGTACTATCGTGCCTTTAAATGCTTTTAGATATGGATAGACCTGTAATCCGATTTTGAAGTTGAAATTTTGGTCGTGTTTATCTTGTGAATTGTAGGTTTTTGAGAAGACGATACAAATTCTTGACACAAAACAAGTCTAAGAAAGCCCCTATGGAGCGAAGTTCTGCGCAACCACAGAACTTAGTTGCTGCTAGTAAAAATTTGAAGAAGGAAAAGAGCTATAGTGGAAATAATGCTGCTCTGAGACCACCAGTTCCGCGTTTTGATTTAAACCAGAAGGGGAAGGTTTGCATTGAAAGGGAAGCCACTTTGCGAAATTCCACTCCAATTTTTGACTTAAACCAGAAGCAAATGACTCACATTGGAAAGGAGGCTGCTTTGCGAAAGACAGCAACAATTCCTGACCTGAACCAGAAGGAAAGGATTTACAGAGGAAAGGAAGCCAAAGTTCAAAATAATACGCCAATTTTTGACTTGAATGAAATCTCGGTATTTGTTTAGCAAATGTCATCAACTACAGTGCTTTTGAAACCGTGCGTTTCCTTTCTATGTTGGGCTAATGGCGTAATTTAACTTCATTGTAGAGGGAGGAGGAAGAACTACAGGTTAATGGTGACTTGTTGAGAGCAGAAGAGCTAAAGATTATTTCAATGAGAGGTGGTGGTGATGAGCTAAATAATGATTTGAAGTTATCAGCTTGTAGGAATGGATCGAGCCGGGCAGGTAAGAGGAAGATTACATGGCAGGATCAGGTAGCGTTGAGGGTCTGAGTCCATTCCTTATTATTGCAGTTATAGGTACTATATCCTGGCTAGTCTGAAAAGTAACCCTTGCCTCAACCTGTAATGGTTAATTCTCGTGTTCCTGTTTCTCTTTGTAAAGAAAAAAATAGTCCCATATATTATAATTATAGATAAAATGAAGAAATTGACGCCCATTGCACAGAAATCAAGTTTTGTGCTCCTTCAACGTTATCTCTCGAGAAAACTATGGTCTGTTTGGAATCTTGCAATAAGTTGCTTTTAGGTTCGGTTGCCTGACTAAGGTTACCAATCTTTCTCCTTGCCTCTTGTATGTGGTTGTGGAATAGGCTTTATACAATTTCATCGTTTTAGTCTTTCTTGGCCGGCAGATATTTAAATGAAGAAACGTTGACTTGTAATTATGGTGCTAGCAACAGCCAATAGTTTGTGTTAGGACAAGATAGGGTAGGTCTGTAATCTGCTGGAGTAGATGTTTTTCCTTTCTCCTACGTAATCTCTGGCCTGCTGGTCAGGAAGGGAAATGCCTTTATTGGTGGAATTGATGGGGCCTGCATTGTTTGATTTGTGAAAGTTTTTTGGGGTTAGAGTGTAGACAATTCATTGTCACGAGTCATGATAATGAGCGGAGAATGGAGATGGAGAGAGCAAGCAATACGCTCATCATTGTTGCTTTCGGTGGAAGAACAATGGCCATTGAACTTGTCAAAGCTTTTATGTAGTGGAGAACCTGTTTTGCGTGAGCCCTTCCAATCTTCTTACAAAAGTTGTTTAGGTTTATTTTTGTGTTATTTTTTTAGAAAATAGAAATAAAAATTTGAACAAAAAGTCAACCAACCGCCGAGACAACCCCCCCTGAATCCCAGAAGTTTCAAACTCCTCCAAACTTAAACCCAGGTCGCTTGATGCGGTCATGTTTCATAAGCAGCGGCTGCACAGCCGTTTTGAAGGTATCATATAATTGAAAAGTCCACGGTCATGGCGGCATGAGGTTGCCGTTGCAGAGACCTTGAGATGATGACAGCTACTACTTCGATGATGGCGCAGTTAAATTATCGGACGTTATTGGTCAAATAATTCCGGCTGCATCTCATGACACCTGAATAGAATTGCAGGGGATCGAAAATGCGTAAGCTACCGAACAGGACTCCTTTACAACCCATGCCTATGTCTGCAACACATGTACTTGTGGAAGGGCTTCCCTTTTCTCTCTCACAGACTTACTGGACTGTATTCAGTTTGTTTTTTATTTAAAAAATATTTTTGATATTAATATTTAAAAATATATAAAAATATTTAATTTAAAATAAAAAATATTTAATTTAAATACGATTTAAAAATGCAGCCCCAAACAAAGTTGTTATGATAGAAGATAAACGCGACTCATACACGTTTCTCTGACCGATTTTGTGATTTATGAGTCTAATAAGGTTGAAGGGAAACGGAGGCATCAGGACTTTTAAATTTGTTTTATAATTTACTTATTTTGGATTTGAAAAATAACTTTTATATTCCATCCTTTTCTAGTAATTTAATTTTAGTTTGTAATATTGGTTTTGAATTTTTGTTTGATGGTAACATTTTTAGTATTTTGAAAAATAAAGTTTTTATTGGTGGTGGAGTATTAATTGATGGTTTATAATAAGCTTATTAATTCTATTCTGTTTTTTTCGAAATGGTCGGAATGTTTCGTATCATTAAAAAAAAACTTAAACCAAGACGAAACAGTATGTTTTATTCCGGCTAAATTCTGGTGGAACACCTCAGTACCATTCCGTGCTGTAAGGGAGAGGTCGGCCACGATCAAGCCTTCCATGGAAATCTGAAAAAAAGGAAATATGAAGTCGAGCAACACTCACACTACGTAGAGGAGGAGATACAAGAATGGAAGTGCGAGGAAGCCAAAGCTCTTCAACAACGCAGAGAAACAAAAAACCTAACCCTAATTCTCGGAAGCAAACAATTAAAATTGAGGGTGAAGGCGACCAAAGAAAAAATCATGACCATATATAACTGGGAATCGGAAAGACCATAAAAGAAAGAGGGTTTCAAGTGATCTGCCTTTTTCTTTCCTCCACTCGATCGCATGAGCGAGATCTCCGGCGACACAAACCCCGCCATGACCGACGCGATGGCAAGGATCTCCCTCTCCGGCATCCTCTTCTCCGACGCTCCTCTCTCACGTGTGAAGTGAAAGAATGTAACTTCTGGTTACAAAGAAAAATAGGGTTGCCAGGCAGCCACGTCGCCCAATAAAAAGAGAGAAAAATAGGATCGTTTTTCTCAACTGTTGACATCGAAGCGAAATACCAAAAACAACCTCCAAAACAGAACTCGGCAGTCGGCATTCTAATAGTCAATGGCAAAACCGACATTACACTATTAAATGCGCAGTTAAAAGAGTTTGTCGTTTAGTTCCCAGGTGACCCCACCACAACTTTAAGAGGTCTCCCATCTTTGTTTTCTTATTCATTAGGAACCCAACAGTCAAATACAATCACCAGCCTCTGCAAATATTGCCGTGAGAAAATGCCGAGTCGTTGCGAGATCTGCTGCGAGATCTTGATCGCTATCTTGCTCCCTCCTCTCGGAGTTTGCTTCAGGCATGGCTGCTGCAGTGTATGGTTCTTCCTTTTTTTTTTAGAGATCTGAAAATCTGGATATTCTTGATGACCAACTTTAATGGGCTCTTCTTGTTCTTTTTTTCAGGTGGAGTTTTGGATTTGCTTGTTACTCACTATTTTAGGCTACGTTCCTGGAATAATCTATGCTCTCTATGCAATCGTGTTTATCGACCGGGAAGAGTATTTTGATGAGTCCAGGCGCCCGCTTTATGCCCCGGCGTATCAATGAATTACCATACCAGTCCCTTTTGTTTTATTGAACTCCATTTCATATGTGGGATTTGTGTTTTGTGTTTGAACAATGTTAAAATCAACGGAATCAAAGCTTAATTTTCGAATAGTCCCATATGTCTCTCTCTCTCTCTCTCGAGGTTGTTTGTCTATTGTGGGTTGATGATTATCCTTTTGCTGGTTTTTTCATCTCTTTGCAGCTACAATTGGATGAGACAACGTTCTAAATCTCACTCGACTGCATCTTGATCTTTAGTACTTCTCTTGAAAAATAGGAATTTATTTTTATTTGTCCATCTTCAGAATAATGGGCTAGGCTGTGACAGGCTCCTGTTGTTTGCTATTTTTCTTATTTGCAATTGAATTTATCGAGCCAGACTACGAACTAGCTTGCTCGAAATTCTATCCGCACATTACTTCTCCCATGTTTATGGATTTCAGTTCAGCTTTACAGGCATAAATTATGTTGTCGAGCCTTCTAAAAAGTTCTGCTGTAGCCATATTGCATGTGCCGATTGAATGATCTGCATAGTCATGTAGCAGCAGGCATTCGGAGCATATCATCTTGGGCATAGAAGAAGATTTATTGAATGATCTACAAGATCACCTTGAATTCTTGCCTGAGAAAGTGGTTTCGATTTCTGTCAATGAATCAAACTTAAGCTTGTTGCCATCCTGTATTTTCGATTTCTCTCATTATTTATGCTTTCCCCATGATCGTGTGCTCTGCTGCTGAATTACAGTAACAAATGAGTAGGTTTTGCTGATGGTATTTGCTTTTGAGGAAGATTATTTCCCCGAATTTGTTATGAAATAATCAAAACCATATTCTTGGTAATGTGGAAAAAGTTATGGCCTTTTTATGTGCGTATTTTCTCTGCACCTCAATCTTGTGAATCCATGGAGGCCTGAGATATAATTTGCTAACACGGTGCGTGCTCGTGGAAGCTCAGGATAATGCTTGATTGATGTTCGAACATGGTTCGTTGTTTTAAATTAAATTTATTTGGGTCTTGTCAAATAGTTTTGAAGGGATAATGTTGATTTTTTATATATTTATATTATCTTCCCATCATCCGTGTATGGCCGTAGAATTCTCAAGATTAATTTCGACACCAAGTCCTTATGTTTTCAATACTAAAATTGTAAATTCCACACTTGCATCCATCCTTTTCCAACTTTATTCTTTCTTACTCATTAAATTTACCGTATTTTATTATAACCTATGCATGATTTTACATTACAACACTTTCTTTTCTATTTTACTTTCCTACACCATTATCATATTTGTGCTGTCTCATGATGATTATCTTAGTGGGTTATGATTTTCTGTATTAATAAGAAATTTTTGTTTTTTATCGGTTAAAAAAATTTGGAATCACTGTCTAGTATTCTGATAACTAGAAATCTTAACTCCCCTTTAGAATTCGGATAAACAAGTTGGTTGTGTATAAAAATGACAATATTATTTTTAATTTATCCTATCTAAAATAAGGTGTATTGTTTATTTGACTGATTATTACTAAGTCATTGTGATTTTTTAACCATTGATTTGTCACCATGATTTTATGAGTTAATCCTAACCATTTTAGTGCCAAAATATATTTAAGCATTTTTTTATATTTTAATATTGGGAATACACTTTATATATATATATCTATATCTATATATAATCATTGGTATTAAGTATAACACAAATTACTTTTGTGTGTGTGTTTTTAAAATTTAGACCAAACCTTTATGGTTTTAATAACCTTGTTATTAAACTTATGATACATGCAAAATATGAAAATATTTTTTTTTTTTATGTTTTTGAAGTATTTTCAAGAAATGCGAAACCATGCAATGTATTTTTTTTTATCAATTAAAATAATACTGAAGGATAAAATTGAATTTGATTTTCTTAAAAAAAAAACTAGAGAATTTTTTTTATTATAATGAATATTGATTTGTAAGGAGCGTAAAATCTTTTCTCTTTTAGTTTTTTTGTTAATTTACAAGAAAACCATCAAGAAACAAACGTTAAAATATGAACAATGAAATAATATTAATTAATTAATTGTTTAATATTTTTTTCTTTATTTATATAATAATTATTTGCCCATTACTATAAATATGTAATATATTTTTAGTTTTAAATTTATTACTATTTCATATAAAAAAATTTATACTTATCTTATTTTGGATAATTTATTGGAATAATTAAATTAATATAAATTATAGATTTCATTCAATCTTTTCTATTAATATTTATTTTTGTCTCATTTTACTGTTTATTGAAGAATAATATAGTGGCAAATTGCGAATTGAACACCACGACCGCGTATTATTTACCATGATGACATTGTCTAAAAATTGTCCGAAAACAACTCCATGCGTTGTCGATGGCAGTGGTGCCTGATCTTTGAATTGATGAGTGTCGTTTAAGAGGGACGACACATCCAGCCCTCCCTCCTCCTCTCCTAACTCTACCAGCACGTGACAACCGGTTACAGGGGATCAATGGCAACCGTCTATTTGCCACGTGGCTAACAAAGAAGCTCTATCCTTCCAAACATCAAAATGACATTTGTATCCACGTGTACTCTTATAAGACCCTCAAATGGAATAAACCAAAGCAAAACTCCATAAGAAAAAATGAACGGTAACGAAGATACTGACGTGGTAGAGACTAATGCCGAGTCAAGACCCGTCTCTGACTGGGCCGAGTTAACTTACGAGTGCTTAATCAACATCCTCTCTCGACTCACCTTTGAGCACCGATGGCGCGGCCCCATGCTCGTTTGCAAAGGTTGGCTGATCGCCTGCAAGGATCCATCTCTCAACACACTATTCGATCTGGACACTCAATTTGACTCGGTTATTGGATCACCTCGGTGGTGGACCCCTGATTTCGAGAGAAAAGTCGATACCGTGCTCCGTTCCGTCATCACTTTTAGTGACGGATCCCTGACCGAGATCCGTACCCAGCACTGCTCCGATCACTCAATCACTTTCGCTGCCGAAAGGTAAAAAACAGGAGATTTTTTCTCAAAATACAATAACTTGAGTTTTGATTTTTTGATTTTTTATTTTAGGTGCCCAAATCTTCAAGTGCTTTCAATAAAAAGCTGCCGAAATGTGACCGATGCATCAATGGCTCAAATTGCTTCCAAGTGCGCAAAGCTTAAAGAGCTTGATATAAGTTTTTGCTTTGAAATATCACACGAATCTTTGGTTATGATGGGTAGAAACTGCCCGAATCTTAGGGTTTTAAAGCGGAACCTGATGAATTGGTTAGATGGCTCCCAACACGCAGGGATTGTGCCCGATGATTATTTAAATTCTTGCCCTCAAGATGGAGATTGGGAGGCGGGTGCAATTGGGAATTACATGCCCAATTTGGTGCACCTTGAGCTGAGATTTTCGAAAATGTCCGCAAAGGGGCTGGTGTCGGTTTGTGAAGGGTGTTTGAATCTCGAGTATTTGGATCTGTCTGGGTGTGCCAATTTGACGAGTCGGGATATTGTTAATGCGACTTCGGGGTTGAAGAATTTGAAGGAGATTAAGAAACCGAATTTTTATATCCCGAGGTCGGTTTTCCACACTGAAAGATACGGGCATTGGAGGCTGTATGATGAGCGGTTTCAGACGGATATTTTCCGCATTTGACCAGGTGAGTTGAATTCATCGATGTGCTACATGAGAAAGCATGTAGATAATTTGATGCCTGTTCTCTTGTTTTCCATATTCGGAGGATGTTCAGTGCAATTGGTGTTGTTACATACATACATGGCTCCATGTTATGCTGTAAAAAATAATCTGTGCACATGCCTGTGCTATGTATTTGTTCTAGCTTACTGTGTTTTCTAAGGTTGGAACCTGGAAATTGGAGTGAATCGTTATTCCTGAAAAGCCTAATTGATTTGTGTAAATCTGATAATATGAATACATGGGATGACATCCTTCGATTGTGCACATCGGGTTTCATCTAGCTTGTGTGTTTGAAACAATGTCTTGCCTTCCATGGTCGTGGTTCATCTAGCTTGGTTCATTAGCTTGTGTCTTGGAATGTTACTGGCATCCACTACGTATATTGGTAAACGAAATCAAGTTCAGAAAATCTAGCAAATAATGTAAATTGGTTTCTTGTTATTTTCTTCCCTCTCTGGAATTAATCAAGCCAGATCATAGGCAATGGGGTTTGAGGATCTCGACCCCTGTTCCTCCTTGATCAATGAAAACCGATTTTGTGCATATCATTCTGTTTTATATATTGTGTTTTCCATGGGTCGGCCATTGGTACATTGCAGAGTATTCTTATACTCTGAATGGTGAAGATAAAACAATTTCAGGGAACAAGCTCTGTACTGGTTCTCATGTAATTTACCTCACCCAAAGATCTGTTCTATCTTGTGAAGTTTTACGTTTTTAGAGCTCGGCACCATCCATGAAATGCAGAAAAAATAAAAAAAGTTTACAAGTCCTTTTTTTATCTTCCAATTTCTTCCTCGAGTTCTTACTTAAATGGATCAAATTCAAGCCCAAAACAATTATTTTTTAGTAAACCTAAACCCAATTCCGAGCACGAGTTGAGTTGGCTTGTGCGCAAGTATAATTTTAAACCAATAGTCCACTTTATTTAGGATATCTCTTCTCTATAGAAATATTTAACCTCATGATTCTTTTGACCTCCAACTTTATAAACACATGATATTCGCAGTCATTATCACATCATCATTATCTTCTCCACCATTACCATAGTTCACTCTCTCATTTTATTGCTATTATTAAAAGTTGTATAAGAAAAAAATTGTTTAATAAAAATATAATTTTCTTAACCTATTCAAACAACAAAAAACAACTAGATTTTTACACAAGATTTGAAAAATGATTGTTTCCAAAACGAAAAACTCCTGTCGATCATGATGCCATTTTTAATGGAGGATGAGAGATGAAATAAACACTTGCTGACTTGATTAATAAAGAAATGAAAGCTCGATAAAATTTGGAAGGTAAAAGGTCGATAGCAGATATCTTCCTTCTACCGGTGAAATTTATTTCTTTAGTTTCTGCTCTAAAATTTTATGAATGGCCATTACCAATAAGCATCCAAACCATATAATTTTGTACGGGGAAGTTAGATGTTAATCCTTACAACTTTTTTTTTTTTATTATTATTAACATGAGTGTTCGGTCAGCTTGCGCGCATTTCAACTAATCCCACATGCTCCAAAGTTAACAACTATAAAAACTTCCAGCAAGTATCATATTAGCAACTATATGGCTCGAACTTAAGACTATATGTTAAATTCTAGCTGTAAAGGGAGAGCTGTTATAACAAATTATTTGTTATAACAGATTGTTGTCCCTTAGTGTTTAGTAAATTTATGTTTGTATTTTGTTTTGTAGCATAAAGGAGCTTATATAAATGTTCCTGCACAGAAAAAGAAAAAGTGAGACCGAGAGATTGAAGAAATAATATACTTGAAGTTTTCACATGATATCAGAGCAAATTATTTGAATCCGAATTCGTATTTTTTTTCTTCCCCGAATTATCAAAAAACCCGATTTTTTTTTCCCAGCAACCAAACACCCACAATTTTCCCCCTAGAACCCCAGATTTTCCCAGTAACCAAACACCCACAATTTTCTCCAGAAACCTAGATTTTCCAAGCAACCAAACACCTACATTTTTTCCCCAGAAACCCAGAAATTCAAAAACCCTGAAATTGAATCTCATTTCCAAACCTAGAAATTCAAAACCTCTACTGTTTCAATCAGTCCTCAAAAATCAAACCCAAACACAACAATCAATCCAAACAGATTTCAAACCCAGAATTCCCAGATTTCACAGAAACCAAAACACAACAAAATGGAAATTAATTCCACGAATCCACTAACCTCAATGACCCCATCCTCAGACAACTCGGCATTCACATCGAACATTATCCTAAATGAAACAAATTTTAGGTTATGGTCAAAACTCATCGAAATGAGAATCGGAGCTCGAAACAAGTTGGGATACCTTACCGGAGACATTGCGAAGCCTGAATCAGGCGACCCACGACTGGAATCTTGGGTTACCGAGAATCATCAGGTCAAATGTTGGATAATTGACTCCATGACCCCATCCCTGATGGAGAGGTTCATCTGCCTCCCGACGGACAAGGAGATTTGGGACGCCGTCGGGCGAACCTTCTACAACGGCTCCGATGCAACTCGCCTCTTTGAACTGAATCAACGCTCGTTTAATACCCGTCAAAATGGAAGGCCACTGTCCAGTTATTACACCGAACTCGTAGCAATCTTCCAAGAAATCGACGGCCGGACTGCACCTCAGGCCAGGACAATCGACGACGTCCTTCACCACCACTCGGCCATGGCTCAACTTAGGGTCTACATCTTTCTCAGTGGTCTTGACCCTGGGTTCGAGCAAATCCGTGGGGAGATCCTTCGAAAGGACCCACAACTCGATCTTGAGGGAGCATATGCATGTGTTCGGAGAGAACACTCCCAAAAGACGATCATGGCCGGAAATGGCAGCCCCCCAGGTTTTCCCGAGCGATCGGCGATGGTGATGAGGTACCATCGGCTGGGAGGAGAGCTCGGGAAGGAGAGATAGGGAGGGGGGGCTGCGCGGGGAGAGAGAGATGAAAAATTAAGGCAAAATATTTTCCCTTTTATAGCTGACCGGGTTGACCAAAAATACAAAAATACTGGTGGACCGATTTGTTCTCATTACGGTGAAAAGGGACATTCAAAACAGAGGTGTTATGAAATTATTGGCTACCCGGACTGGTGGGACTTTACGAAAAAACCTCGGAAAAATATCTGAAAACCTCGGGTCCATCTGACGGAATCAGATCTGGCACAGCCCACAGTGACTGTGGCTCATCCAGGTAAAATTGGTAAAACTTGTGCACTCTCTGTTATTACTAAGAATAGTTCTTGGATTATTGATACAGGTGCATCCGAACATATGACTAAAGACCCTGGTAACTTAAATTCCTCAAAACCTTCCTCTTAGATAATTATTTGTACTGCTAATGGGAGTACGTCTCCGATTACCGGAGCAAGATCTGTAATCTTGAATGATTCCCTCACCCTGGATACCGTTCTTGTTGTTCCATCACTCGAATACAACCTCCTGTCGGTTAGCCAAATTACTTCTACCCTTTCATGCACTGTAACATTTTGGCCTTTTTTTGTGTGTTTCAGGACATTCTGACCCGGAAAATTCTTGGTTATGGTGTTAGACGGGATAGTCTTTATTATCTGGAGTTAACCAAAAAAAGGGGGGGGGGGAACTCAGTCAGACACATCAGGCAAACAGTAAGGACAAAGCTGAAGCACTCGTATGGTTATGGCATCGAAGGCTCGGACATCTATCTTTTGGGTATCTTAAGAAATTAAAACCACTTCTGTTCTCAAATATCAGTAATTTAGAGTTTAAATGTGAAATTTGTGAACTGGCCAAAAGCCACCGTATCTCTTATTTACCAAGTTTGAATAAAAGCTCAGAACCGTTTGCAGTTATTCATTCTGATGTTTGGGGTCCTGCCAAGGTCCCGTCATTTTCACATGCTCGTTATTTTATTACATTTATTGATGAGTGTACTCGGATGACTTGGATTTCTCTCCTTCAGAATAAGAGCGATGTAAGTAAAGCTTTTCAGGAATTTCATAAAATGGTGATAAACCAATACCAGAAGTCGATTAGTACACTGCAATCAGATAATGGTATAGAGTTTATGGACAAAATTTTAGGTACATTCTTGGGCAACCATGGAATTCGACACCAAACTTCATGCACCTACACTCCACAGCAAAATGGGCTAGCCGAGCGAAAAAATAGACAGATTATGGAAGTTGTCCGCGCCTCACTATTCGGCATGAATATGCCCAAGTTTTATTGGGGTGAAGCAGTAAAATCAGCAGCCTGCTTGATCAATCGCACACCATCCAGTGTTATCCATTTTCAAACTCCTCAACAAAAGATGGAATCCTTGCTATCCATCCCTCATTTACCGAACCTGGAATCGAGAATTTTTAGATGTACAGTCTATGTTTATATACCTAAGGTTCTGCGGAATAAACTGGACCCGTGTGCGAAGAAGTGTGTGTTTGTTGGATACTCAGAATTTCAGAAAGGGTACCGGTGTTATGATCCTCTACACCCAAAGTTACATGTGACCTTGGATACCTCATTTCATGAAATGGAACCCTATTACTCAGGGGGAGCTTCTGGGTCATCTCTTCAGGGGGAGAGAAACAAGGAAGAGAATGATGATCTATTTGAAGTAGAGGAAAATAGAAGAATGGTTGAGAATTGTTCTGATGAAACAAGGGAAAATAATGTGGCTCCTCGTGACAGTGAGGATTTGGAACCTTGCATTGATCAGAATCTCCCGAGCAATAACCCCCCTTTATCATCAGAGTTGCAAATGTCTACACCATTAATCGAAGAGTCAACCCAGAATGTCCTTCCTCAGGTAAATCAAAATCTTATCCTTCCTATTTTTGATAACGAAATTCCTGTTATTGTTGAAAATAGAGCAAATAAATACCCGCAGAGGTCAAATAGAGGAGTCCCAAAAAAACAATATGAACCTGGTCCGAAAAATAAGACTAAATACCCAATCAGTGATTGTGTCTCTTCCCATAGGTTGTCAAGTTCGTATGTATTAACTGTTAATCAATTATCTACTGTATCTATTCCTAGTAATGTACAGGATGCATTAGCAGATTCAAAATGGACGGTGGCAATAAACGAAGAACTGGAAGCACTCCAAAAGAATAACACTTGGGAGTTGTGTCCACTACCCGAGGGGAAGAAGACCGTTGGATGCAAATGGGTCTTCACAGTTAAACTAAAGGCGGATGACAATATAGACAGGTACAAAGCAAGGTTAGTGGCAAAGGGATATACACAGAAATATGGAATAGACTATCAGGAGACCTTTGCCCCAGTTGCAAAAATCAACACCATCCGCATCCTCATAGCTCTACCAGTAAACCGAGATTGGGTATTGCAACAATTTGATGTCAAGAACGCCTTTCTCAATGGAGACTTTGAAGAAAAAGTCTACATGGATTTACCACCCGGATCTAAAAGTAAATCCCCAAGTATAAACAAGGTATGCAAGTTGAAGAAGGCGTTATATGGTCTAAAACAGTCACCCAGTGCTTGGTTTGGAAGATTCTCCTCCACAATGAAGGAATTTAGCTATAAACAAAGTAACTCTGATCATACTTTGTTTATAAAACACAGGGAAGGGAAGACTAAAACATTGATAGTGTATATGGATGACATGGTCATAACAGGAGATGATCTAGAAGAAAGAAAATCACTACAACGATTTCTAGCTTTGAAATTTGAAATGAAAGATTTGGGACAACTGAAGTATTTCTTGGGGATTGAAGTTTCAAGGTCAAGAACTGGGATATGTCTATCACAACGGAAATATGTGTTAGATTTATTAACAGAAACTGGAATGCTGGCATGTAAACCAGCTGATACACCGATGGAGATAAACCACAAGCTGAGAGAGTTAGAGAATCAAACGTCAGCGGATAAAGGACGTTACCAACGGTTAGTCGGGAAACTGATATACTTATCGCATACGAGACCAGACATAACATATGCAGTCAGTGTGGTGAGCAAATTCATGCACTCACTAGGAGAGGAGCATATGGAAGCAGTATATCGAATCTTAAGATATTTGAAGAGTGCACCGGGAAGAGGACTACTATTCACAAAAAATGAAGTTCGTGAAATTAAAGGGTACACAGACTCAGACTGGGCAGGAGATCAGACAGATAGGAGATCGACGTCAGGGTACTTTACCTTTGTAAAAGGTAACCTTGTAACTTGGAGAAGCAAGAAACAGAAAGTGGTCGCCAGATCAAGTGCAGAGGTAGAATACCGAGGTATGGCTCATGGTGTGTGCGAGTTGTTATGGATAAAGCATGTGTTACAGGAATTGGGAGTTGATTATGGGTCATCCATGAGTTTATACTGCGATAATAAAGCAGCCATTGAAATTGCACACAACCCTGTACAACATGATCGTACCAAACATGTTGAAGTCGACCGACATTTTATTAAAGAAAACCTTGATCGGAAAATTATACAATTTTCGTTTGTAAGGTCAGAAGATCAGTTGGCAGATGTACTCACAAAAGCGGTATCAGGAAGAGTGTTTCACGGTGCAATTAACAAGTTGGGCATGATAAACATCTACGCTCCAACTTGAGGGGGAGTGTTAAATTCCAGCTGTAAAGGGAGAGATGTTATAACAAATTGTTTGTTATAACAGATTGTTGTCCCTTAGTGTTTAGAAAATTTATTTGTGTATTTTGTTTTGTAGCATAAAGGAGCTTATATAAATGTTCCTGCACAGAAAAAGAAAAAGTGAGACCGAGAGATTGAAGAAATAATATACTTGAAGTTTTCACACTATATGAGATGCAAACCTTTTAGTTCTAAATTATTACCAACTGGATCATCTATTAGATGATTCAATCCTCACAGCCTTAATTTCCCCCTCCTAAATATAACAAAATGTTTATTTAAACATTTGCTCACATGCAATCTCAATTCACATAAAAACTCAATTCATACACAATCTTAATGGGAATGATACTCCCATTCCATAATTTATAGTAACACTTGCAAAATCAAATAGAATAACACAGCATATATTTAGAAAAGCTGACCATGGTGAATTTATTGGTACCGGAAGAGTTCCCTAACGGGGCATAGCATCCCAAGAAAACATTTATCCATGAAAATTCTTGAATCTTGAACCATCAACCAACTGAATAATGCAAGAAAAGTTCGATCTTCTTGACGTGAATATCGTCTCGTGCTTGCCTAGCTCCACCCGAACATCACAAGCAGCTCCTTTTGTGGGACTCATAGAATAACTTTTGGAAGGATTTCAAGTGATCCGTCTCCAAGCATATGGTCAACGACAAGGTTCCATCACCTGATGAACTTGGCAGGATGTATCCTTTGCCTTGATATGCAAACGCAGGCCGAATATAGACTGGCTTGCCCCATCCAAAATCAGCATCGTAAAAGGGCAGATTCACCCAGTTAACTATGTTGAGGTTTGGGCTCCTGTAAGTTTCGGAGTTTCTCATGACAGCAGTCGGGTCACCTAGTTTTTCCAAGTAGTCAACGGCTGATCTCAAATACTCATCATCCATTCGTTTTATTGCTCTGTGAATTCTCTCCGCCGTGTGTACCAATGACTCCGATAACAGGCCACCAGAGAGAGCAATGGGTGTAGCGGAGAAGATTACATTTCCAAAATATCCCGGCGGAATTGGAGGTCGGAATCTTTTCCTGCCATCCGTGGCTATGCTTAGCTTGGTTAGTTGATCGTCAGACAAGCCTCGCGCTTTGCATACACAGCGCCATATATGCGCTGTAAGGATTACATAGGTGCTGTACTCCGTCTTGCCTGCATCATTCTTCGCCATAGCTTTCAAAGTGCTAAGTAAATCACTTGTGATCTTAAGGTTGGCTACAGAAATGTCTCTGGAACCTGACATGGGAATGGGGTTTTGGGAACGGGTGTTGATGGTAGGGAATGGATCGTACTCGACGTGATGGAAGGTACGGCTGGGTGGGACTCTTCCGCGAAGAATGGTTCGGTCGATGTATGGTGGAGTTTTGATAGGGAGGCCTCGGGCTATATCAGACCACTAGCCAATGTCCCCGCGCCTCGTCGCGGGCGACACTATATTTTTTTAACGTAAAAAAATATTAATTGTATATATTTTTTATATAATATAAATTTAATCAAAATAATAAATTTGTGCAGAATTACTATGAAGTGTAAATTTTCTATAAAATATATTAATTTTAAATTGACATAAATTTATCTATTTAGTAGGTTTTAATGAAATAACCAACATAAAATTATCATCATCATTAAAAAAGCAAGAAGATTCAGATATTTGAATTATTGAATTCATTGTATCAAGATTAGTTCATTTTATAATTCAATTTAAATCACATTTAAAAACAAAATATAAATTGTGAAAAGACTTGCAGTAATCAAATAAAAAATAAATAGTTAATTTTCTATCCACAAAAAGATGAAAACATAAATTGAAAATTCATCCTTACGTTACCATTATTTTCATTACTATAACAGTTAAAATTATTATCAACATTACTGCCCAAACAATTAAAATCATTAAATTACCCCAAAAAATATAAAAAATCAAAACATTTTAACAAAAAAAAGAATAAAAAAATAATCACAAAAATTATCATTATTATTACGCAAACAATAAAATCATAAAATTATCTGATCCGAAAAACAGATAAAATAACAAAAAACACAAAAAAAAGAACAAATGGAAAAAAAGAGCAATATTAATTTTAAAATTATCACCAACATAACTTAAAATTTCAGAACGGAACCTAATAAAAATAAAACCCCGACAAAAAGTGAATCAAAAAATAATAATCTAAAAGCATAAATAAATACAGACAGACAGAAAACAAACATTGTCCAAATATTGTATTTTTTAATATTTTTTAATGTTTTTTGATCATTTTTATGTGCTGATGTTAAAAATAATTTTTTTTTAAAAAACAATTATCATTTTAATATATTTCTAAACAAAAAAAAAATATATTTTTAAAATCAATCACATTTCTAAGCAAAATAAAAATACGTGGAGAGTGGGATTCAAACCCACACCCTCTCGGAAGACAACCTTAATGTCACGCGCCTTGGACCAACTCGGCTACCTCAACATATCGTTTATAGTTCATAACAATATATATTAAATCAATCACATTTCCAAGCAAAATAAAAATCTGCTGAGAGTGGGATTCAAACCCACACCCTCTCGGAAAACAGCCAAATGTCGCCCGCCATGGACCAACTCGGTCACCTCAACATCTCGTTCATAGTTCACGATAACATATATTAATAGTAATTTTTACTGTGGATTCGCACAGTAAAATTGGGACGCGTTTTATATATATCTATAATAATTTTTGTATTGTTTTTTTGACAAAATATTTTAGTTTTTTTTAATTCTTCGACACAATTTAATAATTTTATCTGTTTGGACAGTGATATTGATAATAATTTTAATTATAATATGTATATATATATTGATGTACTGTTCCAATATCCAACAACATGTAAAAGAGAAAGAATGATTTCCCTTCCTCTTTAAAATTTGACTTATCCTTCGCACTCCACGTTATTGTTTTTTATTGTTTTTGTTAATTTGCATACGGCTCACTATTTCCAGAGGAGAGTAATTACCTATGATTTAAATGGCGTAGGAAAAATACTGTGGATTGCTAAAGTATTTTTCCCACGCCATTTATATTATAGGTAATGTGTTGATGAAATGAAAACATCCGGTCCCATCTGCCAGAATATGATGCCATCCAACTCCAAGGTGTTAAGTATACAGTATGCATATGTATGAGTATGCATACACAAGTTTTCCTTTATGTCTATAAATTACAAGACATGCGTATTGTGTGTTTTAAGCACAGTGAAATACAATTTGAAATTCTATTCTTCCCTCCAAACTCTCTCTTTCTTCTTTCCTCTGCTCAGATCTTCATATCTCTTTCTTTCAATTCTGCATAATATCTTCATATCTTTGATAACTTCTACATGGTATCAGAGCTCTCAATTGCTCACGCATACACATTAATTTGAAGAATCTCGTGCTTCCGTAATCTGTTCTTCGGTATATTCTGGAGTTTCTTTGTTTCAGAAACATTTACTCAAAAATCAAGCTACAGAGTGTTGTATTCGTGTACAAATTACTTTGTACATTGAAGTACTGCTGAAAAAGTCCTCAAAAATCTATCAATTTCAAGACAATGGTGATAGCAACTCAGCTTCAAATTCTGCAATCTCCAATAACAGCATTGACTTCAACAATTTCAACGTCAGTGAATGTGAAGCTGGATGATACAAACTATCTGAATTGGAACTTCCAAATGCGATTAGTGTTGGAGAGCAATGGAATCGTTGGGTTTGTTGATGGAACTCACAGCTGTCCCTCCTCGGGTACAATGGATGAATGTGGTACATCTGTTTCTAATTCCCTCTCCTCTACTGAATCTGATGATGTGTTAATTTGGAAAATGCATGATAGGGCTGTTATGCAATTGATTACTGCTACATTATCTCCAATTGCTATGTCTTGTGCAATTGGTAGTATAAGTGCTAGAGATTTATGGCTTCGGTTAACAGAGCAATTTTCTACAGTATCGAAAACAAGCATTTTTCAATTGAAATCTAATCTACAGAATATTAGAAAGGGTGCTGATACAATCAGCCAATATCTTCTTAAAATCAAAGAAGCTAGGGATTATCTAGCTGCTGCAGGCGTACATTTTGTTGATGAAGACATTGTAATTCTAGCCTTGAATGGACTCTCTGCTGAATACAACACATTTAGATGTGTAATTAGGGGAAGGGAAAGTGTGATTACTTTGAAGGAGTTTCGGTCACAATTGCTTGCCGAGGAGAGAATTGTGGAGACTCTCATACCTGAACCTTCATCGTATCTAAATGCCATGCACACTATTTCAAAGTCTACTGCTTCTCCTGCTGCATATAACCAGCCTCATCGAAATCATGCATATAACACTTATGACAGTGGGAACTATAAGTCATTTAATCGAAACAGAGGAAGAGGGAGGTTCCATCAAGGCATGCGAAACATTCATCATAAGCATCAGTATCACACTAAATCGCATGATATGGCCTCTGTGCACTCAGGAATCCTTGGCCCTTCTCCACCTCTCTCATTTGCCTCAAGTGTGCCTATCTGTCAATTGTGCAATTGTGAGGGTCACACTGCACCAGCTTGTGGGTTGAAACGAGATGAGAGATTTAAATGTAATATATGTGGTAGAACAAATCATTCAACAAGATATTGCTTCTATAATGATAGTGGGCCTAACTGTGTTGGTCCTAACAATTATTCAGCAGAACAGACACATGCTGCTTCTCCTCATGGCATTCAAGCAATGAACACTGTACTGCATTCTACTCCACAGTCTTCCCAAGTTTGGATTGCAGACACTGGGGCCACAAACCATATGACAGCTGACATGTCTACTCTCTCTGTTTCTGCTCCTTATCCCACCAATGACACAGTACAAACGGCTAATGGTGAAGGTTTGTTAGTGTCACATGTTGGGAATTCTATTATCCCTACGAGTACTGCAACCATCAAACTGAATTCAGTATTATATGTTCCATAGATTACTCAAAATTTGATGTCAGTACATCGTTTATGCTTGGATAATAACTATCGTGTAATCTTTGATGCTTTGTGTTTTTGGATTCAGGACAAGGGCACAGGGAGGATGGTATACAAAGGGCGTTGCAGTAATGGACTCTATCCCCTTCCTTTCAATCCTCACAATCCTGGTCTGTCTTTTCTCAAGTTTCAGCCTAAGTCATATCTCGGTCAGCTTGTTCTCTCTTCTACTTGTCACAGCCGACTAGGTCATCCTACAAATAACATTGTTTCTTTAATGCTAAATAAGGCAAATGTTAAGTGTTCTTTTGATTTTCCCAAATCGATGTGTCATAGTTGTTTGAAGGGTAAGTTTTCTAAACTTCCCTTTTCTTCTCGTAATGCTACATCTGTAACACTTTTTCATCTTGTTCATAGTGATGTATGGGGACCATCACCATGTGTGTCCATTGATGGTTATAGATACTATGTCACATTTATTGATGAGTTTACGAGATATTGTTGGTTGTTTCCATTGGTGAATAAAAGCTCTGTGTGTTCTATGTTCATTGCATTTTATAACTATGTCTTCACTCAATTCTCCTGTGCTATACAAATTTTACAAAGTGATGGGGGTGAGGAGTATATTAGTAAATCACTTCAAACTTTTCTTACCGCCAAAGGGATTATTCATCAAAAATCCTGTCCATATACTCCTGAACAGAATGGACTTGCTGAACGCAAGCATCGACACCTAATTGAAACAACTATTACTCTACTTTATCATGCAAAATTACCATCATTCTTTTGGACTTATGCAGTTCATACGGCATTATATTTGATTAATCGAATGCCTTCTCCTGTATTAAGTAATCAATCTCCATTTGAACTCTTATTCAAAACTACACCAGTTATTTCTCATATACGCATCTTTGGTTGTGCGTGTTTTCCATTACTTCGTCCTTATCTAGCAAATAAATTACAACCTAAGACCACAATGTGTATCTTCTTAGGATATGCTTCTCAATATAAGGGCTATGTCTGTTTTGATGTTGTTACAAAACGCACATATATATCGCGACATGTTATTTTCGATGAACACATATTTCCGTATTTTGAGTTAACAAAAGGCATTAAGTCATCATCTGTGTCTCCTACTGTGTCTCCTATACTAATGCCTGTTGTCACAAATAACAATGTGGTTGTTGTGCCTCCATCTCTCCTGCCTGTGGTCACAAATCATAAAGTGGTTTCTGCATCTCCATTATTCACAAAATCCCTTGCCCTTGTTTCCCCTGTTTCCCCTGCCTCACTGTCTCAGTTTGTTACTTCTGCCCCTTTGCATCCATCAGCTCTGCCTGTTGTGTCTGAATCCAGTGATGACAGTCAGGCCCTATCTCATGAGCCATCACCTGAACCTTTCAGACCTGAAGCTATATCAGTGGTCCTGCATATTCCAGATATGAATGTTCACCCCATGCAGACCCGTAGTAAAAGTGGGGTTATTCGACAGAAGACTTGCTTTACTGCCACTACAAATTCTTCTGCTGTTGATGTGTCTATCATTGAGCCATCTGGGTACAAAGTTGCTATGAAAAGTCCCATATGGCTGGCAGCTATGCAAGAGGAAATTGATGCTTTAAAGTCTCAAGATACTTGGCAGTTGGTGACTCTTCCTCCTTGTAAGAATCTGGTGGGATGCAAGTGGATTTTTAAAGTAAAGAAACATGCTGATGGGTCTGTAGCTCGTCACAAGGCTCGATTGGTGGCACAAGGATTCAGTCAGGAACATGGTGTTGATTATGGGGAGACGTTTAGTCCAGTTGTTAAGCCTACCACGGTCAGACTTGTTATGGCTCTTGCAGCTCATTTCAGATGGGGGTTAAGACAGCTGGATGTTAAAAACGCATTTCTTCATGGTGTTCTGAATGAAGAGGTGTTCATGGCCCAGCCCCCAGGCTTCACTGATTCTGAATTTCCCATGGCTGTGTGCAAACTTCATAAATCCCTTTATGGTCTCAAACAGGCCCCGCGAGCTTGGAATGCCAAGTTTACTTCATTTCTCCCTACCTTGGGGTTTCAAAACACTTACTCTGATGCTTCCTTGTTTGTCAGACCAATTGCTGGTGGTATTATCGTGTTGCTGCTTTATGTCGATGATATTATTGTGACTGGTAGTGACACTCAGATCGTTGGGGAGGTAATTCAAGCTCTTACGGCTGAGTTTGAGGTTAAGGACTTGGGGCCTCTTCATTACTTTCTTGGTCTTCAAATTTCATCTACATCGTCTGGTTTGTTTATGTCTCAAACTCAGTATATTCATTAACTCCTGGGCAAGACAGATATGTTGGATGCCAAAGCTTGTGCCACTCCATGTCTTCCGTCTCAAAGGCTTCTTAAGGATGATGGGGTTCCCTTTGATAACCCTTCTTTATATCGCAGCATTGTGGGGGCTTTGCAATACCTCACATTTACAAGGCCTGATA
This sequence comes from Salix arbutifolia, assembly GCA_025169955.1. Taxonomy (NCBI): domain Eukaryota; kingdom Viridiplantae; phylum Streptophyta; class Magnoliopsida; order Malpighiales; family Salicaceae; genus Salix; species Salix arbutifolia. The sequence goes on from CM045902.1 coordinate 2,736,869, forward strand.
TAGCATTTTCTGTGCACCAAGTGTGTCAGTTCATGCAGGTGCCTATGGTCAGCCATTTTACAGCAGTTAAGAGGATCTTACGATACCTCAAAGGCACTTCTCAGTCTGGAATCAGTTATCACAGAGGGTCTCTTGAGATTACAGCGTATAGTGATGCTGATTGGGCTGGGGATCCCAATGATCGACGGTCTACGACTGGTATGGTTATTTTTCTTGGTTCCAGTCCTATTTCTTGGTCTTCCAAGAAACAACAAACTGTCTCCAGGTCATCCACTGAAGCCGAATACAGGGCTCTTTCCACTACTTCTGCTGAGCTTGATTGGATCAAGCAACTATTGGTGTTCTTGGGAGTTCCTCTATCTCAGCCTCCTGTCTTGTTTTGCGATAATCTATCTGCCATTGCACTCTCTTTCAATCCAGTTCAGCATCAACGAACTAAACATATTGAAATTGATGTACACTTTGTTCGCGAACGTGTGGCCACCAAGAGTCTCATTGTCCAGTTCGTTTCTTCTCAGGAACAATTTGCGGACATTCTCACCAAAGGCTTAAGCTCTCCTCTGTTTCACCTGCATTGTCGCAATCTCAGGCTTAGTTTGTTCAAGCCAGTGATTGAGGGGGGATGTTAAGTATACAGTATGCATATGTATGAGTATGCATACGCAAGTTTTCCTTTATGTCTATAAATAACAAGACATGCGTATTGTGTGTTTTAAGCACAGTGAAATACAATTTGAAATTCTATTCTTCCCTCCAAACTCTCTCTTTCTTCTTTCCTCTGCTCAGATCTTCATATCTCTTTCTTTCAATTCTGCATAATATCTTCATCTCTTTGATAACTTCTACACAAGGCACACTCCACCGCATCTGAATCTGGTTACCTATCAGGGATGAAAATCCTCGAAATGAGTTGCTTGCAAGTAATTATGTATACCTACATTTTTATTGATAAGCGAGCAGCTTTTGAAGAAAAGTGTCCCGTATTTCAATATAATTTACGTTTAAATTAAACAATCTAAATTAAATGAAATTAAAACTGAAAAAAGATAAGATAAATAACTAATTTTCACCATTTTCAGTGTAATTAATATAAATCATATTTTGAGATCTTACCTAACAACTTAAATTTTTAGATAAAATGGTTTCTTAACATGGTATCAGAGCTATATTGAGCCAGCGATCATGAGTTCGAATCTCACCACCCTCATTCTATTTGATAAAAATCAAGTACAAAATAGAGTAGGTCTATGTGCAAGTTTCAAGCTCAAAAAACTTTCGCTTGAAGGGATGTATTAAATAACAATATAAATCATATTATGGGATCTCACCGAACAACTTAAATTTTTAAATAAGATGATTACTTAACACTAATGATTTAGACTTAAATGAATAAGAGGCAATATATTTCACATCCTAGTAGATTTCATGAAATAAAATCACTTAAATTCATCGTCAATTTAATCGGATTAATACAAACTGCACTTTTTTTTCTAGGGTTCCTATAGAGTTAGGGTAAATCAACATCAAGATAATAAATTATCTGATACTGATATTGCATAATGTAATGAGGTTATTGCTCTCAAAAGGACATGTCTCAGCAAATAAATTCTGAATTTTCTTTAATACCAACATTTAAATCCTTCAAAATTGGATCAAATTTTCGCTGGATCGGATCATCTGATCATAATTATGCTATATTTACTGGCTGGAAATATCGTCAGATATCACTGCATGGAAGTAATAACCCTTAGAATAATCGAAAGGCATGTATAGAATATCAAATCTAAAACTTTTTCTTATATATTTAGTGAGAATCTCGAATAATATACATATAATAAGAACCTTTAAAAGAAGGAGCGGGTAAGAAGAGATGTCGCTGTAGTCAACGGTAGGAATAAGCTGTGGAAGTTCGTCGCTACGCCTGAGATCAACGAAGTCATCCATGGCAGAATCTGTTTCAGCCTCAACGAACAAAACCCCTTCTCCATTACAGTTTATTTCAACTCTACCATTCGCATCCCTTGCCAATCTCCCAGCTACAGGATAAAACGACACCAGAACTTTGCTCAGCGCCTCCTTGAGCACTTTAACCTCAAAGAAATTGGCAGATCCGTTTGGCCTGTACAGGATCAGCAAAGGGACATGATATTTTGCGTGAACCTGGTCTAGGTTAGTGACCTCTAGCCGGCGGCTCCGTGTATCATGAATCGGCATCACCATGGATGATTCCTTTATTGCAATCTTCATCTCGTAACTTTGGCTCGATCGGAATTCAAGCTCTCTTTTACAAACCAGAATCCTGATATGAGGATGCTGATTAGTTTTCAGCTGCTAAACTGAATTTTAGATCCTGTAAGAAAATGAAAGTATGTGGCTATTTTGTTAGGATTGAGAGAGTTTGCAGAATTGAAAGAATTAGTTTAGAGAAGGGAAGAGGGAGAAGAGAGAAAAGAGAGGGAAACTGAAATTTGAAATTGTATTGTATTGAATTCTATTTTGCATACAATTGTTGTGTGTACACTTCTCTATTTATACACATTATACTATTCTAGAATATTCTTCTATACTCTAATATCCCCCATCAATCTCATGTTTTGATAAACCAAGCATGAGATTGCAACAATGAAAATGAAATACAAGAGTACTTAATTCTTTTGACAAACAGTATGTAAACGAGAGAAGAGAAGGAATTTCATTGGTTTATTTCTTGACCAAAATTTCATTTGTCTCTGTAAGACTTTGAGAAGAGAGGGATGAGAAAAAAGAAATGGGAGTAAGAGAGGTGATAGAATGGGTTTGAATTTCATTTATCTACTTCAGTTTTGTTCTGAAGGATTTCATTTGGCTTCTTCAGTTTTTCTGAAGTTTTTCATTTGCCGATGAATTTCTTAATCTGTGTAAGAATTCATTTTCTTCTTCTTCTTCTTCATTGGATTAAGTTTTTCTTAATCTCTCTTTTTTTTTTGATTTTTTTTTTCCGATTTTTTTTTAACTTTATCAAAACGGTAGGATGATAGGCATAAAACGGCACACCACAACATAAACGACACAGCACACACAAAATAGCGCCACAATACAAACGCATAGAAATAAAAGAAAAGAAAGGCATAAAGGAAAACTAAAAAACCCTAGCTCTCCGCCGTTGGCAATTTGTTTTGATTGCTGGAGCAAAGGAGCGACGGGCGTGTTGATTGATGCTTGGGGAGAAGAGAGAAGACTTTTACTCTGCCTTCCAGTTGGGCAACATCTTGAAGACCAGAAGAAGTTGAAGGCCAAAGACACTGTGATGCAAATGGTCACTGCAGATTGGCTAAGATCTGACAAGCGAGAAGATGATCTGGCCGTCCTGACTCCGTCGACGCCTCAGCTGCCGTCTCTGGTGGAGCTACAACATCGGTCCTCTGGTGAACCGAGCTCCAGACCAGCTGCGCCGAGAGAGGTCATCTTCTGCCGTATTACTTCTATCCTACTGCTGCCATCTGTAGCACTCAGAAGAATTGAAATGGTGAGTCACTCTGCTGCCCTTTTTTTTTTTTTTTTCTGTGTGTGGCTTTCGGCTGACTCTTTGAACACATAGTTATGATCCGTTGCAACATGCTCATTATGAGTAGTGAAAGATGCAGATCGGACAATAACAACATTTCGCCCAGGAACAGTGAGGGACCTTGGAATCACATTCTCTGTGATTTCGAGATTCACCAGGCATTCATGCTGAATCAGGAAATCATAGAGCTCTCCTTCTCCTTCTCCATTTATGTATTGATTTTGAGAAGATTCTTAGATTACATCGGGATCTTGCAGGATGTCTGAGAGGATACACGATCAGTCTGCCTTTGTGCGTGTTACTTATTCGACGATATACCTTAATGAAGTCACGCTGATTGAAGGAAAACAGAGCATCGGCTGGAGACTGGCAGAAATGACTTAGAAAAGGCAGGGATGAATCTTTAGTTGAAGCAAGCGGCAGAAATATTGATGCATCTAACCAGCTTCTCCTGCTGCTGAACGAGATCGTCTTCTCATTTATGATACTTGCCGCTCTCTGAATTTTGAATCTAGAACAGAAGAAACAGGTTCAACCGAGATTTTTTTTTTTGAATAATGCATTAGGATTAGATTGCGGAAGCAGAGAATTGGATCATTTAAGCTCTGATACCATGTTAGGATTGAGAGAGTTTGCAGAATTGAAAGAATTAGTTTAGAGAAGGGAAGAGGGAGAAGAGAGAAAAGAGAGGGAAAATGAAATTTGAAATTGTATTGTATTGAATTCTATTTTGCATACAATTGTTGTGTGTACACTTCTCTATTTATACACATTATACTATTCTAGAATATTCTTCTATACTGTAACATATTTAACAATTCTTGTTCATGAGAGAGATGAGGACCCTGGATATAAAGGCATTAGCACTGGCCGCACATTTATTACGCCATTATTCACGGTGCATATGTTTAGGGCTATGATTTTCACGATTTAATAGTTAATGCAGTTATATATTGCTTTCTTCCGGTGCTAGAAAAACTTCTCTATCATTTGTAAATGTTATCATGTTGGAGAGATGACACTAACATTAGAAAATGTTATCATGCTAGTCAATTTTCTAATACATGAAACTCCTGTTACAAACCCCATATTTTTTAAAAATTATTTTTAATATTAGTACATGAAAATGATCTAAAAATATATATTTTTAATTTAAAATAAAAAATAAAAATAAAATATTTTTAATTTTTTTCAAAAATATTTTTAAAATACAACCCAAAAACAGTATAATTATTTAATTTTTGTGGTTCCTGAAACAAATGTAGGTACAACAATTGTATTACACTGTGCAAAAATAAAAGAAAAAAATCTAAGAAGAGAGAGAGAGAGAGACGAGGACCCAGGCACGAGCGATGTGTACAGCCAAATAATTATGCTGAGGAAGAGAAGTTCGTTGTCTGTTTTAAATTTATCTGCTCATAGTATATTATTACTCGTTTTTCACGTGCAATGCCCATCTGTGTAGATAATTTTAATAAAAAAATATATGTAAGTTACGGTGCTGGGTAGTTTAATGTTTTTTTTTTTAAAATATTCATTGATCATTAAAAAAATATTTAAATATATATTTATCTTTAAAAAAATCAATAAACAGTAAAATGAATTATTTATCTCTAGATAAAAATATAAAATTGTTGAATACATATGCTTCGCCGGTAGATAAACGCATTAGCGCCATTTACTAGTGTTTGAAAGGAAGGAGAGTTTAACCACCCCATAAAAAAAAATTACAAGTTTTTGGCCACTTTTTGCATCGGAGTTTGAACAAATTTAATTTTTAGGGACAATTTGCAGATCTCCATATTTTTGCCATAATAACAACACGCCTTTCAGGGACAATTTCATCAAGAAGCAAAACCCACCATTAAAAACGAAGAGGAAACTGAGGTAACATTAAGATGTGGTAGCCAAGCTATAGTATCTCGATCTAAATCAAAAGAAAACCAAGAACATCACGAATCCAACTGCAGTTTTTGACAGAATTGCAGAGGATTTCCACAGTAAAGTATGTGCTCCACTCTTGGACTTGGTACGAGGATGAAGCATATCTGCACCACCATAAACTCCCTTGGCTCTTTGCAAACTCTTCAGATCAACTCCATGCACGCCGCCCTCAGGCCTGCTCCGATCACCCTTTTCTTTCGATTCGCTTATTACCATCCCGAATACATCTGCACAGGACAGAATGAACAGGAAATCTCGAAACAAAGAAGGCAAATTCCACAATTCGTACGTATGAAACAGTTTTTCTAACACTTACTTTGTAGCCCATCTCTTCTGATCAGCAATGCGCTGTGTTGAGGAGTCACAGCTCCTTCGCATGCATAATATGAAAGGGCTTTGAAGCAAGCGATGAGTAGCAGCCATATTAGTACTATTCCTCCCCTCATGGTTTGTATTCTTGCTAATTTTTCAACTTCTATATATTTAATGTCTAAGCAGGTGCGGGGGATCTCAGCAGAGCACTGGATTTATATTTGCGTTGGTCGCTTATAAAATCTCCTCTCACGGTATTGCTAGAGAATAATATAAATTATATTCTGAAACTTTACTTAACAATTTAATTTTATATATAAAATAGTTCTTTAACATGGTATCAAAGTCTTGTTGACCCAACAGTCACGAGTTAAAATCTCACATTTTTATTTTATTTGATGAAAATCAAGCATAAAATAGTGTGAAACTATGCAATTTTCAAGCTCAGAAAACTTTTATTTAGAAAAATATATTAAAAAAATAAATAAATCATATTCTAAAATCTCATTTATTTATTATCCATTAGATTTAGTGTATTTTTACTGTGCAGTAGTGGCGACACTAACTTTTAACTGTAGCCTGCAATACGATTCTCTTCCTTCTTTTTGATGAATGAAATATGATGCTTTTTATGTTATCGGTCCCCTTAAAAGATTCTGAATTCCATTGATTTCTCTTCACATTGCAGGGCGATGCTTCACATCGAACACTAACCTCAATGACCCCATCCTCAGACAACTCGGCATTCACATCGAACATTATCCTAAATGAAACAAATTTTAGGTTATGGTCAAAACTCATCGAAATGAGAATCGGAGCTCGAAACAAGTTGGGATACCTTACCGGAGACATTGCGAAGCCTGAATCAGGCGACCCACGACTGGAATCTTGGGTTACCGAGAATCATCAGGTCAAATGTTGGATAATTGACTCCATGACCCCATCCCTGATGGAGAGGTTCATCTGCCTCCCGACGGACAAGGAGATTTGGGACGCCGTCGGGCGAACCTTCTACAACGGCTCCGATGCAACTCGCCTCTTTGAACTGAATCAACGCTCGTTTAATACCCGTCAAAATGGAAGGCCACTGTCCAGTTATTACACCGAACTCGTAGCAATCTTCCAAGAAATCGACGGCCGGACTGCACCTCAGGCCAGGACAGTCGACGACGTCCTTCACCACCACTCGACCATGGCTCAACTTAGGGTCTACATCTTTCTCAGTGGTCTTGACCCTGGGTTCGAGCAAATCCGTGGGGAGATCCTTCGAAAGGACCCACAACTCGATCTTGAGGGAGCATATGCATGTGTTCGGAGAGAACACTCCCAAAAGACGATCATGGCCGGAAATGGCAGCCCCCCAGGTTTACCCGAGCGATCGGCGATGGTGATGAGGTACCATCGGCCGGGAGGAGAGCTCGGGAAGGAGAGATAGGGAGGGGGGCTGCGCGGGGAGAGAGAGATGAAAAATTAAGGCAAAATATTTTGCCTTTTATAGCTGACCGGGTTGACCAAAAATACAAAAATACTGGTGGACCGATTTGTTCTCATTACGGTGAAAAGGGACATTCAAAACAGAGGTGTTATGAAATTATTGGCTACCCGGACTGGTGGGACTTTACGAAAAAACCTCGGAAAAATATCTGAAAACCTAGGGTCCATCTGACGGAATCAGATCTGGCACAGCCCACAGTGACTGTGGCTCATCCAGGTAAAATTGGTAAAACTTGTGCACTCTCTGTTATTACTAAGAATAGTTCTTGGATTATTGATACAGGTGCATCCGAACATATGACTAAAGACCCTGGTAACTTAAATTCCTCAAAACCTTCCTCTTAGATAATTATTTGTACTGCTAATGGGAGTACGTCTCCGATTACCGGAGCAAGATTTGTAATCTTGAATGATTCCCTCACCCTGGATACCGTTCTTGTTGTTCCATCACTCGAATACAACCTCCTGTCGGTTAGCCAAATTACTTCTACCCTTTCATGCACTGTAACATTTTGGCCTTTTTTTGTGTGTTTCAGGACATTCTGACCCGGAAGATTCTTGGTTATGGTGTTAGACGGGATAATCTTTATTATCTGGAGTTAACTGAAAAAGGGGGGGAACTCAGTCAGACACATCAGGCAAACAATAAGGACAAAGCTGAAGCACTCGTATGGTTATGGCATCGAAGGCTCGGACATCTATCTTTTGGGTATCTTAAGAAATTAAAACCACTTCTGTTCTCAAATATCAGTAATTTAGAGTTTAAATGTGAAATTTGTGAACTGGCCAAAAGCCACCGTATCCCTTATTTACCAAGTTTGAATAAAAGCTCAGAACCGTTTGCAGTTATTCATTCTGATGTTTGGGGTCCTGCCAAGGTCCCGTCATTTTCACATGCTCGTTATTTTATTACATTTATTGATGAGTGTACTCGGATGACTTGGATTTCTCTCCTTCAGAATAAGAGCGATGTAAGTAAAGCTTTTCAGGAATTTCATAAAATGGTGATAAACCAATACCAGAGGTCGATTCGTACACTGCAATCAGATAATGGTACGGAGTTTATGGACAAAATTTTAGGTACATTCTTGGGCAACCATGGAATTCGACACCAAACTTCATGCACCTACACTCCACAGCAAAATGGGCTAGCCGAGCGAAAAAATAGACAGATTATGGAAGTTGTCCGCGCCTCACTATTCGGCATGAATATGCCCAAGTTTTATTGGGGTGAAGCAGTAAAATCAGCAGCCTGCTTGATCAATCGCACACCATCCAGTGTTATCCATTTTCAAACTCCTCAACAAAAGATGGAATCCTTGCTATCCATCCCTCATTTACCGAACCTAGAACCGAGAATTTTTAGATGTACAGTCTATGTTTATATACCTAAGGTTCTGCGGAATAAACTGGACCCGTGTGCGAAGAAGTGTGTGTTTGTTAGATACTCAGAATTTCAGAAAGGGTACCGGTGTTATGATCCTCTACACCCAAAGTTACATGTGACCTTGGATACCTCATTTCATGAAATGGAACCCTATTACTCAGGGGGAGCTTCTGGGTCATCTCTTCAGGGGGAGAGAAACAAGGAAGAGAATGATGATCTATTTGAAGTAGAGGAAAATAGAAGAATGGTTGAGAATTGTTCTGATGAAACAAGGGAAAATAATGTGGCTCCTCGTGACAGTGAGGATTTGGAACCTTGCATTGATCAGAATCTCCCGAGCAATAACCCCCCCTTTATCATCAGAGTTGCAAATGTCTACACCATTAATCGAAGAGTCAACCCAGAATGTCCTTCCTCAGGTAAATCAAAATCCTATCCTTCCTATTTTTGATAATGAAATTCCTGTTATTGTTGAAAATAGAGCAAATAAATAGCCGCAGAGGTCAAATAAAGGAGTCCCGAAAAAACAATATGAACCTGATCCGAAAAATAAGACTAAATACCCAATCAATGATTGTGTCTCTTCCCATAGGTTGTCAAGTTCGTATGCATTAACTGTTAATCAATTATCTACTGTATCTATTCCTAGTAATGTACAGGATGCATTAGCAGATTCAAAGTGGACGGTGACAATAAACGAAGAACTGAAAGCACTCCAAAAGAATAACACTTGGGAGTTGTGTCCACTACCCGAGGGGAAGAAGACCGTTGGATGCAAATGGGTCTTCACAGTTAAACTAAAGACGGATGGCAGTATAGACAGGTACAAAGCAAGGTTAGTGGCAAAGGGATATACACAGAAATATGGAATAGACTATCAGGAGACCTTTGCCCCAGTTGCAAAAATCAACACCATCCGCATCCTCATAGCTCTACCGGTAAACCGAGATTGGGTATTGCAACAATTTGATGTCAAGAACGCTTTTCTCAATGGAGACTTTGAGGAAAATGTCTACATGGATTTACCACCCGGATCTAAAAGTAAATCCCCAAGTATAAACAAGGTATGCAAGTTGAAGAAGGTGTTATATGGTCTAAAACAGTCACCCCGTGCTTGGTTTGGAAGATTCTCCTCCACAATGAAGGAATTTAGCTATAAACAAAGTAACTCTGATCATACTTTGTTTATAAAACACAGGGAAGGGAAGACTAAAACATTGATAGTGTATATGGATGACTTGGTCCTAACAGGAGATGATCTAGAAGAAAGAAAATCACTACAACGATTTCTAGCTTCGAAATTTGAAATGAAAGATTTGGGACAACTGAAGTATTTCTTGGGGATTGAAGTTTCAAGGTCAAGAACTGGGATATGTCTATCACAACAAAAATATGTGTTAGATTTATTAACAGAAACTGGAATGCTGGCATGTAAACCAGCTGATACACCGATGGAGATAAACCACAAGTTGAGAGAGTTAGAGAATCAAACGTCAGCGGATAAAGGACGTTACCAACGGTTAGTCGGGAAACTGATATACTTATCGCATACGAGACCAGACATAGCATATGCAGTCAGTGTGGTGAGCAAATTCATGCACTTACTAGGAGAGGAGCATATGGAAGCAGTATATCGAATCTTAAGATATTTGAAGAGTGCACCGGGAAGAGGACTATTATTCATAAAAAAATGAAGTTCGTGAAATTAAAGGGTACACAGACTCAGACTGGGCAGGAGATCAGACAGATAGGAGATCGACGTCAGGGTACTTTACCTTTGTAGAAGGTAACCTTGTAACTTGGAGAAGCAAGAAACAGAAAGTGGTCGCCAGATCAAGTGCAGAGGTAGAATACCGAGGTATGGCTCATGGTGTGTGCGAGTTGTTATGGATAAAGCATGTGTTACAGGAATTGGGAGTTGATTATGGGTCATCCATGAGTTTATACTGCGATAATAAAGCAGCCATCAAAATTGCACACAACCCTGTACAACATGATCGTACCAAACATGTTGAAGTCGACAGACATTTTATTAAAGAAAACCTTGATCGGAAAATTATACAATTTCCGTTTGTAAGGTCAGAAGATCAGCTGGCAGATGTACTCACAAAAGCGGTATCAGGAAGAGTGTTTCACGGTGCAATTAACAAGTTGGGCATGATAAACATCTACGCTCCAACTTGAGGGGGAGTGTTAAATTCCAGCTGTAAAGGGAGAGCTGTTATAACAAATTGTTTGTTATAACAGATTGTTGTCCCTTAGTGTTTAGAAAATTTATTTGTGTATTTTGTTTTGTAGCATAAAGGAGCTTATATAAATGTTCCTGCACAGAAAAAGAAAAAGTGAGACCGAGAGATTGAAGAAATAATATACTTGAAGTTTTCACACTATATGAGATGCAAACCTTTTAATTCTAAATTATTACCAACTGGATCATCTATTAGATGATTCAATCCTCACAGCCTTAATTTCCCCCTCCTAAATATAACAAAATGTTTATTTAAACATCTGCTCACATGCAATCTCAATTCACATAAAAACTCAATTCATACACAATCTTAATGGAAATGATACTCTCATTCCGTAGTTTATAGTAACACTTACAAAATTAAATAGAATAACACAGCATATATTTAGAAAAACTGACCATGGTGAATTTATTGGTACAGGAAGAGTTCCCCTAACGGGGCATAGCATCCCAAGAAAACACTAATCCATGAAAATTCTTGAATCTTGAACCATCAACCAACTGAATAATGCAAGAAAAGTTCGATCTTCTTGACGCGAATATCGTCTCGTGCTTGCCTAGCTCCACCCGAACATCACAAGCAGCTCCTTTTGTGGGACTCATAAAATAACTTTTGGAAGGATTTCAGGTGATCCGTCTCCAAGCATATGGTCAACGACAAGGTTCCATCACCTGATGAACTTGGCAGGATGTATCCTTTTCCTTGATATGCAAACGCAGGCCGAATATAGACTGGCTTGCCCCATCCAAAATCAGCATCGTAAAAGGGCAGATTCACCCAGTTAACAATGTTGAGGTTTGGGCTCCTGTAAGTTTCGGAGTTTCTCATGACAGCAGTCGAGTCACCTAGTTTTTCCAAGTAGTCAACGGCTGATCTCAAATACTCATCATCCATTCGTTTTATTGCTCTGTGAATTCTCTCCGCTGTGTGTACCAATGACTCCAATAACAGGCCACCAGAGAGAGCAATGGGCGTAGCGGGGAAGATTACATTTCCAAAATATCCCGGGGGAATTGGAGGTCGGAATCTTTTCCTGCCATCCGTGGATATGCCTAGCTTGGTTAGTTGATCGTCAGACAAGCCTCGCGCTTTGCATACACAGCGCCATATATGCGCTGTAAGGATTACATAGGTGCTGTACTCCGTCTTGCCTGCATCATTCTTCGCCATAGCTTTCAAAGTGCTAAAGTAAATCACCTGTGATCTTAAGGTTGGCTACAGAAATGTCTCTGGAACCTGACGTGGGAATGGGGTTTTGCGAACGGGTGTTGATGGTAGGGAATGGATCGTACTCGACGTGATGGAAGGTAAGGCTTGGTGTGGGACTCTTCCGCGAAGAATGGTTCGGTCGATGTATGGTGGGGTTTTGATAGGGAGGCCTCGGGCTATATCAGACCATGTGTTGATTGTTAGAGTATATTCTAGAATACTATATGTGTATTCTAGAATATACATAATAGCTGGATTCGGTTTATTAAGTTTGTTATATAAGCTGTGAGTGTCACACGGTAAAAGTGTGAAGAAAATAAAACCAAAACAGTAAAGTAATTTGAACTTTTCATTTTTCCCTCTTCTCTCTTTCTCTCTCGGTTCAGAGCACAGCTCTGTTTCTTCTTCAATAATATTTGAGTTTCTGCAACCTTCTCACGATTCTAACATGGTATCAGAGCGAGTAATGCTCACGCAGTCAAATTAAAGCAAGCTACTCATACTGCTTCCGCAAACAAATCCAAGAAAAGAAATCTTGAGATTCAAAGAAATCCTTGTTGTCACTTTACTGTTCTTCACCAAATAACCACAAATTTTTCGTTTCTGTTCAAATCTTCTCAAATCAAAGGCACTCCCAGTTCAGTGCCCAATTAAACCCATTCTTTGTTCAAAAATCTTCTTCATTATACTCTGTCTTCCACCAACAATGGTGACAGCTGCTCAATTACAAATCCTCCAATCTCCAATTACACACCTTATATCCACCGTTTCAACGTCTGTGAATGTGAAGCTAGACGATTCTAATTATCTCAACTGGAATTTTCAAATTCAATTGTTGCTCGAGAGCAATGGAATCTTTGGGTTTGTGGATGGCTCTCAACCGTGCCCTTCTCCTTCTTCTACTGCCTTGGGTGAATGTGGTTCAGGTGATCCTAATTCCTCTTCTGTCATTGATTGTGATGCTTTGCTGATTTGGAAAATGCATGATAGGGCTGTAATGCAGCTCATTACAGCCACCTTGTCTCCTATAGCCTTATCTTGTGCAATCGGTAGTAATAGCTCTAGAGAATTGTGGATGAGATTGAAAGAGCAATTCTCTACCGTATCTAAGACAAGCATTTTCCAATTAAAATCCAATTTACAAAATATTAGGAAAGGATCAAACAATATCAGCCAATATCTGTTGAAAATAAAAGAGGCGAGAGATTATTTGATGGCTGCTGGGGTTCATTTTGCTGATGAGGATATTGTCATCTTAGCCTTAAATGGTTTACCATCTGAATATAATACATTTAGGTGTGTAGTTAGGGGGAGAGAGAGTGTGATCCCTCTAAAGGAATTTCGTTCTCAGCTTCTTGCTGAAGAACGCATTGTGGAAAACATTGTTCCAGAAAATTCGTCATATCTATCTGCAATGCACACCATTTCTACGGGTAATTATAAACCCCGTGGGTCTTCTTTTAGACCAACAAATCGTGGCCAATCTGGTTTCAATTCCTATGACAATGGAAGCTATCGATCCTTTAATAGGAATCGAGGCAGGGGCAGGTCCCCCTCTTCAGGTCAACACAATTTCTTTCCGAGAACACCAGTACATGGTAAGGCCCGTGCAATTCAACATCCCTCTCCTGGTTTCTCTAATGTTCCTATTTGCCAGTTGTGTAACAGTGAGGGACACACTGCTCCAATGTGTGGTCTCCGAAATTATGAAAGGTTCAACTGCAGTATTTGTGGCAAGTTCAATCACACAACCTGGTTCTGTTACTACAATGAAAATGGTCCCAACTTTGCTGGCACCACTGCAAGTGGCTCTTCATCCCCACAGCAATCTCAGCATCATGCTTTAAATGCTATGCACAATATATGCTCATCTTCACAGCAGCCTTCAGCTTCACAACAGGTCTGGATTACGGACTCAGGGGCAACCAACCATATGACTGCAGACTTGTCCAATCTGTCACTCAGCTCATCTTATCCTGCTACTGACACTGTCCAGACTGCTAATGGGGAAGGTCTGTTGGTCTCGCATATTGGTTCTGCTCTAATCCCCACTAAACCTCAGCCAATCAAGTTAAATTCAGTTTTATGTGTTCCGAAACTTACCCAGAATTTGTTATCAGTTCATCGAGTGTGTTTGGACAATAATTGTTATCTGATTTTTGATGCTTTTTCTTTCTGGATTCAGGACAAAATCACACGGAGGATCTTGTACAAAGGACAGTGTAGTAATGGCCTCTATCCACTCCCTCTTACACCTCCTGCCTGTTTTCCAGTCCACTCTTCCTTTCAAGCCTACATTGGTCGGTTAGTGTTGTCTTCCATTTGGCATCACAGATTAGGACATCCAGCAAATAAAATTGTCAAGTTAATGCTACACAAGGCAAATATTCACTGCTCTTCAGACACTGAACTTGATGTGTGTGTTAGTTGTTTAAAGGGCAAGATGTCTAAGCTTCCCTTTCAGTCTAGTTTTCATAAGTCTGTAAAACCTTTCCATCTAATTCATAGTGACTTGTGGGGTCCCTCTCCAAATATTTCTGTTGATGGTTTTAAATTCTATGTAATCTTTGTTGATGATTACACTCGGTACTGTTGGTTGTTCCCACTTATTAATAAAAGTGATGTGTGTTCAGTTTTCATCAAATTTGTTCATTATGTTCAGAATCAATTTTCTGCATGCATTCAAATTCTTCAAAGTGATGGGGGAGGGGAGTATGTTAATAAACCATTGAAAAATTTCCTTGACAGTAAGGGTATCATACATCAAAAATCTTGCCCTTATACCCCTGAACAGAATGGGTTAGCTGAACGCAAGCATCGACACCTTGTTGAAACCACAATAACTCTCCTTCAACATGCTAAATTGCCCGCTTCTTTTTGGACTTATGCTATACACACTGCCTCTTTTTTAATAAACCGAATGCCTTGTGTTGTGTTAAAACACAAGTCCCCATTTGAAATGTTGTTTGGACTTATACCTTCTGTCACACATCTCAGAATTTTTGGATGTGCTTGCTTTCCCTTGCTTCGTCCCTATATACAGAATAAATTACAACCAAAGACCACTTTGTGTGTATTTCTTGGTTATGCATCTCAATATAAAGGGTATATGTGTTATCATGTTTCTAGCAAGAAACTATATATATCTCGGCATGTTGCATTTAATGAGAATGTGTTTCCTTATACAGACCTGTGCACACATATCCCAGCTTCTAATTCATCATCCACATCCTTCACAATGCCAAGTATGTCATCTGTTCCACCTACTGCATTGCCCTTTCCATTTCCATCTCAGCCTCTGCTCCCAGTTACAAATCCCACCACTGTCCCAAGCCACAATATGTCTCCACCTTCTAGCTCACTAAATTCACATCACATTTCTTCATTATCCACTTCACCTCTGTCCACTACTCCTGCTCCTTTGTCCTTGTCATCCATCCCTGTGGCATCTGAATCCCATACAGAAGGTAAGCATCTTAACTCTTCAACATCAGGGGAGCATTTTGATCCTGAAAAATTGAATGTTGTTTTGCATATTCCTGCCATGAATATTCACCCTATGCAGACACGCAGTAAAAGTGGGGCTATGACCAGAAGAGCTTGTCTAGCTGCTATTCATCAATCTAGTGCAGCAGTTCTGCCATCAAGTGAACCTCTATCCTACAAATCGGCTTTCAAATCCCCAGTTTGGTTTTCTGCCATGCAAGATGAGATCACTGCCCTACATTCTCAGGGAACATGGTCTCTTGTTGAATTACCTCCTCATAAGAATCTTGTTGGGTGCAAGTGGATCTTCAAACTCAAGAAGCATGCCGATGGTTCCATTGCTAGACATAAGGCACGGCTGGTTGCTCAAGGGTTTAGCCAGGAACCTGGCTTGGACTATGGTGAAACTTTCAGCCCTGTGGTTAAACCCACCACTGTCAGAATTGTATTGGCTATTGCTGCTCATCACAACTGGAAATTGCGTCAGCTAGATGTGAAAAATGCCTTCCTTCACGGCATCCTTCAGGAAGAGGTATACATGGCTCAACCTCCTGGATTTCAAGACTTGGCCAATCCACAGCTGGTATGTAAGCTTCATAAATCCTTATATGGTCTTAAGCAAGCCCCGAGAGCATGGAATGACAGGTTCACTTCCTTTTTGCCATCACTGGGTTTCAAGCATACTTATACTGATTCTTCCTTATTTGTTAAGTATCTTGACCATGGAATCATTATATTGCTAGTATATGTGGACGACATTATTATAACTGGGTCTGCCTCATGTGATATTCAGTGTGTTGTTGATGCTCTTATTGCTGAATTCGAAATCACAGACTTAGGGGCTTTGCACTTCTTTCTGGGCATTCAGATTACATACACATCTACTGGTTTAGTGCTATCTCAGTCCCAGTATATCACTGAATTGTTGAGCAAAACTGCCATGTCTGATGCTAAGTCTTGCCACACACCTTGTCTTCCATACCAGCGTCTGTCCAAAGATGATGGTCTGCCATTTGCTGATCCCACTATGTATAGAAGTATTGTTGGTGCATTGCAATACCTCACATTCACTCGACCAGACATCACATTTGCAGTCCATCAAGTCTGCCAATTTATGCAGCAACCCATGGTGTCTCACTTCACTGCAGTCAAGCGTATACTGCGCTATCTCAAGGGCACTATGAACTATGGCATGAGGTATTCCCATGGCCCCTTCGAACTCAAAGCCTTCAGTGATGCAGACTGGGCTGGTGATCCCAATGATAGAAGATCAACTACTGGTTTGGTAATCTTCCTTGGCTCTAATCCTATCTCTTGGGCTTCCAAGAAACAACAAACAGTTTCTAGATCTTCTACTGAGGCCGAATACAGGGCATTATCATCCACTGCTGCTGAAATTGATTGGCTGAAACAACTCCTCGACTTTATGCGTGTTGCTCTTCTTCAGCCTCCTGTTATCTTCTGTGACAACATTTCGGCAATCGCTTTGTCTTTCAATCCTGTGCAGCATCAACGCACTAAACACATTGAAATTGATGTGCATTTTGTCAGGGAAAGGGTAGCTAGCAATCATCTTGCGGTTCAATTTGTTTCTTCCAAGGAACAATTTGCAGACATACTCACCAAAGGGCTCAGTACTTCTCTTTTTCAATTGCATTGTAACAATCTCATGCTTGGTGTATAAAAGCATGAGATTGAGGGGGGATGTTAGAGTATATTCTAGAATACTATATGTGTATTCTAGAATATACATAATAGCTGGATTCGGTTTATTAAGTTTGTTATATAAGCTGTGAGTGTCACACGGTAAAAGTGTGAAGAAAATAAAACCAAAACAGTAAAGTAATTTGAACTTTTCATTTTTCCCTCTTCTCTCTTTCTCTCTCGGTTCAGAGCACAGCTCTGTTTCTTCTTCAATAATATTTGAGTTTCTGCAACCTTCTCACGATTCTAACATTGATGAAATGAAAACATCCGGTCCCATCTGCCAGAATATGATGCCATCCAACTCCAAGGCACACTCCACCGCATCTGAATCTGGTTACCTATCAGGGTTGAAAATCCTCGAAGTGAGGTGCTTTGCAAGTAATTATGTATACCAACAGTTTTATTGATAAGCGAGCAGCTTTTGAAGAAAAGTGTCCCGTATTTCAATATTATTTACGTTTAAATTAAACAATCTAAATTAAATGATAAACTGAAAAAAGATAAGATAAATAGCTATTTTTCACCATTTTCAGTCTAATGATTTAGACTTAAATGAATAAGAGGCAATATATTTCACATCCTAGTAGATTTCATGAAATAAAATCACTTAAATTCATCGTCAATTTAATCGGAATACAAACTACACTTTCTTTTAGGGTTCCTATAGAGTTAGGGTAAATCAACACCAAGATTATCTGATACTGATATTTCATAATGTAATGAGGTTATTGCTCTCAAAAGGGTCTCAGAAAATAAATTCTGAATTTTCTTTAACACCCACAATTAAATCCTTAAATAATGGGTCAAATTTTCGCTGGATCATATGCCTGCTTGGAAGTTAATTAAATTATTTTTGAAAATGTTTTTCGTTTAAAAATATATTAAAATGATATATTTTTTAAAAAAAATTATTTTTATATCAGTACATCAAAATGATATAAAATTATTAAATTTTTTAATTTAAAATAAAAATAAAAATAATTTTTTTTCAAACTTCCTTGTACTATATTTACTGGCTGGAAATATCGTCAGATATCACTGCATGGAAGTAATAACCCTTTGAATAATCGAAAGGCATATATAGAATATCAAATCTAAAACTTTTTCTTATATATTTAGTAAGAATCTCGAATATAACAAGGAGAGGGTAAGAAGAGATGTCACTGTAGTCAACGGTAGGAATAAGCTGTGGAAGTTCGTCGCTACGCTTGAGATCAACGAAGTCATCCATGGCAGAATCTGTTTCAGCCTCAACGAACAAAACCCCTTCTCCATTACAGTTTATTTCAAGTCTACCATTCGCATCCCTTGCCAATCTCCCAGCTACAGGATAAAACGACACCAGAACTTTGCTCAGCGCCTCCTTGAGCACTTTAACCTCAAAGAAATTGGCAGATCCATTTGGCTTGTACAGGATCAGCAAGGGGACATGGTATTTTTCCGGAAACAGGTCTAGGTTAGTGACCTCTACCCGGCGGCTCGGTGTATCCTGAATCGGCATCACCATGGATGATTCCTTTATTGCAATCTTCATCTCGTAACTTTGGCTCGATCGGAATTCAAGCTCTCTTTTACAAACCAGAATCCTGATATGAGGATGCTGATTAGTTTTTCAACTGCTAAGCTTAATTTTAGATTCTGTAAGAAATGAAAGCATGGGGTTATTTAACAATTCTGGTTCATGAGAGAGATGAGGACCCTGGCTAGAGATGTACTGACCGGACATTTATTACGCCATTATTCACGACGGTGGTGGCAGAGGGGTTCGTTGTATGTATTTATTTTTTTCTGTAAATAATAATATTATAGTTTTTTCTGCTCGTGCTAAATTATTAATCCCGTATTGAAAAATACAATTTATTTTTCGTGTACCAAAATATATATATAGAATTTATTTTTGGCATCTATAGTGCATATGTTTAGGGTTATGATTTTCACCGATTTATATGTGTACAGCTGGCCAAATAGTTATGCTGAGGAAGAGAGGTTCGTTGTCTGTTTTAAATTTATCTGCTCATAGTATATTATGACTCATTTTTCACGTGCACTGCCAACTGTGTAGATAATTTTAATAAAAAATAAATATATTTATTGGTCATTAAAAAATTATTTAAGGATATATTTATCTTTTCAAAAACCAATAAACAGTAAAATTAATTAATTATCTCTAGATAAAAAAATAAAATTACCAGGAATTGAATTTATTATTATTTGCCAAGATGCCACTACCAATGAGCTGGTTGGTATGCCAGCATTATTATATTGTAAGAGTTTCAATTTTTTTCTAAAATGTGTAAAAAATATATAATTATTAATTCTTTGATATTTTTATCAAACTCAAAAAATAGTGTTTTAAGAAAATTTCTTCAAAATATTAATGTATCTCTTATTTATTTTAACCAACGCAATGTTTTTAACTATAATTATTGTTTCTATTAAAAAGAAAATTATAAAAATAATATATTTATATTTTGTGTGATTGGAATCTCTGAAAATTATAAATTATATGTTCCAAAAGTTAAGAAAATAAAATTTTGACGAAGAAAATTGATTAACATAATTCCGACAAGAGTTTATTTTTTTTTGGATTCGAGAGAATCTTATTTTTCGGAAAGCGTACTTTGTAGATCTAGATGAACGAGTAAAATCCCAGCTATCTCTGACTCTTACAAGAGATACATATCCTGACTTGAATTCGAGACGTGCCATGCAGATCTCAAGATTTTTGCCATAACGACATGTTTTTTAGGAACAATTTCAATAAGAAGCAAAACCCACCAATAAAAACGAAGAGGAAACTAAGGTAACATTAAGATGTGGTAGCCAAGCTATAGTATCTCGATCTAAATCAAAAGAAAACCAAGAACATTACGAATCCAACTGCAGTTTTTGACAGAATTGCAGAGGATTTCAACAGTACAGTATGTGCTCCACTCTTGGACTTGGTACGAGGACGAAGCATATCTGCACCACCATAAACTCCCTTGGCTCTTTGCAAACTCTTCAGATCAACTCCATGCACGCCGCCCTCAGGCCTGCTCCGATCACCCTTTTCTTTCGATTCGCTTATTGCCATCCCGAATACATCTGCACAGGACAGAATGAACAGGAAATCTCGAAACAAAGAAGGCAAATTCCACAATTCGTACGTATGAAACAGTTTTTCTAACACTTACTTTGTAGCCCATCTCTTCTGATCATCAATGCGTTGTGTTGAGGAGTCACAGTTCCTTCGCATGCATAATATGAAAGGGCTTTGAAGCAAGCGATGAGTAGCAGCCATGGTAGTACTATTCCTCCCCTCATGGTTTGTATTCTTGCTAATTTTTCAACTTCTATATATTTGATGTCTAAGCAGGTGCGGGGGATCTCAGCAGAGCACTGGATTTATATTAGCGTTGGTCGCTTACAGAATCTCCTCTCATGGTTATTACTACTAGAGAATAATATAAATTATATTCTAAAACCTCACTTAACAACTTAATTTTTTATGTAAAATAGTTTTTTAACATGATATCAAAATCTTATTGACCTAGCAACCACGAGTTAGAATCTCATTATCCTCATTTTATTTAATGAAAATCAAGTATAAGATAATATGGAACTGTTTAATTTTCAAGACTAAAAAACTTTTATTTTAAAAAATAATATAAATTATATTCTAATATCTGGATTATATTAAATTTTTAGATAATACGCTTTACTTCCTTCCTTCTTTCTTGTGTGGTGGTGGCGACACCAACTTTTAACTGTAGCCTGCTAAACGATTCTCTTCCTTCTTTTTCATGAATAAAATATGATGCTTTTTACGCTATCCGTCCCCTTAAAAGATTCTGAATTCCATTGATTTCTCTTCATATTGCAGGGCGATGCTTCAAGCTATGATTTGCAATCCTTTAATTAACGGTTCAGATTTGCATGTCCAAGTCATAATGTCTTTTTTATTTTCAAAATTCGCTGACATTGCTTCCATATGATTTCAATGCGAGACCAGAGAGCATCCGAATCACTTTATTATTGTATTCAAAAAACTTTTTTAATTTAATATTTTATAATAAAAAAATGTTTAAAACATTAGAGCAAAGGCTTTAATTTATACTGCGAAAAAACTATAGTTTATATCTTGGTATTTATATATATAGTTGATTTCATAAATCTTCGAGCTTGATCAAGGAGAAAACCTAAAATATTATATGCTTGTCATTATGATTGTTTTAATATCTGAATCGCTAATATAATTCATGCAGTTCTTCTCCCTCGCTCCATCGTTTTTCCAATTTAGAATCCCTTTTTTTTTCAACTTTTGTATTTTTTTTTAATTGCAGATTCATGATAAAAAAAAATAAACAAATTAAATTAAAATTTGAGTTCATTTTTCTTATTTTAAGAGCACAATGCACAATACAAAATACACACTGAAACTCGGAAATTGAAACAGAAACATCATCTTCCATCTCCTATAATGGCTTGCTTTTTTTCTTTTATACACACACACACACATTCCAAGAAAAAGAAAAGCTTCGGTTACAGTTCTGGGATTAATTAATTTCCTTTCAATCTTTTCACCTGTTCATTCTTTTCAGGCGGCTAAAGATATGAAGAATATCGGCGAAAATGGCGGATATTCTGTCGGACGGTGCCGATAAAGGAGGAAGAGAAGAGGGGATAAAGATTACTTTGTGGATTAACTGGCCCAAGCGCTTTGCATAAAGCAAGATCTAATTAAAACGAATTAATACTTTTCATGCATTTCCTTCAACAAGCCTTTATGCTTTAAATCTTCGTGGTTCTTCCTGCCTCCCTCTCCCTCGACTAGAGGAATCATCCACAATTCAAAAACCAGTAATCTAACGAGCTTTTCAGGCTGGGATGGCTCTTTTACTGGATCTGGCTGAGGTAAAGACGATCCTCTAGGTTTAATAAAGCTTAACCTGCAAGGATTATATATAATGCTGCAGTGATGACTTCTTATCGTTTTTTAGCTATAAAAATGATGCCATGGATTATAATTCTGTATAATTGTGAGAATTTAAAGAAAATAAAATGTTTGCGTAGCTAATGCATTCAAACATTGCATGCATGACATGGTTAAAAAATGGCCTGCAAAAGATATAAAATGATTTCTTTGTATTTGTTTTCACATATAATTATATATAAATAAAGGCAAACCTCCACTTATTATGATTTATGACCCTAATTACCAACGGTTTTTCAATAGAGATCCGAATATAGTAGTTTCTGTTAATTTTTCATACTTTTAAAAAATATATTTGTTTTGAAAAATATTAAATTAGTATTTTTTTATAATCTTTATCTGCCAATGTTAAAAAAGTTATTTTAATATATCTTTATCATTTGCCATTCGGGTTCTTTCATTGACTTCCGCCGATGAATGTTTCTAAACGCCGTTAAATAGGAATTTATTTTGCACATGCTACTAACACGATGAGATTTTAAAACCTTTAAGTTAATAAAAATAAATAAAGTTTATCCAAGAATAAAATAAAATAAAATGAAGAAGATTTTTGATAAAAAACGAAAAGGCATTAAGATTTCCTTTCGAGGATCAGATGGGGTGCACGTGCAATGACCGACCACTGCAATTTTACCTTCACCAAGTTCTTTTGCCTTTTCATTTCACTACATGAAAGATGAAAAAGACTCTAGTATATAGGAAATTATTGGAAAAATAGCATATTTTTACTAACTCAAAAATAAAAATCATGGTTTTATTAATAAAAAAAGATTTTAGTATATAGGAAATCATTGAAAAAGTAGCATATTTTAGGTTGTTCATTAACAAAAATCATGGTTTTATTAGTAAATTGTTAATAAAAATAACAATTATCTTAAATTAGTTGTTGAATACATAAATATTAGTGTGAATATATAGTGATTGTGTATCACAACATGATTTTATCATAAACTCAAAAATAAATTTGACATAAAACAAAGTATAATCAACCACAACTAAGTCCAAGAAAACCATAATAGTCCCCTAACTATTAAGAGTTCTGAAAATAGTCTCCAAAATCTGATCTATGATGTAAACAGTAGACATGACAACAGGTGCATAATTGAGGAAACCATAAGAGATGGGTGACCCAAATGAGAACACAGGTGGTTTAGGCAATGTGTTGATCGGGAAACCATAATATTGCTTGTTTTCCGGTCAGAAATTTGAAGTATCGGGTCACGTGTTTGTATTCTGCACGTACGACTTGCGTGCAATCCATATAGAAAATGGATTTTATTTTGTGTAATTAAAAACATATATAGAGCCACTTGAATTTACAATCCTTTTTTCTTTTCTTTTCTCATTTGCCGCATGCCATGTTGGCTTTACGAGATAACATGCTGGCAAAATAAAGGACCATAGAACAAGAAGAGTTCTGGTTTGAAAGATAGAGATCTTTATTTAATGTTTACAAAATAAAAATAAGTTTATGAGGATGAAGAAGGAGAAGAATACAGACGACATCCACATGTGATTGATTATAGGCCTGTTTGAGAGTGTTATTAAGATTGTTTTTTAAAATATTTTTTATTTAAAAATGTATCAAAATAATATTTTTTTATTTTTAAAAAATTATTTTTGACATTTCACATAAAAATGATCTAAAAATATTAAAAAAAATAATTTTTTTATGCCCTGAAAGAAAAAAAAATGTTGGCACATAAAGCATTTATAAAACGATTTTAACCAATATAATTATTTTTAATATCAAAACTTTTCAAAATATTAAGTATGATTTTCATTATACCCGGCGGATGAACTAGATAATTCTTATTCAATTTTTATTATTAAACAATGATTGCTTTTTTTAAAATATTTTTAATATTAATACATTACAATAATCTAAAAATATGAAAAATAAATTATTTTTAAATTTGAGCTACTGTTCGGACAGCAATATCAAGAGTAAAGGAGATATGCTAAAAATAGGGTAATGTTTTATTTTCTTGACAGCATTGGTGCAATGATTGCACATGTGAAACACGTGCATTGAGTGCTAAATAAATAAAAGGCACGTGCAGAAGCCGGAGACAGGTGTACAGCTGCTACTCGTTGAGAGAATTGTTGACCATATCAGTGCTTAGAACAGGAAGAGGCTGAGGATGGCGAGAACAGAACCAGCTATATGGCTGGAAGAAAGTTTGGTTCGGACAGCAGATGATTTGCGACTATGACGTGGATAAAAATGACCCCTTTTTCTTACGTAGACTCCTAACTTCGGTGTCTGAAATGAGCTGGTCAGGCCATTGTGTCTTCCCTGAGGCAGCTGGGGTTTGGTCGGAGCTTCATCAAACTGGTTCTTGACAGCTGAACCTGGAAGAGAGTGTGATAGCAGGAGGAGGGTGAAGAGCAGGAAAGGGAATACATTCGTCATTTGATTCATGATGTCTGCTACGTAGCTATGATATTTGCAGTCCAGTCTATGATTTAGGAGGAGGTATTTATAAGTAGTGCTGCAAGCAATCAAGAATTTAAAAGTATCACCGACTTCTAAAGCGTACCTGCACAAAGATTGTTCTCGATGAGACGTGGCGTGGTGTCAAAAAACTTGATATCTGCTTTGCAGGATTCGGGTTTGAGACAGTGTGTGCTTATCTTGTAAAAGATTATAACAGTTTAGGTTTTATCCGGACCACAAAAAGTAACTAAAAGAAGGGAGGTTTCTCGAATTCTCTTTCCAGCTCAAGGATACGAGTAGCAGGCTCAAGTCAGGTATCTCTTTCCAGCATGACAAGGCAATTGTGCAACGTCAAAAAACTACAAAAGCACCTAAAGTGGAAGATGATTTCTAATTTAATCAAATCTTTCTATCTTTTTTTCCCCAGATGTAATGCTTCCAACTACTACTAGACGGGCTTTATTAAGATCTTCTGCTGTTAAACATGTTCCTTTGGCAAGTGGTTTGCAAAATTCAATAAAGCACATGGTATCTTGGACAGGTGGTGTCCACTGGTATTTTAGACAGGAAATACTGGCATGCCGATGAATCCATGCTTTAGTCGGCAGAATAGGTTGTCAAGAATATTTTTGCTGAGTCTGAAATGTTGAAACCTGGCCCACATGTTTAGCCATTTCTGGTTTCAAGAAGTGCTAATGGTTTACGAGCATGGAGAAATGATGAGATCATCCACTCCTCAAACAGAGCTGCAATGTAGCTATTTGATGGCATGTTTATGGTTTCTGATGCATGCTTCTAAAGTGTGTTCTCAGATTACAGAATGCCAAGAATGTATTAACTTCAGATCCAGCTTTAGAGAAATAATAATTGTCAAACTGGTAGCATGAAATTCGAGTGCAGAACCAAGAGGAAGTCCAGTCAGCAGAAACCAACGAGAACCTAATCAACATGGACAAAAAGCAGGAAAGATATCAAAAACCCAATAAGCTGGATCCTATCATCTACCAAAATAGTTTAAAGAACAATGAAAAGAAGATAAATGAGAGGGTTATGGAATAGTTTTGAAAAACTGATTATGGTCAGGATGGAGTTGATAATCATGATTGCGAGTCTTACCTTAGTGCTTACATGATGAACAGGAACTCAGGAAGTTTAAGAAATCCTTGTCAAATGGATCCAAGAAAAGCAGATTTTCTGCTGCCATTGAAATTCTTTGAGAAACTGGGTATTGCTCGCTGCCCGATGAAAGGTTCGCATCCAAGCTCGCGGATCAAGTGGTGAATATAGAACTAGGTATCAGTTTCAATTTGATGTGACTCTGTGACAGCGCATCAAGATATTAACAGGAAGAACTCATTAACAGTCAAAAATAGAATGAAATAAAATAGCATAAAGCAACCAATAAAACCACTCATTGGGACAAACCAAAGCACCTGCGGTTTTGTGTTTCTTCCAGTTTTTTCAGCAAAGAAATCAAGAGTGTCGATTCAATTAAACCATGGAGAGACACCAAAATAAGAGATCAAAGTTCCTACTGCTAGATATCATGTGTATCTAATAAATTTTAATGCATCATAAGTTTGAAAGCATCCAGATGCTTAACATCTCCATGTGAAGGTTTTTTTTTTTTAGATTCGAAGAAACTCACCCCAAAATATATTTTATCAGCACACAGATGAGAAATTAAAATCCTAGTTATCGCAGACTCTCGAAAGAGATGAGCACATCTCTTTTCACTAAACGCACAATTAAGATCCATGTTATTTCCTTTCGATAATGGGTTCCTCAGTGATGCTACAAGAGATCACAGGACTAGGATCAAAATTGAAAATAGTCTAAGCAACGAGGGAAAAGATTAACAGAAGCAGTGATTGCAGGTAGACGCCATGGCTCCTAACCAGTCTAACGATGAAGAGAAACTAAAGCCATAGGTTTAGTTTCTCTATATCACGTTGTCTCTTCTCTTGTTCGTTTTTCTTTTGATTTGTGAATAGGTGCCTTGAAAGAACAATTTGCAGCAACCTCATGTCCACAATTATTCCTGAGAAAGAACAATTTAACAGCATCCATAAAACTGCACCCAACTCGTTCTTGAAATAAAGAACAGACGGCGAAGGACTCATTCACCATCACTTGCAGTAGAGCAGGCACAAAACTCCTATAAACTCTCTTGATTACTGATGAAAAAACAGTAGGTCTGCCTTGCAAACCGAGTCAACTTTCATCTAAACTCAGTACAAGGCTGACTGGTACTCTCCACGTTCAAGTTTGGTCAATGAAATTATAAAGGTCTTGCTACATATAAGGTCAGCTAGCAAGCACACGATGAGGTTGGGAAGAACCTGAAATTGGACCCTCGGCCTTGCTACCATATAATTATAAACGGTTGTTATATTATTTTTCAGAATAGGTACTATTTACCCAATTTAGTTCCAAAATGAAATTAATTTGATATAATTAAAGTATAATTAAGTTCTTGTATTTAACTATATCTATCAATTCTATCTCATATTAATTTCTAAACATAATTAAACTTTAACTTAGCCTATTATAAAATCAAATCGACCTGTTAAAAATCTAATTGTGATTTTGGGTTTAGTTTTTATACAGATTTATCTGATATTAATTTATTTTGACTTTAAATCTGCACTTTTCTTTATTTTTTGGCATAATAGAGTTGTGATCGGGCTCTCGAATCCGTCCAAAATTTCCAATTTGATTTTTCCACCATGTCATTTTCTTTTTTGTTTTATTTCAAATAAATTTTGAAAATAATCCAGAAATGAGTTATGACAATCTCAATTATTTGTTCCATCTTTTTCTCTCTAGTGTGACCATCCTTACACTAGAGGGATCCACCAGCAACGACCTTCTTTTCTCAACAACTCCAGAAACAACCATTTACACCACCAGCAGCATTTCTCCTCTAGCCAGGCAATTCCTCTTTATTCCTTTCCTTTATTCGTGTCTATTTTTTTTCTTGTTAAAAGCATGCAAAACGTGAATTAATTCACGTTTAACAAGTTTTGCATAGCTTGGTCATGAGGTTGGGCTAGTGACCAAGTTATATGACTAGACCCTCTGCTCTACCTTTATGGTTGGGCTGGATCGAACTTGTTCTTATAAAAAAAAAAAAGTTGATTGGATTTTCAGTCAACCCTACAAGTTAGGCTAAGCTTGGGTCTCAATCCCAAGTAGCCCGGCCCCTAAGTTAAAGGTGTTTTTGGAAAACACACCCTTATATTTTTAACTTCTCTATTTTACTATTTACCCAAATAAGCCCTTGAAAAACCTTAGAAAATTTTGAAAACATATAAGGACCACTTTGAATTTATTTGTGGGTTTCTCGTGTGTTTAGTTTAGCAATTTTACCCAATATAGAACCATAGATTTATATTGTAAGATACGAACCTCGTAATAAAAAAATACCTATTTTTTTCTTTAAAAAAAGGTTTTAAAATTGATTTTTCAGAAAAGCTAAAAATTATTTATTTCACTTTTTTAAAATACAAAGATGGATTTGTTCTCAAGGATTTCATTTGATATCAAGTTTGCACGCATATATTATAAGATGTTGATCTATTATTAAGAATACTTGCTTTTAAATAAAATTTCAAAAAAAAATCCAAAACATTTTCTAAATTTTTTTATTACAACAAAATCCAAAATTCCAAAATCCAACATGTTTTATTTGGTGTGCATACAAATAGATTCTATTTTTTTAATGTATATTTTTTATGAAAGATAAACAAAATGCATCTTTATCATATTTTGAAGAATAAAAAAATCTTTTAATTGATATTATAACAAGTTTGTGATTATCCATTTGAATTTAGCCAAAATTTCAAACAAAAGCTTTTTCATTTGTTTACATTCAGAATAGTTAGGTTTTGACTCGATGGGATACAAATCTCTTTATTGAGAATAACTTATCTTGACCTTAAACATGTTTTTTTTTTTTTTGCTTTTAGATTGATTAAGCTTTAACCTGATGAGATAAGAATCTTCTTATTAAGGAAGGTTTTTCTCGAACTTTAAATAGACTAGCAAATAGAAAATGACCAAGAACAAATCACAAAGTTGCTTACCATAGGTAGAGTACATTGAAGTAAAACATCTTTTTCTTGTATAACCAATCCTCTTACCTAAACTTGTGCAGATCTTTAGGTTTTCCCAGTAATCATAATATTAGATGACGACTCATTTCCTTTGTTATTGATAAAAGGTCAAGAATTACTAGTCCTTTCCACCCCTATGTATCTTGATAATCCTGGTCCAAAAGGATGATCGTCGTGATGCCACTCATGTGCAAATATGAGAATAATGAGACCTTGTCTAAGAAATTGACGACGAAAAGGATAGTTAAATTTGCGATCAAAACCATCTTCGACTTGTTTAGGCCTTAATTTCCCTAAATTATTAAAGAAATAGCATTTGCATAACCTATTTTGTGGAAACAAGACACCATAATGCATATATAACACAATAAATTAATAAAAGGAATTGAGAAACCTAAGTAGAAAGAGAGACAAATTCTAGAACCTTTAGCTTCTATGAGATCTTTTATTGGTCAAATAAGCTTTTGTATTCGCTCTTTAGTCTTTTAAGAATATAAAAAATAGTAGCACAATTATGCTTTGTTTGTTTTGTCAAAATCTAATCGTGTTAGATTTTGACTCAAATGTTTGTATTTTATTGTGTTCCAAACATAGAATACAGATATATGAAAATCCAATGAGAAGATCGATTTTTTAAGGAGTATTGTTATGAGGAGGAAGAGGAGGAGACCATTTGTTATTATGGTAGTGATTATTTTTTAAGTGTTTTTTGTTTAAAGATACATCAAAATAATATTTTTTTTATTTTTTAAAATTTATTCTTGACATCAATATGTTAAAATAATATGAAAACATAAAAAAATAATTTGAAGCAAATAATAAAAAATCAAATCAAAAGGTTTTTTAAAGCACAAAAATAAGCACGATTTACACTAATTTGTGTTTGTTGTTGGAAAGTGCTTTTGTAAGAAAATATTTTTTTTGCCACAAATTAGTTTTTTTTTTTTTGTGTTTTTATACCATTTTAATATGTTAATGTTAAATCTAAAATTTTAAAATAAAAAAATATATAATTTTAATGCATTTCAAGAAAAAATATACTTTAAAAAATAATTGATGGGACAATATTAAATGAGCTCTTGCAAGGAGCTTCCACTTATATAATAGAAGTGGGATCATTATATTTTTTCAAAAAATAATAATAAATAAAAATAAGATATTATTATTATTAATTTTTTTGCATTACTTAATTTTTTTCAATTGCATTTTAGTAATTAGTATTGCAAAACTTTGATATACAAAATAGAATAATTTCAAAAAAATCTAGAAATATTTTCTTACTTAATTATTATTACAACAGAACTCTAACTCCATGATATTTAATGATTAAAATAGTGATACCGGTAGGTTATAATTCAATTGATGTTTGTGTTTTTTTCTTGTTGTACAATATTTTGTTTTTGACTTTTTTAAGGAAAAAATAATAAAAGTTGTAAGAAAAGTCGGGATGTTATCCCAAGTGAGAATCCAAATTCGGCGAATCAATTTTCCATTGACAAAAAGGCAATCCAGAGAAGTGCTGCTACCTAACATGGACGTCGAAATCAACATAACCAAAAAAGAAGAAAATCTGACTAAATAACAAAGAGGGCTGATGCAGCACAGTTCTTTGCCTTGTAAAAATGTATTACCACCGAGAAATTAGGGTTCCACATCGATTCATTGTCAGTGGCTGAAACCGTATCTTTGAATTCAAGAAAAAACCCTCTACTGAATCTTCTTCCTGTCATTGATTTTTATTGTTTGCATGCGTACCCATCAAGGGAATCACTGCTCGATGCCGGACCGGTACCGGATACTGATAACAACCCATCAAAAGTAGAGGGTGAAATGCCCTCTTCACGCCATTATTCCGGTGGGCTTATATGTCCCTGAGACATTGAAATGTGACCTAAAAACTTGAAGGCATCCTATCTGCAAGCTTCGAAAGGTACAGATGATGACAGCCATGACATCATAAACTTGAAATGCATCTTTTAAACTTTTCCGTCAGCTTTCTTAATTTCTTGAAACCATGACAGCATGCAGCAAACGTAATCAAATGTTCAAGGAGTAGATTATAATTCAAAATCAACTGAATCTGGAATATTATAGCACAAGCAATCAGGCTACGTCAAAACTGATGGGCAGGCAGCAGAGAAAGCCAAAACAGCAAACAAAAGGGGATACAAGTGAAAATGGAGGAAGTAAGATTTATGAGCTGAAGAGTTCAAATAATAAACTAAATTACTCGGTCAAAAGAACAAAAACTGAAAACTAATCAAATACAAAACAACCGGATCCCCTGAGGGGCCATGGTTCTCGAGCTACAGGCACCATGCTCGAGACCAAAATCCATAACATTATGATTTGATTCCCTTCTTCGGTAACACACAACTATGATCTCAGGCAAAAATATACAACTCAAAAAATATGTCATGTTCTTGGCAGCTCCACCTTATCACATAGTACAAGTTGCTCGCCTCAAAATGGTGTAGGCGGAACATTATGAAGTAAACGTAAGCACAAAAAAGTTGGATACAGATGGTGAAGTACTCACGTAATGGAATTGTAGACTTACTAAAACAAACTCTGGCAAGCCTCAATGGCGGATGCTTGAGTGTCTAATACAAGTTGCCCATCCGGACTTGAAATAATGATCCTTTTCGCTGCATCAAACACAGCTCTCCGATACATATCATCCCCCATCTTCTCAAGGACCTCTTTTACCATTTTAAAGTCCAATCCCCCAACCAAAACTAATTTCCCGATAATTTCACCAAAATTATGTGGCGCCTTTGGCAAATCAATGCCAATATCATCCAACATAGAACCATAGAGTAAGCACCCAGTCCCTATGTCTTTAGCTGTGAGAGCCTTCTTGGCAAACAAATATTCTAAAAGTCTGGCAACTGGTTCAACACATGGTGGGTTTGCCTCTAGTGCAATGGAGATAGCTTCCTTGACAATTTCAGGGTGATAAGCTGGAGACTTCAGCTCCTCCACACATTGCAATGCCTCATCCAGAAGCAAGACACTGAAATATTCCTTCAGGAGTGAGACAGTCTTTCTCCTGAGTTCATCAGGATTCACCCTAGCCACTGAAACAACTGGTCTCTCTGAAACTGGAGGCACATAAGGAGCAGGAAGGGTTTTACTAGGCAAAGAGGCTTGAGCAGGAGGCTGTGCACCAACTACCAAGTTTGATGGCCTAGAAGGACCACCACTTCCCTGCAGCAGGGCACTACTCCTACCACCTATAAAACCACCACTGCCCTCAGGTAACAGCCTGGTGTTTAGTGGTGACTTGTTAAACATTGGTGATTGGACACGTCCCCCAGGCGGCATAAGACCATCACCCCTTGGCATTGAA
This sequence comes from Salix arbutifolia, assembly GCA_025169955.1. Taxonomy (NCBI): domain Eukaryota; kingdom Viridiplantae; phylum Streptophyta; class Magnoliopsida; order Malpighiales; family Salicaceae; genus Salix; species Salix arbutifolia. The sequence continues at coordinate 2,769,086 of CM045902.1, forward strand.
CGGTTTCTAGGTATCTCCCAGTTGTCATTATCAATTCCAGGCATCCCAGGCATTCTCCTAGCTCCTGGCATGCCAGGCATCATCCCCCCAGTGCCAGGTCGGTTGATGGGAAAGCCCCCAGGGCCAGTGGTCCCTGGAGAAGTGGAAATAAGACCACGGTTATTTCTAATGCTTGCAGTAGCACCTGGACGCAGCCCAAGAGTCTTTTCTGCCTCAGAATGTATCTCTGTGATGGTTTTAGCTTTGACCTGCAATGACAACCAATAAAATATTTACATAAATACAGCATCTATTAGCTGAATTAGAAATTAATGGCATAGAAAACTTACCTCTTCACGCCTAGGAATCCACTTGTTCATCCGTAGATCAAGAACATCACGCACCAAGAACCTCAATCGAGGAGCCAGCAGAGGATTTGATGCCAGTTCCTTCAATCGACCAAAGTACAAATCATTTATTCGTCGCGACTTTGGGCTTTCATCAAGTTGCTTACCAATGGTATTAAAGAACTGGCATATGGCCTCAACACTTTCTTCAGCAGGACAACCTTTATCATCCGGCCCTAGAAGCTCCTGTTCACATAGCAAAGTAGCTGTAAGCAATCCTAAGAACCTCCACCAGTGTCATCAGAAGTTATACAAGTGGAAGCTCCACTGCTAACCTGAACGATATGATGGACAATCTTTTCTGTAACCATGTTCTGCTTCAGAAGCTCTCCAATCAAACGGATGTTTCCAAGAGTGCGAAGCTTGACTAGTTTTTCCTTATCCCTGCGCTCAAGCTCTTGCTCTGGACCTGTCATCTGCCTTAATTCCTCCCTCAGCTTATCAGCACCTTCAAATGCCACTTGACAGTTATCTAAGAGCACCCGCTTAAATGTGATATCTTTCCCACCAGGTTCATCTGATGGGAATGAGGGGAGCTTTTCATTAAGATCAGAGCACAGTTGTGCATACATTGGGCAGAATGTGGGTTCAAGAACAGCCTTGTCGAATATAAGTGATATCACACCCTGCATTCAGAATCAACCTTGAGTTCAACTGGAAGCTGTATAAATCTAAAGGAATAGAAAAACTATTAACCAAAAAGTTAACCTTCAAGATATCAGTTGATGTAATTCCAGAGTCAATAAGTTGACCCTTGAGAACATCAAATTTCTCAGGGGTGAGCTTGTTCAGTATACTGCAAAGAAAACAGAGAGCATTCAGCATATAACAACCATCAATACTTGTATCGAACAAGCCCTTCAGATTTTTTGAAAGCAATGGTGTGGGTCTGAATCACATAAAGAGCCACATAATCCAAATAGGCAAGAGTACAATAGGAAATGATGAGAATCTCCAGCAATTTAATGGGTGAAAAAGAGCCAAGGTTAAGAAGATAAAATAAAATTGAACCAGAAATTACATGGTGACATATCCATTTAGGCCTATCTATTGCTGTCAATGGAAACGATGACAATCAAAAACACGTTTATTTTGGTGTTTGTAATAAATACCAGTTCCAGGATGGTGAAATGTCGTATGTTCAGAAATCCAATTTGATATGCGGTGCATACCATATACTTCAAACAAATTCTAAAACCATGGCTGGGAAATTCTTGAATTGTTAAAAATTATACCAAGTGAAATTTGATGTTTCAATTTTAAGAGCTTGAAAGTTCAAAGACATTCAAGATTACAACTGAAGCTTCATGGATGCTTTCGTTACTCAAAATTAAAATCAAATTATACAGATTTTAACATAAAAAAGAATATGCAAAAACCCAAGATGATTGTGCAATTGAGGATACTGCCCTATATTCCAGATATAAAATATCACCAAGATGCTGTCAAGATGCCAACAAGTACACATTTCCAATATGTACATGGAGAACTGCTTGTTGCAATGGAAAATGACATGGAGATTTTAACATAAAAACTTGATGCTTGAGAAACCAACAATGACTTGGGTACAAGCACAAGTAAGCCTGTCCCCATGCCTTACTGCATTCAGACCATAACCATGAAATGACATCCCATTTGATATTTTCACTGTCAAAAAATAGTCACGTAGATAATCATTGGCCTAAGTTACCCTTTTACAGTCTTCAAGACACGTTCCTTTTCAGAAAGATTCACCCTTCTAGTAGACCATGGTACCTCAGCCTTGACCAAAACAGGAGCAGGTCCTCCCTGGTTTAAAAGGAAAATACAGGAGTTGAAGCTAAAATCAAACATGAGCACATAACGTAGTTTAAAGAAAGCACCAGACTACAGCATGATAACAAAATAAGTGTTCATACAAGTAGAGTGAAGGAGAAATTCAAAGAACACATAGCAGAACTAAGATTATCTAGATGAGGACCCGGCCTGAAAATTTTGTATTGGTATCATGAACCAGACAGAAAGTTATTATATTATGGTTCGATAGTCATTGTATTCCATTTAACTAAAATGTTACCAAATTTATGAAATACAGCAAAAGAATGAGGCAAAAGCTCTGCGCTTCTAGTACATTGTTCCTAGTTAAAAGATTGACAGCGAGCTAAGGAAAACTTCTAATAATATGCATTTCATTAAGATGATATGGTTGATGGCAAGAGCATCTACAATTTAACTGCTTTAGGTCAAACTTTCCATGATATACAAAAGAAAAGGTGTTGGATTAAAATTCTTGTGAGTAAATTATTATTCTCAATTAGTACAAAATTTACTTTAGTTCTGACAATGCCATTAAATGGCATTACACAACAAATTTAAGTGTATAAGAATAGCAGATAAGATTAGCTGAATAGGCAAACTTGCCATAAGAAAATAAAAGGAGGGAGGAATAAATTACCTGATAGGAAGAGATTTGTGCTCTCGCAAATTGGGAGTTGAACTGGTCTTGACGATTGGACTGATTGCCTTCCTGCTGCCTGGACTCATATCTCCCACCATAGTCTCTATTTTCTCGAGTGGAATCCCAAGACTTCTCCTCTCCAGATGGAGGAAATTGAGCAGAACGACCACGCCAATCACGATTGTCTGGCTCAGAATAACGAATCTGAGATTGAGATGGAGCCTGGAAGGAGCAAAAGAAATCATTGCTATAAGCACCACCAATCTATCACAAAGGACCTATGATACATCAAAATAACTAGATTCCATTTCTATCTAGTGCTTTTATACCCCCAGCCGCTTCTTGCAAGGAAAGGGGTAATTTAAGGAGGCAAATCAAAATGAAACAAAGACTCACATTGGTTTCTCCACGACTCCAGCTCTGATCTTCACCAAAAAGCTCGGCTTCAATTTCTTGTTTGATTTTTAGAATCTCATCAAAGATTACAACAGCCTATGAAAAAATAATGACCAAAATCAAGTAACAAATAAACGAAGCATACAAAAATATATACCAAGTGATATGAATCTCCCCAAACAATGCTATTTACAGCATACATTTCTGTGTTCTATTCACCATTATAAACATTAGGATGCTTCTGAACAGAAAGTATATGAAACCAAATTTTAAAATAGAGTGAAATAGCAAGCAAAAGAATGCAAAAGTAAATTGAAAGGATGCATACGTGTATGAAAATTGAAATGAAACACCCTCCATATATTTACACTATTTTTTATGCTCTATGTCAACAAATAAATGCCAACCAGATCAGCACAAGAGACAAGAGTTAAAAGTTCTTTGGAAAATCAATGTCAGTGAGCTTAATAAGTAATCAAATCCTCATGCGTATTTAAGATCAATACCTCTCTAAGCTGCAACAGTTGATCTCTAGTGTACCGAACACGTTCACGACCGTCAAACCGCAAGTCTCCAGTCTATAAGAAGAATACAATTGGAATCAAGAGCTTCTAAAAAAATCAACCAAGTTTAATATGCCAAAAAACAGCTATTGCAGGAATCAAGTGTTATGGGAAAACCCCCAACAATAACTTAACTGAGAAAAATGTATGATATGGCTTACAAAACTAAGATACAGTATTGAAACAGATGCCACAGAAATACATTAATATTATAAAACTGATGCCTTGAATCCACAAAAAGATTGCTGCCATCATCTGTTTTTCCTTAGTAAATAATTAAAAGGTGAATAGGCAGAAGAATTCAACCAAAACATGCATCGTACCAGCTTATGGGATTCACATATTTGGATTCTAAAATATGGAAGAAGAGGGCATGCTTAACATCATTCACATGGACAGTTAAACTCAAGTCGTCAATGGACTTTATACTGTTCTGTATGGAGGATTCATGAATAAAAACAATGGTGCTAATAATAGGACAGGTGAAATTTACTTGGCCCGACCACATTCAAAAGCTCCATTATTTTTAATAGAATAAATAACAGGCAAAAAAACGCTGAACTTCGACCTTGCAGAATAAAAAGCTCAATGCTAAACCAGAAGCATCGAGTAGAATAGACTGTGAAGTAGAGCCTAATTAAATTTCCAACGTTTCATCATCAAAATTCCTAAGAGTCTAAATGTGAGTAGGTCCTTTATGGGCAATCTGAAACTCAAAAGACGCCCACCTAAAGTCTACATATTGCTGTCCGTCCATATTTACAGCAGGTACACATATCAAGTGGCCCACCAAGAATTAGGACACTACAAATTCCCAACCTTTCCAAGTTCTCATTATGAAATAAACTTTTTTATTATCGTTCAACTACAAAACAATCTGTCTCTTAACAAGATCAAATCAACAGAAAAGCAACTAAGAACAACATTTAAACAGCATAGTAAATTGCTGGATTTCAAAAGTAGACCTTGAACCAATTATCAGAACAGTTACCAAATCCAACAGGAAATAATATTATCGTTCAACTACAAAACAATCTGTCTCTTAACAAGATCAAATCAACAGAAAAGCAACTAAGAACAACATTTAAACAGCATAGTAAATTGCTGGATTTCAAAAGTAGACCTTGAACCAATTATCAGAACAGTTACCAAATCCAACAGGAAATAACCAAGCTTCAGTTATTAATCCAGAAAAAACAACCCCAATCACTCATAACAAGATAAAACCCCAAAAAATAAGAGCAGGGATTAGATATTGCAAGTAACAACAAAATCAATGACAGATCCAATTTTTTCTTCAAAATCCAATCCACACGTAACCCAGAAAAAACAATTCAATAAGACCACAAAACCAATCGCATAAAATCAAAACATACAGGTTCTTATAGTAAAGTGTCTAGATCCAAAGCTGGGTAATGATAAAAACCTTCAAAGAAGTAGCACCGCCATGAGGACGGAAGAGAGGGAGATCACCAAAAGAAAAAGAAGAAGATGTAGCAGAAGAAGAAGAGGACTGCTCCAAGCGAGGATTGAAGAGTCTACTCCCTCGACCACCACCAGGTCTTAAGCTTAACACCGTCTGATCACCTTGCTGCATAACTCGATCTTTCACTCGTTTTTAAATTCCAATTCACGCCGTCCAATCAGAAAGAAAGAATAAACCAAGAAAGTGACAGATTCAGCTCCTAATAATAATAGCAAAAGCTGAATCAAGAGAGAGAGATAAAGAAAGAGAGGTTTTTTTGGTTTTCTGCTCTCTCTTCTGCGAAAGCAAAGAAGAGAAGAGAGTGTGAGGCCGGTGAACAGAGAGCAAAACCAAACCCTTCTAAAGGTTGAGTGTTTCTTTTTATTATTATTATTTTGACTTTTTTCGTGCTGTATTTACGACTGCCTATGTAATTACGTCAGTGTCCTTCCGTTTGGGGATTTTAGTGAAAGATTCTGGATGGATTTTGCTTTTTCATGGAATTAAATAAAAAGAAATCATCTTTTTTCTGGTGCTTTTTTATGCAAAGATAAACACCATCTCAATAATTCCAATTCCATTCCAAAGAATATCTAAAGTCAAATGATGACATATGGATATCAGTTCGTTCTTTATATTTTTTTAATAAACTAAAAAAATATATGATCATTGATTTGATATAATTTTAAATGTATTGAAAAAACATAGTTTGATTCAAAATAAATATTCAATATGAGATTTTAAAAAATATTAAAATAAAAATATATTAGATTACCCGGTTAATTGGCATGTCAGGTCATGAGATTATAAAAAATTCATAAAAAAATACGAGTATCCATTTTCAATAAACTTAATGTTGAGGGATGAAATTAAAAAATAACTCGAATCAACTGGAATTAACATATTAAACATGTTATCTAAGTCATGAGATCAAGATAACCCAATAGAAAAAATATCAAAACAAATTATGAAACTCAATTTTCAATCAACCTAACATTAAAAGATAAAATAATTCAATTAAAAAAATACATAAAAAATAACTTGAGTCTACCGAGGTTAATCAGCTAAACACGTGACCTCGTCATAATACGAGCATAACCTCGTAAAAAATTCAAAATAAATTATAATATTTAATCCCTAATCAACCCAATATTGTATGGTGAATTTGAAAAAAGAAAAAAAAAAGAGTTAACTTGCCAAACTCGTGATTTAAATTGTGAAATTATCATAATTTCATAGAAATTAAATTAGAAAAAAATTGTGAAACTATAATTTTCCTTCCTTTTTTTTGTTTCTTGTAACCTCGATGATTATAATCACTAATTATAAGCCTTCTATTATTTTGTTTTACTTTAGTATTTGTATTGTTGTTTCTAAAAAACACTCTTTTAATTGTTGAGGAATTACTAAAATCATCTAATGTTAATTAATAAATATAACGAAATTATTCTTTTAATAAACAATAATCTCTGTTATAAATAAATACAATTACACACACACACAAGTTGATGCTAGTGAGCAATAAATCAATTGGTGTTTATATTTTCTCTTTGTAAGAAGTTTTAAGTTCAAACCTAAACTATCAAATATTTTGCTAGAAGTATAACTTGTTTGGTAGTAGTTTTATAATATGTTTAATGTGGTTTTAACTATTGCATGTTTTGTGAGTTTTCGTGGATGAATGATAAGGAATATCTTCCCATCAACTTTCATATTAATAATAATAATATTTTTTATATATATTTGAAGAAATTCTATTTTTTTAGACACCTTTTGTGATACCGAGTTAAGTAAATAAAACTTTGATTGTTCTATGCTCTTACAAAATAAACATGTCTCGATTCGAATCCAAAACTTGCAAAACAGATCTAAAGCTTTTTGCCACTAAAAATTCTTGAAAATGTCCTAGAATTTGAGGTTAAGAGATCAAGAAGGAAAAAAAATATTTTTTAATTACTACAACAACCTCTTAATTCACATAATACAATAATGCATGGTACGAGAAGAGTTTGGTTCCACATTTGCGAGCATTCACATGATGCACGAGAAAAATAATATATAATATATTTTTATATAAACAAATTAAAATCATGAAAAATATATAAATTTAATATTTTTAAAATAAAGATAATTAAAAAAACAAAAGTGAGCCAAACGGGTAGGTAACACTTCGAAATCCAGCGGTATGCTTTCCCAATCGGACGAGCTAAAAATTAAACAGGGACAAGATCGGGACTTCGAAGCAAAGATAAATACGGAAGGAATATCCTTCCCTAAACAAAACAGGGAGAGGGCGTTTTCTTTTTTCCTTGTTTTACGTCGTGTTTGCCCTAAAATTATATCGTCCGGGGCCCACTGTCACCACCAACACCAAGGTTCGGTGCACTCAGTTGCTTATCTTCTGGCCGCATGCCAAAGCGACAGCTAATGGCCTTAACACGCACGTGCCGGTTTAGTCCACCCACTTCCGTTGTTGTTACTACCTTCACATAAGGCTGTATTTTCTTTTTTAGAACAGTAAAATAACATATTTAATCTTAAGATTTAAAGAACTAAAATTGGTGTCCTGAGGGCATTTTTATTTTTCTTATAGTATTTATGTTACTTTAAGCTTCAATTAAAAGCAATTTGGTAACTTGACAAATATAAATATTATTAAAAAAATAATTGGCGTGTGTTTGAATGTGTCGTGCAGGAACAACTTTTCAAAATTAAATCGTGCATTTCAATTTGTATTTATGTTTATCTTGAATTTTAATAATCTGATTTCTATTTGTGTTGGTTTTAATGTTTTTTGAAGTTTTTTTTACAGTTTTATCCTTAAGCATTTTAATTAATTTATTTATTTATTATATCAAATTTGATCTTTATTCTTTTTATTGTTTTTTAGTCTTTATCTTTATCTTGATTTTCTTTTTCAATTTTATATCTTAATATTTTATATCAAAAACACCTGAATAACATATTCCATGTCAAGAGATCAAAATTGTTTATTTACACATCAACTCAAAGTCATTTATACACTATTCAAAGAGCCATTTTTATAATTTGACTTCAAAAATAGCTCTTGCCATTGGACTTGCCCTTAACGGACATCAAGATGCGGGCTAAAAAATATATATCATGGGAAATTAGTGTCACCTAGTAATTAAAGAAAACTAGAAATAAACATTGGTTACATAAATTCAAGTAAAGGGTTAGTTATACTTGAGACAAAAAAAAAAAAAAAAAACTACATCACCTTTACAACATTTTTTTTACAAAATGCTATCTATACTATATGTTTTATTTTTTTGATTTTGCCTTAATTATCCTAATTATTTTTAGTTTATTTGTAAAAAAATATTGTCAGTCCATAAAATATAAGAGACTTGTCAAAGTTATTGATGTTAAGTACTAAAAGGATTTTTCATTGAAATTGCTAAAAATTATATAACATTTTACATCTACATAAAGCAATCAACAAAAAATAAAATTATTTATAAAATCATCATTTTATTTTATTTAATAACTAAAAAAACCTCAGCCATGTTAACATAACAAAACTGTGGCAGTCCCTTTCTTCGCCAACCTTTTATCAAACACTTGGTGTGATTTCCCATCGAAAGAAAAACAGACTATCAGCGCATGACCACATCGATCTGAGCTCACAATGAAGCTGAAACGAAAGACGGATCAATGGCTTAGCCAAACATTCTTTTGATGGCTTGGATTCTCACTGAGTAATTTCTTCAGATTGATTTTTTCGCAACTAGCAGAAAGGGTAAAAAGCCAGCACATTATGCGTCACCATTCACATAGCGATGGGGGCCGCCGCTACAGTGCCGTCGTCGAATCTTGCTTTCAGAGTCAATTCAAAATCTTTCAGTTCAGTCAAAAAGACGTCTGAATCACAAAATCTTTCACATGAAGGCTTGATTATGGTAAAAAAAAGGGTGATAGTGTTGATATGAGGAGGCGTGTGAAGTTAGCAAGGGACACAATTGGGTATGCCAGTCCTAATCCTTCATGTGAGCTTGGAACCATGTAATCAACCATGGAAGAACTCCACCATGCAGTGAAACCACGGTAAAAGCCAAAGGATGTGAATGCAAAAATTATTATGAAAAATACATATAAAAACCAATAATTATAAAACAATATAAAAAAATAAAAAAAAAGAATGAGGTCAAGTATCATATAAAAAAGGATAGGTGGTGGCGCTGGTGATGATATACGGGCGGTGGCGTGCCTGGTGGTGGATCTACTGGTCCAGTAACGAGATTTTTATTTTCCGTACAAACTATATTTCATGATTTTTTTAAAATAGTTTTTGCTTGAAATAAAGTTTTTTTTATTAATTTTAGATTATTTTTATATATTAATATTAAAAATAAAAAATATTATTATCTGATACACTAAAAGAGAACAAAGTAAGTTACTGTAGCATGTGAGGAGAATCACTGCAGATTACAATAGTGTCCCCCTCATTGGGATTTTTATTTTTTTTCCTCTAAATCATTTTTTTCTCATTTATATATTTTTTTCTTTTTCCACTTATATATATTTTTTGTTTTTTCTTTTATTTTCATGTCAAATAATTTTTTTTCATTTTTTGTTTGCTCTTTTGTTAAAATTATTTGTTTTTTTTTATTGAATTTTCTCCATTATTAACGCAATAATAATAATAATAATTTTATTTTTTTCCTTGGGGTAATTTAATAATTTTTATTGTTTTAGCATTAATAGTAATGATATTTTTAGATGTTAAAGTTTCAATATTCTTGTTATTATAATAGAGTGTGTTGATGTGTTTCATTATATAAAACCTTGCATGTATAGATGTTATACTTTATTTAATTTTTTCATTTGATTGAAAATGATAATATATTAGGTTTTTATTTTGGCTTTTATACTTTTAATTTTTTATTTTAATTCCTTTAATTCTTTGTTGAGATAATATTTTTTTATGATCATTCGAAAATTGATATTTCTTTTATTTTCCTTTGTTCTTTCTTTTGGTTTTTTTTATATTTTTTTTCACGTCAAATGATTTTTTTAGCTAATAATTTTTTTTTTATTTTTTTGTTTGCTCTTTTGTTAAATTTTTTGAGTTTTTTATTCTTCTATTGAATTTATTTTCCTATTATTCACGTAATAATAATAATAATAATAATAATAATTTTAGTTTTTTTTTTGCTTTCTTTTTTATTAATGTTTTTTTTTCTCATTAGAAAAAAATTAATAATTTTTATTGTTTTAACAATAATAGTAATGATATTTTTAGATGTTAAGCCTTCAATGTTGCTGTTGTTATAATATGGTGTGTTGATGTGTTTTATTATATCAAACCTTGCATGTATAAATGTTATATTTTATTTTTAAACTAGTAAAATTTATTAATTATTTCAATCTCAATAATTATAAAAAATATTTATTCAGCCCACAACGTAGTGCGGCAATTAACTTATATTTCAAAAAAAAAATACATTTTAAAAATACATTTAACCAGAATGGAAGTGATGAACCCACAACCAAGTTGGGTCTTCAAAACTTTCATTGGGCTAAACTTCTCCATCTAAGACCAGCCCACGATGCTCTGTCACTCACTTTAGAGCTCAAAATATCAAAATTCTGTGTCTGGATAAGAGACTTTATAGTTCTCTCTTAAAATTCTGAACAAAAAACAGAAGCCATGGCTGGTATCACCAGCGCTAGCAGCAGCAGCTGTTTTCCGTTAGTAACCCGGGCTACCACAACCAAAACGACACACTACGCGCTCTGTCTTTCTTCTCTCGATTCCAAGCTCTTCGGCCTCCGGTTTCACAACCCGAATCTCTCCAAACCAGACTCCTTTATCGCTCTTCCATGCACTTCTCCCAGCTCCGTCATCACTTCCCGTTTCGGCGGTCCAAGACCTTACGGTGACTCGCGGAGGCCGCGTAAGAGTGATCCCGATGATGACCAGGCCCTTAATATATCTAGCATTAGGTGAGTATTATTATTATTAATGACTATTTTTGTGATTTGAAATGAAATAAATTGTAATTTAAAGTTTAATTAATATATAATTTTGCTGTAGGTCAGCTACAGTGAGACTCATTGATCAGCAACAGAATATGGTTAGTTTTAAAAAATGAAATGTTGTTTTCTGTTTGGCAGCTGAGAAAATAGAAAAGATAAAAGGAGCCTTTATCCCTCTTTTAATTATAAATTCGATTTTTTTATAATTGATAGTGGATTTATTGTTCATTTTAAGGTTGGAGTGGTATCTGTTCGTGATGCAATTAAAATGGCAGAAGATAGTGAGCTTGATTTGGTATGTTATTCATTTTAAAAAAAAAAACATTATCGTTAATTTACGAATGTGATTTGTATAAAGATGTGGTTTCTTTACACGATGACTATATTGCATGATATAGTGTGAGGTAAAGGGTTCCATTTCATAACTATCAATTGGCTTAGACTGCATTGTTTCCAAAGTTCATCAACGAAAAGCATTACCATCCACGTGTAAATATATTTTCTTGTGGTATCAAGTTTACGTGGTTGATAAAAGTAAAGATTAGCAATGTTCAATTGATTATCTATCCTTTTATGGTCATCAACAGTGAATTTGAATGTGAAACACTTACCATCTTCTTGGTTAAATAGCAGAATGGAATTGCTTGTTTTTTTTGGGGTAGTAACCGAGTAAGTGTTCTACTTTATGGTCCTCAGTGAGTATATTCTTTTGTTTTAAAAGCATTGATTTCCCCCACAGAACCGACATTCCTTTTTGGTTGGTAAATTGGATGTGGCATATATGTTGTTGGTGTTGCAACCTTGTTCTTTGTCTAACACATGTCAAACTTCTTGTCCTGAGCTTCTGGTTTGTTTCTGTTTTTTGCAGGTGATAGTTTCTCCAGATGCAGATCCTCCTGTTCTCAGAATAATGGATTACAAGTATGACACTTTTAGCATTTTCCTTTTACAAATAAATGAAATGAAGTATATGTATGTTTACGTGGTTAAGTTTTTTGCATCTTCACTATTTCTCCACTTCTATTAAAGAAGACAAACCAAGTTGCACATTTTAAATAGTGTCAACCATCATTGTGTTAAATCTCCTCAAACAACGAGCATTGAGTTGTCTTTTCTCTCTCTCTCTCCTTATGCTATCAATATTGTTGATATCAAGGTGTGAATAATAATCTATGGAATGTATAGATTTCTATATTTGCGGTTGGGGGGCTTGCTAATCTACTGAGTTATAGGTTATAAGGGTTGTAGGATCTATAACTATGCTCTTTTATTCTGTTTAAGCCTGATATAGAACTTAAAAGTTTCTGCTGACTGGGATGTTCAAGTATAATGGACTTTTTTGAATTTTATTCTTTAGAGAATGGGTTTTGTATGCTTCCTATGACACCATGTTTATTGAAGAGCATAGAGGTTTATTTATTGATGGCAATATCTGTTTCTGCCATTTTTAACCTCCAGGACATAAAGTGTTTGCTTTTGATATTAGAACCTGTGCCCCTTAACTTGGTAGTCTTTTTACCATTAGCTGTATAACTTATGCAATGTTTTGTTTGCAAATTATGCTCCATTTTCGACCTATATAGTTCATGCCTTCTTTGCTGGTCTTTCTTATTTTAACAAACAAATTACCATGTCTTTTCAATTAGGCACTGCTATTTTTGGTCCTCTTTTCTTTATATAACCAAAATAAAATTTCATTATGCTTGTCCATTGATTTTGAGTAATAGATATGGCCCTTTGGTGGAAGAATATTGGGTTGGAAGAAATTGCTCATCTTCTTTCTTCTTTGACGGGGAACCCTGTTTTGGGACATTGTTCAAAATTGATGCTCTGTACAATTCTATAGTAGGCTTTCTACTTTGATGTTTGTGTTGCAAATGTTTTCAGTTGAAAAGTGTCATAATCCTTTGATTTACTTCTCTTTCAGCAAATTTAGATATGAACAGCAAAAGAAAAAGAGAGGACAGCAGAAGAAAAGTGCTGGTGAATGCCTCTTCTAATTTATCTTCTATTTTAGGGTTTGATGCTTTACTGCATGACAAATTCTCTAATGAGAATGTATACTGACCAAGTGTGCTCTTAAATTCTAGCAAGTCGCATGGATTTGAAGGAGCTTAAAATGGGGTAAATAATGTACTCTTAATGTGTTAGCATGTCTTTTCATTTAGCTGCCATCTCATTTATATTTCTTCAGCTTTTAGCATGCTGTGATATTGATGGTGTTGCTGGTTGATTAACTGCTAAATCTTATTGATAACTACAAAATATGAAAGTAGACTCCACCCTCCTTGCCAAGTCACATTTTCACATCGATTAGCAGATTGCTAATATCCATCTGAAAATTGATGTATCAGCATTGCTGAAAGGAAACTTACTGCTAATAAATAGAAAGCTAAGAAGTTTAATTACAAGGAGGGTGGAGTCTACTTCCATATGCATGCTATTACCAAGATTGTTAACCTCTGAGGTAACCTGAAATATAGGATATAATTTTTTCCTTGTCTAAATTTATGCTCTTGTATCATTTGAGGTGGCATTGCAAAAAGGTAAGATTTGTTATAGGAGTAGTTCTTTGTTCTGCAAATTATAAAGTAGTTAGATACCACTGAGCCCAGCGGTGCTCTCTCAATTAAAATTTTAAACGCCCTTTCTTTTTATCAGTTCACTCTTCCTTTCTCATCATTTCTGCCTGGACAGCATCTACACTAGTGCTGGCAGAATGTTGGAAATATGACGAGTAGAAAGTAATCATTAAAAAATGAAGCATATATGTTTCAAACTGTGTGATTTCTTTATGATCCTTTACTAGAAAGCTCAAGTATAAATGTATTCTAACTTCTAAGCTACAGCTACGCAGTCTATGTTTAACTTAACACTAACACAATTGCTTTTATCAATTCTGTTGACAGTTACAATATCGACCAGCATGATTATGATGTGCGTTTAAGAGCTGCTCGGAAGTTTCTGAAAGATGGTGACAAGGTCAGCTTTATGTTATTTCTTTCTTAACATCTGTGCCTGCATGTACCGATTCCATTTGCAGTATTTTTATTTCTGACTCATTTATTATGTTTGGTTATTTCAGGTCAAGGTCATAGTGAACTTAAAAGGCCGTGAAAATGAGTTCAGAAATAATGCAATTGAGCTGCTGAGACGTTTCCAAAGTGATGTTGGAGAGGTACTCATGATGTATTTTTATTTGTATATGCTCAAAATAATATACAAAATACAGGAAGATTGATATGCAATATATTCTGAAACTCCTAATGTCTGGATAAATGCTAGTGCTGTTGGATTCTTTATTCTATTTCATTCCATGTAATATGTAACTTTATATAAGATGCAGCAAAAGTGTTTTTTTTCTTCCCTAATTTGTTTTTGGAAAGGAGCCTTTTTTATGAGAAATTTTTAGGACCAGGCTGGACTAGACCTGTGCATCTCAGGCTGACCAAGTTTGAGAGAACCCAGTGCAAAATTGCTTATAATAATTGCAGTGACTGTTCCTATAAGCTTTGAAACTTTCAAACAGACTCATTGAACAGTATCAAGCTCATTCTGTGTTAAGGTCATTCAGTGGCAATTTCCAGTTCTAATTTTTACCAGTATGTCCCCTGCATATCTTGTGCCTGTTCTCATTTTTCATTATTTTAGAAATGTTCATTATTTGTCCATTGAATTCTGCACTCTAACTTCTATTTGATGCTGTGATTTGCAGCTTGCCACCGAGGAGAGCAAAAACTTCCGTGATAGGAATGCATTTATTACTCTGGTACCAAATAAGGCTCTTCTACAGAAAGCTCAGGAACCTCCCAAGAAAAAAGACAAGTCAGCTGCAGATGAAGTATCAGCTGGGGTGTGAGCAAGGGGTTTTTAATTATGGAACACTCGACAGGTACTCCCGATCACATTTTGTAGGAAAGTTCGGAATCTTGGTATTTTGTATAGCTTTAGTTTAACACATGTACTGCGTGATTGTTTTTTAAACAAAGTAATCTTTTGTAATATGAACAAGGTTAGTTTGGATATTGCTTGTAAGTCGATTTATTTATGTATTTTTTTAAGTTCGAGGCAGATTAGGATGCTGTATAACGTTTTATCGGGTATAAATCCATTACTGTATTTCTATATGCATGCTAGTGCAAGAATGTTATATGTGATTGTTAGAGTGGGATGGTTATAGGCCATGGACTTGAGCACATAGTGTGTCACTCAAAGGAGACTGTATACAAAATGTTTGAGAAATGTCATGGATTGGATGCCGGAGCTACAAGTTAAAGATTTCAGGCCACATTTTGAGAAAGTCATGTCGCAAGCCTTCCTCCAGCAGTTGCTGGATAAGGTCTTAAACTGAAAAGTGTTAGATGGTTACTCCATAGACAAAAGCAATCAACTGCTCAATGTAGTGATTTAGAAAGAGACCAGTGATGGAAACTGGAAGTTTTATACACTAAATTAGAAAGTTCAGCTAGATTATATCTCAAATCTGAAGAGTTTAGAGGTTCTAAGTAAAGAATGTATAGAGGAAAGGAAAGGCCACTGACAGATAAATTTGCTTCCAAGTATCTGGTACTTCAGAGATGTATAGTAATCTAAGTTGATTCCCTATGTGCCGGCGCTTTTGAAGTGGCGGGCGAGGAGTGATAGATAGTTTATAGATGTGATTGAATTTGTGGTCAGTGGAACAATGTGATCTTCAAAAATCCTAGTGAGCACAAAGTTGAGGTTGAAGAGCTTGTTCATGCTTTTCGCCAACAAGATTACATGCCGAATGGCAGCAAATGTGGTTGAAGAACAGCGGCTGGTCCGGTGAAATGACAAGCTGAGTAAGCTGGCTTAACAAAGAAAGGGATATTTAGACCTTGTTTTTATATTGAAAGTCTACAATGAAAGGAGCAGTTCATTCCATTGCGTGATTGTAGAACTTTTTCGGAAACAGAATACTTGTATTTAAGTAGGAGAGGTTGCTCTGTCTGGATGGGGAAGCTCCAACTAACGATTGGAACATGACTTAGGTTTCAAGTTCGTGCATTCTAAGCATTGCTCTTTCACATATGTTTCACCTTGCATTAACAGTTGACGAGCAGCTGAAGTTTAGAAGGCATCATCACCGGTTGGCAGATAGTAGGGCCTCACCCATGTATTTTCAAAATCATATCTTTGATCGTTGGCAAGTATTTCTTCTGTCAGTAGGTGTATATGGAATTCTAATCTGGCAATTCTTTCACCCATACAAAGAAAGTGAAAGCGTAGAAATAACATTATTCAAAAGAGAAGCACGAAATTCTTGAGTCTAGAGGGAAAAATAAAGTTCACAGCCATTACTGAAAGGCATTTGGTTACTTCAATAAGCTATCCCGCAAGCATTTTGAGCTATAGAACAGATGGAAATTCTTGTAGTTTAACACTAGATTTATTATGGCCCGTGCTGTCATGGACTAGTCAACTTTTTTTCGATGTAAAACAAATACTAGGAAGAAAACAAAATCCGAGACCAAAGTCATTGTGATAATTGATAATTTAAATAAAAATATATAACAGCAAAAAATAACAATAAAAAAGGTAAAAGGAAAAACCTCGCCCTAGCCCATCCAGAGTGTAAAAATTTAATGTTGAAAGGTGAATTTTTTTTTTAATAAAAAACCCAGTTAAATCAAGTTAACTCATAAATTCCGTGATCATAGGTATAGGATTGTTATAACCCCATGGAAAGAAAATCAAGAAAAATAAGACCAAATGAAAGTAAAGGCCTAAGGAATGATTTTCAATGTATAATGATGAAATTGAAATAAATAAATTTAAAAAAATACAAAAGAATAAACTTTAAAAACCCTATGACTTTGATCATAAATCCAAGACTAACCCTATTTAAGGCAAATCATAAAAAAAATAACAAAGAAAAACTCTAAAGAAAAAGGTAAGGAAAAAAAATAACTTCACTTTAAAAACAAATTCGAGCAAACCTCCTTAAAACTCGCGGCCTATAAAATCTTGAACCCGAGTTGAATCAAGAAGTTTAATTCTCAACCAATTTAATTTTAAAAGATAAAATCATGAAAAAAAAAACCAATATAGAAATCTTACAATTGCAAAACAGATAACAATAAAAAAAAAGATAAAAATTGATAGAAAAAAAACCAAATATGTGAGTATCAATAGAGTATGGATATGATTAGACGGATATCCATTGTCATCCCTGATTAGCTTATTCATATCAAGTTTCTCTCTTAAAAAGATTTAAATAGGTTATCAATAATTAACACACCCATTCATTCATCAAGTTATAAACTAAACCCTAAGCCTTGTAAAATCTTTTAAATTTGATCTAATCTTTAAAACTTGTAACCCGTGAAATCTTGAACCCGAGTTAAATCAAGAAACTTAATTCCCAATCAATTTAATTTTAAAGGATGAGATTATAAAAAATATAAATTTAAAAATCTTGAAAAGGCATAAAATATAGTAATAAAAAAATGATTATCAAATTTGATAGGAAAAGGCATAAAATATAGTAATTTTTAAAATGAGTGAAAAATCTCAAAGCAATCAAATAAATTTAAATAAACTAATCTTAAATAAAACAAATAACAATCAATTATTTGGTTTTCTCATTATATTACTCCTTTTTTGGTTTTCTATTCCAATTATTTCTCCCAATTAGAAAGTGGTTGTCATGATTTGCTGGTGAATCGAAGAAGAAGAACACATCGATGATGTCAATATTAAGTATGGCATTATCTTTTGACTTATGTGAGAGATACTGAAAAAGACTTGGAAAATCAATATATAAATAACACAAAATACAAAATAAAATATAGGGAGACCACAGAATTTAGTAGTAGTGTAAATTTTACATCATTTTCCAAGTTATTTTTTTATATATATATAGAAATTAATTAAATAATGAAGAAATGTTTTCCAAAAACTATAGACCAAATACACACACCAAGTTAGTCATTGAAAAAGAAGGCACAAGAGAAGGGCATGGTGGTTGAAAAAAGACGAAGCTTAACTTCGAGGCAATGGCGACTCTGCAACCACCTTCCACAGCACCGGTACCCTTGCCTGGCCACATTAGGTGAAAGCAAGATATCCTCCATGCCCTACCCTTCCATTCATAAGGAAGAAACATCACTCCCTCTCAACCCAGCACCTCTCTCGATCTCACCCCATTCCATTCTTCAACATGGAAGCTAGTGCTGGACTGGTCGCTGGCTCTCACAACCGCAACGAGCTCGTTGTCATTCATGGCCATGAAGAGGTAAGAAATACCGAGAAAACAAACCCTAGACATGAAAAAAGCAGCGAGATACTGATTACAAGAAGCCATGCATGAACTGACTCGTCGTTTTTAATTTTCTGGGTTTGTTTTTGTTGTGGTGCAGCATAAACCTTTGAAGAACTTGGATGGTCAAGTTTGTGAGATTTGTGGCGATCAGATCGGCCTAAATGTGGATGGTGATTTGTTTGTGGCTTGCAATGAGTGTGGTTTTCCTGTGTGCAGACCATGCTACGAGTATGAAAGAAGAGAAGGGACTCAAAACTGTCCTCAGTGCAAGACTAGATACAAGCGTCTCAAAGGTGAGATATATAAGCCCGAATCTATAATTTTGCTGTTTTGGTATGGAATTCTCAGTCCGATTTTGTTTCAAAAATTGTCCAGGGAGTCCAAGGGTGGAGGGGGATGACGAAGAAGATGACGTGGATGATATTGAACACGAGTTCATCATTGAAGATGAACAAGACAAGAATAAGCATCTCATTGAGGCAATGCTTCATGGGAAGATGACTTATGGAAGAGGCCATGATGATGAAGAAAACAGCCAATTCCCACCAATCATAACTGGAATCAGATCAAGGCCTGTAAGTGATGCTGGGATTTTTCTTGGATTCCAATTCAATGGAGTTGTCTGACATTTTTGCGAGTAGAGTTTATAAAAATGCTTAAAATTCTGCGCAGGTGAGTGGAGAGTTCTCCATTGGATCTCATGGAGAACAGATGATACCTTCTTCACTTCATAAGAGAGTGCACCCATATCCAGTTTCTGAACCTGGTATTAATTTACTCATCGCACAAGCTAGCATTGATAAAATGATTAAGTACTGAATCATTACTCGATTAATCTTCCATGGTTTGCACAAAACAGGAAGCGAAAGATGGGACGAGAAGAAAGAGGGAGGGTGGAAAGAGAGGATGGATGAGTGGAAAATGCAGCAAGGAAATCTGGGGCCTGAACAAGATGACGATGCGGAAGGAGCCATGTATGTATCCAGTTTCTAAATCCCATCTCTTAGTAGGAAATTCCTAGACCAGTCTTGCCATCTTTGTAACTATGAATTATCCTTAAACAGAAATCATCAGCTGACATTAATTGAATGATATGCTGTAAATCATTATTGCAGGTTAGAAGAGGCAAGGCAGCCACTCTCCAGGAAAGTGCCGATTGCATCCAGCAAGATCAATCCGTACAGAATGGTTATTGTTGCTAGGCTAATCATACTGGCCGTCTTTCTTCGATATCGAATTACGCATCCGGTGCACGATGCAATTGGGCTCTGGCTGACATCTATAGTCTGCGAAATCTGGTTTGCAATTTCATGGATCCTTGATCAATTCCCCAAGTGGTTGCCAATCGATCGCGAGACATATCTGGATCGCCTCTCTCTCAGGTTCATAGAATGTTCAGACAAGTGTATAAAACTAGAATTTCAGAGATTTTATTCTCGGAAAGAGCTCCAATCGGAATTATCCGAGCTGACAATTATTTTTACTGCTAAAGCGATGTTAAGAAATAAGAAACAAACCGCTAATAATTTTTGCAACGCAGGTATGAACAGGAAGGCGAGCCCAATATGCTTGCTCCAGTGGATATCTTTGTCAGTACCGTGGATGCTATGAAAGAACCCCCTCTAGTCACGGGTAACACACTTTTATCAATTTTGGCCATGGACTACCCAGTGGAAAAGATCTCATGTTACCTCTCCGACGATGGTGCTTCGATGTGCACCTTTGAAGCCATGTCTGAAACTGCTGAATTTGCTCGAAAATGGGTGCCATTCTGCAAGAAATTTAACATAGAACCACGAGCCCCTGAGTTTTACTTCACTCTAAAGGTTGATTATCTCAAGGACAAAGTTCAGCCAACCTTTGTTAAGGAACGTCGATCTATGAAGGTTCGTAATTCGCGCAGACATCTATAGAATTCATCTTTTTTTATGTACCTGCAACCTATTTTAGCTAAGATTCTATGATTTTTGGCATTTGACAGAGAGAATATGAAGAATTCAAGGTTCGGATAAATGCAATTGTAGCAAAAGCACAGAAAGTTCCCACAGAGGGGTGGATCATGCAAGATGGAACACCATGGCCTGGAAATAATACCAGGGATCACCCTGGTATGATTCAAGTATTTCTTGGTCACAGTGGAGGGCATGACGTTGAAGGAAACGAGCTCCCTCGCCTTGTATATGTATCTCGAGAGAAAAGGCCTGGTTTTTCACATCATAAAAAAGCCGGCGCCATGAATGCCCTGGTAAATAAACTAAACTTGGTAAAAAAAAATTTATTTTACATGCATTAAGTTCCCTCAAGGGCCTGCTTTATGTGATGCCTCTGACTTCTCGCAATTTTCAGATTCGGGTCTCTGCAGTTCTCACCAATGCTCCTTTCATGCTGAACTTGGATTGTGATCATTATATAAATAATAGCAAGGCCGTTCGAGAGGCTATGTGTTTCTTGATGGACCCCCAGATTGGAAAGAAAGTTTGCTACGTGCAATTTCCTCAAAGATTTGATGGAATTGATACACATGATCGATACGCTAACAGAAACACTGTTTTCTTTGATGTAAATCCCTGGCTAAGAAAACCTCGTGTGTGTGTTCTCATAACCTGTGCATGTGAAACGTGAGATGATGTTTCTTTTCCCTGTGTTGCCTGCAGATTAACATGAAGGGTCTAGATGGAATTCAGGGTCCAGTGTATGTCGGCACAGGATGCGTTTTCAGAAGACAAGCTCTGTATGGCTATGACCCTCCTAAAGGTCCAAAGCGCCCGAAGATGGAGACCTGTGACTGCTGCCCATGTTTTGGACGTCGCAAGAAGAAGAACGCTAAGAATGGTGCAGGTGGAGAAGGTACAGGCCTGCAAGGTTTTCAAAGATCTTTTCGTGATGATTTGCACAAAATCTTCTTTTCCCTTTTTGATCCTAACATGTAGAGAGCCTGTTGAGCAGGAATGGATAATAATGACAAGGAGCTGTTGATGTCCCACATGAATTTTGAAAAGAAGTTTGGACAATCAGCAATTTTTGTGACTTCAACTTTAATGGAAGAAGGTGGTGTACCTCCTTCCTCGAGTCCGGCAGCTCTGCTAAAAGAAGCCATCCATGTGATCAGTTGTGGATATGAAGACAAAACTGAATGGGGACTCGAGGTAATGTAAACAGAAAAATTTCTGTAGCCCTGAAATGTATTGAGCAATTCAGGTTAAAAAGATGGTTTACATGGCGCTTAGAAGTTTCTGTTTTGAATAAATTTGCCTTTTTCCCGTGCAGCTGGGCTGGATTTACGGTTCAATCACAGAGGATATTCTGACAGGTTTTAAGATGCATTGTCGTGGCTGGAGGTCTATTTACTGCATGCCAAAGAGAGCCGCATTTAAGGGTTCAGCCCCCATCAATCTATCAGACCGGCTCAACCAAGTGCTCCGATGGGCTCTTGGTTCTGTTGAAATTTTCTTCAGTCGCCACAGCCCTATGTTGTACGGCTACAAGGAAGGAAAGCTCAAGTGGCTAGAGAGGTTCGCGTATGTGAACACAACTATCTACCCCTTCACCTCCTTAGCCCTCGTTGCCTACTGTTGCCTCCCCGCCATCTGCCTGCTTACTGATAAATTTATCATGCCAGAGGTAACAAGATGACTGCTATTTTTCCATGAAAACATTGCACAGAATAAAATAACATTCTAAAAATGAGATGGAATTGAACTCGGTGAGGATATAACTAGATGCTTTCAAATGCTATGTTACACATGAGAACGTGATTTTCTATATCTATAACCCTGTGATAACATGATCCTGATTCGTTTACGATCCAGATAAGCACCCTTGCAAGTCTTTTCTTCATCGGCTTGTTTCTGTCAATCTTTTCCACGGGCATTCTCGAGCTCAGATGGAGCGGAGTAAGCATTGAAGAATGGTGGCGAAACGAGCAATTCTGGGTTATAGGGGGCGTATCAGCTCACCTCTTCGCTGTTGTCCAAGGTCTCCTGAAAGTTTTAGCTGGTATCGACACGAACTTCACTGTCACATCCAAGGCAACAGACGATGATGATTTCGGAGAGCTATACGCCTTTAAATGGACAACTCTGCTAATCCCTCCAACCACCATCTTAATTTTCAACATTGTCGGAGTTGTAGCTGGAGTCTCGGATGCCATTAACAATGGCTACCAGTCATGGGGCCCACTGTTCGGGAAGCTCTTCTTTGCCTTCTGGGTGATCGTCCATCTCTACCCATTCCTCAAAGGTCTGATGGGGAGGCAAAACAGGACGCCGACTATTGTGGTTATATGGTCGGTGCTCCTGGCTTCCATCTTCTCCTTGCTCTGGGTCCGGATCGATCCATTTGTGATGAAAAGCAGGGGACCTGACACCAAGCAATGTGGACTCAACTGCTAGAAATGTGTTTATTTTCTAGTTGATTTGTGTTTCTGTAGAAGATACAGGTGCATCCAAATTCCAAGGGAGTACGATATGCCATGTATAAACTGACAAAATGGAGATGCACAGGGAATAAAGTTAGAGTGGAAATTTTGTGAAGCAATGTGTATTGAATCCAGTTTTGTAATTGAAATGAAAAAAATACTTTCCTTATCACTCGTTCTAACCAGGTTTGTCAGTTTCGTTCAATTTTGTACCAATTAAAAAAACAAGACAAAACAATATATTTTTATCTCGGTTCAAATTCTAGCCCATTTAGGATTTTTTAGTCAAATACCAACAAAAGCTTTCTGGTTTCGTTTCGCCCGTTCAGTTTTGGTTAAATAATGTTTTATTTTAAATAATAAATAATTTTACAATATCAATTAATTCTGACTGTTAGATTGAGATGAAATTTTACGAAGAGTCTCTTGACATATTTATATATATTATGTTCAAATTTCAGAGTAATCAGATAATATAATGATCTCGAGAGATTAATGATGACATTCTCGTAATATTATACATGTTCATAATTTTGTTCAAGAAAATCATTTTATTGTGTTTTTTTAGATTAAATTGCACAATTATAAATAATTTTATTTTTGGATTTGAACTATTTTTTTTAATTAATATATTTAATTATATATATATATATATATACATAAACAGTATAACCCCGAAACAGCGTACCAAAACGCTCCGAAACCGAAACATTCCATTCCAATTAAAAAAACGAAGCACCAACCAAAACAGAATGGACTACCATGCTAACATCTCAAACGAGTGCATATTTCTGCTCTATACAAGTTTGGGATTGCAAGATCCTAAATTATCAAGACTGTTCTTGCCATTGCCTCTTGTTGTTAGCTATGGAATCTTGCAATTCTTGCTGAGGAACTTGCCATTGCCTCTTGTTGTTAGCTATGGAATCTTGCAATTCTTGCTGAGGAACTTGCACTTTGTCATCCAATTCCATGTTATGCTCCTCTAGAGCTCTCACCTTGTTGTTTTCTACCATTTTAGATCCTTCTTACTGATATAACTGTCTTGGATTCAAGGCTCTGATACTAATTTGTCAGCAACTTAATCTCAATGCTACTGCACTGTAATTGTTGCTGCAACAAACAGCGAGATCGCCAGCAAAGACTTGTTTTTGTTTTGAAAAGACATGTCATTTGATATAAAAATAAAAGACTGTTCTAATAACTTCAACAAATTTTGATTAATTTTTTCTTTTTCGAACAGATATTTCAAGTCTTATGTCAAGTTGAGATCAGACAGTGGGTTTACTATCAAACGGACAAGTGAACATCAGGTTGACTGCTTGACCGGACATTACAGCTAACAACTGTTCTTCCAATTTTCAGTTCTTTGATTGACAAATGACAACCCTAATGCTTAATTTTCAACATTTTTGTGTCATGGTTGTCAGATCCTACATGGAGCTGTTTCTTATATATATTTATGCGAGCCAAGTATACAGGGAAACACAGAATATGTAACTTTAAATTTCTTATCTGAGATCTGCTTCTACATTGAATTTCCAACCCTTTGCTTCCCTTTCCTTTTCTTTCATTACCTTGATACAAAAAATTACAAGAAAAAAAAGGAGCCGAAGGCTCACTACTGAAAAAAAAATAAAAATAAACTTTCCCCTGAAGTTAAGGTTAAAAAGAAGAAGAAAAATCAATTTACATGCCCAGAGAAGACCCCGTAACTACATCTCTGCCGGGTGAAAAAGTTTGCTTGGTACTTGCTCAGAGCCATGAGGGTGTTTTCATTGCCATGGATGGTCGTTTTGTTGCTTCTCCAAAGCTTCTTTCATTTGTATATGATGAGTCCTAATGCTGTACTCCTCTACCTGCTTGACGCTGAAATCAATTAGATACAATCCTATATATGCATGGCATAATAATAATAATAATAATATTTGTGGGAAAAAACCACAACCCTACAAAATGTGCATGCCAAGTAAAGCTACAAAAGCGATTGATTTCAATTCTTTTCACAATTCTTGAATGTATGCAAGCACGGACCCACCCCAACTCACTGACAAAAATAGAACTTTTCTTGCAAGAACATCATTTGAAGCCATGCAAAGCAATGATGGACTGGTCTTGGCCAGCCAATTTGATAGAGGACAGACCAGATTGTCCACATGTATGATCAATTAATTGACAATTGACAAATGGACTATTGAGCACATGAGTGAGAGAATGGAGATATTGAAAGCCCATAATGATTGGTCCCAACAGCTCGGATACCTAATCAGGTAAACTCTTCCATTCCCTAAACATATCAAATAAATGAAATGGTAAAAGGCTTGAAGGATCGATACTCCCAAGACAGTTATCACGCTACAGCAATTAATTGAGTGGCAAGGATTTGTTTTGCATTTACAAGTGCAAGACTCAAATCCAGACCAAACAGACCTAACCACTCCCACCTTGCAGTGGCCATGTTATCCAGAGCACAAACAAAGATTATCAATCCATGCAAATACAACATAAGGTTGTGTTCTACATTCTTGCAGAGATTGGGTTGGGACCATGCAAATGTTGGGATTCTTCGATTATGAACTCAGCTAAATTCATTTCCCCTTCTAGGAAGAACAAAGTTTATGATCTGAGAAAGAATGACATAACAAGAAAGATATAATGGCATAATCCAAGAACTAGTAGATGATAGACCGACTAAAAGACAAAAGAAATAGAGAATTTGATGGTGTAGAAAAAGGCAAAACATACATGGAAAGAATGTATTCATAAGAAGCAATTCAGCTTTGCTACTTGTCATAACAGCCCAAATTTTTCCTAAATGTGTTTCTTTGACGTCCAAAAAATCCAAATGTGAGAATCATACATCTCACAATCCAACAAGTGATTTTGATTTAAAAATGTTGATTCACACTGCTGAGCATGCTTCTATCTAATCAACATAAGAGCTTGTCAATTATTTGAAAATGGTATAAATTTCTTCCTAATGAAGCTAAGTTTTACAGCCACGCATGTTTTTTCTCACCTGCATAGCTGCTGTTGATGCCAATAGAGCTTCACATTGATCAAGCTTAGCTTTCTCTTGTGCTGCAGCAGTGGCAAGCTCAGAAACCAAAGCATTCATCCCCTCCACCTATATAAAAAGAAAAAAAAAGTAGAAGACCAGCATTAGATCTGCTAATAATTTTGGCAAAAAGTATACAGTTTGAGGGCGGGCATTGGAAATTGAGAAGCTTCCCTAACATGTAAATTCCGTTCAATCTATTTTGTATTTTTATTTTTATTTAAAAAAAATATGCAGAAGAAACTATGAAAGAATTGATAAGATACTAATTTCGCAATTCAACTGAGTGGTCCCAGTCGAATGGGAATCTCAAACGAGGGTGAGCATAGTCCATAAAAATAAAAATTCAATATGCCAATCAATTTCCAATTCTCTTTTCCCAACTTATCCACTTCAACCATCGTAGCGAACTAATTGTGCTATGGCCTAAACAATACATGGTCCATATAATGGCAAAAACATGCAGCTAAAAATAGAACCCGGGGGAAAACCCTGTCATCATGCTTTATGCACTAATTAACAAAATTGAATGAGGGATAGTTAAGACATGTATCTCACTCTTGGAAGTAAAGAGCATATGGACGATCCCATTGCACGCATCACATCGACAGCTGAGCAAATAGCAACCTTCAAAGATTCTATATCTGCCTGGAGAAGCACAATCCCGATAATGATGTCAACATCAATAATTTCTCTCCAGAAATTACTTCCAGTCATCTTTTAAAACAAACATACCTTTGCTCCATTGGTCACCGGAAGACGAACAGTGCTTGCCTCCAGATCTTCCACAGCTTCAGATAAAGAATTAATATGGTCTCTTTCAAGTAAAGCCCAATCGTCAAGGTAGGTGATCTGAGTCAATTTACTTAGCAATTAGATAAAGGGGTAGATCAATTGGATTCAACTCCAAAAGACTAAACTTCAGTTCCAAATTAGTTTAGGAAATGATGCATAGATAAAGAACTTGAACAAAGGTAAATATAGATAATGAACTTGAACAAAGGTAAATTAAATTTTAATAGAGTATTAGACCACCGAGATGCTTGAAGTTGACTCTGACCAGAACCTCAGCATGGCATCTTTTTGACATGAAAATGTTTCTTCATAAAAAGGCAGTTTGTAAATTACTACATCTATAGAATTTATAGTATAGCAAGAAACTAAGCTGATTTTCTTCAACTTCAACTTGGTTCTATAGAAGCAGAACTAATATGCTGTGAAAACTACTCATAAGCTGGGTTTTAAACAAGCTTGAAACCCTGCTTCATCTTTAAAAACAAGAAAAACAACTACATTATGTCAAATAATAGCATCTCATGTACATTGTGCATTTTTCTGAAGGCGAACAAACATTTAGTGCTTGATTTTGAGTATACCATAAGCTAAAATCCCCCACTAGGGAGGATTCATACTTCTTCAACATCATATTTAGAGCCACATTCAAGAAGTTAACAGTGCTGCAGCAGTGCCAAGAATAACCAAATCTCTTGCAATTTATCTCCCTGTAGATGCTCGTGCTCATTAAGATCAAGACTATCTTGTTTGTTGCTGCCACAACCAAGTTATATTGCCTTTGGCCTTTCACTCGTCAATTACAATATCTCACCAAAATTTATCCTCTCCATGCAGATGCTGTTTTTGGCTCTGTTTCACACAGCTTAACATCTCAAGTATATTCAACCCATCTTATCCTGAATTGATGCTACTAGCTATTGCCTTCTCACAAATGCTTCTATTTGGTTTAATGAGCTACAAGTTCAAACAAACCACACATAATGAAAAAATGGAATGGACTGCTTGCATCTTTCCTCATCTTTTTTTCCATTTACGTGTACTTTGGTGAATGGAGAAGACCTTTCAAAAGTTCAGTCCAGCAGCCCTTATGCTGAACTTTTTTCTTTTTCATACATGCCTAAACCTCTAGGATGTACTCTTTAAAACATAGATTTCAAAATATACATTAACTGCTCTTCAGAATTTCAAATACTTTAGTGTACATTCAAGTCAACCAATATTCCTCCTTCACCATGGTTGGGCACAAAGCAGTCACAGAACAAAAGCATGGTGATGTTCACCTTGGAGAAAGAAATGGATTATTGTATTCAATTCAAGTCCCATGAAACCAATGCTAAAGAAGAAAAGGGATAGCAATTCATCTTTCTTCTGTTTCAAACCAGCACTTTCCTATGCCCCACCAAAAAATCAGAAAACCACATTTCAGTGATAATAAAATTGCCAAAGGATTGCTTAAAGCTTTGAAAAATTGCTCTTGAAAGCTCCCCTATTCACCACCTATTCATTATCTGTTCATGTAATTCAAGATCTCCCAGATGCATATAGGCGTATTTAATACATGATGGGTTTGAAGCTCCCTAAACTTCCATTTCCATAGACAATAAGTGAAAATGGTGGGCCCTTAGACCCAAATATTTGCTTGCCCTATATGTCATAAGAAACCAAAACTATTCCAATCTAAGTTGAAGCTAGATAGCATGAATCATTTAGACAGGACTTGAACTCATCTTTCTCACAAACACTTGACATACTCCCGAAATGTTAGTTATTTTAACAAAACTGTCTTATTGACAATCACGGGGATACGTTGTTGCAGGCAATTAGATAGATTATGGATTCAAAAGATGTCCCTTTTCCCTCATTCCCCTCAAGAAGAAATGGTTGCAGCTTCCATTCATATAATTTTAAACTACATTAATGAGAATTAAAGGTCGCAACTAAATAGATAGATCTAAAATGCACAGAGGTTACCTCAAGGAACTACACTACAACATACCAGCGAAAACTGCTCAGTAGATGAATAGAAATAATTAGAACATGCTGTGAATTACTAAAACAATAATGTCATGATAAAAGAGAAGCATTACTTGATCAATCAATACAGCATTCAGTTTGAGCTCCAACTTCAGCTGTTGTAGATTGATCCTCTTCCTGATTACTGAATCCCACAAAGCTAAAGTGGCGTACCAGACATTGTATAAAGTTCTCTGCACCATCAAAACATGCTTTATGAATTTAAAACATTAAAGGAAAGGAAATTCTCTTACGGACTCAATGTTACGAACAAGAGCTGAAAAGACAAGGTTCATCTTCAATAAAAAATCACTGAAACATAAAAGGCCCATCAAACCACAAAAAGTGGTGCAATTTAACATCATGCTGCATTTTTTCTTCACGAAAAGCAGCACAAATATTTTACATTGTTTTCCATTAGTCCAAACAAGCACACAATTTTCTGTATTTCATAATAAAAAAAATTCAGTTGTAGACTGCTAAAAGGGATTAAAACTGAGAAACTATTACCTAGAATAATGATCGAAGACACCATATGACTAGAATCATATTTATTGAAAGAAGGTCGACATGAAGGATGCCATCAAAAGTTCCATGCAATTAACAGAACATTAAGATATATGGCAGATTCAGGAGGTCTACATTCTAATAATATTGGTAAACGTTCAAATCCTACCTCTGCAGTCACTTTCTGAACGTAAAGAACAGCCCCTGCCCGAGCATTAGCAAACCGCCATTGCAAATATCTATTGTATAGCAGTCGTATCTGATGAGCATCTTCAATATAGCTTGCACCCTTTTTCCCCTTTTTAAAATCCGCTATAAAACTAAGCACAGAAGTAGAATTATTGGGCTGAACGGAGACACTTGATGGCCTTATCCGAGATGGGCTAACCCCTCTAGAAGGAGTAGATGGTCTTGTCCGAGCTGGACTTGCACCTCTACTAATGGAAGTCCTACTTGGTGATGAAGAACGCGATCCAGGAGTAGGCAAGGACAGAGATCTAACAACAGGAGTCACTAATGATATTCTTTCCGATAAACTTGATGCAACAAGCTTCTGAGCACCCGATATCCGCAGCAATTTATCATCAAACGAATTCACCTCAGACACTACTCTACCAATTTCTTTCAGTGATGACCTCGCAGTATCACTAGCTGATTTTTGTAAAGGTTTTATTGAATCTTCAGGGATGGGAGTTCTCCTAAGTGAAGATAACCCAATTCCAACTGGAGTTGACAACGCTTTCACATTCTTATCAGTGAGATCCACACTTCTACTCATTGATGAATTAGAAGATACCTTCCCACCTATCCTACTTGGCCAACGATGCTGATCAATCAATCTAGAATGTAAACCATCTACTGGTTTGGCGTTTTCTGAATGATCCTGCGAATTCTTCCCTTTAAGAGGACTCCTCTTTCTCTCTGGTGTAGGCTTTCTTGACCCAGTAGGCGTTTCAGCCTGTTTATGGGCTACATTTGAAGAAGGCCTCAATGTGCGATCGGAGGAGACATTATTAACTGGTTTTTCCTTCTTACTAATAGGAATAGAAATACTATCTGATTGAAATGAAACACTAAGACTTCTCATTGTAGAGGGCCATAAACTCTCTTGTAACCGACCACCGGTACTTAGTCTTCTAGATGGCAACTGCACATCAACTGATGAATCTTGAACCGGTGTGGAAGGGCTTGGGGGTGAAGGTGGGGTTGAAGGGCGCCTCCTCTCGGCCGATAGAGATCTTTTAGGCACCACTTGGGAAGGTGTCGGCAATGTTCTACTGAGGCTCGGTGATGGGAAACGCCTAGCAACAGAAGGTGTTGATGGAGAGGGTGATTTGTACCTGGAGACAACCTCCCTCGTCCGAGGACGGCGGGTGGTGGTTGCTGCTTTCGCTGTTGCATTGCTGTTTCGTTCAGCTGGAACCAAGGGGGGTCTTGGAGTATCCAGTACTGCTATGCGCTTCTCTATTTCACATACATCCATCAAACACTGTCCAAATTAAACCACATTGATGGATTCTTTCACATTATTAAACAACCAAATTTGACAGCTTTCATTTTCTAGTATACCACATTGAAAGGGATCACACAAATTGCTCAAAAAGAAGATCCTTTTCCCTGCAATAAATCTGCCACAAATGCACATAACCAGGAAAAAAAGGAGTAAGATGCTACAGAATGGCAGTAATAATATATATATAAAAAGAATATAAAGCAATACAAAAGAAAGTAAAACCCAAAAATTGAGAAAAGCTTACATCTTTACAGAGACTCAGATCTGAAGGATTGCAAATTCGAGAATCAAAACAAAAAAAAATTCTAGTGGCTGTTGAATATTCATCAAAACAAGCCCAAATCCAATCAGATCATGCCATGACAAAGAGGTCAAGCAGTGATTATGATAAAGCACCATCCAGGGCCGAAATGTGGTCACAGAAAATTCCGGAGAGTGGCACAACGTTCATTAACGGTCATCACTTTTTAGGATTAAATAAAAGTAACTCTTAGTGTTAAGGGGTCCCCTCTGAAAACGGGGAGACTGGAGAGTGGACTACTGTGATGGGGAGGAACAAGATAAAAGAAAAGGAAAAAAGAAAAAAAAGAGGTGCGTAGGATAAGAGTGATTGTTTTTCTCTTTTTCTATGTATTTTTTTAAAACTTATTTAATTTGCCCTTTTGTCCCTCTCACGGGAGTGCCATGGTAGGCTGGGCTGGCAATTGAGGTACACTCAACAACGCAACAGTACCCCCACTCCTTTCCCTGTGTCCTTCTGCTTCTCCATTTTTACTCCTTTTCTTCCATGAAAGTGATTTCAAAGCTCACACGCATAAACAAACATCTAAAAAACTCCCTCCGCTACAGAATAAATATCATATTCTAGAATCAAAATCCATCATTAGTTATCAATGGTTTGTGTTTAGTTAGTATTTTAAAAAA
Source organism: Salix arbutifolia (assembly GCA_025169955.1). NCBI lineage: Eukaryota > Viridiplantae > Streptophyta > Magnoliopsida > Malpighiales > Salicaceae > Salix > Salix arbutifolia. The sequence goes on from CM045902.1 coordinate 2,800,848, forward strand.
AACAGATATAATAAAAATAAGAATAAAAATATATCTAAGTTAAAAGATAAATACATAAAATTAATTTATCTTTTATATAGTTTCATAATGAATTTCTATACTCGTAAAGTAAAATAAAATAAAAAAACATCTTTTTTTTATTTATAACTTTCCATTTTATAATGTGATATACAGTATTTTTTTGATTTTTTTTTATATTATCACTTTTAAATCGATGAGAAATAAAATTCACATGCTACTAGGAGAAAGATAAAATGACACAGGAATTTGTTCATAGATAATTGATGGGCATTAATGATATAAAATGCATGTTTAATAGTGTGATTAATATTAATTTTAAAAATAAAAAAAAAATATTTTTTAAAAAAATATTTTTGAAATGTAATTAGAACATCCTAGAAAGTTACCAAATTGGGATCACATAGTCAATTAATTTTAACTCTTGATTTTTAAACTGGGTTTTCTTGATTTTGTCATCTAGTAAAATTACGTACAAGAAGAAAAAATGGAAATAATGTGATTTGTTCTTTTGCAAGCAATTTAAAATAGTTTAATAATTAGAAGATTGAAGTTTCAGGTGCAAATGTTCTTGGGGGTATGAGAACAGAAATGGAAGACCACGTGCAAGCAAGATCATTGTCCATCCCCATGAATTACTGCTACTTACTAACTTACCCAATTCATATTATTATTAATTAAAAAAAAACTTTAAATTATAGAATTGATTCCCATATATAATCTACAGTTTGATCATGTGCAATTTTTAAATCCTGATTCTGTGATACAGATCGATGAAACCCAGATGGATTTAACGAAAAATTTGGATTTCTCAGAGAAAATTAACATGGGTTTTTAATGAACAATCTATTTGACATGATAATGACTGTGTTTTGGCAAGGTTTATGTCTTTGGTGTCGACGACAAGTAATACACTGATGAAAAGGAAGAAAAAAAACTGAATAAATCTCTCTGAATTCTGACAGGATTCAGAAATGGCAGATGAAAGACCCACGCAAGTTCAATGAATCATAAGAACTTTTTATATTTCTCAAAACTTTGTCTACAAACAGAATTTCACCCATCTCAAGACAAAAGAAAGATTAAAATGTCTTCATAGATGCAAAAAAGGAAAAACAAATATAATAGAGTACGGGAAAATTTCTCACCTCGAGTCACTGGCATAGATAAAACTGTTCTTCAATGATGGAAACTGATCAATTACGATTAATTCTGTTATATCGTTTCGTTATCATGGAGAAAGATCGGAAATCGACAGCAAAAGACGGTGGCGGATTCAGAGAGGAGAGACTGTCAACGGTGATCGTGAAGAGAATCACGGCGAGGGAAGTGTAGCGATCGGATTTTATGGAGAGAACCAGGGAGAAAAGGTAATATATTATTAGGAATTAAACGGGAAAAAAGAGGGTAAAGGAGGTTTCGAATTGAAAATGAGGGAAGGAAAGGAAGGGAAACGGTTTTTCAGTTGAGATGAGGGACGTTGTTTTCGCGCCACCTACTTTGTTGAGAGTCGTAGAGACTTTTCTTCTGGAGTGATTATTGCTTTTTTGCTTCTTTTATTTTTTCTTCCTTATTTTACTCTCTGATTGATTGTCTTCTATAGTTTTATTTACAACATTAATGTGTATTTTGTTGGCATTTGAACCACTCATAATGCTCTAAACTTTATCCTATAAGCAATTGCAAAATTTCGACACATCAAAATCACCACCTACAACAATTTAACGGGTCCTGGTATTTATAAATTACAAGCAAACAATGCATTTAATTACAATATTGAATGCTATTAACCACCATAAGGTCTTAATGCAAGTCCATTGTTCTTCAATTAAACACCATTTGCCTGAATGAGGTCCAAATTTTAGAGATGAATCTACTACTTTTAGAAATCAAATCCCAAAAAAAAGAAAAAGGAACGCTACTATAGTTCCATTAATTGGCTTCAATTCAGAAACATTTGTTTAATAAATAAATAAATAAATACCCTTTTTTTCTCTCAGAATTTATTCTACTATAAATAGTAGACTCCATCATTGTCAATCCAGAAACACAAGTAAAATCACTGATAAATTGAATATATAAAGAAATGGTTGAAGGGTTTGTCATTATTTTTTAATATAGAAAATTTCATCTCATGAAAATTACACTTTATATATTTAGATAAGTGAATAAAATCCATATAAATCACTAATTTGTTGGATATATAAAGAAATGGCTGAAGGGTTTGTCATTTTTTTTAATATGAGAAAATTTAATTTTAAAAAAATTATATTTTAAAAATTCAGGTGAACGAGTAAAATCTATATCCCGGCTGCTGGAAGGGGGGTTTGTCATCTTCCACTGCTGTCATAGCATGAAATTCTCCTCGCCTCCCTGAAGGGATCCTTACTTTATTTATATTTGCCTCTGTCTTTGTCCATTCTTGTTGCCCTAACCCAAAGTTTCGCTCAAGAAACTTGTATGCACATAATACGCAAGCTAGCATCGTCAAGCATTTCACAGAATCCCGTGACTAAGATCCCAAGTAAAGGGCAATTGATATTATAAATAAACAAGTAAACGATCCTAATTATTAAGACTTTTCATAGAAGTAGAGATCAATTAAGGGTCTTCACTGTTGAAAATTGATGGGGATCAAATTAATCATCCACCCAATAAACAGCTCCACTAGAAAAAACTGATTATCCCGTGATTAAGAAAAGTTATTGTCGAATCATCTAGTAAGTGATCTAATGATAAAAACTTGAAACTAAAAGATTTATCTTCTTATGATTTCAGGTTCAAGATTTATAATTATTTATATAATAGCTACTAAAAATTTATATGATTGTTAATTTCCGTAAGATTAATCGAGATATATGTAATATGAGTCAGAAATCCACATTAAAAAAAAAAAAAGGCCATTGTCGACATCCTCAAGTCAGACCTGCTAAGAAATTAACTTGTGTCGAAAACCCAATGCAGGTTGCCATGTCGAAGGACTTCAACAGGAATTGTTCTCATCTTCTTCGCACGTCATCTTCTTAGTTGACCAAAATACGAACTGTTCATCAGCCTGCTTGTTCCCATCTGTCTCGGGACCTACCAGAGGTTATACAAGAGTTGGAAACTGTTTTCAAAGTTGGAATTTTAGCCACTCCACCTATATTTAAAGGGATCGTGCTCTATATAATATATGATTAATGTATTGATCAAAGTTTAAAATACATCACCTCGTCAATAGAATTAGCACAAGTCTCGAGACTGAATATAAATGGACATTAATTCTCCTCGCTGATTAGTAATTATAAAAAGTGGTTTTCTTACGAGAGAATTTTATTACAAAGATTAAACAAATAATGTGTGTGCAAGCTTGGGGATAATGTCATCAATGTCAATGACAATCCCATCCTGCAAATCTGATTAGAACATGAGTTGTTTTAATTTAACATAAAAAAATAAATTGCAATGATGATATTCTCTCAAGTTGACAACTTTAATTGCCAGAATAAATATTTACTTGATATTGTATTTTAAAAATGTTTTATTTTTATTTTATTTAAAAAAAAATATTTTTTTGTATGTTTTTAGATATTTTGATATGCTGGTGTCAAAAATAATTTTTTTAAAATAAAAAATATATTATTCTAATGTATTTATAAATAAAAAAACAATTTAAAAAATAATTTCAATTACATTTTTAAATAGTCTACTAAACTATTTAAATCGCATTGTTTATTGCATTTTTCATGAAAAATAGGAGAGCCAAGTGGTTTTCGTATGGCACCCGTTCCCACTCAAAGAGCTTGCAGGTATCGGTAAAATATTTTTTATTTAAAAATAAATTAAAATAATATTATTTATTTTTTTAAAAAAAAATATTTTTGAAACACAATGTCAAACAAATATATTATATTTAAGTTTGAGTCTTCATTTCTTTTCGATTTTGATGAATCAATATATTTAACACGTGTTTTTAATAAAAAATAGGATGAAGAACTAATATTATTAGATTCAGACCAACCCTGAATTTAAATACACTCAAGCGCATATTACTATTACTATATATATAAACCGCGTAGCTCTTTTACTGTTTGAATCCACAGTATCAATGACTATTTATATATGTTTTCGTGAATTATGAGCGATATGTTGGTGTAGCTGAGTTGTTACAAGGAGAGCAAAATTATAAGAGACGGCGCGGGTTCGAATCCCCCTCTCTGCAGGTTTTTAATTTGCCACAAAACAAACCTATTAATATCAATTGTCTTGAACTATAACCGAAATGTGGAGGTAGCCGAACTGGTCCAAAACCCGTCTGTCTTCCGAGAATGGCGCGGTTCGAATCCTATTCCCAGCAAATTTATGTATTTTGCTTTTTTTTTTTACGTTTTTTTTTTCTTTTTTTTCCATGATTTTGTTTTCCTGGTTATATTTTCAATACTTCCATGAGCATGACTATAAATCCTTTGATTTCTTCGTCCTGGCATGGGATCACAATACACAGACGAAAGACGAATTGATGAAATATTTTTAATTTTACTTGGAAATGTGATTGATTTTTTTAATAAAAAATATTTTTTGTTTAGAAATATTTTTTTTCCTTATTATGTTTTTTTATTTTTATTTTTTTTCATGAAACATTTTTTATTTTGCTTGGAAATGTGATTGATTTTTTAAAAAAATATTTTTTGTTTAGAAATATATTAAAATGATAATTTTTTTTAATTATTTTTAACAGTAACACATGAAAATAATCTAAAAACAATGTTTGTTTTCTGTCCATATTTATTCATTTATGCTTTTAGAATTTTTTTTTATTCATTTTTTGTAGGGGTTTCATTTTTATCAGGTTCTGTTCTGAAATTTTAATTTATATTGGTGATAATTTTAAAATTAATATTACTCTTTTTTTCTCTTTGTTCTTTTTTTTATGTGTGTATTTTTGTTATGTTATCTGTTTTTCAGATAAGATAATTTTATTGTTTGTGCAATAATGATGATAATTTTAGTGATTATTTTTATTATTTTTTGTTAAAATGTTTTTTTTAGGTAATTTAATGATTTTAATTATTTGAGTGGTAATGTTGATAATAATTTTAACTGTTATTGTAATGAAAATGACAATAACGTAGGGATGAATTTTCAATTTATGTTTTCATCTTTTATGGATAGAAAATTAACTACTTTCTCACAATTTATATTTTTATTTTTTAATGTGATTTAAATTGAATTATAAAATGAACTAATCTTAATACTATGAATTCAGTAATTCAAATATCCTAATCTTCTTGCTTTTTTAATGAAGATGATAATTTTATGTTGGTTATTTTGTTAAAACCTACTAAACAGATAAATTTATATCAATTTAAAATTCATATATTTTATAGAAAACTTGCACTTCAGGGTAATGTTTCACATATTTATTATTTTGACTAAATTTATATTATAATAAAAAAAACACATAATTAATATTTTTTGCGTTAAAAAAAATATGCATTAAAAACAATATGGTACCGCCCGCGATGAGGCGCGGGGGCATTGGCTAGTATATATATATAAAGTTGCAACACTCTTAGCTTTCCATTGCGAGTTTTTTTATCCCATTGTCAATTGTTTTTACATGGAGTAGAAAGAAGGAGAAAAAATGGAAATTGTGTAAATTATAAAAATTGAAAGATTTATAATATAAAATAAATCATAATTTAAAAAGGGGTTAAAGGATGTTGCCATGTTTGACGAGGATTAAAATTCTACTCGATTACTTCTTCTTTTTAAATAAATAATAAATAATAAATAATAAATAAAGCATGCTCTACGACGGCTTGCTATTATTATGTCACTCCTCTTTTATTTTTGAGTGGCCCCTGGTTTCAAGCCGACCAAAGCCTTCAATCAAGCTACAGCTACGAGAATGAACCCGGTTCATACCTTATATATATTCATATCGACCCAGCATATCAGCCCCTGTAAAGAAACTTTTGTTGAAATTATTAATTCATATTTTTTCAATTCAACCTTAGTTTATACTGATTTTGACCAAGTTACCCTTTAATACAAAGAGTGATCGGCCAAAAACGATAGGATCTCCGACGAGCCGTCATCTAGTTTAAATTTTAACCATGAAAAAATGAGATTTATTTTTTTTAATTTATTTTCACTCATGTACATCTAAAAATATCATAGAGGCCTCATTAGATTTATTATTTAAATGTACTTGTTTTCATTTGATCAACCCTTTTTTTTCTTCTATTTTTTTAAATTTTTCTCTTTAATTTCTTAGTATCTAGAGACTTTTTTTTATGTGAGTAAATCCTCTCGAAAAATATATTTTATAAGTTTAGATTAGCGAGTAAAATTCTAGTTGTCTCAGATTTTTATAAGAAATATATGTCATAACTCAAACTCGAAACTTGTTATGCGGATCACATGTTATCTATCATCACACCACGCTTCTAAATTTCAATATTTAGAGATTGAAAAGTGAAAAAAATAAAATCTATGACTAAACTTAAAATCCCCGAACTTTAGGAACTAAACAAACACATGAATTAAAACTTAATGAACAAACTGATTTTTTATATGTAGTTTGAACAGCGGGCTCTGTTTTATTTTTATTTAAAAAAATAACTATAATTTAAAATTTTATTTCAAAATATTAATTTTAATTTAATTATAGAATTTTTTGCCGATGCTTTACATATGTGAAATTATATAAATTAAAAAATAAACTGATAAAACTATTTTAATATAATCTAGAACGATGGAATTGCAGAACCAAATAAAAAACAGTGTAAGAATGAATAATTGAATCCACAAAGCTTACAGGAGAGGAGCTACAATGCTTGTATAGTAAATCTCTTTTATAATTTAATTTTTTTTTATAGCTTGATTTAAAAATTGAATTTTATTGGAAAAAAAGGGTTAGAAATTAAACCAATAAGCTTGAGAAAAACATAGATTTTTTATTTTATCAATAAAAAAGTTATGAGACGAAGAAACCAACCATCAATGAGGTGGCTGGCTCTCTCCAGGCCACGTCATCCTCCTCTGATAAGAACAGGCCCATTTGCCTTTCCCTCTTTAGTAGTAGACAATCTCGTACTTTCACCAATAATTTACTGATTTGTGAGCTGCATAAAGCACTTTGGACCCCATTTTTCTGATTTAATAAACCTAATCTTTCTTCCAAGATTTGACCTTTGATCATTCTTAGAGATGATTTAGACATTTCATATGTTATGTCTTTCAGCTTAAGTTCATGGGATGCCGTTCATATGTGTTTTTTCATTCTTTTTTTTAAAAAAAAAATTATTATTTTTAGAATTTTTGGATTTTTATAAGTTAATTGTCAGAGAATAATATAAATACTGACACATCATCTAATATCTTGAGTTTTTAGTTAGATAGTTTATTGATATGGTATCGGAACCTTATTGTCTTAACGGTCACGAGTTTGAATTTCACCATTCTCGTTTTATTTGATAAAAATCAAGTACAAGAGTTTTTACTCGAGAGGGTGTGTTAAAGAATAATATGAATAATATCTTAAGATTTTACCTAACAGCATAACCTTTTAGGTGAGATAATCGGTTATATTAATTAAAAATAAAATAAATATTATTTTTGAAATCAATATTAATCACACTCTTATACATATTTAAATCCATACTTTTTTTGCATCTTATCTTTAGGCGAGTTACTGGTCATTGCATGTGCTTTCATAATTAATTATGAATTAAAAAGAATGAAGTTAATCATGATGACTAGGTTAACAAGTTCAATTATGGGTTGCTAAATAAAGAGCATAAAGATGATTGCAATTTCTATCATTAATCGAGTTGATATAATTAATTATTATGTTCAATTATGGGTTGCTAAATAAAGAGCATAAAGATGATTGCAATTTCTATCATTAATCGAGTTGATATAATTAATTATTATGTTCACATGCTGACATGATGAGATAATTCTTATAATAATAATAATGTAAAGTACGTGCAATAAACAATTATTAATATAAAACAACACACTATAATTTATTTATTTAGCTCAGTTACAATAAATAAAGTTCCAACTTTATGTTGTGTTATAATAAGATAATAGTCTTCAAATTCTGTCCACCTCATCGATTTGTAAAAAATATTTAACGGTGTTTGTCACTGTATTTAAAAATCATTTTAAAAAAAAATAGATTTTTTTTTAAATTAATTTTTTAATAGTTTTAAATCATTTTCATATATTGATATCAAAAATAAATTTTAAAAAATAAAAAAAATATTATTTTAATATATTTATAATTTTTTTAAAAAACAACAACCACAATCATACTCCATGAATCACTCCGTTTGGCATTGCGATTGCAACTGCTTTTGGCCGAAATTTGATTATTTTTTTTTTTACATTTTAAAGACCGGCGGTTTGGTGTTTTTAGATTATTTTGATGTGCTGATTTCAAAAATGATTTTTAAAAAATAAAAAAACATCATTTTGATGTATTTCAGCACGATAAACACTTTGAAAAACTACCGCAATCGCACTCCCAAACAGGCACTTAATCAATCACAGAATAACATATCGGGTCAATGAGCAACCAAATAAGAAAATATAAAATATAGTGAAAACAATTTTTTTTTAATAAAACAGAACACCGTTATAATTTATTTATTTTTCAATAAAACTCCAAGAAACCCGAGACAGTTTTCTAACTCACGAGTTAATTCACTCAACCTGTAACCCTAAGCCTGGGGTCACGTCACGAGTTAGGCTCAGGCTCAAATTGGCAGCAATCTTCCACGAATACAATCATGGCAGTCAAGCCCACGCATCTGCCGTGCCCTAGCATGTCTTAACGGTGCCACAGCACGCTCTCTCTCTCTCTTCTTCCTCAAAAGAGGGTCGAGGATTTACTTTCCCAAAAAAGATTTGCTCGCCTGGTGTGGGGTTTTGCTGGCGAGACATTTCAAACCAGGGGCAGCCCCCGGATCCTCATGCAGCAGTCGTATGATTATCTGAAACAAGAAGAATCCAAAATGAATGAGCACATGATTTTCTTCAATCTTGCAAATCAATCCATGATTCTCGCCGGTTTTTTTTTAGGTTTCGTGGATTACTGTAATTCACGTTGGATACCGCAAGCAAGTTAGGAACCGCCGTCTTCTTATTGGACCCGTTGCTTGAGGCAAGGGCCCAGGGGGCGGAACTCCAACTTTCATCGTGCAGCCACTGCTTCGATTCTCAGCCCTGCACTGGTGGTGGTGGTGGATGAAACATTTCTTTCTTTATATATATATATATATATATATATTCATGTAACTTTTGGGTGAAAGGATTGAATTGAAAATTAGATGATTTTTTTTTGAGAATTTTGTTTAGTTCCAATTTTATTTCCTCTTTACCCCAAAACAAGCTTTACCAATAAATTTTTTTAGTATTTTTAAACCATTTTAATATATTGATATAAAAAAATATTATATATATATATATATATATATATATATATATATATATTCATGTAACTTTTGGGTGAAAGGATTGAATTGAAAATTAGATGAATTTTTTTTGAGAATTTTGTTTAGTTCCAATTTTATTTCCTCTTTACCCCAAAACAAGCTTTACCAATAATTTTTTTTAATATTTTTAAATCATTTTAATATATTGATATAAAAAATATTATTTAAATAATTTTTTTTTGAAAAATATCGTTACTACAATATCAAACAAGCTCTAAATACGCATTTAAAAACCATGAATTTAGTTATGGTTGTGACTTTTAAGTTTTTGATATTACTTTAAATTCTAATATAATAGCCCTCTTATTTTTATAAGCTATAATTTTTATATTTTCGAAAATCACATCCATAAATCTAAACAACAATTTCTCCATTTCTACAAAAACTCAAAACAGTACCAAGAACATCCAACCCCAAATATGACATAATCTAGCAAATGAAACTTCATCCTTGTGAGATGAAGTCTAATGTTACACAGCGCGCATAGGTTTCAAGCTGTCTTGGTCAAACCATGTCTTTATTTACACATGACTGAAGTAAGCTTCAAACCTACGAGCACTTCTGCACTACAAGTTTAATTTTAAAGTCAACTGACTCCTAATTTTTATTAACCCTTCCACTGTTAGAACTCGGGTCGGTCTAGCAATCTGAACAAGACTTCAATTTACTCTTTTCACTACCATCTTCTTGAGCAATAAAGCACACAAACATTAGAGGAGTCAACTGATGTCACATGACCAAGGAAAAGAGGTTACCAATGGCAGACACTGAAACACATTCCTCAGCTTCAGGATTCATCTGTTGAACAATAGCTCAAATGGACCAGAGCTAAATTCGACACGTCCAATCACCGAGAATCCTTCCGATTTTCTATCATGCTGCTTTCACACAAAAAACGAGACTGGAGTATTAACAGTTTATAGACTTGACATTGACACTGAAAGTTTCTTGATCGCTGCTCTAAAATGAAATGGCATAGTATACTGACCTTCATTAAGCAATGAAATTTGGAGTAGAAGCTGAATCCATGCCATTTCTTCCCCTTGGCTGCATGAAACCACAAACCTACCAAAGCCCTATACCCAAAACTCATGACCCAACCTGCTCCTAGTACTTGGCAAATCCAGCACCTTGAGCCTTCCCCAAAACTGATTCTATGCCGTCGAGAAACAAACCAAATCTTTTTGCCACAGCAAATCCTGCATGCATGCCATCAACTGCGGCGCTTACAATCCCACCAGCATAACCTGCTCCTTCACCTACTGGGTAGAGCCCTTTCAAGGACAAACTTTCATAAGTGTCACTGCTACGAGGAATCTGGATAGGAGAGCTGGTTCTTGTCTAGAAGAACAAATGATGAGTGTGAAAATAGATCAATGCTTAAGAAGCAAGTTTGAGAAAATATGCAGTGCACAAGATAGAAAATGTGAATCCATTAAAAAAAAATGCACGTTGGATGTATTGCAAATCTTGTGTCGCTACATGTCTGGAAAAGATAAACAGAGCTACCTCTACTCCATGGAGAAGAGCCTCATTGGAGATAAATCCTGGTAACTGAATATTAAAACATGCATAGGAAATTGTAAGTTATTTTTTAATTGAGAGAGTATTCAAGAGATATGCAAAGAAATGTAGCTTAAGATGAAAATGCTAAAACCTCTTTGTCAAACACGGAGACTGAATGCCGCAAAGCATCTGTGATGTGCATCGGAAATAACTCATGGAGCTTTGCTGCTTTCACCCCTAACCGATAGCTTGATGGGGGCAAAGATGTTACTGGCAAAACAAGGAAAGTTAAATAGGGTAGATTCAGAAGTAAAATATCCCTGGAAATTAAATTTACATTCTACCTGGAAACTTGCTGTCTAGAAAATCAGTAACTGTCTGCACAGGCACTACAAAGTCTCCTCCTCCCATTACAGCCGCTCTTCGCTCAAACTCCCTCTAAATGATGAGGAAATTATTTCATGAAAAAAGAAGCAAGAACCTAAAACATGGACTTCCAATATAGTACAAAGATTTGAATCAATCTGGTGGAAATTAGTAAGGACTAGACCAGCCAGTGTGTGGGGTATAGTAATTCAAAACCTCTTTTATGAAAAATATGAAATTTGCGATAATAATATCAGCAAGAGGCAAACAAAAATATTTATTGTAAAATGAAATTATCTTAGATTCTTATGGAGCTTTGTTTTCTATATAACTAGCAAAAAGCTAAAACTTTATAATGCAGTAAGCGATTGATATTAAGGAAAGAATAATGTAAACAAGAGCAGAAAGCCTACCTGGAAGTCAATCCCTGCAAGAGGCCCATGAAAATCCAGGGAATTAAAGTCCTGTGTCGAGACTGTGACAACAAGTGCAGCATTTGCCCACTTAGAAGCACGACGAGAAAATGACATCCCATTGATGCACAGCTCAGATGGATCTGTACTGGTCAGGACAACCTGCGGTCACCAATTTAAGCACCCACATAAGTGGATACATTCAAGGTTTTATTTATGTATAATCTTCCCGTCTTTCCCAATTCCTAGGTTTTAACTTGTCCCTCACTGGTTCTGATTCAATAGAACTTTTTTAACAGCATTACAAAGTAGTAACCAGTGACACCCGCAAGTGATGGCAACAAGTTCAGTTTATAATCCTGAAATGCACAATTACTTGCAAAATTTCAAAATTTTCATGTTAGACTGAATTTATCAAGTATTCAGTCAAGGACTAAGCATGTATTTTCAGGTGTAACAAAAGTAAAAAGCAAAGTGACTGAAAGGCAGTGTTCAAAAGAACAGCTACATTCAAATCTATATTCTTTGCAGAAAATATAAAGATGGACAAGTATACCTGTCCACCAGGACACATGCAGAAAGAATAGCAACTACGACTTGTAGGCCCTGAACTTGAGGGTGTCTTCCCATCCTCTCTACTAACATAACTAGCGACCTTGTAATCTGCCACTGGTATTTTCCCCCGTCCTCTATGAACTTCAGTGCTCAGACTTGAATACTGCAAATTTGTATAATTGGAGTTGCAAGAGCAAAACAGAAAGAATGCTATTGGATTTAGACCAGAAGTAAAATATTATGAAGAGTCAAGCCAGTTATCAGTTCATCTACATGATAGAATAGGAAAAGAGATACATAACCAACCTGTACACTGTTTATTAGCTCTTGAGGGTGTTCGATTCGCAAACCAACCTGTTTAATCAAGCAACTTACTATGAAAATGGCAGGAAAGTCTCAAGACACCAAATAGAAAATAAGAATAGAGCAGAACATCGATAACCACAGCATGGGTGTCACATAATAAAGACAAAAGAATTAAAGATATTCATGCTGAACTGTAACAGACGACCAATAAAATGAATTTTTAACCCTAGTTTTTTTTGGGTGTAATTTTGCTGGTAGTAAATTTGAAGTGGCCTATTTCAGATCAGAAATGGCACAATAGAAGCACTGCAAAACCACTTCACAGATTTATTTACACTGTCTAGACCAAAACAAATCATGCACTTCTACCCTGAATTGACCATTAATGAAGCTCTCATCAAGTCAATTTGAGTTTGACTCTTATTGTGGTCAACTGATGACCACACATGCCAAATCCAGTGGCCAAACAGAAGCTTACTTCCTTGATATATACCATGAATAAATGGTGTTCTGTATGAAGTAATTTGGTGGACCAAAGAAGTGAATGGATGACCAATCATTGTCAAGTTCTTTTATTACACGAGATATAGGAGAAAAGGATTCTGAACTCACAGCAAAATCTTTTGGTATCAACTCAATATCATGGGAAAGAAGCATGTGATATATATCACGAGCAGAATGGCCCACAGCCAGAATGACAGCATCAAACCCCAACTTATGGCAATCCAGCTTCTGTTTGTCTCTTGAATCAGAAACTTTGACACCCACAACATGACCATCCTCTACTATCAGATCATCGACCCTTGTCCCAAACTTGATTGAAACCTGAGGCAGTAAAGTTTTCTGGGACTTAACAGAGTGGAAAACTGCAGTAAAGAAGCAAAATCAACAACTTGTTTCAGATAGGAGAATGCTGAATCAGCAACTTACACCCTGTCCCTGTAGATTTTGGCGAAAATTGCGGAGCAATGGAACCAGCCTATCAGTTCCCAAATGAGGCTTTCCATCAATCAAGATGTTTCCCGGGGCTCCAAAGTGAACCAGAGTTTTCATAACCTGAGATTTACATAAATATTAGATAACCCATGCAATTGCTGAAACTAGAAGTATAGAAATTGTTTATAAATTTTGTTTAGCAGGATTCTACTAATAAGACTAAGAGCGATAAGATGAAAAAATGCAAAAATAAATGGGCAATATGTGGAAAGACATGAAAAGAAATAATTCTAGCAGTTTTGCAAGTATTTTAACCCAATAATTTGAATAATAATGATGTTTTTAACTGGAAAACCCACATCTTCATGATGGCACAGCTAAATCTGCAACCACCAAGCTAATAATCAAAAAACTTTATTCATACTAAAATGCAGCTCTCAAAAGGAACTTATACCAAGTTAGAAACATGCATGAATAAATTGGACCTGTAACAGCATCTTCCAATAAAACTATATGCAAGCTTCTTATTAAAAAAAAAACACCAATGGATTTCAGGAAATTATCAGAGATATAACCTGAAATGTAATATTGCTAGTTAGGTGAGACCCCCAGAATCTAACTAGAACTTAAAATTCATGTCAATTAACAAACGCAGGCAAGCATTTGTGAGACAACCGACAGAAAATCATGGATATAGTAGAAGAGCTAATATTTGTAAGAGATAGTATGTATAGTGCAAAAGCAATGCATAGGAGATTAGATCAGAAATATGAGGAATGGTTCTCACCGCCAAAACACTGTCACTGTTCCTTCCAATTCTAGTTACTAGCTTTCCATCACTCCAAGTACCTGCACCACCCTGCCATACATAAGTCCTTTATATGACTTGGTATCAGACAAGGAAAGAATGCTCACCAAATATAAGTAGGTGATGGGAAAATAACAAATAAACAGACAATGTCAAATCAAAGAAGCAAAATGAAAGCCAGAATATCAAACAAATATAAAGAAAAACATATTTCATTGTTGCAATTCATATTCCAGGTTTTCAGCCATTCATGGGCATGTTAACCCAAGCTAGCAATTAAAGGCAGAAAATATGTCAGTCCTCAGGCATGGGTAATTATAGTAGAGCTTTCGCTAATTACAAAATAACTTTTGAACCAATGTCTGGGAAATATAGCAGCATATTTGGAATGGGGTCACTGAGTGCCATGATGTAACTTTAGGGATTGAGTTGCACATGTATCTGAGATGCTTGGCTTTCAATTCTTTGAAGCATCACAGTGCAAGAATTCATTCAGCCATATACAGAGCACAAATGATCCGTTAATCACTTGTCTAACCATTCTAGCTCATTAGATGCAACTTTAATGGGAAGGTTCAAATCATTTAAATGGAGACTGGGATCAAACTTGAAAAGGAATGTAATAAATAGACAAATGAACTTGACAAAACAAATACTTCAGATAAACAAAATGAAGACCATGTACTTGACAGAATAAACACAAAAAATAATAAAAAATTAAGTTGTAGTTAAAAAGTTTCTCGGTGCTGGAATGGCAATGTGCAAAATCATTACAACACTTTTAAGAAGCCAAGAATCAACAAGATAGTTTCATTCTAGGAATCACAATCAGAAAGACTCGATCCAAAACAAAACTATTGATTCGCACACAAGATACTAAAACAACCTTCAACAAGAGTACTAAGTGAAGCAAGATATAACCTCCCCAAAGCAAAAATTGCTCTCCAATTCCAAAACCCGCCGAACCATCAAAGCACCAATATCACGGCCCCTTTGTTCAACTGGCTGGCCTCTTTCTATCAAAGTAACATCTGCACCAAGCTCTGCAAGAACCAAAGAAGCAAACAACCCAGAAGGCCCGCTACCCACAACTGCAATTTTCGGTTTTCTACTCCCCGTGTACTTATATGTACCCGCATTGCAGGAATAACCATTAACACCACCTTCTTTCAGCAACCTTTCTCCCTCAACCTTCTTACAATCTTGTATTATACTAATTATATCACCCGAGACTCTTTCTAGAGGCATATGTTCTATAAGCCCAACTCTAGGCTCTAAGTCCGAAATGAAATCAATGGTACGAGGTTCTAGATTTATAAGTTCACTCACATTCATATCCACTGTATACACAAATTTTGCCTCCTTTAACATCTGAAAAAAAATTAAAAAAACATTACCAAAACAAATTACATGGAAACAAAAATAAAGGTTTTTTTTCTAACTGTTTACCCATGAAGTATGAAATTAAAAAACTCGAAATTTAGGATAATCTCAATCAATTTAAAAGAAAGCGAGCAGAAACAGCAAGCCCGTATTAATAAAACTGACCTTTCTCGCATCAAACGATTTCCTAATAACCGAAAATGCTTCTGGGGGCAACATTGAAGCAACCTGTTGCAGTTTTAAGTAATTAAAAATGGTAAAAAGAGTGATAAATTTCGTTTTCAAAGAGAGGCTGACAAGATTATTACCGGGAACTTGATAGCTTTGGCAATTTCTTGAAGCAACCCGTCGGAGACGCCGAGAAAGTCCTTGCCGGGGTCGTTTTGAACGGAAACAGCAAGCTTGGATAGCCTCCAAATGCCATCAAATTTGTTCTTGACATCAGTCAGAGCTTCTTTGTGCTTCAACTTGAGTTTCTTCTTCTCTGAGGGATATCTTTGCTTTCCCGTTCGTTTTGCGGCGCAGAGGATTTTTGGTAGTGTTTGGAAATGGGGAAGTCTACGAGTGGGATAGGGGAGGATTGAGGTGCCGTTTGGATAGGGGAGAGAGAGGGGAAGGAGGCTGGGGCGCAGAGCGGACATGGTTGGAGGAGCCGTCTGAGTGGAGATATTTTTCGAAGGACGTTGTTGTTTTGAATGTTATATATGCTCTTAACATGAAGGGTTCAAATTTTATGGTAAAATTTCTGCTGAATCTATCCATCATTCGGATAGGCTGCCTTCTCGCTTGTTACATGGAAATTGTTTTTTATAAATCAATTTCCAAACTTTTTTTGTATTTATTTATTTCTAAAGAAATTGATTAATTAAAACACTTTTAAGTTATATATAAAAAAAAATTGCTTGGTTTATTATATAAGTGTTTCACTTTTATTTTGGATGGAAATATTTTTAAAAAATTATAAAAAAATTCTTGTTATTTATTGATTATTTAATTTTTATATATTTTTTTTAGTTTTTTTTTAATTTCACCCTTTAAAAATTAATTTTTATATCAATTTTAATTTTAATTTTTTTTTACTATTAGATTTGATCATTATTTTTTTATTGTTATCTTCTTCTTTTTCTGTCTACTAAATGCAATGTAGGATTTCTAGTGTTGAAGAAGGTTCATCTTTCTAAAGATGTTTTTCCGGCTTGCAAGAATTATTCCGGCACAGAACCCACATCGGACAAACATTTTTCAGAGCAATCATTCCAATTCTCCGTCTCCAAAATACCATCTCCGCCAATTGAGTCTATCTATGTTCTTAACAGAATGGTTTTTGCAATCGAGGAAAATATTTTTGATATTAACACATAAATTAATTTAAAAATATCAAAATATTTTAATTTAAAATTAAAAAAAATCAAGTTTTTTTTTAAAACATTTTGAAACCAAATATCAAGATTCCATTGTTTTTCAATGAAGAAGCCTCCAACGCTTTCTGGGTTGTGTTTGGCTGCATGGTTCAGGCTGTTCTCCTACACGTGGCATAGATTTGTTCTGTGAAGGCTAAATAAAACGAAATAGAAACACAAGTTATTGCCTATTACCTAAAGAGCTAAAACAGCTCAGTTTCTACTGTAGCGCTAGACTCATTGTCACTGTTCACTAGCAATTTGCGCTGGTGCTCCGCGCGAGCATGTGCACCTTTTTTTTTTGCACAGCTATATGTTTTGTAATATTTGCGGTGAAAATGACAAGAACTGCTTGTGGCCGAGCGGTTGTCCGCGCTGCGCATCAGCGCGCGCGAGTTCGAGGCGCTCAAACGGCAAAACTGATTTCGTTTAGCTTTTTTTTTTTCTCTTCCGGATTACTTTTTTTTTCTTTTTTCATTTATTCGTTTCTTGCTTTTCTTTCTTGCTTTTTTATTACTTTTTTTTTTCTAATTATTTTTTTTTCTTGCCTTTTTTGTTTCTGTTATTATGTTTTTTTCCTATTTTTTTTCTTCATATTTTCCCATGAAATATTTTTTTTTTTTGTTATACTTTTTTTTAAAACTTATATATATTTATTTTGTATAATCAGAGTGTTTAACAAGCTTAAACGTACCATTATTAATCCTCGGATTCAGTGTTTTTTATAACTTTTTTTTTCTTCATTATATTTTTTTTCCATGAATTTTTTTTTCTGGTTATATTTTTTTCCTTTTTCCACTTATATATATATGATCGAGGTGTCCGAGCTAGCTTAAATACACCACGATTAATTCTCGGATCCAATTTTTTTATAGTTTATTTTTTTTTTCCTACTTTTGTTTTTTTTATTATTTTTTGCTTTTTTTTTCTTTCCGGATTACGTTCCATTATTCGTTTTTTTTTTTTTTCTTTTTTATTCGTTTCTTTATTTTTTTGCTTTTCCTTCTTGCTTTTTTATTACTTTTTTTTCTAATTATTTTTTTTCTTGCCTTTTTTGTTTCTGTTATTATGTTTTTTTCCTTTTTTTTCCTTCATATTTTCCCATTAAATATTTTTTTTGCTGGTTATACTTTTTTTTAAAACTTATATATTTTTTTTTGTATAATCAGAGTGTTTAACAAGCTTAAACGTACCATTATTAATCCTCGGATTCAATGTTTTTTATAACTTTTTTTTTCTTGATTATATTTTTTTCCATGAAGTTTTTTTTTCTGGTTATATTTTTTCCCTTTTTCCACTTATATATATATGATCGAGATGTCTGGGCTAGCTTAAATACACCACGATTAATTCTCGGATCCAATTTTTTTATAATTTATTTTTTTTTCCTGATTTTGTTTTTTTTATTATTTTTTTTCCATGGAATATTTTTTTTCTGGTTATATTTTTTAAATTTATTTCTTTTTCTACTATATATATATATATATATATATATATATATATATATATATATATATTTATGATTGGGGCTAGCTATAGCGCGCCACAATTAATCTCCAGATCCAATTTTTTTGTTATAACCAGGGTGTCCAAACCAGTTTATGTGTACCAAGACTAATCCTCGAACCTTTTTTTTTTGCCAAAGTGTTTTTCTTATATTTTTGTTATATATATTTACAGTATAAGCTAAAATAATTCGCCCTTTTACTGTAGCAACACTGTTCACACACACACAAAACACTGTGTACTGGACATTTGATCCACTGATTCGCCCCTACATGAGCTCGGTGGACTTCTTTTTTTATACAGGGCTGCTTTTTTTGTATTTGTAGTGTAAAAATGTCAAATGAATGGTTGTGGCCGAGTGGTTCTTTGCGCGTTGAAAAATGTTGTGCGTAGGAGTTCAAACCACTCAGCCAACAAAACTGATTTTTCTTTCTTTCTAAAAAACAGGTTTTAAAAAAAAATTGTTTTTTTTTCAATAACTGATTGTTGTTGTTTTTTTACAATTTATTTTTTGATAACTGAGGGTACTCGCCAAGTTACGCGCACCACGACTAATCTCCAAATCCACTTTTTTTTTACATTTTTTTCCCTGTTTTTTTTCCACTTATACATTTTTTCCTATTTTTTTTTATAACCGAGGTGTCCGGGTCAACTTACATGCACCATGATTTTTTCTTCCCAAGTATATATTTCTTTTGTTCCGGGCCAACGTGGTGCATCACGAATAATCCCTGGACTAACTTTTTTTTAATATTTTTTCTGTTTTTTCCCCCTTATATATATTTTTTTATATAATCAGGGTGTCTGGATCAGCTTACACGCACCATGACTATTATTATTTTATAGAATACCTAAAGAAGATTGTAATTCCAAAACGTACTTAGTATATATATTTTAAGGTGCTAATATGAAATAAATAACAGAATATAACAGGCATAAAATCAATCAGTTTTCCACATAGATAGAAGCTTAGCGCAACGCGCGGGCAAGTTCGCTCGCTATAAGCTAAAACAGAATGGGTATTTTTCACTGTTCATTGCACTTTTAACCCAGACTCATATACACTGTGGATTGGAATAGCAAACACTATATACTAAGATAAGTATTATTTGAATGCATGCTGGGATGAACAACAAAATTATTTGGCTAAGTCGTTAAGTGCGGGGGCCAAATCACGGGAGTGAGAGTTTAAATCTCTCTAGCTGTAAATATTTTTAAAACAGTAATGAACAGTGATTTTACTATTCATTATTGTTTAGAAAAGTCCTTTCCGTTTGTTTTTTTCTTTTCCTTTTTCAGACTTCTCTTTTGTTTTTTGTTTTTTTTAAATAGGGTATATGTGCAGCTTACGCGTACCATGACTAATCTTCAGATCCATTTTTTTAAACATTTTTTCCCTGTTTTTTTTTTCATTTATATATTTTTTTTAATGACCGGGGTGCCCGAGTTAGTTTACGCGCACCATGATTTTTCTTCTCATTACTGTTTAAAAAGATACTTTCCCCTTGCACTTTTTTTTATAACCAAGCTTCCTTTTTTGTTTTTAACAGTAATTTTCACTATTTGAAAATGTGTTTTATATTTTATTCTTTTAACCGGGCTTTTTATTTGTTTTTTTTAACCTACGTATCGGTAGCAACTTATGCACACCACGACTAATCTCTAGATCTATTTTTTTTAAAACGTTTTTCTTCCCTGTTTGTTTTTCCACTTATACATTTTTTTTCCATGACAGGGATTTCCGGGTTAGTTTACGCGCACCATAATTTTTTTCTCATTACTGTTTAAAAAGGTGCTTTCCCTTGCAAATTCTTTTTATGACTGGCTTCATTTTTCTGTTCTTTTAATAAAACATGGACCTTTTTTCATATTTTTTAACTTTTTAATAACCGGGTTTCTTCTTTGTGTTTTTTTTTACTAGGGTATCTGTGACAACAAATTTCTAATAAATCATTTCATCTTCTTAGCAAATTTTCTAACAAATTTTATCAAAAAAAAATTAGCAATAGCAACATTCAATCACTTTTTGGTGGAAAAAAAAGTTTTTAACATATTTTATCAATTATAATTTTACTAATTAAATATTAAAATAAAAAAATACAACACGTATAAAATCAATCAGTTTTCTACATAGATAAAAAAACTCAGCGCATCGCGCGGGCAATTCGCTCGTTATGGTCTATTTGGTAGGGCAATTAAAAATATATTTATCTTGCCAAAAATATTAAATTAGTTTTTATTTTATGATTTTAATAATTTTATATTGAAAATAAATAAAAACTGAAAAAAAATATTTTTATATACTTAAAAATATTTTGCATTACAATATCAAACATCCACTTGATTATTAATTAGTTTTTTGAGCTCTTACGTATTTATTTTTTCAAACCTTAAAAAAAGTTTAGACATCAAGATCAACTTCAAATCAATCATGGTCAGCTTCAAATCAATCATGGTCCAAAACATAAAACAAAGATAATCTCATGGATCTCGAAACAATTAGAAAGCCTAATTCTAACCAACCTTGAAGGCTAAAAATAAATAAATAAATAAATAGTCCAGCAAAAATGACTTGAGTAAACCTATATTGGTGGGTAGTGTTATGCTGTGGGCAGAGACAAAACAAAATTAGTGCTGAAAAAAAAACTAAGGTGATGATAGAAAAAAATTAAGACTCATGTATCATTGAGTTGTCCATGTTTAATAAACTCGATTAATTTAATTATATATATATATATATATGTATGTATGTATGTATGTATGTATAAAAAATAAACCTAATTTAACAAGATGAAAACACTACATAAACCAAAGATAAACTCTTAAACATTTATTAATCATTCAAATTTATGACTCGTAAAATTCTAGACACAAGCTTAATAAAAAACCTAATTCTTAATCAAATTAATGTTGAACAATGAAATAAAATAAAAATTAATTTTTTTTTATCAAAAGCAAGAAAAATAACAATAAAAAAATAAAAATCAAACTTGATTGAAAAAAAAAACAAGAAGAATGAAATGATAAATTAATAAATTTAAAAACAATCTTAATTAAAATACACACGTCGCCCAAAAAAGAAGGAATCGTCGAGACAAATAAAACCACACTTAGAAACACTATTATTTATTTATTATTATAAGCAGTCATATAAGCTGTCTAAATATAACTTGCAATTCATACACTAGCACATGTACTGCATGTCCTAATAATTATTTTTTATTATATATTAATTAAATACCAAAATTTCTAAAAGATAGTTAGAATACATGAGTCAATACAACACTTGATTTTTTTATATGTGTTTTAAAATAATTTTTAACTTATATTTAAATTAACACTTTTTTTATTTTTTGATTTAATTTTTTTAAACAATGGTTATTTTTAAAACTATTTTGTATATATTTAAATTTTAAATATATTATTATACTTCATATATATATTTTTATATTTTATATAATTAAAACTCATTTAAAAAATATTTGTTTTTGAATAATATTTCTAATAAATGTAACCTTGCAAGATATCATTTTCTTTTATTTTTTTCATTAATTTTATGTGTTTATTTCTAATATTATTTTATCAAATAAAAAAATAATTTTAATAAACAGAGTCATTAAATACAATCATGCAAATAATCGATATTCCGAGATCAAATATCATGATTTACATCCATTTCTTTATTTTTTATATATACATATTTAGTTATAGCTAATGTTTTTTTATAGACACATATGATTCTCAATGTATTTAATTAAATAGATGCATAAATTTTTTAATTTATAAATAATATTTATTATGTAAAAAAAATATAAAAAATTAGATATTTAATTTTTTTTATTGAAAAAATATTCCACCGGTGATGAAGCGCGTGGGTGTACCGTGTATGAATGAATTAGCGAAAATAAAAATAAAAATAGAAGGACTCTAAGAGATGGTGTTTGGCTGCGTGACATATTTAAGCCCTTATCCAGAAATAAGAGT
Source organism: Salix arbutifolia (assembly GCA_025169955.1). Taxonomy (NCBI): domain Eukaryota; kingdom Viridiplantae; phylum Streptophyta; class Magnoliopsida; order Malpighiales; family Salicaceae; genus Salix; species Salix arbutifolia. The sequence goes on from CM045902.1 coordinate 2,823,520, forward strand.
TACTTGAACAGGACAAGAAAACCAGCCACGAACTTGTCTGTTCACGTACACGGGCACACTTGCCAACCAACCATACCTGTACTTGTACTTGTCCCTTAAGAAAATCAAAACATAAACAAGGATAAAGAAACAACTCTTCCTCGATCAAATCACCAAGATCACCATGGGCAACACATCCTCGATGCTCACTCAATACGACATCGAAGAAGTCCAGCAACACTGTAACCACACCTGTACGTAATTCCCTCGCCTTCTCCTTCTTCTTCTCTCCACTCAATCAATTTACAATTGCATTTAATTAATTAACATGTCTGTGTAGTTTCGCAGCACGAGATAGTGTCGTTGTACCAGAGGTTTTGCCAGCTGGATCGAAACGGATGCGGTTTTGTCCCATCCGAGGAGTTCCTTTCCGTTCCTGAATTCGCCGTCAATCCTCTCTCTCAGGTTTTGCATTTTAATTTCTCTCTCTTTTCATATGTATTGTAATTTTTTTAGTGATTTTTTTTTATTGTTTGGAGTAATAGAGATTGTTGAGAATGGTGGATGGATTAAATTTCAAGGAATTTGTGGCATTCCTGTCTGCATTCAGTCCTCGAGCTCCTTCGCAACTCAAATTCGAATGTAATGTTATGTTATTTTATATTAATTTTTCAAAAATTGAAACATAAATATAGTCTCCAATCTCCATAGATGTGTTTTATCTTATCGTGTTGTGTAGTTATTTTCAAGGTGTATGATTCGGATGGCAATGGGAAAGTTACCTTCAATGATATGTTGGATGTATTGCATGATTTGACCGGTCACTTTGTATCACAACAACAAAGAGAGGTTAGACTTCAGCCTTCTTTTGGTTTCTTTTTCATATTATTTGGACGTGTTTAGTGTTCCTGTCAAGTTTCATATGTATATGGTTAATCAGTAATGTCGAGACTCAGATAGGAATATGTGTGTGCCAAATTGCTTACTTTGAGTTTGTTTTAGGTATAAAAAGAAGAATGTAAGGGCGCATTTATCTGAGTGAATTTCTTGGAACTTTGTTCAGCTCAGACATTTCTTTTTGTGAATAAGGGACAATCCTGGTCTCAATGGTTTAATATTTCAGGGATTTAATGCTTGCTTAATTCTTCTTACTATACATTTGGAATTATCCTCATATTTTTCCTCTTTTTTTTTTTTTTTATGAAAATAAGAGGCTTATTATATGCTTTATAGAAAGTACATGTGGCACCAGTTTGGGCTACTTAAGACGTCCTTGCAATAACTTTTGGAAGGTTTTTTGGAATGATAATTCTGTAGGTAGTGAATTGATTTGTTGAATTGACTGATCTATTGAGTTGATCTCTCAAAAGCTGCCACGGATTATGTAATTGGTCTCTTTGTATTTTCAGGTGCATGAGAATGGTTTTTGATTTTTCATAGGTGCAGTTTGAGTTTTTATAAACATTCTAGTGCCTCTAGGGAATATCAGATTTAGTAGAGGTTGAGGCAGAGATTTGGTTGAATTGAAGTGAGTTTTATGTGGTGTTATATTTAAGTACCTGGAAAACTGTGGTTGAAAAAGTTTTACAGGCTTGCTGTTAAACTGATCCAAGCACACTGTTCGAACTTTTTCATGGTTTTTGCCTGATGTGGTATGGTTTTAGTTAGAATACATGAGTCACTCCTGTTGAGATAAAATCAAGTGGAAGAAAGGCAATTGTAAACTTTGCAGAATAGTTCCTGTTATTGTCTACAATGAAGTTGAATATTTGAAATTCTTGTACAAATATCTGTTTGTAATGATGTAAGTAGCCATTACTGAAATAACTTAAGAGTTCATTCTTTTTTTTTTATATCAAACTGAGGGCTGGTTATGAAGTGCTTATTGCCTAGTTTGCAAATTAAGAAGTCAAAAAATTGAGGTCCCAATATATGTGATCTTATTGACTAACAGTATCAGATGTCATTTCTAGTTTTTGCTTGGTTAATGTCATAGAAGTAGGATGTGATTTCAAGTTTTTGCTCAGTTAATATCATAGAAGTAGGACTTTGAGAATTTCTGTTCCCTGGTATGTACATCTGGTGTTGACTTGTGCTTTATTGTGGATCCATAATGTTTGGCGCAGCAAGTTCTGACACGTGTCCTTGAAGAAGCAGGCTACTCAAAGGATTCTTTCTTAGTTTTGTCAGACTTTGTAAAGGTACTGTCATTTATATCTGGTATATATGGATATTACAACATTAAAAATTTCATGAGCTTAATAACAAAAAGAAAACTTGATTAACTAATTTTTTGAATTATACTGTGTGTAATATCTTTACCTGATTCTTTCTTTGATCTGTTGTGCACGTGCATTACACATGCACAATAAAAACCAACACCCTTAACTTAGTGACTTTACTGTAAGTTTTATTTTTTATTTCTTCTTTTTCCATTTCCTGTAAGGCCAGAACTATTGTTTTGGACTTTGGATGGCTTTCTAATAGAAAAATCTTTTTTAGTATAGTATGGTTAAACTTGATATTTCATTGACCAAAGGGGGATTAGGTTGACATTTGTGCATTGGGGAATCAGCTTTTCAGGCATAGGTAGAGAATTTGTGATTGCGAAATTGATCTTATAACATGGGAATCCAAGAGTTGATGAATTGCAGTTGTAACTGCTGTTATCAGAGACTGTAGCAGGGTGGTGTTGTGGTATGGCTGCTAAGGCATCTGTGATGGGTGCTTTGATCCTGGAACTATTTTCTAGTCCTTTTCAGTATAGAATCAGAAATCAAGATTTTGGGATGTGGAACTGGATGGTAGACTAGAGTCATTAAAATTCCAGTTTTGTCCTAGAGGTTAAAGATTAGAAGCTTTGGCAAACAGTAAAGTCAATGTTGACATTAAACTTTCCATTTGAACTTCCACCCTTCCATTATTTGTTTCTTTGACAGTGGAGCCCTTCCCATAAGATTATTGAATCATCCATCTAGCGTCTCTTAACATTTAATTAGTCACTGTCTCCACTCAGCTTGTTCTTTAAACTCATCTCTTGCGCTCACTTTTGATTGCTTACTTGCAGATTCTTGGAAATTCTGATTTGAAAATGGAAGTTGAAGTTCCAGTGGACTAGATGCAGTTGGTAGCAAATAAAGATGCAACATCAGCCCAGATAGTGGAGTGTAGACTGAATTCTGTTGGCGAAAAGTGTGAGCTGCAAAACTTCTCTGTAAATCAATGTTCAAATGCATTTGTTGTAAGGCATCTAATTTTGGACCGTCATAGCATCTCACGCTACTTTATGTTGTGGATTCCAATTGGTTGATAATAATTCCAGCAATGAACTATTTTGCAATTGCCAGTGCTGTAAGTCTTCTAGAATTGTCCAAACCTCGCCTGGTGGTCATCTGTAAAACGCTATAACAACGTGCGCATCCGCCTGTGGTCTGAAGAGCTGATACTCTTTCAATGGTCGGAAGAACAAGAAGGGCGGCTAAGAGTCAGTCTCCATTACCCTTTTCTTATATGATTAGAATTTAAGAAATCTTCAATTTAGTACACGTCTTGGATCCTCCATCAAACCGTGTTGGATTCTACTTGTTCAGATGATGGCAGATACCATCATCACTGTTAATGATACTGTTTCAACAAAGTAAGATTTGATATTTTGTGTTGGACTTGGACAGGCCGACATGCTTAAAATAAAATAAATAAATACAAAGATACAGCTCTGCCATCATAATTAGCTTTACTAGTGACACTTGTCTAAACTCCTCCCCTCTCTCAGATGCCGCAGCGTGCGTGGTGATGGCCCTGATGGGGCCTATTAATAGCCGTTAAAACCTCACCTTTTAGCAATTTTTTAGCCTGATAAATATTCTTCAACGCCCGTTGAGTAAAAAAGCAACCAGGGCCCACATAGTAATCATAAATCTATTTTTATTTTTATAAAAAACCCTCAATTAATAGCATGAATTAACAAGCGACAAGAAGATTAACTATCCAGGCAATGGTTTGGGATCAGGTGCATAGTTGTCTTAATTTCTTGTTTTTTTTTTAAATTCCCACTCCATGCTATGTAGAAAATTTTGAATACATAACTTTGAAAGAAAAATTTATTTTTATGTCAAATCTCACATCTGCTTTGTAGAAAAGCAATGGAAAAGCAATGAGATTTCTTTAGCTATGTTGGGAAAGAGAATACGGAAATGATGAGGTTTGCTTAAAAATAAGTGGGGTCTTGTTCTAAGCTCCTGTACAGGTTTTAATGCCAGAAATTCTCAAGCCCTTCTGCCCTGTTTTGCTATTCTTTCGTTTTTTCCAGAGATGCAATTTGCTTCATGGTTGAATTGCTTGGTGTTTTGACCTGACAGTGTGATATCTGGAATTGTTGAAGACGACAGTTGTTGTTTGCTAAAAGCCTTTTATTTTTCTCTATTGGGTCATGCTCTAAGGATTGTAAATATACAAACTGAAGGTGATAGGCTCAAATATCATTTCTTGCTGTGCTTTTTCACGTAGTTTATTTCTTCCATAGAATGATTCATTGTGCTTTCTATTGCTTTGTCCAATGTTTTTTTACCATTTCCCACTCCCTCTTCTTCTATACTTCGGGATTTCCCTGAGATCTTTTCTTCCACACTTCCTTTTGGCGCTAATGATTCATATTTTCACAATTAAGTTGAAAATAATTATAATATCTCTTCATTTGTTTCTGTCAAAACGTTATTTGTTCTGCTATATCTAAGTGTAACATATGAAAATATTGCTTGTTTATGGGATGAAATCCCCCTTTTCACTGGATTATGTTTTCTGAAGGGAGGGTGGTGCAGATGGGGTGTTTGAGATGACAGAGCCACCCAGTTGTGCAAAGGATCAAAGGAATTTATGTTTGTGCTCATATTTATAATCGAAATATTTACAACTTTTGCGTGCAAATGTGTTAGCAAGGGCGGGCAAGTTCTTGACCCTTTACAACTGCCTATCTGCTTGCCTGAACTCTCACACGCGCTTTCTAGTATAATTTTTTAATTCATTGTTTTTGTTGCTGGAGGTACTGAGCGAAATTTGAAATGAATATGCAAAACTTTAAATGGGTTATTGAGACTAAAGAAGAGTTGCTATTTTGTGCACAGGCAGGAGTCGGCATTTAATTTATTGCTCATGGATGGAAGCAGTTTATTACCGGCGCCTGAAACTAATGTAACATCTCTGAAAGAAGCCCTTTATACTCAGCAACATCTTCTGCAAACCCTTTATGCCGAGCTAGATGAGGAAAGAGAAGCCTCGGCCACTGCAGCAAGCGAAGCTTTATCCATGATATTGCGGTTGCAAGGTGAAAAGGCTTCACTGAAGATGGAAGCAGGCCAATATAAGAGAATGTCAGAGGAAAAGATGTGTCATGCAGAGGAGGCTCTGGCAATTGTAGAAGACCTCATATATCAGAGAGAAATGGAGATTGCGTCTCTTGAATACCAAGTTCAGGCATATAGGTACAGACTTTTAAGCATGGGCTATAATGATTTGTGTGTGTATGAGAATACTTATCCGGAGAATCTGTTAATGCAAAGAAACGATCCTTTATTGGGGGGAAATGGTGCCATTGGAAATGGAAGGAGAATCAACTCTCCGCATCAGGTTTCAACCAAGGATGCCAGTTACAATAAAAGTAATATTGAAAGGAAAAACTCTATAGTCCCTGTGCTAGATGCAATGCAAATCAATTCCGAGGAAATTGCAATTCGAGAAGCTATTGATTCAGAGAAGAAATCAGGGAGCTTTTCTGGTGCACACGTTGGTTCATATTGGGAGCAGATCAAAAGGTTGGATGAACGGGTAAAAGAGATTTCTGACGACAAAGATCCCAGTAGGAAAACATCTGCTATCTGGAAAGGTGGCACTTGGTCCCCGTCATTGTTTTCACAAATGGCCATTGACACATCTGACGATCTAAAAAGAAAAGAAAATTCTATTCATTCGGACAAAGTTAAACAGCATCAGGATTCAAGGGCAAGTGTTCAGGATATTTTCGAAGTCCCAAAAACTCTCGAGAGTTGCAAAGCTTCTGAACATCATGTGAAAGAACATCACAAAATGACTTTGGAAGGTGAAAACAGGCTTCAAAAGCCAGATATGGTATCTGAGGATATTCTGATACCGCCCAATAAAGATGAAAGGGGCCTGTTAAAGGCAATGGTGCTTTCCAAGGTCCATGAAAAGAAATGGCCTAGGCCAGAAGATGGGGCAACTTTTCACCTCAACGTGTCTCCTGTGAGCCACCCAACAATTAGTGTAAGCAATTCTCAAGCTGAGTATCAACAGCTGAGTCAGAGAGTTGAGAGGCTTGAGAGAGTAGGAAACAATACAAGGCAAGAAATTGTTGCTGAAGGGGAAGAGGAACTTAGTTTGTTGAAGGAGATACGTGAACAGCTCAATTCAATACAGTCTGAGATAAGAAGTTTGAAAACAAAAAAAACCCATGTTGCAGATAAGTCATCTTTAGATATTCTCCAAGAGGTATGTCTTCTCCTCTCTCTCTCTCACTCACTCGTGCATTCAGGCATAGTTAAGCTAGAGATGGATAACATTGATATTATTCTTATTTTCAGGCAATGCTGTACTTTTGGTTTTAATTCGAGCAATCAAGTTTTTACTGCCTTAATCACCTAATTCTTATGAATTTCCGGGTTTTCATGCACCTGCAACAAGGACTACTTTGTAAGGATGATGTTTTGATCTTGAATAGAGTGAGTATTATACCGTAGATTTGTGGATTTTTTGTTTGATTTGTTGTACAAAACCTATCCAATGTAAATGTTGCTGAGTTCACATCAATCACAGAAGAAGTTTGATTTCAATAGGATGTCTTAGGCATGCTGTCATTTTTGTTTTTGTTTTGTTTTTTCTCCTAATATTGGGATGATGATTGTAAATTATATTCTACACAACTATCTCCACCTTGCTCTGTTTCCCAACCTGTATATGCTCCTTTTCCATTTATTACAGCCTAACATAAAAATTTTAGTGGCTCGACAAATTGGGAGTGATGTAGAACTCTCAATTCCAGTTCATGAGTGGGAAGAACAAGGCTGTTTCAGGTTTCGTTTACCTTCCTCCAAAAGAGGTACCAATAATTATGTCCATGAATTTGTTTCATAGTCGCATGCTATATATATTCACAATTTCTATTTCTTGTGTCTTCTGGTCGGCTAGTTGTCTTCATTGAAAGCAAAATTATGAAGAGCAGATGTCGTTTTCTTCTTTTTGCCCCTCTGATTAGATCTTCTCTTTCGAGATTTAATCATTTTACTCTAGGAGTTGTCTTTCGATCTTAAACAAGAACACCATTTGTCTAGCAAAAGTTATAGGATCATTTGTCACGACCGAGCATCCTCTTACAGTAGAGGTAACCTGACCGGAAACAACCATTCTGGTGAATGACAAGCTTGATACTGCAACTACCATCTTTTTTATTCATTGAACAAATGCCAACACAAGATCATATTGTCACAAATACCAATTTTCTGTGTAAATTTGTTCTCAGATTTCTTGATTTTCGAAGGAGGAATTCAATCCTCTAAATACACATAAAAACCCTAATTTACAGCCTACAATAAATACAATTTATTTCTGTTACAATTTGCTTTCCATATATTATTGATAAGCTGTAAATCCTATGTTCTTGCCATGTATTCATTATTGACACATACCACTCATTTCATCCTTGAGGAGGAATAAATAAATAAATCACTGCATGTGATTCTTGATGTTTTCTCTTATTGGAATCAGGGAAGCAATATGTAAGAAATTCTTTACAATATTAAGTATTAATAAATAATTTCAAAATAATAATCATTTAAGCATTCAAAATATTCTTTTTTTTCTTACTTATTTTAATGTCATTTCTTTGACATTCTATCTATAAATTTTATCAATTATATAAGTAAAACTGTTAAGAAATAATATAATCTAAAAGCTTAAGCTGTTAGGTGAATCTCCAGAATATAATTTATATTATTATCTAACATACTCTTTCAAGTGAAAGTTTTTTAGGCTTGAAACTTGTATATATTCACTACTTTATACTTGTTTTTTCATCAAATAAAATAAAAGTGATGAAATTCGAATTCGTGATCGCTGAATCAATAAAGCTTTGATACCATGTCAATGAACCATCTTATCTAAAAAATTAAATTTTTAGGTGAGATATAGAATATGATTTATATTATTCTCTAAAAAAAACTATTATATTTTAGACATTTATGATATATGTTTTAAATAATAATAATAATAAATATTCACCATATCAATCAACATTACGCTTACAAATTATTTGCAATTAATCATTACAATGGTAGTAGTAATATCTAAAACTCTTTATTAACTATAATATAATTTTTACAAAACACCATGCACCCTTGATTTAAGCAATATTATAAATTATTATTGGAGTATATATTCATTCTACCTTGACAAATGATCGATATGTTTTAAATATCGTTTGCAAAATATTTATAATTTTTTTTAATTATATATTTTTAATACATCAATATGTTTTCCTCATTTTAATTAACATGTTTCTCAATTTTTATCTCTTTAATTCGTGCATCTTGATATTAAATATTGTTTTTGACATCGTTAAAGAGTTTGATATTAGTTTTGGCAATCTTGGTTTTATTAAAGATTAAATTTTTAAGTTCTAAGAGTTTTGGATGAACTTTTAATTCACCCCCCTCTGACTTTTTAAGTGGACGAAGGAACTCGTCTGGCCAAGTGGACGGTGCGTTGCTGCCAACGCATAGATCCACAAGCCAAGGGTGGCGGCATGTGAGGTTGCTGATCGCAAGCTACCATTTCTCCTCTTTGCTTTGCTATCAGCAGTGTTGTTCACCACCACCTGATACAGGAGATAGAAGTGATATATATATATAGCTTGATCTATGATAAACCAAGAGTTTCTCCATAAAAATAACCTTGGACTGGACAAAGATAAATCATTGTCCTGTCCAAAATATACACCAGACACTTAACAACTTAATCTTCATGTTCAAACTGTTAGACCAGCTATTCCTGGAGATAATCCCACAATTGCAGCACATTCCAAATCCGCAGCAGCAACTCAATTCCCTCCAGAACCAGCGTGATCAACGTCTCCTTAATTCCCTCTTTCCCTCAATTCCATTTTGTATATTTCCATGTTTAACTCTTGTAAAGCTGTAACTCTCTGTAACACCCGTATGGTGAATTGCTCTATTTAAATCAAATGAAGAAGATGGAGAAGTCAAGTTGGCCTCTCGGTTTTCACTATCATGTACTGTGTTTTTAAGCTCTTTCACAAACTGTATATCAAACATATCACAGTCTGTCCAAAATATACAACCTGAATGTATGTGGCTAGCAGAATTCAATAATCTTCGTGTTCATGATATTTTCCTTCTTTCTCCCACTGTCTATATTCTTTGTTTTGCATCCTCATCGCTTATGGCTCGGGATATTACGTTTGTTCCCTGGTGTTTTACATGTATTAGAACATGTAAATTTGTATTTTATTTTAACATGTATTTATAGCCTAGGCAGCCAACGGCATAAATACATATTCAAACTCAATGAAAGAATTTGAACTGCTTGCCCGTTATTGATTTGTTTCATTGATTAAATACACTGACTGGAATATGAAAAGCCAGTTTGGCTATAAATGCCGTTGGCTGCCTAGGCTATAAATACATGTTAAAATAAAATACAAATTGACATGTTCTAATAACATGTTAATTTGTTTTAACAGACCAAGTTTCTCTGTAAATTTAACATCTGTACCTGAAAGACACTTGTGAATAGCGTTGGTTATGGAAGTCATTATCATGGAGCACTAGATCACACTCACCTTCCTCTTTCATGCTCAAGGAGTATTTTATGGAGTCCGTGTAGCTAGTGGGTTAGACACTGGCCTGTGCTATCATTTGCAACTGCTTTAGAACTACTCATAATTCAATCTTCCTCTAGAATTCAAACTTTTAATTATGCATGATTAGATTATCTTCATTTATGAGTGCAATGACTAAGGATAGTGAATGAGCTTTGCAGTTTATGGAAGAACACTCCGTATGAGGAAAAAGGTAGTCGAAGTGAGGAGGCAGAAATAATGAAATCTTCTGCTTTTTCTATCATCTTCTTTGGGAGGCTGGTGTGTTCATGTCTCAGAGTTTTCTCATATTTTGCAGTAGAGCTCCTTCCAAATTAAAACTAATATTTGTGCAATGAGGAATAAATTATCATTGGAGAAAATAGACCTTGGAAGGTGCAGCAGGGTAATGGTATTAGTCTTGCGGATTTAAGTTTGGTGGAATCTTTATTACAACAACAACAAAAAATTTGTTGGAATTTTGTGAAAGAATTAGAATAATTGGCACCTGGGATTTAATAGGCATGGTTACACCAGACAATGACATCACTTGTATATTTGCATTTGAACAAGTGAGCAGTTATTAATGATCTGATGCCAGAAATAATGCTCCTTTTCAATATTTCTTACGAATACAGCTTTCAATTTCCAGGAGGTGTCAGGAACTGTTTGATTGGTAGCTGTGCTAATTAATATCAGTAGATAGTGTACCAATACCTTCAACATTTTTGGTTGCTTTAGTAGCACAGGAAAGGAAGCACAGGAAAGTTGGTTTGCTGAAGTCATGCTATGAAATTGTTTCCATATATTTCATTATAAAAATCACAAAAGTAGAGGGGGGGAAAGAAAGAGGAGGTGATGGTAGGTTTATGAATTCTGATGGTCACTCAACGACCGAGTTGCCAATTATAGAAAACTGTAGCAAGATATTGGCAATTCGTGTTTTTCCAGGCAAGCAAGCACACAATTTAGTTTATAAGAGATTAGGACAGTGATCTGTCTTCAGGATAGTCTCGATCGAATTATTTCGACCTTCTGTGGCATCTCTATTTGGTATTGATCTGAGTTTTTTGTTAATATATTGTTCAGAGACAATTTGACCAACTGCAGCAACCATTGTCGTCAGGGGACATATCCCTATTCTATGTGAAAGTGATGAAAAGGTTCCGGGTGCTTTTTATGATTAATATGAAAGTGAGCACAGGCTTATTATTATAATCTTCCACTAACTGCTTAGTTTAGGCAAATCCATATCACAGGTAGGCTAAAAGGGATCAAAGTGCTTTTTCTGATTATAGAAACCACTGTGTTTCACACCATAAACAAAATGCTGATATTTTAAAGAGAGGAATAAACTGGAAGAAAAAAGACAGGTTGAAGCATCAATGCCTAGTTCATAGTTGAAATATGATTCAGAGTTCACAATCTAGTGAAATCAATTAAAAAATTACCAAATCAAAGGAAGTTTTTGGATGGTTTTGATTAAAAATATGACTAGTAAGGGATAGAACTGCTTTCAAGCTTAAAAAATCCATTGGACGGTGTAAAGAAGATTTTCTTTATGATTTAACAATTATCTTTCTGATCTTTTCAATTCTCCAGGAAACTTCTGTCAAAGGTAAAGAAAATAACCCAAGAATACACTTTTGCGAAAAAGTCAAAACTATGGCAAATAGCTAATCAACAAGGCTATTGCATTGAGTTAAAATCAATTTATTACCATGAAAATAATCAAACAATGACTAGAAGTTTCTAAGATTCTGAGATTTTGATGAAACTACTTTCAGTGCCATTGCAAATTCAAGAAGCACTAGCCTTAGGATATGATTCTTCAATCACCAGGGAAGGAGGATTAGAGAGATACTGCTTTAGGCTACCCATTTCACTGGCTACATCTAGCATGCTTGGTCTTGTTGGGGGATTATTTTGTGTGCAAACAAGACCAAGCTCAATCAATTCCAAGACTACATCACTACATATTTTGTTGTAGGATCCCTGCATGACAGATGGAGCACACCTAAGCACTGCTTGATCAACTATGGGCTTGAGCTTGTGGGGATAGTGATTCTTAACCCATTCATGCAAGCTTGAACCTTCATGAAATAGAACATCTGTGGGGCGCCTTCCTGTTATGATTTCTAGCAGGAGGACTCCAAAACTGTAAACATCTCCTTGCGTTGAAGCACGTTTTCCCATTCCATATTCTGCATGAGATCAAGTTGACAAGGAAATTATTAATAAACGTAACAGGGTATTGAAAACGTTCCTCACTTTCCATGAGGAACATGCATTATAAACCATTTCATAATTTCGAAATAATATTACCAAGCTGTTGCAGAAAGTAAGAACATACCAGGGGCAATATAGCCGACAGATCCACACAAAAATCCATCAGTTGAGCTAAAGGACACTGAGTCATCTGTTGAATTACTATCATCAGCACCTCTAATCAATCTTGAGATTCCAAAGTCAGTTATCAAAGCTGTCATGTCTTCATCAAGAAGAATATTGCTTGGCTTGAGATCACAGTGCACTACTCTAACAGGAGAATAGTGGTGCAAGTAGGCCAACCCTTCAGCCACATCATTACATATGCTAACCAGCTGAATCAAATCCAGCCCTGTATTTAGTCCATGGCTAGGGTATAAATGCCTTTCCAGGCTCCCATTTGACATGAGAGGAAGAACAAGAGCCTTAAAGTCTGGTTTGCTGCATATTGTGATGATCTTGATCAAATTTCTGTGTTTGGCTCGCTTCAGGACTCGGCATTCTCTTTTGAAGCTTCCTGAAATTTCTCCAGCTTCCTTTGAATCCAATACCTTAACAGCAATCATTGTATTGTCTTGAAGAACGCCCTTGTAGACACGGCCAAACTGGCCTGAACCTATGAGGCTTGAGGCGCTAAACCCCCCTGTAGCTTCAATAAGCTGTCGATATGAGATTCTTGGATGTTTGAGGTCTTTTGTTTCTTTGTCCTCATCTTCCAAGTCGCCTCCATTGAATATCACCGTTTGACTTCTGAACTTTGACCTGAGGACGAGTGGGTATGCAAACATGCATAATAAGGGAGTCGCAAACAGTGACAGTAGGACAGGTAAAATAAATGAAAGATGAACATGTCCCCTCCGGCAGTTGGGCATGCCCTTTATTTCTCCACAAAGGCCATCATTGCCACGGAAGGAGTCTATTGTCAGGGAAGAAAATGCTTCGCTGCTTGATATGTTCCCAGAGAACCTGTTGAAAGAGAAGTTGAGATGCTTGAGAGTCGGCGATGCCTCCATAGATTGTGGTATGTTTCCACTCAATTGGTTTGAAGATACGTCGAGTTCTTTAAGGTAAGGCAACTGCCCTATTGTAGCTGGAAGAGGGCCTTCTAAGACATTACCTGAAAGGTTAAGGCACTCCAGTGCAATGCAGCTTCCAAGTTGTGGCGGGATTGTGCCGGAGAGATTGTTGGAAGATAGATCGATTGCTAGCACCATGTCCATTTTACTCAGCTCAAGTGGTAATGGCCCATGTACATGATTGCTTGACAAATTCAAATACAACTTCAAGCTCCTCAATCCTGCAACTTCACCAGGAATTGTCCCAGAAATGTTATTTCTAGAGAGGTCTAGGATCTCCAAATTGACACATTGTCCCAAGCTTGGTGGTATGGTTCCTGACAGTTGATTTTCATAAAGAAAGAGTTTCCGAAGCTGTGAAAGGTGGGCAAAACTGTCTGGGATGGAGCCTGTGAGTTTATTTTTTGACAAGTCAAGAAGGCCTAAATGGGAAATGTTAGCAAGAGCTGCAGGAATTTCACCAGAGAGGGAGTTGTTTGACAAATAAACCCTTTCTAATTTTCCCATACGACATAGTTCTGGTGGGATGGTACCATTCAAAAGGTTACTGGACAAGTTTAAGAGGGTGAGGTTGACAAGATTTGAAATGTGAGAGGGAATGGATCCATAAAGAAGATTCTCATCTAGATGAATCTGTACACAACTGGTAGAAAGATCACCAATAATAGGAGGTATCTCTCCAAGTAGGTTATTTCCTGCTAATTCAAGTTCCTGAAGGTTAGATGAATTAACTAAAGAAGCAAAAAAGGGTTCAAGATTTGTGTTACCATCATGGCTAACAAAGGCATTGTAGGACAAATAGAGGAACTGTAACTTTGGCATTTTACGTGCAATCTCTGAAGGCAATTCCCCACTCAGCATATTTGACTCCAAATCGAGCCATTCAAGATTGGTGGAGTTAGAAAGTGCTCGAGGGACCCGACCAACTAGTCTATTAGACCAGAGCAAAAGAAACCTCAAAGCACCAAGCTTACATTCATTCTTCAAAGGAATTTCTCCAGTTAAAGAATTGTTAGAAAGGTCCATATACTCCAAAGAAGAAGACCCATTGCAGAAAAGTGTTACAGGAATATCACCAGCAAGCCTGTTACTTCCCAAATCAAGATATACTAAATGATGAAGAAATCCCAACTCCTCGGGAATGTTTCCACCGAGAAGATTCCATGATAAACTGAGCTGTCTTAACTGGAGAAGATCACCCAACTCTGCTGGAATATGGCCTTCAAAGAAGTTCCTTGACAAATCAAGAACCAACAAAGAAGAGAGATTCGCAAGAACCGGAGAAATCCTGCCACGAAGTGACAGGCCACTCAGGTCAAGCTGGACAACATGATCACTAGCATTGTTGCACTTGACTCCTGTCCAGTTGCAAACATGAACACCTGAAGAGTTCCAGCTCTCAAGCGCACCTTCAGGGTCGAATACTACACCAGACCTGAAAGATAGCAATGAGATTCTCTCCTTAACAATCTGGGGACTTATCTCTTCCCCAGAAACCACGAACAGAATAATGATCAAACAAAGGAAACGAAACATGGAGAATTTACAAGAACCCATTTCGATACTTGGTCGACCTCTTGGAGTTAAAGAAACTCAAAGAAAAAAGGTTTCATGGGGAGTCGGTAGAGAATGAGGAATCCAGTACCACCATGGCCTGTAGACGATAAATAGCCTTATAATGGAGCTATCGAAATACTTAGGCTCAGCTCGCTGGAGAAATCTTTCGTGCCTAACTGCCGCTGAATGTGTGAAACGTACGTTTGGCGCCTGTGATGGTTGACTACGACAGCGGATGAAAAATTGTCCTCGTGCGAAATGGCACGTAAGCAATGTTACAAGCTGCGCAGCATTGTGCTGTACATGTCAGCTATAGGCCTAACACCGTAACACTCTTTGGATTCTTGTTGTTTGCTTGTGGGAAAGGACTTGATTCATTAGTGGATTGTTGGCTGTAACAAGAGAAAGATAATCTAGGTTAATGGAGCATGCTTAGGAGATGACGTGGCGTTTTGGGTGACTGTGATCTTGGTACATTTGTCTGCTAGATGATGGATCCGGGCACTTCATGTGGACCCATTAATGATTAAAAGAAATATCAGATGGTGTTTATGTGTCCCTGATTGGGTAATATAGCACTGAGTGATCTTATTTAACGTTTTAATTACCAAAGCAGTCAGGAAAACGAAGTTACTACGTGGTATCAGGAAAGGAATTGCGTGTCTTAAATGTTATTCAGTGTATTTGTCGAGCTTTTCATCACCTCCGAAGGATAACTCACTGAGTCTTCTGATTCGGTTAACGAAGAAAATGAAAACGTAGTGTTCACATGAAATCAAGTGGCCTGGTGCATGGATTCTGGTTCTTAAAACCTGAACTTGTTTGTTTGTCAGAAATTGTGCTTTTTTTTCTTACCTTGACTGAGAAATCATGTAATGCCCTCGAACAGCTGCTTTGTCTCTCGTTGTGATTCTGAGCTTCATTAGACTAATGAAGGGTTGCAGATGCATGACTTGCCTTTAGGATGACGATTTCACCAGCTCGCCGGAGTATCCGCTGTCATCGGAGTTGGATCAGATTTTTATTCGGTATGAGCAGCTTCGGTCATATTAAATCATTTGATGAAAAAAAATAATTGTTCTAGTGACGAGTTGTCTCCAACAAACACCTTTTCTTCTTCACAAAAAAAACTAAAAATAAAATAAGATATAATATAAAAATTATAAAGATGGATTACCCCATAGCATAAAAAGATGGGAAATAAAATAAAATAAAATAAAATAAAATTTTCAAACAAATTACAGAGTCGCCATCTATATTACTCAGGCTTCTCACTTTAGTCTTTTTCTTTTTTCAATTCAACTTTCAGCTCCAAAAAAACATTTAACTAGGCTTGAAAGGGCTCAATTGTAAGGAAAAAAAGTTTGAAAATCAAATTAAATGTTATGCTAACGGTAGATTTAATAAAGTGGGCTAGAAGCGAATGGATGTTCGCACCTGTTTGGATGGGCGGTGCAACCCGCTTTTTGTCAAATTTCAATTTATTTATTTTTTTGCATTTTAAATGAAATTTTTTTTGTGAGTTTATATCATTTTGATGTGCTGATATTAAAAATGATTTTTAAAAACTAAAAAAACATCATTTTAATGTATTTCGGCATAAAAAGCACTTTGAAAAGCTACCGCAATCGCTCTTCCAAACAGGCACAGGGATGGCTTGAGCCTAAATTATTAATTTATTGTTGCTCGTGACAATTCACCAGACAGCCAAGCTAGCCTTATTCTCAGCACCGCACTCCATTATTTCCATGGGGGAACTTGCCCCATTAATTTATTGGAGAAAAGCCATGGAGTATCAAATTTTGAAACTTATTAATCCATTTCCCGGCCGGTGGAGTTTGTCGGTGGTAAATCTCGGGTAATCTAAAATGTATTTTTGAAAAAAAATGTTTTTTTTTTCTGAATAAATTTTTTTAGTGTTTTTAGATAATTTTGATGTGCTATTGTAAAAAATATTTTTTAAAAAATAAAAAAAAATTATTTTAATATATTTTAAATAAAAAAAATATTTTAAAAAACAATCTTTACTACTGACAAACACCCACAAATTATTGTAGAAATGTCATGTTATTTATTGATTATATCAAATTTAGTCCTCAAATTTTGTATTATTATATATTTTGTTTTGAATTTTTTTTTATTTCATGACTTAGAATTTGATTTAATTTTATTTTTCTATCAACTTTGATTCTCATTTTTCTTGTTATATTATTTTCTCTTATTTTTTATTGGAATTTTTTATCTATTAGATTGAGTACTCATTCTTTTTATTGCTATTTATTTTATTTGAAAATATGTATGAAATTGTATTTTTTTTAATTTTATCATCTTTCAACTCTTTTGTATGACAGATTTGGTCTCTACTATTTTGATTGTTATTGATTTTATTTTAGATAAATTACGAGGTTAGATTGTTTTCTTTTTCAATTTCACTGTCAATCAACTTTTTAATTTGTAAGACTAGTTTCTCATTCTTTTAATAAACTTGAAGAAAAACAAAACACCAACAACTTATTTCCCAGTTTATTTTTCATGATATAATCAAGCACTCGAAAATGCTTTTCAACGTATTTTTAATGACACTACAACACAAAAAAAAACATTCACTTTTTTTATAAAAAAAAAAACTATTTTTTACATGAAAACTAGTTATTTCCTGGACATTTTTTTATATGTTATGCTTGTTTATCTTTTATTAATAAAAATCAGCAGAACTAATTAGCAGATGATAGCCAACTAGGTCAACAAAGGAAGATCATATATTTAAGTAGTTATAAGGATTAATTACAACACATGCCTTTGCTTATGATTATTGTATTAAGATCCAGTGCTTCCAAGCCTAATTGTCAGATACATGCTATGATAAAATGTACTAACATTGTTTAAGGGCATTAATCTGTTCCTAAATTCCTATAGTGATCAAGTTGCAGATAAACTATGTTAAAAAAATGCAAGTTACAGGAGCCAATAATGCTGTCCGGTCCCAAGAACTCGTTGGTTTATAGATTAAGATTTAGCTAAACTACATGTGATTTAATCACTGGCATCCATGTCCGAACGTGTTGTCAGCAATATGTAACGAAAACAATATTAACAATTAAGCCATGGAGCGTGCTTGCATGTAGTGCTTCTTTAACCAAGCAAGTTGCAGAATAAATTAGATTTGAAGGGTTTTTGTTTTTCTTAACTCGTCGTCATTTCCCAGTTTTCCACAACTTTATGATCATTTTTATTCTGTAAGAGAATCGCCTTCCCGTAATTTAATCATGTGGGGCTCAAAACTGAGAAGATTTTGACCTAGTTACCACGCACTGTGTTTCAGCAGATATGAGAATTACATTGCATGCCTGCTCTTGGATCTTTTCGATCTGGAAATACTGCTCTTCATTTGTTTTTTTCCATTTCTATATATATATATATTATAAACAGACGCCTGAACACGATCCATTACTGATCAGTGACAACTCTAAAAAACCTATGTTGAAACATTAGAAAGAGATGTTATGACAGATATTTGATGAATATCCATAGAAGTGCTTATGTTTTAAACTTTTTGCTTGTATTAATACCGAGCTGATGATTTAAAATGTGATGGGTCGATAACTAAAAAATGACCCCCCCCCCCCCCCCCCCCCCCCCCCCCCACCCCAATGTATAATCGCAGGCACTATGAAGTAGCTCCTGGAGAACACTAATCGCAGATACACCACCGACGCTCTTTCTCTCTTCACAGCGACATCTCTCTTTCTCTATAGCGATGACGACTCTCTCTCTCTCTCTCTCCACAGTTGGAGGCAGCTCTCGAAGAGCACCATCATCCCCCCTCAGCACCGGTAGCTTCTCATCAACACCAGAAGCTCCGTCGTGACCTCTAGCGATAGCAACAAGCCCGGTAGTGACAACAAGCTTCTGATGCTCCTCCAGGCCATCACAAGCCACCATTTACGTCGTCGCCATCACATGAAGAATCACCCCAGTCTCCTCTACTCATCAGCATCAACAGTTGAGCCTTTCGTCATTGTCGACCGCCCACTACTATTCATGTGAATTATTTCATGTGAATTATTTCATGTGAACAGTGTAACGCACTGTTTCACTCTGCTAGACTTGGGCTGGACCTCCTCTCGGCCCAGCCCAAGTCCAGTAGAGTTGGGCATTTTGGCCCACCTCGGCTGGGCGCGACCCATTTTGTTAGGTCAAACCCAGTTTTTTTTAAATATATTTAAAAAAATAGAAAAAATATGTAGATAGAGATCGGTCCTGATAAAAGGGAAAGGCGTGTGACTTCGTTTCACTCCACAACCCTGTTATTTTTGGATTAATTGTGAATCAACAACTTGCAACCGGATTTGAAATTATATCTCTACAACTGGATCGCATATGTTGTTACTAATGATATTGTTATCAGATGTTGTTCCTCGATCAAATAGCAAGGGATCGCAGAGGCATTCATGGATTGATTTAGTTCGTGATGAAATTACAAGTAGTTTGAAGGGAGAATAAAAACAAATGTCTAATTACCTTGAATTATTAATTATATTTTATTGTTATGATTATTAATCTACAATATTTAAAAAATAATATATATATATATGTATGTATGTGTGTGTGTGTCCTTTAAAGTAATTTCACAAGTTGACAGCAATATGAAAAACATGATAACCAAACACACAAAACTGTTTTTCATTAAACCTCAAACTCAACCACAATTTTAACCAAACACTTCAATTTCAGTTATGAACTGCAACTAAAAACACTTTTCATGAAACTGTTTTTTTTCAACCTCAACCACCACAACAACCATAATGTCAAACACACCCAAATTTCAAGAAGAGTTCAAATTAAGTATATTTGTTAAAAAATTTCTGGAGTTTTCAATCTTTGTAAAACATCTTTCTTTCTTCTCTCTCTCTCTATTTTTTTCTTCAAATAATTACTTTTTAATTTAACTTCAAATCTTATTTACCTATTTGATTTAATCTTTAATTCGTTAATAAATATTGAAATAGATCCTGAATTTCATTTAATTTCTAATACGAATCCTCTTCAATTATGACCTGAATCTCATCTCATCTCAATCCAAGACCTTTTCTTTTTCTTTATCCTTTTATTTTCAATTTTTTTTTGTTTAATATTGATTTTTATCCAATCCAAACTTAAATAAGTCCCAAACAACAGAGATAGAAAAAAAAAGAATAGATATTTTTTCAAAATGAGTTAGTGTACTATAACCATGACCATAATTTGAGTTGTATATTTGACTTTTATTCTTGTTGACTACCTTTGTTTTGATATGCTATCTTTTCAATTTTGAAATAATATAAAAAGATATTTAATATCTTGCAATTGAATCAATAGTCTAATTACCTAGTAGCATGTTCATAGTTGATTTTAATAAAAATAATAAAAGAAAGTAAAATCTCAAATTTTACCAAATCTATCACCCTAATTTTCAATTTATTCTAGCTATTTAGAATCCTAGGCCCCGTTTGTTTGATGGAAAGTGGTTTCCTTTTGGAAAGTGAATTCCGAGAAAAATGAATTTCTGGAAAGTGAATTTCGATGTGTTGGCAGTGTTATGGAAAATGAACTGGAAAACATTTTCCAGTGTTTGTTTGTGTTATGGAAAATGATCTGGAAAATAATTTATTAATAAATTAATTTTTTTTCAAGTTTATTAAAATAATAAGGAACAAATCTTACAAATTAAAAAGTTGAATGAGAATGAAATTGAAAAAAAATATAATTTCATAAATTATCTCAAATAAAATAAATAATAATCAAAATAATAGAGATCAAATCTAAAAAATTTTTAAAAAATGAAAGGTGAATAAATTAAAATAATAATAATTAACATTTTATAAATTATTTCAAATAAAATAAGTAACAATAAAAAAAATGAGGACCAAATTTGATAGATAAAAAATTTCAATAAAAAAATGATAAGAAAAAAGTAAATAGCAATTATAAAAATAAGGACCAAAATTAATATAAAAATTAAATTTTAAGAGATGGAATTGAAAAATAAATATTCAAAAACAAATTATATATTGCAATCAAAAGTTTGAGGATCAAATTTGATATAATCATCAAATAATGACATTTCTAAATTTTTCACAACTTCCGGAAAGTGTTTTCCGCCTAAATTTTCCGGAAAACACTTTCCTGAAAACCAAGCCAAATTTTTCTTTGACTGGAAAGTGTTTTCCGTTGATCAACTTTCCGGAAGACAAACAAACACATGAAAGTTTGGAAAGTGGTTTCCCGGAAAGTGAATTCCGGGAAACAAACACAGCACTAATGTCTTATAATTTTCTTACTTATATCTTTTTATTAATTTTCTTGATAAAAAATTGTAACAAAAAGGTCCCACAGACTTGCTGAGAAATGTCTCCCGACCTCGAAGGACGTAAAAGATAAAAACATTTGTTCTGGATTGTATTAATAATTTAATAGTGCAGTAGGGTTTAATTTGAAGTTTCCAAACACAAAATTTGGATTTTTGGAGTCATCAGTGTGTCCTGACTACAAAAATATCCTCCTGTGGATTTGGCTGATTGTGCTAGTGAAGGTTTTAGAGAGGTTTGTTTGTGTGATTTCCTTCCTGGTTCAGCTCTCTTCGCTTCTCCTCTTCTCCACTCTTGTCTTGTCTTCTACCCCTACCCTTATCTCCACAACAAAAAATGGCTTCCACAACCACTCTCTCTATTCAACACCCAACATGGACAGCATCAAAACATCGTAAGTTTCATAAACCCTACAAAAACCTCCATTTCCTCTCTAACCCAACCTCTCATTCTCTTTCTAATACTTCTTCTCTCTCTTCCTCTTCTTTCCCTCTCAACCCCAAATCCCCTCTTCTAAACCCACCACTTCCCTTTCACCTTTTGCATGATTCTTCTCATGACCGTCTCCTTGAGGACTTTGAAATCCCCACAATTTGTAG
Organism: Salix arbutifolia; assembly: GCA_025169955.1. Taxonomy (NCBI): domain Eukaryota; kingdom Viridiplantae; phylum Streptophyta; class Magnoliopsida; order Malpighiales; family Salicaceae; genus Salix; species Salix arbutifolia. The sequence continues at coordinate 2,845,229 of CM045902.1, forward strand.
CCACCAAAAGCTTGAGACTTTGGTGAACTTTGATCAAATTATGCACGGAGAGTCTTCGAAAAGAGTTTTCGTTCAAGACCCACCTTGGATTCCTGCTCTTTTTTGGAAGGGTATGTATAGAACAGCCAATAAAAAGGTGAAGATAGAGTTCAAGGATATTGAGAAGAGGAAGTATAATTTGTTGAGGAGGCGGCAAATTAGGGAAGAAACTGAAGCGTGGGAGAGAATGGCTGACGAGTATAGGGGGCTGGTGAGGGAAATGTGTGAGAGAAAGCTGGCACCTAACTTGCCGTATGTGAAAGGTTTGCTCTTGGGGTGGTTTGAGCCATTGAAAGAGGCTATAGAGAAGGAGCAGAAAATGGAGAAATCCAAGAAGCAGAAGTCAGCATTTTCTCCCAATATTGAATTGTTGCCTGCTGATAAAATGGCAGTCATTGTTATGCATAAGATGATGGGGTTGCTGATGGTGGGGCATGAAGATGGGTGCGTGCGGGTTGTCCAGGCTGCAGTGCAGATTGGCATGGCTATAGAGCAGGAGGTGAGGATTAAGAGTTGCTGTTTTTGTTTCTAAGTTCTGACTTAGTATTAGGATTCAATTGGCATGATTATTTGTGTAGTTCTCGATTTTAGGTTGGAGGGTATATGATTAATTAGCTTAATCCGAGTAGTTGGTATGCATACAGTGTATTGTTGGATACAGGAATGTGGTGCTCTTGTTGAGGTACTATATGGAAATTCTTTTTGAATAATGTATCTAGGAATTTTTTAATATGTGTAGGAAACAACAAAGTAGTGAAATGATTTTTAACGTGCAAAATGCTACTGTTATCTAGTATATAGATGAAATAATACTGCCAACTGGAGATATAATTGTATATACTATAGTCCATGTCCATAAACAGATTCAAAGTTAATTGAGAGTACAAATATCTGAATATTGTTCTTGAACTTGATGCTAAGTCCGATTTTAGCAGATAAACCAAACTTGAAAAGTATGAAACTCAACTTGTTGATGATGGCCCTAACTCCCGTTTATGACTTGATGACAGGCTTAATTTGAACTTTGAACTACCCATAATGAGATGAAAATTTACCCAGCAAAATCTATGCAAAACATAGAACTTGATAACTTAATTCTACCACTGAGCTACCAGTTCCCTTTCTTCTCAGGTTAGAATTCATAATTTCTTGGAGAAGACCAAGAATTACAAAAGGAAGAAGACAATGCATGAAGTTCAAGAGACTCTGGACAAGGAGAAGGAGGTGCTCAGGAAACGTGTAAATAGTTTGATTAGAAGGAAAAGGCTCATGGAGGTGCAAAATCTGGTGAAACAGGATGAAACTAAACCTTGGAGTCGAGGTACGCAAGCTAAGGTTTGTAGCCCTCACCATTTCTTCTGAAATGGCTTAGCTGTGTCCCTTCATCTATTCAAGTTTTGCTTATATTTTTATTGATTTTTTTTTTCTTTTTGGGTTTGTCCATACTTCTTTCTGTCTATTGTTCCCCTCCTTCTACTTTCTAATGCACAGTATAATTTTGCAGCTCGGAAGTCGTCTAATAGAACTATTAACTGAAACAGCTTATGTACAACCTCCAGTTAACCAGTCAGAGGATATTCCACCGGATGTTCAACCTGCCTTTAGGCACATATTTAAAACTTTAACAAAGAACCCAGGGTGAGACTTTATATTTTATTGCCTCTTGCAAGCCATTTTATCCAAGTGCTCCCTATGCAGATAGGTAATCATCTAGTAGATCATCCTCAAACATCTCAGTTTTTGGATTCTTCTTAGGGAATTGTTTGTGTAAGTGAGCATTGGCCAGTATGTTATTCTTAGGTTCCTTGTCTAGGTTTTTGTTTGACCATTGACATTCAAGATATGGTTTTATGTTTGATTACTGGTCCATAGATGTCATTCAAGAGCTGGCTTTATGGTTGATTATTGTTCCATAAGTTTCTTAGGGATGGTGAATGGCAGATCTGTTTTTGGTTGCTTATTTTCTTTTACTTCCAATGCCTCACACTTGGTGCCATTTTTTCCCCATGATTCTTATTTTTATACATGTAGGCAGAAAATTGTGAAGAAGTATGGGGTTATAGAATGCGATCCCCTCATCCTCACAGGGCTTGATGGAACAGTGAGTCAAAACAAAACATCTTTCTCATTTTGAATTTGAGGTTTTTAGTACACTTAAGTTTAATTTCCACTACTAAGTTGTTCTGAAGTTGCCTGCCAATTTAATCCACCTAAAATAATTTTAAACAAAGTTAATGCCTTTCAATTACCCCTTTCCGTAATTTTCCATTCTTCTTGTTTTTCTTATCATAAAAGTCAGCAATGCTTCCAAAGGATCTTACCATAGTACATTTGACATCTCAAGCTTTTTATTGGTCCTTCAGTTAATAAGGAAAAAGGTTTCTGATGGTATAACTTATCGTTTACTTGGTGCATAACATGTCATACTTGTAATCCTCTATGAATATGGGGAACGGGTGCAAATATTGGAGCTATTAAAAGCATGTCAAATTGTGACTTGTGACCTTTGGATGCTCTACTAATATATGGCATCTCTGTCCTAATGCAGGCTAAGCACATGCTAATTCCTTATTTTCCAATGCTGGTGCCTCCCAAAAAATGGAAAGGGTATGTATGAAGCACAAGGGATAGATAATGTAGATATCACATGCACTTTCATAGAGAGATTGCTGTTACCTTTTTATGAGAGACTTCAACGGTCCAGAGATGTCATTTCAAGCTATAACTTAAAAAATGAAAATATAGCATCTTGACTGACCCTGGCATGCTTTACCCAGCTGAGAGTTTCCTTTTGAAAGCCAACCAGAATATTCTCTGTTATTTTGAAGCACTTTGGAAGTTTTGTTGTCAATTTATACCATAACTTCTTGCAGGTATGATAAGGGTGGGCACTTGTTCTTGCCTTCATATGTCATGCGCACTCATGGATCTAGGCAGCAGCAAATTGCAGTCAGGAGTGTTCCTGGGAAACAAATGCAAAAAGTATTTGAGGTGAGCACTTCTTCTTCTTCTCTCTTGCATAGAAATTAAAAAAAAAGGGTTTGCCTGGCTGGGAACTTGTGCAATCATGGAGCAGCTGCCAGGTTCAAGCATTCTCCAAGTGGACACCCCTGTCCTGCTTCATGATGATAAAAAAAATACTGAACAAAAAGTTAAATTATAGATCAGATTAAGAGGATAGTGAAAGATTCTGTTATATTATTAAATACAAATAAAATATTGATTTAAATTAATGGTCCTAGGATTGATATGTGCACGAGCAATAATTTGATAGTATAGGTTATTCTAATATTTTTACGATGACTATGCGCATCACCTTAATCCAAATATTAAGACCATTAAACCTATACTGCTGAATCTTATTTCTTACTACTGCTTTGTTCTTAAGACTTATTTCATTGTAAAGTGGCAATTTGTTTTTTGGTATGGGAAGTGCTCATATAAAAATGATTCCAATGCTAAAAGATGACATTTAATCTTGCCATTTAACCAAAATTTATGCTTGGGTCTGAAGTGTGCTGCTTTAGATTCCTTCTCTAATGGTAATATCCTGATCATGTTGCTACTTTTCAATCAAACCATTACTATTGTTTTGACCTTCATGAAGCTGAAATATGATTTGATTTTGGTCCTGATGTCATACAAACAGGCTCTGGATACACTTGGAAATACCAAATGGAGGGTGAACAGAAGATTGCTGGATGTGGTGGAGAGGATATGGACAAGTGGTGGTAACATTGCGGGCCTGGTTGATAGAGAAGATGTGAGAAGAAGTTGAACTTTCTCAGCAACAATTTGTTGTGAATAGTTGGTTGTGTTAGTTGCATGGGCAGTGGGATCATTTGAAATTTTAGAACATACAGTATGCCATTATGCAACCATTTTGGTGGCTTCCTGTTTGTTGTGAAAACCCTTGCTAATTTGATTTGATCCTTGAAATCTCATAGAACACATGTTTTTAGTTAAATAGTCTATTATGCAGTTAGAATCTTGGTGTTTGTATATACTGCCACAAGCAAATAATCCTCTAGTCAATTACAATGACAAAATTTCTCTAATCTGTTAATTTTTTATGTTGTCAATTCGCCATGTAAACAACTTGAGATGTTTTTGAATTCATACTTCATTGGGTTTCAGATTCCTATACCAGAGAAACCATCCTCAGATGATCTTACAGAAATTCAAAAGTGGAAATGGAGTGTGAGGAAGGCAAAGAAGATAAACCAAGAGAGGCACTCTCAAAGATGTGACACTGAACTTAAGCTTTCTGTAAGATATACTTCCTTCACAGTTTTCAAATTGACAAGATATCTGATTGCAGTAAGCTGCAACATTGAGTAGTTGATTAAATTGATTCATTTGTAGAAATGAATGCTCGCGAGTTCTTATGCTAACACAATCAAGATTGTATTAATTGACAATCTCTATATCCATCACAATAAATTATTTTTGACTTCATATTCACTTAAAAGCTCAAGTAACTAGATAAATTTTGATTTTTCATGTCTTGCCTGATAACATGCATATCAATGTTTTACCTTTCATTCCAACCGTCTTATGTAGGTGGCTCGGAAGCTGAAAGATGAAGAGGGATTTTATTATCCTCACAATCTTGATTTTCGAGGTCGTGCATATCCGATGCACCCACATTTGACTCATCTAAGTTCTGATCTTTGTCGAGGAGTTCTTGAATTTGAAGAAGGAAGGCCGTTGGGGAAGTCTGGGTTACGGTGGTTGAAAATACATTTAGCAAACTTGTATTCAGGTGGGGTTGAAAAGTTGTCCCATGATGGCCGTCTAGCATTTGTCGAGAACCATCTAAGTGAGATATTTGATTCTGCAAAAAACCCTGTAAATGGAAAGCGGTGGTGGTTAAAAGCTGAAGATCCTTTCCAGTGCTTGGCTGCTTGTATTAATCTGTCAGAAGCCTTGAATAGTGCATCGCCACATACTGTCATCTCCCACCTGCCAATCCATCAGGTAAATGCTTCACCATAAGCATGGCTGTGAAAGAAAAGAAATTAGCAGCTTTTGCAAAAGAAACATACTATAAACAATTTTTATAAGGATGCATTTCCTTTCGACGATTGTGGTTATCTGACAGAGACTGCTGGTGCCATTACCTTTTGAATCCAGCTCTTCTAGTCAAACTATTCCTGAATTTTAAAGGTTGTGGTGGAGAGCTTAGCTGTCACTTAATTATAAGGAAAATATTTTCAATTATAATAAAGTAAATTTAGTTGAAATCTGCCACTTCTATCACAAGGCATGGATCATCCTTTTTTAAAAAAAAAATTCATTTGTTTAGGATAAAAGTGTATATTTTGCATGATTGATCTACCATTTTCAATATGGCTGAATTTGTATGTAAAAAGAAGTTTGAACTAAGATGCAAAATGCCACATGTATGCAAAAGCCTTTACAGTGTAATGTTTCAATAGTTTCCACCGAAGTTCTTTTTGTTGATATTTAGCATAGATTGTAGTGCCTCACTTCTTGAGTTTTGTTTCTTTCATCTCCTTATGTCTTGTACTATTTCGGGTTTTGTTTCCTCAATGCCTTTTCTTGTTCTAGATAGAAAATGTTTCTTATGAAATGTAACCATGGTTAATTATCTTATTTAAGAACTCTCATATACTATGCTTCACTGATTGTTTTTCCTTATATATTATATCTCAAGTGTGTTGCATCTTTTGATTAAAAGCATCTGGGTACATTATTGTTTTTCAGTTCTTCTGAAAATAACATGCTAATGCAACCCCTCCTCTTTTCTCGTTATAGGATGGTTCATGTAATGGTCTACAGCATTATGCAGCCTTGGGAAGAGACAGTGTAGGTTTACTATTTCATTTTTTTCATGGAACAATTCATTAATGACACTGTTCACTCTGGATTTGTTTTCATTTTTTTTTGCATCATCATAGAAAATTCAAAAGTATTATTTGGTTGAAATGACACCCTTTTAATTTATATTTTGTACATAATTAAACCAAAATGATATCATTGTTGGCCAAAAAAAGACCACTGTCTGGGTAATATGACATCATTTGGGTTGATTTATTAAGGAAATGAAAGTATTGGGGTTGGTTTGACTTCATAATTTCATGTTTTATTTCAATTCTAAGGTAATCAGAGTAGCTTGTTATGTGATTTTTTTTTTCTCTAAAAAAGTTGTTGAGCTGATTGTGATTATATAACCACTGCTTGGCATTCAAAAATCATAGTAATCGGCGAGGGTCTTTCTTAACCCCTTTAGACCCACTTATGTTTCATGAAAGCAGGCTTGGATGTAGTACATAAATCACTTCTATGTTGTTCTTGCAGCATGACATAATACCTTATAGGCACCGTACTGTGTTAACCTATCACTCCCTTTTTTAAAATGTTTGAAAATACCTCTTTCTGGTTTCAGTATCTTTAAAAACAAAATAAGAAGTATAAACTTTATGTGATTCCTGGCTCTAACATGTTACTCATTTACTCATTTTGTTCATCACCAATTCTTTTAGCCACCTTGGTTCTGCAATTTTTACCATGTTCATTTTCTCCCATCTCCTTCAAAAAATGCGGAACACTGAGGAAAAAAATTCATAATTGAAGTTTATTTCTCAATTATTCTGCTGATTTGTTTGTCATTTTAAAGCAAGCTATCCTAAACTTGATTGATCACAACTGCATCCATGAATACCTAAAAGGCTTCTCCTGGGCCTCCCAAAACCATTTATGATCCATTGGTGAATTTGGTTATAATAATTCCAAAATGATAAAACTTTGACTATGTTCTCTGTTGCTAGGAATCAGAATTGTTCGAAATAGAGTTCTGTTCTTAAGCTGGTTAATACACCGTTTACTCTTGAATTTTGAACATAAATATATTCCACTGCTCTGGCTCATTTGAACTGAAGTTATGCATTCACTTCTTCTGGTGTTTCTCCAGCTGGAAGCAGCGGCAGTTAACTTAGTTGCTTCAGAGAAACCTTCGGATGTTTATTCAGAAATTGCCATTAGGTATTCTAATCTCCTCCACAGGATGTTAACTTCTAGTCCACTATGAAATATGATTCAGCAAGACTGCCCGTGTCTTTGTTGCACTATCCGTATGTGCATTTGATATTTATAATTGTGAAAAATGAGACTGAAAGGATTTTTGCTGACAGGGTCCATGAAATAATTAGAAGAGACAGCTATAAGGATCCTGCTACAAACCCACATGCTTTATTAGCCAAGATCCTAGTTGATCAGGTCGTTCTTTCTTTTCCTCCTTCGATGTTTGAATTATCAATATTTTTAAATAACTACAAAATAATGATGCTTGATGGAGGATAAGTCATCCTCCCACATAATGAATCTTGATGGATTATCATTTTTTTTCTTTTAATAAAGCAGTTATTTACTTCTGAACTTCTTTTGACTAGGCCTAACATTTTGCTTTTCAGGTGGATCGGAAATTGGTTAAACAAACAGTGATGACTTCAGTGTATGGTGTCACTTATGTTGGGGCACGTGAACAGATAAAAAGAAGATTAGAGGAGAAGGGTCTTATTACAGATGATAGACTGCTCTTCAGTGCAGCCTGTTATACTGCTAAAGTGAGCATCCAGCCTAGTTATAAGGACATATTATGGCTGTTCTAGTAATTGCACTTGATTTCTAGAAATTGTCAATGAAAAGTTGATGGTAGAATATAATTTCAACTATGTGAGATATTATAACCCTGATGTGTTTTAGCCATGTTTTGATTTATGTTGTGTATCAAATGATCATCCCACTATAGGCACACCTAAAACTATGAGAAAATCCTTGTGTTAGTGGAAATATTCTCAAATTTACTCCCTACCTCATCCATAGGTGACATTGACTGCACTAGGAGAGTTGTTCCAAGCTGCTCGTGATATAATGAGCTGGCTTGGTGATTGCGCAAAGGTATGTCTTCATCACATCTGAGACTCAAAGTACACGGACAACCTTTATTGTTATTAATAGTAACATTTTATTCAAATTTATTTTATTGCTTGACCATGAACCTATTATAGATTATTGCTTCAGAAGATCAGCCTGTGCAGTGGACAACTCCACTTGGCCTTCCTGTTGTGCAGCCTTACTATAAGAGTGAACGACATCTTGTGAGTATTAAATCCTCACTGCATTTTTTATTTGTTAGGTGCAGGCTGCAATAGATTAATAATTTACCAGTATGACAGGTTCCTTGCTTTCATGGTGTTTGTAATTTTAAAAATGTTCATCTGCTTAACTCTTGGTTGTTGGTAGAGGAATTTGAAATGGTTGGTCAAAATACTACAATAGATAAAGTTTTTTTCTGGGTAATGGTAAAGATCCTTTAAGAAAACTGTCAGGATCCTTGCTTATAGCACTGGAGAACATTTGTAGTGAACTCATGCCATGTGACTACGACATTAAATATCACAAGAAATTAATTACATGATGTCATGTTAGCTTTTTCTCCTACACTAAGATTGGCATAAAACTTATATCCTCTGCATTCACACTTTCTTTCTTTAAAGTAAACGGAAACAGTTAGGTAACCAATTTGGTGTTGCAGATAAGAACTTCACTTCAGATTTTGGCCCTGCAGCGGGAAGGAAGTTCGGTAAAGCTCTACTCTGTTGTCTTGCTTTCAGCTCTTCTTTCCTCCCTGACATTTCATGCACTCACATAAAAACATTATTATACTGTCAATATCAGGTACAGGTTAGAAAACAGAGAACTGCTTTCCCTCCAAATTTTGTGCACTCGCTTGATGGCTCACACATGATGATGACTGCAGTTGCATGTAGGGATGCTGGTTTATGCTTTGCAGGTTAGTCTTGCACTCTTTAGTACATGAAGCTTGAACCTAGTACTTGTCAAGGAATCATCTCACTTAAAAGTTTAATTATTAGGTGAGGTCCCAGGGTACGATTATATTATTCTTTATCACAACCCTCAAGTGAAAATCTTTTGGGCTTAAAATTTGCACACATCATGTCCACAATACCTTGTGCTTAATTTTTATCAAAAAATGAAGATGGTGAGATTTGAATTTGTGACAAGGTTTTGATATAATGTCAAGGAACCATCTCACCTAAAAGTTTATATTAAGTTTTTAGGTGAGGTCCTAGGATATGATTTATATTATTCTCTAACAGTAATAGACTGGAAATAACTTAATGACATGGTGTAGAAGATTAAAAGCCTTTTATGTCCTTGATGAATGTCTTTTCAAAATAGTCCAAGTAGAGCTATTATTTACATCATTACTTTTCATAGTTGGGCTCACTTTTTAGGCAATTTCCAATTTGTTCTGTTTGATGCAAGCAAAACATGGTAGAAATTAATATTCTACTGCTTTATGATAATTGAAGCTTTGGCTGATGAACCTCAACATATGGCTTGAACTTGACAAGCAGTTAAGCCATTTTATTTTATTTTGTCCATTAGGCTGTCTTATTCTAATTTAAGCTTAGTAGAATGTACCTTTTGGGTTTATTTTGATGAGGACTTGTCTTTTATTCTAATAAGTTTGATGCGATTCTGAACAATAAAAAATGATGCTAAATTTTCATATCTCCATAACTAGACCCGTGTAGCCCTAAAGACCCTATATCTTTCTTTCTTTCTTCTTCTTTTCTTTATTGAGAACCCTGTAAACACCCCTTGAACCTGAAGCATGCCAGCATCAATATCAGTTTTTCATGGAAGCTTGCTTTGCAGACTGCAACTTTCCTGCTACTATGATGTACTAAGTTGTTCGGTTACTTGCTAGTCATCCTTTCTGCCCTTGAATTTTGATTTCCTCTGAACTTATTGTGTGATAATACCATTAATGGCTTAGTGCAAGTCATTGTATTATCAAAAATCATGTATATTTATCCATACCTAAAACCTATTCAAAGTGCTATTATTCATCTTTTTTGACTTGCACATAAATGTGCAGAGGCACTGGAGATAAGAAATGTTTACTTATTTAGCTATGGTTGTACAGTTTCAAATGATGTAGTAAGTACTACAAATAACTCAAGTTGAGAAACTGGAAGTGTTACTGACAGTAATGTGTATCATAGTTAATTCTATCATTAAGTTGTTTCCAATTATCACCATACTTTTTCTGTAATCCTCCTCGAATCCTTCAAGTGAATCTCCTTTGCAGGTGTTCATGACTCTTTCTGGACCCATGCAAGAGATGTGGATTTGATGAATAGGATATTGCGGGAGAAATTTGTGGAGCTTTATAACATGCCAATACTTGAAAATGTAAGTGCAATGGTGTGTGATGACCCAGTTTTTGTCTGGCAACCCTGACCTGTTAAGTGAGTATTTATCGATGTCTTCAAAGGGAACTCAACCTAAGAAGTAATTTGGGGGGATTTTTTCTTGGCCTTTTCTAGGAATAAACACCAATTTGATCCTTATAAAGAAAGGAACAATTACAAAAAGATAAAAAAAAGAAGCTTGTGAATGCCTTAATAAGTGGCTTCTTCCAGCTTCTCCCAGGAATAACTGCTTCGCATTAGTTTCACCTTTTTGTTTTTCAAATACAAATCAACTCAATTAAGATACTTTTTAATATTTTTATTAATAAATGTTGCTGACCTATATGATGACTTCCAGTTACTTGAAGACTTCCAGACGGCATACCCAACATTGAAGTTTCCACCTCTGCCTGAGAGAGGCAACTTTGATTTGCAAAAAGTTCTTAGATCTCCATACTTCTTCAACTGAATCCTCATCAAATGTAAATCTGAAGCGTCATCTTTGCATTTTGCTGGTTTTGATCATGAAGTTGTCAAGTTTTCCAGGCATATTGTGCAGAATTAAACCGAAAATTTGAAGGAAGGTAAAAGTGGCAAAGAGATTTCTGATGCCATTGGTGAGTTTATTATCTTGAAATCAAAGATTTTCTCTCAAGAAACAGTCCCTGCACTTACTTATGATCAACTCGGAAAGGTCATTTCTAGTGCAGAGGATGAGCCCCTCCAACTGGATTATTCGTGTACACAAAGAAGGAAACTATTGATATGGTTGGGTTACAAGAATGTCAGATTCCTACTCTATGGTTAATTTGGGGAGACTAATCTTCGAGGGCTGCATGTTATGGATCTATCATTCTAGCAAAGGAATACAAAGAGAATGCTTAGTGCTTGCTGCAATTTTTTTTCTTGTGCTGTGAGCAGATTACGAGAAATTAGGCTACTGGGATTGTTTGTAAGATCAAGTAAATCTTATTTTGCTTATTCTTTTTTCTTATCATGTACCAGTTCGTCTGTACATATACAAGCATAGGAGAGATGATCCTGTTATATAGCGGGGCCATGCTAAATGTATTTTTCATATAGCTATTGGCAAACCATGTAAAAGTTCTCTACATAATGGAATGGAAGGAAATTTCATAGGTGCAAATTGTCAGCTCTCTTGAGAATGGATTGTTCTTATTATTTATGATGTGCTCTTTTTATTGAATTTTAAGGACTACCACTTCTTCGTTTCGCAGCTGTAACACTGTGAATCAAAATTACGTGGGGTTTCAAAAGCCATCTGTTGGCAGTTTTATTGCTGATGATTCATAAAAAAATATGCTTACAGGATTTCGTCATTTGTGAAGAAAAGCACAATGAGATGAGGTAGACAACTGAAATCCATTAAGAGGCAACATATTCAAAACTCGTAAATGCTCCAAAGCAGTTGCAGTCGGGGCAATGTAACAGGAACATTCATTTTGCAATGATTTCCAGCAACAGTAAACCGTGCCTTCTGCAATTATAATTTTCAAAGAAAATGCTACTGCAAAATTATATGATCTCTTATCGACTAGGTTAGAGATTGGTTGAGGCAGACAGCTTGATCGACCAGTTATTGAGCCCCAGCCGGAGATAGCAAAGAATATGGTGTAAATCTTAATCTTGAAGATTTGAAGGCCGTGATTGAATGCATTTTTAAGGAGCAGATATAAAAGATGAAGTGGTGGGCATTTCACGTGTATAGTTTCGTTGGTGAGATTAGGGTAGCTCTCTTGTATGGGCCATTAATCTTATAAAGTCACTGAGTATTGACTTGGAGAATCTAACACCATCTCCACTGACAACCTAGATTCAAAATAATTTACAGCATAAAATCCAAGCAGAATGCCTCCAAAACCTGCTTTAACAAAGATGTACCAGTTGGGGAAAATTAACAGTCCACCTCATAACATGTACAATAGGCTAGAGTCAGTGAAAGCACCGCAGCCTGGCAAAGGATGGTCAATTCCCCGGTCACGTGGTACAATCTACACCCAAATGCTTGCAAAGGCTTCCTCAAATGCCCTTTTCTTGCTGAACTCGATGCTCCACCCAGCCGCGTTACCCGCCCTCTCTGTTCGGATCCTCATTGTTTCCTCATCTTCTGCATACCCGTGCATGTCTGGCCCTCCTCGGAGAGGCACTGGTTGTTGAGTAATGCCTATTGGCCGCGGCTGCCCTCCAGCAATTGTAGGTGCATACTGCCCAGCTTCAACAATGATGCCTCCCTGGGAGCTCTGGCTCAACAAATACATAATTAATTGATCAGGAGAGTGGGGGTGAGATCGATATTCCAAACCGTATGATTTGAGACAGTGAGCAAAATTTCCAGGTCTGAATTCAACCTTTAAAAGGGTTAATTACTTCTGCAGTTTCAAAGCAACTAACTTTTCATCCTAATTGCCAAACAAAAAAACAAGGTGAATTTATTTTATCTCAAGAAATTCACACTACTTTTGTCAATCATCAATATAAATTACTAGATTATTTAAGATTTTAGCAATGTTGGACTGCACTTCTACAACTTTAAGTTACAAGTGTAAACTCCGAAACGGATATCAATTCAGGGGACATAAGCTGATAGCATCCTCTCCTTCAGAGAGATATTTATTAACATATTATATATGCTAATAGTTGTTTTGACCAGAAAAGATTATAGAGTCAATTAAGAGCAATGAAAGTTCAGTGAACCATTAAAATAGTATCCTTTCTAGAAGTTAGAAAAAAAAATCTCAACATTGAAGTCAATTGCATAAGCTATGTGGATCCTAAAAGGCATACTTGTATTGTTACTTGGTGATTCTTATAGATCATAACAGTAAGGAGATGTCCATTCTGTGTTCAATCAACTGAATTTTATCACACTAATTTTTTTTCTTCTCTTTTATTTTCCAAGACAATTAATTTAAAAAGATATAGATAAAACCAGCCTTAGGTTTCATCTTTGATTATAGATTTCACACAATATTCTATGCTATAGTTAAAATCTAAACAGCACCATGGAGCTTAATAATTAATTCGAACTGGATTCAAATGAAATGAAATTCTATCACATCAACCTCATACAGCACAAAGCAGCAAGTTGAAGTAGATATGTAGGGGTAACAGCTTTGTGAAATAGTTATTGTTGGAGCACCTTTCATAATTATGGCTGAAAAATCCAGGCTGCACTCAGATCCACTAAGTCTCAATTCCAAACTAATTTGGTCAATCACATTGATCTTCTACCTCCAATTAGTGCAGCTCTGTATTATAGGTCTGTAAGCTATTGTGAAGCTACATTATGCTTTAGCTCTTTCATCAATGTTATACTTTGCCTACTTCTCCTATCTGGCTCCCTTTTCCCACTACTTTAACCAATCACTCTTTCCCACTTATGCATCCCACCAAATCTCGATGTCAGATATTGCCAAATCTAATCAAATGACCCTCCCTCAACTTGTACTCCTCCAATGATGCCATCTCCACCTTCCAAAAGGCACTTACTGTAAACTGGTCCTTTCTTATGTTTTCACACATCCATCATAACATCTTAGCTATCCTCATTTTATGAACTCGCTACATAACCACTCCATATCATAGAATAGCCAACTAATTGCAGTTATCATATCTTTAAACATGTAAAGATTTCAATCACATAATGTAACTGCTTCAATTTAACCACCCCACTTTGATTCTATGGGTAAAGTGCACCTTGATGGTCCACTACTTTCATCACCTTCCCTTCACTGGGAGCTAGCAAACCCGGTATTCCTAGCATGGCACATTTACTTCACTACTATTATTATCCTTATCATGACACCTTTGAACTCCTGGGTATGCCTCCCTTAAGTCCAATCTTTGCTCACAGCCACATCTATATAATCACAAAATAGAATGCATAATTGCCTATGGGATATCATTTATATACTGCCCGAGGGATTTATCAATAACCAAAAAAGGAAAAATGCAAGGACTCAACTTGAGGAACAAATTCACACAGTTAATTAAGTGTGCAGTCAGACAAACATATAGGAACAAGCTTTCGTACACAGGAAGCAAAAATTATCCTTAATTTAAACTATCTTTACAGGCTCCTAATTTCTATTTCCCAGATCAGAGGGCAGAAGCTCATTATAAATAGAGTAACTTCCACACTGGAAAAAAAAAACGAAAAACAAAAAACCAAATCAAATAGCAGTGATTTTGATAATAGAGTAGGAAGAAACAATAAGAGCCGTCAATCGGTTAAAAAGAAAAATTAAGTGCCAGATAAAAATAAGAACTCGTTATATTCTCACCCCATCAGTATTATCAGTTTGTGCAGGACGACCCTTGCTTGCTGCCACAGCTAAGGCAAATTCTTCAGCCTGTTAATCAGGATAAATTACACCTGAGTAAATCCCCGCAAAAACTATCTACATACTGTTGAAATGCTGATATGCTGTACTGATTTCACATATAGGATTGTTGTTTTAAAAGTAAAAAAATAAAAGGATTCCTGAAACTACCTTCCGAGCTTGATTAATCAATATTTGATCTGCATTTTCTTTTTGATACTCTGCAATTTTTTCTTCAATAGCAGGGACATCAACTCCAGCAACTAAGTCAAATACTGTAAAAAAAAAAATGGTCAAGATAAAATCTTAAATCGAAAACTATGCTTAAAAGCCACTGAAAAAATAAATAAAACTTACTCATATTCTCCACTTCCTCCAAGTAATCATTGTACTCCTTCAACGATGGGAAATCTTCTTCTCGCTTATTAAATCTATAAAATAGTTATTCAACTTTTGAATTATCATCCGCAACATAAATGCTAAACAACAATTGTATGTGGGCAAAATTAGAAGAAAGCAAGTGTAAAAAAAGAAAGAAAGAATCCCATTACAAGCTGGTGCAGGAATAAAAAAAATATAATTCCATTAATTCCTATGTTTTTACACCTCATAGCTGATTAAATGGTAACTACAATTGAAAGAAAAAGGATAAACATGAAAAAGAAAGATAACCCAGAAAGAGATATTACATGCTAGCAATCCTTCTTCTGACCAGTATCTCCTTGTTGTGAGGATTATTACTTGAGACCACCATTTTTTCAAGGTTCCCACGACTCAAGAAAACAAGATCAAGCAACAAGATATTCTGTTAGTTTTCCGCCGCCCCAAACTACAAAAGTGCCATGGAAGCTATGATTTCCCACCAGAGAAGAAGAGATTTCAATGGGATACTCCTGCTACGAAGATGAAGGCGAGTTGAGCCGTTGATGGCTTTTTTGTCCTAATGAAATCAAATCTTGACCCTCCCTCCGAATAGAATCACGGGTTGGCTCGATATCTCTCTGAGGTTCTTGTTCGTGGTTGTACAGACTGCAGAGGAGTGGTCTGGGAGTGGAGAGGAGTCGAGACAAGGGGAGCCGAGTCTAGCGAAAATGGCAGTGTTTGGGATTAAGGAAACTGGGCAGGAGTCAAATAGTTGGGCTTATGGTTACGGGCTGGTGGGTCGAAGAAGCCTCGAAAGCTCTCTTAGTGTATATTTCATTTTTTCACTAAAAGCCCAGCTCTTTAATGAATTCAAATTCAATACGCCCGGTAGCATCTTAAGCTGCAAATATTTTTAATAAATTATTTTCAAAAGCTTGATTAGTATAGTAAAATAAATAAATATATATTTAAATATTTAAAAAAATAGATACGATGATATAAAATAAATAAATAAATAAATTTGGAGTAAATTTCTTTCTTATAGAAAATATATCCTTTTTATTTTCATTATCTATATTTTTATTCTCAAAACCATAACTAAAATTCATTTATAAACGTCATTATAAATATAACCAAGTGTTTTTCCATAACTGAAAAAAGTTTCAATTCCCTTCCAAGTGCTGTAAGACATGAGATTCAATTTCTTTCTATTTTCTATTCCTTTATTTTTTTGGAAAAAAAAAGGAGAAAAGATAAATAAAAATGAATAAATCATTTCTTCTGTCCCTAACTTGCACTATAATTATAATAACTTAGTGTACAAGTTAACTCGGATTAATTCAAATTTAATTTTTTAAAGGTGATAATACATTTTATTATAAAAAAACAGCTTACATTAACCCTCCATGTTTCATGAAATGTTATTATGGAGCTAGGTTTTATAACAAAGAGCAGCAGTGGTTGCATCTCAAAACGATTTGTATAATGGATTTGTTTCATAAGAGAACACCTGAAAAATAGGAATCAGATTTGAAAGCTTGTTGCTTGCTAGTAATCCATGGAAGGCGTTCGTTGATTTCACCGAGATTTCCCTCTTTGTCATCCTTGTCTGGCTTTAATTCTTGATGTGAAGATGCTGTTGTATCAGCTGCTGGATAGGAGGCCAATCATACTTTTTATGGGAGGGTAATGGCTGTGCTGATGCTATGGACCAAAATGGGATCCTTTCAATCCAACGCACCAAAAGAAAAATAAATAAATGAAGTTTCCATGACATGGAAACAACAGTAGAGAAATGGAGAAGCAACTTGTGGGCATAAATAACATTGAATTTTTAACACTTCATCTCCAATTCAATTACATCACAAGTGAATAATCCAAATAAACTTTTATTTTGATGGTAATGTAAAGGGTGGATTTTGAACTTGGCACCTTCTCTTTCTTTGGAGTAGAAAGTTGTTCATAACATTAATCTACACCATGGTTGCAGATTATATTGGATTTGCAGCAAGTAAAATGTAGCCCTCCCTGGAAAATGACACCCCCTAGAATTACTTGGATCGTGGAATTAACCGCCAAAAGGGGACGGCGACATCAAGAGTCGCTGACCAGTTGAGGGGTTGGCATTGAAGTTCCTGATAGGAAAGCTTTGACGAGTGTGAGAGCTTGTTTGGGTTTATGCAGAGGCACTTCATGGCCAGCTCCTCTCACCACAACGAAGGTAAGTCCAGCATACTCCTGGGTCCATCCTCCCACCTGTTTGACAGAAAAATGCTCCTTAATAAAAGTTTATTGGCAACTTAGAATAAAGTTCACGAATGCCCCTTAGTTTATAGAAGGAATTTTCTTGCATGGAGTATCAGGCACGACTACCCTGATACAAGAACAAAGGTAGAGTGCAGTTCCATCAGGTGATTTACCTGTCCATCATCATACCAGGTACGCCAAGGTTGGACAGTAGGAAGTTTCAGAGCATCTATGCTGTAGCGGGTGGATGTAACTGGGATCACGGCATCTGTATCACCACTGTTGCAAAAGGAGGAAACAAAATTACAACTAGGATTGACAAAAAAAACAGACCAGTTTGTTGAGCAGGTTAAGACAGTAGCAAGGAAAACAACTGTCAGCAACCCAAGTTGCCATTTTGTTGATTCTAGTCATTTTGGCATGTCAAGGACGATGGCAAGAATAACAGTTAGGAATTTGCTGAGAAATGTTTGAATATATTCTGTTCCATAATATCTCCTAACATGAAGGAGATCATATTGATCTTGTTAAATGTTTGCCTTGGGAGGTGGGGGTAAAGGATTTTTAAGGGAAGGGAATGTTGGAGTTTGTTTATAATTTAAATTTGATTCGACTTACGAGACCCACGAGTAATCCTCAAAAAATTTCCAGCTCTTACCACTCTTTAGCACTTCACCCTTAAAGATATTTTACACCCCTGATACTTATTACTTCAGCATTAAATCTTACCCTCTTAACATCCCCTCTAAGCTTTTAACCTTGCACAAAACACAATCTAAAAGGGAAATGCTACACATAGAGCAACACTGCAGCATTAAATGTATAGAATGCTTTCACAGAGATACCTGAACACCCAGACATGAAGTCCTGAATGTATGAGCTCTTTATAAATGTCCAGCACTGTCCTGGGAGAATCCTTCCAGTTATTATTTACCACGTCACTGCAAAAGAAATGGCAAATAGATGGAATGTTACAAGGGCATACATTTAGGGTACTTCAATCCAGGTAGTCAGAGTACACAAAATGAGGGGGGATGGAGGACAATATTAGATAACTCAGCCAAACATCATACAAGGAGAATAATTTACAATTGAAATTTTTGATATTATGCATCCAAGAAATAAATAGTTCCAGTGTATTCACTTGGTCAGAATTCCATTCTTCTCCCAATTAAACAATTTTAATACAAATACATTTTGTCAACTCTGGTGTGATCATGCTGTTATTTTTGGGCCCACATTGCTGCTCGCATTAATCTACAACTAAACAGGGGGTCTAGCTAACCATAAAAAAAATGCACATCTGCCTCAGAAATATTAAATTTACAATAAACTAAAAAAAGTTAATGCCTGTGAAATTTTGTAAACATGGAAAATACATGTACGCTATATGTTGATAGCTATCACAAACCTACAAAAATCAATGTTAGATGATGTGGGCATTGTTGCTCCCCTAATATCTGTGCAATTAAGCAGGGGAATCTAGACCTTGACCAGAAAAAAAATTGGCTCTCAAACCAATGTTCTTCCAAGGAAAAGTTTAAGATGCCAAGATAATATCAGAACTAATGCTATTTCAAAAGTTAATTGAGCAGATATACCTGCAGGTGTCCCATCTAGCTGGTGCAAACTCTGGTGAAACATGTAATGCCTTCTGAACCTCAGGTAGATTGAAATATACAGTTGAATGTGCCTCAGTACACGGATCATACTTCTCACTGACATGACCAACCCTCTATCACAAGACAACAAATTTCATTTAAGCAGTGAACAAATCATATAAAGGATTTGTTCATAAAGGAGTCCTATTTAAAAATGGCCTCAGACTTTGATTTTCAATGAGTTTCATTTGCTCTTCATGTAGAAAGGGAAGCCAAAATTAATGGAAGTTCTATGATAGATTAATTGAGATTTGAAAAAACAGAACAACATATCGGATAGACAAACCTTGCCTGAAGGTAAATGCTCCCCAGATCATTTAGAAAAGAATATATTTCAGATCCTCATATTTATGTTATTAATACATGAACCAAATGCAAAGGAATCTTTTTATTTATTTTTTAACAACCAAAAGCAAAGGAATCTAAGACCAAGAAAATGAGTCCTGGACTTGCATTTATTAGATCAGATGGAGTAGGCATTTTGTTGACATGCAAAAGTTCATGGAGAAGTTGTGAAACAAGCATGCATTTTGGAATTTGAAATAAGAATGGAGAAACAGTCGATTTAAACATTTTTAATCTGCCTTGGAATAAAAGCCAGGAGTAGCAATAAAAAGACTAGCCAATGCAGGGAAAGTTTTGATATCTCATGGAATTGTAAATGCATCCATAGACTTGGTGAGATTCTCATTTCCTCGCAAGAATGCTAAAACACATCCTAAAAAAAGTCAAGACCAACACAATGACAGAAGATAAACTTAATTTTGTAGCACATTCAATAAATTTTAGTAACAGCAATACAGGTAAGCAACACCTCTAAGGAATGAAAATCAACAAGCTACATTAAATCTAGCACATTTATTCAAAGGTAAGCTTGTTATTTCTGAGGGAAAATAAATTAAAGTGTTCCCAGATAACACAGTTTAGCTGAGGATCCAATGAAGTGGATATTATATATAGACTGCAAAAACCTCCCCTGAAAGAGAAGAGAGTAGAGAGAAAATCAGAATCCCATGTTTGAGGATTCATCAACTATTCCCTGCCAAAAGCTCATTCATCAAATTTGTTATACACTTAATTTGTAACAAGATCCTTGAGGGAAATTAATCCCCCAAGTCTAGGCCCCATCCCTCCATTACAAACACCAATGATATCAGCAATTGCATGCATCCAGATGCACACTTGCACAAACATATAGAGGGGGGGTCAAAAATTTCTTAGGAACCAAAGGTCTTTGAAAAGAGCCCATTCCAAAATTGCAAGAACTGGTTATCTGAGATCAGGAACCGGTAGACAGATTATTATTATCCATATCCCCTCATATCAATGCATTTTAGATGACAAATCACAGGGAGGAGGAGAAAGAAAGATATAGTAAGTAATTAGTTCATAAAGCAGGGCTCACATGCTTTCTTTTAGGCAACAAATTAGACTGGCTAACATTAGCAGAGCAGGATGGAGTGAATATGCTGTATGGATCAATGTTTCCAAGTTCTTTGGCTGCAATGTCCTCCATCTTATTACAAGCGTCTGAGCTGTGGATAAATGATTCAAAGTCACAAAAAAGATTAAGTTTCTTGTATGTTTGGTCAGAAATCAAGCCAGCTGCCCACATAAATTGGAAAAGTCCCAAATGGTCATGATAATCATCAGTCAGAGCATTTCCAACCTGTACCAGACATTAAAGGTGGTCTTTTAATTATTTCAAATGGTGCAATATGACCAACAAACTTGGTTATTGAATGGATAGTTGTTTGGATGTACCATATAACTCCTCAGATTGATTTTCTCATCCTTTGTCTCTCGGTTGTACCAGACAATGGCTTGACTCAGTTGAGGAACATAATGCCCTGGAACACAGATTAAAAATTAGAACCGATACTCAGCACATACAAGCATCGCAAATCAGAAGTATAGCAAAGTTCATTTAATAAAACTTGTTATCTTGTCAAATACAGAAAGTGAGAAGACAAAGCTACAATTGTTATTCCTGGTGCATTTTAGTTTTTTGTTTAACTGATATCTTTCCACAAGGTGAATATCTTAGGCTACCAAAACAAATTGCAAATCAACAGATTTGTGAGTTCAAGAAGCCATTCCAAAGAAGGTGGTAGTGAAATTAAAAAGAAAAGGAAACTGAAATTAAACACTACCTGCATAGCTCTCCCCTGTAATGTAGAAGTCCCTTCCTTTGTATTGGGGGAAACGTTCAAACCAATTCAGCAAGAATGCTAGTGAGTCCGCAGCTGCAGATTGAAGTGTGAAAAGGTGTAAATACAAAAGCTAGTAACAACAGGAAGAGCCCCAATGAAGAAGTGTGAGACAAGAATGGTTGAACTCGTACCGGTCTTTCTGTCACCATTGTCCAACAGATCAGAAGAAGTGTTTGAATATGAAAATCCAACTCCAACAGGGGAATCAAGAAACAAAATATTGGCAACTGCAAATTGGTAAAAGCAAGATTGAATCGATGTAATTATAATAAATTATTGTGTTTAGCATTCTTGAAATCTAAAGCAAAAAATAGTGCAATTACTCCAAGGTGATCAATAGTAGTAAAGAAATTGCAACATCCATTTTAGATATTCTTGTGATCCTTATAGCCATCACATTATCAGTTGTAGAAAATAAACATGTGTTAAGGGGTAAAATGGGGCACAAAAACAGGGTCTCCGAGGATAGGTATGCAAGTAGCTTAAAAAGCAGCTGATAGAATTCAATGAGTTTTAATATTCAAATACGATGATTTAGTTCAGATTTTAAGCAAAAATAACTAATTGAATGAGTCAATGATGCCGTAATTCTATTTTCTCAGGGACTGCATCCACAGCTCACAGACTCATCCAACTGATTGTTCCTAAATTGTTCTTTTTAGCAACCAAGCAATAAGCTTTACAACAATTGCTTTGACGGGAAACTCTAGAATATAATTTATTAATTTTTATCAGTAAAGAATTATATTACCTTGATTCCAAGAATAAGGATTCAAGTAAAGGGTCTTTCCATCTGGCTTAATATGAAATGGACCTATTTCCTCTGCCATTCCATAAGCAATAGAGGAACATCCAGGTCCTGCGAGAACAAATCTCCAGTCAGAAACCAATTCAAAATTTGTATTTTATTAGAGATTATCAGTTAATGAATAAACTATCAACTTTCAATTGCCTGAAAACAAAGAAAGATTAATCTAAGAAAAAAATTCAGTCAAATATCTAATTCAGGCAAATAAGAAGGGAGAATATAAAACAATAGGAGATAATTGAGTAACAATCCTAGGTGACAAACAATTTAATAGGTTGCATATCTAAAGTCAAAGTTGGATTTTTAAACAATTAAGCCATACAAGTAATGAAACAGCACAAGCAACAGAATACTAGCAACTTTGATGCAAGATCAAGACTAACTAGAGTGATGTAATAATCAAAAAAGAATCGAACTAAATAATAAAAGATAAAGAAAAAGTGTGACACCTCCATTAAGCCAAAGAAGAAGAGGCTTGGATTGAGGATCCTCAACAGCTTCAACAAACCAGTAAAAAAGAGCCCTCCCATATTTTTCATTTACAGTGACATAGCCAGAGTATTGAGCAAAATTTACATCGAAGTTCTGGCCAGGCAACTTTAGGACCCTGTCTAATTGTTGCTGGGCAACTGGGTCTCTTAAAGACGAAGCAAAAACACCATGGATACCCAAATAGATATTGACGAAAATGATGAGAGTAGTTGCTATAGAGAATTGAAAAGAACCAAATGGAAATCTGGGACCGGCCATTTCTTGCTTGTAAAGAAGAACCACTATCTGCACTTGTTGATATATAAGGAAGAATTAGCAAGGTGGGTCAATGATGGGTATAGGTGGGCTGGCCCGCCCGTGCTTACACCAGCACGAGGGATTGCTTGCTGTCGCTTTCTTTGTACTCCGTTTCTCAGATAGAAAATGGCAGGCAGGTACGGTGAACGCTTTTATTGTGTTGGCGTGCCATTGAACAAACAACTCTCTCTGTTTTCCTATATGGGAAGATGCAATTTCAAGGATATCGTCACCATAGATAATGAAGCGAAAAGGTCGTCCAAGGATATTGTTGCCGATGGAAAAAAATAAATTCAATTAAGTTAATTCACTTTGAATGATTATATTTTAAAATATTTTTAAAAAATATATATAAAAATAATATTTATTTATTTTTAATGTTACGAACAATTAAAAATGTAAGAAAAATAACTTTAAACAAGAAAAAAATATACAATTTTATAAAACATGGTTTCAACTTTCAACCGCTTGTAATTTAATTTTGTTTTAATATTTTTTATTAATAAAGCATGGAGATGTTGATTAATAAAAAAAATACAAATTAGTGGAGGTGCATGTGACAGGAAAACTAGGGTTTTAATTTGCGAGTGAAACCAGATGAAGATATGAGTAAGAGTTCAACAAATAAATCAATCAAGAGTTAATATGAAAATGAGAAGGCACTTGTACTCCAATTTTGTGGTATAACGGGAAAAACAAAAGAGATTAAGGCCCCGTTTGTTTGCAGGAAAATGGTTTTTTTTTTTAAAGTGAATTCCGGGGAAAGTGAATTCTGATGTTTGACAGTGTTATGGAAAATGAACTGGAAAACACTTTCTAGTGTTTGTTTGTGTTATGAAAAATGAACTGGAAAATAATTTATTAATAAATTAATTTTTTTTTCAAGTTTATTAAAATAATGAGGAACAAATCTTACAAATTAAAAAGTTGAATGAGAATGAAATTGAAAAAAAAAAATTCATAAATTATCTCAAATAAAATAAATAATAATCAAAATAATAGAGATCAAATCTAAAAAATTAAAAAAAAAATGAAAGGTGAATAAATTAAAATAATAATAATTAACATTTCATAAATTATTTCAAATAAAATAAGTAACAATAAAAAAAATGAGGACCAAATTTGATAAATAAAAAATTTCAATAAAAAAATGATAAGAAAAAAAGCAAATAGCAATTATAAAAATAAGGACCAAAATTAATATAAAAATTAAATTTTAAGAGATGGAATTGAAAAATAAATATTCAAAACAAATTATATATAGCAATCAAAAGTATGAGGATCAAATTTGATATAATCAGCAAATAATGACATTTCTAAATTTTTCACAACTTCCGGAAAGTGTTTTCCTCCCAAATTTTCCGGAAAATACTTTCCTGAAAACCAAGCCAAATTCTTTTTTGACTGGAAAGTGTTTTCCGTGGACCGGAAAGTGTTTTCCGTTGACCAACTTTCCGGAAGGCAAACAAACACAGGAAAGTTTGGAAAGTGGTTTTTCGGAAAGTGAATTCCGGGAAACAAACGGGGCCTAAGGGCAATTTATTCATCACTTATCAAATGGAGTGCCAATTTTGAAATATTTAAAAGAGTATTTTTTTTTTATATCGTTTTGTGAATTAAATGAAATTAGTTTTTCATTTGGAATAATTTAAAAAGCTACACCTTTCATGTCCATATCACATGGTGCATTTAGATAAAATAAATCCTGCTTAAAAATTTAATTCAAATTTGAAAAAATTTGAAAATTTTTTATTTTTATTTTTAAATTTAAATTAATAAAATTTGGTGTTTTTAGATTATTTTAATGTGGTAATGTCAAAAATAATTTTTAAAAAATAAAAAAATATAATTTTAATATATTTTTGAACGAAAAATACTTTAAAAAACAACCGCAACCAAACTCCGAAACAGGCACTAAGTCTAGTCAATGAGTGCACCCATAGCACACCTGAGCCCATGCTTAACACCCTCGTGGGCTGGGATATAACACTTGAGCCCAACCAATGGGCACTTGCCTAACACCCTCATGGGCTGGGATATAACACTTAGCCCAACCAATAGGCACTTGCCTAACACCCTATGAGCTCTAGCCTTTCACCCTGACTTAGACGCGTTGCCAAATATTTTTGGGCTTGGTAGGTATCTTAACTCCTTTTGGAATTGGCTTTCTGAATTAAACCCAATATTTTCTTCTTCAAAAGATTTTTTTTTTATCAAATTCTTAAAAAAACAATTACATGAATCCTATTCGATATACAAGCTAGGTGCACAAGAGTCTTTCACGATTTACTACATTTCTATTTTATTAACACCTTTCATGCCTTTACCCTTTTATAGGTGATCTTAGGGCATCTCTAGCGGGAGGAGCTATCCCGGGAGCCAAAACCAAATATTTAAAAATATGGTTGTTTTTGTCAATTTCTGTTTTCCAGCGGGAGAGCCATCCCAGGAGCCATTTTCTCTCTTCTTCTCGGCTGAAGGCATTCCTACATATATTGATCCAGGAGGTAAAAAAATACAAATAGCCGTTGAAATTGGCATAATTTTACCGTTGCAAAGGCAACATACAAAATTACAGCAACAACGATCTCCATGAAAGAACAGAGAGAGAGAGAGATGAATCAGAGCAAGAAGAGAAATTCACTTGCTATCAACAATCAACACTATAGTCTGAAGCTAATCACTTGCTATCAACGGATCAATCAATTCACTTCCTCTGCTATATATATACCAGCAGATCTAAAAGGAAATAAAACAATCAAATTAAATAACGAAAAGAAACCGAACACTTCAGTAGAAGCACTGGCGTGATCGACGGACACATCTCCGCCAGAGAACTCACCGGGAGCGGCAACTGCGGCGGGGTAAGAACAAAAGTTGGAGTAGCTCTCGTCGTCTACTTCATCGAAAGATGTGTGATTTGAAGTCTGAGAGAAGATTTAGTAGAAAATACAAAGATCAAAGAGGAAGAACACATTTTCCTTGTCCCTTACACGACACTTTCTTTCTCTCATTTGCAATCAGAGAGAGAGATTGAGAGAGAGAAGAGAGTTTTTTTATTTTATTTTGTACAGAGAAGGGGGGCGGTTGGAGGGGAGTGGAAAAGGAAAGTAGGGTTTTTAAGTTTGAAAGATGAAGGGGAACGGGGTGGGGGTGGGGGGGTTATACTAATTATTATTATTAGCATAAAAATATGGATATTAATTTGTAATTAATTTGATTGAATTATTTGTAATGAAATGTATTTTAATTAATTATGTTTGAACTTATTGGTTATTTGTTAATGTGTTCATTTTATTTTTTTACGTTTTTCTAAAACTCAAAGACAATAAATAACATTAATTAATTTCAAATACAACAATCACAAAAAAACATACAATTACTTGAAAAACATACAATAAGTAGCTTAAATTTCACATTTCAAATATTGTGGGTTTTTTAATTATATTTAAATTCATTTTTTTAATTTAAATATAATTAAAAAAAATTGTTTGAGAGTTTTTCAAAAGCAATTATTTAATTATATAACTTACTCCTATTAATTGTATAATTAATTGCATAATTAATCTATATACAAAATAATTGCACTACATTTAAAATAATATAAAAAATAGCTCTCCAAAATGGTTTTTACCATTGAAGTACACATCAACAAAAAAGCCATATATACACTATTTAAACATCAATTTTAAAGATTTGACTCTCCAAAATACCTACTCCCATTGGAGATGCTCTTACCCTCTAGTATGTTCTTCACGGGGCTTTTGAGCAGACCAACAAAGGTGAATAACTAATAAATATTATAGTATAGTATTTTGCATGTAGAAATAGCATTATTGTAAAATTATTATCTTATAAGCTAAATGAGATCGCACAAATACTGTTCATCCACACTGCTTTTACTGTGGATTTGAATAGTGATTGCATTTAATTCTTTGCCTTTGGCTTTCATCTTCTCTGCTTTCTCAGCCAACAAATGCAGTCCAAGCTTCCAAACGAGTGAAGGCGCAAAAAAAGAGGCATTAACCAACAACTCACCAAACATCCTCTCCCCATCTCCCCCTTGATTCAAATCGAAGAGGTTTAACCAAGGTTTTTTTAATATATAGCTACAAATGGGTAGAAATCAAATTTAGGAAGGATGAGGCGGAGCAAAGAGGTTGGCAAAAGGCAAAGCAGACCCTCCTCCCCATCCAGACCCTCCAGATCCGACCCGTCTCCACCCAGGTCACGAAAATCCACGCTCAGCTCCTCCGTATCTGTTGTCGATAACCTTGAAGTGGTGGCGAGATAGATAAGGCTAAAAGTAAGTTGAAAGTCAGAAAAGAAAAGTTGGGAAGAGATCAGAGTGAGTGTTTGGTGGTTAGACAAATAGAAAAATTGTGTCAAATTATCTACAATAATAAATTAAAAAATTGCCCTGCATTTCACCACAGTTGGCGCCAAATTTTTTAAGGTGTAACAAGATTGTTAATGGTCCTAAATTTTTATATATATTATTTTTTAAACTTTTTCCTTAAACAATAGGAGAGACTAATTATATATTGTGATATTTTTTTCATATTAACGTCTTAAAATATATATAAAAATTTGAACTGACTTTTCTTTAAAAATCTCATATTAATTTAATCTGTGTTCTAAATTTTTTTAATATAATAATATAAAGAAAAAATCTTAAAAAATCATCTTTCATAAATTTTAGCAGTTTCATTTTTGCTATCTGTCAAATAAATTATTCGGCAAATAGTTAAAACATGTCCAACAAACAATTAGTATGTTGCAGGCAACAAATAATATATCTTTAGTCAATCTAATCAATTGCGGTTTTGCTATCTACCAATTAAATTCTTACCAAAGTAGTTAAAACAAAATCATCAATAAAATTATTTGCTGCATAAAACAAATCACTCATCTGTGCTAAAACTCAACGATTGTAATTTTACTATTTGCTAATTAAAGAATTCATGAAAAAAATAAAACATAGACAAAAATCACAGAATTTTTTCGATTTCAGTTGTACAATCTATTGATTAAATAATCATCAAAACAATTTTAACAGTAGCAACATTCAATCACTTTTAGGCGGTAAAAAACCCGTTTCTAACAGATTCTATCAATTATAATTTCACTAATTAAATATTAAAATAACAAATTACAATACATATAAAATCAATCAGTTTTTTACATAGAAAAAAGCCTAGCGCAGTGCGCGGGCAAATTCGCTCGTAAAACCTATAGTGAGGCAAGTTGAATCGACACGGTAAGATTTTATATTTATCAGCAAAAATGGTTCTCAGAGTATTTAATTAAATATATAAATAATTAATTAAAAAACATATTTAAAAAGCTTACATATTTATTTGCCAAAACAAAATTATCCGACCCTTGCAAAACGATGTTGAAATAACTAGCATTAAACTAAACAGCTAGACTGCTAACAAATAAGTACGATAACAAGAAACAACCTTTGATTTTTGTTTTTTATTTAGCTTCGATTATCGACATAGATATCGAATTCTGATATTATTCCCAAAGTCAAAGGGTTGGCCATTCAATCCTAGGGCAAAGATACCCCACGACAAGCTCTGTATCATAGGACCCCTCCCCCTCCAATGAGTGCGGCATCTCTCCAGTGCCATCTTTGTATTACATCCTAGAACTCAATTAAGGAATCAGCTTCTAGACAATAAACTAATTTAGGTGCAGCATGTCTCCATGTTTCCATCATTTCCTCATATTCCTTTAGTAATACAAATTTAATACGTGAGAGTATAATTGAGATTATTTTTGAAAATATTTCTCGTTCATAAATATATTAAAATGATATTTTTTATTTTAAAAAAATAATTTTTAACATCAACTTATAAAAATAATCTAAAAATACTAAATTTTTTTAATTTAAAATAAAAAAAATAATTTTTTTTTCAAAAATAATTTTGAAATGCGGTGCCAAACATACTTTCGGTGAGTTAGAGGAAAGGTTTGGACGCATTTTACTAACATTTATGCTAAGAAAAACAACTAGGATGTAGAATTAAGAAAATTGGTTACTGGAATTATCTTTGTTCGAGAATTGTTTCAGACTATGCAAGTTGCAGAATTGAAGATGATCTTCTTGGCAACTTGCTTCTGGAAACTTTTTTTGAGTGATGAAAATTTTAAATGTCAAAACGAAAGAGATGTTTCAACACACAAATTCATCCATCTTAGAGAAAATGAAGAGGATATCACTCTATGATGCCATCCTTCTTCAAAATATTTTGCCTCCATGATAAAAACGAGATTAATAAACAAATTGTACGAAGACTAGAAGGGATTTTAGAAGTAATAGCAAATAATAAAATAGATAAAGGTGTTTAACACTGTATTTCAAAAGTTTTTTTGAAAATAATTGAATTTTTTTTTTACTTTAGATTAAATTTTTTGGTGTTTTTAGATTATTTTCATGTGTTGATGTCAAAAATCATTTTTAAAAAAATAAAATAAAAATTCATTTTGATGCATTTCTAAATGAAAAACACTTTAAAAAACAACCGTAACCATGCTCCCAAACAGTCACTTATAGCTTATTTGAAAAGCAGGATTGAACCAATATATCAAACAGTATCTAAAAAAGTTTTAATTTTTTTAGGATGGACCATTATATTACCCATCATAATTCAAAGTTAATGATGTTTTATTTATTCTTCTACTATAATTTCATGTTTTTTACATAAATTAAGCAGTCTAATTTCATTTTTCATATATTATTCGTTGATCGAGTCTAGTATAATAGTCACACAAAATCCCTATTTGCCTTTTGTTTTCGTTGTTGAGGTTAATCCTCTATTAAATCCTTGAGAAATTCAAATAATTATTATCAATTAGATTGAACAAGCTGCTAAAATACTTTGAGATATTTCCATATGCATGGTGGTCCTCTTCCAACCCTAAAACACATGCTCCATATCATGACACCTTCCCACGTGATCATCCAGGTGATATGATTCAGCATCACCATCTCTCATCGAGGGTTAACAGCTGCTCCTATCTTGAATTAATGTTTTCCATGCGTCAAATCCACCATGTTTTATACGACCTAGGGCATCTGGGATTTATACCTAGACGTCTACAAATGAAATTCAAATTCAAGCAAATTCAATTGGATAGTACAAGCTTCTATAGTAACATTAAAGAAATTCTTATGAAGTCATAAATGGTTTTCTTCGCAGAAGAAGCATGTCTTGAAAGTAATCACATTCACGTTCCCACCATGAAATAAGAAAGGAACAAAATGATTTCACCTTGTAAAAGAAGCCTTGGATTAGACTAATTAGCCTTCGCAAAAGTCAATTTACAATCCAACAAGAATAGCCTATCAGATTTTGTCGTCAAGCCCTCCAGTTTGGAACAAAAAGAGTCACCTCACGCAGCTTTCGCTTCCTTACCAGTAGTCATCATGGACAATGAATGAAGCTTATCTCCTTGCTTGATTACTCGCACGAGGCTCACATGGTGAGGGCCAGTGCAAGACATCCCCCCCTTCCCAATCACCTCATCAACCTCTATTTTGTATTGCTAGCAGCATAAATAAATAAGGACAAGAATCTTGGGGTTATATAAAACACAAAATAAAATAAAATAAAATTGTATTTCAAAATCAATATTATTTTTTATTAAGGAAACTCAAATGAAACCCTCCAACAAATATATTCGAATTGACAGTAATAATAATAATAATAAAAATAATAATAATAAAAAGCAGAGAGAGGGGGGGGGGGGGGGGGGGAAGAAATATGTTTTATAATAATAAAAAATAATAATAATAAAAAGCAGAGAGAGGGGGGGGGGGGGGGGGGGGGGGGGGGGGGGGGGGGGGAGAAATATGTTTTAAAGAATTAATTAGTCAATTTCACGTACGTTCGAGAAAGAAGTTCTTTATCTGCTGAGGTGGGCGAATCAGTTTGAGGATCCAAGAAACGGTGACTCACCCCATGTGGACGATTTCTTCCACTGTTAAATAATAATTGGCGATCTCCAATCATTTCCTCTCACTTTTCAGGATTTGGCAATTTCCAATCATTTCTTCTCACTTCTCGGGGTTTTTTTTTATCACTTTTTAAAAATATTTATTTTTATTTTTTATTTTAAATAAAAAATTTAATATTTTTAAATTATTTTTATATACTAATATCAAAAATAAATTATTTCAATCGAAACAGCGTAGCAGCACAGTCACCTCGTGCCACTGTTTACAATCTCACCCGATCCGTGACCAGGGTGAGGATGAATTTATTTATGATAATTATATATTTGTTTGTTTGTTTTTTTTTTAAAATTAATTTTAAATTGGGTTGGGCTAAAAACAAAATCAAACAAGTGTGATACTATTAAAATACAGGGTTGACCTATGATTTAAATACAGCACAAATATAATAAGTTTTTAATAAAAATATGTTTATACAATTTAAAAACCATCTAACTTGTAATCCAAAACTTGAGGCCGGTTTTAAAAACTATTCCCATCAGACTTCTGTTTCACTCCCTTATTTGTACGCGTGATTCACATTTATTTTATTTTGCTGATGTTCAACAGTAGAGCACATGGGCGGTGCTGTCGAGTTTTAAAACCTTAAATTAATCATGGGATGATGAATATTCTGCACTGTTTTTAAAAATATTTTTTGATATTTTTATATATTAATATTAATTTTTTTAAGATAAAAAATTATTATTTTAATATATTTTTAAATAAAAAAATCTTAAAAAACAACTGCTATCGAATAATAACTTTTTCAGCGGTGAAACTTTTTCACTTTTTTCTTTTTGTCTAAAAATAAAAAAATATGATAGCCCATGCGGATCTTGATGTAACCCTTGAGGTCCAGCTCTCACCGTTAATAATCATGGCCAACCATATAGTATAATTACTTAATCTTCACATGTTTTTTAATTTTTAATTTCCAAAACCAAGCACCAAGTCTAGTCAATACTAACCAATAAAAACAAGAGGAGAGGGATGGGGTTTGCTCGTCACGTTGGAAGCTTCACAATTCCTCGAGGAGTTAATATTATTAAAAAGAAAATGATTTGGCAACCCTTTTCTCGTCATTTTGAGGTTTGCTTTTTAATATATACGATATGATGATAAAAGACTTGTGATCTGCACAATAAATTTCAAGTTTGAGTTAAGACGTGCACTTCTTGTAAGATTCTCGGACATCAAAGTTTACTCGCTCATTTAAATTTATAAAATATACTTTTCAGATATGGGTTTTATCGCATCCTAAAAAAAATAAAATGAAATCACACTTCACAAAGAAATTGCAAGGAAATAGCCATGTTCGCCCTGGCTTGTGGAAAAAGTTCTACCTCGTGTTCTTGCTGACAAGAAAACATGTATATGAACAGAATCAAGTCTTAATCTGAGCCTCCAAATTGGACTTCCAACCTGGTTGTTGCATGCTCGCCAAGGCGAGATTCTTCGGTTGCCTGCTCCACAATCTCCATTCTTTCCCAGGATTTTACGACGCCGTTTCCTAACGTTATCTTCATCGGTTGCTTCGAAGGACGCGAAAAACATTCCTATCAAATAAAAATATTGCTTTAAAAATTCTCCTGGAAAGGAACATGAAAGGTTGACACAGTTTTACAGGGAGTTGCGAAGAGGCAGAGACACTGAGTTGTGTTTGGTCAGTAGGAAAGCAATGTGCTGGCGTCAAACTTTAGTAAATTATTTCATCACCCACCAATTTTGCTGTAATTGTAGAGCCATCCTTGAAATTTTTATTATTAGAAAAATAATAGCATCCATGAAATAAATTATCTCGAATAGTAATATCAATCAAAACCAAATCTAACTCACAAAAGAATTAAAGGAGGATGAAATTGAATTTTTTTTAGTAAATTAGTTTTTCTTAAAAATAAATAGTAATAAAAAAACACTAATGGACTAATGGAATATGAAGGGAAAACAAATTGAAATGTTTACTTTGAAAATTTGAAAGATTGTCAATGAAAAATCAACTATCCACAACACCCACCACCCAGTCATGACAATGATGTTAAATTGATAAGAGTTTGGAATTAATAGGTTTATTATTCTGGTGATTTCAATTTTGAGTTATGTGGTTGCAAATATAATTATTACTAAAAACTTATATAATTATTAATTTTAAAATTTATAAAATTAATTAAAATACATGTAAATTAATTTGGATAATCCATTAAAAAATAATAAAATGCCAAATTGATTCTAGCATTGCTTCAAAATCTTGTTTTTGGCTACCGAGTGTTGCCGCCCACGTCGCCTGACAAGCTTATGTCAAAACTTGTTTCTGAATTACCAAATTGCTCTTAAGTGAATTCGACTACAACATTAAAAAGACAAAGCTAAAATCAACTAATGTAGCCATTTATATGTGTTATAATCTGCAACACGTAGCGATAATGACTGAATTAACAGACAAAATACTAATTAATTAGTTAGTTAATTAATAACCCTATAAAAATAATCACAAGTAAGTAATTAACGAATCCAACTAATATTATAATCTGCAACACCTAGCGATATATAAAGCTGCTTGCTTTTCCGTTCTCCCCGACTTATTGCAGAGAGAGAGAGAGAGCAGAGCTCTTCTGCGACCCTCTGGTGGTTTGCTTCTTGCAGAAGGCCATCTCTGATTTTTTTATTATCTTCATCACCAGCTTCTCTTACTGCTATATAATATATATAAAAGAAAAAAAATGATGCCAAAACAATCGTAGAGAAAAAGAAAAACTACAAACAAATATTACGGTAATCTAAGAGGTTTCGTGGAGAGAACCATTGTGTTCAGTGAGAGAGAGAGAGAGAGAGAGAGAGAGAGAGAGTCCGAAATTCCTCTTTATTCTCTTCACGTAATCACTTTCTGGTGCCTATAACCCTCCACTTTAAACTTCTCTCTTAAGACAACTTTAACCAAAAAAGAGTCTTTTGTTTTTTTTGGTATTGTGAGAGCAGAATTCTGGGTTCTTTTGAGTTTATTTCGATCCGGGCTAACTTGGGAGATCTTGATGAAGGGTCGCTGGTGGATTAGGGTTTTGTTGGAGTAATCATTGTTGGGTCTGTTGGGATTTTGTTTGTTTAGAGGAGTCTTGAGGTGGGCTGTTGCTGATTTGGGTTTTTGTGGAGGATTTGAGTGTATAGGTTGAAGTTTTTTTCTTCTTTTTAAATAGTCTTTGGTGGGTGTGGTTTCATGGTGGGTTGATAAAAATTGGTGCCTTGTTGATTCAAGCTTTAGTTGGTTTACGGTATGTTTGCGGGTCTTGCAGATTTCAGTGGTGGACTTGGTGATAAGGAAGGGCTACTAAAAACTGTTAATTTCCCATTTGGTTCTAAGGGATTGAATTGAATCGTTTCTGATCAATCGGACTTGTTTTGGGTATTTTTGATTTAAATTATCTCAGCGTTGGTGTTTCTTGTTGGATTTTATTTTTAAGGTGGGTAATTCTGCTTTAAAGATAAGATGAGTTCAAGCATCACAGAAGGTTCGGTAAATCAGGCTAAGCTTGTAAGTCTGTTATTCACTAGGGGATGGTCCAATCCTGGCTAAACATTTTTCCTATGCCCGATCGTCATTCATCAGATTATATGTTTGTGTAGGAATTTCTTATGGACCGGAAGCATCTTGCGAAGCAAATCTGCCCTTGTGGCCTGGCATTCGGTTTGTCTTCCTAAAGCTGAGGGAGGTTTGGGTTTGCCAGATATGGTGGGTAAAAATAGGAGTTTTCTGGCCAGGCAGTTATGGAATATTCATTGTAAAACCGACTCTCTATGGATTCAATGGGTCCATCATTTCTACTTGGGTCATCACTCAGTTTGGGCAGCTTCTGCTCATAAGACCTCATCTCCTCTATGGAAATCTATCCTCTCTTTAAAGGAACGCCTCCTCCAAGACTGTCGTGGATCTCCTCAGGTCATCTCCTTGATGCAGAGTTGGCACGCTTCAGCTGGTCCTTTCTCAGTTAATGCTTATAACTATTTCAGACTTAGGACTGATGTGGTTCACTGGGATAAGGTGGTCTGGGAGCAATGGGCATTGCCGAGAACATGCTTTATGTTATGGCTAGCTGTCCGAGGAAAACTTAAAACCAAGGATCATATTTGCTTCTTGCGTGCGCATGTTACTTGTGTGCTCTGTTCTCAAGCATAGGAATCGCATGCGCACCTCTTCTTCTCCTGCAGCTGGACATCACTCTTATGGTCCAGGATCAGATCTTGGTTGCGTATTAACAGGCGGATGTCCTCTCTTTCTAGTGCTCTCTGGGGCCTCGAATCTGGAAAGGGCCTCGACTCGAGAATGCAACGGGTAGCTTTAGCTATAACCATCTACAGCATTTGGCATGAGCGGAATGGTCGAGTGTTCGCCAAGCATCGAAACTCCGTGGATGTCATCTTTCGGAAATTTCAGATTCTGTTCTACACCATCTTCTATTTCCATGTGAAGGATCCCTCCCTTCTTAATGTAGGCTAGGATCAGTTATTAGCTGCTTAGCTTTGTTTAGTTACTTTTCTGTAATGGCTTCATAGCCTTAGATAACCTTGGGTTTGTTTTGCCATTTGGTTTTTGCTTTGTACATCTTTGTATATTCTGGATCTCCAGTTTGGTTACTTTGATCTCTAATATACTTACATTTGATCCCAAAAAAAAGACCCTCTTCATTTTCCATCCGGGTAGGTCACCCATAATAATGAGACCCTCCGGGTAGGTCACCCTTAAAAATGAGACCCTCTTCATTTTCCATTCACCCTTAAAAATGAGACCCTCTTTATTTTCCATCCGGGTAGGTCACCCGTAAAAATGAGACCCTCATCACCAATTTAACCGGGTAGGTCACCCAGAACAATGAGACCCTTCTAACTTGGGTAGGTCACCCACAACAATGAGACCCTTCTAACTTGGGTAGGTCACCCAGAACAATGAGATCCATATCTAACTTGGGTAGGTCACCCAGAACAATGAGACCCTTCTAACTTGGGAAGGTCACCCAGAACAATAAGACCCATATCCATCATCTATTTTTCTTTACGACACTTACTATTTAAAGTCTTTTACAAGACTTTAGTCGTAAGCATTGTAAAGAGGGGGCATCTGTTGCTACCCAATTTTGGACTCATTATTTTTATGTTTCCGAAAAAATATATATCAAAAAATAGATCTTGGTACAAGGGCAAAATTGAACAAATTGAGAGTTTAATGGTCGATTGGAGGATTAAATCGCGAAAATTAGAAACCGAGGACCAGAAATAAAAGTTCGCGCAAAACTAAGATTAAGATCGAACTTTTGTGGGATATAATTGCATAAGATCATGAGTTTAAATCCAACTAGAACTACACCTACAACAATTATAAATTAAAGGACCAAACTTTGAAAGTTGCACTGTTCCGGCTGCATTTTGAAAATTGCACTGTGTGCCGCCTGGCCTTGAATGAAGACACCCCTGCATTAAAACGTTAGCATCGATATCTGCGTGTCGCCCGGCCTTGAATGAAGACACCCCTGCATTAAAACATTAGCGTTGATATCTGCGTGCCGCCTGGCCTTGAATGAAGATGCTCCTGCATTAAAACATTAGCGTCGATATCTGCATTAAGCCGTTGGGCAGCCGAAGAGGTTAGCTAGGCACTGCTATAAATAGCAGCTCGTAGTGGACGGAAAGGGGACGGAAAAAAAAAAAAAAAAACGGAAAACAGAGAAGAGATTTTACGTGAGAAATACAGTGTTAAAAACGCAGAGAAATAGAGAGAATTGCAGAGCCATTTACATAAAAATTTTGAGTTAATCTTCTTCCTGCTCTTCCCAGCATTCTCTCTTGTTTTCCTCTACCTCTCTCTCTCTAAAACCAGTCCTCTGTCTCTCTCTCCCTCTCGGTTAACAGCTCCGACAATCAAACTCCAGCCACCTTACTCCTCTCCGTCGTCACCAAACTCTCACTACCTCCCCAGAAACTCAGACAGCAGCTCAGGCAAGGATTTGGCAGAACAAACCCGTCGTCTGCAACGTGACCGAAAGTTTTCCCATGACCACTCCGGCCACCACAGGCCACCATTTCTGACGAAACGACGACCATAAGAACCACCTCGATCTCCTCTACCCAACGGTATAAACAGGTACACCGTTCGTCACACTCGAAAAATTGCATATCTACTGTTCATCTTCTTCACTTGCATGCGCGGGGAGTGAATTAATTCACTCCCCGCCGGGTCGGTCGGGCCGGGTTATTGTGCCCGGCCCAAAAGAAGGCAGGGCTTCCAGTCCTAATGGGCTGGAAGCCCAGACCAATAGTAATGGACTTAAAGCCTGCCCGAGAGGATTCATGGGTCGAAGCCCATCTTGGAAATATGTAGGCGAGCCCAGCCCAGTAAATATACCCGGCCCGGTTCCTATAACCGGGCTAAAAGCCCAGCTCCATGTGGCGGGCTGGAAGCCCAGCCCAGCTCACCAGGGCTGGGCAGCCAGCCCACTAAGTAAAAAAACATAAAAATAAAAAATAAAGAAAAAGATACAAAAAAAGTATAAAATTTGCATTAAAATATTTTTATTAAAAAATGTGTTTGTTTTCTTGCATACGGCCAATACACTAGCATATTTTAAAAAATTCATTTTCTTTAAAAAATATATTATCTATGAGTTCGAAAAAATGTGTTTTAGCATTTGAACAAAGAAAAAATCATTTCTCGCATCTTGAGATTTTACAACATGTTTGTAAAAATCCAAAGGGTATTGGCCAATATTTCAAAAATATTAAAATCTTATTTTTTGGAAATTTATTATTCATTGTCGGGGATAGTATGCTATTATTCACTGTTCGGTGTTTGGGTAAATAAACTCTAAGGGTTAATATCCAAAATATTCGGCAAGGATCATACACCATCATCATTTCACCAACATATTCTTTGAAAGATCAAAACCATAGCAAATTATAAGCCAACCAAAACATCAAGCAGCTTACCTTAGGTAGGGCGTATTAAGGTTGCTAAAACCTTCCCTTGACGCAACCAGTCCCTTACCTTAGAATCTCTAAAAGACCAGTTTAGGTTTCCTAGTAACCATAATACTAGGTGGTGACTCCCCTTTTCACGAAAATAAAGATGATACCCCCAACACAGATATCCCCCCGCACACGGGGAAAGTCATCACGACGTCGCGCTCTCGCGATGGGGTGCG
Organism: Salix arbutifolia; assembly: GCA_025169955.1. Lineage (NCBI taxonomy): Eukaryota > Viridiplantae > Streptophyta > Magnoliopsida > Malpighiales > Salicaceae > Salix > Salix arbutifolia. Next base: position 2,883,131 of record CM045902.1, read on the forward strand.
ACACATATTATCCCCTAGTCCACCTTGATGGCGTGCATACTCTTCAACATTTATCAAAATGTACACATGCGACAATATCTTTGGAGACAACAAAATCTGCGGGTAAGCCAATATTTCAAAATCTAAAGATGCGCTTCAAATGCAATGTTAGTCTCAACCGTTGTTAGAGCTTGTTAAACCATCATATTCTACTAAGCAATCCTACCTTGAGTTGATCTATTTGTTGCTACCAAATTTTTGACTCATTATTTTTATGTTTCGGAAAAAATATATCAAAAAAATATATCTTGGTACCAGGGCCGAATTGAATGAATTGAGAGTCTAATGGTTAATTGGGGGTTAAATCGCACAAATCAGAAACCAAGGACAAGAATAAAAAGGCTTGCAAAGCTAGGGTTGCTCTCGAAATTTTAACGGGGATGCAATTGCACAAAAATTGAAAGTTTAAAGCCAATTAAGAGATCGATTAGAGCAATTATAAATTGGGGGACCAAATCACACTTTTACCTCCCTAAATATTTTGAAACTTGCACTGTTCAGGCGTGCCTACACTGCAATTCCAGGCGTGCCTGCACTACATTTCCAGGCGTGCCCTGTATTGAATTTCCAGGCGGCGGGCACTGCAATTCCAGGCGTGCCTGCACTGCATTTCCAGGCATGCCCTGTATTGAATTTTCAGGCGGCAGCAACCCTTCGCTGCACGCCATAGGCATCCGAAGGGTTGCCTGTCATGGCTATAAATACCAAAGACAAAAATGACAGAGAGAAAAAAAAAAGAGAGAAAACAAAACAGAGGAGACGGGAAAATTCTGGGGAAATTTACAGAGTTTTGGCAAAGAAAAGACAAGCAAAAACAAGGAAAGAAGAGGGAAATTCACGTAAAAAACCGAGATAATCTTCATCTCCCTCACCTCCAGTGTCAGTTCTCCCTTCCCCCGTCGTCTCTCTCTGTCAGTCCTCTGTCTCTCTCTCACTAAGACCAGCACGCCGGCATCTCTCTCTCTGCCAACAGCCACCACCTCCGACCACCGAGAGTCACCTTGTCACCACTAGAAGCCACCCCTCAACTCCAGCAGCCCAGCCACCTCCTTTGGCAAAGGTAACAGAGCAACAGCCCGGGACTGCAACGTGACCCGTCCACCTTCCGAGGCCCACTCCGGCCACCACAGGAATCATCACATCGACCTCCTCTACCCAAAGGTACTAACAGTTTCTCCTTTCATCATACTCGAAAAAACATTGTTCACTCCCCTTCTTCATCTCGCCTGCATGCAGTGGGACGTAATTCACGTCCCACTGTTCATGCAGGCCAAGTAAAGCGGGACGGGCTTTGTGTCCGGCCCAAGCCCAGTAGAGCATAAGTTGGGCTGGAAGACCAGCCCAATGATAGTGGGCTTAGAGCCCAGCCTGGCGAGTGGGCTGCAGCCCAGCCCAGCGAATGGGCTGGCAGCCTGGCCCATCAGGGCTGGGCAGCGAGCCCACCAATAATTTAAAAAAATAAAAAATATAAAAACAAAATACAAAAAAATACAAAAAATTGCAAATAAATTATTTTTTTAGAAAAATATAAAATGTATTGTTTTCTTGCATACGGTCAATACACTAGCATATTTTAAAAAAAAATCTTTTTGTTTCAAAAATATATTATCTTGGAGTTTGAGAAAAAAATGTATTTTAGCATGGATTTCGCAAAGAAAAATCATTTCTTGCATTTTAGATTTTTCAACATGTTTGTAAAATCCAAAGGGTATTGGCCAATATTTCAAAAATATTAAAATCTTATTTTTGGGAATTTATTATTCACTATCGGTATTTGGATAAATAGATCCTAAGGGGTCAATATCCAAAATATTCGGCGGGGATAGTATGCTATTATTCACTGTCGGTGTTTGGATAAATAAATCCTAAGGGGTCAATATCCAAAATATTCGGCGGGGATAGTATGTTGTTATTCACTGTAGGTGTTTGGATAAATAAATCCTAAGGGGTCAATATCCAAAATATTCGGCGGGGATAGTATGCTATTATTCACTGGTGGTGTTTGGATAAATAAATCTTAAGGGGTCAGTATCCAAAATATTCGACGGGGATAATAGATCAATATCATAGCAATCATAAGATAAACAAAAAACACCAAGCAGCTTACCTTAGGTAGGGCGTACTAGGGGTGCTAAAACCTTCCCTTTACGCAACCAGTCCCTTACCCTAGAATCTCTGAAAGACCAGTTTAGGTTTCCTAGTAACCATAATACTAGGTGGCGACTCCCTTTTCCACAAAAATAAAGATTAAACCCCAACATTGAATTCTCCCGCACACGGGGAGGGTCGTCATGACGTCGCGCTCTCGCAGAGGGGTGAGACACTGTTGATGCTCATTTGTTTGTTTATCACCAAAACATATTTGTCGTCGCTATAAATCTGATAAATTCCACTGAATCATTATTTGCTTGTGTTTTTTGCCCCCAAGTTGATGTGAAATTGTTTGCATCTCTATCAAGATCCATATCGTGACCTCTGACTATTGGGCTTTCCAATAATAATAAAAAATTGTCAATGTTAAGGATTTTGCAAATTCAGCCAGTGTTCTCTTTGTTTGCAAATCTTTCTTGTTCTGAAACACCAATTTCAAAGATCGTGTGCATCCAATGTCTAATCCTTGAAATAAAATCAAAGAGATGTCATTTGTTGAAAATCAAATTCATTTGGTCAAATACCTAACACACGATATTCAATGCATGCAGACCTGTAATTATCTTGTATTTTGTTAGCAGTAATTGACTCATTGTGAGATTAAAATCATTTTTTTTCTATGGGTTTTTTGTGTTTCAATTCTAATCTCTGACTTTGGGGGTATGTTATTTGATGGTACATGATGAAGTGATAATTTGTGGTAAACAATTAGATTGTCGAGTAAAGACCTGAGATTCAATTGAAAATTTATCTCCTTTTCCAGCACTTACTTTATCAATATGCATAACAAATTGTAACTTCGTGAAATTATAACTCTTATGGAAAAAACCCTAACAATATTGGAGAGCACCACTTGTCAGTTAAAATTGCTTGCTTGATAAAGGACTTTTAAACGCATGTAATGAGGCTATGGTTCATGGCTATAAAAGAAAAGGGATTAATAGGCTTAAAAAAGTGTTTAAGGGTTTCAAAGACCTAGAATCACCATCATCTAGTCGTTAACTCTTTTTCTCTTGTTGTCTTTGTAGAAGAAACGACATAAAAATACGTTAATTATCTTAACATGAATTTTTTTATCAATCAACCAATGCTCTAAGAATCTCCACAAGCATGTCATTCCTTTCATTGACAATTTCAAATTTAAAAGGGAAATACTAAAATACAAAACATCATTTGTCATCTAATGTTATTCCATCTTTTGTTGCACTCAATATAGTTTAACAAAATAATTCTGCAAAATCTTCATTTGATGGATAACTTATCTTAAAGACTCGATAATTTTAATAACATTTCTTCTCGCATGATGTTTGACCACAGATACCAATGGACATGGTATAGTTCAATATTCTCTTTTGTTTTGTTTGTTTTTCAATTTTCTTCTTCTTTTCTTCTTGTTTCTAAACTTGTCCTTAGCATCGACTCTTGGTTTTTTTCATGTCCTATCTCAATTTGCTTGTTCTCCAGTGTTGGGTTTTCGTTCTTAAACATCACCCTTTCTATTGATTCTAATGTTGTCACTGTATCCTCAAACTACAAATCTTTTATTTGCCCCCAGTGTGGGTGTTATCCATGTCGAGTTTTTTTCAAAGAAATATAATATCAGGCTCAAATTAGGATTAACAAGGGATACATATTTCAAGAATAGTGAAGGAAATAAAAAAAGATGGTCTTTTGTCATTTCAAGCAAAGTTGATTTTAACTGATAAATTTTGACCTCGTCCAGTGTAATGATTTGGACGTGCAAGAGTCATGATTCGCGGGTCCATAAATATCGAATTCATTACATGTCAATATGCATACTAATAAAGCTTAATTCTATGATATGGTTTAAAAACTCGGTGTATGGGCTCAAAAAATTGTTTGGTCACCTGGTATTGCTCATCATGTCATTTAACAAAAGTTAGGTCAATTCTGCAATCAAAATACTTTTAATTTTCAAGAATGATAACCTTTAAATTTTGCATGTTGGAGTTTGATCAAAATATTTTGTCAAAATTAAGAATGTTAAACATCTCTTGATTTCAAAACAACAAAAAGACAAGGAAAACACCTGCTTCAATGAAATGATGATTTAACCCCAAAACAAAGTGATAGCCGATGAGATTCCATAAGAAAATTATTGACGATGTGACACTTTTCTCAGACTTTTCAAACAATCATTTCTGTATTGTCGCTGCTCATTAATCTTGCTTATGCTTGTGATGATTTATTGCTAACACTGTCGATGATAATATCCTCCACAAAACTTGACTTGCCTTTTGTTGATTAACTTTCACATTTGATTACTGAAATTCTTGCAACTATTCATCTCTCTCATCTTGATTATATCGCAAAAGGAAGGCAATTTTTTGTGCGTTGTACCGCACTCCTCATTGGACATAAAAAGTGAATCAAGCTAGGAAGCACTCTAGACAAACCACTGAAGTGCACAAATCATGAACAATTTCATTATACAACGAAAAGAGTCTTTTTGCGGCAAATTCACTTTGTCGAGCAATGTAATCTTGCAGTGCACATGCTTCGACCTCTCAGACACCAGAATAGATTCAACAATACCATATTATATTTTCATACTCGGGATATTTTATCTTTGCTCGCAAAATAACATGGTCTACTGTGCGTGGCAGCATAAAACTCCTTGATTTGACAGTGCCGCAAAAACTCCACATGATCAGGAGAGAAATCAATTGATGCTTAAATGGAGTGACAACTTCTTTGACTGATGCTTGCTTTCTGAAAATGGACTCATATATGGGCTACTCGCATTCCTTCAAAAGAAACCCGAATTTCCCACAATCTCCATTGATGATGCATTAACACTATGTAGATGATATCTAAGCAAATGTCCCAACTGATTTCACTAGAGAGCAGAGAACTCTGTCATTGGCTTGCAAAAAAACATGAATGTTGTTTCTATATCGGTGTGAATTTTTCTTAGCAATGTCAACAACTCTTGACCTTTCGGAGGATGACAAATTGAGGGACCCCTATTTCAAACTGTGGGAATGCATGTTGAAATGTATATGCATATTTTTTGGGTTTTTTTATAGGCTCGCCTTTCGAGGAGTGACACGTGATCGTAACAATTGCATGATAAACAAAAATTTCAATTTTTGCCTAAACTCTACAATGAAAACCACTGTGTCGCCCATGAGTTTTGAATTCAAGATACTTCAAGAAGGGTTTGCCTTAATGCAAAACAACTTAATGATTGGTTTTAATCTTTGGGCAACAATTGGTGAGTTTGCTACTTTGGTCTGTGATCACCTTCGTGAAGGCAATATGGGGGCTTACCAAATAGAGGGATAGTACATATACTAATCACTACTAGTCTAAACACTCAGAAAAGAGTTTGGGTTTACACAAATTTAAACCTTGACTCAAGTCATAGGTAAGCCGCTAGTCCCCCACCTAACTTAAAGTTTAATGTGTGTGCCAATAATAAAAGGTGATGCATGACAGGACTTTTTTTTTGCATATTCGATATGTCATGCATGATAGGATTGAAAGATGCATGCTAAAGCTTCTGAAAAATATAAACCATTCATAGCAATATGAAAAAAAAACATATCATAAACAAACAAAATTATTAAGCCTGGTCCAAAGTCTCCAGTGGAGCTGCCATCCTATCACACCCTCCGTGAGAGCGCGGCGTCGCAACGACCCTCCCTGCGAGGGAGGAAATTCATGTAGAGTTTTAATCTTTAATTTCATGAAAAAAAGGGAGTCGCCACCTAGTATTATGGTTACTAGAAAACCTAAAAAACTAGTCTTTTAGAGATTCTAAGGCAAGGAACTGGTTGCGTAAAGGGAAGGTTTTAACACCCCTAGTACGCCTTACCTAAGGTAAGTTGCTTGGTGTTTTGGTTTGCTTATGACTTCCTATGGTGTTGATCTTTTTAAAAAATAAAAAATAAATATACTGGTTAAATGATGATGGTATATTATTCCCCGCAAAAATATTTTAGATATTAACGACTTTAGAATTTATTTATCCAAATACTAACAGTGAATAATAGTGAATTATCCCCGCCAATATTTTGGATATTAACCACTTTAGGATTTGTTTATCCAAATACTAATAGTGAATAATAGCGAATTATCCCCGCCAATATTTTGGATATTAACCCCTTAAGGATTTATATATCCAAATATCAACAGTGAATAATAGCTAATTATCTCCGCCAATATTTTGGATATTAACCCCTTTTATTATTTATTTATCCAAATACCAACAGTGAATAATAGTGAATTATCCTCGCCAATATTTTGGATATTAACCCCTTTAGGATTTATTTATCCAAATATCAACAGTGAATAATACGAATCCATAAAAATAAGATTTTTGATATTTTTGGAATATTGGCCAATACCCTTTGGATTTTACAAACATGTTATAAAATCCAAAAATGTAAGAAATGATTTTTTTTGTTTACGAAATCATGCTAAAATCATTTTTCTTTAAAACTCAGAATGTATTTTTTGGAAAGGAATGTTCAAAATATGTTAGTGTATTGGCCGTATGCACAAAAACAACACATTTATCTTTTTAAAATATATATTTTTTTATGCAAATTTTGTATATTTTTTGTATTTTTTTTTATGAGCTGGCTGCAGCATGTTGGCTGCCAGCCCACCTATCTTGGGTTGGGCTTCCAACCCAAACGGGCTGGAAGCCTGCCTTCTTAAAGTGGTCAGGCCGGACACAAAGCCCGACCCAACCGGCCTTGCGGGGAGTGAATTAATTCACTTCCCGCATGCAACGATGATGCTACAGTGAAAATAGAGGATTTTTTAGTGTGATGAACGACGTACCTGTTAATACCGTTGGGTAGAGGAGGTCGAGGTGGTTCTTCCCGTCATAGTGGAGTCAGAAATGGTGACCTGTGGTGGCCGGACGGAGCTTCAAAAGCTGACGATATTCGTTGCTGTCAACTGGGGTTGTTGCTCTGCTGCCTCGCCGGAGGAGGTGGCTGGACTACTGGGGTTAAGGGGAGGCTGCCAGTGGTGATGAGGGTGGATATGGGTGGCTTGCTAGCAAGTCTTTGAGGAGAGAGAGAGGGCTGAAGGTGGCTAGTTTTAGAGAGAAAAAGTCGATGGAGGGAGAGAGAAGGAAACTGCAGCAGCTGCTGCTATCGTGATGGATGCCAGAGACGAGGGGATGAAGATTAACTAAACTTTTACATAAATTTCCCTCTGTATTCTCTACTTTTTCCTCTGTTCTTACGTCACATTTTTTGTAAGAATGCTCTCTGGTTCTCCAATGTCTCTCCTCTATTTTCGTCAATTCTCTCCCCTGTCTCTCAATCTCTGTTTTTTTTCCTCTCTTTCATCTCCCCTTTTGCATGCTGCGAACAATGACATTTATAAGGGAAAGATGCAATATGCATGTTGCGTGAGGTTGCTGCTCTCTGAATTTTGCAGAGGGCTGAGATGCATACCCTGTTGCATTTGCAGAGGGTTGAGATGCATGTCCTGTTGCAGAGCTGTTCCTGCACTGTTCAGGTGTCAGAACAATGCAGGAACATTCAAATTTGATTTTAGGAGGGTGAAAGTATGATTTGGTCCTTAAATTTATAATTGTTCTAATTGCATCCCCAATTAGTTTTAAACTTTTAATTTTGTGCAATTGTATCCCCGTCAGAATTTCGAGAGCATCCTTAGCTTGCGCGCCTTTTTTATTTGGGTCCCTATTTCTGATTTGCGCGGTTTAACCCTTAATTGACCATTGGACTCTCAATTCGTTCAATTTGGCCCCTCATTTCACATAATTGGCTTGAAAAATTCAATTCGGTCTCTGAAAATTCAAATCTCATCAATTGAAACCGAATTAAATTCAAGAACTTGACTTCTCATTGACTAAGCCCTTAATAAAATTAATTTGACCAATTTAAAGTATAATTAAACCCTTCAATTGGATCCTAAATTATTTCTCAAACATTATTACATTTTTAATTGGCAAACGATTAAATCGAATTGGCACATAAAAATATAATTATATCTTTCGACTTAATTTCTACGCAGATTTATCCGATAATAAATTACGTTAGCCTTAATCTGCATTTTCCTTCATTTCTGGGCACAAAAGAGGTATGATCGAGCTCTCGAAAACGTGAAAAATTTCTGCCTTGATTTTCCTACCGACACCGGCCCTCTTTTATTTTATTTTTGTATTTTTGGATAGATTTGGGGAAGGACCCAAAATTGGGTTATGACATTTCTCATCAAAATATTGATGAATTCTTAGAATTCAATAATATTTCTTGCTTTCATGTGACATGTCAACAATTTGTTTTTTTAGCATCAGCTATGTGAGGTGCGCAATGATTCGTTACTCTTGGCTGTGATGGCCTTAGGTGGTTTCTCCCTATTTTATGTAGTACGCAGCTCATCAAGGGCCATAAAATTGTATATCCACAATTAGTAAACTGAAGCCATGTTAAATCATAGATACAGGTGTATCTTCAGTTCTTCTCAGTGATTTGATGCAGTTGTAGCTGCAGCTGCATGAACAAATTTTTGCAGGGATGGGTGGCAACTGGTTACTTACACCACCCAGGCTTTGTTGGATCTGTAAGCAAATATGCTAAGACGTCAAAAGCAAGAGATACAGGTAAAGAGTTTTGTAGTTGGTTCAGATTTTTATTTTTCAATATTAATTTGATTAAAAAGTGATTAATATATATATATATATATATATATATATATATATATATATATTGTAGGGTTATGGATCACAGATACCTTATAAGTTAATCCAGATAAGTTTATATATCAGTCTCTGAATATTTAAAATATCATTCAAGGTTATATCATATTGATATTTTAAAGAAAATATATGGTTCAAAAATAAACCTTAACCTACAATATTACAGCACGAATCAATAATCCAAGTATCAATGAAATTTGGAAGACGAAGTCAAGTGATCTTAAAAACCACCCATTCATCAGTTCTTAACTCATCAGTCCAAGGTATAAGAACTGTAAATTACACAGTAGTTGCCACTGGCCGATTGTGATGGAAGGCTTGCCTTGGATTCTTTCTTCCACAAAGAAAGAGTCAAAGCAACCAAAACAAAGATAGATGGCATCCTAGCTTCTTGTTTTTTGTGTGTGAGAGAGAGTGAATATAGGAGTTTGTTATCTTACTTCAATATTAAGCCGGGTACTTAGACCACTATATACGACACGAAAATCATGCAACTATCATATAGTTTAATCTAAGATTCAGACCTTGAAAACAAGAACAGGGAACCTCATTCTTTATATACCTATTCTCAGTTGCATCTGACAGTGATCCTTTCTTAAAAAATGAAACGAAAACCAACAGTTTCAGATGATCAAATGATGAATTAAAAAGAAAAATGAGGAAGCAAATTGCCACCATGGGCCTGAATCTGCTTAAGAATAATAATAAACAAAAACTTCATTCAGCAATAGATTATAGATCCATAACCTAGCTAGACAGTAAACACCAAGAAATTAGTACAAGCCAAATAAAAGGTTAAATACATGTAATATCTCAAGTTTATGAAGAAGAAAAAAACAGACATCATCCTATTAAATAAGCAATCAACTTAAAAGTTTAACCTAATAAATGAAGCTTCAAAATACGATTTTATTATATTCACCAACTCATTAACCCTTCGAAGATCCCAGAACGAGTGATATGTACCCTTGATTCATATCAAATGCATGCAGGTATTTCCTCGGCAAGATACTGGATGTTTTCTAACATGGAAAACATGGTTGGAGGGTTTATTTGAAATATGACATAACTGTAAACACGGTTTGAATCAAGGTGAGCAGAAGCAATGAGAGAGCAGCTATGAAAGAAATCAGTGTCCACGGACTGTTGAAATAATCACGCCTCAACTTCGCCAACCATACATTGCGCCGCCGAGCGCAGTGCTTCTCCACTCGTTCGAATAGTTGAGCATAATAAAAGTGATCACTATCGGAGAACATGACATTTGTGCATAATTTGTTGAATAACATGCAGACCATTTCATCATCACCCAATCCATTTTCAATAATTCCACGGTGTCGAAGTATCTGCACATCTTCTCGAGTGTTGATCAGACAATCCATCAATTTTATATAATCAGTGACGTACTGACGCTGACGCTGTGAGCATTGTTCATAAGCGATAAGATTTCGGAATAGAGACTCTGTTTTATCTTCAACTGTCAAACATGGGATTTTTATCATGCCTTTTTCAAAACTCACACCCTGGAACAACCCGTACGATTCTGCTTGTTTTCCAAACCTAATGCCAGCTTCTTTCAGCTCTTTGGCACTGCGTATGAAATCATATTTTATGTTCTTTGCTTCACTCTCACTAAGCAGCACAGAAGGTGAAGGCAGCACAGAAGGTGAAGGCAGCAGACAATTATGATATACTAAGTCCAGAAGATGCTTGTATTCTTGGGATGAAATTATATTGCTTATCTCGAGCCCCGAGCCTGGAAATATCCATTCAAAGTAACCTGACGCCTTATCAACGAAAGTGATGTCGCTTTCGTGCGGCATTGCCATAGAAAACAACTTCGAAAGAACACAAAATGGAAGCTGATTTTCTAGTAACAGCATATCAATTGATACTGTATGGAAAACCAATGAATTTCCACTAACAAGATCTCCTTGTTGAGGCCCAGACGTAGCAGACATGCAGATCAGCTCAACAATAAAGCAACCATCAAGAAGCAACATTTCAACAAACGCATCCTTATCGAGGCTTACTGGCTGGTGATAGTATTGACGAGCTCGTTCTTCCAAACCTCTCATAGCCTCAACATAACTTGTCAAGCTATTTCCCGGACTGCGTTTTAGAAACATTTGTAGATAGTGCTTTTTATGTTCTTCCATCACCTTCAAGTCATCTTTTCCGCGGTGATAAGGACCAATGGAGAGGATTTCCGGTTCATATGCCCTGTCGTTTACAGAGCGTATGATACGGGGGACCTTAAAAATACTGCATGTTGACTGATTAGGTGGCAAATTTTCCAGCGATATCTGGATTTTATCGGCTAAAGGGTCCCGAAGATTCATCTCTTTGCCCTGAATTAATGGATACAAAATGTAAATATAATTGAAGCACAGGAAAGCATTACAAAAATAAAAATAAAAATGTTGATGTTGAGGACAATTTGAAATTGTTTATAATGATAAAAACAAAGTGTTCAAAAGATTGTTATGAGTATATTATTACTTGCAAAGTTCGGATAACAATATAATAATTAGTTGGATGATTATAAATATAAAAAATAGTGAATTAAATTTATGTTATTATCTATATTTTTTATTAATACTATTTACAATGATTATTGTTGTCAGTATTTATATTAAAAAATTTATTGTTTGGAATTTTTAAAATGTTGAACCGCATAATATTATCTGTTGAATGTGAACCAATTAGTTCTAGTAATCTTATCAATTCTTCTTCGCTAAAATAGTTAATAGCTTATACTTGTTACTTGATAGACCAAAATAGCTTGTGCAAAAGATTCTCTTTAATAAAGGTAAAGACTCTTTGATGCTATGAAATATTTATCTTATGAGTTATATCTATGAGTATAGAAAAATAATTATTTTAATTTAAACAATTATTCTAGATGAAGAAGGATTCGAGTTCATTATGTCTTTAATACTTATTCTAGATTTTTATTTATAGAAATATTAACAAAAAGGTTAACTCATCACTGATAAAAATGTATTGGCTCACAAGTATATAATTTCAAATCATAAACACAATCTGCAAAGTCACTTGGAGAGTTGGCTCCCGCATGCCAAAATATTCTTGAGATTATAAATTAAGACATGAAAAAGAAACCAGAAAACAAGTTATATATTCACAACAAACATAGTGTAATGGTTAATATATAATGTAATTTACTGTTAAAAAATATTGCTTACTTGTTTGAAACTAGAAAGCTCAACCGGCTGAAATGGATGGATCCTCAGATCTAGAGATGAGGAAGAAAATATACTAACAGGTCTAGTCAGACTTGGTTAGCTAACAGGTCTTCGTCCTCGTTCTGCGCATCACCGGACTAAGTGGGATTAAGTGGGTCATTGACATCGGGGTGGATGTGGCTTGTGATCTTGACTTGCACACTAGCTAGCACGCAGCTGTCATGGGATTTAAACATTATTATAGTTCACAGTTAATTATTAGAGGGTTAACAATAGAAAATTTCACAGTAAAAGAATCATATAAATAACTTGCTATGCTTTGTTTATTTATTTTTTACTCAATCAAATGATAATAAAAAAAACACATTTAATTAACTGAATTAAAAAAAAATATAATACTTAATCACACATATTAGAAACATTATCTAAAAATAAAAAGAATTTACTGTAAAAACCTTTTTACATGAAAAACCATAAAAAAGATCAAAAGTTGACAAACCTGACATTTTTATGTTGTGCCCACACGCGGGCTGCTAGGCAGCCCCTGTGATCGTGCCCTTTTTTCATTGCTTTTTGAGAGGATGATTTTGTTTTTTGAAAAAAAAATATGACCCGACGCTTGGCCAGATCTCGCCAAGATTCCAATCAAAACAGTTGCTGAAAAATCAGGGTTTAAGAGTTTTAACCTAAAAAAATGTTTTCAACTTATTGTTTTTACCTAATGCACCAAAAAAACACTTTATAAAACGTGATAAATTTATTAATGACATTAACAAACCCAAAAAACCCAAAGTAAAAGATAGCAATTAATATGATGTGGGTGGGTAGGGAAGTGTACTGATTTTTTTATGACTGCATTAATTACTGTTGCCTTATTTAAGGATGATAGTGAATATTTACTAGTGGTTTTGATAATATTTATATTTATATTTGAACCTAAAATAATTATTCACTAGCCAATGCTTCCACACCTCATCGTGAGCGGCATTTTATTTTTTTTTAATACAAAAAAATATTAATTGTGTAAGTTTTTTTTATTATAATATAAATTTAGTCAAAACAATAAATTTGTGTAAAATTCCTGTGAAGTGCAAGTTTTCTATAAAATATATGAATTTTAAATTGATATAAATTTATTTGTTTAATATGTTTCAACGAAATAACCAGCATAAAATTATCATCATCATTAATAAAGCAAGAAGATTCGGATATCTGAATTATTTAATCTATTATATTAAGATTAGTTTATTTTATAATTCAATTTAAATTACATTTAAAAACAAAATATAAATTGTAAAAAGACCTGTAATAATCAAATAACAAAAATAAGTAGTTAATTTTTTATCCACAAAAAGATGAAAACATACATTGAAAATATATCCCTACATTACCGTCATTATCATTACTATAACAATTAAAATTATTATCAACATTACTGCCCAAACAATTAAAATCATTAAATTGCTCTAAAAAAATGAAATAGCAAAACATTTTTACAAAAAAATAATAAAAAAAAAATAATTACTAAAATTATCATTATTATTGCGCAAATAATAAAATCATAAAATCATCTGATCCGAAAAACAAAAAAAATAACAGAAAACATAAAAAAAGAGAAAAAGAGAGCAAAATTAATTTTAAAATTATCACCAACATAAATTAAAAAATTCAGAACGGACCTAATAAAAATAAAACCTCGATAAAAAATTAAACGACAAAAAATAAAAATAAAAATAAAATCTAAAAGCATAAATAAATAAATACAGACAGAAAACAAATATTGTCCAAGAAGGACCGGAAAAAAGAAAGGAATGAACACTAAATAAAATTTTAAAAGAATAAGTGCTAAATGAAAAATAAAATATATAATTAATTCTAATTGAATGACAAAACTACAAGAAATCAAAACCTTGAGACCGAAAAAAATAAAGAGATTTTAAAAAAAATAATGCAGTGTAACAACATAAATTAAAATTTTATAACGGAACAGGATAAAAATAAAAACTCAAAAAAAAATAAAACAAAAAAATTAAAAACAAAAACTAAAAGCATAAATGCATAAATATGGACAAAAAATAAACATTGTCCAAGAAGGATCAAAAGACCAAAGAAATTAATACCAAATAAAAAATTCAAAGAATAAGCACCAAAATAAAAAACAAAATATATAATTAATTTCAATTGAAGGACAAAAATAAAACAAATCAAAACTTCGAGAATGAAAAAAAATAAAGGGATTTTAAAAAATCAATTGCTGAAAAAATTAAAAGAATAAGGATTGAAATGAAACGTAGCATATATGATCAATTTCAATTGGAGGACAAAATTAGAGCAAATTAAAACTTGCATACCAAAATTATTAAAGGAACAAAAAAACAGACCAAAAATCAAAAAATTAGGGACCAAAATGAAACTTATCATATATAATCAATTTTAATTGAAGGGCATAATTGCAAATAATTAAAATTTCCATTGAAATGTCGGTAAGCAAAACAAAATCAAAGGATTAGGGACTAAAATGAAACAACCAAAATATGAAGGACTGGATCGTACTTGCCGGCAGCAGGAGAGAGAAAAAGGGGGATGAAAGAAAAACTGTTCATTGACGATTACACGGTCACATTAACATGCCTCGCGCCGGTCAAGGATGCAGAGGACATGGAGGCGCACCCGATGACACGGCAGAAGCTTAGTTTCCACAACCTTAAGACACCGCAGGTGCCGCTCAAAAGACGCATGCGGGCGGAACACGGGCGGCGCGTGTGTACGACACTCCTGCAGTGTTCCAGAAAAAGAAATAAGAAAAAAATGGTCAATTACCCATACACCCCTGGACCTAACGATATCTACGAAAAAACCAGGGTGCAAGTATTGTAATACCCCCGGTTCCAGTGGTGGTGTTTTGTCATTTCGGGGGGGGCAAGTTTTGTTATTTGATTGTGTAAAGAATTAGGAAATACCATTTATGTTCCTTGAAAAATCCAAAAATATCCCTAGTTTTGGGGGTTAAAATTTTTCGACCCGGAGGTAAAATGGTAATTTTACTATTCGAATCCACAGTAATTTGTGTCTGTGTGAACAGTGAAATGCCGACGTCTTTTATATATATCTATAATATCTGACATGTTATTCTATAAATATAATTTTTTCATTAAAATTTGATTCAATTGGGTTTTAGATACTCATTATCCATCTTCTTCTTCAAAATAAAAACAAACAGAAAGTTAATTAAATTCAAATAAGTGTCTAATTTACTTGAATTATTAATTACGTTTTATTGTTATGATTATTAATCTACAATATTTAAAAAACAATATATGTGTGTGTGTGTCATTTAAAGTAATTTCACAAGTTGACAGCAATATAAAAAACATAGTAACCAAACACACGAAACTGCTTTTCATTAAACCTCAAACTCAACCATAGTTTTAATCAAACACTTTAATTTCAGTTATGAACTGCAGCTAAAAATAATTTTCATAAAATAATTTTTTTTAAATCTCAACCACAACAATAACCACAATACCAAACAAACCCTAAATATTATATAAGATGTGGCTGGAATTGGACCGATTCATAATCAATCCTCCGCAATAAAAAGTATGCACTGAACAAAAATAAAACAAAAACGTTGTCGTAACTTTGTATGGGAGGGAGTAAAAGTAAGAGAAAATGTCAATTTTACTTGAATGTTACAAGCTAGGGTGCTTAGCTTATAAGTCGTGTCTATTTATCTATCTCTTGACCGGAAATAGGAGCTGTTTTGAAAATAATCTCAAAAATGTTTTTTTTTAATTGCAAATATGGGTATTTGAGCACAAAAGGTTTTTTTTTTTTATAATAGATCATTAATTTTTTTTGATCTGATAAAACTTCATTTTTTTTTTAAATTCTTTGCTAGCCCGAGTTAAACAAGTAAAACACTAACTATCTCATGCTTTTATAAAACGAACATATCTTAACTCGAAATCAAAATTTATAAAACAAATGTCAAGTCGTTGGTCACCACATCACTTCCTTGTGGACAATAAATTATTAAAGTTGATGGGTTTATGCCAAACTTTCAAAATTTTGAATGGTTTCCATAAATCTTTAAATAAGAGAGAGCAGTGTAATATAGCCATTTGCATATATTAATTTCCTGATGTGAAGCATGACCAAGAAACATAGAGACCTCCGCAGATGTGGGACAGGAGAGCCAATCGACAGCTTTCTATCTTTTTATATTGTTGGATTACAATATTTTCTTTGATCAAAAGAGGAAAAAACATGGTGTTAATTTTTTCATGTTTTGCACCACTATTAAATTTTAATTACTTCTCCCCATCTCCGTAAAGAGACAAACTTTTTTTTTTTTACATTAAAGAAATCTAAATAAAATAAATCTAAATGCTTAACCTATAACTATCAAATATAAAAATAAAAGGAATATAGAGTATATGAGGTGGTTTAAATGGACTAAGTTTTAAGAATTCCGACTGCCATTATCATGTGTAAATATTATCCATCTTTAACAAGTTAGGTTGAATTACGGCTGTGTTTGTTTCCCAGAATTCACTTTCCGGGAAACCACTTTCCAAACTTTCCTGTGTTTATTTGTTTTCCGGAAAATTGGTTAACGGAAAACACTTTCCAGTCAAAAAAAAATTCGGTTTGGTTTTTAGGAAAGTGTTTTCGGGAAAATTTGGGCGGAAAACACTTTCTGGAAGTTGTGAAAAATTTAGAAATGTCATTATTTGCTGATTATATCAAATTTGATCCTCAAACTTTTGATTGCTATATATAATTTGTTTTGAATATTTATTTTTCAATTTCATCTCTTAAAATTTAATTTTTATATTAATTTTGGTCCTTATTTTTATAATTGCTATTTGCTTTTTTCTTATCATTTTTTTATTGAAATTTTTTATCTATCAAATTTGATCCTCATTTTTTTTATTGTTATTTATTTTATTTGAAATAATTTATGAAATGTTAATTATTATTATTTTAATTTATTCACCTTTCATTTTTTTAAAAATTTTAGATTTGATCTCTATTATTTTGATTATTATTTATTTTATTTGAGATAATTTATGAAATTATATTTTTTTTCAATTTCATTCTCATTCAACTTTTTAATTTGTAAGATTTGTTCCTCATTATTTTAATAAACTTGAAAAAAAATTAATTTATTAATAAATTATTTTCCAGTTCATTTTCCATAACACAAACAAACACTGGAAAGTGTTTTCCAGTTCATTTTCCATAACACTGTCAAACATCGGAATTCACTTTCCAGGAATTCACTTTTCAAAAAGAAACTGCTTTCCAGCAAACAAACGGGGCTTACATGATATAAATATTATAGATAAATTAATTTTTCCCCCAAAATAAATACACGCTTTTTATTTTCTCCCGAGAGCTTAGAAAATGAGAGAATGAAGATTAAAAAAAGACTAAAAAAAAGAACGAAGTTAATTAGGAAAATTAATATTTTTTTCTTAAATTTTGTAAGTTCTTAATTTATATTTTTTTTAAATTTCAAATATGGATTTTTATAATACAAAAGGGTTTTGTATAGATTTTAAACTGTTGAGGGCTTTTAGTCAAATTTTTAAAATTTTGACAATGACATTTATAAGGGAAAGATGCAATATGCATGTTGCGTGAGGTTGCTGCTCTCTGAATTTTGCAGAGGGCTGAGATGCATACCCTGTTGCATTTGCAGAGGGTTGAGATGCATGTCCTGTTGCAGAGCTGTTCCTGCACTGTTCAGGTGTCAGAACAATGCAGGAACATTCAAATTTGATTTTAGGAGGGTGAAAGTATGATTTGGTCCTTAAATTTATAATTGTTCTAATTGCATCCCCAATTAGTTTTAAACTTTTAATTTTGTGCAATTGTATCCCCGTCAGAATTTCGAGAGCATCCTTAGCTTGCGCGCCTTTTTTATTTGGGTCCCTATTTCTGATTTGCGCGGTTTAACCCTTAATTGACCATTGGACTCTCAATTCGTTCAATTTGGCCCCTCATTTCACATAATTGGCTTGAAAAATTCAATTCGGTCTCTGAAAATTCAAATCTCATCAATTGAAACCGAATTAAATTCAAGAACTTGACTTCTCATTGACTAAGCCCTTAATAAAATTAATTTGACCAATTTAAAGTATAATTAAACCCTTCAATTGGATCCTAAATTATTTCTCAAACATTATTACATTTTTAATTGGCAAACGATTAAATCGAATTGGCACATAAAAATATAATTATATCTTTCGACTTAATTTCTACGCAGATTTATCCGATAATAAATTACGTTAGCCTTAATCTGCATTTTCCTTCATTTCTGGGCACAAAAGAGGTATGATCGAGCTCTCGAAAACGTGAAAAATTTCTGCCTTGATTTTCCTACCGACACCGGCCCTCTTTTATTTTATTTTTGTATTTTTGGATAGATTTGGGGAAGGACCCAAAATTGGGTTATGACATTTCTCATCAAAATATTGATGAATTCTTAGAATTCAATAATATTTCTTGCTTTCATGTGACATGTCAACAATTTGTTTTTTTAGCATCAGCTATGTGAGGTGCGCAATGATTCGTTACTCTTGGCTGTGATGGCCTTAGGTGGTTTCTCCCTATTTTATGTAGTACGCAGCTCATCAAGGGCCATAAAATTGTATATCCACAATTAGTAAACTGAAGCCATGTTAAATCATAGATACAGGTGTATCTTCAGTTCTTCTCAGTGATTTGATGCAGTTGTAGCTGCAGCTGCATGAACAAATTTTTGCAGGGATGGGTGGCAACTGGTTACTTACACCACCCAGGCTTTGTTGGATCTGTAAGCAAATATGCTAAGACGTCAAAAGCAAGAGATACAGGTAAAGAGTTTTGTAGTTGGTTCAGATTTTTATTTTTCAATATTAATTTGATTAAAAAGTGATTAATATATATATATATATATATATATATATATATATATATATATGATAGGGTTATGGATCACAGATACCTTATAAGTTAATCCAGAAAAGTTTATATATCAGTCTCTGAATATTGAAAATATCATTCAAGGTTATATCGTATTGATATTTAAAGAAAATATATGGTTCAAAAATGAACCTTAACCTACAATATTACAGCACGAATCAATAATCCAAGTATCAACGAAGTTTGGAAGACGAAGTCAAGGGATCTTAAAAACCACTCATTCATCAGTTCTTCACTCACCAGTCCAAGTATGAGAACTGTAAATTACACGGTAGTTGCCACTGTCAAGGCTTGCCTTGGATTCTTTCCTCCACAAAGAACGAGTCAAAGCGACCAAAACAAAGATAGATGGCATCCTAGCTTCTTGTTTTTTGTGTGTGAGAGAGAGTGAATATAGGAGTTTGTTATCTTACTTCAATATTAAGCCGGGTACTTAGACCACTATATACGACACGAAAATCATGCAACTATCATATAGTTTAATCTAAGATTCAGACCTTGAAAACAAGAACAGGGAACCTCATTCTTTATATACCTATTCTCAGTTGCATCTGACAGTGATCCTTTCTTAAAAAATGAAACGAAAACCAACAGTTTCAGATGATCAAATGATGAATTAAAAAGAAAAATGAGGAAGCAAATTGCCACCATGGGCCTGAATCTGCTTAAGAATAATAATAAACAAAAACTTCATTCAGCAATAGATTATAGATCCATAACCTAGCTAGACAGTAAACACCAAGAAATTAGTACAAGCCAAATAAAAGGTTAAATACATGTAATATCTCAAGTTTATGAAGAAGAAAAAAACAGACATCATCCTATTAAATAAGCAATCAACTTAAAAGTTTAACCTAATAAATGAAGCTTCAAAATACGATTTTATTATATTCACCAACTCATTAACCCTTCGAAGATCCCAGAACGAGTGATATGTACCCTTGATTCATATCAAATGCATGCAGGTATTTCCTCGGCAAGATACTGGATGTTTTCTAACATGGAAAACATGGTTGGAGGGTTTATTTGAAATATGACATAACTGTAAACACGGTTTGAATCAAGGTGAGCAGAAGCAATGAGAGAGCAGCTATGAAAGAAATCAGTGTCCACGGACTGTTGAAATAATCACGCCTCAACTTCGCCAACCATACATTGCGCCGCCGAGCGCAGTGCTTCTCCACTCGTTCGAATAGTTGAGCATAATAAAAGTGATCACTATCGGAGAACATGACATTTGTGCATAATTTGTTGAATAACATGCAGACCATTTCATCATCACCCAATCCATTTTCAATAATTCCACGGTGTCGAAGTATCTGCACATCTTCTCGAGTGTTGATCAGACAATCCATCAATTTTATATAATCAGTGACGTACTGACGCTGACGCTGTGAGCATTGTTCATAAGCGATAAGATTTCGGAATAGAGACTCTGTTTTATCTTCAACTGTCAAACATGGGATTTTTATCATGCCTTTTTCAAAACTCACACCCTGGAACAACCCGTACGATTCTGCTTGTTTTCCAAACCTAATGCCAGCTTCTTTCAGCTCTTTGGCACTGCGTATGAAATCATATTTTATGTTCTTTGCTTCACTCTCACTAAGCAGCACAGAAGGTGAAGGCAGCACAGAAGGTGAAGGCAGCAGACAATTATGATATACTAAGTCCAGAAGATGCTTGTATTCTTGGGATGAAATTATATTGCTTATCTCGAGCCCCGAGCCTGGAAATATCCATTCAAAGTAACCTGACGCCTTATCAACGAAAGTGATGTCGCTTTCGTGCGGCATTGCCATAGAAAACAACTTCGAAAGAACACAAAATGGAAGCTGATTTTCTAGTAACAGCATATCAATTGATACTGTATGGAAAACCAATGAATTTCCACTAACAAGATCTCCTTGTTGAGGCCCAGACGTAGCAGACATGCAGATCAGCTCAACAATAAAGCAACCATCAAGAAGCAACATTTCAACAAACGCATCCTTATCGAGGCTTACTGGCTGGTGATAGTATTGACGAGCTCGTTCTTCCAAACCTCTCATAGCCTCAACATAACTTGTCAAGCTATTTCCCGGACTGCGTTTTAGAAACATTTGTAGATAGTGCTTTTTATGTTCTTCCATCACCTTCAAGTCATCTTTTCCGCGGTGATAAGGACCAATGGAGAGGATTTCCGGTTCATATGCCCTGTCGTTTACAGAGCGTATGATACGGGGGACCTTAAAAATACTGCATGTTGACTGATTAGGTGGCAAATTTTCCAGCGATATCTGGATTTTATCGGCTAAAGGGTCCCGAAGATTCATCTCTTTGCCCTGAATTAATGGATACAAAATGTAAATATAATTGAAGCACAGGAAAGCATTACAAAAATAAAAATAAAAATGTTGATGTTGAGGACAATTTGAAATTGTTTATAATGATAAAAACAAAGTGTTCAAAAGATTGTTATGAGTATATTATTACTTGCAAAGTTCGGATAACAATATAATAATTAGTTGGATGATTATAAATATAAAAAATAGTGAATTAAATTTATGTTATTATCTATATTTTTTATTAATACTATTTACAATGATTATTGTTGTCAGTATTTATATTAAAAAATTTATTGTTTGGAATTTTTAAAATGTTGAACCGCATAATATTATCTGTTGAATGTGAACCAATTAGTTCTAGTAATCTTATCAATTCTTCTTCGCTAAAATAGTTAATAGCTTATACTTGTTACTTGATAGACCAAAATAGCTTGTGCAAAAGATTCTCTTTAATAAAGGTAAAGACTCTTTGATGCTATGAAATATTTATCTTATGAGTTATATCTATGAGTATAGAAAAATAATTATTTTAATTTAAACAATTATTCTAGATGAAGAAGGATTCGAGTTCATTATGTCTTTAATACTTATTCTAGATTTTTATTTATAGAAATATTAACAAAAAGGTTAACTCATCACTGATAAAAATGTATTGGCTCACAAGTATATAATTTCAAATCATAAACACAATCTGCAAAGTCACTTGGAGAGTTGGCTCCCGCATGCCAAAATATTCTTGAGATTATAAATTAAGACATGAAAAAGAAACCAGAAAACAAGTTATATATTCACAACAAACATAGTGTAATGGTTAATATATAATGTAATTTACTGTTAAAAAATATTGCTTACTTGTTTGAAACTAGAAAGCTCAACCGGCTGAAATGGATGGATCCTCAGATCTAGAGATGAGGAAGAAAATATACTAACAGGTCTAGTCAGACTTGGTTAGCTAACAGGTCTTCGTCCTCGTTCTGCGCATCACCGGACTAAGTGGGATTAAGTGGGTCATTGACATCGGGGTGGATGTGGCTTGTGATCTTGACTTGCACACTAGCTAGCACGCAGCTGTCATGGGATTTAAACATTATTATAGTTCACAGTTAATTATTAGAGGGTTAACAATAGAAAATTTCACAGTAAAAGAATCATATAAATAACTTGCTATGCTTTGTTTATTTATTTTTTACTCAATCAAATGATAATAAAAAAAACACATTTAATTAACTGAATTAAAAAAAAATATAATACTTAATCACACATATTAGAAACATTATCTAAAAATAAAAAGAATTTACTGTAAAAACCTTTTTACATGAAAAACCATAAAAAAGATCAAAAGTTGACAAACCTGACATTTTTATGTTGTGCCCACACGCGGGCTGCTAGGCAGCCCCTGTGATCGTGCCCTTTTTTCATTGCTTTTTGAGAGGATGATTTTGTTTTTTGAAAAAAAAATATGACCCGACGCTTGGCCAGATCTCGCCAAGATTCCAATCAAAACAGTTGCTGAAAAATCAGGGTTTAAGAGTTTTAACCTAAAAAAATGTTTTCAACTTATTGTTTTTACCTAATGCACCAAAAAAAACACTTTATAAAACGTGATAAATTTATTAATGACATTAACAAACCCAAAAAACCCAAAGTAAAAGATAGCAATTAATATGATGTGGGTGGGTAGGGAAGTGTACTGATTTTTTTATGACTGCATTAATTACTGTTGCCTTATTTAAGGATGATAGTGAATATTTACTAGTGGTTTTGATAATATTTATATTTATATTTGAACCTAAAATAATTATTCACTAGCCAATGCTTCCACACCTCATCGTGAGCGGCATTTTATTTTTTTTTAATACAAAAAAATATTAATTGTGTAAGTTTTTTTTATTATAATATAAATTTAGTCAAAACAATAAATTTGTGTAAAATTCCTGTGAAGTGCAAGTTTTCTATAAAATATATGAATTTTAAATTGATATAAATTTATTTGTTTAATATGTTTCAACGAAATAACCAGCATAAAATTATCATCATCATTAATAAAGCAAGAAGATTCGGATATCTGAATTATTTAATCTATTATATTAAGATTAGTTTATTTTATAATTCAATTTAAATTACATTTAAAAACAAAATATAAATTGTAAAAAGACCTGTAATAATCAAATAACAAAAATAAGTAGTTAATTTTTTATCCACAAAAAGATGAAAACATACATTGAAAATATATCCCTACATTACCGTCATTATCATTACTATAACAATTAAAATTATTATCAACATTACTGCCCAAACAATTAAAATCATTAAATTGCTCTAAAAAAATGAAATAGCAAAACATTTTTACAAAAAAATAATAAAAAAAAAATAATTACTAAAATTATCATTATTATTGCGCAAATAATAAAATCATAAAATCATCTGATCCGAAAAACAAAAAAAATAACAGAAAACATAAAAAAAGAGAAAAAGAGAGCAAAATTAATTTTAAAATTATCACCAACATAAATTAAAAAATTCAGAACGGACCTAATAAAAATAAAACCTCGATAAAAAATTAAACGACAAAAAATAAAAATAAAAATAAAATCTAAAAGCATAAATAAATAAATACAGACAGAAAACAAATATTGTCCAAGAAGGACCGGAAAAAAGAAAGGAATGAACACTAAATAAAATTTTAAAAGAATAAGTGCTAAATGAAAAATAAAATATATAATTAATTCTAATTGAATGACAAAACTACAAGAAATCAAAACCTTGAGACCGAAAAAAATAAAGAGATTTTAAAAAAAATAATGCAGTGTAACAACATAAATTAAAATTTTATAACGGAACAGGATAAAAATAAAAACTCAAAAAAAAATAAAACAAAAAAATTAAAAACAAAAACTAAAAGCATAAATGCATAAATATGGACAAAAAATAAACATTGTCCAAGAAGGATCAAAAGACCAAAGAAATTAATACCAAATAAAAAATTCAAAGAATAAGCACCAAAATAAAAAACAAAATATATAATTAATTTCAATTGAAGGACAAAAATAAAACAAATCAAAACTTCGAGAATGAAAAAAAATAAAGGGATTTTAAAAAATCAATTGCTGAAAAAATTAAAAGAATAAGGATTGAAATGAAACGTAGCATATATGATCAATTTCAATTGGAGGACAAAATTAGAGCAAATTAAAACTTGCATACCAAAATTATTAAAGGAACAAAAAAACAGACCAAAAATCAAAAAATTAGGGACCAAAATGAAACTTATCATATATAATCAATTTTAATTGAAGGGCATAATTGCAAATAATTAAAATTTCCATTGAAATGTCGGTAAGCAAAACAAAATCAAAGGATTAGGGACTAAAATGAAACAACCAAAATATGAAGGACTGGATCGTACTTGCCGGCAGCAGGAGAGAGAAAAAGGGGGATGAAAGAAAAACTGTTCATTGACGATTACACGGTCACATTAACATGCCTCGCGCCGGTCAAGGATGCAGAGGACATGGAGGCGCACCCGATGACACGGCAGAAGCTTAGTTTCCACAACCTTAAGACACCGCAGGTGCCGCTCAAAAGACGCATGCGGGCGGAACACGGGCGGCGCGTGTGTACGACACTCCTGCAGTGTTCCAGAAAAAGAAATAAGAAAAAAATGGTCAATTACCCATACACCCCTGGACCTAACGATATCTACGAAAAAACCAGGGTGCAAGTATTGTAATACCCCCGGTTCCAGTGGTGGTGTTTTGTCATTTCGGGGGGGCAAGTTTTGTTATTTGATTGTGTAAAGAATTAGGAAATACCATTTATGTTCCTTGAAAAATCCAAAAATATCCCTAGTTTTGGGGGTTAAAATTTTTCGACCCGGAGGTAAAATGGTAATTTTACTATTCGAATCCACAGTAATTTGTGTCTGTGTGAACAGTGAAATGCCGACGTCTTTTATATATATCTATAATATCTGACATGTTATTCTATAAATATAATTTTTTCATTAAAATTTGATTCAATTGGGTTTTAGATACTCATTATCCATCTTCTTCTTCAAAATAAAAACAAACAGAAAGTTAATTAAATTCAAATAAGTGTCTAATTTACTTGAATTATTAATTACGTTTTATTGTTATGATTATTAATCTACAATATTTAAAAAACAATATATGTGTGTGTGTGTCATTTAAAGTAATTTCACAAGTTGACAGCAATATAAAAAACATAGTAACCAAACACACGAAACTGCTTTTCATTAAACCTCAAACTCAACCATAGTTTTAATCAAACACTTTAATTTCAGTTATGAACTGCAGCTAAAAATAATTTTCATAAAATAATTTTTTTTAAATCTCAACCACAACAATAACCACAATACCAAACAAACCCTAAATATTATATAAGATGTGGCTGGAATTGGACCGATTCATAATCAATCCTCCGCAATAAAAAGTATGCACTGAACAAAAATAAAACAAAAACGTTGTCGTAACTTTGTATGGGAGGGAGTAAAAGTAAGAGAAAATGTCAATTTTACTTGAATGTTACAAGCTAGGGTGCTTAGCTTATAAGTCGTGTCTATTTATCTATCTCTTGACCGGAAATAGGAGCTGTTTTGAAAATAATCTCAAAAATGTTTTTTTTTAATTGCAAATATGGGTATTTGAGCACAAAAGGTTTTTTTTTTTATAATAGATCATTAATTTTTTTTGATCTGATAAAACTTCATTTTTTTTTTAAATTCTTTGCTAGCCCGAGTTAAACAAGTAAAACACTAACTATCTCATGCTTTTATAAAACGAACATATCTTAACTCGAAATCAAAATTTATAAAACAAATGTCAAGTCGTTGGTCACCACATCACTTCCTTGTGGACAATAAATTATTAAAGTTGATGGGTTTATGCCAAACTTTCAAAATTTTGAATGGTTTCCATAAATCTTTAAATAAGAGAGAGCAGTGTAATATAGCCATTTGCATATATTAATTTCCTGATGTGAAGCATGACCAAGAAACATAGAGACCTCCGCAGATGTGGGACAGGAGAGCCAATCGACAGCTTTCTATCTTTTTATATTGTTGGATTACAATATTTTCTTTGATCAAAAGAGGAAAAAACATGGTGTTAATTTTTTCATGTTTTGCACCACTATTAAATTTTAATTACTTCTCCCCATCTCCGTAAAGAGACAAACTTTTTTTTTTTTACATTAAAGAAATCTAAATAAAATAAATCTAAATGCTTAACCTATAACTATCAAATATAAAAATAAAAGGAATATAGAGTATATGAGGTGGTTTAAATGGACTAAGTTTTAAGAATTCCGACTGCCATTATCATGTGTAAATATTATCCATCTTTAACAAGTTAGGTTGAATTACGGCTGTGTTTGTTTCCCAGAATTCACTTTCCGGGAAACCACTTTCCAAACTTTCCTGTGTTTATTTGTTTTCCGGAAAATTGGTTAACGGAAAACACTTTCCAGTCAAAAAAAAATTCGGTTTGGTTTTTAGGAAAGTGTTTTCGGGAAAATTTGGGCGGAAAACACTTTCTGGAAGTTGTGAAAAATTTAGAAATGTCATTATTTGCTGATTATATCAAATTTGATCCTCAAACTTTTGATTGCTATATATAATTTGTTTTGAATATTTATTTTTCAATTTCATCTCTTAAAATTTAATTTTTATATTAATTTTGGTCCTTATTTTTATAATTGCTATTTGCTTTTTTCTTATCATTTTTTTATTGAAATTTTTTATCTATCAAATTTGATCCTCATTTTTTTTATTGTTATTTATTTTATTTGAAATAATTTATGAAATGTTAATTATTATTATTTTAATTTATTCACCTTTCATTTTTTTAAAAATTTTAGATTTGATCTCTATTATTTTGATTATTATTTATTTTATTTGAGATAATTTATGAAATTATATTTTTTTTCAATTTCATTCTCATTCAACTTTTTAATTTGTAAGATTTGTTCCTCATTATTTTAATAAACTTGAAAAAAAATTAATTTATTAATAAATTATTTTCCAGTTCATTTTCCATAACACAAACAAACACTGGAAAGTGTTTTCCAGTTCATTTTCCATAACACTGTCAAACATCGGAATTCACTTTCCAGGAATTCACTTTTCAAAAAGAAACTGCTTTCCAGCAAACAAACGGGGCTTACATGATATAAATATTATAGATAAATTAATTTTTTCCCCAAAATAAATACACGCTTTTTATTTTCTCCCGAGAGCTTAGAAAATGAGAGAATGAAGATTAAAAAAAGACTAAAAAAAAGAACGAAGTTAATTAGGAAAATTAATATTTTTTTCTTAAATTTTGTAAGTTCTTAATTTAACTATTTTTCTTTAAATTTCAAATATGGATTTTTTTAATACAAAAGGGTTTTGTAATAGATTCTTAAACGTTGAGGGATTTATGTCAAATTTTTAAAATTTTGAATGGTTTAAATAAATTTATAAATAAGAGAGAGCATTGTAATATTCGCATTTGTATACTTATGCGAGCCCCTCAAAAAAAAATATTTTGCAGTATATATTAATTACCGGATATGAGGCTATAACTGCAAAGATAGAGACCTCTGCATTGTTGAGAGATGTGGGAAAGGAGAGCCAACCAAAAGATTTCCATCCTTTATACTGCAGGAGTACAATATTTTACTTTGATAAAAAGTGCAAAAAACGTGGTGTCGATAAGTGTAAGATAATATAAATTATATTTTGGGATCTCATCTAATAATTTAAATTTTTAGATTAGATAATTTCTTGATATGATATCAGGGTTTTATTAATCCAATGGTCATGAGTTCGAATTTTACTATCCTCATTCAATTTGATAACAATCAAGTACAAGGTAATGTGTATCTATGTGTAAGTTTCAAACCCAAAAAAATTTCAGTTGATAATACGTGTTAGTATTGATTGAGATTTCCTTAACCATAAATATAGTCGGCAAATAATTTTTTTTTTCATTGGAATTATTTTAAAATACCTGCCAGGTAAAAAAAAAGAAAGAAAAAAAGAAACAAGCACGTTTGAAGAGTGCAGTGTCAAAATTGTATTGAATAGGAACTGAATGCCCTTTCTTCTTGAGTGTCTTGTCCATTAAATAGACAGTAAACCTAGCTACAAATTAGGGCTAAGTATGAAAGTATAAGTGTTCTACTAAAACACTACTACTTATAACCTATAATTACTTTTCTAATTAATACATAATTAATTCCCGTGACATCCTCCCTCTTATTGATGCTGATTGATCAAGAAGCATCAATTTGTCAACTAAATAGTAATACCAGTCCAGCTAAGATAGCTCAAAGGAATCAAGCCCAAAAAACACACCCAGCCACAACCAAAAACTAAGTACACAAACAATGCGTTCAAGTTTTTTTTTTAAAAAAAACTTCACTGTCGCAGAACATCACAGCTCATTCTTCAATTAAGGCTGTGTTTGTTTCCCAGAATTCACTTTCCGGGAAACCACTTTCCAAACTTTCCTGTGTTTGTTTGTCTTCTGGAGAGTTGGTCAACGGAAAACACTTTCCAGTCAAAGAAAAATTTGGCTTGGTTTTCAGGAAAGTGTTTTCCGGAAAATTTGGGTGGAAAACACTTTCCGGAAGTTGTGAAAAATTTAGAAATGTCATTATTTGCTGATTAAATCAAATTTGATCCTCAAACTTTTGATTGGTATATATAATTTGTTTTTGAATATTTATTTTTCAATTCCATCTCTTAAAATTTAATTTTTATATTAATTTTAGTCCTTATTTTTATAATTGCTATTTGCTTTTTTCTTATCATTTTTTTATTGAAATTTTTTATCTATCAAATTTGGTCCTCATTTTTTTTATTGTTACTTATTTTATTTGAAATAATTTATGAAATGTTAATTATTATTATTTTAATTTATTCACCTTTCATTTTTTTAAAAATTTTTAGATTTGATCTCTATTATTTTGATTATTATTTATTTTATTTGAGATAATTTATGAAATTATATTTTTTTTCAATTTCATTCTCATTCAACTTTTTAATTTGTAAGATTTGTTCCTCATTATTTTAATAAACTTGAAAAAAAAAATTAATTTATTAATAAATTATTTTCCAGTTCATTTTCCATAACACAAACAAACAATCGAAAGTGTTTTCCAGTTCATTTTCCATAACACTATCAAACATCAAAATTCACTTTTCAGGAATTCGCTTTCCCCGAAATTTAATTTCAAAAAAAAAACCACTTTACAGCAAACAAACGGGGCCTAAGATCCAAAACCCAATCCCTCCAGCTGCCACCATCAGATCCACCCCTTGAAGAGTACAATTTCCCATATCGCGCGTGCCCAAACGCTGCCGTTTTAATCCACCCTCCCAACACAATAAGAACAAAATGCCAGACCCAATCCAGTCCCCCAAACCCTACACCTTAACCCAAACCCTACAAGGCCACAAATCCTCCATCTCCTCCGTCAAATTCTCCTCCGATGGCCGTCTTCTCGGCTCTTCCTCCGCTGACAAAACCATCAAAACCTATTCCCTCTCCCCATCTAATCCTCCCAGTTCCCCAATCACTCCTCTCCATGACTTCCACGGCCACGAACAAGGCGTCTCCGACCTTGCCTTCTCCTCTGATTCCCGCTTCATTGTCTCTGCCTCAGACGACAAAACCCTCCGCCTCTGGGACGTCACAACTGGGTCCATCATCAAAACCCTTCACGGGCACACCAATTATGTGTTTTGCGTCAGCTTTAACCCTAATTCCAGTATGATTGTTTCGGGTTCTTTTGATGAGACTGTTAGAATTTGGGATGTGAAGAGTGGAAAGTGTTTGAAGGTGTTGCCTGCCCATTCGGATCCAGTTACATGTGTTGATTTTAATAGAGATGGCTCGCTTATTGTATCCAGCAGTTATGATGGCTTGTGTAGGATTTGGGATGCTGGGACCGGTCATTGTATCAAGACTTTGATTGATGATGACAATCATGAACCTAGCCGGCGCTGTACTCTTGCTGAAATTGACGTGATTAGCGAGATATAATGGCGTCGAGCAACAATTCGTAGCGCGATGGAAGCAGATTTTGGGGTTAAGGGATGCTGGTGATGGTAATTGTGGTGAAACCCTAACTCTAATGGATTCAGCCATTGGCTTTTTTTTTTTTTTTGAAAATCAGAGAGAGAGAGAGAGAGCAAGTCAAGGCTAGGGTTTTCATCCGGGCAAAAACAATCGTTATACTCATAATGATTTACATGCCAGATTTGATACCATGTCAAAATCCTACTGAATAGGAATTAAATGTATTTCATCTTGAGTGTCTTATCCATTAAATAGACAATAAATTTAACTATAAATTAGATTTATTAAAACACTATTATTTATAACCTATAATTACTTTTCTAATTAATATATAATTAATTCCATGCAGTACAAAAAAGAGTTGTTTGCTACGTCAAGGAGTTAAAATGACGGATGTCTAAATAGTTCCCACGTTATTATTGTATTTAATTTTCATTTATTTTTTAATCATTGCATTTTTTTATTGAGTTTTATTCTAATTCGTATGCATGACATGATATTATTTGAATAGTTGAATCAACCTAAATTATTATTATCTTATAAGCTAAATGGTATCGCACATATACTGTGCAAATAATATTGTTCATCCACACTGCTTTTACTGTGGATTTGAACAGTGATTCTTTTTTTTTTAAGAAGAAAAAATGATTTCCTTTTTTTTTCTTTTTAAACGTTTTTTTCCTTCTTAAATGTTTTTTTCTTCTTAAACGTTTTTTTCTTTTTAAACATTTTTTTCTAACCGTGGTGTCCGGGGCAGCTTATGCGCACCATGATTAATTTCTCGGTCCACTTTTTATTAATATTTTTTATTGTTACTTTTCCTCCACTTATACAATTTTTTTTAGTTTATTTTTTGATAATCGGGTTGTCTGTGTTGGCTTACGCACATCACTTTTTATTCCCCAAAATTAACAGTGATTTTCACTTTTTATTACTGTTTGATATTTTTTTCTTTTTTTCGCTCCTTTTTTTTCTAATTATTTTTTTTCATAAAATATTTTTTTTTCTGGTTATATTTTTTTTCTACTTATATATAATTTTATTTTATTTTTTTATAATTGAGGTGTTTGGGTTAACTTAAACACACCACAATTAATCCTCAGATCTTATTTTTTTATAGTTTTTTTTTCATATTTTTACTGATTTTGTTTTTCATTTTTTTCCATTAAATATTTTTTTTTATTGGGGTGTCCGGAATAGCTTAAGCGCACTATAATTAATCCCCGAATCCATTTTTTTTCTTATCTATAAAGCTAAAACAGATCACTGTTATACTGTAGCATGGATCACTGTTCATGTAGACTCAAATAACTGTGGACTTGAATAGTGAGATTACAAAATAATATAAGTATAATTTGTATACCAAGACAGAACAAAGGCATGGCTTCGGGTGAGTGGTTAAGGCACGCGCGTCTGTAAAGTAGACTAGAGTTCGAATCTCCCAGGCGACAAAAATGGTTTTGGATTTTTAATATCTTATTATTTGCATTATTTATAATTTGTATACAATGTTAAACAAAGAAATTGCTTTGGGCGAGTGGTTCAAAAATGTGTCTGCACACGGGAGCCCGGAGTTCGAATTCCAGTGGGGCGAAAAACTGATTTCCTTTTTTTTTCTTTTTAAATGTTTTTTTTCTTCTTAAACATTTTTTCCTTTTTAACAATTTTTTTCTAACCGTGGTGTCCGGGGCAGCTTATGCGCACCATGATTAATTTCTCGGTCCACTTTTTATTAACATTTTTGATTGTTTCTTTTCCTCCATTTATATATTTTCTTTTATTTATTTTTTGATAACCGGGTTGTCTGTGTTGGCTTATGCACATCACTTTTTATTCCTCAAAATTAACAGTGATTTTCTCTTTTTATTACTGTTTGATATTTTTTTTCTTTTTTTCGTTCCTTTTTTTTCTAATTATTTTTTTTCATGAAATATTTTTTTTTTGGTTATATTTTTTTCTACTCATATATAATTTTATTTTATTTTTTTTTATAATTGAGGTGTTTGGGTTAACTTAAACACACCACAATTAATCCTCAGATCTTATTTTTTTATAGTTTTTTTTCATATTTTTACTGATTTTGTTTTTCATTTTTTCCATTAAATATTTTTTTATTGCGGTGTCCGGAATAGCTTAAGCGCACTATAATTAATCCCCGAATCCAATTTCTTTTTTTTTTAATTATCTATGAAGCTAAAACAGATCACGGTTATACTATAGCATGGATCACTGTTCATGTAGACTCAGATAACTGTGGACTTGAATAGTGAGATTATAAAATAATATAAGTATAATTTGTATACCAAGACAGAATAAAGGCATGGCCTTGGGTGAGTGGTTAAGGCGCGCGCGTCTGTAAAGTAGACTGGAGTTCGAATCTCCCAGGCGACAAAAATGGTTTTGGATTTATAATATCTTATTATTTGCATTATTTAAATTTGTATACAATGTTAAACAAAGAAATTGCTTTGGGCGAGTGGTTCAAAAATATGTCTGCACACGGGAGCCCGGAGTTCGAATTCCAGTGGGGCGAAAAACTGATTTCCCTTTTTTTTTTCTTTTTAAACGTTTTTTTCCTTCTTAAACATTTTTTTCTTCTTAAATGATTTTTCCTTTTTAAACATTTTTTTTAACCGTGGTGTCCGGGGCAGCTTATGCGCACCATAATTAATTTCTCGGTCCACTTTTTATTAACATTTTTTATTGTTTTTTTTCCTCCACTTATACAATTTTTTTTAGTTTTTTTTTTGATAATCGGGTTGTCTGTGTTGGCTTACGCACATCACTTTTGATTCCCCAAAATTAACAGTGATTTTCACTTTTTATTACTATTTGAAAATGTGCTTTCCCCTGACTTTTTTGTTTTGTTTGTTTTTTTCTTAATTCCTTTTTTGTTAATATTGTTAGGTGTTGAAATTTCTAATTATTATAGATAAGACATTCAAAATAATGATTATGATTATTTTTAAGTTTTATTTTATTTTGAATATGTCAGACTAATTATATATTTTAATATTTATTTAATAATATATATATATATATTATTACTAAATGATTTTGATTATTATTATATTATATTATATTATATTATATTATTATATTTTAAAAGCTTAAAGAGATTGGAAATTAAACAGTCATATTATATTATTATTATCTAAAAGCTAAAAAAGGTCACGGTTTTTGAACAGTGTTTTGGCACTGTTCATCTAGACTCAATCACTGAGGATAGGAACAGTCAAGTTACTTTATAATATTATTATTAGTTGTAGACTACACCTGTATAAAAAGTTGCTTGGCGTGGTGGTTAGAGAGTTCGAATCTCTGTAACAACGAATTTTTGAAATAGTTAAAAAATAAATTGATATTATTATTATTTGTATCCGACAACTGTCCAAAGAAGTCGCTTGGGCGAGTGGTAAGACCGCGCCCCGCGAAGCGGGGTGCAGGACTTCGAATCTCTCTGCCAGCGAAAATGATAAAATTGAAAGAACGTATCACTTCATTTAATATTATTAATGACCTAGGTTTTTTTGGAAAAAAAAACTTATATCATTGTTCTGAAATACTTTTAATATAATAATATGAGGAATAAATCTTATAAAGATAAAAAAATTAATAGAATTTTTTTTCTCTAACAGTAATTATGGTCTCACCAGTTCTTATTATTTCCATTTTTATTAAGGTTATTTTTTTAAATTTTAAATTTTAATTTGTGTTGATGATCGTTTGAAAATTGATATTTATTATTTTTTCTTTTTGATTTTTAAAATTATTTTTATTTATTCTTCAAGTCGAATAACTTTTGAAATCTAATAATATTTATTTTTGTTTTGTCATTTATTCAGTTTTTTTAACTTTTTTTTTAAATATTATTAGGTGATGAAATTTCCAGGCATTCAAAATAATAATAATACTTATTTGTAATATTTTTTCTTATAAATATGTGAGACTGGTTATATGTTTTATATTTATTTAATATTAGGACCTTAATATATATATATATATATATATATATATATATATATATAAATGACCTATTTATTATTTTTTAAAAATAATAATTTACAATCATTATTCTAAAATATGTTTAATATAAAAATATCTGGAATAAATCTTAAAAAATAATAATTTCTTTTTCATACAATAATTACGGTGCCGTCAATAGTATAACCAATAATAATTAGAATATTAATTATGTATAATAATATTTATAATGACAACTATAATAATTGTGACAAAAATTCATTGGTCAATTTTATTTTTTTGAAAAATAATTTCCGCATCTTTTTTTATGCATGATATTTCGGATCATATCACAAAAAAAAATGCAAAACAACACATAAACAAGACATGTAGAAAAATTATGTAAAATTATCTACAATAATAAAATAAAAAATTTCCCTGCATTTCGCCACAGTTGACATCAAATTTTTTTTAAAATGTAACAAGTTTTTAATGGTCCTAAATTTTTATATATATTAGTTTTGGGACTTTTTTCTTAAAAAAATAGGAGAGACTAATTATATATTGTGATATTTTTTTCATATTAACATCTTCAAATATATATAAAAAATTGATCTGACTTTTCTTTAAAAATCTCACATTAATTTAATCTCGGTGTTCTAAATTTTTTTAATATAATAATATGAAGAAAAAATCTGAAAAAATAATCTTTGATAAATTTTAGCAGTTGTATTCTTGCTATCTATCAAATAAATTATTCGGCATATAGTTAAATCATGTCCAACAAACAATTAATATGTTGCAAGTAACAAATAATATATCTTTAGTCAATTTGATCAATTGCGGTTTTGGTATCTACCAAGTAAATTATTACCAAGGTAGTTAAAATAAAACCATCAATCAAATTATTTGCTACATAAAACAAATTACTCATCTGTGCTACAATTCAACGATTGTAATTTTACTATTTTTTAATGAAATAATTCATAAAACAAATAAAACATACACAATAATTAATCAGTATGTTACACAGAGTATGTGACTCATTTTAACACAATTTCTTTGATTAAAATTGTATAGTCTACCGATTAAATAATTATCAAAACAGTTTTAACAGTAGCAACATTCAATGATTTTTAGGCAGAAAAAAACCTGTCTCTAACAGATTTTATCAATTATAATTTTACTAATTAAATATTAAAATAATCAATTACAACAAGTATAAAATCAATTGGTTTTCTATATAAATAAAAGCCCAGCGCAACGCGCGGGCAAGTTCGCTCGTATATACTAAAACAAAATTATTTTAAATAAATAAATAAAATATTTTGAAAATTTACCTTTGAAGTCTCACCTGATTTGACTAATCAACCATATTATAAATTGATTTCAATAAATTTTTCTCTAAACGGGGAAAAAACAAACCTAACTTGAAGCTCTAATTCAATATGCTGGTGGGCATATATTGGGTCAGGCCAAATCTTAATACTAAACTCTACCGAAATTGGTAGTAGAAGGCCTAGAGTTCTGCAGCTGGATTTGGCGACACACAACTCAACTGAATTTT
Source organism: Salix arbutifolia (assembly GCA_025169955.1). Lineage (NCBI taxonomy): Eukaryota > Viridiplantae > Streptophyta > Magnoliopsida > Malpighiales > Salicaceae > Salix > Salix arbutifolia. The sequence goes on from CM045902.1 coordinate 2,919,157, forward strand.
GGGCTTGTAAGTCTTGCTCATGTAGTCCCTCTTTTTTTTTCTTCCCCTCTCTTCGAAAACACTCCTATTGCTTATTTTGTGATGATCTTTCTACCGAGCTCGGATCAACTTTAAATAAATCATAGTGAAGCAAATGATTAAATTTTAGATTTATAAAATATGAGAAAATAAGACCATTTGTTTAAAGAACGTCTTAAACTTGCAAAAAAACTAATATAATTTGATACCACTATCTGTCTTAGCTTTGATGATTTGAAATGGTAATGTGGATGAGGCTAATGAAATAATAAGGTCAATCAGTTATTAATATCCCTAATTAATTATATTAGGATAATTCTTATTCCACTATATGATAATTATTTTCTGATTTCTTCTATGCAACTATCTTCATACCAGTTTTATTTATATTTTAGATTTTATTCTGAGAAATAAATAAATAAATTTCATAAAGGAAAGCTACTGGGATGATATTGATCCCATAATAAAATTAAACAAAAAATATAAACATGCGAGCACTCAAGAGTTACCTCTAATAATTGATGATATAAGGATTAAAACACATTTAAACAAAATTAATCTAAGCACGAAAAGGCAATCAGAGGTCTTCACATATAGAAGACAAAACACATGCACATTAACATTCTTCTTTAGTATATTCTTTTCCTTAGTATATGTTTTGTAAACAACTACAGTTATAGTTCGGGCGTGGATATTCCTAATAAATGAGTCTTTAATTAATTTTCACAGAATTTCCAGCTCGTTTTGGGATTGAAAAGTTGTCATTTTCATGCAAACTTTTAACAGTTTCATAGACACTATTTTACTGGGATGAATTTGATGGCCAGATCCTTGATCTTTTGATTTGTGAGCTTGTAGGATTGTTTTCTTGGATTTTTCTCATCTGAACACCTGCAAATGCATTGCAATAGAAAATATTAATATTCAAAATGAACAAAAAAACACAACATAATTAATTTTTCTACCTCTCCATGGTGGAGCATTCTCTCAGAACAAATGTAACGGCTAGAGATGAAAGGTGTCTCGAAGACTATAATGTGGGCTAGTGCCACATCCCTAACGTGCACATAAGCTTGATCAGAGTTAGCATATGTCTTGACTGAGCCGGTTAGGTACTTGAGGATGTGAATGGTGCTAGCATTGACAGTGGGTTGTAACAATGGTCCAATCACCAACACTGGGTTCACCACCACTAGGTCAACTCCTTTCTTCCCAGCCACATCCCATTCATCCTTTTCTGCCAGTCTTTCCGAAGCAATACCAATTCTGCAATTCCATTTCATTTAATTGACTTAACCCCCAAGTGTATGCGTGCGCAGTATATTTATGGTATTAATTTAAAACCTTGGTGCTCTTGCAAAACTCAAGATCACTCCAGAAAGATTCATTAACGACAATATCAGGGCTCCTATTGGGTCCATGTACACGGTACCAATTGAAGACGTGAAAACCACTCGCCGGACTTTGGCCTCAGCTGCTGCCATGATCACATTCTTGGTTCCATTCACTGCTGGCTCCACCATTTGTTCCTTCAAGTATTGTAACACAAAATAATCTCATCATCAGAACCAAATTTGAAGAAAACATACTTTGCATAATGAAATTACCTAAATAAATAAATAAACATACTGGATCGTCCGTGACAGGAGAGGCGGTATGGATAACTCCATCACACCCTTCAATAGCCTCTTTAATTAAGAGACTCATAATCAAGAAGATCAGCCTTGCATAAAGTTAATCTTTCTTGAGCTCCTTCAAGCTCCATCAAATGGGAATTCTTGGGATCAACTGTAAATAGCAACACCAATATACAAAGCATTAAATGAGCACAATCTTAAAAACAGAAAAAGAAAAGGGAAAGAAACCAAGTGCGTAATTATTATAAATTAACCTGGGTTCCTCACAGTTCCTTTAACAGAGTAGCCTTTCTCTAAAAGAAGTTTAACAATCCACGAAGCAATGAAGCCACCAGCCCCGGTGACACAGGCGGTCTGGCCTTGGCCTGAAAGCGATGAAGTGTCGGCAGGCATGTTGTTTTGATATATGTATTATTGTTAAAGTATAAATATAGTGTAACTGTTGTAACACACATTCAGTGTGTGGCAAATATAAAAAAATTCAAATTCTCTTCTCTCTCTCTCCTCTGCTCTCTCTTTGTTTCTTCTTCATCAATTACACAATCCTAACATGGTACCAGAGCCTCAAATGCTCACGCAAATACATTAAATCAAATTTCTCATACCTCTTGCTTCCGTAATCTATCTTCTTAATCCAAAAAAACCTTTGGATCTGCTCCTTCTATTCCAGATTCAGGTCGACGGAACTCATCTGTATGGTCACCGGCGCTTCATCCGATCAATCACTAGAGAATGGAGATTCCTCTTCCGTTTTAAGAACTTCCTTCACTAATCGTCCGAGGAAGAGCAATCACCAGAAAAGTTTTGAGCCTTCTGCGATTAGTGAGCTTGCCATTAGCAACAAGTTTCTTCAATTGAACAAGCAACAATTTCTTGAAGTTTGCAGGGAGGTTAGACTTCCTCCTCGATGAGCTTAGCAATCGCGATCTGGATCGATCCAGTCCTCTCTTTCAAAGCCACAAGAGCCTCCTTGACCATCTCCTAATAAGTAGGATACGCTCTAGGCTTCTTGGCACCAGCAGCCTCAGCTGCTGCTGCTGGTTTCTTCGCTTTTTGAAGGATTGGCCTTTGACGGAGGCATGATTGATTACAATGAATTAATAAATCAAAAGACTGAGATTTAGTTGAGTCAAAATGGTGTCGTTTTGTGAGTAAAAAAAAAAAAAACCCTCAGGATCTGTTCCAGATCCAAATCGACGGCATGCATCTTCGTCCTCTTCACCAGTAGAGACAACAACTTCTTCGAGCTTGATGACCGACGCCCGGTTTTCCTAGCCTCGCTTGGCTTGCTCTGCTCGCGGTAGAGGTTTCACCGCTGCTCAAAATCTCCTTCACCTAAGAATCTTCTCAAAATCAATACATAAATGGAGGAGAAGGAGAAGGAGGAGGAGAGCTCTGTGATTTCCAGCGAATCTACAAAATCCACGATAAGCTCTTCGTCGGTCTTTCTGGCCTTGGCTCTGACGCCCAAGCTCTGTACCAAAGGCTTGTTTTCCGTCCCTCTCTTCTCAATTTCTTTCATGGACAAATAAAATTCAAATTAAAAAATAGATAAATAAAATTTCTTCCCTCTATGCTTTTTTTTCTTTGCCACCTGAGTATTCTTCTTTTTCTTCTTCTCAATCTCTCAAATCTCTCAATTAAATTCAAATTCATCCTTCTTTCCTTCCGATTTTCTCTTCTCTCTCTTTCTCTTTTATATACTAATTTCTATTAAAACAGATTAAATATTCATGTGTTTCATATTCTTTACTCCAATCTCATGCTTGGTTTACCAAAACAAGAGATTGCAGAGGATGTGAGAGTATAAATATAGTGTAATTATTGTAACACACATTCAGTATGATAAATATAATAAAATTCAAATTTTCTTCTCTCTCCTCTGTTCTGTTCCACTCAATTAAATCATTGCTGATGTTAGTCTAATTACAAATTCCAAGGCTGTATTATTATTATTTTGAACTTACCTGTAAGAATATGATGAGGTTTATTTTGAACCCGAAAATGCAAGACATTTTTTATTTAAATTTTTATACAGTCATGCTTTTCTGTCATTTTTTCGATATCCTAATGACATTTAGGATGGCATAAGCATTCAAATTATGTACTTGACATTTGACAAGGACTCGGAGCTTCCCAATTCTTCCAAAAGGCATGTTGGTATGAACAACACTGGAACTTTTATGTGTTTCTCAAACCTTTAGATTATCCTGAGAAAGGCAACGACTCCAGCAGTGTGTATAGTAAAGGTCTTTTTTGTCTTGTTCTCCTTTATATGACTCACGTCCTCAAACAAAGTCATGACTTGTAGTTATGGAAATTCATAGCGATTAATGTTGGCATCTGCCTTGCAAATAAATGTTTGAATGTTTGATTAGTAGTGGAGGATATTCAAATTGACAGAATTGATGAAGTCTGCTTAAAGAAAGGGAAGATTAGGCAGAGGAGTTTATGTTTTAGTAGTTTATGCAATTTCAGTTTTTATCCACTATTCATAAGAGGATATACATAACCTGTCAGGAATTTTAGTTTAATTCAATCTCATGTTGTTGAGATGTCCTAGTTTATTTCAAATTCATGCTATTGTAATCCTTATATAAGGAACCTTTCAATTCAATAAAATTTATGTTCTTCCCGAAATATTTATGCTCTCTGTTCTTCAAAATTTTGTTTCCAGTTTTTAAATCCAAATAGTAACTGTTTATAACAGTTACTGTTCAGATCATTGAATTACAATAGTGGTATCAGAGCAGATTGATCTTACGGGCTGAGGGATATTTTGTGAGTGTAAACACGGTGAGATTGAGTGTAAACACAAAGAGATTGAGTGTAAAAACACAAAAATTTACGTGTTAATCCATGGCTTCTTCTTCATCAATGCATGCAGCTTCAGCTGTTCCAGTGTTCAATGGTGAACACTATCATATTTGGGCTGTCAAGATGAGATTTTTCTTGAGATCCTTAGGGTTATGGAATGTTGTGGAGACAGATGCTGATCCCACACCATTAAATGGAAACCCTACAATTGCGCAGATGAAGGCTTTTGAAGAAGAAAAACTGAAGAAAGACAGGGCCATTACCTGTCTTCATTCTGAAATTACAGATCACGTCTTCACCAAGGTAATGAACTTGGAAACCCCAAAGAAGATATGAGACAAACTCCAAGTTGAGTTTGAAGGCAGTAGCAGGGACAAAAACATGAGGTTGTTGGCATTTAAAAGAGAGTTTGAGCTGGTAAAAATGAAGGACAATGAATCTGTCAAAGACTACTCTGGCAGGTTGATGAATATTGTCAATCAAATGAGGCTTCTAGGGCAGACGTTTGAGGATCATAAAGTTGTTGAAAAACTTATGATGTCTCTTCCACAGAAGTTTGAATCCAAGATATCTGCTATAGAAGAGTCTTGTGATTTGCAAACTCTCTCTACTGCAGAGTTGATTAGCAAACTTCACATCCAAGAGCAAAGGGTGCAGATGAGAGATGATGAAGTTGTTGAAGGTGCATTCTATGCAAGCAATAAGGGAAGAAAGACTGCTATTGTGCCTAAGAAAAATTTCAGTAACAGGAAATTAATTACGTTTCCTAAAAAACATACTCTACCTTCATCAAAACAGTCTTTCTCACCTTGTTCTTATTGCAAAAGAACTAATCATGCTGAGAAAGATTGTTGGTTTAAGGGGAAAACTATTCTTCATTGCGATTTCTGCAACAACCATGGTCATAGTGAGAAATTTTGCAGATTGAAGAAGAAACAACCACAACTACAACAGCAAGCTAATGTTTCTGAAGAAGACAAGGATCATGAGGAGGCTGAGGAGCATTTGTTTATGGCTTTGTAGATCAACAACAGCTCCCAAAAGAACACATGGCTGATTGACAGTGGCTGCACCAGCCAAATGACAAAATACTTGTCAATTTTCTCGTCAATTGACCCAACAATAAGGCCAAAAATCAAGTTGAGAAATGGAGATATTGTGCAAGCCAAAGGAAGATGTACTGTCAAAGTTAGTACAACCAAAGGTACTAAGGTTATCAATAATGTTCTTTTCATTCCAGAATTGGATCAAAACTTGTTGAGTGTTGCACAAATGCTTAAAAATGATTATGGAGTAGCATTTAAAGGCAATTATTGTTTCATTACTAATTCTCATGACTTGTTAGTGGCCAAAATTAAGATGGAAGGCAATAGTTTCTACTTGAATTTGAATGTTGTAGAAGGACATGCCTTGAGTGCTAGAAATGATATGAATATTGTTTGGCACAAAAGATTTGGGCACTACAATTTTGAATCTTTAAAATTGTTGCATGACAGAGGCATGATAGAAGGTTTGCCTGAAATTTATGAATGTGCACAGCTTTGTGAAGGCTGTGAATTGGGAAAGCATCATCGAACATCATTCCCTCATGTTGCATCAAGTAGAGCAACACAAAGGCTGGAATTGGTTCATTCAGATATTTGTGGACCAATGAGGACAACTTCCTTGAACAATAATTTGTATTTCATATTGTTCATTGATGATTACAGCAGAATGGGTTGGGTTCAATTTCTGAAACATAAGTCACAAGCACTCTTAATGTTTAAGAGTTTCAAGTGCATGGCTGAAACTCAAAGCGGTGAAAGGATTAAAGTGCTGCGAACTGACAATGGTGAAGAATATACATCAAAGGAGTTTCAGAAATTCTGTCTTGATTCTGGTATTGTGCACCAGTTGACAGTGCCCTACTCTCCACAACAGAATGGAGTCTCAGAGAGGAAGAACAAGACAGTCATGGAGATGTCTAGGTGTATGATGTTCGAAAAAAGGTTGCCTAAGTTTCTATGGGCTGAGGCAGTAAACACTTCAGTTTACTTGCTTAACAGACTACCAACCAAGTCTGTAAATGGAAAAACACCAATGGAGGCATGGTCAGGTGTTCAACCTACTGCCAAACACCTCAAAGTGTTTGGCTTTTTATGTTATTTCCATGTGCCTGCTGCCATGAGAGGGAAGCTAGATGAGACAGCTGAGAAAGGGATTTTTGTTGGTTATGCAGCTGAGTCAAAGGGTTATAGGATTTATAATCTGAATAAGGAAAAAATTCAGATAAGTAGAGATGTGCATTTTGATGAACTTGCTTACTGGAATTGGGACTTGAAGGGGGTAGATCAGAAATTCATAGCCACTCTTGAGGCTGCTACAGACAGACCCATTGATGAAGTCCAGTTTGGTGTAGAAGGAACTTCAAATGCAGATGTGTGCAAAGTGAAATCTTTGGCTGATGTGTATGAAAGATGTAACCTATTGCATGCTGAACCAACTAGCTATGCTGAGGCAGCAAGGACTCCAGCTTGGATTGAAGCTATGAAGACAGAAATTGATTCTATTGAAAAGAATCAAACATGGAGCCTGACAGTGCTGCCACATGATAAGAAAGAGATTGGTGTGAAGTGGGTGTTTAGAACCAAATTTAATCCTGATGGTTCAATTTTTAAACATAAAGCTAGATTGGTGGTTAAAGGATTTGCACAAGTGGCTGGAATTGATTATGGTGACACATTTGCTCCAGTTGCAAGGCATGACACCATTCGACTTCTACTTGCACTTGCAGGCCAACTGGGATGGAAAGTATATCATTTAGATGTGAAATCAGCATTTCTAAATGGTATACTACTTGAAGATATTTATGTGTAGCATCCAGAAGGTTTTAAAGTGGCAGGACATGAGCACAAGGTTTACAAGCTACACAAAGCCCTCTATGGCTTGAAACAAGCACCAAGAGCTTGGTATAACAGGATTGACTCCTACTTGATCAAGCTGGGATTTAAGAGAAGTGAAAATGAAGCTACTCTATATCGACAACAAGAAGGTAATAATGTGCAGCTAGTGATTTCACTTTATGTTGATGATATGTTGGTGACTGGAAGCAACACAACATTGCTAGTAAAATTCAAAAAAGAAATGGAGGATGTGTTCGAGATGAGTGATCTAGGAATGATGAACTACTTCCTTGGAATGGAGATACATCAAAGCAACTCAGGAATCTTTGTGTCACAAAGAAAGTATGCTGTTGATGTACTTAAAAAATTCAAACTAGAATCATGCAAAGAGGCAGCTACACCATTGGCACAAAATGAAAAGGTTTCAAAGAATGATGGTGAGAAGTTGGAAGAACCTTCTGTTTTTAGAAGCTTGGTGGGAAGCTTGCTCTATTTGACAGCAACTAGACCAGATTTGATGTTTCCTGCTGGTTTGCTGTCAAGGTTCATGAGCTCACCAAGTAGCACACATATGGGAATTGCTAAGAGGGTGCTGAGATACATTAGAGGCACAAGTGATCTTGGTCTCAGGTACTCAAAAACAGGAGGAGAGTGTTTGGTTGGGTATGCAGATAGTGATTGGGCTGGGAGTGTTGATGACATGAAGAGCACTTCGGGTTATGTGTTTAGCATTGGTTCTGGTGCTATTTGCTGGAATGCAAAGAAGCAAGAAGTGGTGGCTCAATCAACAGTAGAAGCTGAGTACATTTCCATGGCTGCTGCTGCAAATCAAGCCATTTGGTTGAGTAAATTTCTTGAAGATTTGGGTAAAAAACAGAGCATGCCTACTGAGTTGTATTGTGACAACAAGTCAGCAATTGCAATTGCTCAAAATCCAGTCCAGCACGGGAGAACAAAACATATTAATGTCAAATTTCATGCATTAAGGGAAGCTGAGAAGAATTTGTTCATCAAGATCCTTTATTGTCCAACTGAAGTTCAACTTGCAGATTTAATGACAAAGGCTCTACCTCCATCAAAGTTAGAGTTTCTAAAGATAAAGCTGGGAATGTTCAAAGCAAACTTCAAGGAGGAGTGACAGAATTGATGAAGTCTGCTTAAAGAAAGGGAAGATTAGGCAGAGGAGTTTATGTTTTAGTAGTTTACGCAATTTCAGTTTTTATCCACTATTCATAACAGGATATACATAACCTGTCAGGAATTTTAGTTTAATTCAATCTCATGTTGTTGAGATGTCCTAGTTTATTTCAAATTCATGCTATTGTAATCCTTATATAAGGAACCTTTCAATTCAATAAAATTTATGTTCTTCCCGAAATATTTATGCTCTCTGTTCTTCAAAATTTTGTTTCCAGTTTTTAAATCCAAACAGTAACTGTTTATAACAGTTACTGTTCAGATCATTGAATTACAACACAAATGACATGACTAACTTTTGAGAAATCTATGGGCTAATAAATTGGAGAATTTTGTTTGAGCATGCACGTGATGGGAAAAAAGGAGAATAATATTAGGTTAAAGCATGGAAAATTCTTCTTCTAACAGTCACATAGATAGGTTGTGCTAGCAGATAGTTTTTATGCTATGCTTTCATGTTGTGGAAAAGTAGCATGATTTAATGCAACAAGGAATGTAAAGCATATTGCAGCTTGCAAACTATGATAATGTTACCAAAGTTGACTTCAACATAAGCTCTTTTTCTTAACGAAAAGATCAAATACTATGTCTGTGTATATGATGTGAAAAAATTTGAATATACTCTTTATCGAGGCATAAATATTTCATGTTTAATCTTATCATTCATCAGAATCTTGGGTGCCAATGGTTCTCAGTCTTAGATGTTCCTATCAGGCATTCCGGATGTTTCTAGCATGAAACTTGTGATTGATAATATGGCTATGGGCTTCATTACCTGTCTTTATCAAATAGATTTAAATTTGAAATGCTTGATTGAGGGTCAATGTGTACTCCGTTTATGCAGAGGAAAAGCTGGAAAAACCTATTCGCGTACATGGGTCCAGGGTTCCTTGTTTCAATTGCATACATTGACCCTGGAAATTGTAAGATCAAAAGCTTTTCTTTGTGATGCCGCTTGTAACATGGTTAAAAATAATGACAAGTGCTGAATATTATGTACATATGCAACACTTGCGCACTTGTCTGCTAGTGGATTTCCCTACTGTTTTTTGTTCTTTGGAAACTACAGAATTGACTAGCATAATCACAAAATAAATTTCATTGTCAGTGAGCTTTTAGTCATTTAAGTGTTATTTGTTACCTTCCTACCTGTTGTCTTAAGGCTGCTCTCTGTCATATGTAGAACATAGCTTTGGCTGATAGCGGAAGAATCTTCATGCAAACTACTTAGATACTTGTAATGACCTGTTTTAATTTCTGCTCTGGCCAGTTTCTTTTAAGCTCAAAATTTTGGGTGCACTTTTAGAATGATAATTTTTACAATCATTGACAAAATGTTATAATTTTTGAAATCCAGAATGAACTTGTTGGAATATGGATCTACACTGTCTATTTATTAACAGGCAGCAATGAATGCCATTCTTGTTCACAGGAGGCTTGCAGATTTTACACGATAGAAAGTGGCTTTGCTCTAGTTATAGCCTTTCTCATCAATGTATCTGTCATTTCCGTGAGTGGTTGCAGTTTGCAACTCACAAAATTATAAGTGCTCACGATCAAGAAAACTGCAAGGCCTTGGACTAGAACAAAGCTACCTTACAACAACACTTATTATCATCCTCAACATTTCAATTCACTTCCTTTCCATGTCCAAACTTCCATTAAAAACCACCACACCCAACAAATATCATGCAACTATCATATAGTTTAAAAACAGCCGAATAAGAAATTATTACAAGCCAAATAAGAAATTATCTCAAGTTTATGAAAAAAAAGAAAAACAGACATCGTCCTATTAAAGAAGCAATCAACTTAAAAGTTTAACCTAATAAGTGAAGCTTCAAAATACGATTTCGTTACATTCACCAACTCATTAACCCTTCGAAGATCCCAGAATGGGTGATATATATGTACCCTTGATCCATATCAAATGCAGGTATTTCCTCGGCAGGATACTGGATGTTTTCTAACCTGGAAAACATGGTTGGAGGGTTTATTTGTAATATGACATAACTGTAAACACAGTTTGCATCAAGGTGAGCAGAAGCAATGAGAGAGCAGCTATGAAGGAAATCAGTGTCCACGGACTGTTGAAATAATTACGCCTCAGCTTCGCCAACCATAGATTGCGCCGCCGAGCGCAGTGCTTCTCCACTCGTTCGAATAGTTGAGCATAATAAAAGCGATCACGATCGGAGAGCATGACATTTATGCCTAATTTGCTGAATAACATGCAGACCATTTCATCATCACCCAGTCCATTTTCAATGATTCCGCAGTGTCGAAGTATCTGCACATCTTCTCGAGTGTTGATCAGACAATCCATCAAATTTATATAATCAGTGACGTACAGATGCTGGCGCTGCGATCATTGTTCATAGGCAATAAAATTTCGGAATAGAGACTCTGTTGTATCTACAACTGTCAAACATGGGATTTTTATCATGGCTTTTTCAAAAGTCACACCCTGGAATAACCCATACGATTCTTCTTGTTTTCCAAACTTAATGCCAGCTTCTTTCAGCTCTTTGGCACTGCGTATGAACTCCGATTTTATGTTCTTCGCTTCACTCTCTCTAGGCGGCGGAGAAGGGGAAGGCAGCAGCCAATTATGATATACCAAGTCCAGAAGATGCTTGCATTCGTGGGATGAAATTATATTGCTTGTCTCGAGCCTCGAGCCTGGAAACATCCATTTGAAGAAACGTGACGCCTTATCAACGAGAGGCTCCCTGTCCTTCGGCATTGCCATAGAAAACAACTTCAAAAGAACACAAAATGGAAGTTGATTTTCTAGTAACAGCATATCATATGATACTGTAGAGAGAACCAATAAATTTCCAGTCACAGGATCTCCTTGTTGAGGCCCAGACGTGGCAATCTTGCAGATCAGCTCAACAATAAAGCAACCATCAAGAAGCAACATTTCAACAAATGCATCCTTGCCGAGGCTTACTGGCTGGTGATAGTATTGACGAGCTCGTTCTTCCAAACCTCTCATAGCCGCAACATAACTTGTCAAGCTATTTTCCGGCCTGCGTTGAAGAAACATTTGTAGATAGTGTTTTTTATGTTCTTCCATCATCTTTAGGTCATCTTTTCCGCGGTGATAAGGGCCAACAGAGAGGATTTCCGGTTCATATGCCCTGTCATTTACAGAGCGTATGACACGGGGGACCTTAAAAATACTGCATGTTGACTGATTAGTTGACAAATTTTGCAGCGACATCTGGATTTTATCGGATACAGGGTCCCGACGATTCATCTCTTTTCCCTGAATTAATGGACACAAAATGTAAATATAATTGAAGCACAGGAGAGCATTACAAAAATAAAAATAAAAATGTTGATGTTGAGGACAATTTGAAAGTGGTATTGTTTATAATGATAAAACAAATTGTTTAAAAGATAGTTACGACTAAATTTGGATTTGCATAGTTCGGATTACAATATAATAATTAGTTGGATGATTATAAATTTAAAATAAATCGTGAATTAAATTTTATGTTATTATCTATATTTTTTATGAATACCATTTACAATGATTATTGTTGTCCGTATTTATATTTAAAAAATTAATTGTTTGGAATTGTTAGAATGATGAGCCGCATAATAAGATTTTACATCATGAAAATCATTGCACCCATCATATTCAAACCATTTTCTATTTATAAAAAAATCAAATCAAGCACATGATTGTTGAAGAAACATAAAGAGTTGTTTCATAATAACAAGTTTTCGATGAAAATATTTGTTGAAAACGTTATAGAAGACCATGTTCAATAAATAGAGATCATTAATAGAAAGATGTTTTTATTAAATAACTCAAAATAATTAGTATTTATTAAAAACTAAACACATGCTTGTTGAGAAACCACAAAAGATTTTTTTTTTAAAGTATTTTGATTGAAAATATATTTTTCTTGTGTAAAAGTCACAGGAAACCATATTCAATGAATCAAGATGATTCATAAAATCATATTTATTATCAAAAAATTATATTTCAACAATAATTTCTTGGCAGATATGTTGGTGCTAAAGCATGCTTTAGGTTAGTGCATGGGTCACTTAAACCTTCAATAGAGTTTGGTTCTAAGATGTTACACTGGCACAGATTCTCTAAATATTATAGGGAATATATTGCATATTGAATCACAATCTTGGATGATCAACTCCAAGCTACTACACACCTTTTGTACATGCTCTCTTGGATCAACCAACCCATTATAGTTATCCATGTTGGATCATTAATCCAACGTTGGGTTTATATGAGAATAATTATGTGTTTGTGGACTGTCAAATAAGGTGAAGCCTAATTAAAAATGATCTGCTAAGTATGTTTAGGTAATTGAATTTTTTGGTGTATTTAATAGGGTGTAGACCTTTAATGTGTAGAGATTAAAGAGTTATTTCTATTTTAGTGATGGGCTAAAATAGGAATACCAAAGGGTGGGAATGCCAAAAGGCATGAATACCAAAAGGTATCCGATTACCTATATATAGGGTCATGGTCTCCAAATTACACGTGCTACATTCTCATACTAACATCCCATTATCAGAGAGAAAACTAAGGATAAGACAGAGAGAATCAAAAGGCTCTCTAAGGTGAACGTGTTAATCTGGAAGGTCATTTGTACGACTCTAGATAGTGACTTCCAGATATGGATTCAGGTACGCTTCCGCTTTGTAGATTATGCAGTTTATGTGTTCTTGATAATTCGACATGAACATCATTTCTTTATGCTATGAAATGCTACATCTAACAATCCAAACTCATTTTCATGAAAATGTTGTCCTTACTAAGTCAAGTGTTTAATATGTGTTTGGATAAGGGAGAAAATCTTCATTGATAGGGGTTATAGATGTTCCTCTAGATATGCTCATGCACATACTGTCTCTTAGTTCTTTGTCCATTATTATTTTGGAGCCTGGAGAGCTCGGTGTAGAATTATAATTATGGTGACCAATGTCTATCTCATAGTAACTAAGTGGGACATTCAAAGTAGTTGCTTTTGTATATGAGTGTGGAACCTCCATAAATGTAATTCTACCTGGTCTCCTTAGGACAATGTAGTCGTCTACTGGCTCCTAGAGTAATCGGTAGCCGTGACACTAAGATATTATATATTGTTAAAGGGTATAAAAATTTGTCGGGATGATAAGGTCTGATTTTGTCAACATGACCTAGGTAAGGAGTTGCCCTTGACTAATGAGTTGTTAAAGCTCTAGTTAGGTATAAGTGTTCGTGACAATAAGTGAATTTGTCTCATATCCCAACCTAGATCATTGGTTATATTCTATAAAATGATTTGAAAATGTTAAAAGCAAGTATTAATGAAAAAAAACTAGTGGCTTTTTTTTATCAATTCCCCAACAAAGAACATCATTGATAATGTCCTAAAAATCTAGGCAATTTAGGAACAAGACTTTGGGGTTAGATAATTAATCAATTGGTCCTGTTTTTTGATCAATTTTCCCACAAACAACACCATTGATGATGTCCTAAATTTCAAGATTGAATAATTAGTTAATCGATTCTTCGTAATAATCTTATCAATTCTCCATAGCTAAAGTGGTTAATAACTCATACTCGATACTTGGTAGGCCAAAATAATACAAACAATTATTCTAGATGAAGAAGGATGCAGTTCATTATGTCCTTAATACTTATTCTAGATTTTTATTTATAGAAATATTAACAAAAAGGTTAACTCATCAGTGATAAAAATATGTTGGCTCACAAGTATATAATTTCAAATCATAAACACAATCTGCAAAGTTTGGCTCCCGCATGCCAAAATTTTCTTGAGATTATAAATTAAGACAGGGAAAAGAAACCTAGAAAACAAGTTATATATTCACAACAAACATAGTGTAATGGTTAATACATAATGGATCAACAATCAATTGATACTGTTAAAAACTACTGCTTACTTGTATGAAACTAGCTCGCTCAACCTTTGCCACAGGCTGAAATGTATGGATCCTCAGATCTAGAGATGAGAAAACAAAATATAGTAACAGGTATAGCGATAGAGCTAGAAATCAGAGTTATATGCTGGGGATTTCCAGAGCTAGCTACCCAAACACGCGAAGAGGACTTAGACTTGGTAAGCTAACAGTAGCATGTCTCCATCGTCCTCGTTCTGTGCATGACGGGAAAACTATATATCTTTGCCAAGTTGGGATTAATGGGGCCATTGACTTCGGGGTGGATGTGAATTTGAGTTGCATACAGTTGACATGGATTAAAATATTATTATACTCCACAATTAATTATTAATTTATAGTAAAAGAGTTATGTTGTTTAGTAGCCTAAATCGGTGTCGAAGATGTACTTCTCTCTCTACAACTGGAACTCGAGAACACATCTCTTCACTAGAAACTAAAAAATAATAAAAATAAATTTTTATATCAAAAATTAATTTGAAAAATATTGAGCCACCACAATTTTATCATGCCCATTATTTCTAAAGTTTTAAGAGCAAAATAGGCCCGGCCTCATTTTCTTTCCTAGTTTCAGCCTTGCCCTTTTGTTTCGGCTTTTTTAGGCAATGGACACCAAGATTGTCAATACCAATCAACCTCATTTAATACGAAGCTGCTTGAATTGGACCGGTTAATCATCAACCCTCTGCAATAAAAAGTATGCACTGAACAAAAATAAAAACAAAAACGGTGTCGTAACTTTGAATGGGAGGGAGTAAAAGTAAGAGAAAATGACAATTTTACTTGAATGTTACAAGCTAGGGTTCTTAGCTTATAAGATGTGTCTATTTTGACCGGAAATAGGAGCTGTTTTGAAAATAATCTAAAAGTTTTTTTTTTTTTTTAAATCCCTGCCATGGTCAAGAAAAAGAAAAGAAAGAAACAAGCACGTTCGAAGAGCACAGTACACCGCAGAGTTGTTTGCCACGTTCATGAATCGCTCGAAAAACAATTATTGATTCCTTTTCAATTGGTTGGGTGTAGATGTAATGATTTACTTCATGAACAATAACAAGTTCGCACGTTGTTATTGTATTTAATTTTCATTTATTTTTTAATCACTGTATTTTTTTATTGAGTTTTATTCTAATTCGTATACATGATACGATATTATTTGAATAGTTGAGGCATCCTAAATATATTCTAAAACAATATTATTTTAAACAAAATATTTTTCAAATTAACCTTCAAAGTATCACCTGAATTGACTAGTTAACCATGTTGTAAATGGATTCTGATAAATTTTCTAAACGGGTAAAAAAGAAACCTAACTTCAAGCTCTAATTCAATAGGTTGGTGGATATATATTGGGCCCGGCCGAGTCGTAACACTAAAATCTACCGAAATTGCTAATAAAAAGATATGGCCTGGAGCTCTGCAGCTGGATTTGGTGACACAACTCAACTTAAGTTTGGGCCTCATCTTGGGCCTTCGTCTTGGGCTTGGTCTGTAAATATTGCTCGTGTAGTCCCATTTTGTTCCTGCCTCTTCGAAAACACTCCTATTGCTTACTTTGTGATGACCTTTCTACCGAGCTCGGATCAACTTTAAAATAGATCTTTTGGATGAGATTATTCCAAAATCATAGTGAAGCAAATGATTCAATTTTAGATTTATAAAAGATGAGAAAATAAGACCATTTGTCTAAAGAACACGTCTTACTCTCAATCACTACAATTGAATTGATCTTGGTTAGGAGGTCAAAATATAAGTTTTATTGCGTTAGAAAAAGTCGATGCAATCTAACGTTTCCATCGAAGTAGTTTTTTTTTTGGAGGTGGTAATCTCGTGATTATAATCAAGTTATTGATTTCGTGAACTTTCGAAGCTTTTTCAACCAAAAAGAGGGTAATAATAAAAACATAGACAGATAACTAGTTTGTGTTCGATGTGGAGCTAAACCTAAATTTAAATAATATTATATATGTATATATAAATTATATATATATTTTTTTACAAATATTAGTTTAATAATTATTTTTAACAAAAACATATTAAAAAATTAGCTGAATCACATTATTAAATACACTCATAGTCGTTATGTATTCCTCTCATTATTCTAACGAAAATAATTATTATTACCAGCAACAAATTCTTCATGACTCATGTTTCTCGTTTTTTATTCGAAGGTGGATTTTTCAAGTATCATTTCCTGATCCAATTGAGTAACGACAGCTGCATGGTGGATTTTAAATGTATAAATAAGGATTTGCTAACCCCTTGGATTTTAGAAATTTGGGAGAAAAGAAAACCTTTGTTGAAATGGAAAAATCTCCTCCACTGGAAAAGGATTGGTTGAAAAAAATATAATGGCCATGGTAGTGGTGAATAGATAAGGTTTAAGATGGAGAGTGGGTAGAACACAAACCTGATGCATTTCGGTATGAAAAATACTTTGAAAAGCTACCGTAATTACATTCTCAAACAAGCACTTAAGTGCAATCATAATTCAAGTGGACTGTAATTATCAACACATTTCTGAAAATCTTCTTGGCAACATCATAATTCTAGAAACAAATACTAAATTTGGGTTTAGCGTCCTTCATTCACCCATTTACCAAGCAAACTCCACCACCTTGCGTCTCATCTTAGCTGTATATTACACTTCTATCATTAAAAATAAATACCACTAATGATATTGTTAATTATTTGCTTCGTATGTGATCTCACTATAAATTCATTTATGTTGCTTTACTGCCGTGCAAGATTATATTTTATTTCTTTTCACAAAAACTAGCAGCGCTATTTTTCTCACTATAGATTTAAGGTTGGATAAATCCCTCAGAATTTGCACTATAAAAAAATAATTTTCCTGCGGACACGAATTCTGTTCTCAAAATAGTTTTTGACCGGGCAGATTGCTAGCGGATTCTATTCATCAATTTTTTTTCTCACTCCAAGTCCTGTTCGTATAGATGAATTTGAGTTTTTGAATCGTCTGATTTCAATATCAAGAGCTCAAGATTATCCTCATTTGAATATCTAGTGTAAAAAAAAGAAATCCTGACTAGATTTAATTAGCATGACACTCTTTTCATCGTTATTTTAAGGACAAACCCCTCCCTATAAATTCTTTCGTTTTCTTTGCAAATTCTTGTTGATGTCCATGATTCTTTCACTTGATTTTTAGTTGCATATCATGTTTTTTTTTTTTTGCTCATAATCATGATGAGACCCATGATATGTTCTTCCACATGATACACATTGTGATTTGGTTTAGATTTTAGATTTGTATTTTACAAAAGGAGTATAGATGATATCTTCACACTTTTGAAACAGAATAAAAGTAATAGAGAATGACAGCCTTAATTAATTATATTAGGAGAGTGTTAACACATGAGATAATTGTCTTCAAACTACATCTACATGTAGTTATCATTAAACAAGCTTTATTCAATTTTAAACCTTGTTATGAAAGATGTATAATTACTTTTTAACGAAGAGAAACCATTGAAAATGATATTAATTCCATATTGAAATTGGATTATTTTATAAAAAGAACACTCAAGAGTTTCATACAATAATTTATTAATATGAGGATTAATTAAAACATTAATTTGAACAAAACTAATTTAAGCACGTAAAGACTAGAGGTCTTCATAGAAGACAAAACACTTGAACACTTGGGGTGTGCATCTTTAACCTCTTAATAACGAGCCCTTATTAAGTTTCCACGTCCTTTAGCTTGTTTTGGGATTGGAAGATGACCATTTTCCTGCAAGCTCTTAACAGTTTCATACAAGCACTGTTTTACTAGGATGAATTTGATACCCAGATCCTTGATCTTCTGATTTGTGAACTTGTAGGGTTGTTTTCTTGGGTTCTTCTCATCTGAACACCTGCAAATGCATTGCAACACAAAATATTAATATCCAAAATGAATAAACAACCACAACATTATTATTTTTTTCTACAAACTTGGTAGGTTTATTTGAAGACAAATGAAAAATAAATAAATTCGTATAGCATAGCAACCCAACTAGGAACATTCCATGAACTTGTCTAATCTTAAGCACTACAATTGAATTGATCTTGGTTAGTAAGTCAACATATAAGTTTTATTGCATTCGAAAAAGTCGATGTAATCTGACCTTTCCATCGAAGTAGTTTTATAAAGATATTAATCTCGTTATTATTGTAAAGCTGTTCTGAGTTATAACAACTTACTTGGTGGGGATGGGATACTCCGGGAAGAACTTTGCAAGGATTTCCACCACCTCTTCACGGTGGAGCATTCTCTCACAACAAATGTAACGGCCAGAGGCGGAAGGTGTCTCGAAGACTACAATGTGGGCCAGTGCCACATCCCTAACATGCACATAACCTTGAACAGCGTTGGCATATGTCCGGACTGCTCCGTTCAGGTATTTGAGGATGTGAATGGAGGTAGCATTGACGGTGGGTTGCAACAATGGTCCAAGCACCACCACGGGGTTCACCACCACTAGGTCAACTCCTTTCTTCTTAGCCAAATCCCAGGCACCCTGTTCTGCCACAGTCTTTCCATAGCAATACCAATTCTGCAATTCCACTTCATTTAATTGACTTAACCCCTAAGTGTATGCGTGCACAATATTTATGTTAATCAATCATCATCATATGGTATTAATCAAATACCTTGGTGTTCTTGCAATACTCAAGATCACTCCAGCAAGATTCGTCAACGACAACATCAGGGCTCCTGTTGGGGTCCATGTACACAGCACCAATTGAAGACGTGAAAACCACTCGCCGGACTTTGGCCTCAGCTGCTGCCGTCATCACATTCTTGGCTCCAGTCAATGCTGGGTCCACCATTTGTTCCTTCAAGTATTGTAACACAAAGTCATCTCATCATCCAAACCAAATTTGTAGTTAAATTTGCGGCAAGCCTAACATTCATCCAGGTGTTGTTTTTATTTTATTTTATTTTCTTGAAAGCCTCAGCTTGCAAACAAGGTTCTCACCACCAATTAACCCAAAAAAAGAAAGAAGAGGAAACGTACTGGATCGTTCGTGAGAGGAGAAGCGGTATGGAAAACTCCATCACACCCTTGAATAGCCTCTTGAAGAGACTCATAATCAAGAAGATCAGCCTTGCATAAAGTTAATCTTTCTTGAGCTCCTTCAAGCTCCATCAAATGGGAATTCTTGGGATCAGCTGTAAATAGCAACACCAATATACAAAGCATTAAACTACCACAATCTTAAGAACAGAAAAAGAAAACGGAAAGAAACCAAGTGCATGAATATTATAAATTAACCTGGGTTCCTCACAGTTCCTCTAACAGAGTAACCTTTCTCTAAAAGAAGTTTAACAATCCACGAAGCAATGAAGCCACCAGCCCCGGTGACACAAACAGTACTCTGGCCTTGACCTGAAAGCGATGCACTGTCGGCAGCCATGTTGTTTTGATATATGTAATATGTGTACGTACGTGTTTGGTTGTAGAAGGAAGGTATAGAGGATTAAACTTCACTGCAGTTTTATAGAGGATCCATCTCCTTGCCCTGAATCAATGGATACGAAATGTAAATATAAATGAAGCATAGGAAAGCATTACAAAAATAAAAATAAAAATGTTGAGGACAAATTGAAATTGTTTATAATGATAAAATAAACATTTATTCTAGATGAAGAAGGATACGAGTTCATTATGTCTTTAATGCTTGTTCTAAATTTTTATTTATAGAAATATTAAAAAAAAAAGTTAACTCATCACTAATTAAATGTAATGGTTCAAAAGTATATAATTTCAAATCATACACAATCTGCAAACTTACTTTGAGTGTTGGCTCCCGCATGCCAAAATATTCTTGAGATTATAAATTAAGACATGGAAATGAAACCAAGAAAACAAGTTATATATAAACATAGTGTAATATGGTGCATTTATTCTATTTTTAATGTGGTTATTTTAATAATATTTTTTATTTAAAAATGTATTAAAAAATATATTTTTTATTTTTTAAAAATGACATTAGTATATAAAAATGATCTAAAATTATTAAATTTTTTAATTTAAAATAAAAAATAAAAAAATTCAATTTTTTACAAAAAAATACTTTTAAAATAAAATGTCAAATATCTTTAGTCAGATTTTGTAAGCAAACAGGTCTTCGTCCTCGTTCTGTGCACGGCGGGACAGCTTTATCTATGTAGAAAATTGATTGTTTTTATATGTATTGTATTTTATTATTTTAATATTTAATTAGTAAAATTATAATTAATAAAATCTGTCTAATCGAAATTGAAAGTGGTTCGTAAATTTTGTAATTGCAAATAACGCAGGTAATTTTTTTTTTATGAGTTGCATTTTTTTCTTAGTAATATTAGATATGACACATTATAAATAAAAATACTGTAATTATTTTTTCCAGAAATAAACTTATATTTTTTTCATCCTATAATTAGTTATTTTAATGTTTACTCTGCAATAGATCAAATATGTTAGAAATGAGTTTTTTGCGTTGTATAATTAGTATCCTTGCCCGCGCATTGTGCTAGGGTTTTTTCTATGTAGAAAACTAATTGATTTTTAAAATCCTGTAATTAGTTGTTTAAATATTTAATCAGTAACACTATAATAGATAAAATATGTAACATATAAATTTCCCCCCCGCCTAAAATGAATAGTTTGATCGAAATGGGAAATGGTCCGTATATTTTTTAATTGTAGATGACCTAGGTAAATTTGGCAACCTTTTGTTTTTAGTTGCTTTTTTTCCCTAGTAATATTAGATCTGAAACATTAAAAATAAAAATATATAATTTTTTTCCAGAAATGAACTTAATTTTTTTACGTGCTATAATGACTTATTTGCTGTCTAAAAGGAACAACAATCGAAACGGGAAGTGACCCGCATAATTTTTAATTGTAGATAACTTAAGCAAATTTTTTTTTTAGTTTAAATTTTCCCCCATTAATATTAGATTTAAAATATTAAAAATAAAAACTATTGAAAATTTGTTTCTAAGAAATAAACTTAAACAAAAGAGTATCAAATTCAAATTCAAAGAAATTTTTTTTTATAAGATTTATTAATTATATTATTATATTAAATGTATTTAAGAATATTTATATTAATTTTTTTTAAGTAAAAAATCCTAGGTCATTTTTTCTCTCTCTATATATATATTTTTAGGCGATAATATTCAATAAATATTAAAAAATATAATTAGTCCCACATATTTTATAGAGTAATCGACACGGAAAGTGATTTACATATTTTTTAATTGCAGATAACCTAGGTAAATTTGTCATTTGTTTTTTATGAGTTGATTTTGTTCCCCTGTAATATTAGATCTGACGCATTACAAATAAAAATACTGTAATTTGTTTTTAAAAATAAACATAAATTTCTTGCATGCAGTAATTATCTCTTTGTTGTCTAAAAAGAACAGTTTAATCGAAACGGGAAGTGACTCGCATATTTTTTAATTGTAGATAACCTAGGTAAATTTGTCATACTTGTTTTATGAGTTGCTTTTTTCCCCCAGTAATATTAAATCTGACACCCTGTAAATAAAAATATTGTAATATGTTTCTAGAAAAACAAACCTTTTTTCCCGTGCTATAATGACTTATTTGCGGTCTAAAAAGAACAGTGTAATTGAAACGGGAAGTGACTCGTATATTTCTGAAATCTAGGCAAATGTGTGAATTTGTTTTTTTTGAGTTATATTTTTTGCCTAGTAATATTAGATCTGAAATATTAAAAACTAAAATATTGTAATTTTTTTTTAAAATAAATTTTCAAAAAAGAGGACAAAACTAAAATTCGAAGACAAATTTTTTTCTATGTCATCCGATTTATTCATTATATTACTATATTAAATGTATCTAAGAATATTGATATAAATTTTTTTTTATCCAAAAAATCCTAGGTCATGTTCTCTTCTCCCTATATATATTCCTAGGCGATAATGTTCAATAAATATTAGAACATATAATTAATGAAAGACTAAAAATATTCCAGAAACCTTAACAAAAGATAAAAAAAAAATCAAATAAAAATTAAAATCATGATCGCTATCACTGTCAAAACAATAAAAATTATCAAATTATTTGGAGGGGAAAAAAACATCAACAAAAAAGTATGCAAAAAAAAACAATTAAATTATTATTATTATTATTATTATTATTATTATTATTAATTTGCATGGAAGGATAAAATCGAAAGAAATCAAACTTTGATACCAAAAACATTAAGAATTCCAGCCCAATCCGAAAAATTAAAAGCATGAGGACCGAATTGAAACTTCAATATATAATCAATTTCGATTGAAGGACGCAATTGAAACAAATCAGAACCTATATAATAGCATTAAGGGCAAGAAAAACAAATCAAAACGTTCAGGGACTGAAATGAAATAAGACAAAATCCAGCGTAGCTGACGTCAGCTGGCGCAGGGAGGAGAGAGAATATGGGGGGAAATTTCAAACGGCCACTGACACGTCTTCGGGCACCATAGAGCCACACGCGCCGCCCGAAAAACGTGTGAGCCTTGAGATGGACGACGCGCCCGGCGACACGCCAACAACTGTCAGGCGTAAAAAAAAAGTGACTGATTACCGGAAGGCCCCTCACCCCAGGCGTCTGTTTTGTCCTTTTCGAGGGACAAAACGGTCAATGCACTGTGCAATGAATTATTTAAAAATAATAGAACCGGCCGGGCGAACTGGACCGGGCCAAAAACGGTCAATGACCGTCCAGCCCCTGAAAATGGCGGTGTTTTTTGTCTTTTTCGAGGGCTAATTTCGTTAATACACTATTCCAAACCGGAAAAAAAAGGACATATACCCCCGAAGCACCGGGTGAAATTGCGTGTGAATAGTGACTATGAGTCACGGTGAACAGTGCCCGCACTGTTCAAAACCCCCTAATGTTTTAGTGTTTTTGATAATACTTAAAACATGAAAAAGTATTAATCCAAATATAATTTTTTTACATAAAAAAAGACAGATGTTGATAGACCGACACATTTATGTTGTGCCCACGTCCGGGCTGCTAGGCAACCCATGTGATTGTGCCCCTTTTTCATTGTGCGCTTTTCGGGTGGATGATTTTGTTTTTTGAAAAAAAGAATTATGAGCCTGTCGCAGCGACTCTCCTCACGAGCTGGGGAATTCATGTCGGGGTTTTATATTTATTTTGGTGAAAAAGTGAGTCACCATCTAGTATTATGGTTACTAGAAAACTTAAACTGATCTTTCAAAGATTCTAAGACAAGGAACTAGTTGCGTAAAGGGAAGGTTTTAACATCCCTAGTACGCCCTACCTAAGATAAGTTGATTGGTGTTTTGGTTTGCCTTATGATTTACTATGGTGTTAATCTTTTAAAAAAAAAATATTGGTTAAATGATGATGACATATTATTCCCGTAAAAATATTTTGGATATTTACCAATTTAAGGTTTCTTTATCCAAATATTTACGATGAATAACAACGAATTATCCCCGCTAATATTTTAAATATTAACCCCTTTAGAATTTTTTTATTCAAATATTAACAGTGAATAATGTGAATCTCCAATAATAAGATTTTTTCATATTTTTGGAATATTGACCAATACCCTTTGGATTTTACAAACATGTTGTAAAATTCAAATATGCAAGAAAACATTTTTTTTGTGTTTACGAAATCCAAATAAAAATTTTAAAGAATAAGTGCCAAATGAAAAACAAAATATACAATTAATTATAATTGAATGACAAAACTGCAAGAAATCAAAACCTTGAGACCGAAAAACAATAAAGAGATTTTTTTAAAAATAAACCAGTGTAACCAACATAAATTAAAATTTTATAACATGACCAAATAAAAATAAAATCTCAACAAAAATTAAAATTAAAAAATTAAAAACAAAAACTAAAAGCATAAATGCATAAATGTGGAGAAAACATAAACATTGTCCAAGAAGGATCAAAAGACCATAGGAATTAATATCAAATAAAAAATTCAAAGAATAAGCACCAAATTGAAAAACAAAATATATAATTAATTCCAATTAAAAGACAAAAATGAAACAAATCAAAACTTCGAGATTGAAAAACAATAAAAGGATTTTAAAAAATCAATACAGTGCAATTGTTGAACAAATTAAAAGAATAAAGATCGAAATGAAATATAGTATATATGACAAATTTCAATTTGAGGACAAATTAAAGCAAATTAAAACTTGCATACTAAAATTATTAAAGGAACCAAAAAACATACCAAAAATCAAAAGATTATGGACCGAAATAAAACTTATCGTATATAATCAATTTTAATTAAAGGACATAATAGCAAATAATCGAAATTTCCATTGAAAAATCATTAAGCAAAACAAATCAAAGGATTAGGGACTGAAATGAAACAACCAAAATATGAAGGACCGGACCATACTTGCCTATAGTAGGAGAGAGAAAAGGGGCGAAACAAAAACCATTCATCGGCGATTACACGGTCACATTAACATGCCACGCACCGGTCAGGGAGGTAGAGGACATGGAGGCACATCTAATGACACGATGTAATCCTAGTTTCCACAACCTTAAGACACCACACGTGCCGCTCGAAAGACGCGTGCAGGCGGAACACAGGCGACACGTGCGTATTGCGTGCCTCCAGTGTTCTAGAAAAGAAATAAGAAAAAATTGGTCAATTGCCCATACACCCCTGGACCTAGCGATATCTATGAAAAAACTAGGGTGCAAGTACTGTAATACCCCTGGTTCCAGTGGTGGTGTTTTGTCGTTTCGAGGGGCTAGTTTCGTTATTTGTCTGTGCAAAGAATTTGGAAATACCATCCATGTTCTCTGGAAAATCCGAAAATGTCCTTAGTTCCAGGGGTTAAAAATTTTTAACCTTGTGGACAATAAATTATTAACGTTGAGGGGTTTATGCCAAACTTTCAAAATTTTGAATGGTTTCCATAAATCTTTAAATAAGAGAGAGCATTGTGATATAGCCATGTGCATATATTAATTTCCCGATGTGAAGCATGACCAAGAAACATAGAGACCTCCGCAGATGTGGGACAGGAGAGCCAATCGACAGCTTTCCATCTTTTTATATTGTTGGATTACAATATTTTTTTTTATCAAAAGAGGAAAAATCATGGTGTTAATTTTTTCATGTTTTGCACCACTATTAAATTTTAATTACTTCTCTCCATCTCCGTAAAGAGACACCTTTTTTTTTAACATTAAAGAAATCTAAATAAAATAAATCTAAATGCTTAATCTATAACCATCAAATATAAAAATAAAAGGAATATAGAGTATATGAGGTGGTTTAAATGGACTAAGTTTTAAGAATTCCGACTGCCATTATCATGTGTAAATATTATCCATCTTTAACAAGTTAGGTTGAATTACATAATATAAATATTATAGATATATTAATTTTTCCCCCCACAAAAAATACACGCCTTTTATTTTCTCCCAAGAGCTTAGAAAATGAGAGAATGAAGATTAAAAAAAGAACGAAGTTAAATAGGAAAATTAATATTTTTTTTCTTAAATTTTGTAAGTTCTTAATTTAACTATTTTTCTTTAAATTTCAAATATGGATTTTTTGAATACAAAAGGGTTTTGTAATAGATTCTTAAACGTGAGGGATTTATGTCAAATTTTTAAAATTTTGAATGGTTTAAATAAATTTATAAATAAGAGAGAGCATTGTAATATTCGCATTTGTATACTTATGCGAGCCCCTCAAAAAAAATAATATTTTGTAGTATATATTAATTACCTTATAGGAGGCTGTGGGAAAGGAGAGCCAACCAAAAGGTTTCATCTTTTATATTGTAGGAGTACAATATTTTACTTTAATAAAAAGTAAAAACGTGGTATTTATAAATGTAAGATAATATAAATTATATTCTGGGGTCTCGTTTAATAATTTAAATTTTTAGATTTAATAATTCTTTGATATTATATCAGAGTCTTATTAATTCAACGGTCATGAGTTCGAATCTTACCACTCTTATTTTATTTGATAAAAATCAAATACAAGATAGTGTGGATCTGTATGCAAGTTTCAAACCCAATAAATTTTCACTTGAAAAAATATGTTAAAGTTTTTAGATGAATTATTTCCTTAATTACAAATATAGTCGGTAAAGAAAAGTTTTTTTTTTTCATTGGAATTATTTTAAAATACCTGCCAGGTAAAGAAAAAGAAAGGAAAAAAAGAAACAAGCACGTTTGAAGAGCGCAGTACACCGAAGACTTGTTTGCTACGTCAAGGAGTTAATATGACGGATGTGTAAATAGTTCCCACGTTATTATTGTATTTAGTTTTCATTTATTTTTTAATTATTGCATTTTTTTTATTGAGTTTTATTCTAATTCGTATACATGACATTACATTATTTGAATAGTTGAATCAACCTAAATATATACTAAAACAATATTATTTTAAATAAATAAATAAAATATTTTTAAAATTTACCTGTGAAGTCTCACCTGATTTGACTAATCAACCATATTGTAGATTGATTCCGATAAATTTTCTAAACGGGAAAAAACAAACCTAACTTGAAGCTCTAATTCAATACGATTGTGGGCATATATTAATTAGATACCACTATCTTTGTCTTAGCTTTGATGATTTGAAATAGCGATGGCGATGAGGCTAATGAAATAATACGGCCAATCAGTTATTAATATCCTTAATTAATTATATTAGGATAATTCTTATTCCACCATATGATAATTATTCTCTGATTACTTCTATGTAGTTATCTTCATACAAACTTTATTTAATTTTTAGATTTTATTCTGAAAATAAATAAATAATTTTAAAAAAGGGAAGCTACTGGGGATGATATTGATTCCATAATAAAATTAAATAAAAAATATAAACAAGCGAACACTCAAGAGTTACCTCCAATAATTGATTAATATGAGGATTAAAACACATTTAAAAAAAAGTTAATCTAAGCACGAAAAGACAATCAAAGGTAGTCTTCACATATAGAAGACAAAACACGTGCACATTAACATTCTTCTTTAGTATACTCTTTTCCTTAGTATATGTTTTGTAAACAACTTGTAGTATATTCCTAATAAAGAAGTCTTTAATGATTTTTCATAGAGTCTTCAGCTTGTTTTGAGATTGAAAGGTGATTCTTTTCCTGCAAACTTTTAACAGTTTCATACAGACACTGTTTTACTGGGGTGAATTCGATGCCTAGATCCTTAATCTTCTGATTTGTGAGCTTGTAGGGTTGCTTTCTTGGGTTCTTCTCATCTGAACACCTACAAATGCATTGCAATAGAAAATGTTAATATTCAAAATGAACAAAAAGCACAACATAATTATTTTTTCCACAAACATGGTAGGTTTATTTGAAGACTGCAGGAAAAAAACTGTTTTCGTTTTCGCATAGGCTAGCAACCCACCTAGGAACTTTCCATCAACTTTTCTAATCTTAAGCACAAACAAGAACTGTAGCATAGAATTGCATGAGATTTAGGAGTAGGACCGAATCTTCTTCCTAACTCTCCATGACAAAATTTGAAAATATATAATAAAGCAAAATTTAACTTGAAATCCCATAGCTTGGTGCAGTACCAATCATCAATATAGTTGGTGGAGAACCCATTTTGGACCAAATCTGACAAAGACAAGGGGGGTTGGTGAGGACCCTTTTGCTGCGGCAGCATGGTCAACCACTTGGCTTTCTTTGTTGATGATTCATAAAATCTATGTAATGGGGATTCATTTTTCATGATTTCTGGTTTAGATTATCATGTAAGTCAAAGTTGGTACCCTCGTGATACCATTAAGAAACTTGTTATCTATTAATTGATTTTTTTTCCTTTTTTTTTTATAAAGAATTGAATTGATCTTAATATGTCGAAATATAGATTTTATTTCGTTAGAAAAAGTCAATCTATTCTAACCTTTCCATCGAAGTAGTTTTTTAGAGGTGTTAGTCTTGCGATAATTATAAAGTTGTTCGAAATAATAAGAACTTACTTGGTGGGTATGGGATATTCCGGGAAGAATTTTGCAAGGATTTCCACCACCTCTCCACGGTGGAGCATTCTCTCAGAACAGATGTAACGGCCAGAGGCGGAAGGTGTCTCGAAGACTAAAATGTGGGCTAGTGCCACATCCCTAACATGCACATAAGCTTGAACAGAGTTAGCATATGTCTTGACTGAGCCGGTTAGGTACTTGAGGATGTGAATGGTGCTAGCATTGACAGTGGGTTGCAACAATGGTCCAATCACCAGCACTGGGTTCACCACCACTAGGTCAACTCCTTTCTTCCTAGCCACATCCCATGCATCCTGTTCTGCCACAGTCTTTCCATAGCAATACCAATTCTGCAATTCCATTTCATTTAATTGACTTAAACCCCAATTAAGTGTCTGCGCGCACAATATTTATGTTAATCAATCATCATCATATGGTGTTAATCAAATACCTTGGTGCTCTTGCAAAACTCAAGATCACTCCAGCAAGATTCATCAACGACAACATCAGGGCTCCTGTTGGGGTCCATGTACACGGTACCAATTGAAGACGTGAAAACCACTCGCCGGACTTTGGCCTCAGCTGCTGCCATGATCACATTCTTGGTTCCATTCACTGCTGGCTCCACCATTTGTTCCTTCAAGTATTGTAACACAAAATTATCTCATCATCAAAACCAAATTTGAAGAAAACATACTTTGCATCATGAAATTACATAAATAAATAAATAATTTTCTGTACTTAAATTTGCGGCAAGCCTAACATGCATGCATTCGTCCTTAGAAGTCCAAGTGTTGTTTTTATTTTATTTTCTTGAAAACCTCAGCTTCCAAACAAGGCTCTCACCACCAATTAACCGAGAAAAAAGAAAAAGAAAGAAAGAAGAGGAAACATACTGGATCGTCCGTGACAGGAGAAGCGGTATGGAAAACTCCATCACACCCTTGAATAGCCTCTTGAAGAGACTCATAATCAAGAAGATCTGCCTTGCACAAAGTTAATCTTTCTTGAGCTCCTTCAAGCTCCATCAAATGGGAATTCTTGGGATCAGCTGTGAATAACAACACCAATATACAAAGCATTAAACTACCACAATCTTAAGAACCGAAAAAGAAAAGGGAAAGAAACCAAGTGCGTAATTATTATAAATTAACCTGGGTTCCTCACAGTTCCTTTAACAGAGTAACCTTTCTCTAAAAGAAGTTTAACAATCCACGAAGCAATGAAGCCACCAGCCCCGGTGACACAGACGGTCTGGCCTTGGCCTGAAAGCGACGAACTGTCGGCAGGCATGTTGTTTTGATATATGTGCACGGTGGTAGAACGAAGGAAGAGATCGAGAGGGAGGTGTTCTCCGTTACACTTGATTTAGAAAGTGGATGCTACAAGAAAAGAAGTGGCGGGGTGGATCCATTTATAAGGTTTAGAGTTGCCATCCTCACCAACTACCGGCAAGTATTTTCCATATAATTTATCCTCATGTTTCTTGCTAGACAGTAAAGAAGACCATTCACATAGTGCTGTTGGTGGTTGATCATAAGAATCCTTCCCTTCCTTGTAACTTCAAAAATATTTTCAAACATATCATTGACAATTATTTCTTACGTCCATTTCTCTTCTTTTCCCACCGAGTAACCTGGTCGGTTAAGATGACCTTTGCATATGACATCTCTCTCTCTCTCTCTCTCTTACTGAACATTTTTTTTTTTTAGGCCAGCATCTCATCAAAGGACTCCATGATCTGTTAGACGGTGACACTTACCATGGTGGTTTGATATTATGATATAACCTGTTTTTTTATTAAAAAAAAACATTTCTTATTTTTTTAAAATATTAAATTAATGTTTTTTTAAATATTTTTTTTTATAATTTCAATATATATATATATATATATATATTTCATGTTTTATTTTTAAAAAATACGATATACTATATTACAGAATATAATAAAAGTCAAATCAAGTCAACCGCAAAAATGAGCGCATCGCCACTTTCTTTTTGAAGTCCAATTACTCGAAGTTGGTTGCCGGCCAATTAACCGATTGAGAATCGAAAGAAAGCGACAAAACGGGGCGTATCATAATGGCCGGGAACTAGTTTATAGCATTGTCAGATTAAGGATACATCTTGTGTTTTTAGTTAGCGCATGCAGTGCCCTAAGGGATTTGCTCCTTTTCTTTTTCAAAAAAATAAAAATAAAAATCATAATATTGTGCTTGTCCTCCACTATTAATTGATTATTGAATTTCAGTTCTATCAACCTTTATCATTGAATTAAATTAGAAAAGTTGATATGAATCAAAGTTGAATGAAGGAGCTGGTATAATTAACTGATATACAATACTGCATGCAAGGGTACGTGATGATGATTCTTTTCCTTCTTCTTTTTTCCTCACACGAGAAGGATTTATTTGGTTTTGATTTATTTTGTTAACTATAATACCAAACATATATAATATGTTTTTGTACATATTAACATATATATATAAATGAATATATATATTAACACACGGATAATTCGTTATAAATGAATTTGCAATAATAGGAATGCAACGGATTACTTCGGTCACTAATGATTAATTTTTTTATTATTTGCAACGGATCAATCTATTGCAAATGACCCCTCTCTTAATAGAAATGCATGAGGGTTTTTAGTGATGAGACAATTACGTGGGTCTTAGCTTAGCTTGAAGATTATCTATAGAAAGAAATAAGGTAGAGTTTGTAAAATTATGAAACCAATCACACTCCATAAATAAACCCTAAATAGAATATAAGAGTGGTAGGACAACTTACATGATGGATATTAATTAATTGAATTAACAATCTCTGAGCAATTAATCCTAGACTTTATTTTGGTATTTTCTAGTGCTTAATTAGACATTAACATACATTAATTAACAAGGACATGCTAGTTTATTAGCTATAAATTATCAAGAGATCATCTTAATCTTCATCGAATATTTTTCTTGCAAGAAAAACAAATTTCCTGTCCATACAGAATGTGGGTGTAGATTAATGAACAACTGAATTAACATCTCATAATTATTGTAGCAGATGTACTTGTTTAAATCATATGTGGCTGTCTCTGTCTCACCTATCCAGCTAGCTAGGCATCTCCAGTAACATCAATCTAGAACTTCCCAGGCTCTTTCACCCCATGATCTAGTGCCAAAAAATTAATAAAAAAGACTCCGATTAGAAAGTCAATTCTTGTAGTTTTTGGGTAGATAGATAGTTGGAGTGGAGCAACGACATCAGCTTTTATTTTGGGATGTTATTTATTGCTATATTGGTAGGTTGAAGGTATGGGATAACATTATATAATTCTAATACTATTGAAATATTACCCGTATTTTTATGGTAGTTTAGCGTCTATTACAAATATTCGTAATATAATTCTAAATCAGCATTAAGTGCTAGTGAAATAAAAACTCCTGATTTTTATCGATATAGATACATTATCAAAACATGTTGAATTTATTATTATTATTATTATTATTATTATTATTATTATTATTATTATATCAATAATTGCTTCAGGTTTTCAAGTGAAATAGACAAACTAATACTACCTATTTATAGATTTCCATCACTATACGCAATAAATTGATGTTGTTTGTTGTATATTCGTGTCTGTTTGAGAGTGTAGTTAAGGTTATTTTTGAAAATATTTTTTGCTTTAATAAAAACAAACACAACCTAGCTACTTCCATCACTATATGCAATAAATTAATGTTGTCTGTTGCACATGAAATAGACAATGACAACCTAGCTACTTGTAGATTTCCATCACTATATGCGATTAATTGATGATTTTATCTGCTTATAGATTTCCATCACTGTGTGTCATTTACGCGTGCAGCCTAGCTAGAAATTCTTTTTAATCTGAATCCCATAGAGTTAAAAAAAATTGTATTTTTTTGAAAAAGGAAAGGAACGATGTGAAAGCAGACTTGTGCGAAAAAATGCTTTCTTTCCTCGCATTAGCACTTGCATTAATTTCTTCATGTGATTGATTTCAAAGGTAGAAAACGTTGAAAGCCCTCGGAGTTTCGTGGGTAGGTAGATGACTGATTTCAAAGATCTATTGCAAGTCTTTGACATTTGAAAAAAAAAAAGTAAACTATAGATGCAACGCGATCAACAACCTCCACATATGGAAGACTTTGAAAACTTCCACCAAGAAACGATTGGAGGAGCTTCGACGAAAGCACATCAAAGACACTTGACCCCAAATCCTTTCAATGAGAGACTAGTTTACTTTTATGAATGCTTTCACTCAATATTAGAATCAAGGAGGGAGATTTCAAAGATAGTCCTATAATTCGATAATTTGGTATGTAAAATCCCATGGAGGGGAAGAAAATATAAGCAGATGTTAGTTCATGTTGACAGCCTAATATTCTTGTTTGTCGGCTTTGCAGGTGACCGTTTAAATATGACGGCCAACTACTTATTGCATTCCCTTCTTCGTCAACTGGTTCATGCATGTCAACTTTCAACAAATTTGATGTCCTGTGCATCAAGATTTCTGGTTAATTTTTATGGGGTAGTTCATATGATTGACTTATTTGAAACAGAAGAGCAAGTTAAAGTCTAAGAAGAGTTTCTCAAGAGTCAAACAGTTATTACACATGATAGATTTCCTAGGTTTAAACATGAGATTCGTCTTCCACCAGAAACAGTGTACCGATCAATACAGAGATGTCATCCTAGAAATTTTGGGAGGGAAAAAAAGTAATAAAAATTGACATCCTTAAATAATTATATCAATAGGGTGCTTATTCCACCATGAGATAATCATCTTACCTCTGCATGCACCTATCATCATACAAGCTTTATTTAATTTTTAGACCTTATTCTAAAAGATAAATAATCAATTTTCATTGATATCTAGATCCTTGATCTTTTGATTTGTGAGTTTGTTTGGATGTTTTCTTGAGTTTTTCTCATCCGAACACCTGCAAATGCATTTTAATAGAAAATATTACTCTTAAATTTGTATGGGGTTGGTGAGGACCCTTTTGCAGCGGCAGCATGGTCAATCACCTGGCTTTCTTTGTTGAAGATTCATGAAATCTATGTCATGGGGATTCGTTTTTCATGATTTCTGGTTTAGATTTTCATGTAAGTCAAAGTTGGTACACCAATTGCCCCGTGAAACCATTAAGAGACCACGTCGTTAATGGTACACCATTGAATTTCAGTTCTATCAACCTTTGTCGTGTGTGCATATCATATTGATTAATCAATTGACGAAGTGGTATCAAACTGAAGAGCTTTATTATTAAAGTAGAAAAGTTGATATGAATCAAAATTGAATGAAGGAGCTGATGCAACTGATATGCAATACTGCATGCAAGGGTACGTGATGATGATTCTTTTCCTTCTTCTTTTTTCCTCACACGAGAAGGACTTATTTGGTTTTGAAATATTTATTAGAAATAATTTCTGGCTCCCCTTTTGAAATATTTGGTCACGATGAGTGTTTTATTTTTTAATTAATTTATAAGCTAAGTTGGTTAGCATTCACCCGATTTAATTCAATTATGTGGATTTTGAAAAGCTAAAAGAGTATTGTGTTTTAAAATTATGATGTTAAAAAAATATTTTTAGTATTTTTCAATGGGTCGATGTGTTGATGTAAAAATTAATATCATATTCTATAATACTCTATATATGTTAAATCTTCTCAGCTTAATAAAAATAGACGCAGGTTTTCGATGATGACAAATTTAAGTTGCTCTTAGTTTAGCTTGGCAATTGAATCATGTTTCTCAGCAAAATATGGATGATTAATTCAAATTAATATTGAGTTGATTGATAATTACAATTTATATTTTTTTTATTGATTTTCTAAGCTGGGTTTTGCACTGGGTTTGACCCGGTGATACCATATCAATTTGAAACCCGGATATGTGGCGTAACTAAAGTAAGACCTAATTTTTTTTTATTATTATTATTTTTAAACAAAACGACACCGTTTCTTGTCCCCAATTCTTCATCCCGTTCTTCCCCTATTCTTCAAACTTAATAAATAAAAATGCTTACGATGGCTAATCATGGAAACTCGATCGCTGCACTTCTTCTGCAATGCGGCTAGCGTCCCAGCGATAAACTTCACTGAGAAGTAATTAAATCATCAATAAACTCTGCTGGAGATTGACTGAAACCAAGAAGGAAAGCTCGCCTCCGACGATGCTCACGCATCTTCTTTGTAGAGTTCCATTTTAATCCATAACAAGCATCAGTTTCTTTGTTACTCTCTGTGCTGGCGGCTCAAGTTCGCAACAAGGTCCTTCTGTAATGGTGAAGGAACATCAGCTATAAAATCATAGCAAGTAGTTCCGGCCGGGCAATTTTCTGAGAGCTTGATCTTATGTTCCAAATGAATAGGCTGATCAGGAGTTAAATGCTGACTTACTTGTATCATGTGAAGCCAGAGAAAAGGTGTTCTTGATGATGAAATGAGTGGATTTTAGAGTGAGAAATTCCATTTCAGGAATTATTTGTAGCTGATTTTTTTTCTTTTTATTTAACCCCAGACCGGCCACTTTATCCGATCTATTTCAAATTAAAAATTGCCATAATATTGCTCAAAATTGACAAGGTTGATAGAGAATAATATAAATTATATTATGTAGCCTTATCTATAAGCTTGAGTTTTTAGGTGAGATGATTCCTTAACATGGTATCAGAGCCTTATTGATCCAGTGGTCATGAGTTCGAATCTCACCATCCCTATTCTATTTGATAAAAATCAAACACAAGGTAGTATGGGTCTGTGTGCAAGTTTCAAGCTCAAAAAGCTTTCACTTGAAGAGATGTATTAGAGAATAACATAAATTATATTCTATAACCTCATCTATAAACTTGAGTTTTTAAATGAGATTGTTTTTTAACAAGGTTACTAGCTCCATAACTCTTAGAGACAGCGAGGGAGCTGATCGGAGAAAATGGAGAGGAAAGATAGAGAGAAATGAAGACACCTATCCGGGGGGAAACCAAGCCATTTCATCCACCTAATTTTTTATTTTCTTATCATAGGTGGGCTTGCAGGGCTAGGCCTAGGCGTGCGTGGGCTTTAGAACAGCGCCCGTGATAGGTCCGGCCTCATTTTCTTTCCTCGTTTCAGCTTTGCCCTTTTGTTTTTGGCGTTTTAGGCAATAAACACTCTCTAGTAAACTAAATATTATATATATATAT
This sequence comes from Salix arbutifolia, assembly GCA_025169955.1. Classification (NCBI taxonomy): domain Eukaryota; kingdom Viridiplantae; phylum Streptophyta; class Magnoliopsida; order Malpighiales; family Salicaceae; genus Salix; species Salix arbutifolia. Next base: position 2,954,864 of record CM045902.1, read on the forward strand.
ATATATATATATATATATATATATATATAAGTTCTTAACTTAAATTTGTAATAAAAAAGAGAATTAATTATAATATATTTCAGGTCTTCAAATTATAAGCATAATTGAAATTAAGTTGTAATCTTATTTTATTATTTTTATTAAAGTGTTATGATAAAACCATAGCTTTTCGTTAAATATCATCATCTATGTCCCAGCTTTGATGATTTGAAATAGTAATGTGGATGAGACCCATGATCTATGGTCAAGGATAGGCCTTGTGACTTTGGTTTCGCAAAAAGTATGTAATGATCAATACAAAGATGATATATTATTGATTTTGAAAGAGAATAGAAATAATACAAATTGATATATTTAATTAATTAAACAAGAAAGAGGGAACACTCTAGAGTTACATATTGATGAGGATTAGAACATTTATTTGAACAAAATTAATCTAAGAACAAAAATACTATTAGAGGTCTTCACATATGAAGACAAAACACTTGTACATTAACATTCTTTTTTAGTGTGTTCTTTTCCCTAGTATATGTTTTGTAAACAAATATAACTACACTTGGGTTGTGGACCTTTATTCTCCTAATAAGGAGTCTTTAATGAGTTTTCACAAAGTCTTCAACTTGTTTTGGGATTGGAAGTTGACCATTTTCCTGCAGACTCTTAACAGTTTCATACAAGCATTGTTTTACTGGGATGAATTCGATGCCCAGATCCTTGATTTTCTGATTTGTGAACTTATAGGGTTGTTTTCTTGGGTTCTTCTCATCTGAACACCTGCAAATGCATTGCAACAAAAAATATTAATATCCAAAATGAATAAAAAAAAAACACAACATGAATATTTTCTTTTACAGACTTTGTAGGTTTGTTTGAAGACAACAGGGAAAAGAAAATTTTGTATAGCCTAGCAACCCAACTAGGAACATTTCATCAACTTGTCTACTCTTAAGCACTACAATCGAATGATCTTGGTTAGAAGGTCAAAATATAAGTTTTATTGCGTTAGACAAAGTCTATGTAATCTAGCCTTTCCATCAAAGCAGTATTTTAGGTGTTAATCTGGTGATTATTATAAAGGTGTTCGGAGTAATAAGAACTTACTTGGTGGGGATGGGATACTCTGGGAAGAACTTTGCAAGGATTTCCACCACCTCTCCACGGTGGAGCATTCTCTCCGAACAAATATAGCGGCCGGAGGCGGAAGGTGTCTCGAAGACAACAATGTGGGCCAGTGCCACATCCCTCACATGCACATAACCTTGAACAGCGTTGGCATATGTCTTGACTGCGCCGTTCAGGTATTTGAGGATGTGCATGATGCTAGCATTGACAGTGGGTTGCAACAATGGCCCAAGCACCACCACGGGGTTCACCACCACTAGGTCAACTCCTTTCTTCTTAGCCAAATCCCATGCACCCTGTTCTGCCACAGTCTTTCCGTAGCAATACAAATTCTGCAATTCCATTTCATTTAATTGACTTAACCCCCAAGCGTATGCGTGCACAATATTTTCATCATATGGTATTAGTCAAATACCTTCGTGTTCTTGCAATACTCAAGATCACTCCAGCAAGATTCATCAACGACAACATCAGGGCTCCTGTTGGGGTCCATGTACACAGCACCGATTGAAGACGTGAGAACGACTCGTCGGACTTTGGCCTCAGCTGCTGCCGTCATGACATTCTTGGTTCCAGTCACTGCTGGCTCCATCATTTTTTCCTTCAAGTATTGTAACCCAAAATCATCTCATCATCAAAACCAAATTTGAAGATAACATACTTTGCATCATGAAGTTACTTAAATAAATAATCTTTTTATTTTATTTTAAAGTAGGATATTAAAACAGTTCAAACACAAAAAACAAAATGAACAAAAGTTGATTTTTTTTAAAAGCACGGTAACATACAACTACCAACATTTGTCGGTAGCATTTGTACTTAAATTTGCCGGCAAGCCCAACATTTGTCCTTAGAAGTCCAAGTGTTGTTTTTATTTTCTTTTCTTAAAACACTCAGCATCCAAACAAAGTTCTCACCACCAGTTAAACGAAAAGAAAAGAAAAAAAGGAAACATACTGGATCTTCTATGACAGGAGAAGCGGTATGGAAAACTCCATCACACCCTTGAATAGCCTCTTGAAGAGACTCATAATCAAGAAGATCAGCCTTGCATAAAGTTAATCTTTCTTGAGCTCCTTCAAGCTCCATCAAATGGGAATTCTTGGGATCAGCTGTAAATAGCAACACCAATATACAAAGCATTAAATGAGCACAATCCTAAGAACAGAAAAAGAAAACGGAAAGAAACCAAGTGCGTGATTATTATAAACTAACCTGGGTTCCTCACAGTTCCTCTAACAGTGTAACCTTTCTCTAAAAGAAGTTTAACAATCCATGAAGCAATGAAGCCACCAGCCCCGGTGACGCAAACAGTGTGGCCTTGGCCTGAAAGCGATGCACTGTCGGCAGGCATGTTGTTTTGATATATGTATTATGTGTAAGTAAGTGTTTGGTTGTATTGTGCTTCGCTTGATTTAGAAAGTGGATGATGTATGTATTTGAAGTGGCGGGGCGGATGTATTTATAAGGTCCAGAGTTACCACCCTCGCCTGCTACCGCTACTGGTAAATATATTTGCCAAAGAGAGAGCATCTCTTTGTTTCTCTCTGAAGATACGTGTACGTGACTGAGTCTTTGTAATATCAATCGTCAACACCATGTCCTGAATTTATTATTGTTATTCTTTTAAGGTTTTGTGTGCTGGTTATGATGATCACCGAAGCCTGTTTTTCTTCTACTTCCACCACATGTGATTGGATCCACTGTTTTATATATATATATAAGAATTGATGAATAAATTAATGTCCATTGATTAATTAAAACTCCTAAACCATCAAAGAATTTGGGGAAAAAGTGTAATTATAAAGCTACTAATATGGAACCCTGGATGTTTTTATATATGTATTTTTTGACCAAACGTGCATGTTGTTTTTAACCCATCTCTTATTCTCTTGTTTTAATTTCTTTCGCTTTTACTTGTGATTATTAACTTATTTTATCTCTTAATAAATTAAGAAATTAAACCATATTATACACAAAGATCCATTGGTTGTGGATCACAAGTAGAGAGCAGTACCCTTTTTTTATGGAAGTGGAGAGATGAATCATCTAATGGATGACAAGGGTTCATGCTAAGAAACACTTGGTTATTATCTTGCAAAATAGGAATGTGTTTGATACTTATATATTTATATGTAAGATGCTGAAAAAATTCGATACTTAATTAATAAAGTATTATAATTTTAAGCTTAAAAAGTTTATATTTAAAGGAACATATTAAAAATAATAGAAATTATATTTTAAGGTTTAGATGGTTATTTAATTTTTTTGGTAAAATGGTTATTTAATATAAATATAGAAGGTAATTACTGCTTGAAGTAGAAAGATAGATATTTAAAAATCTAGAGATTGTTCTGTTTATTGATTACGATGTTTATACAAGGTAAGCCTACTTTTCTCCAAAACCACTCAATCCACTGATTAATTAATACACACATAAAACCAACAAAGAATCTGGTGGGAGAGAAAAACGTAATCAATCTTATTTGGAAGACTTATTGTTTTACTTATATATGTATTTTTTTGACCAAAAGTTCATGTTGTTTCTGACCCATCTCTTGTTCTCTCTCAATTTTTTTTCTCGCTTCACATGAAATTTAACAATTCAAGAAGATGCTATTATTCAAAACATATTTTTATTTCCGAAGAAGATATGTTTGTTCTAGATATTAATAGATGATTGTATCGAAATAATTAAATCTCCAAGGATATTACTATATATCTTTTTTTTAACTAACCTTTATTATATGCCCAATTTTTATTTTTATTTTTATTTTTATTTTGGATTTGATAAAAAAAAGTTTCATCAAACATATGTACAATCAACATATATAGTTTTTATTGGACAATTAAAAAAAATACATTAATTTATTATGGAAATGCATAGTTGAATCAATATATCATACATGCACAAGAATAAGTAAATCATGATGAAATAAACAATCATCATCCATGTTTTTTTTATTATTATTAATTTCCATATTCAAGAATGTTGACCAGCAACGCTTACGTCATGGTCTTATCAAGGTGACTCTTGTAAGTGTGAAATTATATATATATACTAGCCAATGCCCCCGTATGTTGTTACGGGCGACATTATATTTTTTTCAATGCAAAAAAATATTAATTGTGTGAATTTTTTTTATTATAATATAAATTTAGTCAAAATAATAAATTTATGTAGAATTCTTGTGTAGTGCAAGTATTCTATAAAATATATGAATTTTAAATCGATATAAATTTATTTGTTTAGTAGGTTTTAACGAAATAACCAGCATAAATTATCATCATCATTAAAAAAGCAAGAAGATTTGAATTTCTGAATTATTAAATTCACTGCAGTAATATTAGTTTATTTAATAATTCAATTTAAATTCAAACACAAAAACAAAATATAAATTGTGAAAAAACCTGCAATAATCAAATAAAAAATAAGTAGTTCATTTTCTATCCACAAAAAGATGAAAACATAAATTGAAAATCTATCCCTACATTACCGTCATTATCATTATAACATTTAAAATTATTATCAACATTACTGTCCAAACAATTAAAATCATTAAATTGCCCCGATAAAAAAAAAGAAAAATCTTTTTACAATAAAAAAATAATCACTAAAGTTATCATTATTATTGTGCAAACAATAAAATTGTAAAATCATCTGATCCGAAGAACAAATAAAAATAACAAAACACAAAAAAAACGAATAAAGGTAAAAAGGGAGCAATATTAATTTTATAATAATCACCAACAAAAATTAAAATTTCAGGATTGAACTGATTAAAAATAAAAACCCAATAAAAAAAATGACAAAAATCAAAAACAAAAATTAAAAGCATAGATGCATAAATACAGATAAAAAATAAACATTGTCCAAGAATGACAAAAAAAAACCAAAAGAACTAATATCAAATAAAAAATTCAGAGAATAAGGATCGAAATAAAAATAAAGTATATAATTAATTTTAATTGAAGGACAAATTGAAACAAATAAAAACACAGGGACCAAAACAAATAAAAGCATTTAAAAAAAACTTATAGTGTAATTTTGTTAAACAAATTAAAAGAATAAAGATCGAAATGAAAAGTAGCACATATGACTAATTTTAATTGGAGAACACAATCAAAACAAAATATATAATTAATTATACTCAGATGACAAAATTAAAAAAAATAAAAATATTATTTGCAAACAGAAGAGCAAGTTAAAGTCTAAGAAGAGGATCAGAAGAGTTTATCAAGATTAGTAAGGTTAACAAGAGATTAATAAATCTAGTAGAAATTGAGGTATGAAATCCTGGCCATGTCATGAAAGCATTTCACGCCAAAACAATTTTTTCATAAATACATTTGCGATAATATCCAGAAAGACTGTTTGACTGTGTGTTTCAATCGGCATTTTGCCGAAATTTGAATTTTTTTTTTTTACATAAATATGATTTGGTGTTTTTAGATCATTTTGATGTACTGATATCAAAAATGATTTTTAAAAAATAAAAAAGCATCATTTTGATGTATTTCGACACGAAAAGCACTTTGAAAAACTACCGCAATCGCAGCACATAGTCTTTATTATTGTGAGCTTGAGGATTGCTTGCAGGGACTCCACTAGGGTCGCAAAATATAACCTTTAAACTGGCACTTGTTCTATACAAAACCAAACTCACAAAGTTTCTTACGGCTCTCCGTCTGCTGTGTCTTTACACGAGAATTACCAGTTTGTAGTGAAAAGGAAGAGCTCGCTCCCCCTTTTGTTCCCTATCAGATCCATCGGAGCCTTGAGATTCATCACCCCCTTGCGTGCATGGGCATAGAACAACGCCCCTGATAGGTCTGGCCTCATTTTCTTTCCTAGTTTCAGCTTTGCCTTTTTTAGGTAATAGACACTCTTCTTTATATTAAATACTATATATATTTAAGTTCTTAAATTAATTTTCTTATCAAAAACAGAAAATTAATCATAATATATTTTAGGTCTTCCAATTATAAGCATCACTGAAATTAAGTTGAAATTTATTTTATTATTTTTATTGTAATGTTGATGATAAAGTTATAGTTTTCAGGTAAATACCACCATCTTTGTTTGAGCTTATAGCAGTGTGAATGAGTCCTATGATATGATACAGTCGATCAGTTATCACACATGATAGATTTCACTTGCCAATCTTGGCTTGGTTTAAAACATTAGATTCGTCTTTCACCAGAAAGAGTATGTACCGATCAATACAGAGAAGCAAATTTGGGAGGGAAGAAAAGTAATAAAAATTGACATCCTTAATTAATTATATCAGGAGGGTGCTTATCCACTATGAGATAATCATCTTACCTCTACATGCAACTATCATACAAGCTTATTTAATTTTTAGACCTTATTCTAAAAGATAAATAATCAATTTTCAATAAGATGATATTGATTTTATAATAAAACCAAAATAAAAAAAAAACAAGGGAGCACTCTAGTCAAGGGTTACATCCAGTAATCGATTAATACGAGGATTAAAACACTCATTTGAAAAAAAAAATTAATCTAAGAACCAAAAAACACATATAGAAGACAAAACAGTTGCAAATTAACATTCTTCTTTAGTGTATTCTTTTGCCTAGTATATGTCTTGTAAACAACTACAACTAGACTTCGTGATGTAGAACAGGTTGCGGAATCATACATGCTCAAGAGGGATCACCCGAAATTCAAAGCCAACTGAATTTCGGCAACCGGGTCGTCGAAATCGGAATGACACGAAACTCACTCAGTCAATGTGTTTCGCCGTTTGCGGAAGAAGTCAGCGACTTTGCCCCTGTTCTCCACCGGTTTTTGACCAAATTCCATCGTTTCGGCCCCAAAATCGTTATTTTTGCTATTTTAGAAAAATTTTGTTTTAGCCATAACTTTTGATTTAAGAGTCCGAATTGACTTTAGTCAATACTCTCTCAGAATTTATAGGCCTTTCACATTCTGCATTTATCTCAAATTTGCCATTTATGGCAAATTTAATGTTTTATGTCGCTTCCTTTTCTGTATTGAATTAGCCTAGGGTTTTTTACTTTAAGTATCAATGTAAAACCTACAGCCGACTTATCCTTGAATTTTAGAAAATAAACATTGAGTTTGATTGAGATTTATTCTCGTTATCTTTGATTTACGGAATATTGACGTTGGTCATATTCCCTTGTGATTTTCTGCTGCATCACTTCGGGTGTGAACATGCAGTCTTCGGCTTGTTTTGGGATTGAAAAATAATCATTTTCCTGCAAGCTCTTAACAGTTTCATAGAAACACTGTTTTATTGGGATAAATTCGATGCCCAAATCTTTGATTTTCTTATTTGTGAGTTTGTAGGGTTGTTTTCTTGGATTCTTATCATATGAACACTAGAAAATGCATTCCAATAGATGAGAAAATTCAACAACAGAGGTTGAAGGAATTAATCAATTGGTACGGATTTCGTATTTCAGTTTCTTGTTGGTACATACACTATACAATTTATACAAGTAAAGGTGTATCAAAATCCTATTCTATTGCCTATAATTGTGCTGAGTATTACATGAGAAAGGAAAGAAATAAAACTGTGTTAATTACAATAATTGAGATAGTTAACAACCTATTTTGGTTCTCTATAGTTTTAACAATAGAAAATATTAATATTCAAAATGAACAAAAAACACAACATAATTAATTTTTTCTACTAGCATTTTAATCCATAACAAGCATCAATTTCTTTCTTACTCTCTGTGCTGGTTGCTCAAGCTCGCAACAAGGTCCTTTTGTAATGGTGAAGGAACATCAACTAATATTAAATGCTGACTTACTTGTCTCATGCGTAAAAGAAAATCCACTCAAATCATGGAAATAAATTTTCTACCCCTCTGTAAACTTCCATCCTTTTCTCCTCGTGTTCTTTACAAATTTTTCCTCTTGTGTTCTGTAAATTTGCTCCCCCTGCATGCTATGATCGGGGCTATTTATAGGAGAAGAAAGCAATTATTTGGCTGCTCATTGCGTGTAGTGATGGACTGCTTTCTGTAGCAGCATGATTGTACTGTTCAGATGACTGATTAGTGTAGTCACGTTTGCAGGTTTTGGAATATTTGAGACACGGTGAAAATCCGAGTTAGACACTCATTTTCTTTCCTAATTTCAGCTTTTCCTGTTTTATGTAATAGACAGTATATATTTAAGTTCTTAAATAAAATTTCTTATCAAAAAAGAAAATTAATCATAATATATTTTAGGTCTTCAAATTATAAACATTACTGAATTTAAGTTGACATCTTATTTTATTGTAGTGTTGATGATAAAATCATAGTTTTTCAATAGATACCATCATCTATGTTTGAGCTTTGACAACCTAAATTGCAGTGTTGATGAGTATACAGTCAAACGGTTATTATTACACATGATAGATTTTCACTTGCGAGTCTTGGTTAGGTTTAAACATTAGATTCGTGTTCCACAAGAAAGGGTATGTACTGATCAATAAACACATGTCATCTTAGAAATTTCGTGAGGGAATAAAAATTAAACAAATTGACATCCTTAATTAATTACATGTCATGTACCTAAGCCTGGGCGTGGGTGGTCATTAGAACAGCCCAGTGAAAGGGCCGACCTCATTTTCTATCCTAGTTTCAGCTCTGCCCTTTTGTTTAGGCATTAGACAGTCTCTATTAAACTAAATATTATATATATTTAAGATCTTAAATTAAGTTTCTTATCAAAAGCAAAAGATTAATTATAATATATTTTAGATCTTCAAATTATAAGCATCATTGAAATTAAGTTGAAATCTTATTTTATTATTTTTATTATAGTGTTATGGTAAAATCATAGTTTTTCGGTAAATATCATCATCTTTGTCCTAGCTATGATGATTTCAAATAATAATGTTGATGAGACCCATAACATACAGTCAATGATCAATACAAAGATGATATATTATTAATTTTGAAAGAGAATAAAAGTAATACAAATTGATATCTTTAATTAATTAAACAAGAAAGAAGGGGAACACTCAAGAGTTACATATTGATGAGGATTAGAACATTTATTTGAACAAAATTAATCTAAGAACAAAAATACTATTAGAGGTCTTCACATATGAAGACAAAACACTTGTACATTAACATTCTTTTTTAGTGTGTTCTTTTCCCTGGTATATAACTACACTTGGGTTGTGGACCTTTATTCTCCTAATAAGGAGTCTTTAATGAGTTTTCACAGAGTCTTCAACTTGTTTTGGGATTGGAAGTTGACCATTTTCCTGCAGACTCTTAACAGTTTCATACAAGCATTGTTTTACTGGGATGAATTCGATGCCCAGATCCTTGATTTTCTGATTTGTAAACTTATAGGGTTGTTTTCTTGGGTTCTTCTCATCTGAACACCTGCAAATGCATTGCAACAAAAATATTAATATCCAACATGAATATAAAAAAACACAACATGAATATTTTCTTCTACAGACTTTGTAGGTTTGTTTGAAGACAACAGGGAAAAGAAAATTTTGTATAGCCTAGCAACCCAACTAGGAACATTTCATTAACTTGTCTACTCTTAAGCACTACAATCGAATTGATCTTGGTTAGAAGGTCAAAAAATAAGTTTTATTGCGTTAGACAAAGTCTATGTAATCTAGCCTTTCCATCAAAGCAGTATTTTAGGTGTTAATCTGGTGATTATTATAAAGGTGTTCGGAGTAATAAGAACTTACTTGGTGGGAATGGGATACTCCGGGAAGAACTTTGCAAGGATTTCCACCACCTCTCCACGGTGGAGCATTCTCTCAGAACAAATGTAGCGGCCGGAGGCGGAAGGTGTCTCGAAGACAACAATGTGAGCCAGTGCCACATCCCTAACATGCACATAACCTTGAACAGCGTTGGCATATGTCTTGACTGCGCCGTTCAGGTATTTGAGGATGTGCATGATGCTAGCATTGACGGTAGGTTGCAACAATGGCCCAAGCACCACCACGGGGTTCACCACCACTAGGTCAACTCCTTTCTTCTTAGCCAAATCCCATGCACCCTGTTCTGCCACAGTCTTTCCGTAGCAATACAAATTCTGCAATTCCATTTCATTTAATTGACTTAACCCCCAAGTGTATGCGTGCACAATATTTTCATCATATGGTATTAATCAAATACCTTGGTGTTCTTGCAATACTCAAGATCACTCCAGCAAGATTCATCAACGACAACATCAGGGCTCCTGTTGGGGTCCATGTACACAGCACCGATTGAAGACGTGAGAACGACTCGTCGGACTTTGGCCTCAGCTGCTGCCGTCATCACATTCTTGGTTCCAGTCACTGCTGGCTCCATCATTTTTTCCTTCAAGTATTGTAACACAAAATCATCTCATCATCCAAACAAAGTCCAATTGTTGTTTTTATTTTCTTTTCTTAAAACACTCAGCATCCAAACAAAGTTCTCACCACCAGATAAACGAAAAGAAAAAAAAGGAAACATACTGGATCTTCTATGACAGGAGAAGCGGTATGGAAAACTCCATCACACCCTTGAATAGCCTCTTGAAGAGACTCATAATCAAGAAGATCAGCCTTGCATAAAGTTAATCTTTCTTGAGCTCCTTCAAGCTCCATCAAATGGGAATTCTTGGGATCAGCTGTAAATAGCAACACCAATATACAAAGCATTAAATGAGCACAATCTTAAGAACAGAAAAAGAAAACGGAAAGAAACCAAGTGCGTGATTATTATAAACTAACCTGGGTTCCTCACAGTTCCTCTAACAGAGTAACCTTTCTCTAAAAGAAGTTTAACAATCCAAGAAGCAATGAAGCCACCAGCCCCGGTGACGCAAACAGTGTGGCCTTGGCCTGAAAGCGATGCACTGTCGGCAGGCATGTTGTTTTGATATATGTATTATGTGTAAGTAAGTGTTTGGTTGTATTGTGCTTCGCTTGATTTAGAAACTGGATGATACAAGGAAAGAAGTGGCGGGGCGGGTGTATTTATAAGGTTCAGAGTCACCACCCTCGCCTGCTACAGCTACTGGTAAATATTTGCCAAAGAGAGATCATCACTTTGTTTCTCTGAAGATACGTGTACCGTGTACGTGACTGAGTCTTTGTAATAGGAATCGTCAACACCATGTCCTGAATTTATTATTGTTATTCTCTTAAGGTTTTGTGTGCTGGTTATGATGGTTACCGAAGCCTGTTTTTCTTCTACTTAAATCCGTGTCCTAATTGGATTTAATCCATTCTCTTAAAGAAATTGAAGAATAAATTAATATTCATCAATTAATTATATATTTTAGCTGAATAATATAAATTATATTTTAAAACTCATTTAATTTTTTAAATTTTCATGTAACATGATTATTTAATTAATAAAGTGTTAATTTTTTATTGATCAACCAGTTATAAGTTTACATTTTATTACCTTTGTTCTATCAATAAAAACTAAGCATTCGGTAATATATGAATATGCAAGTTTAAAGTCTAAAAAGCTTATTCTTCAAGAAATATATTATAAATAATTTAAATTATATTTTAAAATTTTAGATAGTTTAATTAATTTGGTAAAATGATTGTTTAATATAAATCTACAGGACTATCAATAGAAGGTAATTACGGCTGGAGGTAGGAAGATAGATATTTAAAAATCTAGAGATTGTTCTGTTTATTGATTACGATGTTTATATAAAGGAAACCTACTTTTCTCAAAACCCACTCAATCCACTGATTAATTAAGACACATAAAACCAACAAAGAAGGTGGTGGGAGAGAAAAACGTAATCAATCTTATATGAAAGACTTGTTGTTTTATATATGTATTTTTTTGACCAAAAGTTCATGTTGTTTTTGACCCATCTCTTGTTCTCTCTCAATTTTTGTTCTCTCGCTTCACATGAAATTTAACTACGTAAGAAGATGCAATTATTCAAAACATATTTTTAATTTCCGAGGAAGATATTTTTGTTCTAGATATTAATAGATGAATGTATCGAACTAATTAGATCTTCAATAGGATATTACTATATATCGTTTTTTTATCTTACTTTATTATATGCCCAATTTTTATTTTATTTTTATTTTTTATCAAACATATGTACCATCAACATATATGGTTTTTCTTGAATAATTAAAAAAAAATACATTAATTGATTATGGAAATGCATAGTTGAATCAATATATCATACGTGTACAAGAATAAGTAAATCATGATGAAATAAACAATCACCATCCATGTTTTTTTTTTATTATTAATTTCCATATTAAGAATGCTGACCAACGTTTACGTCATGGTCTTATCAAGGTGACTCTGGTAAGTGTCAATGTTTCACTATACATAGTTTACTTTGGATTTCAACAAAAAAATTACTATTTTACCTCTAAAATGAACAAAAAATTGACCCTGGTATCGGGAATGTTCTGATCTTTTCAATTTTTATTGCACAGTGAAACTACCTACTTATCCTTAGGAGTTGACAAAAGAAGAAAGCTGGCGAAGGGTATTTTGGATTTTTCACATATTTTTGCACGGTACAATTATTTACATACCCTCTGAAAAAGACAAAAAGGAAGTTCTAGGGGTGTGGGCATGGGGGTACTTTCAAACCTAGGTTTTTCATGGTTATTGCTGGGTTCAGGGGTGTTTAGGTAATTCTAGAATGTTTTATTGTTTTTTTTTCAATTTACAGCAGGCGCATCGTACAGACGTGCAATCAGTTTTGCATGTGAACATGCCTCTCAAGTGGCACGTGCCGTGTCTTTAGGTTGTGGAAAATGTCTGATCATCATGTCATACAGTGTGCCCCTATGTCCTCTTCCTCCCGGTGTGGCGCGTGTCATGTGAAGGTGGTTGTGGAATTGCTGGTGGATGATTTTTCTTTCCCCTCCTTTTCTCTCTCCTACTGCCAGAAAGTATAGTACAATCCTTCATATTGTTGGTTTGTTCATTTCAGTCCTTGGGCTTTTGATTACTAATTTTTTCAATGGAAATTTTGATTATTTTCAATTATGCTTTTCAATTGAAATTGATCATATATGGTACGTTTCGTTTCATTTCAGTCCTTAATCTTTTGATTTTTGGTTTATTTTTTGTTCCTTTCATATTTTTGGTCTGCAGGTTTTAATTTGTTTTAATTTTGTTCTTTAATTGAAATTGGTCATATATGTTACTTTTCATTGTGATCCTTATTCTTTTAATTTTGTAAACAATTATACTGCATTTTATTTAAAAAATAGCTTTATTGTTTTTCGGTCTCAAGGTTTTTATTTGTTGCAGTTTTATCTTTCGATTGGAATTAATTATATATATTAATTTTAGTTTCAACACTTATTCTTTGAAAATTTTATTTGGTATTAATTCCTTTTGTTTTTTCGGTCTTTCTTTAACAGTGTTTATTTTTAACCCATATTAATACACCTATGCTTTTAGTTTTTGTTTTTAATTGTCGTCGTTTGATTTTTATTGTGGTTTTATTTTTATTTAGTTTAATACTGAAATTTTAATTTATATTAGTGATCATTTTAAAATAAATATTTATCCTTTTTTCACTTTGTTCTTTTTTTGTGTTTTCTGTTATTTTTAATTGTTCTCCGGGTCAAATGATTTTATGATTTCATTATTTGTGTAATAATAATGATAATTTTAGTGGTTATTTTTTTATTGTTTTTTTGTAAAAATATTTTGTTTTTTTTTATTCTTTGGAGCAATTTAATGATTTTAATTGTTTGTGCAAAAATATTGATAATAATTTTAATTGTTATAGACATTATAATGATGATAACGTAGGGATAGATTTTCAATGATTTTTCTTCTTTTTGTAGATAGAAAATTAACTACTTGTTTTTGTTACTTGATTATTGTAGGTGTTTTCATAATTTATATTTTATTTGTTGTATTTAATTTAAATTGAATTATAAAATGAACTAATCCTAATACAGTGAATTCAATAATTTAGATATCCAAATATTCTTGTGTTTTTAATGATGATGATAATTTTATGTTGCTGATTTTGTTAAAACTTACTAAACAAATAAATTTACATTGATTTAATATTCATATATTTTATAGTAAACTTGCACTTCACAAGAATTAACAAGAATTATGTATAGATTTATTATTTTGACTAAATATATATTATACATTAAAAATAAAAAAATTTCATACAATTAATATTTTTTTACATTAAAAAAAATATTATTCTGGCCAAACGTTGGTAAATGGCTAGTAATCTATAGAAGTTGTTGGGATTAAGGAACAAGGTTGAAAGATTTCAGGGCTGGCAGAATAGCGGGGAATAGTAGCGATGCGTGAGTTTCTTTTCTTTTCTTTGTCGTGGAAAAAAATATTCTAATCATTAAAGGCTGGTGACCTTCTTTCCTACCTTCCTATGACGACAGTAACGATCACCCGGCTTGGAAGACAAAGAAAAGAAACATAAAACAACAATAGTTTTATCTTTTTTCCCCTTTTCAGATCTAATTTTCTTCTTCTCTGTTAAATCTTTTCTTCTTCGCATGGTTGCTACTAGGAATGAGGGAGGCATTATAAAGATAGTGAGGTTGTCGGTGAGGGTTGTTGAGCTGGTCACAGGTGGTTTGTTTAAAGATGGAGGTTGTTGTGCCAACTGTTGGTCTTGATTTTCTCGACTGTAACGAGATCTATCGATGGTGATAATAAAATCCAAGGGGTGATGGGTGTGGTGAGTCGTAATCCTTTTCTAGGTTATTTTCAAAATTTACTTGAAATAAAAAATAAAATAAAAAGGTTGACACGATGGAAAATTAAGAATAAATCATGGGCCAATTGATTATCAAATAAATCATGAGTGTGTCTCTATCGTGACAAAAAAATAAATGATTATCAAATAAATTTATATAAAATTAAGTCTACGAACAGAATCAGATTTTTAATAGACCAATTTGATTTAATTATAGGTCAAATTAAAATTTAATTATGTTTATGGGTTAATTTAGGATTTAAATACAAGGACATAATTATATTTTAAATTAGTCAAATTAATTTTATTAAGGATTTTATCAGTGAAACTTTAAGTTTGAGAGCTTTATTCAGGTTCAATTAGAAATATTTGAATTTTTAGAAACCAAATTTAATTTTTTACTAAGTAATTTATTGAAATTGGGGGTAAGAGCCTAAGGATTGCTTGTAGGGACTCCACTAGGGTAGCAAAATATAACCTTTCAGTTGCCTACAACAGAGAGGCTAAACCTGGCACTTGTTCTATACAAAACCAAACTCACAAAGTTTCCCTATGGCTCTCTGTCCGCTTTGGAGGTGTTTGTTTTAGCTTTTTCAATCATGGTTTTTAAAAAAGTTGCATTTTTTTTTCATTTTAAAAACCGGCGGTTTAGTGTTTTTAGATCATTTTAATGTGATGATGTCAAAAATAATTTTTAAAAAATAAAAAAATGTCATTTTAATATATTTCGACACGAAATATTTTTTGAAAAGCTATGAAAAGCTACAGCAACAGCTTTCCCAAACACCTCTTTGTCTGCTCACGAGAATTACTATATGTATTTTCTTTCATAGTTTAAGCTTTGGCTTTTTTAGATAATCGACACTCTTTATTAGATTAAATACTATATGTATTTTAAGTTCTTAAATTAAAAAATTAATCATAATATATTTTAAACCTTCAAACTATAAACATTATTGAGATTAAGTTGAAATCTTATTTTATTATTTTTATTGTAGTGTTGATGATAAAATCATCGTTTTTCAATAGATGCCATCATCTTTGTTTGAGATTTGATAGCCTAAAATAAAAGTGTGAAGAAGTATACAGTCAAACAGTTATTACACATGATAGATTTCACTTGCTAGTCTTGGCTATATTTAAACATTAGATTAATACAGACATGTCATCCTAGAAATTTTGGGAGGTAATGACATCCTTAATTAATTATATTAGGAGGGTGCTTATTCCACCATGAGATAATCATCTTACCTCTACATGCAACTATCATCATACAAGCTTTATGTAATTTTCAGACCTTATTCTAAAAGATAAATAATCAATTTTCAATTAACAGAAGTCGCTGGAGATGATACTAATTCCATAATAAAACCGAATTGAAAAAAAAAAGTGAACACTCGAGACTTACATCCAATAATTGATTGGTACGAGGATTAAGACACTTATTTGAACAAAATTAATCTAAGCAGGAAAAGACACATATAAACACTTGCAAATTAACTTTTTTTTATTGTATTCTTTGACTTGAATATTCAAAGAAATACTCTTCTGGAGTTACTTCTCTACTGACATAACACGATTCGGCAGGCGAAATATTGCAGGATTCAAAAGGAGTGCTAGTTGAAGTCGGTGGTGTTGGGGCAGCTGTCATTAGTGGGGTGCTACAGAATTCTTCACACGTATCTTTTCTATGATCATATGACACCTATTTGTGCAAAAAGAACCAGCCATTTCATCCTACTAATCTTTCCTTTTTTTTCTTTCTGGGTTCAAAGTGAAGTGTCTATTTGATTGTGGTTGATGTTGTTTTTGAAAATATTTTTTGTTTAAAAATACATTAGAATGATTTTTTTTTGTTTTTCTAAAAATTATTTTTGACATCAGCACATGAAAATGATTTAAAAATACCAAAAAAATATTTTAAAACAAAAAACAAAATTATTTTTTTTCTTTTCAAAAACACTTTTGAAATGCAAGGTTTATGTGTAGGTGGTCATTACACTAGCACAGTTTAAAGGTTCGCCATTTTCTTTCTTAGTTTCAGCTTTGCCCTTTTGTTTTGGCTTGTTAGACAAAACACTCTCTATTAAACAAAATACTATATATATTTAAGTTCTTAAATTAAGTTTCTTATCAAAAAAAGAATATTAATTATAATATATTTTTGGTCTTCAAATTATAAGCATAATTGAAATTAAGTTGAAATCTTATTTTATTATTTTTATTATAGTGTTATGATAAAATCATAGTTTTCTAGTACGTATCATTGTTTTGTTTGAGCTTTAATGATTTCAAATAATAATGTGGATGAAACCCATAATATACAGTCAAGGATAGCCTTGTGACTTGGTTTAGACTTTTGATTCATCTCCCGCAAAAAAAATAAAATAAAATGTACTCGGATATCTTATTGATTTTGAAAGAGAAGAGAAGTGACACGTACAAATTGATATATTTAATTAATTAAACAAGAGAGAGGGGAACACTCAAGAGTTACATATTGATTAATATGAGGAGTAGAGCATTTATTTGAACAAAATTAATATAAGCACAAAACATATTATTAGAGGTCTTCACATACAGAAGACAAAACACTTGCACATTAATATTCTTCTATAGTATATTCTTTTCCCTGGTAAGAACTGCAACTACACTTGGGTGTGGACATGTAGTATGTTCCTAATAAATGAGCCTTTAATGAGTTTTCACAGGGTCTTCAGCCTGTTTTGGGATTGGAAGGTGACCATTATCCTGCAAGCTCTTAACAGTTTCATACAAACACTGTTTCACTGGGATGAATTCGATGCCCAGATCCTTGATTTTCTGATTTGTGAACTTGTAGGGTTGTTTTCTTGGGTTTTTCTCATCTGAACATCTGCAAATGCATTGCAATACAAAATATTAATATCAAAAATGAATAAAAAAACGCAACATAAATATTTTCTTCTACAAACTTGCAGGTTTATTTGAAGACAAAGGAAAAATAAATATAAAGTTTTATTGCATTAGAAAAAGTCAAAATGTTCAAACCTTTCCGTTGAAGTAGTTTCTTAGAGGTGTTAATCTCGTGATTATTATAAATTTGTTCAATATAATCACAACTTACTTGGTGGGGATGGGATACTCCGGGAAGAATTTTGCAAGGATTTCCACCACCTCTCCACGGTGGAGCATTCTCTCAGAACAAATGTAACGGCCAGAGGCGGAAGGTGTCTCGAAGACTACAATGTGGGCGAGTGCCACATCCCTAACATGCACATAACCTTGAACAGCGTTGGCATATGTCTTGACTGCTCCGTTCAGGTATTTGAGAATGTGAATGGTGGTAGCATTGACGGTGGGTTGCAGCAATGGCCCAAGCACCACCACGGGGTTCACCACCACTAGGTCAACTCCTTTCTTCTTAGCCAAATCCCATGCACCCTGTTCTGCCACAGTCTTTCCGTAGCAATACAAATTCTGCAATTCCATTTCATTTAATTGACTTAACCCCCAAGTGTATGCGTGCACAATATTTTCATCATATGGTATTAATCAAATACCTTGGTGTTCTTGCAATACTCAAGATCACTCCAGCAAGATTCATCAACGACAACATCAGGGCTCCTGTTGGGGTCCATGTACACAGCACCGATTGAAGACGTGAGAACGACTCGTCGGACTTTGGCCTCAGCTGCTGCCGTCATCACATTCTTGGTTCCATTCACTGCTGGCTCCATCATTTTTTCCTTCAAGTATTGTATCCGAAAATCATCTCATCATCAAAACCAAATTTGAAGATAACATACTTTGCATCATGAAGTTACATAAATAAATAATCTTTTTATTTTATTTTAAAGTAATATATTAAAACAGTTCAAACACAAAAAATAAAATGAACAAAGTTAATTTTTTTAAAAGCACGGTAACATACAACTACCAACATTTGTCGGTGGCATTTGTACTTAAATTTGCCGGCAAGCCCAACATTTGTCCTTAGAAGTCCAACTGTTGTTTTTATTTTCTTTTATTAAAACACTCAGCATCCAAACCAAGTTCTCACCACCAGTTGACCGAAAAGAAGAAAAGAAAGAAGGAAACATACTGGATCTTCTATGACAGGAGAAGCGGTATGGAAAACTCCATCACACCCTTCAATAGCCTCTTTAAGAGACTCATAATCAAGAAGATCAGCCTTGCACAAAGTTAATCTTTCTTGAGCTCCTTCAAGCTCCATCAAATGGGAATTCTTGGGATCAGCTGTAAATAACAACACCAATATACAAAGCATTAAACCACCACAATCTTAACAACAGAAAAAGAAAAGGGAAAGAAACCAAGTGAGTAATTATTATAAATTAACCTGGGTTCCTCACAGTTCCTTTAACAGAGTAACCTTTCTCTAAAAGAAGTTTAACAATCCAGGAAGCAATGAAGCCACCAGCCCCGGTGACACAAACAATCTGGCCTTGACCTGAAAGCGATGAACTGTCGGCAGGCATGTTGTTTTGATATATGTATTATGTGTAAGTAAGTGTTTGGTTGTATTGTGCTTCGCTTGATTTAGAAAGTGGATGATATATGTATTTGAAGTGGCGGGGCGGATGTATTTATAAGGTTCAGAGTTACCACCCTCGCATGCTACCGCGCGCTATTGGTAAATATTTGCCAAAGAGAGATTATATCTTTGTTTCTCTCTTTCCATTGATTTTCTCTCTGAAAATACGTGTACGTGACTGAGTCTTTGTAATAGGAATCGTCAACACCATGTCCTGAATTTATTATTGTTATTCAACACCATACCTGTTTTTCTTCTACTTCCACCACATGAATAAATTAATGTCCATTGATTAATTAAAACTGTAATTATAAAGCTACTAATAAAGCTTATATGGAATCCTGGATGTTTTTATATGTGTATTTTTTGACCAAACCGTGCATGTTGTTTTGAACCCATCTGTTATTCGCTTGTTTTTCTTTCGCTTTTACATGTGATGATTAACTGCTGGAAGTAGAAAGAAAGAAATTTAAAAATCTAGAGATTGTCCTGTCTCTTACAAAAACTGACGAATAAATTAACGTCCACTGATTAATTGATTACGATGTTTATTATTACTTTTCTCCAACCCCACTCAATCCACCGATTAATTAATACACACATAAAACCAACAAAGAATCTGGTGGGAGAGAAAAACGTAATCAATCTTATTTGGAAGACTTATTGTTTTACTTATATATGTATTTTTTTGACCAAAAGTTCATGTTGTTTCTGACCCATCTCTTGTTCTCTCTCAATTTTTTTTCTCGCTTCACATGAAATTTAATTGTTTAAGAAGATGCTATTATTCAAAACATATTTTTAAATTCCGAACAAGATATTTTTGTTCTAGATATTAAGAGATGAATGTATCGAAATAATTAAATTCCGATAGGATGTTAATATATGCCCAATTTTTATTTTTATTTTTATTTTTATTTTGGATTTGATAAAAAAAAATGTTTCATCAAACATGCACAAGAATAAGTAAATCATGATGAAATAAACAATCACCATCAAGGTTGTCAATACCATTCCGGTCGCCGTTCCGGTTTTTCTATTGGTACGGAATGTTTCGGTTTCAGAGCGTTTCGGCGTGCCATTTCGGGGTTGTATTGTTCATATATAATTAATTATATATATATATATATGGAAAAAAAATATTAATTTAACAAGCATAATTAAAATTCAAGATAAATTAATTTTAAATTATACAATACAAACACAAAGTCAAACAAACATAATCTCAAAATTAAAAACACAATCACAAGTTAATCAAAATAAGAAAGATTTTAAGGCCGAAATGGCACACCTGGAACGGTACCGAGACGTTCCGGCCGGTATTTAGCCGGTATTTCCAGAACGGGCCAGAATTAAAACCGAGACAAAAACGACGCCGTTTCGTCTCGGTTTTTTTAACGGCACGAAAAGTTCCAGCCAGAACAGAACAAAATTGACAACCCCACCATCCATGGTTTTTTATTCATATACAATTTATTTTTTAGTAGATTTTAACGAAATAACCAGCAAAAAATTATCAGCATCATTAAAAAAACAGGACGATTAAGATATCTGAATTATTGAATTCATTGTATTAAGATTAGTTTATTTTATAATTAAATTTAAATTCAACATAAAAATTAAATATAAATTATGAAAACACCCACAATAATCAACTAAGAAAAATAAGTAGTTAATTTTATATCTGCAAAAAGAAGAAAACATAAATTAAAAATTCATACCTACGTTATCATCATTATCATTACTACAACAATTACAATTATTATCAACATTACTCCCCAAATAATTAAATTGCCTAGAAAAATAAAATAAAAAAGCAAAACATTTTTACAAAAAACAATAAAAATAATGACTAAAATTATAATTATTATGGCGTAGACAATAAAATCATAAAATAAATACCTAATAAAAAATAAAATGACAAAATTAAAAATAAAAACTAAAAGCATAGATGCATAAATACAGATAAAAAAATATACACCGTCAAAAAATGATAGAAAAACCAAAGAAATTAATAGCAAATAAAAAATTCAAATAATAAGGACTAAAATGAAAAATAAAATATTTAATTACTTCTAAGTGAAGGAAAAAATTGAAACAAATAAAAACCTTGGGACCGAAACAAATAAAGATATTTTTTAAAAAACAAATTAGTGTAATTTTGTTGAAAAAAATAAAAGAATAAAGATTGAAATGAAAAATAGCATACATGTCTAAGTTCAATTGGAGTACATAATCAAAACAAATTATATAATTAATTTTAATTGAAGGACAAAATTGAAACAAATGACACTTGAGACCAAAAAAACAATTACTGTGTAAATAATTAAAAGAATAAGGACCAAAATGAAAAATAGAATATATGACAAATTTCAATTAGAGGGCCCAATTAAAAGAAATTAAAACTTGTATACCAAAATAATTAAAGGAGCCAAAAGAAAACTAAAAATCAAAAGAATAAGGATTAAATTGAAACCTAACATATATAATTTGTTTCAATTGAAGGGCACAATTGCAACAAATCAAAATTTATATTGAAAATAAAAGTAATAAAAGTGAAATCTGAAGCCCAGGGACCGAAATAAAAATTTCCCAAACAATAAGGACCGCAATGTATTTTCATGCAGCAGAAGAGAGAAAAAGCATAAACCCATCCACCAAAGCTTCATCGGGCATTGTAACCGGACATGCGCCACACTGGGATGCTGAGGACATGTCGGTGCACCATGAGAGATGGCGGAAGTCCGTTTTTGACCTCTTTAATGAGGCGCACGCGCCGCCTGAATGGCGCGTTCCCTGAAACACTAAGGGCGCCTCCGGACGACGCGCATGTAGTGTTTGAGAAAAGAAATAATAAAATAATGGTCAATTGCCTATACACTCTTGTACCCATCGATAACTATGAAAAAACCACAAATGAAAATACTGCAATACCCCCAGTCCCGTGGCTTATTTTTTGTCATTTTCGGGGGTTAATTTAGTTGTTTTACTATGCAACAAATCCGGAAATACCATCCATGTCCCCTGGAAATTGGCAAAACACCCTTGGTCCCAAGAAATATATTCTGTCGTTTTCAGGGCTATTTTCATAGTTTTACTAATCCGGAAATACCATTCATATCCCATGGAAAATTCAAAAATACCCTCAATCCTGGGGGTTAAAATTTTTTGGCTCTAGGGTAAAATGATAATTTTACTATCGCAATAAATAGTAATCTGAGTCTCTGTGAACAGTAAAAACTTGCACAATGAAATAGGGACGCCTTTTATATTATAGATAATATATATATTGATTGATTGTGTTTTTGTCAGTAGGAAAAAAAAGGCAATGAATTTGTCTATTGCTAAAACATCAAAATAAAGAAAATTGTCGTTTTGTTAATACCGAGCATACATTTTACATATAAGTACATAATCTTAGACACTAATAGAAAACTAATTAATATTTTTTAGATTTTTTAAGATATAGACCAAGTTATTATGACTCTAATAAATTAGTTATTAAATCCAAAAAAACTTGCAAAACAAAATGACTATTTTTATGATTTTTAAATACAATAAAAATATACAATTATAATTTATTTTTAGAGACTTTTCCATGTGCAATTAGAATATTTTTATGTTTTTTTATCTTTTAATCTTTTTCCTCTATGTCATAACTCATTTCTGGGTTATTTCCAAAAAAATAAAAATAACAAAAATAAAATGAAAAGAGGTTGGCGTTGGAGGAAAAATCATGTTAGAAATTTTAGACGGATTCGAGAGCCCAACTATACCTTTATTGTGTGCAAAGATCAAGGAAAATGCATATTCAAGGCTAAAATAATTTTTTATTGGAAAAATCTGCATAAAAAATTAAGTCAAAAGACAAAGTTATATTTTTTATATGCTAATTTAAAGTATAATTATGTTTATAAATTAATTTAGGGTCCAATTAAAGGATTTAATTAAGTACAAGGACTTAATTATATTTTAAATTGGTCAGATTAATTTTATTAAAGGCTTGATTGGTGAAAAATCAAGTTCGTGAGCCTAATTCAGGATTAATTAAGAAGATCAGATTTTTTTGGAGACCAAATTGAATTTTCGCAAAGTCCATTGAATGAAATAAGGTGTGAAATTGAAGAAAATTGAAAGTTTAATGGTTAATTGAAGGTCCATTTGCATAAATCTAGAACCAAGGACCGAAGTAAAAAGGGTACGTAAAGTTAAGGCTACTATTGAAATTTTAGCTGGGATAAAATTGCATAAATCTAAAAATTTAAAACCAATTAGGAGTGCAATTAGAACAATTATAAATCAGGAGACCAAACTATATTTTTTCCTTTCTGCAAAATTTGCAGGCGTGACTGTACTCTTCAGTGGTTTGAACAGTGCAAGCACGTCGTTGCAGAAGAAGCAAAGACAACCTATCGTTGCATGCAACTAGCAGTCAAAAGGAGCACCGAGTGAAGAAAAAAAGGATGAAATAGCATAACAAAAATAGAGAGGAGAGAACTCCGAGTGAAAACATATCTCATTTTGTCCCCACCATAGATAAGTAACAACAACAACCCCTTCTCCATCTTCTTCTTCTCAACCGACAACAATAAGTTCTCCTTAGGCAACATACAACACTTTCTTCTTCACCTTAGGCAACAGTAATAGCTCATTCCTCCTTTCAGCGGCGGCAACAACTCATTTCTTTTGGCAATAGTAGAGGTAACACCTTCTTCCTCCTCTCCACCTGCCAACAACAATTCAAGACCAACAGTTAACAACCATAATTTTTAAAACCATCCAACGCAACCTCGTCGTCCCTCTTTGCAACATCTGAAATTCCATCTGACAGCCACTACCACCAACTCATTAGCATCGATGACAGTTCCTTCATCTCCACCAGTAACTGTTAGGATCAGAATATTGAAGAAGAATTCACACAGAGGAGAAGAGAATTGAGAACAGAGGGGAGAGAGAGAGAGAGAGAGAGAGGAGAATTTGAATTTTGTATATTGATTGTTATTCTCTCACATGCATTGTGTGTTACAACAACCTCTATTTATACACTTTGTATACTTTCTATTTTATACTATAACATCCCCCCTCAATCTCTTGCTTTGACAAACCAAGCATGAGATTGCAGCAATGAAAACAAAACACATGAGTATTGAATACTTTTTAACAGAAATCACTATGTAAAAGAAAGATGAGTACAATTGAGAAGAAAAAGAAAAATGCTCAAATGGCAAAGAAGATAGAAGAGAGAGAAGACATTTCATTTGTCTATTTCTTGATTGAAATTTCATTTGTCTACTTCAGTTTTTCTGAAGTTTTTCCTTTATCTACTTCAGTTTTTCTGAAGTTTTTCATCTTTGAGAAGAGAGGGATGAGAAGAAAGAAATGGGAGGTAAGAGAGGTGATAGAATGGGTTTGAATTTCATTTGTCTACTTCAATTTTTCTGAAGTATTTCAAAAGGAGCACCGAGTGAAGAAAAAAAGGATGAAATAGCATAACAAAAATAGAGAGGAGAGAACTCCGAGTGAAAACATATCTCATTTTGTCCCCACCATAGATAAGTAACAACAACAACCCCTTCTCCATCTTCTTCTTCTCAACCGACAACAATAAGTTCTCCTTAGGCAACATACAACACTTTCTTCTTCACCTTAGGCAACAGTAATAGCTCATTCCTCCTTTCAGCGGCGGCAACAACTCATTTCTTTTGGCAATAGTAGAGGTAACACCTTCTTCCTCCTCTCCACCTGCCAACAACAATTCAAGACCAACAGTTAACAACCATAATTTTTAAAACCATCCAACGCAACCTCGTCGTCCCTCTTTGCAACATCTGAAATTCCATCTGACAGCCACTACCACCAACTCATTAGCATCGATGACAGTTCCTTCATCTCCACCAGTAACTGTTAGGATCAGAATATTGAAGAAGAATTCACACAGAGGAGAAGAGAATTGAGAACAGAGGGGAGAGAGAGAGAGAGAGAGAGAGGAGAATTTGAATTTTGTATATTGATTGTTATTCTCTCACATGCATTGTGTGTTACAACAACCTCTATTTATACACTTTGTATACTTTCTATTTTATACTCTAACATCCCCCCTCAATCTCTTGCTTTGACAAACCAAGCATGAGATTGCAGCAATGAAAACAAAACACATGAGTATTGAATACTTTTTAACAGAAATCACTATGTAAAAGAAAGATGAGTACAATTGAGAAGAAAAAGAAAAATGCTCAAATGGCAAAGAAGATAGAAGAGAGAGAAGACATTTCATTTGTCTATTTCTTGATTGAAATTTCATTTGTCTACTTCAGTTTTTCTGAAGTTTTTCCTTTATCTACTTCAGTTTTTCTGAAGTTTTTCATCTTTGAGAAGAGAGGGATGAGAAGAAAGAAATGGGAGGTAAGAGAGGTGATAGAATGGGTTTGAATTTCATTTGTCTACTTCAATTTTTCTGAAGTTTTTCATTTGGCTACTTCAGTTTTTCTGAAGTTTTTCAATTTCCGATGAATTTCTTAATCTGTGTAAGAATTCATTTTGTAATTCTCAATGATATTGATTTTTTTTTTTTTACTTTTTTTTTTCTTCTTCTTCTGTTTCTTCTTTTCTTTCTTTTTTCCCAACAAAATGACACCGTACAATAAACCACACAATAACAACGCATAGAAATAAAAGAAAAGAAAGGCATAAAGGAAAACTAAAAAAAAACCCTGGCTCTCCGCCGCTTAAGCATTTTGAGGAGTACCTCGCAGACCATCATATATGTAAATCTTAATTTCTGAATACCGTTTCATCGTCTTCTTAATGCCGTTTCAGTGAAAATCCAGCAGATCCGATAACAGAATAGTAAAGGAAATGGCAGAGGAGTTGATTTTGAGGAGTGCAAGAGAGAAGATGTAGACCTGCTCAGAGGAATCAAGTGTTGGAGAATCTGGTGGTGGATGACCCAACGCGCCTCCCGCACCTGCAAACATTCTTTGCAACCTCTCCATACCTGATATTTTCTACTCTGCTTTTCCTGATTATTCTCTCCAGCTGGACAAATTATTCTTGAGAACTTTACTTTGTGAGCAAGACAGAGGCTGCTCACTTTGCGACGACACTGCCAACCATCGATTTTTTTTTTGAGACGATGTGGACGCTGTGATTGAGATGAGTTTTGGCCGAGTGTAAGGATTATGTGCCAACTGCAACAATCTCTTGTGCATAATAACATCCTCTGCTCTCCGCATTCACATCCATTGCATATCGAGTAGGAAGTCTACAAAAATGAGTCCAGAGTTCATCTTCAAAGCCAAGAAGATTTGCATCTTTATCATTCAATTCTTTAAGTCGGCAGAGAACTTTGTTAAAGACTCTAGCGTTAGCCTCTGGTTTCGAGACACTAAATCCACTGATCTACTGCTGCAACTCTCTGTGTCGCCCATTCAAAACAGAGGTTTCTTCAAGATGTGTTTCACAAGCTGAAGAATTGAAATGGTGAGAGATGACACTTTCTTCGCTGCTTCTTCACGGTGTTTTTCACTCTGCTGCTGCTCTGTTTGAGGTTTTTTTTTTTGAATGATCCATTGAAGGATCAGATTGCGGAAGCTTGGATCAATGCGCTAGCAAAGTAGCTCTGATACCATGTTAGGATCAGAATATTGAAGAAGAATTCACACAGAGGAGAAGAGAATTGAGAACAGAGGGGAGAGAGAGAGAGAGGAGAATTTGAATTTTGTATATTGATTGTTATTCTCTCACACGCATTGCGTGTTACAACAACCTCTATTTATACACTTTGTATACTTTCTATTTTATACTCTAACACTAACAACAACAAACGACGATAAATTTTTTTTAAGAAATTGTTGTTTTCATGCATAAAAATGAATTCTAAAAATTTCCTAACCATATTGTTCGTAAAAAAATTGCTTCTTTTCTCATGTTTTGAAATGAAAAATGGGATATCATAACTAATTTATGATTACCAGTTACAGTTCGGCCAAAATATCAAAAATCTTTCAACAATCATTTTGTACTTTTTTTATAAATTTTAATTATCGGGGAGTAAAATTACATTGTAAAATACACCCATAGGTATTAAAAAGATAGCAAATGCGGTGCTAAAAATTTGGACTTTAAAATGGTTAGGTTTTCGACTCAATGAGGAAGAGATTTTCTCATGAAGAGAGAACTACTTTGAGCCTTAGAAATCATCAACAAATAAATAAAAAACTAAGTTAAGAAAGAAAAAAAACAATTAAACAACAATGTAGTTTACCTTATGTAGAGTACAGTGAGGGTGACGCGTCTTCCCCTTACATAACAAGTCCCCTTACACAACAAGTACCCTTACCCAGACTCTCGTAGACTATTAGTTAAACTAGTGACTTTAATTCTATGTGGCGACTCCTAAAAGTTATAATCATAATTTTACAATTATAAGAAAATCCTTTCTCGCGTGCCGTCTCCCCTCTCTGAGGATTGTAGCTCGCGAGGCGAGAGAGAAAAATATGTCATTGCATCACCACCTCCAACTCTTGGCACCACCAGAAACAGATTCCTTCAACTCACCATCTACTACCAGCAGCAGGTCTTCTTCTTATCATCGATAACAACAACATTCCTCTTCGACGACTATAGCAGCGGCTGCATTCCTTTTTCTTCCCGTTGTAGCAAATTTTATCTCCCTCTTACAAGTGACACCGTCCACCATTCTCTCCACCAACAACTCTTCCAGCACCTTTCGAACCTCCTTTACATGGAGGCAGCAGCAGGTAATACCCTTCCTCTCCCCACGTACAGCTTGAATGTGAACACGTCCAGTCCCCCAAAATTATTGGGTTGTCTTAGCCCATTTGGTTGTATTTGGCCAGCCTGAAAAATATATAAATAGAAAAAAAACTACATTTCAAAAAATAAGAAAAAATATTTTGTTTTCGTACAAACGGTCAATCTTAAAAAATTTCAGAACATATTTTCTAAAAAACAAAAAAAAAATGCATTTTTTTCTCATGTTTTAAAATACAAAATGGATATTGTAATCAGTTTATAATTGTCTATTAGAGTTTGGCCAACAAATAAAAAAAAATCAACAACCATTTATTTTATTTTATTTAATTGTAGACTTTAATATTTAGGGTGTAAAACTACATTGTAAAATATAATATTAGATATTAAAAATACAACAACGCAAACCATAAAAAGATTAAGTTTTGACCAAATAAGGTAGAGACTACATCACGAAGAGAGAACTAATTCAAACCTTAGAAAAGACCAACAGATAAAAATTTGACCTAGAAAAACAATCAAACAACAACGCAGTTTATATTTTTTTTAGGTTTTGTGGAGGGAGGGTGGAGAGAGATGGTGTCAAATTAATTTTGATCACTCAAATCTCTATTATTTATTTTGCTCCCCTCATTTTTTTATATGTGTGAGCACATGTATATATAGTCAAATCTATTTTTCTTTTGTCTTTTATTTTTTTTCTCTTAAATTTGGTCCCCACGTCAAAATATTGTTAGCCTATTGAGCTTTTTGATATTTTTGGTTCTTTACAAAACAGAAAAATATAATCGAATTAAAGAGGTAATTCAAAGATTTAAAAAATGACATGTAAAAAGCCTAACGCATTTAAAAGACATTAAATTCAAAATCTTTTGTGTTGACGTAATTAAGTTTGGGAGCCTAATTTAGACTTAATTGAGAAGATTGAAATTTTTTCAAGCCAAATTTAATTTTTCCAAGTTAATTGGTTGAAATAGGGGTAACATTGCAAGAAAATCAATTTTTTGGGTCAATTAGGTGCAAAATTAATGACATATGCAATCAACGACCAATTTTTAAAGCATGTTGAACTATAACAATTCAATTAGCCGAAATCAAGGGTAAAAGTTAAATAAATAAAATTAGGGTCAAATGAGGGTCAAATTCCATAAATCTGAGACTTAAGACCAAGGTGAGAAAAATGTGTAAATTCAGAGCTTCCATTGAAGTTTTATAGGGAGGAAATCTAAAGAAATTGGAAGTTTTGGGTAAATATGAGGTGCAACTAAGGTAATTAACCGTTGAAAGACTAAGCTGAATTTTTACCGAAATCCTAGTATAAAACGATGTCATTTTGGAGAGGAAGAAAGAAAAAAAAGAAGAGACCAGAAAAAGCAACAATGCTTTGTCTTGTCAACTTAGGTTACGAGATGATGTATCGTCTGGTTACTGTTTATTATCTTCTTCATTATCCACCCAAAAAGACAGCTCAAACACGTACTTTGTAAGTCCATTTGATGCCTCTATACTTTACTAAAATTGAAAACTCATATGCCAACATGATGATCTTACATTTTTCTACACTATGTTATGGTAAGTTCTGGCTGAATGACACCACAGCTGCCTAGGAATCGCTCTAAAGGTGACAACTCAGGCAACCTTGAGTTGTCAAACTGATAGCCTAGGTTACCTATTTTGAGTCAACGATTGGGACGCTTTTGCATTCAACTAATGGTTGACATTCTTCACTAGTAAATACACGATTACTCTCTTCCACCATCTATAAATAGAGATGAAATTCATGGTCTGAGGGAGAAGAAATCGAAAGCCAAATTTGGGGGGGAAACCATTCAAAACCGATATTATTTCCCTCCAAATTCAGCAGCAACATTAGCCCTTCTTCTGCATCACCTCCGACGATATTAACATCTCTTCACCATCCAAATTCTTCCCTGCAACACCGACTACATTTTAGGCCACCACTTGTCATTAGCAAGGAAAGGTAACCTTTATATTTTTCCAACCAAATCACCAACTTAGAAACCCCCACCACAGGTGCTTCAAAAGACCAGACCAACCACTTTCCACGTATATGTTAATAGTAATTATAAGGGTTGGACTCGTTTTAGACCAGCCTTGTTGGTTGGGCTGAGTCCAACCTAAAATGAGCAGTGTTGGGTCATTTTGACCCAACATAACTTGGTTGGGCCCAAGTCAACCCTTAAAACTATATATAAAATAACATAAATTCTGCATTTTAAAAAATAAACAAAAATGTTTTTTTTCGTGCATGTGGACAAATTCTAAATTTTTCTAAGCATTTTCACAAAAACATAAAAAACATACATCTTTTCTCATGTTTTAAAATGCCAAATGGGATATTGTAACCAATTTGTGATTATCCATTAGAGTTTGACTAAAATATCAAATATCTTTCACCAACCATTTTGTTCATTTTATTCAGCTATAGACTTTAATATTTAGGATGTAAAACTACATTGTAAAGTACATTATTAGATATTAAAAGAACAACATTTTCAATGCTAAAATTCAAACCTTAGAACGGTTAGGTTTTGAACCCAATGAGGTAGAGAATCCTTCACAAAAAGAGATCTACATTGAAGCTTAAAAAAGATCACCAAATAGAAATCTAACATAGAAAAATAATCAAATAACAATGCAACTTCTCTTATAGAGGGTTCAGTGAGGGTGATATGTCTTTTCTTGCACAACAAGTCATCTTATTCAGACTATCGTGAACCATTAGATTTCTTAGTGACTTTGATACTATAATCATAATTTTACAATTATGAAAAAACATTTTTCCATGCATTTCCCCATCTTCGGAGAGGGCCGCGCGAAACACACTATTGCGACAATGCATATCAAGCATTTCCCCATCTTCGGAGAGGGCCGCGCGAAACACACTATTGCGACAATGCATATCAAGATTTTTTGTTAATTCATAGGGTAGTTCCTATGATTTTCTTATTTGCAAACAGAAGAGCAAGTTAAAATCTAAGAAAAGGATTAGGAGTATGGATGAGTATACAGTTATTGCACATGATAGATTTCACTTGCCCGTCTTGGCTAGGTTTAAACATTAGATTCGTCTTCCACAAGAAAGGGTATGTACCGATAAGTACACACATGTCATCCTAGAAATTTTGGGAGGGAATAAAAGTAAAACAAATTGTCATCCTTAATTAATTACATGTCATGTACCTAAGCCTAGGCGTGGGTGGTCATTAGAACAGCCCAGTAAAAGGTCCGACCTCATTTTCTTTCCTAGTTTCAGCTTTGCCCTTTTGTTTAGGCATTAGACAGTGTCTATTAAACTAAATAATATATATATTTAATTTGTTAAATTAAGTTTCTTATCAAAAGAAGAAGATTAATTATAATATATTTTAGGTCTTCAAATCATAAGCATCATTGAAATTAAGTTGAAATCTTCTTTTATTATTTTTATTATAGTGTTATGATAAAATCATAGTTTTCCAGTAAGTATCATCATTTTTTTTACCTTTAAAGTATAATTATATTTAGGAATTAATTTAAAGTCCAGTTAAAAGATTTAATTAAGTGCAAGGACTTAATTATACTTCAAAGGGTCAAATTATTTTTATTAATGGCTTAATTGGTGTGAAATTAAGTTTGGGAGTTTGATTTGGGTTAAATTGAGAAGTTTAAAATTTTCAAAGATTAAATTTAATTTATTTTACCAAGTCCATTAGTTACTATTGGAGGGTTGCAACGAAATCAGACTCATCATAAGATAAAGGACCAAATTAAACTTTTGTAGAAAAAAAAGGGTCAAATGACATGTCGTATGGTCGCTATTCATTTCCTTCCCCAAATTTTAGCCAAAAAAATCTTATTTTGGTACCAACTTTGCAGGCATATTTAATGTCTTTATCCTTCACCAAATTTGATAAATTTTACATGAAAATGATTCGTTGATTCTTGACTATACTAGCATATGGTCAGTTTTGATTGATTGACACCACACGCGTGTCGGTTCAACCCCAAAAGTGACAACTCATGCAACCTATTGTAACTGTCAAATTCGGCAGTTCATGACACCTACTTTGAACCAATGATTGGGATGGTTCCGCTCTGAACCAACAGTTGCAAGTTTCCTCGTATAGACTAGATTACCCTCTTCCTCTAGCTATAAATAGAGGTGAAATCTATGGCCCGAAGGGAAAGAAATTAGAAGCCAAAATTGGAGAGAAAACATTATTCTTCAGGGTTTTCCCATCTAAATTTTAATATTTTTGCAATGTTTTTGTATTTTTAATGTTATGTCAATTTTTTTATTTAAAAAAAAGTTGTCGAGTCCTTACCAACAACCATGCTTGTGCCCTGCACACCGTAACACATCAATCTCATGCCTTGCAACCTTCACATTCAGTATATAAAAGGGAGGAGGAACATAAAACAGGGCAACATGAAATAACATAGGGATATACTGGAAAAAAACATAGACGGTCGTAATTTACATAGAGATGATCGCAAAAACAGACAAAAAGACATGAAAAAACTGGGCATAACAGACAAACCAAAGGAAGGTCAGTGATTGTTGCATCTCCTTCCTTAGCACTGGTAGCTCTTCACTAGCCAACAACCACCATTTTTAAGAACTAGTAGCACTCGGCCTCCGTATCCCTTCGCTCTTCTTCCCTAGCTCCGGTGACGCCGCAGCAGCTGACTCTCTCTCTCGTCTCCCTCAATAGTTTTCAGCAGCCCCGTCCGACAAACACCATCAGGGTCTCTTCGGCACTCGCAAAAGCTCCATCTTGACCTCCAGTAGCAACAGCAAGCTCTACTGTGACCTCCAGCTCTTCTTCCCCAGCTCCAGCGACACAGCAGCAACAACACCTGCACAGACTAGCCCCCTTCCAGCAGCTCTCCCCGCCACTACAGGCCACCAATTCCGACACCACAACCACCAGTGGAACCACCACCGCCTCCTCTACCCATTGGTAGTGACATGTACATCGGTCGTCTCCCTTGGCCAACCTCCTTTTACTTTTCACGTAATACTTGAATAATGCATAGTGAATTAATTCACTCTGCACAGTTCATGCTACGCGTGGGCAGCACCAGCTAGTTTTGTTTTTTTTCCTTTTCTTTTCTGTTTTGTTCTTGGGTCGAGCCAGTTCTCAGCCCAAGTCCAATAGAGTTGGGCTCTTTTGACCCACCTAGGCTAGGCCAACCCATTTGGTTAGGCCAAGGCCAGTCCAAATTTTTTAAAATAATAATAATAATAATATAAAAAATCACATTTAGAAAAAACAAAATCTATCTTTTTTTCGCGCATACGGCTGAATTCCAAGGTTTTCTAAGCTTATTTTCTGGGGGGGAAATTTAGCATTTTTCTCGTGTTTTGAAATGAAAATTGGATATCGTAACTGGTTTACAATTATTCATTGGAATTTAGCCAAAATATCAAAAAAAAATAACAATCATTTTGTTTTAGCTGTCGGGGTGTAAAATTACACTGTAAAGTACACCCACAGATGGTAAAAAAATGGTTTCTAAATGTTGTGTAAAAATATTCAAACTTTAGAACGGTTAGGTTTTCGACCCAATAGGGTTGAGACTCTTTCACAAATAGAGATCTACTTCAAGTCTTAGAAAAAATCAACAACTAGAAAATCCGACTTAGGAAAAAATAATCGAACAACAATGTAGCTTACCTTAGGTAGGGTGCACTAGGGGTGATGCATCTTCTCCTTGCACAACAATTCTCATACCCAAATTCTCACAGACCATTAGGTTTCCATATGACCTTAATACTAGATGGCGACTCCTAAAATTTATAGTTGTAACTTTACGATTATAAAACTCTCTTTTAACACGTGATGTCTCCCCTTTGAGGGATGGCAGCGTGCGAAGCGCGAAAAAAAATGTCATCGCGACAATTTTCATGATTCTCTCACTTGATTTTTAGTTGCAAATCATGTTTTTTTCTACCTCAGAATCAGGATGAGACCCATGATATGATATTACACTAGATAAGCATTGTAGCTTATCCAATCTTAAACCTATGGTAAAAATAGGGAATAGTAATAAAAAAATACATCATTGGTTCTGCGCAAAGGAACAAAATATAACCATGTGTGACAGTTAAGCAACAAAAATTATTGTGACGTTTCCTAAACCAGCCCCACCCTATTTTTCAACGAGACCAATTAACATTTCCCAAATTTAAATTTGGTCTGTAGTTATCCCGATAAATACTTGAAACATTAAATTTGGTTTCTCAAATAAAACATGCAAATCTCGTCTCAGAATCATTCTCGCGGCAACATTTTCTTCTTTTATGCTAGACAATCAAACGGGAATATCTTGAGCTTCCGATAGTAAAATTAAGGGATTAAAAAATAACAGTCATCTATATGTATAGAACTACAACTTTCATGAAGGATCCAAAGCGAGAAAAAAAATTGTTTTAAAGATCAAAATTTGCCCACAATTTACTTGGTCAAAACCATGTAGGACTTGACATTCAAATGGAAATATCTCGAGCTCCTGATATTTAAATCAAGCAATTCAAAAATCACAGTCATCTATATATATAGGACTACAAATTTCATAAAGGATCGAAAGCGAGAAAAAAATCATTTTGACGAAAAGAATCTTCCCTCAATTTACTTGGTCAAAAAGATCTCCCAATCTGATTTGGAAACTGACAATGTTGATCATCCCTATTTGGCCGGGACTCTGACATAAGGAAGTGTGTTTTAGGATTCAATAAAAGTTCAGATCAATTCTTGAGCATGTCATGGATCATAGAATATATTTGGGATGGTTAGATATTGTACGAAACCAAATTAGATTCAAAGTTTAAATTGGAAGAACAATTTGGTATTAGAAAAGAATTGCGACAAAAGCAAAATCAGTACAAATTATAAGGGATTCATCCAACCTTAAAGACTAGATAAAGAACTATTTGGTGTAAAAATCTTGATGATTTAGGCAACAAAGAAAGAGGATAAGAAAAACATAGAGCAAAAAAGACAAGGTTCGAAAGAACATTTTTATTCTCTACTCTTGTCAATCATCTAGTACCATGAGTTAAACTCTTGTATTTTCTTCCAAAAGGGTGTATGCCATTTCCAGCACATGAGGTCTAAAATGTGTAACAACAACCATGATATTGTTCATCATTATTTTAAGGACAACCCCCTACTTGCAAATTCTTTTTCTTTTCTTTGCAAATTCCTGTTGGTTTTCATGATTCTCTCACTTGATTTTTGAGCTGCAAATCACATTTTTTTCTGCCTCGGAATCATGATGAGACCCAAGATATGTTATTTCAAAGGATAAGCATTGTGATTTGGTTAAGATTTTAGATTTGTCTTTCACAAAAAGAGTACAGATGATATCCTAACAATTTGAAACGGAATAGAAGTATTAGAAATTGACATCATTAATTAATTATATTAGGTGAGTGTTAACACATGAGACAATTGTCTTCTAACTACCTCTACTCGAAGTTATCATTAAACAAGCTTTATTCAATTTTAGACCTATAATTATTTATTAACGAAGAGAAGCAACCGAAATGATATTGATTCCATATTGAAATTGAATTTTATCGGGAAAAAAACACTTAAGAGTTACATCTGATAATTTATTAATATGAGTATTAAAACATTTATTTGAACAAAACTAATTTAAGCACGGAAAGACTAGTGGTCTTCATATATAGAAGACAAAACACTTGGACATTATCATTCTTCTTTAGTACATTCTTTTCCCTAGTAGATGTTTTGAAAACAACTATAACTTGGGGTGTGTACCTTTACCCTCTTAATAATGAGCCCTTATTAAGTTTTCACGGCCTTTAGCTTGTTTTAGGATTGTAAGGTGACCATTTTTCTGCAAGCTCTTAACAGTTTCATACAAGCACTGTTTTACTGGGATGAATTTGATACCCAGATCCTTGATCTTCTGATTTGTGAACTTGTAGGGTTGTTTTCTTGGGTTCTTCTCATCTGAACACCTGCAAATGCATTGCAACACAAAATATTGATATTCAAAATGAATATAAAAACCACAGCATAATTATTATTTTCTACAAACTTGGTAGGTTTATTTGAAGACACCAGAAAAAAAAATTGTTTTCGTATAACCTAGCAACCCAACTAGAAACATTCCATCAACTTTTCTAATCTTAATCACTACAATTAGACAAACAGGTACTATAGCATAGAATTGCATGAGATTTAGGAGGACCCAATCCTCTTCCTAACTCTCCATGACAAAATTTGAAAATATATAATAAAGCAAAAATTTAACTTGTAATCCAATAATCATAAACGTGGGTTGGTAGAGAACCCAAATCTGACAAAGACAGCGCGGTTGGTGGGGAGCCTTTAGCTGCACAAGTATGGTCAGTCATTTAGCTTTCTTTGTTGATGATTCAAAAACTTTATGTCATGGGGAATCGTTTTTTCATGATTTCTGGTTTAGATTATCATACAAGTCAAGAGTGTGTGTTGAATCACTGCATTGGTTTTCAAAAGAAATCAGATTACACAAAAATGACACAAGGAATATGATGGGAAGGTGAGGTGATTGAAAGCCATAAATAAGAAACTAAGCTCCACTTAGTGTGGCTAATAAAACAAATGATATATCTACTAGTTTATTTTTGTTTTCCTTTCTTATATATAAACAATTGAATTGATCTTGGTTAGGAGGTCAAAATATAAGTTTTATTGCGTTAGAAAAGGTCAATATATTCTAACCTTTCCATCGAAGTAGTTTTTTAGAGGTGTTAATCTCGTCATTATTATAAATTTGTTCAATATAATAACAACTTACTTGGTGGGGATGGGATACTCCGGGAAGAACTTTGCAAGGATTTCCACCACCTCTCCACGGTGGAGCATTCTCTCCGAACAAATGTAACGGCCAGAGGCGGAAGGTGTCTCGAAGACTACAATGTGGGCTAGTGCCACATCCCTAACATGCACATAACCTTGAACAGCGTTGGCATATGTCTTGACTGCTCCGTTCAGGTATTTGAGGATGTGAATGGTGGTAGCATTGACGGTGGGTTGCAACAATGGTCCAAGCACCACCACGGGGTTCACCACCACTAGGTCAACTCCTTTCTTCTTAGCTAAATCCCAGGCACCCTGTTCTGCCACAGTCTTTCCATAGCAATACCAATTCTGCAATTCCACTTCATTTAATTAACTTAACCCCTAAGTGTATGCGTGCACAGTATTTATGTTAATCAATCATCATCATATGGTATTAATCAAAGACCTTGGTGTTCTTGCAATAGTCAAGATCACTCCAGCAAGATTCATCAACGACGACATCAGGGCTCCTATTAGGGTCCATGTACACAGCACCAATCGAAGACGTGATAACCACTCGCCGGACTTTGGCCTCAGCTGCTGCCATGATCACATTCTTGGTTCCATTCACTGCTGGCTCCACCATTTGTTCCTTCAAGTATTGTAACACAAAATTATCTCATCTTCAAAACCAAATTTGAAGAAAACATACTTTGCATCATGAAATTACATAAATAAATAAATAAATATTTTTTTGTACTTAAATTTGAGGCAAGCCTAACATGCATGCATTCGTCCTTAGAAGTCCAAGTGTTGTTTTTATTTTATTTTCTTGAAAACCTCAGCATCCAAACAAGGTTCTCACCACCAATTAACCGGAAAAAAAGAAGAAAGAAGAGGAAACATACTGGATCGTCCGTGAGAGGAGAAGCGGTATGGAAAACTCCATCACACCCTTGAATAGCCTCTTGAAGAGACTCATAATCAAGAAGATGAGCCTTCCATAAAGTTAATCTTTCTTGAGCTCCTTCAAGCTCCATCAAATGGAAATTCTTGGGATCAGCTGTAAATAACAACACAAATACAAAGCATTAAACTAACACAATCTTAAGAACAGGAAGAAAAAAAAGGGAAAGAAACCAAGTACGTAATTATTATAATTAATTTAACCTGGGTTCCTCGCAGTTCCTCTAACAGAGTAACCTTTCTCTAAAAGCAGTTTAACAATCCATGAAGCAATGAAGCCACCAGCCCCGGTGACACAAACAGTCTGGCCTTGGCCTGAAAGCGATGAACTGTCGGCAGGCATGTTGTTTTGATATACGTACGTATTATGTGTACGTAAGTGTTTGGTTGTATTGTGTTTCGCTTGATTTTGAAACTGGATGATATATGTATTTGAAGTGGCGGGGCGGATGTATTTATAAGTTCAGAGTTACCACTTACCACCCTCGCCTGCTACCGCTACTGGTAAATATTTGCCAAAGAGAGACCATGAAACTTTAAATTGATCAAATTATTTTTATTAAAGGCTTCATTTGTGAAACTTTAAATTTTGGAGCCTCATTCAGGTTTAATTAAAAATATTAGAATTTTTGAAAATCAAATTTAATTTTTACCAAGTCATTCATTGAAATTGAGGGTAAGAGCCTAAGGATTGCTTGTAGGGACTCCACTAGGGTAGCAAAATATAACCTTTCAGTTGCCTACAACAGAGAGGCTAAAACTGGCACTTGTTCTATACAAAACCAAACTCACAGAGTTTCCCTATGGCTCTCCGTCCGCTTTGTCTGTACACGAGAATTACTAGTTTCTACTCAGTTTCTGGTGAGAATGTTTTGTGTGCTGGTTATGATGTTTACCGAAGCCTGTTTTTCTACTTCCACCACATGTGATTAAAAATTAATGAATAAATTAATGCCCATTGATTAATGAAAACTCCTAAATTTTAATTTGGTGGGGAAAAAATGTAATTATAAAGCTACTAATTGTTAGAGAATAATATAAATCATATTCTGAGGCCTCACCTAAAAGCTTGAGTTTTTAGGTGAGATGGTTCTTCAACATAGTATCAGAGCCTTGTTGACCCAGCGGTCATGAGTTCGAATCTCACCACCTCCATTCTATTTGATAAAAATCAAGCACAAGGTAGTGTGGGTCTGTGCAAGTTTCAAGCCCAAAAAGCTTTCACTTGAGGGGGTGTGTTAGAGAATAATATAAATCATATTCTGAAGCATCACCTACAAGCTTGAGCTTTTAGGTGAGATGGTTCCTTAACACTAATAAACCTTAAATGGAATCCTGCGTGTTTTTATATATGTATTTTTTGACCAAACTTGCACGTTGTTTTTCACCCATCTCTTATTCTCTTGTTTTAATTTCTTTCGCTTTTACATGTGATTAACTTATTGTAACTCTTAATAAATTAAGAAATGAAACTATATTATACACAATTATCCATCGGTTGTCGATCACAAGTAGAGAGCAGTACCCTTTTTTTCTTGGAAGCTCATGGATGACAAGTGTTCGTACTATAAAATACTTGGTTATTATATATCTTGCAAAATAGGAACGTGTTTGATATATATATATATAAGATGCTGAATTTTTTTTGTATTCAAGAAATAGTGTGCAAATTATGATTGTTTGCATAAGTGTTTTTCTCCACCTTGATCCACCTAATTCCGTGTGGGTTTAATCCATTCTCTTATCACTTATGTTTTATGTGAGATAATTATTTAATTAATAAGGTATTAGAATTTTATTAATCAAGCAATTAAGTGATTCGAATGGGGGTGATGAGTTTCAAATTCGTGACTGCTGGGTCAACAAGGTTCTGAAACCATGTTAAAAAACTATCTCATCTAAAAAGTTAAATTATTAAGTAAAACCCAAGAATATGATTTATATTACTCTATAACAATCTTGAATCACTTGTCAGGTTTCGACAATGACCATTTCTTACAGACTAATCTAACATAAATATTATCTTCTTGTAGATTTCCATCACTATATACAATTAATTGATGTTCTTATCTACTTGCAGATTTCCATCACTGTATGCCTTTCACGCGTGCTGCCTAACAATTCTTTTTAATCTGAATCGCACGGAGAGTTCAAAGAAATTGTATTTTGATGAAAAAGGAACAATGTAAAAGCAGACTTTTACGAGAAAATGCTATCTTTCCTCGTATTAGCATTTGCAGTAATTCTTCAAGTGATTGATTTCAAGGGAAGAAAATGTTAAAAGCCCTCAAAGCTTCGGGGGTAAGTAGATGACTGAATTCTAAGGTTTTGAAAAACATCCCCCTCTGATTTTATTGCAAGTCCTTAACAGTTGAGGAAACAAAACAGTAAACTATATTGTAACACGATCAACAACCTCCACATATGAAAGACTTGAAAACTTCCACGAAGAAACGATTGCAGGAGCTTCAAGGATTCTTGTTTATCAGGTGACCAATTAAATATG
Source organism: Salix arbutifolia (assembly GCA_025169955.1). NCBI lineage: Eukaryota > Viridiplantae > Streptophyta > Magnoliopsida > Malpighiales > Salicaceae > Salix > Salix arbutifolia. The sequence goes on from CM045902.1 coordinate 2,995,270, forward strand.
AAGCCCATCTACTTGGATTCCCTTCTTCGTCAACTGGTTCATGCTTGAAAACTTTCAAGTTTCAACAAATTCGATGTCATGTGCATCAAGATTTCTGGTTAATTTATGGGGTAGTTCCTATGATTTATTTATTTGCAAACAGAAGAGAGTTAAAATAAGTGTCGTTCGGTATTGAGGTTCCACCTGCGTTTTCTCTGAACACGGGTGGTTAGGTGTTTGGTAAAGTGTGCACCACAGTTTTTTAAACTGTGGTACCTACTAAAAAACAAGGTCGAACCTCAGTTTTGGAGAAACAGCTTGAGGCTGCTTCTCATGACACGCACTGCAGTCTCTCTCTCACTGGCACCTCAGTTTTTTTTAGTTTCTCTTGCATGGACACCGGTAGCTCCCTCTCTCTCTCTCTTACAGTCAGTTGTCATTCTCTCTCTCCACAGTCACCGGCAGCTCCCTCTCTCTCCTCCAGCAGCAATTCCCGGAGAGCACCACCATGAGGATGCTTCCCGTCCATGCCATAAGCTCTGTCGTGACCTCCTCAACAGCAGCAACAAGCCCCGACATAAGCAGCAATAGCAATAGCCTTTCGACGCTTCCCCGACCACCACAGACCACAATTTCTTATACTTCTCCTGACCACCACAGGCCACCATTTCCGACGCTACCACCACAGAAAAAACAATCTCGGCCTCCTCTACCCGTCAGTATTGGCAATCGAGCCTCTCGTCATAGTCAGTCAACTGCTATTGTTCACGTGAACAACCCACTGCACTGTTCATGTTTTAAAAAGACGTGAATAGTGCAGCGCACCATTTCACTCAACTAATATTTTTTTTACCAAACATGCATGTTGTTTTTCACCCACCTCTTATTCTCTTGTTTTAATTTCTTTCGCTTTTACATGTGATTAACTTATTGTAACTCTTAATAAATTAAGAAATGAAACTATATTATACACAATTATCCATCGGCTGTCGATCACAAGTAGAGAGCAGTACCCTTTTTTCTTGGAAGCTCATGGATGACAAGTGTTCGTACTATAAAATACTTGGTTATTATCTTGCAAAATAGGAACGTGTTTGATATATATATATATAAGATGCTGAAAAAACATTTGTATTCAAGAAATAGTGTGCAAATTATGATTGTTTGCATAAGTGTTTTTCTCCACCTTGATCCACCTAATTCCGTGTGGGTTCTTATCACTTATGTTTTATGTGAGATAATTATTTAATTAATAAGGTATTAGAATTTTATTAATCAAGCAATTACAATTTTGAATCTCATTAACTTTGTTCTATCAAATAAAAACTAAACGTGAGGTAATATGAAAATACATAAGTTTTAAACTCAAAAAATTTATATTTCGAGGGATATATTAAAAATAATATGAATTATATTTCAAGATTTCAAGTAGTTTAATTATTTTATTTATTTGGTAAAATAGTTGTTTAATATAAATCTACAAGACTCGGGATTGGTTATAGACGATTATCAATAGAAGGTACTTACTTCCGAAAGTAGAAAGATAGAGGATCAGTGACAGGATAGGAAGCATTGAAAAATCTAGATATTGTTCTGTTTATTGATCACGGAGCCTGCTATTCTCCAACCCCACTCAATATTGTCTCGTACAAAACACTGATAAATCAATACACAGAAAACCGACAAAGAATGTGGTGGAGGAAAAAAAACGTAATAAATCTTATATGGAAGACTTATTGTTTTATATGTGTTTTTTGGACCAAGAGTTCATGTTGTTTCTGACCTACCTCTTGTTCGTCTTTTTTCTACTTTTCTTTCTTTCGCTTCACATGAAACTTAACTATTTAAGAAGATCCTATTATTACATAATTGTGATTTCCGAAGAAAATACTTTTGTTCTAGATTTTAATAGATGAATGTATCGAAATAATTACATGATAGAGGAATGGAAGTTTTAATATGGTGTTTTGATCACTAGTAATCCTAATTGATCTCATAGTCTAGATAAAAAATTTGGTTCGTGTATAGAAAAGATCATTTTCAATGTATTTTATCTAAGATAAGGTACTGTTATGTTGTCTAATCAATGGTCTATCTAAAATTTAAGAAAAGACATACTTGACAAGAAGGTTTTATCTTATATGTTAAAATAATAATTGTTATATTACTAAACCTTAAAATTAAAGTGAACTGTCTTTTTTTCAAGGTTGAGAATACATCTCCATGATAAGTTCAGAATCTTGAATACGAACAGAAAACTAAATAATGTTTTTGGTGTTCTTATAGCTTTAACTAACTAGTTTTTTAATATAATAAAATATAATGGTTTATTTTTTAGAGACTTGGTCGTGTGTTTATATCTTTATCATCTATTTAACACCAAGTAAGAAAAGCAGTAAAAAGAAGATGAACACCAACACACTTTTTTTTTACATATTTTACCTACACATCTAAAAATTACACAGGTTTACAAAACACCAAAAAATTTAATTTTAATGTATATGACTGAGTGAAGAAGAAGGAAAGTTTGAAGGTATGGTGTTAGAAAATGGAGAAAAGCAAATGCGTCGTGAGATGAAGGTTTGCATAGTGGAGGTTGCTTATATGACTGAGTGAAGAAGACGACAACTGCTGGAATGGTGGTTGTGAGCTGGGATTGAGTGGATCAGTTGTCAGTTAAGGATGATAAGACATTGGTGAAGAAGGAGATCGTGAGGCTAACAGCTGGTTTAGACTTATTAAGCGCTAGATTTTCTGTGCGTGGGAGATTTGAAGCGAAAGGTGGGAATAACTTTTTTCTTCCTTTTGTGTTTCACCTTTGGGCGAGTGTGATGATGGGTGGTGTTAAGGAATCATCTCACCTAACAGCTCAAGCTTATAGGTGAGGTCCCAGAATATGATTTATGTTATTCTCTAACACCCCCCTCAAGTGAAAGCTTTTTGGGCTTGAAACTTGCACACAAACTCACACTGCCTTGTGTTTGATTTTTATCAAATAGAATGAGGGTGGTGAGATTCGAACTTATGACCGCTGGGTCAATAAGGCTCTGATATCAAGTTAAGGAACCATCTCACCTAAAAGCTTAAGTTTATAGATGAGGCCCCATAATATGATTTATGTTATTCTCTAACAGGTGGGAGTGTTTAGGTGTGTTGTGTTGTTTTTTTCCCTGAGAAATTTTCACCCACCTATGCAAGACAAATTTGTTATTTTCAATTGCTTGGTCTCTGACCAAACTTGTTGATGAAGTAACTTAAAATACAATTTGGTCCCTCAACTTCTTTCTTTTCACTTTTAGTCTCTTTGTCCATTTGATTTATCTTATTTTTTTTGTATTTTATTTCATTTTATTTATAAAGAAATATCAACGTGGATTCAGCGCGTTAATAACTGAATACGTTGAAAGTAGTTTTTTATTTTAAATTCTTTGAAAAGAAAGCTGCAAATAATATAAATATATCAAGAATATATTTTTTATAATTTTAATGTGTTAATATTAATATATATATATATATATATATATATATTAAAAACATCGTATATCAATTTAATGAAAGTCAAGTCAAAACCTCAATAGAATGAATAAATTGTCACCTTCTTTTTGAAGTTTAATTACTCGAAGTTTGTTGCCGGCCGATTAACCGATTGAGAAACAAATTTCAATTATTGTTACCATGTATTTTTTTATATTTATATGTCCACAATTTGTGCATTTTAAAGAAGGAAAATCAAATTGGATGCAGTTTTTTAGATACAGAGATGACCTGTGCTGATTTTCTAGTGGACACGAAAACGGAAATGTTGCTTTGAGCAGATTGGTGAGCATTTCCAACTGGGATTTCCACATTCTTGGCTAGAACTTGCCACCCAATCGGGTGGCGAAGAGTCTGCTAGCAGAGGCATTCCTCCGGGTGTTAGAGTATTGACAGATAAGAAGATTGAAGAATCCACTTTGCCAGTTAATGAAGATTGCAAGATCGGGATTTCCAGTATTGACAGATTGCAAAATCAAGATATTGAAGATTACAGGATTTCCAGCTAATGAAGATTGCACAGAATATTTGAAATTCAAATATTGTAATTCTAGTTGACTTTCCTTAAATACTTAGTTTATGTAAGTCTATATATACATACGAGAATGGAACAAATGTAATTTAAGCAAAACATTTTCAAACTTTGAATCAATATCTGCAGAATTCTTCACTCTCTTTTGTTCATTTAAATCTTTTATGGTATCAGAGCTTTAGGCAAACGCCTCATCAAGTTCCAAATTGTTTCCGCACAAAACCTTTTCTTATTTTCATTACTCCCACTATATTCAACAGTTCCTATGACTTCCTCAACACAACAGATCCCTGCCCCTTCAACACAACATTTTCAATCACTCTCACAACCTGTCCACAACAAGCTTGAAGGGCACAATTACTTGACCTAGAGTGTTCAGTTTCAAGTTTTCTTAAGGAGCCATGATCTGAGTGGTATGATTGATGGGTCTGCAGAAGCACCAACGAAACTTCTTGCAGATGACTCCCCTAATCCAGCTTACACAATTTGGTTCAGAAAAGACAATTGTGTTCTAAGTTGGTTGCTAGCCTCTATTTCTGAGAAGCTAGTATCTACTGTCCTTAGCTTGAAGACTTCCAAACAAGTCTGGGATTCCCTTCAGACTCGTTTTTCAGCTACATCTCGGTCTCGTATTGCTCTTCTTAAAAGACAACTTCAGACTATTGTTCAAGGAAATCGCTCATGCACTTCATTTCTTGAAGATGCTAAGCAACTGGCTGATCAACTTGCTACTGCAGGCCAACCTGTGGATGATCAGGATTTCATCACCTTTTTGCTTGGTGGTCTTCGTACCACCTACACTCCATTCATTACATCTTACAATTTTGCTTGCAGGGACAAGGAATTGACTATTGACGAGTTTCAATCTGAACTTCTGAGTTTTAAAACTCTAGTTGAAGCACCTGTTTTGATGCAAAACCAAAACTTTGCCTTTGCTGCCAAACACAATAGTTACCCTAAAAGAAAGCCTGCAAGTCCTGCTCCACGGTCTCACCAATTTGCTGTATCAGCACAGCCTCGTGGACCTTCTAAAAACCAATTCAACAATGACAGGGGTCTTCCACATGAACGACCGAGATGCCAGATCTGTGACAAATAGAATCATACTGCTTTGGATTGCTTCCAATGCTTTAATTTTTCTTTCCAAGGTCGCAGGCCACCTTCTGAATTGGCAGCCATGGCTACTGAGTGCAACAACACTTTTGAACAACAAACTTGGTATGCTGACAGTGGTGCTAATGCTCACATTACTGTTAATGCAGCACACTTGACAGACCTCCACCCGTATGATGATCATGACACTGTTGAAGTAGGCAATGGTTCAGGTTTGATAATCAAACACACTGGTTTTTCCACCCTAAACACCAATCAAAGTTCTTTTCAGTTAAATAAAGTATTTCATTGTCCCCAAGCTGCAACTAATCTATTGTCTATTAATCAACTTTGCCTTGATAATGATTGTTATTTTGTGCTAACTGGAATGGATTTCTGTGTCAAGGAGAACAAGACCGACAGGCTGCTACTCCACGGGCTGGTTGAGGGTGGACTCTATCCCATCAATGGAACGAAAAATCTCGTCAATAAATTTCGGTGTCTTACCTCCAAATTAGGTACCACAGCTACCAGTGATCAATGGCATGATCGCCTAGGGCACCCTACCAATTCCATATTAGAATGTCTCTCTTCTTTCCTGCAAATAAAGAAACCAACGAACAAGTCTAAAATTTGTTGTCCTTGTCAATTAGGCAAAGCAAAAAGATTACCTTTTTCTGATTCTAAAAGACAGTCATCAAGACCTTTAGCCTTGATTCATAGTGACGTCTGGGTTTCTCCCATCACTTCCGTTGGAGGTTGTCGTTATTATGTCTTGTTTATCGATGACTTTAGCCGTTTTACATGGATGTATCCCATGCGTTTCAAAAGTGATGTCTTCTCCATTTTTCAAAAATTTAAAACTCTTGTTGAAAATTTATTTTCCTGCACCATTCAACAATTTCAATCGGACAATGGTGGGGAATACCTGTCAAAAGAGTTTCAATTTTTTTTAGCAAATAATGGCATCTTCCATCGGTTAACATGCCCTTATACATCTCCACAAAATGGCATAGCCGAGAGAAAACATAGACATATTCAGGAAATGGGATTGACTCTATTAGCTAAAGCAGGACTTCCAAATTGTTATTGGGTAGATGCTTTCTTGACGTCAGTTTACTTAATAAATCGTCTACCCACCCCAGTCCTTAAAAAGCTACCACCTTATTTTGTTCTTCATAAAACTATGCCCAGCTATTCTGAACTTCGCATCTTTGGCTGTGCATGTTACCCTTATCTTAGACCTTATGAAAAACATAAACTAGCATTTCGCAGTAAACAATGCATTTTCATAGGGTATTCAAACCAACAGAAAGGGTATCGTTGCCTAGAGTATGCCACAGGTCAAGTGTTCATTTCCAGACATGTTATTTTTGATGAAAACACGTTTCCAATCTCCAACACATGTGCCACTGCTCCCAGCCCCATGATCAGCAGCTCTCACGGTATGAACTCTCCAACTTTATCATTTCAATTTCCCACAGTAAATCAAAATTCCAGTTCTCTTCCCATTGTTCCCTGTTCAAATTTATCAGAGGATATCCCAAATACCGAGTCATTATCTCCCCCTGCCACATCAAATTCCCTTACATCAACAGTTACCCCACCACTTCCGACATCTACTACTCTCCATACGTTTGATTTTCCAACACAACCTACACCTACAGATACCTCTCCTCCACCTGATACACCACCAGACCATGTCCCTATATCTTCTCCCATGCCACCAGAAAACTCTGGTTCCCAAAATCCCATGTCAGATAGAACCATTATCACTCGATCTATGACAGGTAACCTCATACCTAAAGAATTTCCTGGTTTTAAAACCTTCTTCGCTACCCGTCATCCTCTATGTGTATTTTCCAGTGTTTTTATTGAAACTGAACCAACCTGTTTTACTAAGGCAGTGTCTAAACCTGAATGGAGGGCAGCAATGGGTCGTGAGTTTGATGCTTTAATGGCTAATGGAACATGGTCCCTTTGTCCAAGACCATTAAACAAATGTGTTGTTCGTAACAAGTGGGTTTATAAGATCAAACACACTCCTGATGGCAGAATCGATCGCTACAAGGCGAGACTTGTCGCCAAAGGATTTGATCAAATTCCTGGAATTGATTACTATGACACGTTCTCTCCAGTGGTGAAACTCACCACTATACGGCTGGTGTTGTCTCTTGTTGTGTCTCTTAAATGGAATATAAGGCAATTGGATGTTTCCAATGCCTTTTTACATGGCGTTTTGGATGAAGAAGTGTACATGGAACAGCCGAGAGGGTATGAAGATGACAATTTTCCAAATCATGTATGTCGTCTACATAAATCATTATATGGACTTAAACAAGCCCCTAGGGCTTGGTTTCAACGCCTCTCACAGCAACTGGTTGACTATGGGTTTGCAGAATCAAAAATGGATTATTCGTTGTTCACATACACTACAGCCACTGAACGCATGTTGGTAATAGTGTATGTTGATGATATTATTGTCACTGGTTCTAACATGCAGGCTGTCCATCAGTTCATTGCTAAACTACAAGTTGAATTCCAAGTGAAAGATCTCGGTGAATTAAGCTACTTCCTTGGCATTGAAGCAATTCGAGGTCCTGAAGGCTTACACCTGCGTCAGGCCAAATATATCACTGATTTACTGCACAACACTGATATGATTGGTGCCAAACCATTGAATTGTCCTTCATCATCAGGACCCAAGCTCTCTTCAGCACTTGGTGACATATTGTCTGATCCCACTGCCTATCGGAAAGTTGTGGGTGCACTTCAATACTGCACCATTACCAGGCCTGATCTTGCTTACTCAGTAAATCAATTGTGTCAATTTATGCACTGCCCACGTGATGTCCACTAGAAAGCTATGAAACGTGTTCTTCGATATCTAAAGGGCACTGTTGATGTTGGTCTTTATTATGTTCCTAGGGATGTCAAACTTAATGCCTATTGTGATTCTGACTGGGCCGGAGACCCTGATGACAGACGAAGCACTACTGGTTATGGTGTATTTTTGGGCTCAAATCTGATTTCCTGGAGTAGTAAAAAGCAGAGTATTGTGTCTCGGTCCAGCACTGAAGCTAAATACAGGAGTCTGGCGCATACTACAGCTGAATTATATTGTCTTCGCATGCTTCTAAATGATTTACAGATCACTTTGCCAGCTGCACCTAATATCTGGTGTGACAACATAGGTGCCATTGCTTTAGCTTCCAATCCGGTCTTTCATGCCCGCACAAAGCACATAGAGATCGACTATCATTTCATCAGAGAGAAGGTGATTAATCATGACATACAGGTGAAACACATTTCTACCAAGGACCAGCTTGCAGATATATTTACGAAAGGTCAATCTGCTATTCGGTTTCAATTTTTGAGAAACAACCTGTCTGTGTGTGTCCTCCCCAACAGTTTGAGGGGGGGTGTTAGAGTATTGACAGATAAGAAGATTGAAGAATCCACTTTGCCAGTTAATGAAGATTGCAAGATCGGGATTTCCAGTATTGACAGATTGCAAAATCAAGATATTGAAGATTACAGGATTTCCAGCTAATGAAGATTGCACAGAATATTTGAAGATTGCACAGAATATTTGAAATTCAAATATTGTAATTCTAGTTGACTTTCCTTAAATACTTAGTTTATGTAAGTCTATATATACATACGAGAATGGAACAAATGTAATTTAAGCAAAACATTTTCAAACTTTGAATCAATATCTGCAGTATTCAATATCTGCAGAATTCTTCACTCTCTTTTGTTCATTTAAATCTTTCACCGGGGAAATCAGGTTTTGATGAGCCGCCCAAAATGTCTTCTGGTACCAGCGCAAGCGCTGCTTCTGTTTCTTTTGATGATATCCCGGTGACAAGGATCCGCGATATTCTAACACGCCCTCTCGGAGATTCCAAAGATTCTGCCTGTCCTACGCTATTGATTATTGAATTTCAGTTCTATCAACCTTTTACGAAGTGATATCAAACTGAAGAGCTTTATCAATGAATTAAATTAGAAAAGTTGATATGAATCAAAATTGAATGAAGGAGCATATGCAACTGATATGCAATGCTGCATGCAAGGGTACGTGATGATTCTTTTCTTTCTTCTTTTTTCCTCACACGAGAAGGGTTTATTTGGTTTTGCTTTATTTTGCTTACTATAATAAGAAATGGAGAAGAGTTTCTCGAGATTAGCAGGGTTGACAAGAGATTAATAAATCTTGTAGAATAGTGAAAGTTGAGGTATGAAATCCTGGCCATGTCATGAAAGAATTTCACGCCAAAACATCCTTTTCATAAATGCATTTGCGATAATATCTAGAGTCTTTAAGATTGCAATCAAATTGAGGTCTGAACACTTGATGCGGTAAGGGAGAAATCCATTACAATACAAGCCCGGTCAAAACCATCGTTCCTGTCTGAGCCTAACGAATGCTTGCATGGAGTCCACTAGGGTCGCAAAATATAACCTTTCAACTGCCTACAACAGAGAGGCTAAAACTGACACTAGTTCTATACGAAACCAAACTCGCAACGTTTCCCTATGGCTCTCCGTCCGCTGTGTCTGTACACGAGATTTACCAGTTTCTACTCAGTTTCAGGTGAAAAGGAAGAGCTCACTTCCCCCTGTTGTTCCCTATTAGATCCATCGGAGCCTTGAGATTCATCATCCCCTTTGGAACTTTCATCTTTGGATAGTGTCACACCAACTGAAGTTGTCTGCTCAGAGTTTAAGCTACAATACTCCGTCCCAGCTTTGGGACGTCCATTGTCAGATGGATTTACAGTCTCTAGCACTGCTTGCTTGGAGTTGATATCAGTCAATGGATCGTCGATATTCAACTTGACAGTAGAATTTTCACCATCATCTTTTGAACCGCTACCTGGACCAGATGTGTTTTTACCATCATCTTCTGAACCACTATCTGGCCCAGGTGTGTTTTTCCCATCATCTTCTGAACCACTGTCTGGCCCGGATGTGTTGTGATCCGCAGGTTTTTCGACAACAGTTGGTTCGTTAGGCACAGCACCATATGCAGATCTTCTAGCTCTTGTTTTGGAAATGTTTTCAGCTCTGCACCTCGCAAACCATCATACATTTCAGTCAGTAGCTGACCATGTGAAAAACACGGCTCGAAAGAAAGAATGTAAGCCAACCTTTTCAAGGATGAAACAGCCTTTGATCTCTTTAGTGAATTTTGTTGGAAATCTTTAATCTGAAAAATCTGAAATTGATAGAAATTGAAGAACAAAAATAAAATTATAAAATATTGGAATGAATCTCACTTATTCATTTAATTTATTCAATTGAAACTTGCCTATTTATAGGCTTACAAGAACTAGAAATTGAAATAAACTAGAACTCTCAATAGACTAGGAGAGGTTATTAGATAATGATAGGATTTATGATAACTCCTATTAGAGATAGTCATAAAAACTAATTAGAACTCTATAGTTAAAAAGAGAGTTAATCTCTTTAGAATCCTACAACTAAAACAAAGCTAATCTCATTGGAATTCTAACACTCCTCCTTGAGATTTGCTTTGGGCAATCCCAACTTCATCTTCAGGAATTCCAGTCTTGTTACTGGAAGTGCCTTGGTCTTCAAATCATGATGGACTAGACTTTTATCAACCATGTTTTGACCCAAATCACCATCAGGATTTCCTTCAAATGTTACTCCTCCTGTCTTCATGTACCATTTTCCAACATAACATTCCTCACCATCAATTTCTTTGCCATTAAGAGTCTTGACAGCTTCAGCAGCATCCTTAGCTTTTTCAAAGTTCACAAACTCAAAATATTTTGATTTTTCATCAGCATCCCTCATCATTACAACACTAGTAATTGCTCCATGTTCAGTAAAAACATCTTTCAAGCCTTCATCTGTTGTGGATTCAGCCGAATTTTTCACATAAACATTGTTGAATTTCATGCTATACAGAGCACCATTTCTGTTCTTCCCATTCTTATCACACATTTGCAGCTTTTCACAAATTTGTTCACCATCATTAATCATACCACTATTATCCATAACCATTAAAGAATTAAGGTTACCGTGGTTAAACCTTTATAACAAATACTACTCTCATCAGATTTGGCACTTAAGACATGCCCTTTCACAACATTCATATTCAAATAAAAACTATTACCCTCCATCTTAATTTTTGCTATTGCTGAATCATGCGAATTAGTAATGAAGCAAAAACTTCCTTTAAATGATACTTCATATCCATGTTTCAGCATTTGTGCAACACTCAGGATGTTTTGATCCAATTCTGGAATGTAAAGAACATTTGAAATGACTTTCATACCTTTGGTTGTGTTGACAGTAACACTACCTTTACCCTTGGCCTACACAATATCTCCATTCCCCAACTTGATCTTTGGCTTAATTGATTGATCAATTGAAAAAAAAATTGACAAATACTTTGTCATATGGCTGGTACAGCCACTGTCAAGTAGCCATATATTTTCCTTGGAAGTGTTGCCAGTTTGAAGAGCCATGAATAAATGCTCCTCCTCATCCTTGTCTTCCTCGATAACATTTGCATGTTGTTGTAGTTCTTGTTGTGGTTGCCTCCTCTTTAATCTGCAATACTTCTCATTGTGACCATTTTTCTTGCAATGTTCACAGTGAAGAAGAGTCCTTTCTTTAAACCAGCACTTGTTCTCACCATGGTTTGTTCTTTTACAATAAGAACATGGTGGAAACATTTGACTGCTAACAGGTACAATAGACTTATTTTCCAAGAAAGATTTTTTACCATTGTTGAAATCTTTCTTCTGGAAATTTCCAGTCTTTCTTCCTTTCCAGTTTGCTTGACATGCACCTTCCATAACTTCATCATCCCTCATCTGCACTCTTCGCTCCTGGATGTGCAATTTGCTAATTAATTCTAAAATAGAAAGGTTTTGCAAATCACAAGACTCTTCTATGGCATAAATCTTAGCTTCAAATTTATGAGGAATGGACATCATAAGTTTTTCTACTACCTTATGATCCTCAAATGTCTCCCCAAGGAGTCTCATTTGGTTTACAATGTTCATCAATTTCCCAGTATAAATCTTGATGGATTCATTGTCTTTCATCTTCAGCAATTCAAATTCTCTTTTAAATGCAAGTAGCTTGACAGCCTTGACTCTGCTACTACCTTCATATTCGACTTGTAGCTTGTCCCATACAAGCTTTGGTGTTTCCAGATCCATGATCTTGGTGAAGATATGATCTGCAAGTCCCGAGCGTAGGCAAGTGATGGCTTTGTCCTTCTTCAATTTCTCTTCTTCGTGTGCTCGCATTTGAGCAAGAGTAGGATTTGTTGGTAAGGCTGGTGGATCAGCATTAGACATTACTACATTCCACAGCCCTTGAGCCCTTAAATAGAACCTCATCTTGACAGCCCAAATGTGATAATTTTCTCCAGAAAAAACTGGAATTGCAGCAGAGTTGATATTGGAGGTAGACATGGTTTTTGAAAAAAAATTCACTTTGTGTTTGCACTCAATTAAACTCAAACTCTCTGTGTTTGTCTCAAAAAATACCCCATAGTCCCGCAAGAAGATTTGCTCTGATACCAATTGTTGGAAATCTTTAATCTGAAAAATCTGAAATTGATAGAAATTGAAGAACAAAAATAAAATTATAAAATATTGGAATGAATCTCACTTATTCATTTAATTTATTCAATTGAAACTTGCCTATTTATAGGCTTACAAGAACTAGAAATTGAAATAAACTAGAACTCTCAATAGACTAGGAGAGGTTATTAGATAATGATAGGATTTATGATAACTCCTATTAGAGATAGTCATAAAAACTAATTAGAACTCTATAGCTAAAAATAGAGTTAATCTCTTTAGAATCCTACAGCTAAAACAAAGCTAATCTCATTAGAATTCTAACAAATTTGACTTGGTCTCGCTTTTTGCCTTTTGCAGTCTGGTAACACATTGTAAAAGCAAAACCCAGATAAGACCTATACTTAAGGAATCAGAAAAGAACCTATCTACAAATCATGGGAAAACCATGTTATTGTAGTCTTAATTATAAAACTTTGGGAAGAAAAATGATAGCATCTAAACTTACACGCCAGATGAAGTAGCAGTTTTTGGAGCATCAATCTCTTGCTCCTGCAAACATTATCAGCACAATTGCGAGCCAGATAAATTACTACTTTGAAACAGTTCTAGAACATACAAGAAGAGGAAAATATGAAGAACATAATGGGGCAAAACACCCACTTGAACTGCAAAAATATCATCTTTAATTAGTTCCCACCGCTGCCTATTGAGATTAAGCTTCTCTTCATCCCCATCACCATACAAGACCTGAACAAGTCATCAACACAATTATTTCAGAGCTATGATAGGAAGAATAAAAGATATATAGCTCCATTGATGATGGAAGTTAGGTGAGAAGGTTTGGACTCTATCATCCACAATGAACCAATTAATCCATCAAAGGAGTAATTTGGTTCCATCGATCTTACAAGAAAAGCTATAGAGACAAACAAAAGGGGTCATTGTTGTAGACACAATTTCTCATGATTTATCATAAACTTTGAACCCAGGTACAATCACAATTGCTATATAAAGACTGAAATAGTAGAAGACAGGTTCAAAAAGCTAATTCCCCTTCCTTTTTTTCCAGATAAGCAGGGATCACTCAGAATCATCTCACCCTGTGCTTCTTTTTGATGGGGTCATAAGAATCTATAAGATATTTTACTACACAGAGTTTCAATGAAAAATACCATGATTGTATTGATAGAGTATGGTCTGTATTTATACAAGAACAAGTGCTATTCTAGGCAGTGCAGTAATGTACAATTAATAATATGATCTGTACAAATAATGAGAGGATTCGTTGTAACAGCTATAAATGCTAAAGATGGAAAGTAAAGCTTGAATGGTGCTGTTTGATTCTTGCTGAGATTTTGTGCTGAGATGTTGCCGAATGAATGTTATGTTGATTTGGGGCAGTTTTCCTCAATACGCCCCCTCAAGATAGGGCTTTCGTCAATAAGGTCGATCTTGGATCGTAAAACTGCAGTGCGTTGCTGGGACAATGGCTTGGTCAACAAATCTGCAAGTTGGTCCGTAGTGTGAACATGTTGAACTTGGAGGGTGCCTTTTTGGACTAGATCTCTGACAAAATGGAGATCAATTTGAATGTGCTTCATCCGAGAGTGATCGACGAGATTGTAGCTTAGGTGAGTGGCACCAAGATTATCACAAAGCAGGGCAGGAGGAGCCTTAAGAGGGAACCCAAGTTCATGAAGAAGATTCAGTATCCAAATTGATTCCGAGGCAGCATTGGTGAGTGATTTGTATTCAGCTTCGGTGGAGGATCGGGCAATGGCCTTCTGTTTCTTGGAGCTCCAGGAGATGGGGTTTTGGCCAAGGAAACTGATGTAGGCTGAAGTAGAGCTGCGGTCATCAATGTTTCCAACCCAGTCAGCATCCAAATATGTGTTGAGTGTCCAGGAGGTATTCCTTTTAATGTGAACACCGTGGAAGATGGTGTGCTTGAGATACCGGAGGAGTCTTTTCAAAGCTGTCCAGTGCAAATGTGTTGGCCTGTGCATAAACTGAGACAATTTGTTAACAGCAAATGAAATATCAGGGCGTGTAAGTGAGAGGTATTAAAGACTCCCAAGTACACGATGAAACTCAGTGTTGTCAAAGGCAGCAGAGCCATCAGCCAGCTTCAGAGATGTGCTGGTGGATAATGGTGTTGAGACGTCCTTAGCATTAGTCATGTTGGTTTTAGCTAGCAGATTATGAATATATTGATGCTGAGACAGAAATAAACCTGCACAAGTTGGAAGTACTTCCACCCCCAGAAAATAGTGAAGTGTACCCATATCTTTCAACAAAAACTTAGAACTTAGCTGCCGAACAATAGAATTCACAAATGATGAATTATTCCCAGTGATCACAAGATCATCCACATACACAAGTAAATAGCAAACAATATGACTAGTTCGGTAAATAAATAAAGATGAATCAGCTTTGGAAATAATAAAGCCAAGAGGGAGAAGGGCATTTTTAAGGGTTAAATACCAAGCCCTGGGTGCTTGTTTAAGGCCATAAATGGCTTTCCGCAATCTGCAGACATGATTGGGTTTAGAGCAGCCTCTGCAAATTCGTTGCAGAGGAGGCAGAGGCAAGAGCGGCCTCTGCCCCTATAAATACGGGGGGAATTCAAAAATAGAGGGGAGAGCAGAACAAAGTGATTCACGCAAGGGAGAAGAAAATTCAAAAAAAAAGAAAGAGAGAAAGATTTTACTAGCAGAGGAGAGACAGAACAGACGAGAAAAGAGGGAAAAAAGGTGATAACAGAGAAGAGAAGATTTACGTAGAAAAGAGGCAGAGAACGGAGCAGAGAGGAGACTGAACAGAGAAAAAAAAGAAGAAAAACAAGCGGGGAAAGTTCTGAAAATTGACAGATTCTTAGCAAATAAAAACAACAAGCAAAAACACACGAAATAATATCATCATCTCCATCTCCCTCGACATCGAGCTCTCTCCCTCTCCCTCTCGTCAACAGCCCTGGTGTCCACTCTGACCATCAAGCACCACCCTGCCATCGACACAAACCTCCACTCCATGCCAGACATCCCAGCAGGTGCTCAGGCGAAGAAACGGTGACAGCCCCGACGACAGCAAGCCAAACCGTGCATCTTCCGACGTCTTTTCCGGCCGCCACAGGCCACCATTTCCGATGCCACCACGACCAGAAGAACCACCTCGACCTCCTCTACCCAAAGGTGTTAACAGGTACACCATTCATCACACTCCAAAATTTCACTATTCATTCATCTTCCACATTTTGCATGCAGCGGGGAGTGAATTGATTCACTCCCCGATGGGCCGTTTGGGCCGGGCTTTGTGCCCGGCCTGTTGCTAAGAATGGGCTTCCAGCCCATCTGGGCTGGAAGCCCAGTCCAGGATAACGGGCCGAAAGCCCATGCATAAAACCAATGGGCTAGAAGCCCACAGCCTACCAGGCAGGCTGGCAGCCCCCATCAAGAAAAAAAATATATAAAAATACAAAATTTGCAAAATAATTTTTGTTAAAAAAAAGAGATAAAATATTTTATTTTCTTGCATATGGCCAATACACTAGCATATTTTAAAAATTCGTTTTCTTTCAAAAAATATGTATTATCTGTGAGTTTGAAAAAAATGTGTTTTAGCATTGATTTCGCAAAGAAAAAATCATTTCTTGTATCTTGAGATTTTACAACCTGTTTGTAAAATCCAAAGGGTATTGGCCAATATTTCAAAAAATATAAAAATCTTATTTTTTGGGAATTTATTATTCATTGTCGGTATTCGGATAAATAAATCCTAAGGGGTTAATATCCAAAATATTTGGCGGGAATGATATGTTGTTATTCACTATCGGTGTTTGGATAAATAAATCCTAAGGGGTTAATATCCAAAATATTCGGCGGGAATGATATACTATTATTCACTGTCGGTGTTTGGATAAATAAATCCTGATGGGTTAATATCCAAGATATTCGGCAGGGTAATATCCCATCACCATTTAACCAACATATGCTTTGAAAGATCAAAATCATAGCAAATCATAAGCCAACCAAAACATCAAGCAGCTTACCTTAGGTAGGGCGTAGTAGGGGTGCTAAAACTTTCCCTTTACACAACCAGTCTCTTACCCTAGAATCTCTGAAAGACCAGGTTAGGTTTTCTAGTGACCATAATACTAGGTGGCGACTCACTTTTCATGAAAATAAAGATGATACCCCCAACATTGATTTCCCCCGCTCACGAGGAGGGTAATGGCAACGCCGCGCTCATTTTTCGGGGTGCGAGAAAAACAATTTTTGTGTTTACGAAATCCATTCAAAAACACATTTTTCTTTGAACGTCAAAATAATTTTTTTTGAAAAGGAATATTCAAAATATATCAGTGTATTGGCCATATGCACAAAAACAACACATTTTTTTGTCTTTTAAAAATATATATTTTTTATGCAAATTTTGTATTTTTCTATTTTTTTTATTTCTTTTTCGGTGGGCTGCCAACCCACTCACCTTGGGTTGGAAGCCCGCCTTCTTAAAATGGTTAGGCCAGGCACAAAGCCCGGCCCGACCGGCAGAGTGAATTAATTCACTCCCCCGCATGCAAAACGAAGGTTATACAGTAAAATGCAGGATTTTCAAGTGTGATGAATGGCGTACTTGTTAATACCGTTGAGTAGAGGAGGTCGAGGTGGTTCTTCCAGTCATGGTGGCGTTGGAAATGGTGGCCTGTGGTGGCCGGAGTGGGCGTCGGAAGGGGCTGACCTGTGCTGCTGCTATTGTCGTTTGTTGTTGCTTCTTCGCCGGAGTTGGCTGTCATTTCTGGAGGTGGAGCTGTTGGCGATGACGAGGTGGTGCTTAGGTGGTCAGAGTTGTGAAGATAGAGGAGAGAGAGGGCTAACGGTGGCTGGTTTTGGAGAGAGAGAGAGAGGGCTGCTGTGAAGGGGAAATGGAGAGCTGTCGACCGAGAGAGCTGGCCAGGGAAGAAGACAAGAGGCTGAGCTGCTGTTGTGTATTTTTTTTTACACAAGGAATGTTGGTTTTTCTGCTAAGTTTCGTGCGTCCCCCCTAAGTGTTTTTGTTTTTCTTGCTCCTCTGTTAACTTCTTCCTTCTAGTCAATCTCCTCTGATTTTTTTCGTCTCTGTCAATCTCCTCTACTTTTTTTGTCTCTATCTCCTCGGCCTCCATGCATGCATGGCTTTTATAGGCAGCCCTTCGGCTGCCCATTGCGTGCGGGCAGTGTTGGTTGCCTCTTCACCTGTAGTGGCGTGCCACTATTAAGGTGACTCGACAGTGAAGTCATGCCTACAGGTTACGTGTTTTGGTGTCTTTGGGTAAGTGAAAATTTAATTTGGTCCCTCAATTTGTAATTGCTTTAATTGCACCCTTAATTAGCTTTAAATGTTTAATTTTATGCAATTGTATCCTTATTAGAATTTAGAGAGCATCCTTAGCTTTGTGCGCCTTTTTTTATTTTGGTCCTTAGTTTTCGATTTGTGCGATTTAACCTTCAATTGACCATTAGACACTCAATTCGTTCAATTTGGCCCTTGACTTCGCATAATTGGCTTGAAAAAATTCAATTCGGTCTTCGAAAATTTCAATCTCATCAATTGAACCCGAATTAAATTCAAGAACTTGATTTGCCATCGACTAAGCACTTAATAACATTAATTTGACCAATTTAAAGTGTAATTAAGTTATTGCACTTAATTAAACCCTTCAATTGGACCTAAATTAATTCTCAAATATAATTACACTTTTAAATTGACCAATGATTAAATCAAATTGGCCCATAAAAATATAATTACATCTTTCGACTTAATTTTTACGTAGATTTATCCAATAATAAATTATTTTAGCCTTGAATCTGCATTTTCTTTCATTTCTGGGCACAAAAAAAGGTACGATCAAGCTCTCGAAAACATCAAAAAAATTTACCTTGATTTTCCTGCCAACACCAACCCCTTTTATTTTATTTTTGCTATTTTTGGGTAGACTTGGGGAACAACCCAAAATTGGGTTACGACAAGACCCAAGATATGTTATTTCAAAGGATAAGCATTGTGATTTGGTTAAGATTTTAGATTTGTCTTTCACAAAAAGAGTACAGATGATATCCTAACAATTTTGAAACGGAATAGAAGTATTAGAAATTGACACCCTTAATTAATTATATTAGGTGAGTATTAACACATGAGATAATTGTCTTCTAACTACTCTACACGAAGTTATCATTAAACAAGCTTTATTCAATTTTAGACCTTCTTCTGAAAGATAGATAATTACTTTTTAACGAAGTGAAGCCACTCAAATGATGTTAATTCCATATTGAAACTGGATTTTATAGAAAGAAAGAAAAAAAGAACACTCAAGAGTTACATCCGATAATTTATTAATATGACTAGTGGTGTTCATATATTAAAACATTTACTTGAGCAAAACTAATTTAAGCACGGAAAGACTAGTGGTGTTCATATATAGAAGACAAAATACTTGGACATTAACATTCTTCTTTAGTATATTCTTTTTCCCTAGAAGATGTTTTGAAAACAACTATAACTTGGGGTGTGTACCTTCACCCTCTTAATAATGAGCTCTTATTAAGTTTTCATGGCCTTTAGCTTGTTTTGGTATTGTAAGGTGACCATTTTCCTGCAAGCTCTTAACAGTTTCAATCAAGCACTGTTTTATTGGGATGAATTTGATACCCAGATCCTTGATTTTCTGATTTGTGAACTTGTAGGGTTGTTTTTTTGGGTTCTCATCTGAACACCTACAAATGCATTGCAACAAAAAATATTAATATTCAAAATGAATATAAAAACCACAGCATAATTATTATCTTCTACAAACTTGGTAGGTTTATTTGAAGACACCAGAACAAAAATTGTTTTCGTATAACCTAGCAACCCAACTAGAAACATTCCATCAACTTTTCTAATCTTAATCACTACAATTAGACAAACAAGTACTATAACATAGAATTGCATGAGATTTAGGAGGACCCAATCCTCTTCCTAACTCTCCATGATAAAATTTGAAAATATATAATAAAGCAAAAATTTTAATTGTAATCCAATAATCATAAACGTGGCTTGGTAGAGAACCCAAATCTGACAGACAGCGCGGTTGGTGAGGAGCCTTTAGCTGCACAAGTATGGTCAGTCATTTGCCTTTCTTTGTTGATGATTCAAAAACTTTATGTCATGGGGAATCGTTTTTTCATGATTTCTGGTTTAGATTATCATACAAGTCAAGAGTGTGTGTTGAATCACTGCATTGGTTTTCAAAAGTAATCAGATTACACGAAAATGACACAAGGAATATGATGAGAAGGTGAGGTGATTGAAAGCCATAAATAAGAAACTAAGCTCCACTTAGTGTGGCTAGTAAAACAAATGATATATCTACTAATTTATTTTTGTTTTCCTTTTTTATATATAAACAATTCAATTGATGTTGGTTAATAGGTCAAAATATAAGTTTTATTGCGTTAGAGAAAGTCAATATATTCTAACCTTTCCATTGAAGTTATTTTTTAGAGATGTTAATCTCGTGATTATTATAAATTTGTTCAATATAATAACAACTTACTTGGTGGGGATGGGATACTCCGGGAAGAACTTTGCAAGGATTTCCACCACCTCTCCACGGTGGAGCATTCTCTCATAACAAATATAACGGCCAGAGGCGGAAGGTATCTCGAAGACTACAATGTGGGCTAGTGCCACATCCCTAACATGCACATAACCTTGAACAGCGTTGACATATGTCTTGACTGCACCGTTCAGGTATTTGAGGATGTGCATGATGCTAGCATTGACAGTGGGTTGCAACAATGGTCCAATCACCATCATTGGGTTCACCACCACTAGGTCAACTCCTTTCTTCTTAGCCAAATCCCATGCACCCTGTTCTGCCACAGTCTTTCCATAGCAATACAAATTCTGCAATTCCATTTCATTTAATTGACTTAACCCCCAAGGGTATGCGCGCACAGTATTTATGATAATCAATCTCATCATATGGTATTAATCAAATACCTTGGTGTTCTTGCAATAGTCAAGATCACTCCAGCAAGATTCATCAACGACGACATCAAGGCTCCTATTAGGGTTCATGTACACAGCACCAATCGAAGACGTGATAACCACTCGCCGGACTTTGGCCTCAGCTGCTGCCATGATCACATTCTTGGTTCCAGTCACTGCTGGCTCCACCATTTGTTCCTTCAAGTATTGTAACACAAAATTATCTCATCATCAAAACCTAATTTGAACAAAACATACTTTGCATCATGAAATTACATAAATAAATAAATAAATAAGTATTTTTTTGTACTTAAATTTGAGGCAAGCCTAACATGCATGCATTCGTCCTTAGAAGTCCAAGTGTTGTTTTTATTTTATTTTCTTGAAAACCTCAGCATCCAAACAAGGTTCTCACCCCCAATTAACCGAAAAAAAATAAAGAAGAAGAAACATACTGGATCGTCCGTGAGAGGAGAAGCGGTATGGAAAACTCCATCACAACCTTGAATAGCCTCTTGAAGAGACTCATAATCAAGAAGATGAGCCTTCCATAAAGTTAATCTTTCTTGAGCTCCTTCAAGCTCCATCAAATGGAAATTCTTGGGATCAGCTGTAAATAACAACACAAATACAAAGCATTAAACTAACACAATCTTAAGAACAGAAAAAAAAAAAAAAGGGGAAAGAAACCAAGTACGTAATTATTATAATTAATTTAACCTGGGTTCCTCACAGTTCCTCTAACAGAGTAACCTTTCTCTAAAAGAAGTTTAACAATCCATGAAGCAATGAAGCCACCAGCCCCGATGACACAAACAGTCTGGTCTTGGCCTGAAAGCGATGAACTGTCGGCAGGCATGTTGTTTTGATATACGTATTATGTGTACGTAAGTGTCTGGTTGTATTGTGTTTCGCTTGATTTAGAAACTGGATGATATATGTATTTGAAGTGGCGGGGCGGATGTATTTATAAGTTCAGAGTTACCACTTACCACCCTCGCCTGCTACCGCTACTGGTAAATATTTGCAGAAGAGAGAGTATGAAACTTTAAATTGATCAAAATAATTTTATTAAAGGCTTCATTTGTGAAACTTTAAATTTAGGAGCCTCATTCAGGTTCAATTAGGAATATTTGAATTTATAGAAACCAAATTTAATTTTTTACTAAGTAATTTATTGAAATTGGGGGTAAGAGCCTAAGGATTGCTTGTAGGGACTCCACTAGGGTAGCAAAATATAACCTTTCAGTTGCCTACAACAGAGAGGCTAAAACTGGCACTTGTTCTATACAAAACCAAACTCACAGAGTTTCCCTATGGCTCTCCGTCCGCTTTGTCTGTACACGAGAATTACTAGTTTCTACTGATCAGTTTCTAGTGAGAAGGTTTTGTGTGCTGGTTATGATGTCTACCGAAGCCTGTTTTTCTACTTCCACCACATGTGATTAAAAATTAATGAATAAATTAATGCCCATTGATTAATGAAAACTCCTAAACCATTAAATAATTTGGTGGGGGGGAAATGTAATTATAAAGCTACTAATAAACCTTAAATGGAATCCTGCGTGTTTTTATATATGTATTTTTTGACCAAACGTGCACGTTGTTTTTCACCCATCTCTTATTCTCTTGTTTTAATTTCTTTCGCTTTTACATGTGATTAACTTATTGTAACTCTTAATAAATTAAGAAATGAAACGATATTATACACAATTATCCAACGGTTGTCGATCACAAGTAGAGAGCAGTACCCTTTTTTCTTGGAAGCTCATGGATGACAAGTGTTCGTACTATAAAATACTTGGTTATTATCTTGCAAAATAGGAACGTGTTTGATATATATATATATATATATATATATATATATATATATATATATATATATAGATGCTGAATTTTTTTTGTATTCAAGAAATAGTGTGCAAATTATGATTGTTTGCATAAGTGTTTTTCTCCACCTTGATCCACCTAATTCCGTGTGGGTTTAATCCATTCTCTTATCACTTATGTTTTATGTGAGATAATTATTTAATTAATAAGGTATTAGAATTTTATTAATCAATCAATTAAGTGATTCGAATGGGGTGATGAGTTTCAAACTCGTAACTGCTGGGTCAACAAGGCTCTGAAACCATGTTAAGGAATCATCTCACCTAAAAGATGAAGCTATTAAGTAAGGCCCAAGAATATGATTTATATTACTCTCTAATAATTTTTAATCACTTGACAGGTTTCGACAATGACCATTTCTTACAGACTAATCTAACGTAAATACTATCTTCTTGTAGATTTCCATCACTATATGCAATTAATTGATGTTCTTATCTACTTACAGATTTCCATCACTGTATGCCATTCATGCGTGCTGCCTAACAATTCTTTTTAGGGCCTATTTGGGAGGGCGGTTGTGGTTGCGGTTGCTTTTGAAAGTGCTTTTCATTTAGAATTACATCAAAATGATATTTTTTTTATTTAAAAAAATTATTTTTTAAGTCATAGCCCAATTTTGGGCTATTCCCCAAAACTACCCAAAAATAACAAAAAAATAAAATAAAAGCGGTTGGTGTCGGTAGGAAAATCAAGGTGAAATTTTGGATGTTTTCGAGAGTTTGATCGTACTTTTTTTTGTGTGCCCAAAATGAAGGAAATCACAGATTCAAGGCTAAAGTAATTTATTATCGGATAAATATGCGTAAAAATTAAGTCGACAGACATGATTATATTTTTATGGGTCAATTTGATTTAATCATTGGTCGATTTAAAAGTGTAATTAATTTAGGATCCAATCGAAAGATTTAATTAAGTGCAAGGGCTTGATTATATTTTAAATTGGCCAAATTAATTTTATTAAGGGCTTAGTCAATAAGAAATCAAGTTCTTGAATTTAATTTGGGCTCAATTGAGAAAATCAAAATTTTTCGAGACCCAATTGAATTTTTTTCAAGCCAATAGCGCAAGTTAGGGTTCAAATTAAAAACAATTGAAGGTTTAATGATCAATTGAAGGTCAAATTGCATAAATAAGAAATAAGGGACCAAAAGGAAAGAGGCACGCAAAGTTAAGGCTAATGATGAAATTCAGTCAGGGGTACAATTGCACAAAATCATAAATATATATATCTTATTAGGGGCGCAATAAGAGCAAATACAAATAGAAGGACCAAACTGCATTTTCACCCTTAAAGCAACCCCTCCTTCACGTGCACCGACTGACACATCTGCAGCCGCCGCCGACAAGCCACCTGCGCTCGCCGCCGACAGCCACCTACCTGAAGCCACCGGCAAGCCGAAAGCAGCCCACCATTGTGTAACGGTAACCCCTGCAAATGGCTATAAAAACCGACGAGCAGAGGTGCAAAAAAAAAGGAGGAAAAAAAAGCTGAAAGAAACAAGGAAAATTTCACATGAATTTTTGAATCTTTTCTTCCCTCGCATCTGTTCCCCTTCACTCTCCTTCTCTGCCTTCATTTTTTTTCCTTCTCTCTCTCTAAAAATAGACCCGAAGCTCTCTCTCTCTCCCTCTTGGCCAGCCACCACCACCGTCGACCACCCATATCCCTCCTCAACATCACCGGCGTCTTCCTCTTGACTCTCGCGGGTTAGTCGTCTTCTCCGGTTGAAGAAACGGTGACAGCCCCAACGCCAGCAAGCACAGCCCATCGCCTTCTGACCCCATTTCCGGCCACCACAGGCCACTATTCTCGACGCCACCACGACCAGAAGAAACACTTCGACATCCTCTACACAACGGTATTAACAGGTAAGCCATTCATCGAACTCCAAAATTTGGCAATTTACTGTGCATCTTCTTCCTTTTGCATGCGTGAAGCCGGGTCGGGTCGGTCCGGGTTTGGTGCCCAGCCCGACAATTAAAGGGTACGGGCTTCGGCCTGTTTTGGCCAGAATCCCGGCCTGAAAGAGAGACGGGCTTCGACCTGTTTGGGTCGCAAGCCCAACCCAGTTAACCCGAGCCGCCAGCCCAGCTCCTGTGCGGGCTGGCAGCCCGGCCCGAGACAGGCTGGGCTGGCAGCCCAGACCTCAAACTGGTGGGCTGGCACTCCAGCCCGCCAGTAAATAAATAAATAAAATAATAGAAAAATATAAAAAATATACATAAAAATATAAAAATATATATTTTTTTAGGAAAATATTTAGAACAAAAAATGTGTTGTTTTCTTGCATACGGCCAATACACTAGCATATTTTAAAAATTCTTTTTGTTTCAAAAAAATATATTACCTTGGAATTTTAAGAAAAAAATGTATTTTTGCATAAATTTCACAAAGAAAAATCATTTCTTGCATTTTTGGATTTTACAACATGTTTGTAAGATCCAAAGGGTATTGGCCAATATTCCAAAAATATAAAAACCTTTTTTGGTGATTCGTATTATTCACTGTTGGTATTTGGATAAATAAATCCTAAGGGGTTAATATCCAAAATATTCGGCGGGAATGATATGCTATTATTCACTGTCGGTGTTTGGATAAATAAATCTTAATGGGTTAACATCCAAAATATTCGGCGGGAATAATATGCTATTATTTACTATCGGTGTTTGGATAAATAAATCCTAAGGGGTTAATATCCAAAATATTCGGCGGGAATGATATGTTATTATTCACTGTCGGTGTTTGATAAATAAATCCTAAGGGGTTAATATCAAAAATATTCTGCGGGGATAATATATCATCATCATTTAACCAATATATTTTTAAAAAAATCAATATCATAGCAATCATAAGACAAACAAAAACATCAAGCAGCTTACCTTAGGTAGGGCGTACTAGGGGTGCTAAAACCTTCCCTTTACGCAACCAGTCCCTTACCTTAGAATCTCTGAAAGACCAGTTTAGGTTTCCTAGTAACCATAATACTAGGTGGCGACTCCCTTTTTCATGAAAATAAAGATAAGACCCCGACATTGAACTCCCCGCTCCCGGGGAGGGTCGCCACAACGCCGCGCTCTCGCGATGGGGTGCGACATTTGACATCAGCACATCAAAATGATTTAAAAACACCAAAAAAATTCATTTAAAATGAAAAAAAATTCAAATTTTGAGGAAACGGCGGTACAACCGCCCTCCCAAACAGCTTCTTAATCTGAATCGCACGGAGAGTTCAAAGAAATTGTATTTTGATGAAAAAGGAACAATGTGAAAGCAGACTTTTACGAGAAAATGCTTTCTTTCCTCGTATTAGCATTTGCAGTCATTTCTTCATGTGATTGATTTCAAGGGAAGAAAATGTTAAAAGCCCTCAAAGCTTAGGGGGCAAGTAGATGACTGAATTCTAAGGTTTTGAAAACCATCCCCCTCTGATTTTATTCCAAGTCCTTAACAGTTGAGAAAAAAAAACAGTAAACTATATTGTAACACGATCAACAACCTCCACATATGAAAGACTTGAAAACTTCCACGAAGAAACGATTGGAGGAACTTCAAGGATTCTTGTTTATCGGGTGACCAATTAAATATGAAGCCCATCTACTTGGATTCCCTTCTTCGTCATCTGGTTCATGCTTGAAAACTTTCAAGTTTCAACAAATTTGATGTCAAGTGCATTAAGATTTCTGGTTAATTTATGGGGTAGTTCCTATGATTTATTTATTTGCAAACAGAAGAGAGTTAAAATCTAAATGCCCGTTTGGTATTGAAATTGCACCTGCGTTTTCTCCAAATACAGGTGGTTAGGTGTTCTGTTTATTGATCACCGAGCCTGCTATTCTCCAACCCCACTCAATATTGTCTCGTACAAAAAACTGATAAATCAATACACAGAAAACCGACAAAGAATGTGGTGGAGGAGGAAAAACGTAATAAATCTTATATGGAAGACTTATTGTTTTATATGTGTTTTTTGGACCAAGAGTTCATGTTGTTTCTGACCTACCTCTTGTTCGTCTTTTTTCTACTTTTCTTTCTTTCGCTTCACATGAAACTTAACTATTTAAGAAGATCCTATTATTACATAATTGTGATTTCCGAAGAAAATACTTTTGTTCTAGATTTTAATGGATGAATGTATCGAAATAATTACATGATAGAGGAATGGAAGTTTTAATATGGTGTTTTGATCACTAGTAATCCTAATTGATCTCATAGTCTAGATAAAAAATTTGGTTCGTGTATAGAAAAGATCATTTTCAATGTATTTTATCTAAGATAAGGTATTGTTATGTTGTCCAATCAATGGTCTATCTAAAATTTAAGAAAAGACATACTTGACAAGAAGGTTTTATCTTATATGTTAAAATAATAATTGTTATATTACTAAACCTTAAAAGTAAAGTGAACTGTCTTTTTTTTAAGGTTGAGAATACATCTCCATGATAAGTTCAGAATCTTGAATACTAACAGAAAACTAAATAATGTTTTTGGTGTTCTTATAGCTTTAACTAACTAGTTTTTTAATATAATAAAATATAATGGTTTATTTTTTAGAGACTTGGTCGTGTGTTTATATCTTTATCATCTATTTAACACCAAGTAAGAAAAGCAGTAAAAAGAAGATGAACACCAACACACTTTTTTTTTACATATTTTACCTACACATCTAAAAATTACACAGGTTTACAAAACACCAAAAAATTTAATTTTAATGTATATGACTGAGTGAAGAAGAAGGAAAGTTTGAAGGTATGGTGTTAGAAAATGGAGAAAAGCAAATGCGTCGTGAGATGAAGGTTTGCATAGTGGAGGTTGCTTATATGACTGAGTGAAGAAGACGACAACTGCTGGAATGGTCTCTGACCAAACTTGTTGATGAAGTAACTTAAAATACAATTCGGTCCCTCAACTTCCTTCTTTTCACTTTTAGTCTCTTTGTCCATTTGATTTATCTTTTTTTTTTTGTATTTTATTTCATTTTATTTATAAAGAAATATCAACGTGGATTCAATAAGCGCGTTAATAACTGAATACGTTGAAAGTAGTTTTTTATTTTAAATTCTTTGAAAAGAAAGCTGCAAATAATATAAATATATCAAGAATATATTTTTTATAATTTTAATGTGTTAATATTAATATATATATTAAAAACATCGTATATCAATTTAATGAAAGTCAAGTCAAAACCTCAATAGAATGAATAAATTGTCACCTTCTTTTTGAAGTTTAATTACTCGAAGTTTGTTGCCGGCCGATTAACCGATTGAGAAACAAATTTCAATAATTGTTACCATGTATTTTTGTATATTTATATGTCCACAATTTGTGCATTTTAAAGAAGGAAAATCAAATTGGATGCAGTTTTTTAGATACAGAGATGACCTGTGCTGATTTTCTAGTGGACACGAAAACGGAAATGTTGCTTTGAGCAGATTGGTGAGCATTTCCAACTGGGATTTCCACATTCTTGGCTAGAACTTGCCACCCAATCGGGTGGCGAAGAGTCTGCTAGCAGAGGCATTCCTCCGGGGAAATCAGGTTTTGATGAGCCGCCCAAAATGTCTTCTGGTACCAGCGCAAGCGCTGCTTCTGTTTCTTTTGATGATATCCCGGTGATAAGGATCCGCGATATTCTAACATACCCCTCTCGGAGATTCGAAAGATTCTGCATGCAAGCGTATAACTGATATACAATACTGCATGCAAGGGTACGTGATGATGATTCTTTTCCTTCTTCTTTTTTCCTCACACGAGAAGGATTTATTTGGTTTTGATTTATTTTGTCTACTATATTACCAAACATATATATAATCTTCTCGGCTTAATAGAAATGCATGCGGGTTTTCAGTGACGAGACAATTACGTGGGTCTTAGTTTAGCTTGGAATTTTTTATAAAAAGAAATGAGGTAGAGTTTGTAAAATTATGAAACCATTCATACTCCATAAATAAACCCTAAATAGAATATAAGAGTGGTAAGACAACTTACATGATGGACATTAATTAATTGAATTCACAATCTCTAAGCAATAAATCCCAGACTTTATATTGGTATTTTATAGTGCTTAATTAGAAACTAACATACATAAACTATTATAAAGCTGTACTTCCTTGAATCATATTATAAATCTGCAAAGACTGGTTTTTTCTGTCACATTGATCTTTAATCACTTGACAGGTTTCGACAATTACCATTTCTTACAGATTAATCTAGCCTAAGGCCCTGTTTGTTTGCTGGAAAGTGAATTCCGAGGAAAATGAATTCCTGGAAAGTGAATTCCGATGTTTGGCAGTGTTATGGAAAATGAACTGGAAAACATTTTCCAGTGTTTGTTTGTGTTATGGAAAATGAACCGGAAAATAATTTATTAATAAATTAATTTTTTTTTCAAGTTTATTAAAATAATGAGGAACAAATCTTACAAATTAAAAAGTTGAATGAGAATGAAATTGAAAAAAAAAATATAATTTCATAAATTATCTCAAATAAAATAAATAATAATCAAAATAATAGAGATCAAATCTAAAAATTTAAAAAAAATGAAAGGTGAATAAATTAAAATAATAATAATTAACATTTCATAAATTATTTCAAATAAAATAAGTAACAATAAAAAAAATGAGGACCAAATTTGATAGATAAAAAATTTCAATAAAAAAATGATAAGAAAAAAGCAAATAGCAATTATAAAAATAAGGACCAAAATTAATATAAAAATTAAATTTTAAGAGATGGAATTGAAAAATAAATATTCAAAAACAAATTATATATAGCAATCAAAAGTTTGAGGATCAAATTTGATATAATCAGTAAATAATGACATTTCTAAATTTTTCACAACTTCCGGAAAGTGTTTTCCGCCCAAATTTTCCGGAAAACACTTTCCTGAAAACCAAGCCAAATTTTTCTTTGACTGGAAAGTGTTTTCCGTTGACCGGAAAGTGTTTTTCGTTGACCAACTTTCCAGAAGGCAAACAAACACAGGAAAGTTTGGAAAATGGTTTCCCGGAAAGTGAATTCTGGGAAACAAACGGGGCCTAAATAGTATCTTCTTATAGATTTCCATCACTTTATGCAATTAATTGATGCTCTTATCTACTTACAGATTTCCCTCACTATATGCAATTAATTGATGTTCTTATCTACTTACAGATTTCCATCACTGCATGCCATTTACGCGTGCTGCCTAACAATTCTTTCTAATCTGAATCGCACGGAGAGTTCAAAGAACTTGTATTTTGATGAAAAAGGAACAATGTGAAAGCAGAATTTTACGAGAAAATGCTTTCTTTCCTCGTATTAGCATTTGCAGTCATTTCTTCATGTGATTGATTTCAAGGGTAGAAAATGTTACAAGCCCGCAAAGCTTCGGGGGTAGGTAGATGACTGAATTCTAAGGTTTTGAAAAGCATCCCCCTCTGATTTTATTGCCAGTCCTTAACATTTGAAAAGAAATGGTAAACTATATTGTAACATGATCAACATCCTCCACATATGAAAGACTTGAAAACTTCCACGAAGAAACGATTGGAGGAGCTTCAAGGATTCTTGTTTGTCGGCTTAGCAGGTGACCATTTAAATATGAGGGCCAGCTACTTGGATTCCCTTCTTCGTCAACTGGTTCATGCTTGTCAAATTTCAAGTTTCAACAAATTTGATGCCATGTACATCAAGATTTCTTGTTGATTAATGGGGTAGTTCCTATGATTTATTTATTTGCAAACAGAAGAGAGCTATAATCTAAGAAATGGAGAAGAGTTTCTCGAGATTAGCAGGGTTGACAAGAGATTAATAAATCTTGTAGAATAGTGAAAGTTGAGGTATGAAATCCTGGCCATGTCATGAAAGAATTTCACGCCAAAACATCCTTTTCATAAATGCATTTGCGATAATATCTAGAGTCTTTAAGATTGCAATCAAATTGAGGTCTGAACACATGATGCGGTAAGGGAGAAATCCATTACAATACAAGCCCGGTCAAAACCATCGTTCCTGTCTGAGCCTAACGAATGCTTGCATGGAGTCCACTAGGGTCGCAAAATATAACCTTTCAACTGCCTACAACAGAGAGGCTAAAACTGACACTAGTTCTATACGAAACCAAACTCGCAACGTTTCCCTATGGCTCTCCGTCCGCTGTGTCTGTACACGAGATTTACCAGTTTCTACTCAGTTTCAGGTGAAAAGGAAGAGCTCACTTCCCCCTGTTGTTCCCTATTAGATCCATCGGAGCCTTGAGATTCATCATCCCCTTTGGAACTTTCATCTTTGGATAGTGTCACACCAACTGAAGTTGTCTGCTCAGAGTTTAAGCTACAATACTCCGTACCAGCTTTGGGACGTCCATTGTCAGATGGATTTACAGTCTCTAGCACTGCTTGCTTGGAGTTGATATCAGTCAATGGATCGTCGATATTCAACTTGACAGTAGAATTCTCACCATCATCTTTTGAACCGCTACCTGGACCAGATGTGCTTTTACCATCATCTTCTGAACCACTATCTGGCCCAGGTGTGTTTTTCCCATCATCTTCTGAACCACTGTCTGGCCCAGATGTGTAGTGATCCGCAGGTTTTTTGACAACAGTTGGTTCGTTAGGCACAGCACCATATGCAGATCTTCTAGCTCTTGTTTTGGAAATGTTTTCAGCTCTGCACCTCGCAAACCATCATACATTTCAGTCAGTAGCTGACCATGTGAAAAACACGACTCAAAACAAAGAATGTAAGCCAACCTTTTCAAGGATGAAACAGCCTTTGATCTCTTTATTGAATTTGACTTGGTATCGCTTTTTGCCTTTTGCAGTCTGGTAACACATTGTAAAAGCAAAACCCAGATAAGACCTATACTTAAGGAATCAGAAAAGAATCTATCTACAAACCATGGGAAAACCATGTTATTGTAGTCTTAATTATAAAACTCTGGGAAGAAAAATGATAACATCTAAACTTACACGCCAGATGAAGTAGCAGTTTTTGGAACATCAATCTCCTGCTCCTGCAAACATTATCAGCACAATTGCGAGCCAGATAAATTACTACTTTGAAACAGTTCTAGAACATACAAGAGGAAAATATGAAGAACTGAATGGGGCAAAAGACCCACTTGAACTGCAAAAATATCATCTTTAATTAGTTCCCACCGCTGCCTATTGAGATTAAGCTTCTCTTCATCCCCATCACCATACAAGACCTGAACAAGTCATCAACACAAGTATTTCAGAGCTATGATAGGAAGAAAAGAAGATATATAGCTCCATTGATGATGGAAGTTGGGTGAGAAGGTTTGGACTCTATCATCCACAAAGGAGTAATTTGGTACCATCAATCTTACAAGAAAAGCTATAGAGACAAACAAAAGGGGTCATTGCTGTAGACACAATTTCTCATGATTTATCATAAACTTTGAACCCAGGTACAGTCACAATTGCTATATAAAGACTGAAATAGTAGAAGACAGGTTCAAAAAGCTAATTCCCCTTCCTTTTTTTCCAGATAAGCAGGGATCACTCAGAATCATCTCACCCTGTGCTTCTTTTTGATGGGGTCATAAGAATCAACAACTCCTTCATAAAACCTGCAGACCAAGGAATCACGCATAGAAACTTCATGATGGATATCCTTTAGGAAAGATCAAGAAATAGAGGTGGTTATAAGCCGAGCATTAATAAAAATTTCTGAGGCCAGATTCTCAGCCAAAGATGTCTAGTCCATCTCAAAATCCATGATCTGCGTTCACTAAAAATAAAAAGCAAGTGGCAAGTGGAATTCTTTTACAAATTGATGTTTCTTCTTTCTTTCTGTGCTGAGCTGACATCAGGCAATAGCTCAACACCCACAAAAAGCATTTTCAGAAGCTCAAAATACAGTAAACAAAAACACCAACTTTCTCCATCAAAGGAAAACATAGATACACCATACACGGTCAATAAAGAAAATTACAGCATGTCATATGTAAAGACATACAAACAAAAGATCCTCTCTAGTAGAATTTGACTACAGTCAAACCCTTTGAATCACCCTCAGTAAGATTTTATAAAGTTCAAGGATCAACATAAAACAAACCAAAAGAACCACCTTGTCCATGTTATGACTGTAAATCGTTAAGCCTTGGTATAAGACAAAGGCATCTAATTGACAACATGATCTCTCTTCAGCCAATTTGTTAAACAGCAATTTCCCGGATTAGTATACATGCAGTCAACAAAGACTGCATTATCATTTCAAGTCTGCACTTTTGGGAGAAAAACAAACAAGATAATAATGAATAAGCTGCTCTCATCCCACTTTCAATAGCCTATTCAGTGACCTTATACTTAGCATATATAACTTCAGTCTCCAATATGAGCATAGAACATGTAGAATAAGTCCATGTAACAGATCATAGTACAAAAAGTTATCAAGTCCTGCAAGCATTGGTGATTGAAGTCAAGTACAACACAGCAACAAGCAAGACATGACAGGAAAAACAAGATAAATTATGACCATCTAACATCTTTTTCAGAAAATTGAAACTAGAAGTCAGATGTCCAAGTCTCACCTCTTATCCTTTGGCCACCAAACCTTTATTTTGCTACCAACCAATTGCTCAGCGAGATCAGGAGTTTCAGAAGACTGAGTTTATGAAAATAGTCATGTCAATAAATTTAAAACAAACAAAGATTGCAGTGCATAAAAACAAGCAAAAAATATCCATATAGAAGCACGACATAAGCGTGCTTAAAAGAAATACAAGTGAATCAAAAAACACAAAACATAAGCATGTGACATATCCCCAAGATGTGTTGTTACAGTCCAAGAGCTCCATACCAAGCTTCAACAGAGCTTTTTCATGACAACCCAAAGAGGAAAGACTAGGTCTCAATGATAGTTCTCAATGAGCATGAAATGAATTTATTTGATGAATTTGATATTCCAATTACATTATGAACTGACAATTACAAGGTAAGTTCAAAGTATTTGTTATGGTTTATACCCAGATAGAGGCACATCATCACTGTAAACAACAAGCATCTACCACCCCTGTTAGAATTAAAAAGACTACTGGCATTTATTATATTCAAGGCACAAAATTGGAGCACCAATGCAACAACCTCCTTCTGCCCAAATAGCAAATACATTAGAATCAAAAAATTTGACTAAATAGTCCAAAATTTTCATGATCATCAACAAAACAAGAAAGCAAAATTATATCTTGCCCACTGCACACAAACATTCTGGCTGCCAAAGTACATATGACTAAATTGTGCCTTTGTGTAACTACAGTTTTTCCTTTTCAGATCTGTTGGTTATAGCCTTATTTTCAATCAGTTAAGTCAATATGGAAAACAAATTGGAGGTTTATCTCCCTTCACGATGGTTAAGAATAAACTCACCTCCCAGTCCCAAAGCAGTTCTGAGATTGGGACATAAAGCATCTCATTGGACTTTTGAGTTGCAAATCATTGGGTAGAACAGCTAGATATTGCAGCACAGCTTTTCAAACTCAAGACATGTATAAAGGGCAGGCAATTGAGCTAATGAAAAAATATATATTCAACTGCTGTACCCAATCTCTGATGAAAGAGGTATACCAGCAGAAATAAAGAGCATGTTGTCAACCTGATATGCTCCTCTCTCTAGACACTTCAAAATTAGGTAATTTGGCAAAGACCACTATGATTCATCTTGTCAGCCTTTTTTATGGAGTATTGTTCAGCAATTTTATAGCACGTCCAAAGTTCAAACAGAGATAAACTAATTTATAGGAATACCAGTTGAGCTAAATGTTACAAAGTGGAAAACTAGAAATGAAAATAAAGGACAAGAAAAGAGGAAAGTTCCATTGACTAGATACAATTTACTCAGTAATAAGGAATCCTTACCACTTCCTTCCTTGGAGTACGCTTCCTCTTGAGTTTTGTTTTTGGGGTATCTTCCACATAACTTCCATCGCTGTGTAATGATTTAGCCTTCTAACAATTGGCAACCATCAAGATAATAGAAAAGCTTATACATAACAACATAAATATTAGTTAGATTCTTATTCATTTAATACCTTATCTCTAAATGCTTCTGTAACATCCTCATCTGAAGTACCATCCAACAACCTTCTCTTTTTAGTGCCTGTTGGAACTGACGAGCCGTGCTTGTTAAATCTCCTCACCGCGATCACAATTGACTGATGGAGAGGCATTTCTTCAGGTTCACATAGGAGATCTGATTTCTTTGCAGATACTACATGTCCAGAAGACAGAGAAATCTTCTTAGTAGTCTTTGAGCCAAGTCCAACTTTTCTTAAGTGCTTTTATTTCTTTGCTTCTGAGTCACTTGTTTCTTTAGAGCACTTTCTCCAATTAGTATCATCAGATTTTGGAGCTTTCTCTTCAACCTGAGCACTCAAGCTTTCACCCTTTGACAATGATAAAGGACTTGGATCAGCATCTCCATTCATGCTGATCCCCTTTTTCTTTGGCCGGCTGCTTTTAGGTTGACTTCCAGAAGATACCCGTTGCTGAGGGGATAGGGAAGAAGACCCAGAGATTTGACCAGTTTTGGGGGTAAATCCTGTTGGTTTTGTCACACTCAAATGTTTTAATGACAAAGCTACCTTCTTGGAAACTGGAGTTTCTGAGGGTAAAACATCAGTGCCTTTATCATGATGTTTTTCACGGGGAAGTTTGGTAGTTTTTCTTCCTGTATTAAACCAAGGATCATAGCCTTCTTCTGGATTCATCAAAGAATTAGGTTTCCAGCCCCTTTTACTCGGAAGGGTCTTTGGCTCCTTTTCTAACCTGACTTCAGTTTCAGCTTTGTCCCGTGCATCAGTGCTTTTAGAATGCTCATTAAGAGAGCAAGGCTCTAGCATTTCTGAAGCATTGTCCTTTTTGAAGGTCCCGGCATTTCTAGTTGAAGCAGTTCCTTTGCCTGCTTTTAACTTCAGAATCACATCCTTGCCTTCAAAAACCTCTCCCTGACAAGCAGCATTTGGTGATAATCCCTTAAGACATTTGGTCAAAGGGATGAGCATGAAATTATATCAAAATGGACAACCTAGTTTAAACACATGAAATAATCCAAAATTACAGCAAAAGAGCTTTAGCCACAACATGTGCTACCAACCTTTCACCTTACAAGTCACAACCATTTCTATGAAGAATAATAAAAAGACTATCTCATCCTAGACTTTGAGGTGTGCCTCAAATACATGAGGTAAATATACACTCCCACTCAACAATCATGAGTTTTTTTACTCTTTATTTTGTTTTGCATTAAGATATTAGTCATGGATAGATAATTGATAATTGAAATGTCACTAGCAGGGCTACAATATCTCATGTGGTCCCTCTACTTTGCACATTCGGTCAAATCAACCATGTCCCTTAAGCTGAGCCAAATCAACTCCACTTCCAATTTGAGATTCTCCATTCAATTACATCATAACATGACATTTAGCTGGCCATTTAATTAGTAATGAAATTAGAGGAAGGGGCTGAAAGAACCTTTACTTAGCAGCAAAGGAGTTGATTTGTTCTAATTTGAAATGAAAGGTTTCATTTAACCAAATGAAGCAAATAGAAAGCCATGCATGATTTTTTTAGATTCACTAGCAGTATAATACGGTAAAATTGGCCTCGTCTTGCATCAGAAAATTAAAAGGGTTTTAGGATAAGAGAGAAACCGAAACTTGTCCTTGACAATGATGTCAGGACTTATATTTAGCAAAAGACAAGTGCACTAGAACAGTTTTCCATCTGAGGAAACAATTTTACAATTGCAAGACAGCATCACAAAAAACTCCACTCGAATTTCATGCAGTTATAGACAGGGAGAAGAAACATACCAAATGTTCCCCGGAACAATTGCTATAATCACCTTCGAGTGTGCAAGTGTCATCTTGGAATATAGAAGCAACTATTGGAGCATATTCATCCAAAAGTATGCCTGTAGACTGCACTGCTTCCTTGAGATAGGGCTTAAGCTTAGCAGCACTATTAGTGATAACTCTTTCCCCTAGCTCCTGTGCTATATGAGAAATACTCTGGAACCATAGTGTAAGTTATTGTGTAGTAAATCTCACTGAACCTATCAAGATCATGATGCAAAAGAGAAACATTTGACAAAAGACACACCTGGTTTTGCTTTTTCACACTCGCTAAAAGTAGAGTGAGAAGCTCTTCTGAGATTTCTTCACTTTCATCAATGACCAGGGTCATAATTGTTTCCATGGCTAAGATTACATTTTGTGGATGATTGGACCTAAAAGTTGAGCAAGAGAACCCATAAACTGTTGAAGAGAGACAAAATAAATATAGGCATTTAAATAAAAGTAAACAGGAGAGAAAAAAAAAAAAAAAAAAGGAAAACAACAAGTCCCAAGCTACAACTGCTTCTTCTACAACAAGACAACAAACAAGCTTCAGTGCCAAACTAGTTCAGATCAACTATATGGATCCTTTTGCGCCTTTCTGGCAATAATATACTACCAATGCTTCTTCTGATAACAAAAAAAAAATGCTGCCACAGCTTCATTATGAGAACTGAAGCAACAGCAACTATAAATACAGCATCCTTAGCATAATGGATCTGTGATGTTATCAATAAACTAGTTTCAACAAATCCTGGACCTTGCCACCCTGGCACAAGAATGTGTCTCGTACATTTTACAGACTATTGCAGTGTCAATTTTTAGTAACAAGGTTACCATTCCACTGGACACTCACATCAAGTGGGCTGTCTTAATCACACCATATTAAGGATGCCAAATGATGCTGTGTCCAATCTTTAGGTGGGTAAGGTGCATTGCCACATGCAAACAACTCTTGGGTTGCTTCTCATTCGTAATAACCCCCATCCTCTTTTCCATAATCATAGACAGTAGACCTCTGCGGTCCAATAGAAATGCATTTTAAGTGCAAGAAAACTCCTGGTGCATAAAAAAAAAAAAAAAACCTACAACTGCACACACAACTTCTGAGAATTTCTAAAAGATTTCTGAATCAAGAATACAATTGGAAAAAAAAGTCTACTCCTGTCATGCTCTTAACGTAAACTTCTGAAAATGAAATTCCAATATAAGTAACAAAACGATTATTCAAGTCCTGATTCTCTTTAGTTTTAGCAGCTTCAAAACTTAGTTTTTGGAAGTATGACTGTGGCACTCTAATGAAAAGTCAAGTTATGGAATCTAATGAGCTGAAATTACTCACCGACCTTGAATGAACACAAATCAGTTATGGAACTATACTATTGAAGATGGTAGTACAGTCTGTTGGATTGTCAATGGGAGATAGAACAATACATGGAATCAGCAGTGGCTCCTATATCTTTCAGAAAATGACATAAACATGAGAAGTTTGTGAAGCAAAAGTCAATGCCATTGACAAGGCTCTTAACTCTTACCTGATGAATTTCAGAAAGTGTTGGAACATCTCTATAATTAGTTCATCCAACTCCAGGTCCAGCATCACTAAGCATGACCTCACCCTGGCTACATTCTCAAGAATTGAAATTGCCTTTGTATAACAATGACCGGATGCATGGGATAATTTTTTAAAAGATGCTACAGTCAATTGAAAAATTTCCTGTTCATCATTGGAAAAGCAGACAGCATAAGATCCCGGAAAAAATGTAGGAATATGTAATGAAGAAATCTTATTCCGATGACCAACACATGTGAAAATTGATTTTATCTGCTATAAGTACCTTCATTTGGTCATCATTGTAAGGAGCATCTGGTGCTGTTATTCTTATAATCTCACTCATGCAAGATGCAACTGCAAACCTTACATCTTCATCTGAGTGCCTTAAAAGGACACTAGAGATTAATGCCTTCATTGCAGGCAAAAGAGCATCTTGCATTGATCTTGGTGGTGCTTGATCAACATTTGAGAGGAACCGCTCAAGTTTCTAAGAGAAAAAATGAAACTCAGCAACAGATCAATCCAAATTCTGTCAAGGATCAAATAAATTAAAAAATATAAAGAAACAATATGATGGTTCTAAAAGTGTGAAAGAAGCAGTACAGAAGTTACCCAAGGGTCAAATAACCAAGAAAAATGACAAAACAGACATAAACACTGTTATGGGCAATAAAGCTCAAACCACATGAAAGCCAAGAAAAATGACACAGCAAAGACCCATTGAAAAAATTCCATTCTTAAATAGCACCCTAGAAGACAGTTTAAAGAGCATCATCCAAAACATGCAACTGAAAAGACATCTATATCTCAAAATCCATCAAGGCAAGCTGGAGTCTTTGTATAACTCATCACCAGACACACATCATGCCAGAATCCTCATCAACCAGATGGCAATGTCTTTGTAGGATAACCATTTTGATTTGAATAACTCGAATAAGATCATGCCACCATTAACATACACATCGAGCAGACCTTACTGACTTTAATTTATTAGTAACAACACATCAAGCAAGACCAAGAGCTCAATTCCAATGGTTATTTTCCAATCATACCAATAGAAATGCCAACACCAAAAGCTGCAAAATTATATATAAACTAAGCATGTCAGTTGCATTCTGAGGTAATGCCTCAGAGATTATTAAAAAGTTTCACATGTAGCAAAATATCTGAGAGCAAAAATAAGAATGTCTAGGTGCAGGGTCTAGGAGAGATATAAGCATCCAAAACCCAAATGTATATCAAGGGTTTTGGATCGTGCCAGGTGTAGTTGCCTGCAAATCTATTTGCTCCTAACTCATCCTAAAAGGCATCAGTCATGCCCTTAGGCAAGAATATTAATGTACAGCCTCTCTACAATACGTACCCCAGTCATAACACTACACATTAACACAATACACCCTTGTAATTTTTTATGACGGAATGGAATTGAAAATGCAAGATTCCTCTAGCCCATTGATCAGGAAATGATTATCAACCGTAAATACATCCCTCCCTGGTGAACAATCCTAACAATAGAATACATAAACAACAAAGCCAAAAGTTAAAAATTAATCTCTATAGAGATCATATAAGGCTAAGTAAAAATCAGAAATGAAATCGAAAAAAATTCAAAATTCAACAATCATTAACCCTACATTGATTGATTTCAAATTCAACACTCCAATTCACAGGCATGCAAACTACAAAATCTCTGGAAAAAAACTTGCACAAACATCAATAACTAGTGAGTTTTTACACAAGACTATAAAGGAATTAAAAAATGAAGCGCATACGCTATAACAACAACATTTTTTTTGCAAAATTGCCGAACAAACAATCAATCCATGCCAGTCGTGGCCAAAAATACCGAAACGTTTAAATCCCTGCACCAACTAATTAAGCCCAAAAAACAATATTCAGCACAATCAGTTCAACATTCTAATACAATGTCAACGACGATTAAAAAAAAGGCAAGCACACAAAGCAAATAAAAATACATATGTATATTTAAAGAGATGAAGAGGGTGACGAGACATTACATCAAGCAAGTCAAGAAGGTCATCAACAGATGATGGAGGGTTTAAGAGACCATTTCCAGCCTCTTTGAGCCGCTCTTGAAGCTCAATCTCACTGTCAGGCATTTTAACACTCTTTCAACCACGAAAACCAAAACCCCAGAAACCAAAAACACAAAAGACTCACTTTTCTCTGTAAATTCAGAGACTTTTCACTCAAACCCACACCTGAAACAAAAGAGTAACATGGTATCGATTAAACCTACGAAGGGTTTGTTTTGTTGACTACTCCACCACAGCTAAGTTTTAGCAAAGAGTTGTGCATGCAAACAGAGTTTACCAAAGAAGCAGTTTTTTTTCCTTGGATTCGACCCATTAATTCACTTCAGTTAAAAGAACGGGGTTTTGGACATTTTCTTGGTTTTGGCTTTTGGGAATTCTCGATTTCTCTCCCTTTTTTACTTATTTATTGTCTTTTTTTTCATTCCTTCTATGTTCATTACAGCAAATAGTATTGGAGAACGCAGAGGATTTTCATATGTTTTTTTCAAGGATAGTGCAAGCAAAGGCTGTGTGCATTCTCGCTAGTTCTACACCAAATCATAGGTTGTATGTTATAGGAGATTTGTTTTCTTTCTTTACTTTTTAAAATTTAATATTAATATTCAAAAAATATTTTCTCTTTGAAATCAAAGATAATATAAAAAAAAAAAAGATTTTAGTTTAATTGACGGACAAGTTAGATTTCAGATTTTTCTTTTTTAGTATTTAGAATATAAGAAAACAGTCACTCTTGTTCGAGCACATATTTATAGTTTAAATTTTCAATCTTTGAGTAAGTTTCATGCTCTCCTTAATATCCTTTTGAACTAAGTAACACGTGTCTTCGTGTTTTATT
Source organism: Salix arbutifolia (assembly GCA_025169955.1). Taxonomy (NCBI): domain Eukaryota; kingdom Viridiplantae; phylum Streptophyta; class Magnoliopsida; order Malpighiales; family Salicaceae; genus Salix; species Salix arbutifolia. The sequence goes on from CM045902.1 coordinate 3,036,175, forward strand.
TATTTTTTGTATTTGTTTTTGTTATTTCAACTGAATATGTTATTTCTATACCTATCATTTATTACATGGTACATTAACCAAGCACAGAATAAGGTATTGTTGTCTCAATTCTTATGAATTAAGCTCATAAGATGCTTTTAAAAAAATGTTTCATCAAATATTCTTTTTATTTTTAACATCAACATATTAAAATTATTTAAAAATACTTGAAAAAACATTATTGCGATGTTTTATCAAGTAAAAAACAATTTGAAAAATAAGCTATAAAAGAAAAGCAAACGAGCACTCCATGGTTTTGTATATATTCACTTAAAGAAAAAAGGTTTTTTCTCACACTTGTATTTGGTTTTATAAAAATAAAATAAAAGTAAAGAGATTTACATTTAATCCCTTCTAATCTTGTTTAGTACCTTAACAATAATTAAAAAAAAAAGTTACAGAGTGAACACTTAAGCCTCTAAGAGGGTGTTTGGGAGAGTTGTTTTTGTAGTTTTTCAAAGTGCTTTTCGTGCCGAAATATATCAAAATGATATATTTTTTATTTTTTTAAAATCATTTTTGACATCAGCACATCAAAATGATCTAAAAACACCAAACTATATTCATTTAAAATGAAAAAAAATGCAAATCAGCGTTTGAAACGCCATCCAAACAGGCACTAAAAGGGATCGGGTCAGAGAATAGAGTAAGAAATCAGTAATTTAAGCTCTATTTTTTTACCGTAAACCATACATAACTTTAACTTTTTCCTAGATTAGAAGCCAACTCAAATTGGTGGTAACTTGAGAAACAAGTTTAGTGTCAGGGTGTTTGAAAGTATGTTTTAAAAATATTTTTAAAAAAATAAAAGAGTTTTTATTCTAATTTTAAAAAAATGGTGTTTGTAGATATTTTCATGTATTGATCAAAAATAATTTAAAAAAATATTATTTTGATGTATTTCTAAACGAAAATCACTTTTAGGATCAACTTCAATCACACTCTCAAATAGATATATAGAGTATGTCGAATTTTTTTCATGTAATTATACAAAAAGTTATCTCATGAATTTGAGATATCATATATATTAAAAGGATAATGTAGAGATACTTATTTTAATTGTAGAGATAAATTTTTAAGTGATGTAGCATTTATCATAAGGAAAGGTTTACGAAAGTGCTTGAGAACAATGAACGAATATGAGAAATGAAAAGAATTTGTGGATGTATGAATTGAGATATTTATAATGAATTCAAATTGAATTGATAATTTCTATAGCTATTAAAAAATATATGAACAACTTAAAAATTAGTTGAGTCAATCGATGCAAAAGCTATTACAATGTCAAATACATACCAAGTGTGATGTGGTAATAAATAATTATAGGATAGCGTACTCCATATTTCCTTGTTTCTACAAATGAATTTTTAATATTATTTTATGAAATTGCATTTCATTATTTTATTAACTTAACAAACATTTTTCATTAGTATTTATTAAAAAATATTTGAAAATAAAAAGAAGAAAATCATCATGTCGCATGATATTATATACATTAATGCTCTAAAATCCAAGATGCTCAAGAATAAAAATTTATAATAGTTGGATATTGGGTTTAAAAAATTGATTTTTATTTTTATTTTAAGTTAATCTTTTTTTAGTTTTTTTATATCATTTTCACGAATTAATATCAAAAATAATTTTTTAAAAATAAAAAAAAATATTATTTTAATAAATTTTTGAATAAAAAATAATTTCAACCAAACTCTTTACAAGCATGCTTAAATGGGGAACAACAGCGTCCCATGACCTGAGCTCTGAATCGGATTATGGATCTTTAATAACAAAAAATACATAAACTTGGAACCTTCCTCTCCCAGCCTAAAACAACCAGCCTTTATTTCTTTTTGTATTGCTTCTAATTTAGCGATCTATCTTTCTAATAAGTATTTTCATGCAATGTGATAACAAAATTAATTTAACCTAATTTAATAACCATGAAAAGAAAAAAGGAAAAAAAGAGATTTTAACCACCTACAACAATTAGTTTTGATTTAAATAAACTAGATGAGAATTTGAATTTCTCAAGTGATCTGATGAACAGCCACTTATTTGGCACTAAAAGCGACTTCAATCAATTCGCAGATTCGCACTATCCAATGCCTCGTTCTAACAGAGCTGTCCGCACCAATGGCAGATCATGGCCTGCTTGCACGACAAACAAACTGCTTTAGGGTTTATCTGTGAATACAGGATGTCCATCACAGGGATTTAATTGAATTCAATGCAGAAATCTCAAAAACTTAATTCTAAAGATCAATTTCAAAATCAATAACTTCTTGAAGGACTCTGGGATACTCGAAACAAAAAAAATCAAGAAAAGCTTGCAAAATCATGAGATTTCAGCAGCAATATTAAACTACTCGCTGGCATGTTCAGGAGTACGTTTAGCCTAACGAGCTAATTCTGCACTTCATCTTATATAAATCAAGGCCGTGAAGAAGTGCTAATTCTGCATTTCATATATCAAGAACAAGATGTTTCACCACAACAGGAACCAACTTGATTAAAAGTCACAGGATGCGAAGACTCAAAATTCCCAGAGCAGTAAAACAGAGACTAGAAAACACTATAAAAATCCCATAGAATTGTGGGTCCATGAAAACATGGAGTAAAGGTCTCTACATAAGAAATTCAACTCGTTAGATCCATTGTGACTCAGTGAGCTTTGACGTGTTCTTGAACAACATTATAGCCTTCACTTGTCTCACCATAATCCTGCAAACAAGTAAAAAAAAGAAAAATGTTAACCCTAAGATGACAAGTCAGTATAAACATGCTATACCTGAAAGGACTAGTACCTTCACAACAACACAGGAGCAGCCAACAACCTTCCTTGCATTCCCCTCGGAATCGATCTTGCATAACTGCATGCAGGGACACAAAAGGCAACAATATCATTACATAAATGTCACGGTTAAGCAAACAATTAAAGCTCTTAATGGATAGAAACTTGCAAGTTTAGCAGAGAAAAAAAGAAATGACCATGATCTATAATAACCATTACTCCTGCAATGGGAACATAACTTTTTTGAGTTCAAGATAGAACAATAGCTCATTGGAAAGAATAACATGATGTGGATTCCTGAAAACTAGACGAAAAAAGAAGCACAAAGCAATCTACAACTAAGCTATAAATAGACTAGAAAGTTTAATGGTTAAAATGAAAAGGCTAGTAGAGAAACTAAAATTACCCCAGCCCACTCGCCAAGAGTCTTAGCACTGGGAACTGTCAATAAGCCTACACCATGGTCAGCACAGAGTGCTTTGACGAGTTTGATATAGTCTGGCTGGTTGCAGTCCTCTGCCAATACACAGAGCTGGGCGGCATGCTTCTCGATCACTTTGGCACCTTCATGGAGGCCCCGGGCAAGTCCACCATGAGCAAGGGACTTTTTCAGAACAAGCTGCAATGCTGTCATCAAGTCCATGGCCTCAAGAGGCTGAGCAGGGGTCTCAGCGGGAGCAGGAGCAGGAGTCTCTTCACTGCACAATCAAGAAAATCAAGATACATTAAAATAAATAAAACACAAACTCTCATTTCCAATTCACGAATCAGGCAACAAAACCTCAGCTTTAGATAAGTATGATAGACACTTTCTGCTTCTGAGTTTGCAGAAGGCGGAAACACAATGCACCACCATTATGTTGGCTAAAAAGAAATAACCAATACATTTACAGTGATGTATGGAGGAGGGCCTCTGGCAAAAGCAAAATAATTCAAAGAAACACTAAAACAAACTTGAACTATTTGCTGGAAGCTAAGAAATTGAAATAAATCAAGATCCACTTGTAAGATTATCAATTGAAAGGTGACTAATCTCTACAGCATAAAAAACATCCGCAGCTCTTACGAATAAATCAATTCACCATTTTGACAATTACCACAAGTAATAGCTAAAAACAGAAAAAGCATCTAACATATCAAATGTGCAACAACATTATCACCGCTAAGAAGAACCTAAAAATAAAGAATTACAACCTCTAACAATACTATAACTATAAGAGCTGCTAAAACAGGAAAACACAAACAAAATTGAGTTCAAATTATAATTTATTCAAGTAGTTGCATACCCTGACATTTTTCGGGGTTTGTTGATGATTTTAGAATCTCCTTACTGCAAAACAAAAAAAAATCCGAACAAAAAAAATCAGTTTTCAAACAAGATAAAACAACTTCAAGAATTGAACATAATTTGGTTTAAAGGAGGAGACTGTGACCTATGCAAGTGAAGATGGACCGGCTGCTTGTGTGTCTGCGAAGCAAGGAGAAGGGTGGTGACGGAAGAAGATAATATAACTAGGGCAGAAACCTATAAAACCCTAATTCTTAATTGACCTTCTTGTCCTTCAATTCTTTACTTGGGTTTGTACATGATACTGGTCAGGGCCTTAAAACTGGCCCAATATCGAGCCGAGAGGAGCCGGAATAAATTGGAAATCAAGATAGAGTTTGGTCCAATGAAATATAAATATAAATATATATAAAAGAAAAATAGTTAATAATAAAGATTAATTCTTTTTCTATTCAATTTGCGCAATCATCATTCTATATATTGACTCCGTCGAATGACGACCTCCGTCGGATTTTAGGATGTTTGTGAGTGTGATTAGAAAGTATTTTTTATTTAAAAATATATTAAAATAATATTTTTAACATTAATGTACTAAAATGATAAAAAATAATAATTTTTTTTTCAAAACTTGTTATTTTCATTTATTTTTTCAAAATAATATCAACTTTGATTTTTTAATGAAAAACAATTTGTCCCAAATTAATCAACGATCGCATAGAATTTATCCCGGATCAACCCGCATCTGTTATAAGCTTGGGAGACTGATCACTTTGTGGCTTGTCCTTGGTTGTTTCCTTACCTTTGTAAAAGGTTGCTGCCAATTTTCAATAAAACATTATAGAAGTTAAAACCTGTTCCTTCAACAAAACCAAATCCACGCAGCATGCAGGCATTTTTTTCTCTCCAAATCTCTGACAGCTAGAGAAATACAACTTGAGTCATCAGGGTTTATCACGAGACTGCATTGGTTGCTAACTAGCTGATGGATAACAAAAGGATGCTCCCAGAAGTTGTCCAAAAAGAACCCTGCACAGCTGTGAAATACCCCCAACACACATTGTCTTTGAAGGACAGCATGGTAATCCGGAGCTCAATAAAGCACCGTCACTATGCATGTCAATTGCAAAATTAGGAGGTTACCAGTACTATCTTCGATTCATTTCCTGAAAAATTGCTGTGTAAGCCTGCGGTCTGCAATATAACTGAATGCTTGTCGCATCTCAAACACCATGAGAAATAGGTAAATGTCGTGAGATAAAAGTGAAGTGATACAACTACCCACTTGGCTATACGAGATATTTATGGAACCATTCAATCATAGTTGACTACTAATGCAAGCCGTCGAGAATTGAAGTGCAGTTCTCTTACATTTTAACTCGGACCACAATCATCTTTAGAATGTGCTTGAACAATGAGATGATAATCTCAATAAGTAAAAAGATTTCAAAGCCAGTTTGCTACCACATCTGATTATTGCAGTAGGGGGTGCAGTGAGGGAGGGAGGGAGACCAGTGAAATGATAAAAAAAAAAAAAAAAGCAAAAAATTCCTCCGTGCTGGGAGATGGCACATTATTTAAAACATCAGACATCATCTGTCAGCCAGCATTGTGTTTGTGTAAACTAAAATGCAGTCTGTGATGCAGGATACTACAGTGATGTGATTATAACTAAGAACCATGGAAGAGCATGTGTAAGAAAACAATTCACATATGAAGGAAGCAGAGAGATACGGAAACTGATAGAGAAACAATCACTGAGAGAATAAACAGAAAAAGTAAGTTCTCCCCTATAGAAGAAATTAGTAGTCTGGAAAGCTGCACTAGCTGGCTGAGGATAAAGAAGAGAACTATAAATGTTGTATCTTCATTTAACAAAATGTTTCATGTTCACCATACTTCAGAAACTAAAGCAAGTAGATTGAGATCATATTCATAGATTAAATAGTTTGTTGAACATGTGTGTGTACAAGAAACTCTGGCGTCAGGCACCCACAACAAGCTGAAAGGATTTTTCTAATCTTCTTTTTTTGGATTTTTTTCATGATCATTGGGTATTTTGTCCATTCTCAACACCTAAACCATACAGCACACCAGCGTACTTTTCCAAGGAGCCGCTAAAGAAATTCTCTTTCAATTTCCTGAATGTACAAGCTGTAAGCAAGCTATCTGAACCTGCTTGATGGCTTATCCCAACTCTTTCCACCTCTAACAACTCTGCAAGCTTGTTCAACCCTCCATGAAGACTATTGCAAAACTTCATCAAATGCTTGATATCATAAAGAGTTGGAAAGTACATGTTGATCAAATTAAAGAACCCTGCTTGTGTATCCGGTAAGTTCTGGCAAGTCAACAGCTTAAGCAGGTACCCAAAATCATAACCACTATGAAAAGTCACCCAGTACACGTTATCATTCAACACAATCCCAGACGACATCAAGAGCTCACCAAATCTAACAGCATCAATACCGTTTTCATTGTTCTTCTTAAAGTCAATCCCGCTCTGGCGCAAAAGTTCAATCGAATCATTTGCAAAAACATCCTTGTTTACATTGAAGTCACGGAAATTAAACTGCCAAATGCAAAACTTATCCGTGCCACAAGTTGGTAAATTCCCCTGTTCATCTGAAAAGGTAAGACCCAATTGAATCAACTTCAACATATCCACATTATCCTTCAACGTTTGGTAATGATAGTCATTACTATTCTTAAAATTACCCACCGGACGCAACACAATGCCCGGAAATTCCGTGTCCATGGCAATATACGGGAAATCATCAACTATTTCACGGATACGCGAGAGTTCTTCTTCGAGATTGTCATTCCAGACCTCACGAATTAGAATAGAATCACCTTTTAGCAGCAAAGACATCACAGAATCAAACCCACAACAAAACTGCTTAATCCCTAATGTCTAATCAAACCAAACATTCAAGAGCAGCACCGAACCCTAACAAAACCTATCAGTCACCCAACACACAAAACCATATCTGCAGCAGAGTTTCAAAAAAAACAAAACCATATCAGCTTTGAACCCTAGAAGCCCATAAACAACAAAATAATCACAAATAAAGAAAGCAGGTACAGATATCTAAGCAAGTCAATGAGTAGCATAAAAAATGTAAAGAGATGGAATCTGACCTGGAATAAAAGAGACTTGAAGAATCTGATAGGAGATCCTCTAGAGAGAGAGAGACAAACATTGAGAGAGAGATAGAGAGAGTAATCAAATAAAAAGTTGTTAATTATAAAAGACGGAGAAGACAGGGGAAGAGATATTTTTCAATACAGTAATTTTGTCTGTTTGTTTTTTCTTATTTTCTTGTCATTTATTTTATTTTTATTTTCTGGTTTCAGACAGTTTCGAGGGAAAAGAGGCTTCCTTTTCCTCTCCACCTCGGCAACAACAGCATGGTGAGACTTTGAAATCAAGATTGGAAATCTACAGCTCCACTATAACTATACAAATTTATAACCTTCTCAAGAATATTAATATTTCAACCTAACAATGTTAAATAATTATATAAAATACAGACTTGTCATTGAAAACGAGGACTCCCCGGGTGAAGATGCTTCTCGACTACGGAAAAAATGAAAATATTTAAGGAAAAAAGAAAGTGGGATCAAGAATAATTGATAAAAATAAAAAATAGGATCTTGAATAAATGATTAAAAAAACAAATTGTACTTATTAATTGACATAAAAAAAAAGGGGATCAAGAAAAATTGATAAAAATAAAAAAATAAAAATTGATTAAAAAAAGTGTATGTATATACCCTTTAAAATAATTCACAAGTTGACAACAATATGAAAAACATGATAACCAAACACATAAAACTGTTTTTCATTAAACCGCAAACTCAACTATAATTTTAACCAAACACTTTAATTTCGGTTAATAACCGCATCTAAAAATAATTTTTCTAAAATCTAAACCACAAAAACAACCACAGTACGACAATGACAGACACGGCAGTACTGACACAAATTGCGAAACAGATCCGTGAAGAATGTGTTGTCAAACATATACAAGTTCCATGCTCTGATATACTCGCATAATTAACATCAAGGGGGTTGGAGAAAAGTCTATTCAAATTTAGGGCATGCCCCTTCATCATGTGAGGAGGAGAGGCGTGTCCTGATGAACTCGAACATATCCCATACCTTTTTGGACATTCCTCACCAGTCACAGGCTGTTCATCGATGGGCAAGTCAAGAAAAACAGCTATTTCTTGCAGTTTAGAAGTCATCCCATCTACTTAGAGACGAAAGTTTACCAGAGTCAGCAAAAAATATAACTTGAACACAATGTTAGAAGGTGTGTGAACATCGCCTACATATATTTTCTTGTTCTGCACAAATTCTGTCAACTCTCCATTGACGATGTTTGGTTTGGTGTGTTCTTGTCTATTGCATTTAAGGGTTTTCTTTTAAAACCTCTGCAGCTCACATTTACTCTAAAAACACAAAACAACAAGCTCAAACAGATCAAGGGCTGGTTTGGTTCGCAGAGAAGGTAGGGGTACTCTCGATGGACTCGAAGAGAAGAGGACAGAACAAGTTGACTCGGTGATTTATTTGTAGTGGATACACATAATGGTGTAGGACAAAATGATACAAAATTTTGACCTTATATTTGATCCCACCAATATAGCAATTATTTGATAATAGAAAACCAGAAGAAAAGGATAGGCGGGGCACTCTTTTCACCCCGAGAAACATTTCTGGTTTATGCATTCATTTAGCCATGAACTTTGAGAAATCTTTCACCAACCTAGTCTATTGGTCTACAAAAGCTTTAAATGTAAAAGTAGATGGGAACTGTTCATCTAGGAAATGATAGAAATTTGAACCATTTGGGTTGTGATACTATTGCCTAGCTAGCTAGTACAGAGGGCACTATAAAAGGCATTAGTCCCTTCTGCACTTATGTATGGGTCGAGAATCATCAATGGAAGATGAAGCAGTAAAACGCATAAACTCGTATTTCGAAAAACGTTAGTATTAATTTCGGAAAATTGTATAATTATTCAAAAACATCATAGAAACTGTGGGAAATTTCTATCATTCACATTAAAAAAAGGCATTCTGAGAGTGCAAGTCTTGCCAGGAATCATCTATATCACCTCAGAATAAGCTATTCATAGATTATATATACAGCGATTGCATGCTTGTATATGGAACTGTAATCATCAAATTGACGACACAAGGAACAAGGCAAAACAGAAAGTCTGAGATGAAAAAAGATTCAGAAAGAGAGGAAAGCCACATGTTCTTGTATGAAAAGGCTAATTTTGTTCTTGTATGAAAAGGCTAATTTAATTATTTCACCCTATTTGTTTTCTTAATTTCCCTTCTTAAGGTTTTCTTTACACGGTTCCTCCTATAATTTTGAAATGTCCCACTTCATCAAAAACAGTATAAGCCAAGGTTCCAGTCGTTGTTCTGTTTTTTCTATTGGAACGGAACGTTTCGGTTTCAGAGTGTTTTGGCGTATCGTTTTAAGATTGTACTGTTCATATATAATTAATTATATATATACATGAAAAAATTAAAATATTAATTTAACAAGTATAATTAAAATTTAAGATAAATTAACTTTAAATTATACAATACAAACACAAAGTCAAACAAACATAATCTCAAAATTAGAAATGCAATCACAAGTTAATCAAAATAAAGAGGATTTTAAGGCCAAAACGGCACACCCAGAACGGTACCGAGACATTTCAGGCGGTATTTCCGGGACGGGTCGGAATTAAAACCGAGACGAAAACGACGCCGTTTTGTCTCGGTTTTTTTAACGGCACGGAATATTCCGGCCGGAACAGTATTGACAACCCTGGTATAAGCTTTTATTCCAAGCCATAAAAACCTCTCATTAGCTATAGAACCACGCATTCCAAGCCATAAAACAACACCCCACCACAGGTTCAATTTTAGAGAGTACAGGCGTTGCCTCGCATTTAGGAGGTGAATCAGAAGTTTTCTCTTACTTGATCCATCCTTACGTGTGTGAGTTCACTTTATTTCCTTTGTTGGTTACTATCTCGTCTCAAGTTTTATTATATAAACATTTGATTAAAGTTTTGTTTTTTCAATGTGTAATAGTAAATCCTATATATACTCTTTACACTTAAAAGATTCCTTGTGTTTTACCAATGTAAAATATTCTTTTGAAATACCTTTTATAACAAGTTTACCATGAAGAACAGCTTAAATCCAGCAATAAGAAATAATCGTTTACTGGTATAATTGATATATCAGTGACTCAGTGAATTTTTAATTGTTCCTTGATTGTCACATCAAAGATTCCAGAGCATCACTGGATCCACTTCTTAATTAATTAGTAGGATTGCCATAATTTATTTTTCGTCTACAACTAGCTGTTCTTTCATCAACACAGCCAACCAATTAAGCAATATTCTGCTCAGTTTTACTCCCCAGCACTGCTAGCAGCAGCAGGAAGTCTGTTGCTTAAATTTATTCATCAAAGAAAATTACTGCTGCGTAGAAAATTCAGAACATTAAACAAAGCTACTAGAGGGAAACAGGTTTTGTCTTCTATAAGCTACTTAACTGGTAGGTTCGGAAGAGATTAAGATATTGGGGTCGTGCCAACTGTTGTTGACGAATGTTAGCATGGTTGGCTAATTAATATATAGATCCGATCTGCAACAATTTCAAGGCAGACACAGAGTCTAACAAGAAGCTCACAGAGTGGCCTAATCTTGTCTATAATTGAGTGAAGACAATGAGTATAAAAATCCAAGTGGAAAGGACAGGAAATCAGTGATTCATGTCTCATGTTATAGGCCTCTTTCTCTAAGTTTCTCCACATTCAGGACTGCCGTCCACTTCCAAAGGCTACCAACCTCCCATCTCCAGCAGTTCCATCCACTAGCTGTTGTTTCTCTCTCTCTCTCTCTCTCTCTCTCTCTCTCTCTCTCTCTCTCTCTCTCTCTAGGGATTCTCCAAGTCAACTCTTCTTCTCTGTTTTTGTACTATCAGTTATCGCACTCCCTTCAAAACATAGAGAAGCAATTGCAGATTCCGAGTATTTAGCCTCTAATTAGTTTGCACTTACTATATAGTGTAGTATTTATACAGCGTTTTGACTGTTTTTGCTAATTTAGCAAGAGTTATGGACAGTGAAGAGGTTCCATCAGCTCCTTCAACTCCAGCAACACCAGGGACTCCCGGTGCTCCTCTCTTTGGTGGGTTTAAGGGGGAGAGAGGCGTTCACGGCAGAAAATCTCTATTGAGAAGTTGCAAGTGTTTCGGTGTTGAAGAATGGGCCATGGAAGAAGGAAGATTACCTCCTGTCTCTTGCTCTTTGCCCCCTCCTCCCGTCTCACTTGCTAGAAAGGTGAGAATGTGTTTGTGGATAAGTTTTTATGATAAACTTCTTAGGAAAGTTCCGAAATTAATTAAGAAAACTGTAATTGAATCGATGTTCCATTTAGTGTTAATTATTCGTTTGAACTGATGCAAGAACATGCAGTTGGGAGCTGAGTTCACGGGAACTCTTATACTGATCTTCGCCGGGACAGCCACGGCCATTGTTAACCAGAAAACGCAAGGTTCAGAAACTCTCATCGGCCTTGCCGCCTCTTCCGGACTAGCTGCGATGATCGTTATATTATCGACCGGCCACATCTCTGGAGCTCATCTCAACCCATCCATTACCATTGCCTTCGCTGCCTTGAAACACTTCCCATGGAAACATGTACAAGAAAACACGCTCTTGAATTAATGATTTACGTCCTTAATTCAGCAATTTCTGGATTAATATTAACGTGGATTTCTTTTGAACAGGTGCCACTCTATATTGGGGCACAAGTTCTGGCATCGCTATGCGCTGCATTTGCGCTGAAGGGGATATTTCACCCTATGATGGGAGGGGGAGTCACAGTTCCTTCAGGGGGACATGGTCAAGCTTTTGCTTTGGAGTTCATTATTAGCTTCATTCTCATGTTTGTTGTCACTGCTGTGGCCACCGACACAAGAGCTGTAAGTACTTGCTAACTTATCTCGAGTTTGCAAACCCCTTTCCACTAAACATTTCAAAGGACACAGCACATAGCAGTTTTCAGATTCATGAATTCCTTTACAATGAAAGACTATTTAATTATAGATTCTTTTAAGCATAGTTATTAAATCCAGTTTAGAGTTAAACCCATCCAAGGAGCCAGGTATCGAATCACTTGGGATAACCCGGTTAAACCTAGAAAACCCAGAAAACAATTGTTTCATGTTTTAATATCTTACATGAAATTTTTTTTAAAAAAAATGAGTATAGACTATGTAAGAAAAATGAGTATAGACTATAAAAAATTATTTTGGTAAATATTCGTAAACTAATTATATATTTTTGATTTAATAAATACATACAGATGACCCACCCGTTGCAATCTGGGTGTACCCCAGTTACATCGGGTCACCCGTGTTTTGGGTTGGCCTGGCAGATCACCCGAGTTTGAGAAGCCAATTGCATGCCCAAGTTTTACATATTGAAACTCGGACAAGGCCCGGTCAACCCCTCAGGCAGGTTCATAACAATGGTTTCGAGGCAGTTTATCAAAAGCATTAAAGTATCCTCCCTCCCTCCCTCTCTAAACTCTTTCCCCCCCTTCAAAATCACTTCACAGAGGACAGGCAGACCTTGTAAATTTTTCCAAGAAGTCAATAAAAATATCCCCTTCGCAAATAGAAAGACAAGAGTCAAACAAGATGGTTGGCTCCCTGCAACCCCCCCATCTTCCCATGAATAAATAATACCAATAGTAACATTGATTAATAGAACCAATAGCCCTAGAATGGATCAAGATCAATTTTATATTTATGTACAGAAATAAAAAAATGCACAGATTTATCACTTTCCTTCTCTCCTTGTCTCCCACATAAATGTGTATCTTAAGTTGTGTTCTTTTTCTTGTCCAATATTTTATATTATACAAAAAGCACAGCACTGATACAATGGTAATGCGGGATGGATCAAGCATACATAAAATATCCTATCCATAGTAGTTCAAAAGAAGAAAAGCAACCTCCCAATGTTTTATATAATCACAAATGCACACAACACATTGAAATAGATACATAAATTGTTAAACTTGGCAGGGGTGACAATATTTATGGCCATGTGCAGGTGGGGGAGCTGGCGGGAATAGCGGTAGGGGCTACTGTCATGCTAAACATACTCATAGCCGGGTATGTCTCTACTAAACTCTTCAATAATTTTTGTACTGTTAATATGATTTGGGAATTGGGAGAGTCCAAAAATTATCATGAGAAAAAAGCAGTGAGGTCAAAACACTGTAAAGATGAATATTTAAGCACTGTAGTTAGCAACAGCTTGAAGATTTACGAAATAGAACAAATCCAAGAAAGCTATTGAGTCAAAAACTATTCCAGTTCAGGTATTGACAAACCCTTCCATGGAAGCTGATGCAAGAGACATGACAATTAGCATAATTTTTTGTGGTTCAGAACCTATAAAGATCGTTCCCATTTGTCAAAATTGAAAATATTCTATGATTCAGGCCATTCTTCTCCATGTTTATGACAGTTGGCGTCAAGTAAAATATTAACTATATCAAGATAGCAAAAGAAAAAAGATTCTCTGTTTTCTTGAGCATAAAGTAGTTAACAGTAAATGGAGCTCTTCTTTTATACATTTAAGTTTAATGCCAAAGGAAAAAAATACTACATAAATCAAAATATCTAAACATCATTAGCATATTGGACTGTCTTCTTTCATCCGTGCAGGGAAACAACAGGGGCATCAATGAACCCAGTCAGAACATTAGGACCAGCTATTGCTGCTAATAACTATACAGCAATATGGGTTTACCTCACTGCCCCGATCCTTGGGGCATTGTGTGGAGCAGGAACTTACTCTGCTGTCAAGCTGCCTGAGGAAGATGGTGATGCTAATGAAAAAACATCAGCTACGAGAAGCTTCAGGAGGTGATTATTCAACATGATCAACAAGCCTACACAAATAAGCCCAAAATGCTGTTAGATGAAGTGCAGATGAAGAAAACAAGATGAAGCTACTGCACATTGCATTCTAGTGGGTCTATACATAAAATTAAGATGAAATGTGAATATGCTGGCTTTTACCAACGTATATGACGAAATTACTTCGTGGTGCTAACTATCTCAGTTGGAAGTGATATAAAGTTATCTTGAAAGACATGCTAGATTGTGCACACACTTGAGATGGAGAGGTTAAATGAGAGGGAGGGTTATTGCCATTATTTAACCTACACAAAAAGAAAGGGTCTGCCCTTTGCCTTCAATTATGACAGCAAATTCTGTAATAAAATGGGCTAAGAAACACAACTTGAGTGCTTCAAAACGAAGTCATTTCATTCTCTCCTTTCTGATTTTCCTTTTCCATACTAGTTATCCAATGCCCATATCATATAGCTGCCTAGCCACTCTTCTTTGTACACTCCCTCCCTTAGAAGTAGATATACACAAAGAGTTGAAAAAACAATTTAACTCACGTTTTGAAGCCAGAAGATTCTAAAGGACAACACTACTTGATTCAAGAGAGCCAACTTTTCTCCTCACAACTTTCCAATAATCACAATCAAATGGAGTTCACCAAGATAGCAGTAAACCCAATACAAAAGCATAAAAGAAAGGTGCTAGTGCTGAACAATGCAGAACTTCTATTTATATCAACGTGGAATGTAGCAGTACATTCCTGAATCCTGATGTCATAAAAAACTAAAAGATCTAAACTTTTGAGGCACAGGATAGGAAAACTGACCTCAAGCAATCTTCTTTTCTTCCCCCTAAGACAGATAATAATTCAAAACCCAAGTCTTTGCTTTCTTTTTCTTGACTTTCTCAGCAACCAAACAAAACCAGTTTTGTTTCCAAATAAAAATCCCCACAAGCAACTCAGCCGCAACTGGCCATCAAAGAGGCAAAACCCTCCGGGTCTGACCCGATCCCGAATCGGATCCATGGGAGTTTTTACTTTTAAACATGGAGAGAGCTGCAACAGCAATCAATACGCCGATGATATCGGCTACAGCGTCCTTCGAAGAGGCGCCAGCGGAGGGAAAGAGGCCAATTTGGTCGGCTGCCTCCTTGGCGGCGCCGGCGAAGAGGGAGAGAATAGCACCGACCCGAATAGAGTGGCGCTTGAGAAATGGGTAGCGGGTGAGGGAGGCTAGCTTGGAGAAAAGGAGGGTTAGAGAGAGACAAAAGAGGACATGGTATAGCTTATCTGGGGCTAGCCATGGGTCTTCATTGTTGTCGCCCATTTGTAAGGTTTCAGGTTGGCTTTGAAAGAATAGGAAAGAAATGGTGATATGTTTGAACCTCTTCTCCTTTTATAGCCATGGAAGATTTTAATTTTCTCATCATCATTATTTTCTCTAACCATTTAGTACTTTGCAATTTCTCAAAATTGGTTGGCTGTAATTATTTTGAATACTTAGATGTAACATGAAGTATTAAGAATATGTTTTACCTTATTCATAATGTTTTATATTCTTATTTTTTACAATATATTATTTTAAGTGTACATTGAGTTCTTAAATAGATATTTAAAATACTTATACATGTCCATTTAATAATTTATAAGTCGATGAAGAAATTTTTTTCTTCCTTTCAAAACAGCATAGTTTTAATTTATGACCGAATTTTACAGCTGTCGACTCAGTTTTTTCTGTCCTTTTTGCTGCAAGATTATTACACCATGAGAATGTTCTCATCTCTCGGTAAAATATGGGGATACGGAACTCCGTAGACTGCAGATGAGTTTTGGATAACTTGATGGTTTATATTTCGTGAGGAAATGACATAAAAGACATCCACTTCACCACCACCACCAAGATGATCATCGAACTCAATTGGGATTTTAAAAGCACAGTTATAGGAAAAGGAAACAAGATGATGATTGCGCTAATGGCAGCAACAAGTAGAAGTTGTCAAGATTTGAACCGAATATTTGCCTCATGGCTACAGAAAACTCACAGCACCAAAGCTCAAGGCCTACATGTAAAACACAACTAAATTAGTGCACTCCATCTACACTGTTTGCATGCTTAAAATTCACTCTTTTCATCCACAAACACAATAGTAAACGCACTATTAATGCTCTGACCTCGACTAGATCAAGCTATTGAGTTTCTTTTCTGAGTTGGATGCTCAAATGCAGATTCAATTGATGTCTCAAGGTAAGCTCAACCATCTCTTCATGAATGATAGACATGATGAACCACAGCTTATCTGGTAACCCTTGCTGATCCAAGGCTGTGTACCAGGTCTATGAAAGTAAATGACAATATAATTTCCCGGTTTCAGACAGATCATATTCATCATTTTCGTCTACACAAACTTTCTATTGACCTTTACAAGGCATATCATTAATGCTACAGGGTGATATTACAAAGCATTAACCACTACGATGTCAATATAGACTTGGACAAAAAACACAACCCTCCTTAATCCAATTTAGAGCCAATAAAAAATAAAAAAATAGGGTTGTCTCCCCACAAGCAACTTCCAAGCACACGCACGAAGAAATTCTTACTTGGTCATCCAGTAAATAAAAATAAGAAAAGTGCATACGGAAGCAACCAGGGAAAGTATGATGGTATCCATGGACTTTCTCCTCTTTATTGCTGACAGAATTTGATTTACCTGCAAAGTTAAGTTGAAGTTTATCAATTATTGCAAGTACATACATGTAAGTTTTTATGAAAGTTGAAGTCATGGAAAATAGATCGTTTCACAAGGGGAGGGGAAACAATAGCAAACAGAAATCATAGCAGAACAATGGCTAAGAAACTAGAAGGGAGTTGAAGTTGGAACAAGATAATTAGGTTTAGAGTTCATAAGCAACCACTAAAACCTGAACAGATTGAAAGCAACCACTAAAAGAGGAGGAGGAGGAGGAGGAGAGTCCTTGAAAATAAACCTAGTAGCCTATTTATACTTGGTTAGAATCATAACCTCTACCTATATGTCACATGCTAATCGCATGACAGCTAAGACTCTCTTAAATTAAATGAGAACACAAACTATAAGGAAATTACTAAAAAGCTCCTGCGTCAGTTAAGAAACCACCTTAAAGTGATGTCATCTTGTTTATTCTAGCATGCTAATGGAGCCCTTTCCATTACAAAAGATGCCATCAAAAGACATTGTTTTAACAATTGTTTATTTGACAGCAGTATTCAGCAACCAACCTTCTATCAAGCGTCTCAACTTGTTTTACACCATTTATGGGCTATAGAATGCAAAAGGTAACAAGCCTGTTTAAGGTTTCCTTTATGAGATTCTAGACATTGCTTCACTCAGCAATCAAGAAATATTTAAAAAGATTATAAGTCACATGAGCTAAATTTTGCATACCGTTGGGAGGCGGCTGCTAACATTACTGAGCTTTGAATTAATTCCTCCAAAAGCTGAACGTTGAACAACAAGTGAACCAAGAGTTGCCTGAGCTTGTGAAATCACATTATCCATCTACAGCATCAGGAAAAAAGGAACTTTAACAAAAAGCACAAGCACAAGTTGCGAATACCAGTCATGGCTGAAATTTCCTTCTTTAGATTATTATCATTATTATTGTTATTGTTATTATTGTTTTGCATAAAAACACACTGTAGATCACGTATGCATGTTGACATGAAGCAAGCATCAGAATTGGAGAAAAAGTCTTGGAAGCACTTAAAGTGCTTGGGACAGCATGAGAGGGAAACCATACAACAGTTCCAAACATAGACTGAATGTTTCAAAGTTTCTATGATTTTAAATGTATCATGCCAAGTGTTTCATTGCAATAGAAAAGGAGATGTATAATAGATTGAGGATGTGGAAGTCCACACACCCATATAAATTTGTGATAACACACACATTACCGCAAAAAGAAAAGCCCAATGGCATGTACCTGACCGGTATTTCGGCTAATGGATACATGCTCTCTGAGAAGAGCTTGGTCTGCTGAACCAACACCATCTTCCAAATCTAATCTTGTTCGATCAAACTCTCTAAAATCCTCCAGAAGCAAAGCATGTTCTTGCTTAGCTCTCATGCCAGAACGGAGACGGTGAAACTCCTGCACTTAATCATGAATAATTCCAAATTAGTTAAAATCAAAATAATCCACTGCTATGCAAAAGATTACACATTTCCCTGTGGTGACTCTTTTATTTTTTGTGAAGGGGGGCATTTGGTTGAACGTGTAGAAGCCAGAGAAGAAGAAGTTGAGTGGGAATTAAGAAAGAAGATTGCCATAATCACCTCCATTTTTTAGTTTTTTATCCATCAATTTCAACTCCAAAGCAAGAAAAGCATAATAAAAAAAGGCGTTATGTTTCTGTTTATTCTAGCAAAGGTGAAATGGACTACAATTGTTCAATTGGAAACCAAATAATTCATCAGCTTATTAACAGGCTAGTGAATGTGAGCATGAGCTGAAATAATAAATCCATCATTATTTCCCAAATTCAAAACTATTTGTTAAACATTTCAGCTTATTAACATTTCCATGTGATACCCGAAAAATTCTAAGTTATCTCCATCAGTAACAAACTAACATAATACCTCCTTTTGTAGGTATTCTTGGTTTTCCAATGATTAAGAGCTATAAAGCCTGATTGTTTAATTTCATTTGTAGTGAAATTAAACAATAAAGAGAAAATCCATCATCAGAAAAGAGAAAAAATAAGCAAAAGAATTAATCTCGGCTTCAAGAGATGTTTGCCTCATGCAGGGTCAACTTCAATAAAGAAACTCGAGATATTTGAGGACCATGAGCAATAGCTCACAGATTGACTGCAAGGCTGTTGTACCTGAGTAAGATCTTGAAGAATTTCCTGATGCCGAGTCAAGGTGTGAGAAACCATTTCTGATCCTCCAGATAACACCCATGCTTGCATCTGTGAATCTACTTGTTGGAGCTGTTTTAATAGTCGGTCTATCCCAGATTCAAGATCATTCTCTGGAGAATCAACTTTAGTAGAACCCTTTGAGGATGCCAGTTTACGATATAAGTTCATCTGCTCATCTAACTGAGCTTCGAGTTTCCTTGCCTACAATAATATCTCAGAATATCATTTACAAAGAGATCCAAAACTTTAGCCAGCAAAAATTAATATCAAGCAGAAAGTATAAGAAAAAAACATGGATTAATAACAAATGAACTTGTAAGGCAACCATGATAACTCCCTGTTTGATGACATGAAAGGATATTAGGAAAGATAACCAGGACTCCTTAAATTCTAAGTTCAGTTGGACTTTGACCTCTCTAACAACTTTGTTCCTGAGGTTTATGTACGGTTGTGGTTTGACCATCAGGAATGTTGTTAAATGCAGACGTGACTACTTCTAGTTTAGGAGGTAATACTATATATTTAACACTACCATTATGAAGAAATCATAAATATATGTTATGCAGCACTGGATCTGAAAGGTTTTGGTAATATATTTTTATCCCTGAAAAAAACATAATTTGAATAAAAGTAATCTCATTATCAAACCATCTCTTGACATTAAATAGATACATTCATACATTTCTTGATGGTCTCAACTATCCAAACAGAAAGAAACTCAATTCTCCAAAACCCATGGCATAATACGAGCATCACCAATGTCAAGGTTAAAGCTATCCATGGCAGGGTCTTCAAGACTTCAGGAAACCCACGGCAAACAGCCTCAAGGCATCATCACCCAAAAGCAATATCCCTAGTTCCCTAGAAATAATCCCCTTCATCATTCAAGAAGGTGAGCATCCATTAATTTTCAGTACATGAATCTTTCATAGCATATCATTTGAAGACGTCTAAATAATTGAAACCAACCAAGCCTCTCGATAACAGATTAACGTGTTTCCAGAACAATCCACCAGGGGCATGATGAAAAAGAGTTTGCGATCTGCAAAGCAGATCTCGAGTTCAAGTCAGGGCGTGCATCCCTTGTCAGAGCCTGGGACAGCTGGGATTTTACTCGCTTACCTTGGCCTACAAAGTGCGTTTTCTAGGGGATGGGGTTTCCTCGCATCCAAAAAAAAAAAAAAGTGTTCCAGAACCTGTCCAGTTGGCCTTATTCATTCACATATATTCCAGCCCCGCATTACCCTTCTCCCGAAACAAAATCAACTCCACCGTATAAATTCTCATTCAAAATAAGTTGGTTTCAATCAGCTCGAAAAATCTCTCATTCCATTCAATTGTAGATCCAAACTAGACTATTTCTTAGAAAATCAATGTGAAACCAAAAAATTTCCTCTTCATCTACGCAATTATATTAGATCACATGGTACTCCTCTATAGCATTTTAGCATATGCATCCTGACAACATTCTCTCATTTTCATTTTTTTCGGGCCCTTCTATAGAAAGACCATAATGACCTTGCTGAATTTCTTCTGGCGTCTAGTAAAGCAAACCAATTCTACACATATACATAATACTTCTCAAGCGAAAGTATGAAGATAGCGAAATTAAGACAAATAAAAATCGAAACTTTCGATTCAAATGTCTAACATAATAATAAAAAATAGAAATCAGGAACCCAAACAGAAGAAGTAATCAGAGAGAGAAAGAAATGATGAAGCAACCTGTTTGCGTAGAGCGTCCCATGAAGAAGTAGCAGTCACTTCCATTGCAGATCTCTCTCAAATTCGTTTCAATTTCCTTCTCTGTTATTTAATGACGATCGTAAATGAGGATTTTGAGAAAGGAATTTGTGGAATCAATGATTGATAGTAAGAATTCGGTTCGATCGATCGATCGATTACAAATAATAATAAGAAGAAGAAGATAAGATTTGGGGTTTGTTTGGAGACAAAGACAGGTCGTCTACCGCTCGCTCGCTCGCTCCTCCGTCTCAGCGGCAATTTCGTGTGAGACGGTGATTACTTCTATCTGCTTAACTCCCAATTCTGCTGTTGTTTATGGTACTCTATTCCTGTTCTCATTTTAACTTCTTTTTTTAAAATATAAATATAAATATAATTATTATTTTAAATTAACCCCTTTTCTATCCATTTTGTTTGACTTTTCCATGAAAAAAACAGAGGAACCCCCCCGGTATTAAACACAAGAACATCAAAACCATGCCCACCTCTCCAAGGAAACAGGGCAAATCAATCTAGTTAAGGAAAGATTATGTCTTCTTCGACTACATTATATGTAAAAAAAATTGTATATTACAGGGGTTGTACTAGTCTAGATGGAGCAAAACATACATTAAAATATGAACCAAGACGAAGGGGTGCTTGGTTGTAGAGGTCAACCGCTGTCAAAGAGAAAATAGGCTGTTATCAATGAAAAGAACTCCTGGAGAACAGTGATATATGCTCAACAAAAGGCTTTTATTCCTTTTTTTAGCCCTGCAATGAATCAATTTTTTTTGTGCCCAGATCAGATTTTATTGCCGGGGCTGTACAAAATCAACAGATCAACTTATATTCTGAGTTAGTTGGCAAAATTTGGAACACAACTGCTATGCAGAACCTGTCGGATGTTACAACAGTGGCCACGAAGTTGGTGGGAAACCCAGCTGGCCCACTATCTAACAGCTCTCCATCAAGAACTCTTAACTGCACGATGTCAGATGCTGTTAAGATGGCATAGCTTTAGCTGCGGGACAATTGCGGCCTTAATTTGGTGCAACTGACTAATTATTATCCAATCTAAAATGCATCTGCGGTTGCAAGTGTCAGTTGACTTTCTTTCTGTTATCATAGTTAGCTGACAGTCTTCTTGCCCATGAGCTCTTATTTGGTGACCAAGAAAGTGGAAACCCAAGAATGGCACAATTTCTTAAATTCAGAAGGGCGATAGCAATATCCTCCTCAAAATCTTTAAAATGCTCAAGTATTCGTGACTCGGCTTCTTCCTTGTCTTCAGAAAGGATCAAATCCTCAAGTTCTGCCTTCTTTTCTTCCAGAACACAATCTTCTAGGCTAATCATCCGCATGCTCAAAACTTGCAATGCTTCCATGGCCATATTATGAAAACCACAATACACATAGGCGGAGAACACATTGTGGCAGGTTGTAGTATCAGGCTGAATTTTCTCCCGGTACATCTGCTCAACAATAAGCTCTATAATATCGATCCTTCCCTAAATGTTCAAGGAAAAAACAATACTTAGTTGCTTGGCATAAGGATTTTTTTTAGCGATAAAAAGAAGGCAAGGCAAGGCACAGGCATCATGCCAGTGACATAGTACATTCTAGTTGTCAATTTTTTTATGTCTGAGTTTGGTGTGTGGGGCGCGCGATAATATACCTTATCTTTTGCTATATGAAGAACAGGATTATATAGCAGTACATCAAGTTTAATCTCTTCCGAGTGCCCTTGATCCAAAAGATTCAATGCTTCATCAAAATTTTCATCTTGCAACAAAATCTGAAAGAAAATAAGAAAACAGTCATTGACTAGCACGAAGCCAGTTATAAGTTAGTACTTGGCAGCACTATACTCTCAAAAAACATTATAAAAAATCAGCAGTGCCAAAACCAAACTTTCATAATTTATAGCCCAGGATAACCCATGGCACATGCAATCATGCACAAGTAAATACCAAGTATCATCTCTTACTTTTTCATGTTCTCGAATCCTTGGACCAAATAAGATATAGGGCAGGAAATCAAGATATGTACCATTTTTATGGATAATCATTTCCTATCTTGTTCTATAACCTTTGGAGACTTAGCCCTGGTGGTAAGTGGGTTTACTCCCCATGTTATCATCATGGATTCAAATTCTAAGGGATACTGCAAGAAAGTAATTCCATGTGGATGCACCAATCCTGGTATGGATGGTTTGTTTAGTACCCAACCAGAGACTGGGAGTGACCTGGTCCTGCT
Organism: Salix arbutifolia; assembly: GCA_025169955.1. NCBI lineage: Eukaryota > Viridiplantae > Streptophyta > Magnoliopsida > Malpighiales > Salicaceae > Salix > Salix arbutifolia. Next base: position 3,059,139 of record CM045902.1, read on the forward strand.
TCATGGATTCATGGAAGCTGTCTCAAGAATATCCTTACTATTAAAACCCAAAAAATAGTGAGCTGTAAAGGCATGACAAGAGCTAGAGGCAGGACCTCTTGGAAGGAACACTTGATAAAAGAAACAGTCATATCTCATAAGCCTGGCATAATTAAAACATGATTGTAGCCATGAAGGTACGACAAGCAAGAACATAAAGGTGCAGCACCCTTCATTTATGTGCAAAATTTCTGCATTATATTTCAGCATAAATGATGTATTGATGTTAACAAGCAATTAAGTGCAGGGAGAGTTGGTAGGCCAACTACTTGCATGTAGAAATTTGGAAATTTTGTAAAGCATGTACATGGATAAGTTTCAGGCATATTAGAAGCAGAAACTTGGTACTACGCACATTTCTGTTTCTATTAAATCTTTAAGGCAGCAACATTTTGTGGAATATTAATTAAGATGGCACATGAGCAGAGAGCAAGTGCATATACCTTTATGAGAACAGTGTACCCCACTGTCTGTAGATAAAACCCAGAACGCAACATCATGGAAACCAATGCACAGGCAGATTTATAGCATCTTATAGTGCGACAACAATCAATCATTATACAGTAAGTTGCAGCATTTGTCTCGAGACCACTTGCTTTCATATGTTTGAATAGTGCAATTGCCATTCGACACTGCATGTTAACCAGAAACATAACTTGTAGCATAAGGCAGGAGAATGGACCCACAGGTCATCAATTAGCAGTGGAAATTCATAACACACAAGCAGAACCACTTACTTCCTCAGCCTCAACTAGTGAGTGCAGCACTGAATTATAAAGAGGTATTCCCAGATGCCTGTTAGTATGATAGAAAAGATCTTCTGCCACACATAAATATTGCATTAGCTCTCTCATCATCCCTTCTTTTCCAAGAGCTTTCAACTGGAGACGTCCAAAGAAGAATCAATGTTATAGACTATATTTTATGCCACAAAACTTAAACTTTTAACCAGGACAGTTTCAGTTCAAAATGCAAGGGCAAACAGAGGTGCACCACATGGATAAATGGAAGTTAATACCAGAACAATTCAAGAGCCAGAGATCAACATTTTCCATTGCCAGGAAAAATGTGCTTCAATAAGATCATGTTAATTTTGTCAAATGGCTAGTTGGATGATCCAGATATAATAAAATCAGAAGCGGTTGAAAGAGGAATCCTATAGCACAGAACAAGAATTCCAAGCACCACACCATTACCCCATCCACCAGATTTGATGTGCTACTTCATTAGAAAGTCTGTGAATATAATAACTATAGCCTTAAAGCATTCAAATCTTGCTGCCATACCATGCCATGGAATCAGAGTACATGGAATTGCAACAGTCAATTTTTTATCATCAATTGCACGAGTGCAGTTCCCTCTCAAAGCAGCATCAATGGAATTCACCACAGTAAGAAGGTATCAAGCAGGGAACCACGTTTTCTAATAAAAAACAATCTTCCAACACATATGCCAATAAACTAAAATAAAAATGCAGCATTAGTTATTCTGCTTTCCTACTATACCATTCATTTCAACTGAACTTTTACAAACAATCATTTATAGAAAGGTATCTTCTGAGAAGTTAAAAAAACAGATAGGGATGCACACCATTTATTAACCATTCTCAATTTTTGAGCATGGTTTAAGACACCCTTTGTGGAACTAAGGCCAAAGCTAGTGATCAACTAGAAAAAATGTTATATTCCAAGCAATTATTTCTTGACATCTAAATGCCCATGTAAAAGATTAAAAAAACAAGTGTGCAGCACAGAATTACCAAGTTCTTCATTGATTCCTGACTGTGCTGGACACCATTTTTCGCCATATCCTTCTCTATAGCCTTTATTCGTTTAGCAGAGTCTACACGTGACAACATATCACCATCCTCATATGGAGCATTTGTATTACCAACTAATGAAAACAGTTGCTGATATGTCCTGATATCTGGCTGAATCTTTAATTTTTTCATTTTAGCCAACATCCTCAAAGCACGCTCAGGTTGATCCTGCAAAATTAACAGATTGAATTTTTCTACTGAAATGAGATCATTCAAATGGAGTACTTGAATGCATCAATTGAGTGATTTGACAAGACAAGTTCTGTCAAGAAAACTACAAGTTTTCAAAAACCACTAACAATAACACGGTACTGTCACTCGCTAATACAAAGTCTTACTTGATATTCTCTGGAGCATAACAAGTAAAGATGATTTGTAATCACCAATCAGTACTACAATTCAACATTCACAATTTCAATTAATCAAAGAGGAAAGTGAGGGTACTCTCTATCTTTCATTATAAAAAGAAATATATTTCCACATAGTCATGCAAAATTTCTCACTAAAGTGAAATAGAGAGAGAGAGAGAGAGAGAGAGAACAAGTCCAGTGTGAAGTATCAGATTGGAGCAGGTGTTTAGCTCACCATTGCATCGCATGCTTCAAGAAATGAGTTATAAGGATACGGATATGGACAGTTGGTAATTTGACCCAACAGAACCTCTGCCAAATCCAGTTCCAATGCTTTGCTGCATGCCACTGAAATGGTTGCGAGGGTTGGATCATGTGGCTTCAAATTCTTCTGTTGCATTGTTTTTAACTGTGGGGAACAAAACTACTTTATCGATTCAAGAAAAGAAAGTCCATGTATCATGAGAGAGGTGTTCGGAATTTAGTTAAATAAATGACCAAAGAGTAAAAGTATTACCACTTCCATGCCTTGCCTGAAATGTCTCTTAGAAACAGCTCTAGCAAACCCATTATATGTATGGCTTGAAGGTAGCAAGCCAATATTTTCCATCTACACAGGAATGGGAAAAATAATTTGAGCACAAGAAAAGAATGCTATCAGTAATAAAGTACTAAAGTGTGGTCAAAACTGCACAAGCAATCTTAACAAGAAAATAAAATAATATATATATATAGCAGAAACAAGTAACAAAAACATATAATATCAATATTGATGAACAGAGAAGATAACAGCCTCCTTGTATAGAGATGCCTAAACCACATTGCAGTTTTCAGGTATTATGATAAATTATTTTTGAAGTGCATTGATAGATGATTTCCAGCAGAATTTGAGCTAACTGTACATAAACCCATGATAATTATAGTATTCAACTGCAATTGCTGTGATGAACGAGAATATTCCAGAGTAAGAGAATCGTTATTCAGCGGCCATATTCTTCCCATTTTAATGAATAAAGAATAACTAGAAGTAAGCACAGGGAATGCTAAAGTACAAAGGAGATCATATGACAACCACATTCAACAATCAGAAGCTTAACAAAAAATGCAAAACCTGTAACATTAACTGCTTTGCCAATCCAGGTTTTTTAGCTTGCGCACATGCATGCATCACATCATTGAAAGACCACCTTAGGACCCTTAAAAAAGGCATGATTTTACGTTTATCCAGTCCAATTTGTCCAGTGCTTTTAACTTCTTTATTTCCCATGTCCAAAGTACCACACTCTTGTATTTTACAAGCAGGAGCATTTGCTGTTGAAGGAACAGACTGTTCATTATTGCACTCTTGTACGTTACAAGCAGAAGCTTTTGCTGTTGAAGGAACAATCTGTTCATTGTTGCATTTTTGTATGTTACAAGCTGAAGCATATGCTGTTAAAGGAACAGACTGTTCATTATCCTTCAACTCAAATTTCTGCAAGCCTAATTCACTTTTTGAATGTATAGGAATATTCACTCTTGAAGGATAGATCTGTCCTCTAGAGGAGGTCTGTACAAAATTATTTCCTCGGATGGCTAAAACCACCATATGTTGCAATTTTTCATATGCGGACTTTAAATCTCTTAACCTTGTAAAAGACCAAACAAAATTTCGCAAGGTAAGAATACTTGGACTGAAGTGTTTGATGTAGTCTTCCCAGATTTCATAGACTGCAGAGAGGTTCTGTTGGGAAACTGCGAGCTGAAAGCAAAAGGAAAAAAAAAGGACAATAAACTTCTAATGTAAGAATAAAATAAATTCAGTTTCCAGCTTTAAAACCTCATGGAACTTGAGCCAGATATGAAAAAAAATGGAAAACCAGTCACTCAACTGAATTTTTTCTTTTTTTAGCGGGATTGTGAACCAAACTGCTTTAACCATTAATGCCTTTCACAGGAAAGACCATCAAATGAGACCGAAACTCTTTACGCACCTTTAGAAGCATTGTGTAAGTAACTTCATCCTTCCCCACCATTCTGCGCTCCATCAATTGTAAACATTGATCGGCATAATCTGCTCTGCTCATTTCTGAGCAGGCTCCCAAGAAAGTGTTATACACAGGCAGGGTAGGATAGATAACATGGCTTTCTCCAATAAAATCAATCATATTATATGCCTGCATGAAGCATAAGTGGTTGGCATGGGAATGCTTAGAACCAACATCCCAAAAAATAATGAACTAGTTTCTTACACAATTTTTTAACAGTAAGTCTGGCAATAACAGCATTTGTCATTATGAACAATATCCATATTCATCCTATTAGGAACAGTAACTTGCTAAAGAAATGTAATCATCTTACTAAGAATGATCAGTCAACAACCCAAAACATGTAGATATAGCCACCTGTTGAACATTTATTACTAATGCTGAAAGTTAGTAACTAAGACACACAAAAGGAAAAAAATGAAACTACTTCCAACACATCATCACAATAACGACATGAAAAACAGACTCACTGAACACAGCAATATGCATATACCTCCTCCAAGTAACCTCCTTTACAAAGTGCTCGGATCATAAGCAGGTAACATTTGCTATCCAGGCCAACCTCTTTTTCCTCCATTATTTGCCAAGTCTCCAGGACAAGCTGCACCCAAAAGGGAACAATTTTCTGTAATCTTGCAGCCAGGATCACTGATATTTGGAACAAGACTAAATAACAACTACACTAACAGAGTTCAAGAACTAGGAGCATCTTTGACTTCCCAATATTGCACAATCAGTTTACACAAAAAAAATACTGCTGCTGAGTGTGTTCTATAGCATTATACACAAGTGGATTACAGACCAAGCTGCAAGTCCAGAAGAGTTAAATGATATTTTTGGTGTGCGAGCTTTTTGAATTTTTCTATTTGAGTGTACCAGCTTTTCTATTTGAGTGTACCAATCAGTGTACACAATAAAATACTGCTGCTGAGTTTGTTTAAAAGTATTATACATAAGTTGAATACAGAGCAAGCTGTAAGTCCAGATGAGTTAATGATATTTTTTGGTGTGAGAACTTTATGAATTTTTCTATTTGAGTGTACCGACTTTCATTTTTGTTATTTCAGTGTGCAAACTTGAACTTCTTTTTTTCTTGTAATTAAGTAATTTGTTAGATTCCGTCATGTGCATGATGGCATGTATGCCAAATGTGCACTAACATGTCACTTTATTTCTAATCAAGTGTCAGTATTTTTATTTATTTTCTGTTTGAGTCTATTACTTTTATTTTTTCTATTTGAGTGTTATTTTCAAATATTTATCAATTGTGGGCTTCTAATTTTAAGTTAACAAATGTCCACTTCAAAATCTTATGTCAGGCATATTTGATCAAGTTAAATAAAAATTAAATTGAGAAATTTTTAAAAGAAGAATCAAAATAAAAAATAAATAAAAGTAGTTACACTCAAATAAAAAATAAATAAAATTGCACACTTAATTAGAAATTAAGTGCCCTGTTCCTGCACACTTGGCATATACATCAGAATGCTGACGTGCAAATTTAATGGACACTTCAGTATGCATTTGATGGAATCTAATAAAAACACTCGATTAGAAAAAAAGATTAGCTAAAATAAAAGTTGGTACATACAAGTAGAAAAAAATATAGAAGTTCACACACAAAAAATATCATTAATTCAATCCAGAAAATAGTTAAAATGCACAAACATGCATATGCAAGTAGATATCAAATTCTCTCGTCAATTAGCTTACCAATGGATCAGGTGATCTAGCACAATATTGAAGTATAGGAAGAAAATTATGAGGCTTTAATAACTTTTTTTCTTGGCGAAGTTCTAAAAGCAGAGTAGATGCTCTGCTTCTCTCGCCCATGTGAAGTGCACTAACAATTTGCTTCAGAATTGAATTTGTAGTTGATTCTGGACAATGCTTTGAAGCATTATCACCTGCATTGAAGATTTTCTCTTAAATTTGATTCACATGCCACTTGATATAATTTGAATTCAAAGATGGCATAAATATACCAAATAAAGCGGTGATATTTGGAGACAACCCAAATTCGTCAGTGACAATTCTTTGTCCCTGTCAAATAAAGTTAAACATTATACTTATTAATAAATATTCACTTACAAGGAGACATCTATTAAACAGTAATAAGAATCACCAATACATACTTGTTTGTGTGATTTCAATTTTTCTGCTATTGAGCAAAAAGGAACTCTCCCTCTGTTAAAAGTGAAAAAATAGACATGAAGGAAAGCTTATTAGAGCTCAGTAAATGGTGACTTTCAATTTACTCACTCATTCATGTATATACTTACAGTGGTCTCTGCATTCTTTGGCAAACAAGCATAATAGATCTTTGAAACAGCACTGTATAGATGATACCGTCTTTATCATCCAAATGGCATCTGATAGATGAAGAGCAACCCATTTGTTCTCTTAGGCAAATAATCAAACACTTTGCACACGACCGAACAGCAACAGGAATTTATAAATAAAATTGGATCCATGATTCTCAGTTCCAATACGAAACCAAAATGAACAAGAAATTAAGAAGAAAAGGTAAATAAAAAAAATATTCCTTTGCTCAGTCAAAATGAACAAACGCTTGTTAAGGTACTCCAATAGTATTTTTCTACAGATCAAATACCTTCATGTGCCCGTTTCCGGCGAATTAACAGCGGGCCACCGACGATGTTGTAGCCGGCGAGTAACGAAGTAGAACTAATGCTGACTTTGTGGGAAATGTAGAAAACGAGGAAAAGTTGTTATGATGCTGTAAACAGGCAGCCTTGAAAGTACGAAAGAATGGTAAACAGTTGGACAAGAAAAAAAAATCTCTTCCCTTTTCTGACTTGAAAATATCTATGTCGACAATGAAGGTTGGGTGTGGGAGAGGGAGGCAGCTAGTTTGCTAGCTCTGGAGATTGAAGATTGAAGAAAGAAGATTGAAAGGTTGGGCGTGGGAGAAAGCAAATTTTTTATTTACAGTACCACCGATTTTTTTTTTATTCGACCCGATTCAGATTCAGTTTTATAAAATCGAATTAAACCGGAATTTTAAAAAACATTCTAAAAATTTAATTGCTTTCTTATTAGATTTTTTTAGTTTAATCAGTTTTTTAAATTGTTTTATTTTTAATATCAATATATTATACAAAAACAATAAAACATTAAGTTTTCTTAAAACTATTAAAATTTGGAGAAAAGCGGGTTGAACCGCAACCCCAATGTTCAACCCAAACACAGCGTGCCTTTCCTTTTATATATATATAAATATTTTGTTATGCTATATGTAGCAGGGGGTTTTCATTGGGAGGCCAACATCCTAAACCCTAAAACTCGCCGCCAGAACTCCTTGTTCTCCAACTCACCTCTCTTTCAGTTCTCAGGTAATAGTTCATTAATCTCCATAACCCTTCTCATTGTCAGTTTACCCGTTGGTTTCGTTGACGCCTAGACGATTACATATTTCCGGGTTATTCATGTTTTTTTTTCTCCGAGACCAAACAGAGACTAAGTAACAGTGTTGTCAAGACTGGTGTGGTTTTGCTTTGATTTTACCTTTTTGAAACATTGAAGTGTTGATTTTCTATCTGGGTTTCTGCTTGCTCGCTGAGAAATACAGTTTAAGTAATGAAAACTAAAAACTCAGAATCCACATGTGTATTAGTTGTCAGAGTTTCACTTGGTTGAATTTCAATTTGTCTTCCCGATATCTCAGCAAAAAAGGAGATGCTAACTTTATTGTATTATGTGATTTTAGGTGGAGCGGAGTTTTTTTGTTGGATAAGGAGGGTAGCGTAATAGTATATCATAATAATAGTAATGGCGGAAGGGGAGCCGCTGGCATTGACTTATATACCGGAGGTGATATTGAAGAAAAGGAAGCATAAGGAAGAATCAATTGCTCTTACGAGGAAAAACCAGTTGGAGTTGGGGCAACATGGAGGGAAGAAGAAGAAAGTGGACGATATCAAAAGGCCCGAACAGCTTGTCAGGGAGTTTAGGGACAAGGTAAAATAGTTTACTTGCTGTGCGTGTGTTTTTAAAGGCTGTTTCTTTAATGTTAGCTGGCTGCATGTTCCAGTACCTAATACAAGCGAGATTTGAAATGTAGACACATTTTGATAATTTTGATCCTATCATCCTATACAAGCATAATGGTTCAACTTTAGGTCAATTATTGTATGCTCTAGTTAATTTCAAATGAGATTTTTGCTTTTCGCTGGATTCCATTTACTTAGTGCATTTGCAAATGTGCCTGTCGATCCATTTTTTTATTTGTTATAGAATTTCCATCTTCAAATCAGTAGAATCATTAGGGTACCTATTAAATGACAAAACTTCAGTCTCTCATGCTCTGGATGGTGATCTTCTATTTTTTCATTGAAGTCTTAAAATAAACCCTGACACCAGTGATTCTTGCATTATTAGAAGTGAAGTGTGTCTTGACAGCTTGTCCGAGTGTGGTCCTTGTCTAGATCTTGTATTTTGTATGTGCAGTTTTCTGGTAACATAGATGTTAGGACCAAGACTTTTTGCATTTACTTTTTAACTATTTGACCAGAGCACCTGAGGGGCATGTTTGTTGTGGTTAGTATTTCTGTCCTGTGTTTGAAAGAACTATTTTATGTTTTGGGGCATTCCATATAACCATATATCAGTAAAGATTTCAGGTGTGAAATCTTCAAAAACCAGCCTGCAAAAATAATTCTGTTAGTTCAGCCTCCACAATGTGATGTTCATCTAATTGAAGACCTTTTCTGGCTTCTCATATTTGTAAAAATACTTGATGATTGCATCATAAATCTTCTTTAATCCATGTTGCTGAAAACACTATAATGTAGCCCCTTTTCTTCTGTATTTCCCAAGATATTATCCAGTCCATGTAAAACCTGACAGTATTATTTTGTAATAATTTTAAACTTGGTGCTTTCCATGCAGGAATTGGATCTCATCCGTATGAAACAGAGGACAAAGAGAGCAAAATCAGCATTATCAATACCAAATTCAAAGCTCCTATTTGTCATTCGCATACATGGGTAGGTTACTGGTGCTCTGCAATGATTCCATTCATTTTTTCTGCAATTTATTCATCCAGTTCTGACATGTTCCTGTGTTTACAGCAAAAATGACATGCATCCAAAAACAAGGAACATCTTATACAAACTGAGATTGACAAGAATCTTTCACGGTGTCTTCTTGAAGGCCACCCCAGGGGTATTAGAATTACTGCAAAAGGTGGAGCCATATGTTACATATGGGTAGGATGCTCAAATCCTCATTAATTTATTATAGCCTGAAATATTGGCAGGGGAATGGTTTGATATTTATTTAATTATAGCAATTTTGAGTGATTTATTATGAGAGCTGGTAAAGTTAACGTGAGTTTGCCAAATAGATATGTCCAGTATGTATGATCTAATGCCAAGGAAATTCCAGTTGTTTCTCTTCCCCTGAAATGAGCTGCACCACTAGCAATGGGTCATATGTGGTTCATGCCAATGTCCTTATTGCCTTGTTGCAATCGAGTTATTAACAAATGTGCTTGTTCTTCATTGTCAGTAGATATATATAGATGTTTGTCCTGGCTTCCCGACACCAACCTGTTTGAACCAGTGACCTACTGAATACTTTAGATATTTGTATACTAGTTATCTCTTCGTTTTGATTTTCAATTGGCATCATTAATTCCACGTGATCTTTATTTTGAGTACTTCTGCAGGATATAGAGCTAAGCTCTTCAAGACATCCTTTCTTTATTTTACTTGGAGCCTAAATTACTTTTTGACAGGATGTGAGGTCAAGTTGGAGATTGTCCATGAACATATTTTGGTTTTTATTTCTGACTTAAATGAACACCTGAATGTAAATGTGGCTCTCTCAAGCAACTCCTTAATAAACATAAAGTGACCAGCTGAATTCTAATAGCCTAATTTCTCTTAGGGGCAAGGAATTGCCTGGCTGGCTGTTTTATACACCACGAACTTTTTTCTAGTCTTTAGGCTGAAATGTTTTTGGCAATAGGCAGCGGTAGTTTGGAGATGATTATACTGATTATGTTTACGACGTTGGTTGCGGTGTCATTTTAACCATTTCAGGTTAATTAGTCCTAACAAGCTTTTGTTGTTCTTGAAGATATCCAAATGTTAAGAACGTGAGTGATCTGATTTACAAGAAGGGCTATGGAAAGATAGACAACAAAAGAGTTCCTCTAATTGATAATAATATTATTGAACAGGTATTGAATGAATCTTGTTACAGCTGTGTTAGGTTTTGTAGTGCCTATGGCATTTCCTCTCATTTTATTTTATTTTTCATTATGGCAGGCATTAGGGAAGCATGGCATTGTATGTCTAGAAGATGTTGTACATGAAGTTGCCAATGCTGGTCCACATTTCAAGGAGATCGTTAGTTTTTTGGGGTCATTTTCACTCAACAGGCCAAAAGAAGGATTGCTTGGGAAGAAGGCATTATACAAAGATGGGGGAGACACTGGGAATCGTGAGAATCAGATTAATGACTTAATCAATAAGATGAACTAGATCAAGAATACAGGTCTTATGATGAAGTGTAATTCACCTAACTTCCTTTTAAGATTATTCTGAGCCACAGTTCTTATTTCTTTCTAGTTGAATTTTGAAACTGTCATAATTTATTTCTATGCTGATTTTTATTTTTTCTTCCCTTTGTCAGCGATACCTTTTGTAACATTGTCTTCAATTTTTTGCTGCTGCACTCACATTATGTTTGTTTGCGAATGAGGGATAGACGAACAGGAGAGATGGGAGGGGTTGGAATAGATGCTTGCATCGTTTTATAGCATATATACTTGCATATATCCAAGCAAGTAATAGATCAATCCTCTTTTAATGTAGTCATTTTGATAAGGATCTTGCAGGAAAAACATGATTTGACGCATTTCAAAACTTTGTTTTTTGTGATTGCAAACCGAGTTATCGATTTCATTGAATAGAAGTAGAAACAATTATGATATGGCTCTCAACAGTTTATTTTCTTTCATCCTATTGTTTTAGTTTCTCTTTGAACTTCTCAGGGATTTTGATTTTTGACTCCTATTCTTTTCATGTACTTTAGATTTATGATGCGTATGATTTCTACTTTTGCTTTAACCCATTGATAGTAATCTTTTATAATTTGATATCATCTGATTTGCATGCCATGTGCATCTGTATCATGGACAAAATCTTTAGACTAATAAATGGTTTAATTAGATCTAAATTTATATTTTGATGGGAGAGCTGCAATTAAAAATGAAAGAACTTCAGAGGTGCAAATCCAACTACAGTCGGCTTATGAGAACCTTTTTACAACCGTTGCTTTGAATTCTACTCTTTAAAAGAGCTTCCTTTTACTCATTGAGATGGTGGTTTAGGTTGGTAGCCGGGTTTATTTTCCATGTCATTATTTTGGGTGTGAATTAAAGAGATGATTGTTTGCGATGAATTTTGAAGCCAGCAACTCATAACTACAAAATTTAGCTTTATTGCAAGGTCTGATCATGAAAATATAAATCCTTCTTCGCTCAGCTTGAAGCACTGGTGCACTTGGGACTTGGGCAGGAATGCATGCTATTTACTTATTTTCTTCAAGGCCCAACTGGTTGCGTGGTTTAGCCGCCATGAACACCTAAACCTTGGAGGCAATGACTTGAAAAGTTCATGTTCCAAGTGCCATTGAAAACATTGCCTCCCTTGACTTGCCATACATTTTGAACTCAAATTCAATCGAGGAATCCCTGCGTCACTCTAAAACCTTTGCACTTTGAAGAGTGCTTGATAATTATCGGTGGTTTGACCATCAACTTAGGCAATTTAAGAACCTATAGACGATAAACGATTGAATGGAACTCTTTCAGATGGTTTTAGAGGGCTTAATAAGCTACAAAAACAAGGTATCATTAGCCAGAATCTTAAGATTTGGGGAGGGGAGGGGAAATTTGAGAAAAACAAGGTTTGGATGGATTAACAAAGGAAAAGCTACAGAGACAATGAGTGATTTTTAAGGATACTTAAAATCTATTATCAATAAAAATAAACCTTAATTTAGAAGGTATCATTAATCATAAGTAAGATTAAAAGAGTGTGTTTTGTCAAAGATTGCGGTGCCATAAAACCAAGCATCTGAAGACAGTTCCACCCATGATTAGTTCAATTAATCTCATTGCATGAGTTTACTTGCGAATAACTCCTTATGGAAACATAATTTATAGCAAAGTTGACCAGTAAATTTAAAGGGATGGATTACCAGTAAATTTTGAAAAGTTTTGATAGCCTAAGAATCTTTATTGCACTTGAAGATATCGAAATTATCAGGGAAACAAATGTGTGAACAGATTATTTTAGTATAATTTTGGTAAATTAATAATCTTAATTTAATAATATTTTTTTGGATTCCAGTTTTAAATAATATATAGATTAAATAAAAAAAAATCCTTTGAAATCCATATAATTTAGAGAGGTTGAATGATATTGTTTTGAATTATGACCCCCAAGTGAGAAAGAGGGAGATGACATGGAGAGTGTTTGTTTATGCGATTATTCTATTTTAAAAAAAATAATTTGTTTTTCTTTATATTAATATTTTTTATTATTTAATATTGATAGTGACAAAAATAAATATGTTATTTTGATAATTTTTTATATAAAAAATATTTTAAAATAGAATCGTTATCCAATAAAATTACATTAGACTTTTCGAAGTGGAGAAGTCATCTTCGAGCAGTAATCAAATTCGTATCCTCTCCAAATGGGATGCCTAGACGCCCCATGACACTCTTCAAACGACTTCCAAAAGACTAATTTAATACAAAGATAGACAGAAATCTACAAGAAGATTTGGGGTCCCAATTTTGATTAGACAAAGCAAGTCAAGCCCAACACAGGAATCATATTTGTTTTCCCAGCTGCCATGGACAATCAAATGAATTCAAAAGCTAAAAATGCACTCAATCAATTCCATCTTTTCTTCTCCATCCATCAAATCCTTTCTTTTCTCTCTCTCTTGTTTCATTAACTAATATATGTGTGTGTGTACGTGCGAAACTTATCTAAAAGGGTTTTCTTTAGAGACGTGATCATAGTATTCATGATAATAATTCATAAAGTTATTCAGCATAGGACACCACTATGAAAGCACAGGAGGGGCTCTCCACATCGACTCCTCAATCTATTTGTCGGCCACTTGTCGCCTTCACCACCCCTTTCACCACCAGATGACGTGTACAAGCTGCATCTTCTGTGGACACGTGGGAACGTCCCATTGGGTTTCATGTCGAGTCCAGTTGTGCGCATCAGATTCTTACTCGGGCTCTCCTCCAACATGAACGAAAGGTCTTCTGGGGCAACAGGTAATCAATGGAAGAAGCATGTGCTTAGAAATTCTATACAGAATCAAATGCTAGTTAATCTGTGGGGTCGAGACCAGATCAAGGTTGCTGAACTTGAATGATTTCCATCTTTCATTTTTACTTTCTTTCGTTGGAATCCAGGAAGTGAAGCAGAAACTGAAACTTTGCTTCGAGCTGTAATATATATGCTTTGACATGCCATGAAGAACGAGATTTCACCGCATCCATGTCCAGAATAATGAGGAGACGTGATATATGGCATGCATATTTACTATTTTTCTTCACCGCAGTAAATCAAGCGTTGTCAATCTATTCAAAATGACGTTAGATTGAAGCTTTCAGTAAAGTAGAAGAAGACAAGGAGATGTACTTTTGATGGATACTCCTCGTTGAACCAAAATCTACTCAAGCCCGTGTGGTCTCAGTAATCCCATAAAGAAGACAACAATGGTAGTGCAGCTTGTTTTGTGCTGTCATGGCTGGCTATTAAACAGGTGAGACAGCCAGGTGCCGTAGCGTAATTTTCACAACAAAAGTATAGCCACGAATACCATTATTATGTTATCTCTATTTCTCTTTTGGGGTGTAATGGAATGTGTTTCTAAATTGTTTTGAAAAAAAAAAAGAGTTTTATTTTTTATTTTAAATTAAAAAAAATATGTTTTTAGATCATTTCGATGTTCTGATATTAAAAATAATTTAAAAAAATAAAAAATATATTATTTTAATATATTTTTTTAATAAAAACACTTTTAAAAACAGTCTCAAACCACGCTGTTAATCAGTTATTTAATAATTTTCAACAATTCGGTGGTGTTTATGAGTGGAATATAATGTTGATGGGTCAGATTCTTCCTTGCTTTCTCTCTCTTTTTTAATTTCTGAGCAAATTTCTCTTGCTTAATGATAAGGTGATCCTCAAATGGCGCAAATTGAAAAACAAGGCACGAAAAGTTTGGTTGGTTTCCTAGCCTAGGCTGGTTAATAAATATAATTTAACTCTAGCTAGCAAGTAGTACGAACTGAAACCCTAAACTTCAAATTAATGAGGTTCAATTATTAGCTAGCCAGCCAGCCAGGTAGCTTGTCTTTGGTTTTTTCCACTAATTAAAATTCACCGCACCGATTTGCATCCTGATTTTGAAAATCATGATGCTAACCCCACCATGTCCTGACAAAACTGCTCAATCTCCTCTCCTTTAAAAGAAAAAGGTCGCCATCAATTTCCAGTACTGTGATTGCATCATCCCTAAGCAAAATGTAAATTAACACACACAGTAACAGGTCAAGAACAACTATTTTTAGTTCCTATGTATGCTTTCCTCTTAATTACCCACGTACCTATTTTCTGTGCACTTCTGCTGCCATTCCTCTTCCTTCACTGCGTACCCCGCCCGATCGAGCCCTTCCCATTAAAAACCTCGGACACCATAAGAGGCAAACTCCTTGCTGCGTGCTCCGAGTGATCTTAACGTTGGCCGGGCCTATATATATATTTTTTATTATTTTTTTCTATTTGAGTAAGCCTTACTTTCCAAAAAATATATTTCATGTGCCAGGTGAGCAAGTAAAATACAGGTTATTTCAAACTCTTATAAAAAATATACATTTTAACTCTTGAACTCGAGACTTGTTGTGTAGATCTTAGGTTTTTTATCGCAACGCCTTTTAGAGACATATATATATATATTCTTTTTATTGTAATAAATAAAGCATGTATATTTAATGAAGTTTGGTGTTATCATGAAGTATACATGCACTCCACCCGCTTCAAAAAAACATTCTCTAAATGTTTCTCCTGTTGATTGCCTTTTTTATAGTGTTAATTTGATTGTTATTTTCTAGTAGTGATAGTCTTATGCTATGGGTCGAGGGTAGTATTAGTACAAAATAGTATGCTTTGTTTTTTTATTAAAAATAATTAAAGGATATTTGGCTTTGACTCAAAATAATAAATCAACTAATTAAACCTGAATTTCAAAACTTGTTGCGGCAGCCACATGCGCTATTTCATATGGTTATATATATATATATATATATATAGATATAGATATAGATATAGATATAGATATACACACACATACACACACCACCTGTATTCACGTTAACTTAGGTCTCCTTTCCTTGTCCTTCTGCCGATGACAACTCAACACTTCTCCTAACTAGGACCTGCAGTATCCTCTTTTGGACATAGTGAATGTCTCTGATTTTTGGTTAAAATTATTTTTGAAAATATTTTTTTGTTTATAAATATATTAAAATGATTTTTTTTATTTTTTAAAAATTATTTTTAATGTTAGTAAAAATATTTTTGAAACGCAATGTTAAACATGATCATAGTCTATTTGATTCGATAAATTGATATTGATAATATCAATATTAATAAAATTACTAATGAGATCTTGAAACCTCAAATATAAACTCTATTATCAATATGTATTGTTGGTGCAATGTATATAGTTATCAAATAGGATGAACCAACTTGGAACGTGGTTCATCCAATTAAACCAAATCTAAGACTTAATTATAATTAAAAAAAATCTATTCAAATTAAAGTTGTTTTGGCACTTGTTAATCAGCAAATTAACTCGATCAACCCACTTTTGATCAAGTTAAATCTCAAGTTAGATACTTATTATTATTATTATTATTATGGGGGTGCCACGTGTAGATAAATTAGCATTTCATAGAAAACGATTCCCTTTTCTTATTTAGGCAATAAAAGGGGGAAATCTCATTTTCTTCTCTGAAGTCTACTTCTCCTCGAATAGGAAAATAGTGGACTAAGCAAGTTCGCACGACCGAATTCCTGTCATGAAAATTGCCCTCAAATAGAAAGAACCAATGACCTTAAGTCGCACCAAATTAAAGCTATGAAAGCCCTAAATTGAGAAAACAGTCGTACTCTCTTCTTCTTCTTCTTTCCTCTCGTGAAAGCCATATGTCATCTGCCACAGAAATGCGACCTTAAACCGAAAAATAGCTCTACAGTCTACACCTCCCCCCTCGAAGCAGGGTTTATTTCTATTCACTCACCAAATTAATTCTCTGAGGCATCATAGACTCTATATGATCTTGATCGTGCTCATAACTAGTGTCCTATAAGTTGTTTTTCTAAGATAACATGCCTTCTGTTTTAAAAAATAGGCTTGTTACAGAAAAAAAAAAAAAACGAATGGAGCAAAGATTTCTGAACTAGTATCCTATAAGTTGTTTTTCTAAGATAGAACGAGGATGGCGAGATTTAAACTCTGATATGATATTAAAGAATCATCTTATCTAAAACTTAACTTTTTAAGTAAAGTCCTAGAATATAATGTTAGAGTATAATATAATCATATTCTGGGACCTCACCTATAAGATTAGGCTTTTAGGTGAGATGGTTCCTTAACATGGTATCAAAGCCTTGTTGACCTAGCGTTCACGAGTTCGAATCTCACCACCCCTATTCTATTTGATAAAAATCAAGCACAAGATAGAGTAGGCATGTGTGCAAGTTTCAAGCCCAAAGAGCTTTCACTTGAGGGGGGGTGTTAGAGTATAATATAATCATATTCTGGGACCTCACCTATAAGCTTAATCTTTTAGGTGAGATGGTTCCTTAACATATAATTTATATTATTCTCTAATACACACTCTTTATAAATAAAAATATATATATATATAAAGAGAGTTTGAGACAGGATCGACACGAGTGTTAGAGTTTACCTGCCACTTTCCTATCCCATGAAGCTAGGGAGGGAAAAGAAGCACAGGAGAAAGAAGCAAAAGAGATTGGTAGAATCTTTAAAAGATAGTTCTCACTTGTTTATCAAACATCAAAGAATTATTTTCTAAGGAAATGTGCGATTAAAAAGTGGGGATTAACCCTAAGAAGAATTGTGCTTTGTGCTAGTAGTGTTGATGATTAGAAATTAGTCTATAGTCTAATATATGAGATTAGATTCCTAGGCGTCCAAAGATTTGATTGCATGAGAGACGCCATTGGCTGTTTCTTTGAAGTGTGTAAGCTTACCTAACGTCTAAAATGACGGGACCTAAATCAACTACAGCAATCACACGGCCCGCACTGCTGGCCACCTTGAGAGCTACGCTGCCTTGGTAATTGTAGTCTTCCATTGACACAATAATAGAATTGGAATTGAAAGCACTTCGGCATAACAAAAATCATAGAAATGAGAAAGAATTAATGGTTTATTTGAGAATGAGAAGGGGGGGCTTTGGCTACATTATGCTATAAGAAAATATAATAAAATAAAAACCTTCGTAACTGAACTTTCAATAGTTATTGCATCAATTTCAGTTGGCCCGATCTTTTGAAATAGAAAGCAAATCAGGTGTTAAGTGTTAACCCCTCAAAAATCTCATCAAACGGCACCGTAATGAATGGAATATTAGTTGATTTTGTTTAAAAAAATCACCTTCTTGGTGTCTATATACGAAGTAGTGATAACAATAATAAATAAATAAATAAATAAAAAGGTTGGAAGTCATACCTGTATACATCATTGTCAAGCTAGGGTGGCGCGCACAAATCAAAAGCGTCCCTTTTTTCTTCGGGAAAAAATAGAGAGTCTGGTTCAAAGCAGTATAGAATTAGAAAAAAAATATAAAAATAGAGCCGATATTATTAATCTTTTTAATACATCTAGCTGATATAAAAAGATATTTATTTTATTAATATCTATACGATTAAATAGCTGAAAAAACAAATCAATATTTGAAATTCAAGTTATAACCTGTTAACAAACTTACTTGCTAGCTCGAACAAAACATTTGAAGCTAATAAGAAAAAATAAGATGAGTAGTTCATACATAATCACTTCAATCAAGTTATAAGAAGTGGCCTTGTCCTCCTGTAAAATGTTTTAGTGTCATGCCAAGGATTGACCAAGAAAGCATTAAACAAGTGTAGAAAAATTTGTCGAGGTATGGGGGTGTCAAGACACATGTAGCTTAAACCGTGAGTCTAAGGTTTGTTTAGAATATCTAGATGGTTCATGGTTAATAACACATTCTATGGTGTATATCACGATGAAAATAACAAAATTAAATTTGTCTTGTTTATTTTTATATATTATAATAAAATGATATATTATATATAAAAAAGGAATCTGGTAATCAATTACTATATTTTGTTTCAAAATTCAAAAAGATAATTGGAAATAGCTATAAAGGTAATTAAGTTATGATTGTTTGGAGGATTAAATTGAATTTGAAAATGGTTTTTTTTTTTTTTTTGCTGATAGTCTTAACCAATTGCCAAATAAATAATGAATATTGCTCATACTAGGATTTGAACTAAAATTCTTTCGGTGAGCTTGGTATGGACACGAGACTTAAAACGTCATTATAAGATACAACCAAATTAAACCCAATTTGATTATTATTATTATTAATTTGCAAGGAGTTATAATTCATGTGGTCAAATTGATTTTGCAATATATATATATAAAAATATGATAAGACTGTTTAATGAATCGTAACCATGAAAATGACATATGCATGTCACTCAAATGGGCCTTAATGCATGATTGCGTGCACATGAATATATCGCAGATTAACTTGACTAGGATGCTTTGATGCAATTCAAAAGTCAACAAAAATAATGATTAGTGCCAAATAAGTTTGTCAACACACAGAATTAGATGACCATCCTGTTAAATGATCCCACCAGATGATCATAATCTTTCAGTCAACATCATGACCTTCTAATTTATCACTGTCCTCATTGTGCATGCCATGAACCAACTGCATATACGAATGAAACATCATGCGTAACTTCGTGTGGTAAATTTGAATAAATTTCTCGTTTAATCTTTCTTTTTTATATATAAAAAGTAATCTTGCAGTTGTTTGTCAATACCACCACACCACAGGATGATGAAACATAAATTTTAGCATCTAACGAAACACTAAATTTCTTGAGATAATACATGGTGGAAAATACCCAAGAACAACACTTGATAAAGAATATACCATGTGGGTGTGATTACTCGATGCCCTAATTAGGAATATGCAGGTGCCTAGAGCAAGTTTGTCAATATTATTTCGATTGTCGTTCTGGTTTTTCTATTAGAACAAAACATTTCAATTTCGGAGTGTTTTAGTGTGCCGTTTTGGAGTTGTATTGTTCATATATAATTAATTATATATATATATATATATATGAAAAAAATTAAAATATTAATTTAACAAGTATAATTTAAATTCAAGATAAATTAACTTTAAATTATACAATACAAACATAAAATCAAACAAACATAATCTCAAAATTAGAAATATTTATAAAATTCCAAAACATTATAATAGTAAAATGTTCTAAAATAAAAAATATATTATGATTTTGAGCCGGAACGATACCGAGACATTTCGACCGAAATTTAACCGAAACATACCAAAATTAAAATCAAAATAAAAACAATACCATTTCATTTCGATTATTTTAATGACAGAATATTCTGACCATTCCAAGTCAAAATAAAACAGAATTAACAAGTCTGCCTTGAGCTGCGATGGGGGGAGTAATTTTGACAGGGGGCTGAGGTTTCTTACGATGGACAAAGTAGTGTGCAAAGACAAGGACAGAAGTCTTTCCGTGAAGATTTGCAAATCCTCCACAAGTTCTCGTACACTTCACACGTTTTCTAGGATAGATATCCATTCTACAAGTTCAAGCTAGCTAGAATCATAAAGGAAAAGTAATATCTTTGTAGGATTCTAATTGTCAGAAGTTCACAGTTGACACACTCGTACGCTCACGTAGCCACGAAACACATCCATTCAAACGAGGACCGGTGAAAATAAGAAAACATAGAACGGCGATATTGATATGGTTTCCAAATAATATAAATTATATTTTAATATTTTTTAAATAAAATTAAATTATTTATGTTATATTAAATTTTTAGTTAAGATTTAAAAATATAATTTATATTATTTTTTAAAATATTTTTTCAAGTAAAAACTTTTTAGGTTTAAAATTTCTATATAAATTTATATTATTTTATGCTTGATTTTTATCAAATAAAATAAAAGTGTTGAGATTCAAATTTGTGATTACTGAGTCAACAAAGTTATGATATCAAATCAAAAAACTATCTTATTTAAAAATTTAAAACAACTTAAACCGTTAAATAAAATTATAGAATATAATTTATATTATTTAATTACAGTAAATAAGAGGGTACATGGTGTTCCTCAGTAGCTCTAATTAAAACGTTGGTGGCACATGAATCTCTCTCTCCAAAAAGTCTTCTTCTCTAAGTCTTACTATATTAAGACCTTGTAACTGTAAAATAGTAGGAGAACATCCTTCCAAACAAAGGGCAGAGCGTTTAAGACTATATATCAATTAACATTTTACCTTGCTTGCTATCAAACCCACTCTGCCTGCCCTCAGAAAAAGGAAATTCTCTCTTCTCAATTCATAACATTTCACATGGAGCCTCCTGCTAGATCAGAGGCCTGTCTCTCTGAAACCTCGAGCATGATTTCTGTTTCAAATGCTCCCCTGTGTCTGAATCCCTCAGTGATAATGGCGAGCCAGAAGGAGGGAAGGCAGCTTGAAGAAGATCAAGAAGAAGAAGAAGAAAAGGTCCATGACGGGGGAGACACCAGCTATGATCTTGTGTTGGATCTAAGCCTCTCTAGCAAGGATTCCAATCAAGATTCGTCAAAACGACGAGCCAGTCTCGTCGATTCTTTCGATACGGACCCAACGAGTAAGCCTTTGGATACTCCTCAAGGTAATGAAACCGAGCCTCGAGTGTTTTCATGCAACTATTGTCAGAGAAAATTCTACAGCTCACAAGCACTTGGGGGTCACCAAAATGCACATAAGAGAGAAAGAACACTTTCCAAACGTGGACAAAGAATTAGTGCAGCTTCTTTTGCTCTTCTTCAACCTAATTACTCGCAACAAAATCGATACACTAGCATGGCTTCTCTTCCTTTGCATGGATCCTTCAATAGATCACTTGGAATTCAGGTGCATTCTATGATCCATAAGCCATTCAGCACTAGTTCTTCTTCAAGTATTTACGGGCAAAATGGATGGTCTAGAAAACCTATTGATCAACAGCCTGCAATTGGGAGGCTTGCATCAGACAAGTTTCAGATGGCAACAAATATCAACGGATCATCATCCAGTAATGGGGTTGCAAGGTTTGAAATTACTCGAAAATTTTCTCCGGCTAGTACCGAAGGGATTGGTGGGTTTTGGTGGGATGGTACCGGTGCTAACCATTTGAAGACCAAACAAGATGATTTGCAAAAGCTTGACTTGTCACTCAAGCTCTAAGCAGTTCTTAATCTCTTTTTGTTCTCTTAGTTCAATCTTTTATGTTCTTTTTTTTTTTTACTTTCGTTTTATTCTTGTTTACGAAATACTTTTCATCTGTTCTTAGTTGGATCTCTTGTAAATTCTTCTTCTTCTTCTTCTTCTGCTACAGAGAACCGGGAGAGATTTTGTTTTCTTTCGCAATTCTTGTATTGGAAGTTTGCCAAATTCCATGGGCATGATGTCAAAAAAGAAAATTGAACACTGAAGTTGCTTTGTGCTAAACCAATTAATCATCTTTATTCAATCAAAGATAGTTCTTAGTTGACAAGTTAGTACTCTTTTTCATTAATATTGTAGAGATAAGTTGATCTACTCTTTACAAGTTTTAAAAAAGTAGCTCGTGATCTTCCATGATTTTGGTGGGGATTTCTCAAAGTAAACCTTTAGCTGTTGGGATTATTACTTCCACATCGATGAAAAAAAGTGTTAGAACGCTTTCAGATTGAATCCCATCTTCATAAACTCTCTTATAAACCAGTTCAAATCTCAAATCCAAATCATTACAGCAAGATAGTAACATATTTCTGAGAGGAAAAGGAGGGGAGAGGATATTTGATATAGATGTAAATGCACACCAAAAATATGGTGTTTTTGGGTCTTACATTGACGAGTCTCGTACGTGCAGCAGAAGATGCTGATAACACTAATACATTTTGGATGTTTCTGATTGTCATTTCATAGCACTGCTGCTGTTATTGATTACAGCATGGTCCACTACATATGTATTACCTTGGATACACCACGCCATATTTGTACAAAATTTGATGGCCGGATTGTGTGGATGATTCCATATTTGACCCACTAGCAGTTGAAGAAATAGACCATCTCTATTCGAAAGTTAGATCAGAGAGGTAGGTGAAAATAGCTAGCCATGTGAAAATAAGCACATGATAGTGCCCCTCAGCTATGCTATCTCCATCATTTTCCTATTTTATAATGTGTTTAATCTCAGGTAACCTTGATTTCTTGCCAAAGAGATCTCGCAAATGGGGTCTACGGATTTGTGGGCCAAAGCAAACTGATGTGTACAATTAAGTTTTAAAGACCATGCTAATCATATTCGCAACTTAATTTTCCTAGAATCAAGATGTAAAGTAACGGAAACTCAATGCTTCGACAGTTAATTACCACAGAAATCTTGGATTACTAACAGACGATGAGGATGAGATAGCTAGGATGGCGTTTTGTGTCACACGGTCCTTGACTACAGAATATGACATTTGGTGGGGTTTTGCCACGTGTTGCAGTTCAGTTCTGCTGTCCATTTTCTTGTGTTAGCCTGCCTTTATCCCCTCCCTATTATTTTTGCCATTAGAATAGTTGGGAGCCTATGATTTTGCTTCTTATTTAAGAAACACTTAAAAACATGGCTAGAAAGGGATTCATGAAAAATCGGGTAGCTATCATTTTTTATGATTCAGCTCAAGTGAAAAGAAATGGAGCGAGGAGTGGCCATCACTCTTGAGATCTTATAATTATAAAAGTATTGCTGTTTTGTCCACATTTATGTTTTAAAATTAAGGTTAGATCTTTTGCGATCTTAGACCATTGTCTTTTTTGTTCATGGACAAAGATTCAAATCCACCATCGATCATTTCTCTTACTTAGTGCTTTGTAATGATACGACACTAAAAAATGTTGAGCTATCATTCTATGCGGTGCTGAAGAGAGAAGAAGGTGAGGAAATAATCAAATAAAGCAGCTGATCTTCTATCTTAGGTTTCTTATAATAATCAACTGCTACTCTTCTACCTTGTTCCCATCTGTCATCATTAGTTTTGAACTCGATAATCTAAATCAGGTGGGACAAAAAGGAAAATAGCAATAAATATTTAAGTTTTTTTTTTAAATGTATTAAAATCATGCTCATTTATTTTAAATTTAATAATTTAGATAGCATAAACATTACTAGACATGAGCGCGAGGATTTGAATCCGTCAAATACAGGTTCTAAAATTCTTTGTTGTCAAATAAGCAATCTACCACTTGTTTCTTATGGATAAAGCATGTCTCTAGTAGTTCCCATAAAGAGCTTGAATGAAAACAATGATTTGGTATAATAAAAACAAGTCTGATATTGTAATCTAATTCATATACTTTCAATCAGAATCTCCACTTCATTGCCCCTGATTTTCTGCATTTTACAAGTTTCAGAACTCTTTCATCCATCACTAAAAATTACGGTTTTTAAATAAGAAAATTGTTTTACTTCAAGTTAATTTAAACTACAACAGGTAAAACGAAACCCCAGAAAAAATAAATCTGAACTAATCCAGTTATAGTCATCCCAATTTGTCTGTGTTTAATTTCCTTTGGGAACTATAAAATCAGATGCATTACCTCTGCCATTCAATAAAAGCCTGCTGGCCACCGACCAGACAAAAATCCAGAATGTTTAATTTGGAATTTACAAACTCAAGCCATTAACATGTGCTAGATGATTGTTACTTCAGCCTGTCAACCCAAAAGATTAAGATGGATGAATCTCTCCTTCCCACCGTAAGAATGTAACTTCATTCACCATAAAGTAGCCTGTTTCTGTTTCCCTCTGAATACATAATTTATCAGATTGAAAGGTAGGCAACATACAACGGTTCGGTTCTCATTTGCACAGAAAACTGCGGGCTACGGTTCAAGGGTTCTTGCAACTCCAGCAGCATACAACAAACAAGATGCTCCCACAACACAACTTTGTGTCAGTTCAATCAAATACTATTAGAAAATTCTCTTTCAAGTCTCAAAGCTATCTAAATGTTGCATGTTTGGCCAGGACCCATAAATTACATACTCCATTGAAGGCCCTTTAACCAATACACGTAAGAATAGACAATCGATATCGGCAAGATCATTTTCAAAAAACAATCCCTACTTACTCTCAATGTAAGATTTGACATTACCCATCCACCTAACGAACTCAGTTTTACCTTTGTTTCTTATGTATTCATGCAAGAAAATTGCCATTTCATCATCGATACCTCTTGCCTCCAAGAAATCATAAAGTGTATCTTGCAACTCATCATCCATTTCCCTGTAAACAATAAACCACAACCTTCTATCAAAGGACCAAACATCTGGATCAAATCATTGGCAAGGAAAAGAGAAGCAAAGAAAATATAGAAAAAGAAAAGGCAGGTAAACTCAACAAACCAAGAAAATCATATTAGGTTCATTAAAGTATTGTCTTCATCAACTTCAAGCGTCTTAACATTTTGATGTTCTTTGTTTTCCTCTAAGTTCTAAGTAACCAAATGGGCATGAAAAAAGAAGGTTAATGAATCATCATACTTGAATTCAGGACCATCATAAGCTTTTAGTGAGGTCTTGTTACTCCTGCGTATGAAAAGCTTTGTAATTTCTATGCTATCTGGCCAAGCTGAACACAAAATCTCTAAGACATCACCATCACCCTTTGAGATATTAATAATCAAGGTAATATGAAGTAGCATGTCTTCCTTTATGCCAGGCACACCAGATTTTGGAATTGGAACAGCTCCATCAAACATGGTTGCTTCGACCTTAATCTCTTCGTTCGCCCTGAACTTTCTTTTCAATCTAATCCATTGCTCCCCTGGTTGGTCATCAATTGTGAAAGACTCGTATTTGGTAGGAGACTGTAATTGAAGTCAGATTAAAAATCAGATGCTAAGCTAATGTTTGAATTCATTTTGCAAACTTATATATACTCAAGACTTACTAAACAGTAAAGAACACGTTGTGGACATGTTTGGTTAAAATGTGGATTGGAAATGGAAAGAGAATAGGATCCTCACTGCGATTCCAAATGGGATTCACATTTTACTTTTGTTTGAAACAGAATCAAATTGTTTAGATTCCATGTACTACCAAAAATAAAGTAATTATTTCATTGAAAAATAGCATTTGGCAAAGATTATTTTAATACATTGATAGGATAGTAAATTATAATAGAGCACAAGCTTAATTGAAAGGATTCCAAAAACTGATTTTTTTGGTCATGTAAAAACTCAATAAAAATTGACTGGTCTTTTATCTTCTCCATTGCGCATATTTTTTTACATCATTCCATCAACAGATTCGAGAAAAAGCTTTCATGTTAAATTCTCAAGCAATTTTCGAAACAAAACTGTATTTGTATCATGCCAGTGAATTATTATTAAGACTTCAGCTAAGCCAGTCATCAATACCCCGATTAGCTAATAATTTTCCTGTAAACCCATTTTCCAAATCCTAACCCTAAATCACCTTTTTTTCCTCCGACGAGTGCCAAAAACTTAGAACAAAATAATAAATAAATATATATATATAGCTTTCAATCTCATATAAGCTCAAAAGGAGAGACGCGTATAAAAACAGAGAGAGAGAGAGAGAGTAAATAAGCATTGAAATGAAATAGAAGCAAATAAGAAAGAATAGTACTTGTTTAGGAGGGGAACGATCGAGCTCGTACTGGATTTCATTACGAATGAGCCTGAGAATGTTATCTTTGAAAGCAGAGTTTCGCATTTCTGACATGTAATATCTTCTTGTTGAGTTTTTGGTTTGAGAGAGAAGAAAAGGGTTTATTTCTTCTCCCATTTTGTTGTTGTAAAGAAGATGGGAGATGGGGTTTTGTAGAGGGATTAGGGTTTGGGGAGGATTGATTAGGGCTTTTCTCAGAGGTCGAATTAGGCGTGCCACTGCCATGTTTGCTGGCAGAGAAGCGTGAACAAGTTTTTTGTAGGGTTTAAGGAACAAGAAGAGGAATCAATGCTTCATGGGTTTAGGGGTAATAAAAATCGGTGGGTGTGGTTTTTGACGTTTGTGTAGTGGGTTTGGGCCTAGTTTTGACATGGAATAGAGCTTGGGTTTGATCTTCCTTCGTTTGGTCTTAGCTAAATAGAAAATGGGCTAAGAACAATTTGATTTAGAATTATGAAGTTCAATTTAGTAGCAGATTTCCCTGCCATGCTAATTTCAATTCTTGAAGATAGAAAATGAAGACTGAGAGCTCAGGAGATTCTTTAACTTCATATGGATATTGAAGGGATCTGAAAGGTTTTCTTTGTGTGTGGTGAACCCTGTACAAAGTGTTTCTAGTAGAAGAAAAAAATGGCAAATTAAGAAATCATTTCGGCGAGTATGTTTGTCTGTGAGATTAAAGAGTGAAGGAATAAAAAGTAATAACTTCAACTGATCCGAGGAGTGACAATTTGAAACCATCCAGTTTTCTGCTGCAAAACTTGATACTTGTGGCAAGCCTTGAAATCCAACATGAAAAAAAATAAATTCTGCTGTGCATAAACTTCTTCCATTCAAACATTTGAATAAATACTTCCAACTGTACTGTTAGATAGTGCACCTTTCTAACCAAAACTAGATTTTAAGGTCAAAAACTTGATAAATAGTTGGGCAAAGCGGGCTAAGTGTGTCAGGAGAATGCTTTGTAAAAAAATGAATTCTTCTACTTTCTACAGAATTCAGAGACAAGGCTTCTATCTCTTGGCATCTGGAGAAGTTCTTTCATTTTGGATCTTACCCTTCTGATCTTGCTGAGAAGAATCAGGAACTGGTGCTGGTTCCAGAGACTTTTGTTTGCTAAGGTCTTTTCCCGCTGATTTGCTCGATTCTAATATGCTGTTGCTAGCTTCAGTTGATGCAGGTTTTAATGTCTCGCTACTGTCTTCCTGGACCTGGGTTTTTGTTACACTGCCACCTGATTGTTTCCTTGATTCAACTGCAATTTCCTTAACAGCCTCCTCTAGTTTACCTAGTCTCTCTTTCACTTCTACGAGCTCTGATTCAGACTGAGCCTTCTCTTCTATAGCTTTTAGTTCCTCCTCTTTTGCTTTCTCCTCTTCTTCTTTCTTTTTCTTCTCTAGTTCCTGGTATGGACAAAGAATCATCAAATTAGGACCCTAGAAAAAAAAGGAGGGATTGCTAAACTTCAGACCAGTGCAAAAGAAAATGTGGGTGATGTTATTGGATAACTAGAGCGACTGTATCCAAAGAAATAAACTGTTTTAAAGCAATTTTTGTTGCATTCAAGGCACCAATTTTCCCTCAGAGTGGCTAATGAAACTACTAACAGGAGCTATCACAAGAGAGTTGGTGTCATAGAGCAGCAAGCTTGTTGAGAAACTATATAATAAAGAAACATTTTAAGAACTTCAAAGAACCCTAATTTTATGTGGAGAATCTAGACAAAATAACAATGAATTGAGATGCAGTCCAAAATTTTATCTGCAATATTTAGATCAATATACTATCTAATATGCCGTTAACTGTTCAGAAAGATAAATTAAGGCTGTCCTTTATGCGGGAAATATATATACATTTATCAGTCAAGGGAAGACATCATTAAATTGGCCCTTGAGTTTAGTATGTCAACCTGTAAACAATAATGAAACGAATGTGTAATTTTCTGGTCAACAACTAGAAACTATGATTTGTTGGAGACACCAGTTTAATGCTTATGCATGAGAAGTTTTTCGTCCAAGGAGTGCCTTGTGAGGATCCGACCACGCCATGATTGGCATGCAAACATAAGATGTCGAGACAACTAGAAATAAGGAAAAGGGAAAACAATCTGGGAATATAGGGAGGCAAAATGACATATAATTTAATTATCACTATTGACAAGGCAAGAACATTACCGCATCCATTTTTTTCATTTCATGTCGAGCGTATAGAGCCACCAAATATACAGCTGTTGCAACAAAAAAAAACAGGAAAAAGAAAAGAATATGCATTCTTTTAGATAGCAACAACAAAACAAGGAGTGAGTAGGACACGTTTAAATTTGTATATGGCAATATGAAAAACATGTGAACTGAGATATACCCAATGAAGGCAAGCAGGTGAAGAAGAGTTGTACCAGATGGAAATCAAGCCTGAACATAAAAGACATGAATGTAAGTACAGATCACCGGGGAAAAAAATGAAGATTTCAGCAGGTTCAACAAGAGAAATATCATTGATCAGTGTATACGTTACATCACACAAATAACTTCAAGAATTTCACTTAATTTATCATAACCAACCCTTCAAAATGCATTTCAGAAAAAAGGTCCCTTGAAATGCAATTCTGCCTGATGGGTCTCCCAGGACCCAAAATTACCAGAAATTGATCTTATTCTGATGTCTTCTAGTGCATAGCACTGATGTTCAAAATGACCACTCAATATTCTACTTGTCATCCTATGAGCTAAATTTAATTATCATCTTAAAGTTTCAAGTTTCGCACCCCATAAGAAAAGCACAAGCCGATCACGTGTTCGACAAAACACCTAAAAGAAACCCAATAAGCAATAGCCATCAAACTCCTTGACCCGATTCACATGAATAAATAAAAGGCACGAGAAAGAAAGAAAACTAGTAATACCCAAATTTCTTTTTCTTCTGGGTGTCGGTGAAGAGGATTCTAGCAGCTTTCATGAAGTCAAGATTGTCTAGTTGCCTATACGCATCATCGGATTTGCTCCCATTTGATTCTGTTTTTTCACTGATGCTTTTTTTGTTGTTGTTGGGTTTGGTGGAGCTTTTGCAAAATTGCTTGCTTCGAGGAGTGAGTTTGATTCGAGCCAAAGTTTGTTTGGCGCGAAACATTGTTTTAATTTTTTGTTCTTGTCTAAAACATCATGAGATTCTGCGATGTGGGGTGGCATAAGTTTTCCCTTTCAAGTTCATCCCAGATCATGTTTTGGTGGGCAATCACAGATCTTGGATTTTTAGGCCCGCGTTGAGTTTTAAAGGTACTATTAAAAAAAATATATATATATATTATTTTAAATTAAATTAAATTAAATGTTTTTAATATAATATTTTTAAATTATTTTCAATTTCAAAAATATTTTTTAAAAAATATATTTTTTTAATATATTTTTAAATAAAAAAAAACTTAAACAACCCTTCTAAATAGCAGGTTTCTTTTGGGCCTCGCAGATTTGAGTGTGGCCGGCAAAATAAGATGTGTTTCTTAATAGTGTTCGTTAAAACAACATTTTATAGGACTTGTTTTGATATAATTTGATTAATCTAGCGAGTTAGAAAAAAACTTAGATTCTAAAAATATTTTCAAGATAATAGCTTTAAAAAGACTTAAGAAGATAACACATTAAAAATCTATCACGGCTAACTCGGGTTAATCTAATAGATTTGTGATTTGAATCATGAACTCCATTAAGTTTGATATTTTTTGTTTTTTTATAAAAAATATTTAACTATATGATAAGAAATTAAACACCTATAAAATCAATCATCAACTCAACGCCATAATTTCTGTTGAGATCATGATAACATCATAAAGATAAATTGAAATAATTCATGAAATTATATTTTTTTAATCGTTTTCATTTAATAATATAATAAAAAAATTCTCTAAATAAACAAACATCGACTCAATGTAAATATTTTTTTTAAGATCATGATAACCTTATAAAAATAAATTGAAATAAGTTACAAAACTCGATTCAAATTAATTATATTGTTTCAAAACTATTTTTTAACTAACAATATAATATACTATTTTTTATTTAATAATATGATAGAAAAAAATAGCGAATGTAAAACCAAACTCCAATCTAATGTTATGATGTGTGTTTTAGAAACTAAGACAGCCTCCAATAAAATAAAATAAAATAAACTGAAATAGATAATAAATTTAATATGAAAATAAAAAAAAATACTAGATAAAATTTAAGTGATACGCTTGATTTTATTTTACGAGGTTTTTAGATACGAAGCATCTTATAAAAGGAACTCCCTCCATCCGCAATATAGAAATGGTATTGTTAATGTTCTCATCTTATCTTTGAGAGCTATAGTATAATAATTGTATATTTCGTGGTTTTATTTTGATAAAGCAAGGTTTGAGTTGCCAGTAATTATAGCTTATCTAGTTATGATTATGTATAAGAGATCTCTAAGATACGTGATGTGATAGCAGAGGGATTACAATCTGCATAGCAGGTCTTGAGTTCGAGTCAAAGTATATACTCTTTATAAAAGTCTAGAATAGTTGAAATTTTAATCGCTCACCTGGGCTTACAGAATACACTTTTCATGGGGTGAGATTTCATCGCATAAAAAATATATGTATAAGAGGATATGATCACGGGTCTGTTTTGGATTGAGATTAAGATTGTTTTTTAAAATATTTTTTGTTCAAAAATGCATTAAAATAATATTTTATTGTTATTTTAAAAAATATTTTTTTTTTATATCAACAAATCAAAATGATCTAAAATATTAAAAAATAACTTTAAGTAAAAACATAAAATATATATTTTTTAAAATCAAAACAATTTTCCAAGAGCATTCTCATTATCTAAGCTCGGTACTTCATAAAATTTTCACTGAATTTAACAAATAAAAAGGGCACATCCTCTTAGAGATACATGGATGAACTTTCCATCGATGTACATCACTAAGTTCGTGGCTTCCACTTGATTTGATTTTGTAATTTCTTGGTATTAAAATTATATCCATTTGCCTTTATTATATAGTTTTGCCGTACTACCGCATCATTGCCAAGAATACCACCACCATTCCCTTCAAAACAGTACAATAGTATCAGATGCGGCCTGCAACATTCATAAGATTTATGATTTAAAATCTATTTCTCGTTAGATTTTGAATTCAACCAAATAATTTATTAATTTAATAAAATTTATTTTAGTTTCTAACAACCCAGTTGACTCGACTCCATTCAAACCTAATTAATTCAACACAAATGAATTTTTCTTCATAAAAACAAGACCGTATTAATAAAATGAAGTTGATCTAGTAATTATACTTTATTTCGAGTTAATGTAAAATATTTTCTTTGGAAATATGAATGTAAATTATTTTTATTTTTAATTTTTTTCTCGGAAAATCAACTTTTCATGTTAGTGGTTGTTTTTGGATGCGGAAAACTGTCCTCCTGAAAAGTATATTTTATGGGTCTAAATAAATACGTAAAACCCCGATCGTTTAAAATTAGCTTAAAATTTTGTTTTGTGGATACATTGGTTGGTGTAAACCTGAACCAGGTCAAGCATCTCGGGTCCCAAGTTAGTTCACCAACCCAGAACGGTGGTGTTAGTGGTGGCTAGCCTGAACCATTTCAAGCCCTCGGCCTCCTCGATCTATAACAATTTTGCCTCTCTCAAGAACCAGTGCTGCAAGAGAGTTTCTTTAATCATGGAAAATCACATAAGCATCGGCTACCGCATGTCTAAACATTACTCCTCTGCAAAACATGAAGATTAAATTGGTATTTTTTATTAAATATTTGATTTAACTTGTGTATATTTCGATTAATCCAATATGTTTTGAAATTAACGATCATAGAAGCTTCAAGTGATCATCATAATAACAACCATAAAATTCAAACTCAAGATTATAAAAAAAAATAAACTTTTTAATTCTAAATTTTAAGTAATGTCCTACAGTATGGTTGTCACATTGCCATTCTTGATCCAGCCAGACCTGGAAACCCTAGCTACTTTATCATGGTTGGTGTGCCACAACATGCTGCCTCTATCGAAAACTGATCATTTTCCTCGTCCTGGCACACCTAACCTAGTCGATTGTCAGCTGTTGTTCCTATTTTACCATATAGAAGGGTTTTTTTTAAAAAAATAAAAAAAATAATTATCAGAAATTCAAGGACAGTAATTGTTTTCATGGCTAGTTTTAGAGAATCAAGTGGGACTCTGAGCTTATTTATTTTTTAAATATAGGTGAATAAATTAAAATGCCATTGATTATGATTCTTGACCACCTCTTTAGATCTTCAATAGAGATGACATTGGGTGCTTTGCTGCGGGTTATAGCATTTTTATTTTTATTTTCTATCCACAAATATTTTTTTATTATGAACTTAAGATTTAATATATGATCTCTTACAGTGTGGAGATAGCGTTATCTTTAAATAACACACGAGTTAACCTGTCGAATTTATAATTACTGATGTATTAACTAGACTTAATGATATTTTTTTCTAGAAAAAAATATTTAGTTAGATAAAAATAAAAATACATGCTACCAAGAAAATAATAGGGTGAACTTTAAAAATGTTAATGATGGACTATAAATGTTTTCTTTTGCTAAGATCATGAAAAATAGAAATACACGCTATCAACACACTTTTGTTATAAAAAAAAGTAAAAATTGAATGGTATTTAATGAAGTAATACCTAAGTTATATTCTTAATTAATTATATATATTGCATTAATTATTTTAAAATAATAATAATAATATAAATTAAAAAATATAAAAATAAAATAAAAAAACAAGTCAAGTTTTTTTTTTCATTGCCTAATGGAATGCTGCCTAGAATTTGACCAACATCGTGGTGATTGAAAAATCATGGAGTTTTGATCTAAAAACTTATTTCTTATCTATTTTCACATAAAAATAGCTTAAAATCACCATAAAAAAATCTACTAGTATCTTAGCAACCGAAAACACTCCAAAATCACTAAAAAAATAAAAAAAAAATCAAATCCAATCTCAATTTACTTTCCCCACCATGTGCATGATAAAGACAAAACAACTCATTGGATTCTATTAGTCAAATAAGAAGATGGTTGTCACTGCATTTAAAAATATTTTTATTTTATTTTTTTAATTATAATTTTTAATTTTATTTTGGTGTTCTTAGATTATTTTGATGAGTTGATGTCAGAAATAATTTTTTTAAAATAAAAAATATTATTTTAATGTATTTTTAATAAAAAAACATTTTTAAAAATAATTTCAACTACACTCCCCAACAGCCCCAAACTTACTAACATAACTTTTTTTATGATTGGATTAAAGCAGATGACAATTTTTTATCACTTTTAAACTTTGTCTTTTTACTGTAATTGAAAACTTTATCTAGGCCAAAAAATCATTAATATAAAAAAAATGACAAAAAATAGAAGAGCCCCAGGAATTAACTGCCACCTGATTTTGGGATAAAAAAAATATGATTCTTAGAGCCTGTTTGTTTCTGCGGTTGTACCGCTGTTTGCTCAAAATTTGATTTTTTTTCATTTTAAATAAAAAATTTTTGGTGTTTTTAAATTATTTTGATGTGCTGATGTCAAAAATAATTTTTAAAAATATAAAAAATACTTTCAAAAGCAACTGCAACCATACTCCCAAACATGTACTTAGCACCCTAACCCAGCCCAAGTTGACTTAATCAAACCATTGGAAGCTTATTCTATGATCATTTACCATCTCGTGATCTCTCTCTCTCTCTCTCTCTCTCTCTCTCGCCCTTGATCATCCGGGCGGCAATCTAGTTATTGATCATGATTGTGCTAAATTGATCACCATCTAATTAGGTCCCACTTTCATTCTGTTCACCTACTAATAATACCGTGATATTCTTCCCCCCCTTAAGAACAGCAATCCCAGATCATAATATATAATATGATAACCCTCCACTAAGCACCATAATGAGTAAACGTTACTTTCTCTCAATTTATTTAATTTTCTCTCCCAAATCCCTAACACACAGCTCACAATTATGCAACCACCACCCACACGGTTTTCTTTTAATTTCTCAGACAATCATTGTGTTTTAAACAAGTTATTTACATTTATAAATATTGTTTTTTAATTTAAACCTAAATTCGTAGGTTTTATTTATTAAGTTTTAGAATATGCTTATTTACGAGGCGTGTCGCGCGACATATCTCATAAAAAAAACATATATTACATGTTATATAACACATTTTACATGTAGTTTAAAGAACAAAGAGAGCCTAATTATCAGCCCATAAATATTCATATAGTTAGCAACTATAGTTTAAAATATTAAATCTAATACAGAGCGGCACTTCATGCCGCCTGTAGGTGCCCATAAAATAGAAGATTCGCATTCTTCTCTTTACCAGCTTTCAAAACCCAAAAAGAGAAAAAAAAAATCATATTTTTAAACTTTCATCAACCTCTCTTAAGATTTGTTGGACAATGAGGGAGTGGGGGAGTTCAATTTTATTGAAACAGATAACTTGTTGTTGAAAAAGACATGATTATACATCATGTCACATCCATATAGTGTTGTTGTCATGGTTTAGTTTTTACCCTGTACCATGTGGTAATGAGAGCAGTGCGCCTAATGAGAAGAGAGGGAAAAGAAGAAGAAGAAAATGTGGTGTAGAAAGAATTTGAGCTGTACTGATACAGGATCTGTGCCGGTGTACCTTAATGTTTATGATCTGACACCAATCAATGGATATGCTTATTGGCTTGGGCTTGGAGTTTATCATTCTGGGGTTCAAGGTTTGTACTGTTTAGAAGAGTGCTGGTTTTGGCATATATTTTTTTTCAATCTTTGTCCAGTTGCATACTTTTCAAGCTTTTTTTTTATTCTAATCTTTGTTGCATTGGTAGTTAGATCTGCTGGTGTGTTTTGTTCTGTTGTTCAGATTGTTTACTGCGTATTGGTGCATTGAATCTTCAACGAAAAACACTGTTCTTTGAAGTTCAATCTTTGAATGTTTGATGTGTGGCTTTTTAGGAGCTGATTGTTTGGTTGATGAGAATCTGCAAGAAATTTTGAATTCAGAAATTGGGTTTTCCTTTCTGGAATCATACAAAACAAGAAACTAAGTAAAGTTTTGGCACAGTGAGGTTCTTTTCTTTTGGAAATGTTCAAAGATTCCTTCCTTCATTTCTACACTTTTCTCAATGGCTGGATAGCTTTTTCATGGCTTTTACTTTCCTTTTTTGATTTTTTTCTCCTTTTAATGTTCTCAATCTGTTTGTGTGAAATAACAATCTATTGAGATTAAAATTGGGATCATGTTATGCAGTTCATGGTGTGGAGTATGCTTTTGGGGCTCATGAGTTTCCAACAACAGGAATTTTCGAAGGAGAGCCAAAACAGTGTGATGGGTTTACATATAGAAAGACAATTTTGATTGGAAAAACAGATTTGGGTCCTGAAGAAGTGAGGGGAGTGATGGAGGAGTTAGCAGAGGTATACAGAGGGAATGCTTATAATTTGATAACCAAGAACTGCAACCATTTCTGCAATGATGCATGCGTTAGGCTTACTGGGAATCCCATCCCAAGCTGGGTTAATCGGCTCGCTCGAATTGGTAAGAATTTCAACTTGTTCAAGTCTGATAAATATTCAGTTCCTTTTTTCATAGATGAGAATTCTGATAATCTTCCACAACTCAAGCCCTATTGAATAGTTTAGATGTGTAAACCTAGTCAAAAGATCAATCCATGATGAAACTGTCAAGGAACCATCTCACCTAAAAATTTAAGTTTTTAGATGAGATCTCCGAATATGATTTATATTATTTTTTAATACATTCTCTGAGCTTGAAATTTACACATGCTCACACTATTTTGTGCTTGAGTTTTATCAAATAGAATGGGAGTAGTGAGATTCAAACTCGTGACCGCTGGGTTAACAAGACTCTGATACCATATCAAAGAAAGCTTTTAAGATAAGATCCCAGAATATAATTTATATTATTTTCTAACAGAAACTAGTCAGTTTGTTGAGCAGATTCTTGTACATGGATTGAAATCCCACATGTATTCTCGCAATCAAGTGCAAGATATTTGCCAAGCTGTATTACACTTGACCTAGTGCTGCTGTCCAGAGTTTTTATCCGCTATGGTTCTTATCCTTAATATGCTGCAGGCTTTCTATGTATTTGTGTTCTCCCTGCAAATTTAAATTCAACCAGAGTCCAGCATCATAAAACTGAAGATAAGGCTAGTGAAGGAGAGAAGCAAAAATTGAAAAGCGAGTCAAACAGATTCGCATCTTCTAATTCCTCATCATCTTCATCAGCATCACCTGTAGCTCGTGGTAGAAGTAGAAGCAGGCGTGCTCCTCAACCATCTCCACCCTTTAAGAACTGAGTTTTTTATTTCTTGAAATTGTTCATGAGGGGAAGTAGAATCATTAATCACAGCACCCCCCCCTCCTTTCCTCATTCTTTTCTTGGGTTTTTGTGGTGCTAACAATTTGCTGAAGGGATTATGCAGGCATGCAGCACATAGATGTAAATGTGTATGCTTTCAGTTTTTTCTGGCAAGTGCTGTTATGTCTCTGCACTCTTGTCCAAATCAACCTCGTTTTGTCCAAATTTGTAGCATTGCCTGAGATACCAAATTAATCACGAGGCATTGCTTGGTGGAGATTTTTATGAAGGCCATTCTCGTGTTTCACCTGGAATCCTTTTTTTTATATAAATAGTAGATTATCGAACTTGCAAATTTCATACAGGGGCTAATATGTTAAAACCTAACTGAGCAACAGGTGGTCTCTGGAAAGCATCTGAGCAACACACATGATGCCATTCGGTGAAAAGACTAAAAGATGTCTAAAGTGAGAAACTAAAAGCTGATGTTAAAGTGTCTCATGAATTTTTGCAGTGCAGTCCCTGATTGGTCTTGAGATGAGTGGCACTTTGATATATATAAAAATGTGAGGAAACTACCCGGAAACAGGAAACCATTTAAAAATAATGAGTAAAACTCTTATTGTTTCAAGTTTTTATAAACAATATATACAGGGATTCAAATTCAAAACTTGTTATGCAGATGTTATTTCGATTGGAAACATATATATATATATATATTGTTTTTGGTTCATGAAACTGAATTTGTATAGTAAAAACAAAAATCCCTGAAATCTTGGACTTTCAAGCCTTAAAAATGGAGAAAAGCTGGAACTTGATTTGCTTTCGTTTTTTCTCTTTCCCCACGGGACACACAGAGTGGGGTGCCATCAAGCCACTATGCAGTTTGCCTTTGGCCCCATGGCAGGCATAAAGAAGGGAATCCCAAGTCATTTTCGATTCGAGGGATACGGCTATCACTCGTGGACCTCACTCTCTTTCCGCAAAGGCTTTATTTTTCATATTTCAAAGCATCAACTAATTCCCACATTGAAAAATGATATCCTATTAGACTAGCAGTACAATTATGAAATTGTCTTTGCAAAATACAATCATTGATTTGTCATTTTCCAGGATTAGGTTTGTCATTTCAATTACTTTCTTAGCCTTTGAATAAAAAAATACTTATGTCTGTCTTAAGGGTATTTTAGTGCTTTCGTTTTATTAGAAAGAGTGCAATTGCTTTAGTAAACTTGGAGACAAAAAACATTACTTTATCATTAGTTTTTTTTTTGTCCTTATCCATTGGTTTTTGGTGTAATTTTGGAGATTACTAAGAGGTGCTATTGTAATTATCATTTGTTAATTATTATTTTTGAAAAAACTTGTTGACGCGCTGGATGCGCCAGCATGTGGGCGGTCTCCATGACGTTCAAGCAATGTATATGGGATTGTACGACAACCAAATGCCATATTTCGGGGCAACGTTTGAAAGATATTGATGCCCTCTAAACAGAGTGTGATTTCAGGATTCACGGTGATGGTTTGTCCTCAACATTTATTTATTTTTCTTATCCTCTCTTTTTCTCTCTCGAATTTCATGTTGGCTACTGCAAAATTTCTATTAAAAAAATACATGTATAGACTCTTTTTTTTTTTTTTTTTTATCAAAAAAGTAATCCTACAGGCAATGAAATACTAGTTCAATCTAACTGGGTGCATTCACATGGAGACTCAGGGACGAGGAGTCAGAGCTGCGGATTTCTTTATCACAAACGAAACTGAGAGAGTTTCTTAGCCAGCTTCCCAACAACTACCTGAGAAATCTGCCTGGTGGATTGACAAATACTTAAATTTCATAGTGCAGGAATTAAATAAGGTTCTTCAAAGTCACGTGCCGAGGAATTGCAATGAAGCAGCACGGTACTTAAATTTGAGCATGAGTTGCAGGCTTGGAGGATTACAAAAAACGAACACGTTTTTTACGACTGTTGGGGGAGTTTAATGTGTGTAATTTCAATAATCCTGCAAACATATCAATCACATATTTTACTAGACAGCAAAGCGAGGGCGAGAGAGAAAAAGAGAGGGGGGAGTGGCATGGAATTAAAACAATACATTTCCCAAATGGGGCGGGGCGGGGCGGGGGGGCGGTAAAGGGATTTCACCATTGCCTACTTAAATAATAGCAATGGTTTACAGCAGGCAGGTAACCAAAAGCATCGAGTTTTAAGTCGTTTTTGCTCGCATCCATTCTACAAAATTGTCCAAGATCAGGGGCCATGCAAGTTCCGGATCATAATTACTGAAGTCTGGAAAACTTATCTGTTAAAAGATTTGAAACTGTTACTCAAATTGGAATAAGCCAAAACAATTCTTGACAAAATCAAGACATTTTGAGTTATCGAGTGAAGAACACAAAGTACCTGGTTGCAAAATCGGTAAAAGCCCATCCACTGATCCATGTTTATGACCTTATAATCACTCTGAATCTGCACTCACAGTGAAAGCATAGTTAATACGGAGCTGTAAAATAAAATAAAATGGACATTTTCTCTCAAATTCAGCTGATCAAGCTGGCTAGATCACCAAGCAAATCAAAGAGCAAGATTTCTTCTGTTTTCCACTTAAAAAAGGAAAACGCTTAAGTTGCAAGATTGGCTACAAAAAGCAAAACAGATCCAGAGTCAAATAGCCCATCACAATTCTAAAGTTTAGCTCATACGCTAATAGACCATAGAAAAGCATAAACTGTTTATCACATAAAAAAACATAAATAACAAGTGAACAATGTCAATCATCAACTAGAATACAAACAGCAGTAAATTTCAGAAACAAACATGAAAAATGTGTCCACTGACCTTTAGATACTCGACGAAATAGTCAACCTGGGCTCGAAAATGGGGTCCTAAAACAAGATCCAACAATTGGCAGATGCTCTCTATGTCTATACTCTTTTGTTTTTCCTCTGAAGCAGAAAACAAAGGGTGAAGGCAGCATTAATAAATGGGGAAACTGGGAAAGATAACGTTTCAGCATGTGACAACACGCCGCCGTAAACTCATAATACCTGTTAGGCAATACCGAAATGCATAGGTATAGAAATCCACAAAGTTTGACGGCCTCTTAACCTTTTAGAGAAAGGGTATAAGATCAGTAGCTTTTCAACCTTCTTTAGATGAGTTCCATTCGTTGAGTAAGTAAAAAAACATCAAAAAGTAAACGCAAGTACCCTAAACCACAAAGGGCCATACCTCCTTTTCTAGATCCAGAAGCACCTTTTTTAATTTATTTACAGTATCAGCCCTCGGTGATTTGAGCCCCCTTCGCCACTCCTCCTGTTAACATTAAGACATTCTAGTGAGAGAGAAGAAATGGATGAACCAGTAAAATCCCTAATTATGGAATATAATGTTGACAGTTTTGGGTATTTTGGGTATAAGATAATCAAAATGAAGAAAGAGAGAAGATATTTAAGAGCTTAGGATATATCCCAACACTTATCAGTATGTATAATCTACTAGATTGCACTACAAATCATGCACCAATAGAAAACCACAAACCACAAAGCAAGATAAGCATCCGCGGAGATAGAATGACTGCATTGGCAACTATTTATGTGTGTGTGTGTGAGAGAGAGAGAGCATGTCTAAGTACTGGGTATTAACAATTTGCAATCCCTGTATTTTTTAGTTAACACAGCTTAAAAAAAAATCATTTTTTGTAGAAACTCTTAAATCATAGAATAATAAGTCCAAGTCAGAAAACTATGTATGCATCTCCTTGAATCCTAAAATCAATTTAAAAGGGTTGCTAATACATGACATTATTGGATACTTATAAAAAAAATGGTGAGCCATTATTGAAAATCAAAGATAAAAAGTGGACAACAAATTCATTGAATGACATCAGAAATAGAAACAATAATCAAAGCGTCTGATTAAGTAGAAATTGATGGGTATAGAAGACATATTCCTTACCAGGGTAAAGTATCCTTGTTTTTCAGCTCTCATTTTCCTGGTATGTACAGTCCATCAGTATCAATACATAATTTTAAGGCCAAAAGTTGAGCAGTCTTTAATACCTCCCGGTCTAACTTACCAAGCTAGCATCAAGATTCTGACATCAGTATGATCCACCTCCATATCTGAACATAGAGTTTCAATTCCTTCTGGGCTGTTCAAGTGAAATATATTAGACCTTAGAAATGAAGTGAAAAATCTTAAAATGATACATCTCAAATCATTTTTTGATATAACAGCTTAAGCATAAGCTAAGAGTTCTGGTATTTTTCCTAATAAGATTGATCAGGGAGAAAGAGAGTTGAACTTCATAATACAAAGGCAAAGGTGTCGCATGCAAAAAGTATCATCAGAGAAAGTTCATCCACATGTGATCAACTGACAAACACATTATCTCCTTAACTTGAAAATCAACGGTCAATAAATACATTATCTCCTCAACAATAAAAAGCTAATAAGCACTTCACTAATCAAACACAGTATTTTGATGGAGGAAACTTACTCAATCATACCAGAAGACCTGTTCGCGTACGAGTAAAATAGGTTATCAATTCGCTCCATCTCTTTTGAAGATGCTTTACTTGAGGCTAAAAAGACAGGGGTTTATCGGTTACAACATAAATGCAATGTTAACCTAAACTAGCATAGCAAAAACTTCAGTAACGAATCATGCTAACATTCTGTAAAAGCAATCTCAAGCATGTTAGTTATTACATTTTAGTTTTCAATTAGTCCAAGAATTCCTCAGCTAAGTTTTTCGTGCAAATTCTTTCCAGTGGCATAATCTTAGAAACATTGCTCCTCATTCCTAACAACGTTTAATTCCTATTAGCTGTCACGAGCATTGCTAAATGGTCACATCCGTGAGTTGTTCATGTGGCCTTTGATATACAGAATTTCAAAATAATTTCAGTAATAGAATCAGTTAAAAAAATCTAATAAAAATGCTCCTATGTTTCCAAGCATCTAAAGATAGCAAATGTCCATTCTATCTACAAACGTTTGATTTTCTTTTCAAGATGCTATAAGCAGGCCAATCTTGAGATTTTCTTCATGGAGATGCCAAAGATCCTGAACTTTCAGCCAAAGAGGAACAAAAGATTTCAACTTCTTGCTATAAAACCAAACATTTATGGCCTAAAATCAATTAGCAAGCGTTCAACCCAACATGTATCTTTCCCCTGCGACGAGGCACTATTTAGCTTGATCAAGTCGCAGTAGTTATGTCTTTTGACTAAAGGTTTTAACTTGATCATCTCAATTAACCACCGAAAATAATAAATCACAATCAAACCAGTTCCACACATGAAAATCAATTGATTTAAACATATTACAAAAAATAAATAAGAAATCAAAACAGAAAAAAGACTGAAAATTAAGAAAATCGAGAGAGTAGATACCGGAGCGAAAAAGATCCGTAGCTGAAAAAGTAATTGAAGCAGAGGTAGAATTCGATTGACCCGTCTTCTTCGATGAAGACCGACGCATCTTCGATTAAGTTAATTAATTAAATGGAAATTTATTTTTTAGAGAGAGAAACAGGGAATTAGAATTGTTTTTAGAGAGAGAGAATAAAAGATCTAGTTTTTTCTTCAAGAATAATAAGAAAAATGAAAACAAAAATCGATAAAAAGAGAAACCTGAGACAGGCAGCGAAAGGAAGCTTCTTCGTGGCTTTCTCTTTCGAAGAGGTGGTTGATGCCTAGCGCCTAGCGCCACTTTCTAGACACAGAAAGTTAGAGAGAGAGGGATGAATTATTAATTAAAAAATGAGTTCTGAGTTTCTCTCTCTCTCTATATATATATATTCGTCTGCTACTT
Organism: Salix arbutifolia; assembly: GCA_025169955.1. Taxonomy (NCBI): domain Eukaryota; kingdom Viridiplantae; phylum Streptophyta; class Magnoliopsida; order Malpighiales; family Salicaceae; genus Salix; species Salix arbutifolia. Next base: position 3,101,706 of record CM045902.1, read on the forward strand.
CTTTTTTTTAAAAAAGAGAAAAAAAATGTATTGTTGAGCTTGGTTTTCATTGGTTAGAAATTTTAAGGTTTCACAGGTTGACTGACAGTACGATATTTTTACTTACCGGCTACCTGAATGGATGGATGGATGAGTTGATGTATTTCACGTGTGCCTGACATGGTTATTAAAATCTGGCTAGGGTTGAGTGGACTAAATTATATATATATAAAATTCACTATAAATTACTTCATTATTCTCTCATGCACAGTTGTCAAAATTGCGATTTGACATGATAAAAAAGTATTTTTAAATTTGAATTGTAAGATCAAATTATAAGATTATATTTAAATTTTTCTGTACAAAAATCATAAAATTACAGCTAAAATCGTGTAGATAGAAAAATCATAAAATTGTAAGTAAAATATTTTTGAATACAATATAACATAATTATGTCCATAAAACTTCATTAGTTAAGGTTCATACATGATTCAAAATAACTTAAAAATACATTACAAAACAATTATGTCCATATAATTTTATTAGGTAAAAACTAACAAATTTAAAATAAATATTTTGCTAATGTGCTGTATAAATTAAAATCAGTCTCATGACCGTTATTTTCTTTGCTATTTTTAATATATTCATCATAAATATTATTATTGAAAGGATTATCAGTACTAATACTGATACCAACATTGATATTACTAGTACATGAAAATGAAAATGATTTAAAAACATCAATTTTTTAATTTAAAATAAAAAATAATTTTATTATTTTTTCAAAAAATTTAAGTATAAATTTTAAAGTCAATATAATTTTTTTTGAAAGATTTGACAGGATCGTAAAATTGGAACGATTCAGTCCAATTTTACGATTCCATATGATTTTACTATTTTTTGACCGAGTTTGACCCAAACCGATTTTTCTACTTGAGTTAATAAATTTTGATGAGTTGACTCGCAAAATTGTATGATTTTGCGAGTCAACTCGCAATTTTAACAACCATGCTCTCATGTCTATATCTAAAAAATTAAAAAATAATGCAAACTCCTTCTACTTACCAATTTTACTAAAAAGTTTAAATACACACAATGAGATATAAAATTACAAATAAAGACTCGGGAACAATATTGGGAGGATTTGGAGCAGCGGTGGAAGTTCAGGAACACTGGTGGCGTGTGTATCGATGTGCCACCGCCGGTAGTGGCGCTGGACCCACGCATCGTCATCGATGAACCATGAAAATGGGGAGATCAAACATATCTTCTCCTTTTTGTCCTTTCTTTGTCGGTGATGAGGCCACCGCCGCCTGCAAAAACAAACAAAAATTCCATCACAGTCCGCTTAAAATTTTTGATTTCTGTTGAGACCTGCCTCTCTAAACTGATCTATATTTCCCTTCAATTCTTTGTGGTTGTTGGTCGGTGGAGAAGGATGATCGGGGTGCCGTGGGTGAGCTGTGAAGGCTATCATTGGTCGAAACTACCAGCATGTGGTGGTTGTTAGTTCTCCTCCACTGCCACGGTGGAAAAGAAGAACTGAGAAAGAGCTGACTGGTGGAGAGGAAGGGGGCTGGAGGAGAAGAGGCGGTCAAGTTCAATTAATTGTCGACCAAATCCAAGCGGTGGAGTACTAACCGTCCAGCCTCACTCCAAAGCAACTAGCTCGGTGACCAGCTTAGGTGTGTTTGTTTTTACATTTTAACAAAGTTATAAATGTATTTTTATGTTAAAAATGTTAAATAGATAGTTTATATGTATTTTTTAATATTTTTGATGTTTATATATATATATATATTTGCAATACTGGAAATTAATATTGTAAAATACAATTTTCACACAGTTACCTATTGCGTTTCAAAAATAATTTTGAAAAAAAATAATTTTTTTATTATATTTTTTTTGTTTTAGATTATTTTGATGATGCCAGAAATAATTTTTTAAAAATAAAATAAAATTATTTTGATATATTTTTAAATAAAAAACACTTTAAAAACAATATACTTTCAAATCACTTAATTTACATCAAAGTGTTAAAACCTGGTCTGGATCATGTCCTGACCTTAATACTTGGGTTAATGGGTTGGTTTGGGTCGGTGAATTTTTTTTTTTAAATGTTTTGTCCAAAACAAAGTAATTTTGAATATTTTCTCTTAAAATTGAAACGATGTAGTTTTGAAGGGGAAAAAATCATATCTAGATTTTGATCAAATTAATCAAATCTTGGCTAAATTTGCTGAATTACTTTGTTTTCCCAAATCAAGATCTAATAAACACAACTTGTTTCAAGACATGGATAAAATGATCTTTGAATCGATATGCAAATCAGGCTGGTTTCAAAACCATGGTGTACACTTTCGACGACTCATCTCACACTTCTCCATTCCAGGCTTATATAGAGATAATAATAATATTTGATATTGTGATAATAATTGTTTTTTAAAGTGTTTTGTTATTTAAAAGTTTATTATACTAGTATTTTTTAAAATATTTTTAATATTAATATATCAAAATAATTGTTTAAAATATATAAAAAGTTAATTTTTTAAAAATAATTAAATTGTTTTAAAAAACTATGTGGGAAAGTAAAAACAAACACTACCATGATATGAGCGGTCAACGAGAGCGAGGTCACTCCACAATTACATTTATCTTTCCTTCCCTCTCTACTCTTAAACCCCCCGCTGCCTGCTGCATCTCCCTCTCCTCCTAGACTCCCTCCCTCTCTGTCTCGTAGGTACTCTATATTTTTATTTTTCCTTGCTTCTCTTTTGTTCATTACAGATTCTTTGAATCCTTACTTCGCACTTCTTCTTTTTTTGATTTTTTGTTTAGCTTCTGATCAACTCTTTTTTTTTTATTTGCTGAAAGCAATGTCAGCTTTTGGCGCTGCCGGTACGGCCAATACAAACCCTAATAAATCCATTGAGGTGATTTTTTTGGACTGATTATTTATCTGTTTTGTTATTAGTGCTTAATTCACTTTCTGCTTTTTCCGACTGATTGTCTTGAAATTTTAGGATGTTTTAGTGGATGTAGTTATTTTTTCGTGATATTTTTAGTAATGTAAATATAGTAGAAAAAAATAGATTTCAAGCGTAATTTAGCTGTTTGAACACATTGAAATTGTTATTATTCAGACTCATTTAACAATTAAGTTCAAGTACTTATTTCTTGTCTAATCTTAGTTTCATGACCTGAAATCATTGATCACAGGTGTTACAGCCTCCTAGTGACTCGGTTTCGAGTCTCTCTTTCAGTCCGAAAGCCAATTTCTTAGTCGCAACTTCTTGGGACAATCAGGTTTGTTTAATGTTTCAGGCTTCACCGTCTCGTTTTTATGCTTCTTAAATTTTGTTAAGAGAGTTGATTGACGAATTGATTTTTGTTAGTAATGGTTAACATAATTATTCTATTATTTTATTGTTAGATGCTAGTTTTAGTTTTGGGAGACGTCTTCTTTTCCAACTTTTCATTACTTTCCTTCTTATAGTTTGTTTTCTACTTACTTCCATTGTTTGTTTAAATTTAGAATTCACACACGTGCTGTTTGAAATTTTTTATAGGTACGATGCTGGGAAATTACAAGGAATGGGACCACTGTAGGAAGTGTGCCCAAGGCTTCAATATCACATGACCAACCGGTAATAATCAAGTCCTTTCATCTACAAGCCCTTTTATTGATACTGATATTCTCAAATCCTTATAATTCTAATTCTGTGTTTACTTTTTTATATTGATATTGAAGGTGTTGTGCTCAAGTTGGAAGGATGATGGAACAACTGTGTTTTCTGGAGGGTGTGACAAACAGGTTAAGATGTGGCCTTTGCTCTCTGGTGGTCAACCAGTAACTATTGCGATGCATGATGCCCCTATCAAAGAGATTACATGGATTCCCGAGATGAATTGCTTAGCCACAGCAAGTCTGGACAAAACCTTGAAGTAAGATTCTTTTTTTCCTTCCTTAATGTTATTGCTAATTTGATTCATCAGTTTTTCTGCATGATGGATAAATACCTCCTTAGGTGTTTGACTAGTGGTACATTGTGAATGTTGTTCTCTTAGCAATCATTTTGGTTATACTGTTTTGGTACTTAACAAGTGTGCATTTTGAATAATCCATTATTAAGCGTCCATTATGTGACTTCATAGCAAAAGGTAGAACAAAGCATAATTATGCAATATTTGCTGATATTTTATTTTCTCAATGGGACAACACTACTTGTTTGCTTGGTTTGAAGGTATACCGGATTGCATGTGTAGTCATTAGTGGCCCTAGGGTTCGATATCTGGTCTAGGGGATGATCCAACATTTTGCAGTTTCTTGTGATACCTTACTGATATACGCAGTTCAGTTTGTGCTCTTCATCTTTGACATGCAATCTTTGTAACAAAATTACACTGGCTACTTTTTTATGTTTTTTGTTGGCTGTGTTTAGGTACTGGGATCTAAGGCAGTCAACTCCAGTGCACACTCAGCAACTTGGTGAACGCTGTTATGCAATGACAGTGCGGTATCCTTTGATGGTTGTTGGCACTGCAGACAGAAACATGGTAGTCTATAACTTGCAAAATCCTCAGGTAATGATTTCTGATGATCCTGAATTTCTAAATTGTCTTACTGAAATGCTGTTTTCCAGCCCCACAATTCTATACTGCTTTTAGTTTTCTGCAAAAAAAAATAAAAAATGATCGACATGCAGGGGCTCATTGTTTTAGATTATTGATTATGATAGCAGTAGTCTAATTTACAAGCTTTCGAATGACATGATTTAACATGTGAGCTTGAACCTATCAGGTGGTTGTCAAGGCATTTTGTTGTTTTTTTCTCAAAATGCCTCAGCTTTCTAAGCTGGTACTGCTTTAGAATAGTTCCAGAGCAGTAGATACCTGAGTAAAAAGTTTTGGTTTTACATGAAAGTGCATAAAGTGGAGGAGAATATATCACCACATAGGCATTGGTATTGAATTCTGTGGTGGTGGTTTTGAGATGCATTCCTATTTGTTTTTGATGAAAAATAGGATTATAGATGAGATGCTTTTCTACGATATCAGAATGTAAAATACAGCAGTGCCTTCCAATTTAACTCTACAATATTCTGAGTTTCATCTCTCCTACCAGAACCATTTTTTTGTTGTCATCCTTCATTTTTTCATTACTTGTTTCCACGAGTATCATTCTTTAACGAGTGGATGTGTCTAGTTTCTTTAATTGTATTTCAAAATATCTTTTTTACTTGTCGTTTCCTTTTCTATTGAAACCATGCGGCAAAAAATGATAAATTATGCCTGACATCTTTTGATCGGGGTTTGGATTTTTTTTGTTACAAGTTCCTCTCATATCAATGCTTGATTTTTCTTATTCATAACTTCTGCTCTTACACATTTTACTGCACAACAGAAATTATATTTATGTTTGGAATTTAAAAGTTCAAGGATGTTTGGGTCCTCCACCCATTAAGGATGAGATGATGTTTCCATATTATCGTATATCCTATCCATAAAAAATAGTAGAAAATTATTACAAGGAACAACTTTTAGTTTTATGAACTACTGGTTTTGGTTAATTCCAACCCTTTGCTTAACACACACACATACGTATATATATTTGAGAACGTTCTATCCTGATCATTTGTTTTAAATTCCACCAGACTGAGTTTAAGAAAATCCCTTCACCCTTGAAGTACCAGACAAGATCTATAGCTGCCTTTCCTGATCAACAAGGTTTCTTGGTATGTGCTCACTATTGGCCTTTTTATCTTTTATTTTTTTTGAGGTTCTCTGCATAATAGACACAAGTGCACAGCCATATGTGCAGAAACATAATTCCTCAATCAATATGGATGTTCTTTAGTTTTTTGAGTCCCAACTTTTGCCATTTATCACATGATTTATAGCAGCAAGGATAGACAAAATCGTAGACATAGCATTTGTTTTGTGTTCTGTTAAATGGAGCTACTTGAGACTAAAAGTTATTGGTGTTTTCCCCTGGTTTTTATCACATGGTTCTCCTGTAGCCAAGTTCAATTCAACATCTGGTTTTCTGCTGTGCTTGTGGTATTTTTTAGGAGAATTTTCGTTGGTATTCCATGATATTGTTGTGGGGTTGAATTGGTATATTTTTTTTCATCTCAATTTCCTTTTCCTTTTCAAACATGCAATCTTTTTAGCAATTCTTAGTCATCTACTGGCTCTAAATTCCTTTTGATGGAAACTGGTTTTTTTTTTTGTTTCATAGCAAAGACTATTTCTTTGATCGTAGTGGTTAATTGTCTGGATTGTGAGCTGTGTTTTTGTACAGGTTGGTTCAATAGAGGGAAGGGTTGGTGTACATCATCTGGATGAAGCTCAACAGAGCAAAAACTTCACCTTCAAATGCCACAGAGATAACAATGAGATTTACGCAGTCAACTCCTTGAACTTCCATCCAGTAAGTTTTGCTATTTCTATTCTTGATATTGCTTTCACTAAATATGTTTTTTTTAGGATGATATTGTTATAGAAAAAACCTTGATATCAGCAGCTTTAGTTTTATAGATCTGTAATTCTTTTTTTTGTTTGTTTAAAAAAACCCAGAAGAGTGATCGGGTAAACTAAAGCTATACTCATCTGATTGGCTGGAATATGGGACTTGATATGGCTTATATGAAAAAATTACAACAAGAACAACCAAGCCTCAATCCCAAACTAGCTGGGGATATACAGAAACCATATGTAGATGAACTATACTTGTTATGTTCATATTCCAAATCTCATGCACTTCACTTTGCCATGTACACATGCATATCTATTCGGGAGGATTGAGTTATTCTATAGGTGTCACCAGAGCTGCCATAGTTTGACTTGAGCTATATTGACAATTCCATGGTGATGGTATATTATTACTGGCCTCATTTTCTACCTTACACTATCATGTATGGTGGTATATAATTGCTCCCACTTTCTATTTTCTTTTTTAGTGTATTGTAGAAATGTTTTTCGAAATAACTGGTTTCCTTGGTCCCTTGTATCAGTAGCAAGAGAATTGGTGTCGATGGCCTTTGTTAGGAGGTTTCTTTGATCAGTGCATACAGTACATTTTAACATGTCATCATTTTCTTGCACACATATTACTCTTAGCCGGGCCTATTGGCACTTAAGTATAAGCTTTTCTTGTCATGCCTACATCCTAACATGTATCCATCTTGTTTCTTCAGGTGCACCACACATTTGCAACTGCTGGATCTGATGGTGCTTTTAATTTTTGGGACAAGGATAGCAAACAGAGACTCAAGGTTGTCTCCATAACTTTTATTTCAACTATTTTTCTAGTTTGTTTTTGGTAGACTAGTTGTATGTTATTTTGTTGTAACATTGGCTTTCATGGTTATCTTTTCAAGTTAAAGCATTCAATCATTAATACACCTTTATCTGATTTTCAGGCCATGCCACGGTGCTCTCTACCAATACCCTGCAGTGCATTCAATAATGATGGCTCGATTTACGCATACTCGGTATGCACCATTTTTCCTTTTTCTATAACCTGCGATTATATTCCTTTCAGTGATCATTATCTCTTTGAAGACAGAGAGTTTCTAGAAGTCTTATTAACGGCAACAATAAAGATTTCCTAAGCACTATGCTTTAATGGCACTATGATTCTTCTTTCTATTTTCTGTATGCAGGTGTGTTATGATTGGGGCAAGGGTGCTGAAAACCACAACCCATCGACCGCGAAGACCTATATTTATCTGCATTTACCTCAGGTCCATTCAAGCGACTTACTTTGAATTTGCAAATAATTTATCAATATTTTAGTTTTTTCTAATATATATATAAATATAACTTGTCTCTCTACTTAAATCCTCCCCTCGTAAAATGAGCAAGGATCTGATCATGCAATGCAATGCAATGGTGTTGTTTTTCACTGCAGGAAACCGAAGTGAAAGGAAAGCCAAGGGTTGGAGGAACTGCTAGAAGGTGAAGTGTTGTCATAAAAAAAATGGCAGTTCTTTTTTGTTTTTTCCTAGTCGGCAGGTGTTGTCAATAGAGAAAGTTTGGGTTAAGTGATAAGAGTTCATGTAGATCAATGGCTTTCCACCTAGTTTTAGGCTCCATTGATTCAGCGGTGCTGTTATATTGTAGTCCGTGGACTGCATGTCATCATGTATGGTGACTTTTTTGTGTGTAGTTTTGGTGCTGTAACAAAGATTCGGTATATCTTTTTTATTTGACAAAACTACAATTTGTTCTGTTAAACTGTAGACAAAAATATATATATATATATGACTGATAGTCCACTCCTAGTTTTAAGTGATCAATTGCAGACTGCAGAAATCTCTGCATTCCGACTGTAAAACTATGGAATAGAATTTTTGAAGATGTGGGGCTTGACGAATCTTGTTATATCAGAGTTGATATGCGTAAAAATAAATAAGGGAATAATGTGATCGGAAAAAATAAGCTCAAGGTTTTAGTGTAATCCAGCTAGTGGAGATAGGGATGGGGGTGGACTGATCACCCATCCAGCTTTTTATTACGGTTTGGTAATTGCCTGAAGGGTTACAATGCAGAGGTCTTCGTTGCTTGAGTAAACGTCAAGGAAGGAACATATAAATTACAAAAGAGGAGAAGAAAAATGTTCCCTACATAGAAAATATAACCCTTTCTTCCTCTCTTTTTTGGACTTATGTATGATTATCCCAGCACGCGTTATCTTTCTTTTTTCTCCAAGTCACGAGCTAATTACCTTTTCATGCTTGCTGCCTTGAAAAATCCTAGTCTTTAGGTGGAAATGTTCTGTAATAGATGTTGATATTTTAACAAAATTTGTCAAGTCTCTTTCTTTTGTAGATTTGCATGTTGGAATGTTTCATTCTTGTTCCAAAAGCTTGCAACAAAAAGGGATCACCTTGATCACGCTAACATATATATATATATGGGGAGTGAACCAGAGAGTGGCTGGAAACAATTTTCTTCATGCGGTTTTGTCATTGTTTGTTGATTTTTTCTACTTACCAAAAGCCACATTTCATCGCTTGTAACCCCTATGTATCTATAGAAATGTTGCTTTTGGTAAGTAGATCAACAAAAGAGTTCAGCGACAAGGATGAATATAAAATGGGACAAAAAATATTTTCTTAAATATAAAAAAAATCAAATTTTGATGAAGCCAAACATTTTTTAATTGAGATGCTTTATACAAATGGTCCATGCATCAGATATCACGAAGATTTTGATAGGTTATTGACCATCAACACACCTTGCTAGCTCGCGCTCCATGATTCATGACTCCATGTCAAGGATACAAGCTTAATTACCGCAATTAATTAGTACAATAATGCTTAATTATGGGGTTTAATGGCAGTCGTGATCCTTGTGGTTTCAAATATTTCAATGGTTCTACTATTTTGGAATTGAGAAAAAGTCAAATCCCTATGTCTACTATCGCCACCAATTTCTAGTCGAAGATACTGGTCAAACTTCTCAGCCAATCAATGTGTTCTGAAGGTCAGAATTTATTCTTTCATAAAAAAACGCTAACGGGATCAAAGACAACTTCATCTTGAATCCAAAATATCAAATCTACATTTTCTAAAACTACAGGGAATTGATCCAACAACCTAATGATATGAGACTTCTCTCGCAGTCATAGATGCCCTTGTGGAGATTAGGGTAAGTGTTTCGCTCTTATATCTTTTAAAATAATAATAAAAAATAATAATTTCGAGAGCCTTTTTTTAATCCAAAAAAGAGTAATTGAGTTCTCCCAACAACTAAAAAAGTATATCATATCTAAATTTAACTGGGGAAGAGGCATTTTCGTTGTAAAATATCCAATGAAACCGATGGAATTGAGATCTCATGGTAAAGTTATATGCAACTCAATCAACACGTTTTCAGGGTTATGATATAATAACAAAGAGTTTGAGCATGACATGATGATAAAAGATTTACGATCTGAACAACAAGTATCGAGTTCGAGTATGCATCATTTTGTAAGAATCCAGGACAACCGAGATTTTACTCGATTATCAGAACTCATAAAATACACTTTTCAGGAGTAAGATTTTCTCGTATAAAAAAAAAACTCAATCAATACACATACACACATGAATAAATAATCATTACGTAGCAGTAAATCAACATCTCTCCCGAATCTATTCAAAATCGTCCATCATCTTGAGAAAACTCCCAAGAAACATGATGTGAGGTACCATCCCAGCTTCGAATTCATCCAACATGCATTTGGTCTACAAGGCAAGGCACAGCAGCTCCTTTTGCTCTGGCAATCTACTTAAAGTTTGAGCTGCACAACAAAAATAGCATCTCCATGTGGGGGCGTGACCTCACAATCGATCGGAAGGAAAGCATGAATGTGGATGTCAACATCGATCTTTTATATATCCTGCAACAAAATTATCAGGGTCAAATATAGCAGCTACTAGCCTACAATCCCAGGAGAGCGAGGGAGAAAAGGAAAGGGCATGGGCATCGGCTTGAAAATCACATGAAACATGGCTTGTCTTCACCTTCCAACACGGCAGATCGATGGATCATGGATGGGAAACTGTTTAGCAGAAACTGTGATGTGAGCCACGCGCCATTGTCATCCAGCTACCGCATTAAAAACAGTCTCCCCTACCTCTCTACCACCTCTGGGTGTAGGGTTCGAGGTGAAATATATTAATTGTTAGTAAACTTGGGTATGAAGAAAGGTATAGCTTCGCTCCACTTGCCTCTTTAAATGATCCAAAACACTAGCTCCATTATGTTATTGCTCAATGTGATGGTTCTTCGTGGCCACATTAATTATTAACTAGCATTGAAGTTGCATAATATTTTTACACCAAAGTTATTAAACCCCACATGAATTATGGTTCGATCCAAGATGTGAGTTATGAATAACCAACTCAACAAGTTATTTAATTAGTTTCCAAGAGTGTGACGTTGTGGTAAAGGACCTGTGATCTGCACAACATATATCGAGTTCGAATCAGGACTTGCACTCTTTGTAAGAGCCCGAGACAACCAGAATTTTATTTACTCAATTAGACCCACAAAGTTCATTTCCTGGGGAGGGGTTTTATTGGATAGAAAAAAGAGGAGTTAATTATCTAATTCAATTTAAAATAATATCATTTCAATATTAACATATAGTTTTTTTCTTGACTAGATCGATCGAGCTATGTGTTAACTTATCAGATTGTTTAGATCAAAAGAGACTCGAGTTACATCAATTTATTTTTTGTGAAGGTAAAGCTGCCATGAAAGGGTTAGCAAGAACGCCTTTTACCCCTGCGAAGATGATTTTTAAATCAAAGGAGAGGAGAGGACGAAAAGAACAAATGGGCTATGGGCCCACTAGCTCAATTGATGACCACAAGGCCGCAAAAAGCCCTTATATAAACCTCCATGACTCTCCCACTCCCCACCCCTCTCTCCATGCTCTCACAATCTCCTCTCATAACATTTCATGAACACAATATCAGACCTCCAAATCATTTGAAACGTTTCTTTTCTCGATCACCATGACTAGACCGCAGCAGCGATACCGCGGCGTCCGTCAAAGGCACTGGGGTTCTTGGGTTTCCGAAATTCGCCATCCTCTCCTGTAATCCCGCTTTCTTGAAACTTTTCTTACCCTTTCTTTAACTATCAAGAGAGGTTTCTTTATGTCCTCAGAAAATTTAAAGAAACGTCCCCCCCCCCGGAACACGCAAATCCCGTTTTTATGTTGTTTTTCTGCACTAACGCAAGTTTTAAGCGCGTTTCCGGCTGTCTTAAATTCCGGTACTAAAATGAAACGTTTCGTGTGTCTCTGGACTGCAGGAAGACCAGAATATGGCTGGGCACATTCGAAACGGCGGAGGACGCAGCAAGAGCATACGATGAGGCAGCAAGGCTAATGTGTGGGCCGAAACCACGTACAAATTTCCCTTACAATCCCAGTGAGCCACAATCATCTTCATCGAAGCTTCTCTCAGCTACCTTGGCAGCCAAGCTACATAAATGCCACATGGCATCTCTACAAGCAACCAAGAAAAACGAAACAGGACAGTCATATGAAGCACAGTGCAAGAAGACATTTACCTCTAGCCATGGCATTGCCGGAAAAACTGTCGGAACCTGCTCAAAATGGCAGGAGGGGAACTGGGTTGGTGAGGATAGTCAAGTAGGGAACGGTGATCATGAGCAGCATTTCAAATCACTTGAAGCTCATCATATAGAGCAGATGATAGAGGAGTTGCTAGATTGTGGGTCCATGGAGTTCTGCTCTGTAGATTCAACATGAGATTTGAAGTCTTAAAAATCAAGATATGTAGCAGCAGTTTTCTACTTGCTAATGAAACTTAATTAATTACCCTCTTCCAGAGTCTATAATCATAAAAATTTAAATGTTAATTCTTTGAAGATAGATAAATTAGCAATCTGACGTGCACTCCGATGATCCAAGGCATATTGATTCCTCAATTCTTTTCTTCCCCCTTTTGAGTTTCTCTGATCAGGTAAAGAATCCAAATCCCAAGGGCTCCAAAAGTCATGAGAGATTAGAAGTTTCACAACACTTTCACTTTTATTACCACTCCATTATCATGGTTTTTTTAAAAAAACTTTGGGATCCGAGAAGTGAATTCTTTCATGCAAGAACACGTATATAGAGAAGGAGGGATGGCCTCCAAAATAATGTTTAGAGGGACTCTAATTTTTATAGCATCTAACATTTAGCATGGCTAAAACATTAAATCCATATGCTACTAGCTAATTAAGTTCCATGCCACATTTCGTCTTAGCTTAAAGGCCCTATTAATAATTAGAAAATATCTTTCTAGCTAGACAAGGTTTTTAAACTCGACTCGACGATTGATCAATCTAAAGCTCAGGCCATGAGTTCTGAGTCAATCCTAAGTTTCTTTCATACAGAACAAAACAGCTTTGTTTTTTTTCTTAAAAAAAAAATCAATAGGTTTTGACCAGGTTTTTAACTGGGTCAACTCGAGATTTGATCGGGTCATCCAAGTTTATGCTTTTCTTTATTTTTTTCTTAAACAAGGCCTCACGAGTCGATTGGATCCTTGATCAACTTACTATACTAGCCCGGGTTTTAAAAATATGCCACCGGATCGATGCTATTTTCTTGTCCCTTTGACAACATTTAATTGTGTGAACACATTGTAGAAAAAGACAAGTTCTACAAAATGGAGCCCAATCAGCCAAAAACATTCTCTTCTTTGCTCACTTGCTTTTTGCAAGGTGATAAGAGACTTGACAGCTTTGCTATCCTTCCAGCTTAGATACCTTGATTTCTTCAAAAGCATCCCTTTTTGACCAATACAAGCATTCTCACTCGCTAAAATGATGAAAAAGATGAAAAACATGTTCGGGTTAACTGATCAACATTGTGTTTAACTCACTCCCTGTTTACCCCTGGCATTTCTTGATTTAATTAATTCATATATAGCAGCCTCTACACACCAGGACTGATCCCGTATCCAACGGCTCTGAGCTATGATATCATATGTATATGTACATGATCAGAACTGTCTACAATTCCACACCTGGGAAATATATACACTTTGTCTGCAACTTTTGACGGCTGATCTTGGAGTCGCTAGACTTTAATGCCCCAGCAATGGTGTGTACATACATATATATATATATATATCAATCGATGCTTTTAGAAAAGATATTGCAATTTTTAATTCCACGGGCCTACATGTGTCTTCACTGAATTAAGTTGCTTTCAGACAATAACTTTTTCGAGAAATATGAAACATTAACCTGGATGAATTCTACGCCCTCCAATAGTGGCCTATAATAGAGAATCTCCCTATTGAATTTACACATGCAATTCACTGTTATGTTTACTCAAAACACTGACGTTTTGCCTCCACTTCTTTTGCTCAGATACCTGTGCATGGCAAATCAAAACATGCAGGAGAAAACTACCCTAGCTGATCGATCGAGGATATAAACTACAGTTTTTCGGATTCTTCACTTTGAGTTTTATTTTATTAATTAGATCTCGAAATGATGGTGGGATCCATTCTTCTAATATAACCTCATGCTTCATGATTAATCATCATCTACTAGGGAATTGATTTGTCCCCCACGAACCATTCGCAGCTGAACTTCCAATAACCCCCCAGCATAATTATATATGCCACTCTTAACCCCTCCTAGCTAGCTCTTTAATCACAATTTTTCCTTTCCAATTTTTATTAATGAATTGTGGAACCTGTTTATATGAAAATATCAAAATACCCCCAAATACCAAAGAACTTGTTTTTATGATCCTGTTTGGCGTCATGATTGCACCACTGTTTTGCCAAGTTTGAATTTTAATATTTTTAGATGGTTTTGATATGCTTAAAAATAATTTATAAAAAAAAAAACTATATTATTTTAATGTTTTTTTCACATGAAAGATACTTTAAAAATAATATATACCACCGTCTCAAATACCCCCATCAAAAATCATATTTCGTACCTGCGGTAGAATGTCGAAATTAATTATTTGTACACAATAAAGGCGATCTTTTTACCTTAAAATTGCTAAAAAAAGCAGTCAAGAACAATGATCATGCATGGAATCTCATGTCCAAATCATGGGGGAGACAATCATGTGGAATTTATCCCTGCTAAAATCTTAATCATAGCCATTTCAATCCCATGTTGAACTTTGGGTCTGTTTTATCATTGGATTTAGATTCTTGAAATTGAGTGAGCGCGCAATACAAAGATCCGCTAACTATTTTTTTCTTCTAGGTTGGTGGTGAAGTACTCCTGGAAAAGCCAAGGCACTCCACTCCCTTTTTTTTTCTTCTTCTTGAAATTGAATAAAAAAGCAATCAATGGAAAGTAGAATGAAACGAACACGACAGAGTTTCTAGACAAAACTACAACCAAAATTGCATGTACCTTCCTTTCTTTTGCTCCAACCCCATTTTTTTGCATGCTAGAAACTCATTTCCTGTAAAATATATTTTATGGATTCATATAAACGAGTAAAACCTCGATTGTTTCAGACTCCTACAAACAGTGTACGTTCTGATTCAAACTCGAGACCTGTTATGTATCTCCCAACCCCTTTATTATCTCGTCACGTCTCTTAGAAACTAATACATCTCCAACCCCATTAGTTCCTTCACTTGCAAAACCATATATGTTATCCAAACAGGGTGCTCTCTAGGTGAATGTGCATGTTTGAATTGCACATGGTTTTAGTCGCACCTTCTTGTGGTGTAGACTGTAGAGCTAGGTTAAAGGGACAGAGATATGTGCGTGCCATCTCTCTCCACATATAGTGTGTTTCTCTTTCATTAGTTAATTATATCGAAAATATTTATTTATTAGGATCAACTACGTACGTACATTTTGTGCTGACCGAGTGTCTTCCTTTTCATCCCTGTTGCTTTTATTTTTATCCCTTTTAATAACCTTTTTAAGTACACCCTTATTAGGATCGGCCGATAATTTGCAGGCACTTTCATAATTCTTCACATGGGAATGCATGCAGCCCATGTTGTTGTTTCACTGACGTGCCTGGCCGCGTCAGCAGCCACGTTGTTTTCTAGGTTACCCTTCATCGTATTCCATGGCTGAGAGGCAAAAGGCTCTGCATCTTGGTTCCTTTGACGACACAAGTAAGAAACATATCTGACACGATAAGGATGCATGCATGTTCCCATCGCAAGTTATAACAGCATCTTATTTTGAGAAATCAATACAGGCCCATTATATGAAGCCCATTGGAACGTGTTTGTCTGATATCTGTGGTCAATGAATGGGCCCAATGCCCTTTGATGGGCCTCGTGCATGGTTTAACGTTGAAATTCCAATCTGTCAAAGCTACGCTCATCAGTAGGTGTCCATAGCTTTTGTTGAGCTGTCATGAAAGCAAAATGCTGGCCTCCTGTGTCATTAATTTTGTTGCTTGAACAGGGCGCTGCGGGTATTATTCCCGTAAAACCTTCACCTGACAGCTCAATTTCAGAACCCCGAAAACCATGGATCGAACGAAATCCCACCACGTGTCCCAAAAACAACAAACCTTTCAAGCGTCGTACTAGTGGTCTGTCATGGGAATAATCAGTAGGAGGCCGTGAGTACAGAGCAGGCAAATATATAATCTTGGGATGGATTCAGAATGTTGAAAGAGTAGAGTAGTTAGTGCTGGTGAGGTGACAAGTGTAATTTCATATTTGAAAACAAACACACTCCTCAAAAAGTGGAGACTGGATTTCACTGATCAACTAAGCTTATAAATTAATTACAGAGGTGGTGCGAGAGAGTCTTTTTCCCTTCTCTTTTTCCTTGCTTAAGTCAAATGTGAATAGCTACCTAGCTAGGTTTTGATGAAGGATTGAGAGGGAATGGCTGACGAAGGCTACGACGCCATCGCTACTACAGCCACCACCGCCAACGGCATGGTGCTTAGCTTGCAGGAAATTAAAAACGAGAACGTCGACCTTGTGAGACTCCTCCTATTTTTCATTTCTATTTTTTAAGCCTTTGTGTAGTCATTGTTTTATATACACGTACTGCGATATCGATGATATATTGTTCTTTTTTGTATATCGTAGAAGAAAACCTGTTTGGTTACGGATCTCTCTCTGTTTTCGTTTCCACTGCTTTCGTAATCTAAGTCGTGTTTGGCGACTCCATTTTTATAGGCTCTGCTGCTGCTGCTGCTATTTGTTACGTAAACTTACCGCCTCGGCTCTCAGAAAATGTTTACAATACACTGATCTTCGTTTTATTGTTTTCTTTTCTACGATCTGGAGTGCTTTGTTCTTTGTTTTAAAGATATCAGAGTTCTGTTTTACCTGTTATTGTACGTTCAGGTTTTTGTGAATTTTCTATGGAACTGTTTCAAGTATTTTATATTGGTGTTTTTGTTTCCAAGATTATCATCATCATCATCATCATCATCATCATATTCTTCATCATGTAAAGTTGCTATCATTATTAAAAAATGAGATGATTAACAACAAATCCTTGTTGGTAAAAATTAATATTTATCATATGCATATCAATATATCATATGCAGGTTTATTTTTTAATATAATGTTTGTATCGTTTAAGAGAATGTGCGATAGCGGTGGAGGAAGTAATTGATCATATACTTTCTTAATTTATAATCTGATTTTCCTTTGAAGTAGGAAGTTAAGATTCCAAATTTTTTATTTCTTAGTTTAATAACATGTGTAATATCTCACATACAATCCATGAAATACAGCGGTGACATATTCTATTTCAGCAGACTCTCTCTGTGAAACTTGGAATTTTGTTTACCAGATACTGGTCAGAATATCACTGGCAGAAAATGTTTATAAACCACTCAGGCATTGCGTGTGACTGCAAGAAAGCTAAGGGTCGGCTAAAGCTACAGCTTAAGAGATTACAGCAACTATAAGGCCAGGAAAAGCCATGCCTTGCATTAAATATCTTCATAACAGAAGTATAGGATAATGTCTGCTGATCAACAACGATTGTTAGAATGAAACATCCTCGTCTGGGAAAATTTATAACCTCACCACTCCTATATTAGTGTCCTTTAATGGCTACAACCCTCCATTTCATCTGATAAGAGGGCATCTTGCTAAACCTTGGAACAATGTGTTGCTTAACAGATCGAAACATTGAAGAAGCTGCTTGCAAGAGCCTCATCTTAAAATTCAAATTTACAGCTGTAACAACGACAAAACAAAAATATTATCTAATGAATTTCACACATCTGAATATACAAAAGAAGCCGTCAGTTTGAGTTATTCTCGAGTCATCAGTGAGAAGGCAGAGCAAGAGGAACAGGCTCTGTAACTCTTACAAGCTCGAGGGGTACGAGGGGGATGAGGGAGTGAAGGACATCTGTTATCAATGGCCTGTAACTTGGTTCTTGTTGCACACATAGTACTGCCACTGCAGCTACCTATTCAAAGGTAGTATTATGATTAAATTTGTGCGTACTAAAAGCAAGAACAGAAAAATTGTAAGAAGACAAATATGTAGATTCCTATTCAATGTACCTGGTATAAGTGTTTTAAATCCATAGTGTCTTTGATAACAGGATCCACAATGTTTGGAAGCGTCGATCTGTCAGTGAGCTGGGGCATGGCCTACATGTAAACAATATGGTCCGGTAAGTTCCGAAACCTCGAGGAATTCTGATTGATATTACCTCGAGGCTAAAATGGGGTTCAAGGAATTTTACCCATGAGACTAAAGACTGGCATTGATCTGGAGACATCTGTTCCACTGGTTTTCTTCCTGTCAGGAGTTCAAGAAGGACAACTCCAAAAGCATAGACATCACTTTTATCTGTTAGTTTACCTGGAAAGAGAAAACAAAGTGATCGTCCGTTTCTTTCCGAGCAATTTGCTTGAACAAACAATTAGGCCTCATTCTGTATCGACGAAAGACTAGATGCCGGAAACGTTTAATACCATTCACTATCTAGAACATAAAGGTAGAAAAGATACTTGTTGGTAGAATTATATAGTTCTTGAAAATGAAATTGAAAAGTTTTCCATGGATCTTGTGTTGCAAAAATCTATCACCACCAAGCAAGCCTCAGAGTTACAGGCTATAGTGAAACCTGCCGTGTTCATCATCCAACAAAATTCTTTTCAGAGATTTGCTCAGACTCATTAACGAATTAAGCCTCAAGGGGGAAATGCTACAAGATACTTCATGATTTTAAACTATTTTATAAAATATCTTGATTAAAATAACCATCCATTATTATAATCTCTCACCAACAACATTGCATTTAGCAGAAGCAATGATGCTCGCTGGAAAATGATCAAATTTCACATAACGGAAGTTTGAACTACGAAGAGTTCATTAGAGAATCCAAAAACATAATTTTAAAGGCTGAAATTGTGATAGTTAATAGACTAAGAAATCATTAAAGAAAGCAAAAACATATTCTGTGATGAGCAGAAATATAAAACATACGATATCTACCAGAACCAGTCAACAAAATGGAAGTGGCAACATTCTTGGATTTGAACAGAATTTGACATACCATCCAAAAGGTACTCTGGTGCTACATAACCTAAAGTTCCTGAAATCTCTATGTTCTTGCTTTGGATCCCAGAAGTTACAGCCAGGCCAAAGTCTGCAAGCTGAATTAAGTAAAGACTCGTCAAAGAAACTTCTAGTTAAAATCACAAAGCGATGCTGAACATGCACCTATGAGGAGTGCAGTACTGGTAAATTTCTTATACATGGATGGCTTTTACCTTTGCATTGAAGTTGGAATCCAGAAGAATGTTAGATGACTTTAGATCTCTATGGACAACAGGAGGATTGCGATGCTCATGAAGATACTCTAGTCCTCTGGTCAACAACATTTTTGGTGACAGCAATAGTTAGCCTAAAAAATGGATTTCCTTTGGAAAAGAAAAGGAGAAAGAGAATAACGTGCAAAACAGAATATTGAGAGCTGGAATTACCTTGCAACGTCAACAGCAATTTTCATTCGCAGATGCCATGTTAATGCCGATCCATGTGTCGGTCCTAAATGTTCACCAATAACATGAATTATACAGGGGGGGAAAGGTACAAATTGGTATCTTCTAATTTTTATTTTAAAATCCAGAAGGAGAAGACTGATACCGTGCAATTGACTTCCCAAAGACCCATTCTGCATCATTTCATATACAAGAAACCTAGTTTCACCATGAATGCAGTAACCTAAAAGAGAAATTATGTTTTGGTGTTGAATTTTCGTTAACCAATGCAGCTCGTTCTGCATTTACAAACAAAATTTGAAATGAAAAGAAAAGAAAAATTAAAGAAGCCAGGATGCTTTCAAACAATATCCAAATCAATTTCATGAAAGACCTTACCTCAAATTCTCTTGCAATGTCCTGTGCTTCACCTTCAAATCTCTTCACAGCTGCAAGGAATTTTTCACTGAAACGAGCTTTATAGACACATCCATGACCACCTTCTCCTAGAACATTATCTTCCCGGAAATTGTTTGTTGCTGCTTGCAACAACTGATATTCCATTGCTGCAACTGAACCCTTCTTCCCAGCCATCCTCAAGATATTAAATTTATCCGCAATTGGACTCAGCGTGTGCCTTTTAGCAACATCTACATGTTAAATTTAGACAAAAAAGTAGCAGAACTGAGGGAGCGTAACAAGCACAATTGCGTGTATCATGCCTCAAAAGGAAAACTGTAAGTGCAAAAGCAATTTGTAAAAGAAGATACCATCGCTTTTACTTTTGGCCCTGCATTTCCCTGATTTTCTCAGTCTGTAGATCCAGAAACATGAGAAAAACAACACTATTCCACCAAGGAGAGTGGAAGCAACAACTAGTGCTATCAGGATTTTCTTATTCAAATCTTGGTGGTGCACTTCTTCAACCAGGGGAACCAGAGGCATTCCTGGATAAACAGTAAGGGAGCCTAAGTACAACATAGTTTCAAAGGAAAGCCTTAACTTGTCCAATACAATTGGATACAATTTAAAAAATAAACTCAAACACAGTAATCAGAGAAAAGAAAAATATATTAAATGAAACCAGATCAACTGACATGACAAGTTTTTGAGAGAAATATCCAAGCCAAATTATGAGGGGGGGGGGGGGGGACCACATTTGAGCTACAGAATCACAAGAAGGACAAATCGTCCTCTTGTTTAGGGAGAAACCAAATGGGAAAAAAGGATAAATTTCTAGTTTTTGAATGACATAAGTTACATTGCAACAATTTCTAGTTTTCTTCCCCTGCATTTCCCAAACTAAATCAAGTTATGGTGCTAGGGGTTTGAAATTCGAGTGTGTGATGTGAAACAAAGCAAGCCCCTTTACCCCATGTAAGAACATTAAGTACAAACAAAGACACGCATATAAAGACGATGACTGCTCAAGAACCAAGATGAAAAATAAAAACACAAACTTGGAAACAAAGAAAAGGAGCATTATTAACACACCTGGAGATTGAGCTTGCATTTTTGAAGAGAAGAGAAACACGGGTTTGGGTTTGTGTTTCCTAGGAAGACGAGTGGCATAAATGGTGGAAAGAGTTGACTCATCTCTGGCATCAAGCAAGGAAAACAAAGTTGTACTTAACAATGCCCACATGGGCAATAACAGACCAAGAACATTCATGTCCTGCTCTCCAAACAGAGAGAGAGAGAGAGAGAGAGAGAGAGAGAGAGAGATTTCTGTATTTGCTGTAATAGAGCGTGGAGGTTCCTTGTAGTGTTGTTAACTTAGAAAATCTAACTTCAAAGTATATTTGTTTGCAGAGAAGACAAAACGAAGACTGTTTCATGAAAGAGGAAAGCTAGTGGGGAGACTCGCCTTTACCAGTCTCCCTTTCAATACTCGATCCCTCGTGAAGCCACGTGTACTTCAAGACTTCTCTGCATTTCAAGTTAAAAATATCAAACGTGGCAATTTTATACGGCAAGTGTCTCAAACGACTGGCTACAAGCGAGGGTAGGGAGCAACATTTATTTTTTTTATAATTTTTTATTTAGAATTATATCAAAATAATATATTTTTATTTTTAAAAAAGTTATTTTTATACCTAATTGTAATAAAAAAACAGATTCAATATCAATTTCAAACACTTTTTATTTTTTAATAAATAAATAAATAAATATTTTATCCAGTAAAGAACGAGGGAGAGGGGGCAACTGGACATGAAATCATGTGACAGTAAATGAATTTTGAATGATGGGCCCCGGTGTTCTCAAAAAAGAAAAAAGTTTTGGGAGGAAGGTGATGTGGGCCGTGCATCAATCATCATGTTCTGTCTCTGGTCCATGCCTCCCTCTCATTTCAATTTCAAAATACCTCCTGTTTTTAGTGCCAGCCCTAGCTATAGCGCTTGTATTATTAACTCGCGTTTTCATATGATTAATTCAAATTTATATTTTTATCCAAATACAAATGATATTAGTTTTTTATTTTTAATTTGACTAGACTTAAATCAGATTTCATAGATCATGAATCAATTAGTTACGTTGTTCTTATTTAATCATGTCAAAATCAATAATAATTTGAAAATAAAATTTTATTTAAGTCAGTTTTTCAATCATTAGGTCAACCTAGTAATCATGTTTAATAATTATGTTTTATTATATAAAAAATAATTCCGAAGTAATAGTTTCTTCTTTTGTTTTCAAAATGTTTAATTATTCTTTTTAGCTTTATTTGTTATTGTGTTTTAAAAATATTTTTTAAAAATTATTTATTTTATTTTATTTTTTAGTATTTTTAGATCATTTTCATGTGTTGATATCAAAAATATTTTTTTAAAAATAAAAAAATAACATTTTAATATATTTTTGAACAAAAACTCTTTTAAAAACAACCTCAACCACACTTTCAAATAATAATTTTTAAAAAAATATATATTATTTTAAGAGTTCAAATCTCAATTTTTTTATTAAATAAAGTTCAAACCTCAATTTAAAAGGTTCGAGAAATTGGAAAATAAAAAGAATCTTGTCAGCTAAAATATTTCGATTATGAATTATCACACGATCTTCTCTCCCCTCTTGTCAATTTTCAATTTATGATCTTCAATTCAAGAGGTCCTTGTTTATGTTTTGTTTCTTATTTTAAAATACATATTTTGATGTTAATATTAAATATAATTTTGAAAAAAAAATAAAAAATACGTTATTTTAATAAATTAGAAAAAAAAAAATCTTCGAAAACAACTTTATCAACTGTCCAAGCCGGTCCTAACTCATGGTACAGAACAGCTTTGATTACTCAGCCTGTCGATAATTGAAAGGGTCAGTCAAGCAAGATGAGTGTGTACTGCGTTTCAAATGTAATTTAATATATATATATATATATATATATATATATATTGTATTTTAATTAGAAATTAAAATAAAAATTATTTTAATACATTTTTAAATAAAAAATAATTTTAATAAGAGTCACAAAAAGTCTACGCCTCTCTTTCTATCTCTGCCCAGACAGTCAAACCTATTTTTCTACCGGAAAAGAAGCAAATGATAGTAAAAGAAAAAGGTTGCGATCGGGATAACTATGACCCTCGCCTCTTGCAAATAGAAGTTTTTTTTGTCTTCCTTTTAGGCTTTCCACTGCGTGTTGAACAACTGGCAATTGAAGCAAAAGTAAGTGCTCCAAATGCGTGAGAAAAAAAGGGAATTAGGAGAGAAATAGGTGGACATGGCCCGTGTCTGCGTGACTCCCATTAAGGCAGCCTCCACTCTCCGCCACTCCCAACCACCACCACCATAAATCTTACAGCAGGAAGCTAATAGAGATGGGAGAAAACCAATCACGACTCCCACGTGAGTTTTTATTTTCTGCCAACGATATGAAAACATGGAAGACAGATCGAACCGCGCGCCTGTAATTATCCATTTTGTATTTTAATTCTCATACTATTTTGTGCTTGATTGTTATCAAATAAAATAAAATAGTAAAATTCGAACTTGTGACTACTGTGTCAATAAAGCTCTGATACAATATTAATAAATCATCTCATCTAAAAACTTAAACTGTTAAATGAAATTCTAAAATATAATTTTTATTATTCTCCAACAATATACACCTATATGATTTATCAGGAAAAAAACAATCAAGATGATGATTGCCATCATTGCTCTCCATAATGAGGAACAGTTAAATCTTGATCGAGGTATAATTTTCGCTTGCGTCCAACGAGGTTTTTTTGTCCTAAAAGGCGACAACAATATGGAGCCATGTGCTTCTTGTTATTTAGAGTTATGTATTTTTTTAAGAAAAGGTCAACAACTTAGCATTATTTTTATCGGAAGTGGTTTTACGAACTGCAGACAAAACATGCAGCTCCCTACTAGGAATAAGAGGGGAGGGGGGGGAGGGGCTCTATGCACCATGGATCAGTTTTCGTCCATGGAGATTCCATCGGGTTTTAAATAAATCTTTTTAACAATGCATTTCTTGTAAAAAAAAAAGAAAAAATCATATGTATTGCTTCGTTTTTTTTAATGATTCACATCTTGTATGATAACGAAGGAAAGAAAGATGTTTCCTAGTCTGATCAAGCTGCCTCCAAATATATGTTATTTATTGTTTGTGGTTGTAATGAATATTAACGAGCTTGTATGTTATTAGTTGTGTGATGATTTATTTTTTTACATTTAGAGATATGACTATAAATATTGACGAATTTCTTCTTTGAATTTGAATAGATGATGTGTTGGGAACAAAAAGAGTAGTTTTATTATTAAAAAAAAACTGTATCCCAATGATTTTTTTAGTTTGTCTTAATTTTAAAAAGTTTACATTTTAAAGTTTGATATTAAATTTAAATCCTTAAAAAGTGTGACGTGAAGTCAGGAAACTTGTAATCTGCACAACAGATTCTGAGTTAAGATGTATATTCCTAGTAAGAGTTAGGGGAAATACTCGCTCATCTGAAAACACAAAATATATTTTTCTTATAATGAGATTTCCTTTGCATAAATTTTTTTTTGTTAATTTTAATATTAATGATTTGAACCCCAAACATTATCTCTACAATTCTAAACTTGTAACTATGTCTTTTAAATATAAGCCCACTCTATTACAAGTACGTCTATCAAGCTCTCGATTAGGGAGGTGGGTTCGGACCTTGGATTTGGGTGAATTGGTTGCGCCTGGGCTGGATTGAGCCTTAGTTTTTAAGGTATCTCTTTTCTGGGTCGAAGTTCGAAATACTCTGTAATTAGCCCATGGGCCTCTACTGACCATGAGTTGCTAGCAGCAGGGGAACAACAAGGAGAGCAAAAGTTTTTTTTTTTCCTATAGCTAGAACGATTCACAAAGATTCTATTCATTGTCTCCTGTTATAATTATTTTAATTTATTTTTAGATGAGTTGAATAGAAATTAATACAAGAAACTAAATATAAAAAATTGGAAAAAGTGTTTTATTTGCTAGTTATTAGATTAATTCGATTCAATTACTTTTATTAAAATAAAATTGTTTTATTTTTCAATGTCTCGGAACCTAACATGAATCAAATGAAGTACGAGTTTCGTGTTTTTCTAAATGAGGTTGAGCATGAATCTCAGAGAGGGAAGTAAATATAGGATTGACAATTTGACATTCATTGATATGGTTTGCATTTAAGGTTCTTCTCGTGAAAACAATGGCACGTAAACCTAGGCAGCCATGGCAGGGAAGAGCTTCAAGAATTCACTGTCCAAGACCCTGTTCATTTCTGCTGGTCCATTGGAACTCGAAACATAGCTGCCCTCACTCTGGCTATTGACCGCCATTAATGGATACTGTGAAACAATTAATTGCCTTTTTCGGGATAATGTGTTTTTAAAAAACAATTATATTAGAACAATATTTTTTATTTTTTTAAAAAATATTTATTATATAAAAATAATCTAAAAATATATATAAAAAATTAAATTAAAATATAAAATTTTTAAAAATAGTTTTGAAACAATAACAACAATGAACTATAGAAACACTCGTTGCCATTTTCATGCAGACAACGAGAGTAGCAAAATGAAGTGAAGTCTAGAAAAATGAAAGCAGACAAAGTGCTTGCGATTCTTTTAGCAGTTCTTCTGATGACAGAATCACTCTCAGAAGCCAGACCTCACCTCGAACACAAACAAATTACCGGAGGCAAGGAAAAAGAAGAGAAGAGAATTAGAAGTAGCGGAGGTAGCGGTGGACGGAGCAGAAGTAGTGGAAGAAGATCAAGAGGATCATCCAACTGTGACCCCTTATTCCAGTACCTGTTTGGAAGCTGTGGCCAATGGCCTTTCCCAACCTCCACCTCCCCAGACAACCCATTTCAGCCCTCACCAAGAACCTCCCCTCCTAGAAGGAGAACTCCACCGTTGCCTCCTCAGGTGCCTTCTCCACCACCACTTATTCTATCTCCACCACCAACTGTGCAACCTCCTTTAGTCCCTTCGCCACCTGCCGCTGTCCCATCGCCACCACCAGTTGCTACATCCCCCCCACCTTCACCATCGCCACCTGCCGCTGTCCAACCACCACCACCAGTTGCTACATCCCCACCTTCACCACCGCCACTCTCTTCCCCACCACCACCACCAGTTGCTACATCCCCCCCACCTTCACCGCCGCCACTCTCTTCCCCACCACCACCATCTCTACCACCACCTCCTCCATCCCCACCTCCCCCGCCACCACCATCTCTACCACCACCTCCTCCTCCATCCCCACCTCCCCCTTCACCACTACCATTGGTTCCTTCTCCACCACCACCAATACCCTCTCCTCCTCCAGTACCTTTAGAAATCCCACCACCTCCCCTAGTCCCTTCACCAACCCCACCTGAAGTGACACCATCGCCAATAAATCCATGGCTATTACCTCCACCAGAATTCACACCTCCACCACCACTAGTCCCAATATTTGATCCACCTACAGGCCGACCAGACAGACCACCAGATGATGAGTTTACACCAGCACCACCATTAGTTCCAATATTTGACCCACCAGTAGAACCAGATATCCCATCACCAGATAATGCGTTTACACCATCACCACCACTAGTCTCAATATTCTCCCCACCAAGTGCTGATCAACCAGATTTGCCACCAGATGGATTTACACTATCACCACCATTTCCCTTATTTAATCCACCACCACAACAAGATTTACCACCAGCTGATGAGTTTACACCAACACCTTTTCTACCAATACTATCACCACCTCCACCACCAGAGGTAGATTTGCCACCATTTCTACCATTTATTGGACCACCACCAACTGATGAGTTTACACCAGCACCACCATTAGTCCCCGTATTTTCTCCACCTGTACCTGATGATCAGCCTCCACACAATTTCCACCTCCTATAGAATCAACCACCCCAGATGCACCTGACCTTTATTTTGCACCTCCTTTAGTGCCTGAAATACTAAATAACCCACAGGAGCCACCACCATTTTCTTCTGTGCCGGCAGCACCAGATGCTGTATAAAATGAGCCAGTGCAAATGCTCCCCACTTCAGATTCCAAAACCACTGATTGCTCCTCCATTAAAGAAATGAATGCTCTTATTATTCTTTTTGCTTTGTACTAGAATCAGTTAAAAAAAAGAGCAAAAGGTAGCTGGTCCTGACGATGAGGTTAGCATTAATCTTGGCTTTTTTTTCAGCTTGTTCTTTCATCACTCTATTTTTATATGTACTCTGGACTTTGTTAATCTTGTCGAGTAGATAAATCGTGAAAGCACAAAGATCTATCGATTGCAATGATCGTGTGATGCAGTGGTTGATGCTAAGGTTGACAAGGGCGCCAAAAGTTTAAAAAAACAATTAGAGACCTCTTATATAGAATTTTAATAGTCCCCCTAAGTTTATGATTCTCTTATATAGGTCCCTCTTTTCTTAAAACTATTGTGGGCTTCTTTGAAAAATAAAAGTAACTTAACTGAGCTTGTTTGAAAGTGAATATATAGAATTGGTCTTATCATCACCTTTTTTTTATATTACTTTTGGCCATGCAGATCATTCTATATACAAAGGGATTGTTTTACACTGTATTTTTTAAAAATATATATATATATATATATATATATAATGTTTTTAGATATTTTTATGTGCTAATATCAAAAATAATTTTTTAAAAATAAAAAATATTATTTTAATATATTTTTAAACAAAACATATTTTAAAAACAATATCAATCAGACTTCTACCAAATCAGAAAGTCAAAAGCAAGGCTCATTTCCTTCCACCACAACACTTACGGATAAAAAAATTTCATTCATATTTTATTCTTACTTTACAATTCAAGTAAAAAAAAAATTCTTTTCATTGAGCCTATTTAAAAAATTTAATAATTATAAAATCTGGATTGGTTTGAAGGATCAATTCAGAATTTGACCGCAGGGCCTGACATGGTAAAAAAAAATGATATATATTCACTTACGTTTACATATGCGTATCTATCGCTACTGATACACTCTTGCTGGCTGGCCAGTATCCTTCACCAAACACAAAGAAATAAAATGCCTCCGGTGTTAAATAAAATTGTCCTCGTCTCTCTTACTTGAAAAAAATTTCAAGTTGGTTCTCTTGGTGAATGCTAACAAAATTTAAAGCACCGAAAACCATTTATTAGTTGGCCGAGTGACAATAGTTTAATAATAATAGATTTGTTCTCATCTCATGATTAAACTATATAGTTATTAATACGATGGTTAATAAGGTTTATATAATTGTTAATTTTATGGTCATTAAAGGTTTACATGATTGTTAACTTCATGGCCACTAAAAATTTACATGATCGTTAATTTCAGGACCGGTGAGATTAATCAAGATACGCACAAATTAAACTAGATAACCACGTTGATAAAAAAATAAAAAATTAAAACACTAAGATATCATAACCGAAGCTTCATCTTCTCTTCCTCAACTTCGAGTGGCTATTCCATTTGATTTCAGCATTTGTGAAATTTCTAAATCATCTATCAAAAGCGATTCTAACAATGATCGAAAATGGCTGGTATGAGCACGTGTTCGTATAAACATCGATGATCTAACGGTTGATTGTGCTGAATCCCTATAATTTTATGATCATGAATTCGAAACAATGATTCAATTTGCAAGCTCTCGGATTAATCATTTCAAAAAATAATAAATATTACACAGAATTTCTCAAACGAGCACTTGTAAGAGTAAGAGTAAAATTTGAAAGCAAGGTATTCGCCTAGTGATAGAAGGGATTTATTTCTTTTCTCTGTATCAGGATTCAAGTCTTACCATGCACGGTATCTTACTCTCGGGGTTCGATACATTACAAAACACCCATGCTATTTGGTTATAAAAAATAAAAAATTGAACATAATCAATTGCTAAAATCCTAAAACATAAGTGTTCGTGTAAGCAACACCTACCTGCTCATTCTAGCCATTCTCCCAAACTAAACACAGCATGAGAATGTCTAGTAAAAAATAAAACAAGCAATCCTTTGTATCATCGTGCTAGTGCTACGTGGGTTGAAATTAGATTTCTTCATGCAATAAAAATATATATTGATGATGTTATTAAACTTAGATTAGTATGTTGGTCTTAAAACTTTATGATTTGATTTATTATCTAATCCATGTTTAAAATCAAATTATATGAGAGTTGTTTAATATAATCTAGTTGACTTCATCAATTTAAAAATAATCCAGACGAGGATTAAATTAATATAGAAAAATTGAAAAAAAAATCTTCTTTATTATTCACATAAACAAAGGAGAAGGTGAGTGACACTTAAGAAATTAGTATAGAGTATAATAATTGTCAAAATTGGTTGAATATAAGTCCCATTAAAATTACTCTGGCTGTATAGATATATATATAGTCTTATTTATATATTCAAATTAATTTTTATACCAATTTTGCATTAAAATTCTAAATTTTTTAATCAAGGGTTGTTTTATTTTTAACGTTTTTTAAATTGCACCTTTTTTATAAAAATAAAAAATAAAATTATTTCAAGGGAAACTTCACGTTTTTCTAATTTAAAAGTAAGATTAATATAAAAATATTTTGAATGAAAAATTAATGTTTTTCTTTATTAATTTGATGGTATATTTG
Source organism: Salix arbutifolia (assembly GCA_025169955.1). Lineage (NCBI taxonomy): Eukaryota > Viridiplantae > Streptophyta > Magnoliopsida > Malpighiales > Salicaceae > Salix > Salix arbutifolia. Next base: position 3,131,234 of record CM045902.1, read on the forward strand.
AGTTTTTTCTTCTAATATATTGGGTTCCATGCTTTTATAGCATTCAGCCGGGGGCAGGGAAAAAAGAGGGAGAGGATATTCTGCCTCATGCTAACATGGGCTTTAAGTCTCGTGTAAATCGATCATGGGCTTTAAATTAAATGGATGCTCAAAACTGAACTAGCTTTCAAATTTCGCGGCTGACTCGCCAGTGGTCCCATCAAAGGGCAATGGCTGCTATTGGATGCTCTTCCAATCAATGCGTTCCATGTTGCTTGCAATTAAGTATTTATTTGAAGTAACTGAGATTGTTTTTGAAAAAAAAAATATTAAAATGATAAATTTTATAAAAAAAAATATTTTTAATATCAATATATAAAAATATTCTAAAATCCCTCAAAAAATTAAATTAAAATAATTTTTTTTTTTCAAAATATTTTTGAATAGTGCTTAAGGCAATGCCTCTGCAGCTACATTAGAAAACAAGAAAGCCTCTTACGTGTTTACAGGATGTTCAGTGAATTCAGGGATTAATTGTGGTGCGTACAAGCTGATTAGACATCCCAGTTATAAAAATAAAAACCTCTTATGTTGCCAAATGATGGTATTACACACTTGGAACTAAAATGTTTGTTTTCTTTGTGGTTTCAAGATTGAGTTGTTATGATGGCTACTAAATACTTATATAGTTGTTAACTTTAAAGCATATAAAATTTATCAAGGTATGTTAATTGACACGGACACACATCAATAATAATAAAAAAGCCTCTTATATAGGCTTTCGGGCGGGCATCTCATGTAAAGATATGAACAACTTATTTTATAAATTTTATTTTTTAACAAAAATAAAATAAATCAAGTAAATTAACTAATAAAATATAATTAATTATTTTCTCGTTACCATAATTTTTTTCGCATTGCAAAAGGCTCTAATTAGTTAGTTGGCATCACAACTAAATCACAAGAAAGTCCCGGCAAGTTTTTTTTTTTTTTGGTTAATGCACCCGTACCCTCATCCAAAATCATAGTTAATTTTTTAACTATATATACATATACATATATATACATATACATGTACATATTATTGAATCATAAGATGTATAATTGGAAAAATACTATTTAGCTTTTTATTAACTAAATATAGAGGGTGTTTGGAGAGCTGTTGTTGTAGCTTTTCAAAGTGTTTTTCGTGCCGAAATATATCAAAATGATATTTTTTTTATTTTTTAAAAATTATTTTTGATATCAGTATATCAAAATGATCTAAAAATACCAAATCATATTCATTTAAATGAAAAAAAAAACTGTAAACTGGCGTTTAAAACGCCAACCAAACAGGCTCATAATCAAACAAAACACCATGTTTAACGAAATATAATTTTTGCCTCATGTCCATTCAAATCAGGGCTCTGTTTTGTCCCCCCCGCGACTCATTAGCTTACCTTTTAAAGTCACGGCCAAGTTAGAGAAAAATGGTGGAGAGGACAGCTTAGCTCCCCGTTTTCAGGCACCTGCTTTGCTTGTACCCTTAGAATTCTTATCTTGCTTGCCGAGGAGTGTCAACTCCGTGGAAGAAATCATGCATGGAAATTTCTCACGGGCTCACACGTCTATCACAAAATATCTGGATGATAACGAGTTGTTGCACCATGGGGGAAGGGCAATTATTATTTGTTGATTAAATTGACTTTTTATTTGACTTTTCACGTATTCATTTCACTTATTTGAGATGTTGAGTTATCGTTTCTCATGCTGAAATCATCACCTTTTTTTCTATCTTTTTAAAATCAACAATAAAAATCAATTATATTTTTAGGTTTCTGTGCATATGTGTTGACTGCGTACGGTGTATTTATCCCTTAAACTCTTAATTTATATTTCTAGGTTTTTATGCATTTCGGTCCTTATATTTTTGGGAAGCTAGCTTGGTAATCTCAAATAATAATGTTCAAATATATATTTTAAATTATAATTTAATATATAGTTGATACATGATTATAATAGAAGTTGGTAGGTGAATGTGACGGACCCTATTTATTTCAATTAGCCTGGAATGTATACAAGGTAGAGTAGGTATAGCTTAAAAGAGAGATGAAATACAACGCATGTCTTGCAAAGTCTTAGGTGTGATACACGAAAAACTGATCGGATAATAATTCACCGAATAGTATATACAGACGTATGCAGTATAGTTTTATTGTAAAGAAAAGAAAAGAAAATTGATTGGTGGTCGGTGGACCCGCAAGGTCAAGTCGCCTAATAAATAGGGCGACCACGCAGGCCATCATAGCATGGGCGACCTCGCCTCATTGGTCGCCCCCGGCTCAGAGCCTCAGACAGCCAGTGCGGCTATACCTCCATTGAAAAGTTAAAACATGCAAATTGATATTTTGACACTGTATCTAAAAAAAAATGATTTTTTTTTAAATACATTTTTTAAAAAATATTTTTTTTTATATAATGAAAGCTCCAAAACTAAAATAACTTTGTGGATTGGATAGCAGACTAGCAGGTTTTTATGTTGGGGTTTGAATAGTGATAAATATTTTTTTAGTCTTGTAAGTAATTTATAAACCATAAATATTCATTAATATTTTGAATATTCATGAGCTATGAACATTCATGAATTATAGATATTCATGCATAAAGTAAATTATAAATTAATAACATCCATCATAATTAATAAGATATTCATGAATTATAAAAAAAAAAAAAAAAATTACGAGTATCAATGTTCTGGATTCCAAGTCCTATAAGAAGTTGTTCTTCTGCTATTCCCTTCTACTTCGTAGCTTAGGTATGTCTTTTAAAGAGATATTTAATTTTATAAGTATACTTAAAAAAAACAAGGAATTGTTATAATTTTGAAAAGCTTGTTGAAATCAATTTGTTTGCACCAAGTAAAGAGCAATAATACTTAAATAACAAAAATTCTAGGTTTTATAAATTTCTAAAAAGCTGTTTGGTACAGCTGTAGAACCATCATTTGGCCAAAATTTAATTTTTTATTTTATTTTAAATAAAATTTTTTTAGTGTTTTTATATTATTTTGATGTGCTGATATCAAAATTAATTTTTACATCAAGTAAAGAGCAATAATACTTAAATAACAAAAATTCTAGGTTTTATAAAATTCCAAGAAGCTGTTTGATACAGCTGTTGAACCGTCATTTGGCCAAAATTTAATTTTTTATTTTATTTTAAATAAAAATGGTGTTTTTAGATCATTTTAATGTGCTGATGTCAAATAAAAAATAAAAAAAATATCATTTTGATGTATTTCTAAATGAAAATCACTTTTAAAAGCAATTACAACCACACTCTCAAACAGACACTAGGAGTTTGATCAAGTAATTGCTTTATTTTTTATTTGAAGTATTATTTTAATATATGTGTTAATATGCATACTAAAAATTAGTTTTAATCTCTTATATATAATCAAATTTTTATTTGTCAAGACTATAAACTAAACATTATATTTTGATATACTTGATTTCTAGTGACAATTTGGACAGCAGTTACATGATATTTTCCAAGAAATAAATATCTTCATCGCATTAGAAATTGATGGAATTGTCTATCATCGCCTTGAATAATTCCGTATCAACATATAAAATTATAACTCCTAAGGATCCTCACTCGAAGAATAGACCTCTTGACATCACGATCCTGTTGATATCCGAGAAGTCTTTCTAGTTTGCAGCCGTCCTGAATTGCAGAACGAAGACTGTAGCCACCTACTTTACTTCATTGTCAACAGCTCTTTCCAAATAAATTCAGCTTTTCCTTCACTAATTATTACTAATATTGTTTTTCTTGTATTTTAGGCCAATTTTTTCAGATCAAAATTAAATTCATCTTCATGGTCGACCGTCAAACATGGGGTTTCAAATATTTTTTTTTTTAAAAGAGAGAAACCTCAATCTAGCCCCCCCATGAAGTATATGTTTGATACTGTAGTGTATAATGTTTTGTAAAAGTATTTTTATTTTTTTATATCAACAAATTAAAATTATTAGATTATTTCCATGTACTGGTATTAAAAATAATTTTTAAAATATTATTTTAATATATTTATAAATAAAAAACAACTTATCTCACAATTAAACATTTTCAGTCGCTGCTTTGCTTGTACCCTTGGAATTCTTATCTTGTCGGCTGAATGTCAACTCCGTGGAAGAGAACATGCATGGAATTATGGAAATTTCTTATGGGCTCACACGTGTATCACAAAATATGTGGATGTTAACGAGTTGTTGCCGCATAGGGGAAGGGCAATTATTATTTGTTGATTAAATTAACTTTTTATTTGATTTTTCACGTGTTCATTTCACTTATTTCAGATGTTATGTTATCGTTTCTCATGCTGAAATCATCACCTTTTTTTCTATCTTTTTAAAATCAACAATGAAAATCTATTATATTTTCAGGTTTCTATGCATATGTGCTAACTACGTTCGTTGTATTTATCCCTTAGAGCCTGTTTGGTAATGCGTTATAATCGGTGTTTGTCAAAAATTTGAATTTTTTTTTCATTTTAAATAAATATGTTTTGGTGTTTTTAGATCATTTTGATGTGCTGATATTAAAAATAATTTTAAAAAAATAAAAAAAAAATATCATTTTGATGTATTTCGACACGAAAAGCACTTTGAAAAGCTACCGCAATCACACTCCTAAACAAACACTTAAACTCTTAATTTATATTTTGAGGTTTCTATGCATTTCGGTCCTTATATTTTTAATGAATTGAATCTCAAATTCTTGTCTAGTGGTAATTTCAGACGATATTCATCTGCTTGTTATAGGCTTGATTATTTCACGTTTTTTTGGAATAATTAACTATCATGTTTATCACGAATGTTTTTTTTTGTTGTTGCTTGGGCTGGAATATACATGGTTGTCTTTAGCTTGCTTCTTCTTTAATATGCTGTGCTAATTATTATGAACCTTTCCGTGCTTTGTTATGTTAAGTAAAGAGATTATGGTTTGTAAAACAAGTTTCAAATTTGATTTGGAATATACATTTCTTATAAGAATTTAAAAAAAAATAAGATTTTACTTGTTTATGTGGACCCACAAAATATATTTTCCAGGGTGTGAGATTTTCTCTCATAAAAAAAATTATATCATGTCTCTTAATGATCTGACAGCATTGATCTATATTTATCCTGTAAATGACTTTAATTATTTTTAACAAAAATTTCTTGTATTAGGAAATAAAAAACTAATGAACTAGGATCAAGAACACATGCTATTGTGATGCATTATTTTAATTCTTAATACTTTTTATTCATGCTGAAATTGTCATGTAAATCAACACGATATTCAATATTGTTCCATTGTTGTGTGAATAATTTTTTTTTTATCCATATCATCTATCTCTTTATTAGACATTCTTTACTTTATAAAGTCTAAACTACACAACAAAATCAAATATTTTTACTCTTCTAGCTAATAATTAGATTACATTTACGACATTAATTACTTAATTGTATGTTGGAAAATAGCTTATCTTATAAAGAAATGCAAGGTTTTCAAAGTCAAGATAAAACTTTTTGGATTATAAAAATGTTGCCCATTTTCTGTGATATTTCCATTAAAGCTATTAAGAAAGGCTCGTGAACAAACACTCATTTTGATAAAATTTTAATGGAAATCTGTGATAATAGCATATTAATAGTACATGATTTCATCAAATCACAACTTAAAAAAAGATGGTATGAAAAAGAATTGTAGGATATGAGAAAATTTAATATATATAAACCATAATTCATTAATATATATATATATATATTGATAATCGGGGTGTCCGGGCCAGCTTGCGCGCACCACAACTAAATCCCCGGGCTCACTGAACATCCTGCAAGCCCAATAAGCAGGGAAGGCACCGCGAGGGTGACAGGCGTGTCTGACAAGACTTGAACCTGAAATGGGAGGAAGACAAGACCCTTCTCTGACCATTAAACCAAGACCTTGCTAGCATAATTCATTAAAATATTGAATTAAAAACTAGTAGCTTAATTGTCGCACGAAATTAGAATCGTAAAACTTTTATTGTAAATGTGTTCGAGGAGTATTGGGTGAGAACTCTGGAAGCTAGCTTGGTAATCTCAAATAATAATATTCAAATAAATATTAAATTACAATTTAATATATAGCTAATACATGATTATAATAGAAGTTGGTATGTGAATGTGACGGACCCTATTTATTTCTATTGGCCTTAAATATAAATATAACTTAAAATCTTGTGTGTTATACACGAAAAACTTATCAGATAATAATTCACCGAATAAAGATGTATGCAATATAGTTCTATTTCTAAAAAAAAATTAAAAAAAATTGCCGGTATGTGGACCCGCAAGGTCGAGTCGCCTCATACATAGGGTGTGACCACACGGGTCATCCTAGCTTGTCGACCTCACCTAATTGGTCGCCCCCGGCTCAGACAACTAGTGGGGTCAGAACAAGAGGTTCTTCTTTTGTAGCCCATCAAGAGTTTTTTTTTATATATTAAAAAAACATAGTGATTTAACCAAACGTCATCGTTCTCAAAATTAACTTCCGAAATCCATTTTTCTAAAAAGAGTTTTTTTTTTTTTTTTTTAAAGGAACTTTGATTGAATGAGCTTTGCCTGAGTTTTAAATCATAAAAACTCAAGTTTATATCTAGCCCGATCAAGCCCTCAAATAACTTGCCAAGTTAATCCAAAACTTAAATGACCTGACTTAACTTAAATGAGACTTGGTTTATTGTTATTTTTGAATAAATTCATAAAATATAAAAGTTAATTTATAAATACCTATTCTCATATATTTTCTTATATAATCTCTAATTACTTTATTGTTTTTGTTTATGATGCCAAAAAAACAAAAAAAAACTCTAAGATGGAGTGAAAATAACTTTTTCTTGGTCAAGTTGTTGCTTGAGATTGCGGTAATAGTTGTTTTTAATGTATTTTTTTGATTTAAAATCATTAAAATAATTTTTTTATAATTTATATACATCTTTGAATACACTCTAAAATATAAAAAAATCATAATTTTTTTTTAAAGTGTTTTGTTAATTAATGAAAAAATATACAAACTATAAACTACAGGACCCTTGCGCGCGCGCGCTCTCTCCCTCACTCTAAGCGCGAAACAAAACAATAATGAACTTTCGGGAAGCGCGTAAGCTAAGCCAGAAGTACGTGATCTGTTTTTATCTTTTGTTGTTGGGGTGGCGGCCGCCTATAAAATCAACTCTGACGTCATCAATGATCCAATATCTCTCCCTGTTCCCACTATTAACCGAAAACGAAGGGCGTCACCGGCGATGCTTGACTGTACGGACGTGGTTCTAGAAAGCCAGCTAACCGGTGCTGGAAACTTTCGATGGCTCAGGTCAACTGTTAATTAATAGCAAGAGAACTTGAGGAAAGAGAGTTCACATCCGGCCGCACCCACAAATTTTGACCGTCACACGATGGTGCTTCTAGAATCATTTTCTCTTTCCTCTCCTCCCTGTTTTTCCTTTCATGATTTACTTGACAGAATATTGCTTTAATATTTTTCAATGCTTGGGCATTTGAAAGCATTTGAAAATGTTCTTGCACGAAAATACCTTTTTAAGCGAATCATTTTGTTATTAATTAAATATTACAATTTCATGCGGGTATTTTTTTATTCACGGTGTGTCCGGTTCAACTTATATATTCCTCAATTAATTCTACATATTCTAAATTTAATGATCATATCGTCATATTAACAATCACATGGGAGCAAATCTTTTAATCCTAAATTCTTATTACTGAGTTACCCAACTATTTTTAAACGTAACATGAAACTTTACCTTATACTGAACATTTATTAGTGCAATGATAGAAATCCATTTCTTTAAAAAATATGTATAAACTCTATTTGCTAAATTCAAAAATATATATTTTTGGAATCTTCGTTGTTGGATAATAAAAAAATATTTTTTTTAAAAATCAAGGCGTCACATGCAGGGGCAGATTTCATTCACAAGACTTTGCTGGATCTTGAGTTTGAAGCGATAACAAAAGCAACGGTCCCTCTTAATTACCACCTCGATTAAAATCAGAGATGGCCACGCTATCGAGTTGACCCGGAGCAGGGACCAAACTATAACCAAGACAATAAAATTGTGCCTGCCCTAAAGCAAAACTGTAAGGCCATATTTATTGTTCCTTAATTAATTTATTTTCCAGAACCTTTTATTCTTGAATCAACAGTCTGTGGAATTTATCAAATATTTAATTTTTTTATATAATTTTAATATTAAAAATAAATAAAAATATATATTATATAGTATGTATACCAATATCCCGACCATACCGTGAAAAACAAAAAAAAGAGAAGGCATAAGTGTGGTGCATGCAAAACGTGGTAAAAAGGACGAAACGTTTTTTTTATTCTGGAGATTGACAGTAATAAAATACCCTTTTATTATTTTATTATTTTCTGGGCAAATAAGAGGATCCCAACTCCCAGCTACCGATTTCTTCTTCTTCTTCATTCACCGCAGTATCTTCCAAGTTCTAACTTCTAACGACCTGTCTTATTTTGTCTTTAAATTTTTAATTAATAATAATAAAAAAGAGTTCGAAAAGTTCAAACGGTAGGCCATCACCACGCACCGGCATCTCTATAAAGCGTGTTCTCGCTTTATTCGTGGACACCCCAACTCTACATTTTCTTCACTGTAAGAGCAGGATCAACCCAAGATATTTATCGATTTCTTTGATTCAAGTTCAAAACATAGAAAACGAAATCCGGTTCTTGATTGGTTCTGCTGTTTTTGAAGATTTAATTTGATTCAACATCCAAAACGAAGCAACGAGAGAAAGAGAAAACAGTATCTGGGTTCTGGTTGGTTTTACTTGCTGTTTAAGTATACCGACCCCTAATCTATGGAGAGTGGTGATATTTATAGAGCTAGTAGTAGTTTAAGAGGTAGTTTCAGATCAGGTTCTTCAGCATGGAGAAACACTACGCTGGAAACATTTTCAAGATCTTCAAGAGAAGAAGATGATGAAGAGGCTCTAAAATGGGCTGCAATTGAGAGACTTCCCACTTATGATCGATTAAGAAAAGGTATAATAACCAGTGCATCGAAAGGTGAAACTAGTGAAGTAGATATTGAAAATCTTGGAGTCGAAGAGAAAAAACAGTTGCTTGAGAGGTTGGTCAAAGTTGCTGAGGAGGATAATGAGAAGTTCTTGTGGAAGCTCAAGAACCGAATTCAAAGGTAAAAAAACCCTCCTCTGTTTCATCTTTTTAATGTGTATTTTCTTTGTTTAATTATAGAGAAAATGTTCTCATGGAGTTTTGACTTTTAGAGAGAACTGACTTATAATTTATTGAATCGGCTATTTGTTAATTTCTCATTCATGACATAACTTCGATAGGGTTTTGATCCAGAAAAAAGAAGAAGCTGAAAAGATGGGTTTTGTTCTCCCTCTTATTGATTGGAAAAGTTGGCGAAGTATTTGATCTATTGTAATTTTTGTTTTTTCAGGGTTGGCATCGATGTTCCAACAATTGAAGTTCGGTACGATAATCTAAATATCGAAGCGGAAGCATATGTAGGAAGCAATGCTTTGCCTTCTTTTACTAAGTTCACTTTTAATATAATAGAGGTAACTACTTCGGCAAACGTTTAACATCAATTATTGCTACTGAAATATGTTACTTTTGCTCATGCTTTTCTTATTAACTAATCACCATTTTATCTATTTTGAAGGATTTATTGATTTCTCTCCGTATCCTTCGAAGTAGAAAGAAACCACTCACCATCCTCAAGGATGTTAGCGGAATCGTCAAGCCATCAAGGTAAGATGATCATGGTCTAAAACCTGTTTGCTTAAAAATTCCTTAAATAGTTAGTTGCTGATTCGTGACTTCTGTGTTATGTACTTTTTATAGATTGACTTTGCTTTTGGGTCCTCCAAGTTCTGGGAAGACCACACTGTTGCTGGCGTTGGCTGGAAAACTTGATCCTAATCTGAAGGTGGTGATATATTCTTGTAAATTTGTATGATCCATAAGGATTTAGCTTTTAGAATTTGTTTTAATTTGAGAAGTTGACTTTTCTCATGCAGTTTTCTGGTCGTGTGACTTACAATGGTCATGAGATGAGTGAGTTTGTACCACAAAGAACAGCAGCCTATATCAGCCAGCATGATCTCCACATAGGAGAAATGACTGTAAGGGAAACTTTGGCGTTCTCTGCCAGATGCCAAGGGATTGGATATCTACATGGTTAGAACAACGGGTTAAACTCTCTTTGCATTTCGAACAGAACCATAAGTTACTCTGGTGGTCTATAACCTAATAAAACTTTGGCTCTTGACAGATATGTTGGCAGAGTTGTCAAGAAGGGAGAAGGACGCCAACATTAAGCCTGATCCTGATGTTGATATCTTCATGAAGGTGAGGAAATATATTATTATTCTGTGTACTAATTGATTGAAAAATAACAAGGAAAAAAGAAGGATATAGAAACTTTTCTATAAAACAACATCATTATTCAGTCCATCAATGTTCTTATATATAAACCATATTAAAAGGCCTCTCTTTTCACTACACAAACTCTACGCCAATTTATCAAATCTCATGATCGTTGACTAGAATTGGTAAAAGAAGTTACAATTTCTGCTGTTTCTGGTATTGCAGGCAGTAGCAACACAAGGTGATGAGGCCCAGGTCATCACCGACTATGTATTAAAGGTAGTATCAGTGTGCAGTGCTCTAGCATATCATAAAATCTTCAGAAACCATGAAAATGATGTCCCTCAAATGTTTTGTGCCTTCTCTAAAAATTACAGATATTAGGATTGGAAGTCTGCGCAGACACTATGGTCGGGGATGAAATGATAAGGGGTATCTCTGGAGGACAGAGGAAGCGTGTTACAACCGGTAACAATCTCCACCACTCCATTCCTAGTATCAGGGATCAATTAGTTTTCTTCACTATACTAATCTACAATAATGAATCATAGGTGAAATGATGGTTGGGCCATCAAGGGCATTGTTTATGGATGAGATTTCTACTGGCTTGGACAGCTCAACAACTTACCAAATTGTGAGCTCATTGAAGCAAACCGTTCACATTCTCAATTGCACTGCTGTCATCTCACTTCTCCAGCCAGCACCTGAGACATATGATCTCTTTGATGACATTATTCTCCTGTCAGATGGCCAAATTGTGTACCAGGGGCCTCGAGAAAATGTGCTTGGATTTTTTGAACATATGGGATTCGAGTGCCCTGAAAGAAAAGGCGTGGCTGACTTTTTGCAAGAGGTAAGCATAGAGAAGGCAGTTGTGTTCAGCACCTTTGTTACAATAAGACCAGCCGTATGTGTTATCATAATCTTTGTCAATAATAAATGAAATTCATTGCAGGTCACATCAAGGAAAGATCAAGAGCAGTACTGGGCTCGAAAAGATCAGCCTTACAGGTTTATCACAGTCAATGAATTTGCTGAGGCTTTTCAATCGTTCAATGTGGGACGGAGGATTGCAGAGGAGCTTTCAATACCGTTTGACAAGTCCAAGAACCATCCAGCTGCTTTGGTAACCAAAACTTATGGAGCTGGGAAGATGTTTTTGCTTAAAGCTAACTTATCAAGAGAATACCTGCTCATGAAGAGGAACTCTTTTGTCTACATCTTCAAGATTTGCCAAGTATTTTCCGACAGATCTTGCATCATCTAAATTTCTGTTTTTTTCCCCTCAAATTTTGCATACGGTGTGACACCTTTTCATTTTGTATCAGCTTACAATAATGGCACTCATTTCAATGACACTCTTCTTGCGGACCAAGATGCATCGAGATACAGTCACGGATGGTGGAATTTATACTGGTGCTTTGTTCTTCACTGCAATCATGATCATGTTTAATGGTATGTCAGAGCTATCCATGACCATTGCAAAGCTTCCTGTGTTTTACAAGCAAAGAGACCTCCGATTCTTTCCTTCATGGGCATATGCAATTCCTCCATGGATCCTGAAAATTCCCGTAGCATTTGTTGAAGTTGGTGTATGGGTGTTCCTAACCTATTATGTGATTGGATTTGATCCTAATGTTGTAAGGTAAATAAAAAATCTTATTTTTTTAAAACTTGTATGAGAATCCTTTCTGATCCAGCTGATATATCAAGGTGATGTTTTTCTGCAGGCTTTTTAAGCAGTACCTCCTGCTTTTGCTAATTAACCAGATGGCATCTGCATTATTTCGATTTATCGCTGCAGCTGGGAGGAACATGATTGTTGCTAACACCTTTGGGTCATTTGCGCTACTTACACTTTTTGCTCTTGGTGGCTTCATCCTGTCACGAGGTATTATGATTATGCTTTGAAATTGTATTTTGCAATTTAATATGAAAGAATTCTTTTTTACTTTTTGTTTCATGTCACAGAGCAAATAAAGAAATGGTGGATATGGGGTTACTGGATTTCACCATTGATGTATGGGCAGACAGCAATAGTAGTGAATGAGTTCCTTGGAGATAGCTGGAGTCATGTAAAGTTTCTTGAACTGGTTATTTGTATATTTGCGCCTTTGGCTCTTAACAGTCAACTGATAGCTGAAGTTATTTTTTCAAATCACAGATTCCTGTAGGCTCCAATGAATCACTAGGAATCCAAGTTTTGAAGAGTCGTGGGTTCTTCACAGAAGCATATTGGTACTGGATAGGAGCAGGGGCAACAGCAGGATTCATACTACTATTAAATCTCTTCTTCGTTCTGGCTCTCACTTTCCTTAATGGTAAATGTCATTAACCTCTCAAATCCGTAGCTCTTGAAATTTAGAGCTTATTTTAAATTATTGCAAATCATGGTGGCAGCATTCGAGAAGCCTCAGGCTGTTATATCTGAAGAGCCTGAGAGTGATGAATCTGGTCGCAAAGCTGAACGAGCTATTCAGTTATCCAACCATGGAAGTAGTCACGGAACAAACACAGGTAAAAGAACTCCATCAATGAAGTGTGTTTGTCCTCCATTTCTTAATCCTATCGGGTACAAATTACCAATATAATTTTAATTTCAATTTCCAACAGGGGGTGGAGTTGGAATAAGCAGAAGAAGTTCAGAGGCCATTGGCGGGGTGGTCAGCAATAACAGGAACAAAGGAATGGTTCTTCCATTTGAACCACATTCCATCACATTTGATGACATTATTTACTCCGTTGACATGCCACAGGTATCAAATTTTAGTAAAGTAGGATTATATTCCCCTTGATGTGATACGATTCTGGGAACTTGACAAAACCGATCATATTGGCATTGAAATTTTCAGGAAATGAAAGTTCAAGGAGTTGTTGATGATAGATTGGTGCTTTTGAAGGGTGTGAGTGGAGCTTTCAGGCCTGGTGTGCTTACAGCTTTGATGGGTGTTAGTGGTGCTGGAAAAACGACTTTGATGGATGTGTTAGCTGGTAGGAAAACTGGTGGATATATTGAGGGAGAAATCAACATTTCTGGGTACCCAAAGAAGCAAGAAACTTTTGCTAGAATTGCTGGATACTGTGAGCAAAATGACATTCACTCTCCACAAGTTACTGTTTATGAATCCTTACTCTACTCAGCCTGGCTTCGTCTACCACCTGAAGTTGACTCTGAAACCAGAAGGGTAGGTGCTCCCTGCCTTTAAATATGCTTTAGGCATCTGGGACTCGGTTTGCATTTCTGTGAACTTTTCTTTATATCATTCATGATTCCTTTTCGGTTTGCTTGTCATCTAATCAAGTTCAATCACTTAATCAGCATTCCCTAGTTGAACAGGCATTTCCATTTTATATTTTTTTCCTGTGATCCAGATCACTGAACCTGTTCTATATAGCTAAGAAGGGTACTGGTGAAGTTGATATTTGTATTAATGGTGCTAGAAAGCTTTAATTCAGTCCAATTCAGCCAGACACACCCAATTAACCTATACATTGCCAAAATTGCTTCCAGATGTTCATTGAGGAAGTCATGGATCTTGTGGAGTTGAATCCGTTGCACCATGCATTAGTTGGGTTGCCTGGTGTGAATGGTTTGTCCACCGAGCAGCGCAAGCGGCTAACCATTGCAGTTGAGCTAGTTGCAAACCCTTCTATCATATTCATGGATGAGCCAACTTCAGGGCTAGATGCTAGAGCTGCTGCAATTGTGATGAGAACAGTTAGGAACACTGTGGACACAGGAAGAACAGTTGTGTGCACCATCCATCAGCCCAGTATTGACATATTTGAAGCTTTTGACGAGGTAAGAAATGTTAGCAAAATTTCTCAATCAGAACTTTGCCATGATTTTATCACCATAACAATCTGCGTTAACTAAAATGGCATGCAGCTATTCCTGATGAAGCGAGGAGGACAAGAGATATATGTGGGGCCTCTGGGTCACCATTCTACCCATCTAATAAAATATTTTGAGGTATGTTTGACGTGATTAATTATCAAATAACACAAGCAATTGTATCTTCAGGCCTCCACCTAAGTCATATATCTTTCTATCTGTGAAGGCAATTGAAGGAGTCAGTAAAATTAAAGATGGTTATAATCCAGCAACTTGGATGCTGGAAGTTTCTAGTTCAGCACAAGAAATGGCGCTTGGGGTTGATTTTTGTAACGTTTACAAGAATTCAGACCTGTTCAGGTCAGATAACGTACATGGCTATGTGTTACAAGCTGAAATATATGCCAAAGCCATGCCTTTAAGTTTTGATGTGGTATAATAAAGCATTTAATCAAGTATTTGGTGATGATTTTTGTCTAAAATTCGTGGATGATGTGTGATGTAATTCAGGAGAAACAAGGCACTCATTTCGGAATTAAGCACACCTGCTCCTAACTCGACAGACCTTTATTTCCCTACGAAGTACTCTACATCATTCTTCACACAATGTATGGCTTGCTTATGGAAGCAACATTGGTCATATTGGAGGAATCCACCATACACTGCCGTGAGATTTCTTTTCACCACCTTCATAGCCTTGATGTTTGGGACAATGTTCTGGGACCTTGGCTCCAAATTGTAAGTCACAACGGGGTTCTCTTAAACAATTTAAATGTTCAGACTTTGATGGCTTGCTTCAACGCGCCCATCTAATTTTTCTCACAAACTGTAGGGAGAGTACCCAAGATCTTTTCAATTCGATGGGTTCGATTTACGCAGCAGTTCTTTTCCTTGGTGTGCAAAACGCATCATCCGTGCAGCCAGTGGTGGCTGTTGAAAGAACTGTCTTCTACAGGGAAAGAGCTGCCGGAATGTATTCAGCTTTGCCATATGCCTTTGCACAGGTAACAATTCATCAGGATTCAAGAGACTTCACTTGTCAAGAATGTAATGCATGTTTCCCTCACCAAACTTTTTATCATTTGTTGCAGGTCCTGATAGAGCTTCCGTATGTTTTTGTTCAAGCTGCGGTCTATGGCATTATAGTTTATGCGATGATTGGATTTGAATGGACCGTTGTTAAGTTCTTCTGGTATCTGTTCTTTATGTACTTCACATTATTATACTTCACCTTCTACGGAATGATGACTGTTGCAATGACTCCAAATCATCACATTGCCGCCATAGTTTCGTCTGCATTTTATGGAATCTGGAACCTATTCTCAGGGTTTATAGTTCCTCGGCCTGTAAGTGCTCCCTATCTTATCATTTCCAACTCCAAATTTCCATAGTGTAGGGTTACCTTGTGGAACAATTTTGTGATACATTTATGTGCTTTGGTCTATAACAGAGAATACCTATATGGTGGAGATGGTACTACTGGGCTTGTCCAGTATCATGGACCTTGTATGGATTGGTTGCATCACAGTATGGAGATATACAGAAACCGAATTTCGACGAAGATACAACTGTGAAAGCATTTGTGAAGGATTATTTTGGTTTCGACTATGATTTTCTTGGAGTAGTCGCTGCCGCCATTGTTGGGTGGACTGTCCTCTTTGCCTTCATATTTGCCTTTGCTATCAAGGCTTTCAACTTCCAGAGGAGATAAAAAAACTTCTTTATATGTGTTTTTACTTCATTTTCTTTCTGTATAGGCTATGTAGATTTTACTGTCAATTGCTGCATAAAGATATTCTAATACAAGCACAGGAATTTCTTGGTCTTGCTTTAAAGTTTGCCTAAAGCAGTGGATATATATACACGTGAGTGTGTGTTATATTTTCTTTTGAACCCGTCGAATAATTTATACTCATTTCCCATTTGATAATAAAAGAGAAACCTCAGTCCCAATGACTCCACAGAAACGGTTGGAAAATTGAAAAAAAAGCTCTGATACCAATTGTTGGAAAATTGGAAAAAACTCTGAAATCAATTGTTGGAATGGAGAGGTGTTCACTAATTCAATTAAAAAATTCTAGCCCTTAGCTAAAATTAATTGAAATATTTCAGCCTTTAGCTGAGAACAAAGAACAAAGAGATCAATGAGTAAAAATCCAATATCTAATTTTTATTGTCATCCCTCTAATTGTATTTATAGAGAAAATCAAAGGCATTACAAGAACCCTAATCAAACACAAACTCTTAAACTAATCTTATCATAGATAAGATTTAAACTAGAAGTAGAAAAGAAAAATCAAAACACATCACTAAATGCTAGAATTTAAATGACTAACATTAATAAAAAAACTTATCACTAATTTGTAGCAGAATTGGAACCAAATTCTTCAACACTCCTCCTTGGTTCCAAGGTGCAGATATCTATCTTCTCCTTTAGCTCTTTAAATTTGTCTCTCTGTAGGAGTTGATTGTCACTCTCCACTATCTCCCATAAATAGAAAGTCTTCAAATATGACTTCATCTTCACCGTCCAAATTCCAAAATTTTGACCAGTAAACACTGGTATTTTTGATGAAAAAGATGCAGAATCCATTCTGAAAAATTCAACCATGATTTGTTGAAAAAGAAGTTTAACAATTGCTGCTGTGAAGCCTTTGTGCAATTGTTTTAAAGAATTTGAGAAGAGCAATTAATCCTTCCACTTCAAGATTTTGTAGAAAAATAAGAACTCTCGTTTTTCACTCAATCCCTTCTAAGATCAAATCAACTCTGATATACCTCACAAAAACCTTCAAAGCCCTTAGCTTTGATCTCCCTTAAAACCTCACTTTTAAACTCTCGTGTTTCACACAATCCCTTCAAAGATCCTAATAGCTTTGATACCAATTGTTGGAAAATAAAAAAAAAACTCTGATACCAGTTGTTGGAAATTTAAGAAACAAAAGTCAACATAATTCAAAACTAGAATTGTGCTGAAATAAAGAACAATGAAGAACACTAAGGAATAGCAAGAATGAGCAGAATTCAAGTATAAAGTTACTGCTATCTCTCTTCTTTATTTATAGCTAAAACTTGAAAAATTACATTCAAATAGGATTTCCTAATTTGATTACAACTTCTTCTTCTGTAAACTAAATAGAAAAATACTTGATTTCTAATGAAACTAGAAACTTGATCCAGCAAGGTGATCTTATTTAGGAAACATAATAATTGAAAGCTAGACTAATTCTAAGTTGTAGACTTGGAATCAGTCTTCAATTTTCAATCTTCAACAGAACCAGGGTCATCCGTCTAATTAAAATTCTGCTTCCATAAAGACCAAATACCAACAGCCTGATCGATCACTATCGTTCAGGACGCGACAGGAACAACCTTCTTGAGAAGATCGACACGAAAATCGCAGGTTTCATCTACTTGGGTACCTTAATTCCTCTTTCACAAATTAAGTTTAACAGGGAGAGAATTCTTACAAGCTCTCCAAACAAAGTTTTCAACGTGCGGAGGAACCTAGAGGTGCCACATTTGCTTCTACCATGATCTTTTTTTGCAGAGGAATTGCGTAAGAAATACCATCGCGATCAGACCTCACAACTATATGTTGACTAATTTCTTGTGCGTTTGGTTTGTGTGAGGACTAACAACTCCTGTCTCAATTGGTAGCGTCATTACTGTTGAAAATTAAACTAGACTTTGTTTTTTCTACGAAACCTGCCATTTAAGAATATTATAGTTTACGTGAGAAATTTATTTGTGACATTGTAGATGTTAAACAATCACATTTTTATCAAGTAACCATTTCACGTAAAAGTTTATGTAGTGTTTTGAAATTTTTAAAAAGGGAAAATACATGAATGCCCTTAGTAGCTTAGAATTAGGTTAAGGGTAGGGTAGTAATTGCATAAGTTTATAAATATAAATAGAAAATAAGAGGAGAAAAAGGAAAAAGAAAAAGAAAAGAAAAGAAGATTAGGTCTGAAATTGAGAGATAGAATCGGGAAGAGAGGAAGAAAGAAGAAGAAGAAGAGAAAAGAGGGAAAGAGAAGAGGAAGAGAAAGGAAGAAGGAGAAATAAGTTGTTAAGGTAATGTGTGTTTTTTTTATTATGTATAAATGTGATTATTAGCTATGAATTTGCTTGTATGGGTTGTTAGGGTTTGAGAATTTTATTTGGGTTTGATTGATGAATTAAGAGAGATGTTAAGGGTTGAATGTGTTGGGTAATAGTTTAATTAGTTTGATGGTAGATGATTTTGAAATTTTGAGATGTTTGGTTTAAGAAAATATTGAGAAAAATGGTGAATAATGTTGAGTAATTTCGAAAATAGCTTGCTGGAAATCTGGGTTAAGGTTGAAGATGATGAAAAATTCATTTTGGTCCTTTTTGGTGAAAACTACAATTTAGTCCCCAAACTTTGGAAATTTTCAGTTTGGTCCCTGGAGTGAAATTGAAGATTCTGGAAAGAATTGAGGATGAATTATGGACAAGATTTTAGGATAGCTATGAATTTATGAAGTGTTCAGTTTAGTCCTTCAATTTGATAAAATTACAATTTGACCCTAAAAATATAGGAAAATTTCAGAATGGTCCCTAAGAGAAATATTAGTATTTCAGATTGGTTTGATGGATAATTGAAGCTCATTTGATGGATTAATATCAATTTTATGAATTTTGTATTTTGGAATTAGATTCGAAAGAAACCTTTGTTTTAGGTTTTTGCGAAGAAATGGATAGTTTGATTCAAAAACACATAGGATTATGATTTGAACTCTTAGATATGTTATTAAAAGTATTTTACTTCTTTTGAGTCATTTTTGAGTATGTCTTCTTTTATATATTCAGATAATCCCGATATTCTACTCGCGGGACATCAGTAGAGTTTCATCAACACTCTGCTTTTGGAACTTGTCTGCTTTTGAGTCCGGTGAGTGGATAACATTTAATATGCATGAGAAATAGTATAAATATTTGAATTTGCTAGTATGAATTGGATTATGCTTTTTGATAATATATACCTTGATTATATTCTTGATACGATAAAGCATAATCATTTGTTGAATATATGTTCTTGATATGAGCCTATATCTGTTTGTGAATTGATAGCTCCTCATTTGATTGATACCATGAGTTGAGCCTTGAGATATGAATATGTTTGTTTGATTATAAGATATACTTATGGTATGCCGGTCAGAATACCCATGCTAACAGGGTAGTGTTAGCCTTTGTGCACATCGTATTTGAAACCCTAGTTGGTCGGGGGAGTCACCAACCTGTGTGGACTGATCATCCCACAGTACGGAGCCTCATGCTCACTGTATTCTGATTTTCTGACGAGCTTTACCTATACATTCTTGTTATGACCTATTTGAGAAATTTGTTGTAAGAACCTTGAGCCGATTTGATATTATACTTCTCTTTGCTATATTATCTCGTATGTGTATATTGGATATTATCTACTCACTGAGTTGTTGAACTCACCCCCTCATTATTCATTATTTTCAGGGTCGTAGCTTGCTAGCAGGTCATTTTTGTCCTACTCTGGGAACCTGCTATTTTGGTTGTAGCCGGCACTTTTTGGTTCATATGTCTAGTTAGTGCTCCACAAGTATATCAATATGTAATTAACTCTTGTATAGAGACAATCGAATTCTAATATAAAGTTTACTTTGTTATTTCCGCTGCGTTGAATTTTGAATGTTGAATGATAAGTTTGTGTGAGTTTGGGTTCGCATAGGTGTGGAACCTTGGAGGGGAACCATGCCTATGTGCCGGTCACGGATCCGGGATTCGGGTCGTGACAGTTTAAGCTGTTAGGTAATGCTTCAGAATATAATTTACATTATTCTCTAACACACACCTTCAAGTGAAAGCTTTTTGGGCTTGAAACTTACACACAAGCTCACACTACTTCGTGCTTGATTTTTATCAAATAGAATATGGGTGGTGAGATTCGAACTCGTGATCGCTGGGTCAACAATGTTAGAGAGTAATATAAATCATATTCTGGGACCTTACCTATCAGCTTAAGCTTTTAGATGAGATGATTCTTTAACATGATATCAGAGCATTGTTGACCCAACAGTCACGAGTTTGAATCTCACCACCCCCATTCTATTTGATAAAAATCAAGCACAAGGTAGTGTGGGCCTGTGCAAGTTTCAAGTCCAAAAGATTTTCACTTTAGGATGTGTGTTAGAAAATAATATAAATCATATTCTGGGATTTTAACTATCAGCTTAAGCTTTTAGGTGAGATAATTCCTTAACAAATAAGACTATGATACCAAATTAAAAAACCATCTAATCAAGCAATGCCAAAAAAACTTGGAAGGAATGACTTGTAACATTTGCCTGCTTGCAATAAATTGTTTCATAGACCGCTTGTAAACTTTTTAAAAAATTATGCTTTCTTTCTTTTTCTTTTTATTTTAGAAGTTAATTACTGTCATTAAATACAAAATATGGATTGCAAGTAAATTCAAGTTTTGATTTTTTTTTTCAAAACTCCCCTGAAATGGTGTTGTTCTAGTTTGAAAAAAAAGGTTTGTCTACTTCCTTCATATGGCCATGCTCTAGGTTAGCAGGTCACTGAGTTGACTCATAAATCTATGTCGAGTCTTATAACACTGCTAATTAGTTGGCATCGCAACCACCTCCCTACAAGACTTCATCATGAAACATTGCACTCACCTAAATTCATAGTTTTTCGAACTCATCCTTGAAAAGGGTCTGTGTCATTAGGTTATCAGAAAAATTCATGGTCACCAGGTCAAATCTTAATCTTGGTAACTGTTTGTGAGTGTGGCTATGGTTGTTTTTGAAAATATTTTTCGTTCAGAAATGCATCAAAATAATATTTGTTTTATTTAAAAAAAAAAATTGACATCATCACATGATACTGATCTAAGAACACTAATTTTTTAAATTAATTTAAAGTAAAAAAAATATATTTTTTCAAAAACATTTTTGAAACGTAGTACAACAAAAACCCTTTAATGGGGTAGGTTTCTTTCTCTCAGTTTTCTCTTGTTATTGATCTAGTTGGATTTAGATTGGAAGGCCAACAAGGTTTTACCAAGCCTACATTTTATCCAATTCAACTCGAAATCCAAGGTAGATAAAATTCCAAATTCTAGTTTTTTCATGTAAACTCGCTAGTCTAAGTCAGGTTTAATAGCTATATCTATATCAACGAGCTCAGCATAAATGTTTCTTTTCCAAGTTCTGAGGACTCTATTTTGTTCCACCACGACTGTATAATAAGGGTTCAACGCTGGGATGACGCTACTGGCATCGCTTGTTAGGTATGATAAATCAGCCCCATTACTTTCGTAGATTATAGCTGGAATCGCAGCATAAATGGCAGCAGAAGGTGGAAATGTTATGAGCAAATTAGAGACAAAAAATGTAAATTCGGTCGACAGATCACGCACCTGCTTTGCTTGGAACCTCGGAATCCTTATCTTGTTTGCTGTATTTCATGGAAGAAAACATCCCATGAAACCAAGGGTATCCCATGTCTGTTATAAGGAGTGAGCTGTCCCCTCCATTGGGAAAAAAAGACAATTAATTAGGCTGGATGACACCTGAAATAAACCCTAAAAAATTTATCTGTAACCTAACTGGTACTTAGAGAAAATGTAATTATAAAATTAACTTGATTATTGACCCAATTATTTATTATATTATCAATATTAGGTAAATGAAAACTACATCATCAGTACTTTTTTTTTCTTTTCGGTGAAATAATATGATCAAAGAAAGTGAAGGGTTAGTGAATGCTTGCTGCTAGATTAAATAGTCCTATCGTTTTAAGTATCATGTAAAGCCTTATATTTACAAATCATGTTTACACAGGAACAATTCACCTCGAGAATTTCCTACACATTTCTCGTATGCCAAGAATATGTGTTGCGAAACGCTGTATAAACTCATTAACTAGTTGATCCACTTACTTCAATGTAAGTTATGCTATTATGTTATGAAACTCTCCTCTGAAGCACAAGACACTCTCTTTTCTTCAGACACACAGGTAAACTGTAATTTTCATTCCCCCCCCCCCAAAAAAAAAAAAAAAATCCAACCACATACTAGGTGAGGATTTAAGAGAAGTTTTATATTAATTTATTAATAAATTTTCTAAAATAGTTTTTTTAAAAAACATTAATATATGTAATTGTTCTTCACACATGTTGAAAATAATTACAGCGGGGTTAACGCTGTCGAAGAATAGGAAGCAGATAATTGTCAACGGTTTTCCATCTTTTTTTCTTCCCGTAATAATCTGCTGCTTGGCATAACGTAAACAAGTTTTACCGTTAAAAAAAAAAAGACGCGAGTAGCGTCCTTATATATACCCTCACATTCATAATCTTTTGTTTTTCATTGGCGCTCCACTTCAGTACATAGTCTCCCTTGGAAGCTCAAGAAAACAAAACCATTTTAGCTGTTTATTAGGAACTCTATGATTCAAGTTCCAAAACCAAGAAAGAAGAACAGAGGAAACAAAATCTGGGGTTTCCTTTGGTTTGTTTTAATTGTTGTTTAAGTATACTAATCCTGTTAGAGAATAATATAAATCATATTCTAGGGCCTCACTTATAAGCTTAAGCTTTTAGGTGAGATGGTTCCTTAACATGGTATCAGAGCCTTGTTGACCCAGCGGTCACGAGTTCGAATCTCACTACCCCATTCTATTTGATAAAAACCAAGCACAAGGTGATGTGCGTCTGTGCAAGTTTCAAGCCCAAAGGGCTTTCACTCGAGGGGGTGTGTTAGAGAATAATATAAATCATATTCTGGAGCCTCACTTATAAGCTTAAGCTTTTAGATGAGATGGTTTCTTAACAGATCCATCATCAATGGAGAGTGCTGATATTTATAGAGGTAGTGGTAGTTTAAGAGCAGGTTCGTTTGTATGGAGAAACAGTACTGTTGGAGCATTTTCAAGATCTTCACGAGAAGAAGATGATGAGAAGATCTAAAATGGGCAGCTCTTGAGAAACTACCTACTTATGATCGTTTAAGGAAAGGTATACTGATGAGTGCATCAAGAGGTGTAAGTAATGAGGTAGATATTGAAAACCTTGGATTCCAAGAGAGAAAACAGTTGCTGGAAAGGCTGGTCAAAGCAGCAGGCGAGGATAATGAGAAGTTCTTGTGGAAACTCAAGAATCGTATTGAAAGGTATAATATCCTCTTTTGTTTCTCCTTTGGTATGCAGATTTACTTTGTTTGGTTTGCAGAGAAAATGTTAGAAAAGAAATCAAGCTCTTGGATCGAGACTTCTTGATTTTCTGTACTATTTGGTGTTTCAGGGTTGGAATTGAGTTTCCAACAATTGAAGTTTGGTATGAGCATCTAAATATTGGAGCTGAAGCTTATGTAGGAAGTGGAGCTTTGCCTTCACTTGCCAAGTTCATATTTAGTATAATAGAGGTAAAGACAGCTGCAAACATTTGACACCAGTTATTACTACCACTTGCCGAAATACGACGCAGTTCATTTTAGTTTGGCCATGCTTTTCTTATTAACTAATCACTCGCTCGTCAATTTTGAAGGGTCTATTCATTGCCCTTCATATACTTCCAAGTAGAAAGAAACCACTCGCCATCCTTAAGGATGTTAATGGAATCATCAAGCCATCAAGGTAAGAGGATCGTGATCTAAAATCCTTTTGCTTCAATAGTTAGTTGCCTATTCTTAATTATTTTGTTTTTTTTTTTGCTATTCAAATGTTTTAGATTGACTTTGCTTTTGGGTCCTCCAAGTTCTGGGAAGACCACTCTTCTGCTGGCATTGGCTGGAAAGCTTGATCCCAGCCTTAAGGTGGCGATAGATTCTTGTAAATTTGTGTATTCCATGAGGATTCAGCTTTAGTTTTCTTCTTCAATATGAGAAGCTGCATTCTTTGTTGCAGTATTCTGGTTGCGTGACATACAATGGTCATGAGATGAACGAGTTCGTCCCACAAAGAACCGCTTCCTATATCAGTCAACATGATCTCCATATAGGAGAAATGACTGTCAGGGAAACTTTGGCCTTCTCTGCCAAATGCCAAGGGGCTGGAAACCTTCATGGTTAGAATAATGGACTAAAATTTATATGCATATCCCAACAGAATCATAATTCACTCTAGGGATCTGTTCGATTTTCATAATTTAAACATGGCTGGCAAATAAAAATCCTTGCAATTGTCAGATATGCTGGCAGAGTTGTCGAGAAGAGAGAAAGACGCCAACATTAAGCCCGATCCAGATATTGATGTCTTCTTGAAGGTGATGAAAGATATTAATATTTTTCCTATTAGAATTCCTTCATAGAGTAATGCTCATTTTCTGTTCTTTCTGGTATTACAGGCAGTAGCAACACCAGGTCAAGAGGCCAGCGTCATCACCGATTACGTCTTAAAGGTAGTATCAACATGTAGCATTGAAACATCATGAATGTCTTCAGAAAACTTGAACATAATATCTCTAAATCTTTTAAATTCTCTAGAAATTGAAGATACTGGGATTGGAAGTCTGCGCAGATACTCTGGTAGGTGGTGAAATGATAAGGGGTATCTCTGGAGGACAAAGGAAGCGTGTTACAACTGGTAAAATCTCCATTAGTCCAAAACTAACATCAGAGAAAAAATATTTCGTTTCACTCTCCAATTACTCTACAAAATCCCCATTGATGATCTTCCATAGGTGAAATGCTGGTAGGACCATCAAGGGCGTTGTTTATGGATGAGATTTCTACAGGCTTGGACAGCTCAACAACTCACCAAATTGTGAACTCATTAAAGCAAACTATTCACATTCTCAATTACACTGTCGTCATCTCGCTTCTCCAGCCAGCACCGGAGACTTATGACCTCTTTGATGACATCATTCTCCTGTCAGATGGCCAAATCGTGTACCAGGGTCCTCGTGAAAATGTTCTTGGATTCTTTGAGCATATGGGCTTCCGGTGTCCTGAAAGAAAAGGCGTGGCAGACTTTCTTCAAGAAGTAAGTTTAAATGAAGCTAGCAGTTTTACAAGGAACCTTTACCACACTAGGATCTTCAATTGTCAACGACAAGAGCCTCGTGTAAGCATCACAATCTTCCTGATCGATAATGAAGGATTTTTTTTCGCAGGTGACGTCTAAGAAAGATCAAGAGAAGTATTGGGCAATTAAAAGATCAGCCCTACAGGTTTGTCACAGTCAACGAATTTGCTGAGGCATTTCAATCATTCAGGGTGGGACGAAGGGTCACAGAGGAGCTCTCAATCCCATTTGACAAGACCAAGAACCATCCAGCGGCATTGGTAAACAAAAAGTATGGATCTGCTTAAAGCTAACTTCTCAAGAGAATACTTGCTCATGAAGAGGAACTCATTTGTCTACATATTCAAGCTATTCCAGGTAATTATCGATGGTCATTACAATATCCAACCCTTAGCTAACACTCAAATTTTTCACTCAATGTGACTCCTTTTCACTTCGAATCAACTTACAGTGATGGCAATTATAACAATGACAGTCTTCTTCCGGACCAAGATGCCTCGAGATACAGTCACGGATGGTGGAGTTTATACTGGTGCTTTGTTCTTCACTGCAATCACGATCATGTTTACTGGTACGGATGAGCTATCTATGACCATCGCGAAGCTTCCTGTGTTCTACAAGCAAAGGGAACTCCTATTCTTTCCTCCATTGACATATGCAATTCCTACATGGATCCTGAAAATTACCATTACATTTGTTGAAGTTGCTGCATGGGTGTTCCTAACTTATTATGTAATCGGATTTGATCCAAACATTGAAGGTAAATAAGAATTCCTAATTTTCTGTTAACTTGTACCAAAATCCATTCTGATCCAGCTGTTATAACAAGGTTGTCTTTCTTTCTTTCATTTTTTGCAGGCTTTTTAAGCTGTACTTGGTGCTTGTGCTAATTAACCAGATGACATCTGCACTATTTCGATTTATTGCTGCAGCTGGAAGGAACTTGAGTGTTGCTAATAGCTTTGGATCATTTGTGCTCCTTGCACTTTATGCGTTGGGTGGCTTCATCTTGTCAAGAGGTATGATGAGTATAACATCGTACTTGAAAACTATATTTTTCTGCCAAACCTGGAGGAATTCATATTTTGTGTTTTTTGTTGAATGGAACAGAGCAAATAAAGAAATGGTGGAAATGGGGTTGTTGGGCTTCACCATTGATGTACGGGCAGAACGCAATAGTAGTGAATGAGTTCCTTGGAAATAGTTGGAGCCATGTATGGTTTCTTTAACTGACCACTTGCATATTTGTGCCTTCGGCTCTCAATAATCAACTGGTATCTGAAGTTAATTTTTCAAAAATCACAGATTCCTGTAGGATCCACAGAATCACTAGGAATCCAAGTTTTGAAGAGTCGCGGGTTCTTCACAGAAGCATATTGGTACTGGATAGGAGTCGGGGTAACAGCAGGATTCATACTACTATTCAATGTCTGCTTTGTTTTGGCCCTCACTGTCCTCGATGGTAAGTGCCATTACCTTCTCAACGCCATACCTCTTGAAAGTTGGAGCTTATATTAATACATTGCAAATTATGCTGGCAGCATTTGAGAAGCCTCGTGCTGTTTTGTCTGAAGAACCCGAAAGTGATGATTCTGAAGGAGCTGTTCAGTTATCAGACCGTGGAATCAGTCGCCACACCAACACAGGTAAAAGAACTCAATTGGTGAAGCGCGTCAGTGGTTTCCTAGCCTATATTTAGGTATCAAATTACCGATATATTTTCAATTACAAGCAGCGAGTGGAGTTGAAATTAGTAGAAATGGTTCAAATCCCATTGGTGAGGCCAGCAATAACAGTAAGAAAGGAATGCTTCTTCCATTTGAACCACATTCTATCACATTTGATGACGTTATTTACTCGGTCGACATGCCACAGGTATCAAAATTTAGTGAAGTACGATTATATCTCGCTTTGATGACATATCATTGAAAGAACATGACAAAACTGATCATTTTGGCATTGAAATTTTCAGGAAATGAAAGTTCAAGGAGTCGTTGAGGATAGATTGGTGCTTTTGAAGGGTGTGAGTGGAGCTTTTAGGCCCGGTGTCCTTACAGCTTTGATGGGTGTTAGTGGTGCTGGGAAAACGACTTTGATGGATGTGTTAGCTGGTAGGAAAACTGGTGGATATATCGAGGGAGACATCAAAATTTCTGGGTACCCAAAGAAGCAAGAAACTTTTGCTAGAATTTCAGGATACTGTGAGCAAAATGACATTCACTCCCCCACAAGTTACCGTCTACGAGTCTTTACTCTACTCAGCTTGGCTTCGTCTACCCTCAGAAGTTGACTCTGAAACCAGAAAGGTAGGTACCCCTTGCCTTAAATTTAAATATGCTTCATATATTAGGTGTTTAGCGTGAGATTTGGTGAAGTTGGTTTTTTGCAGTGATTGTGCTAGAAAGCTTCAATGAAAATCGTTTGCTTGCCAGCTAAATCTTATGGCTTTTTTAGTCAGCTAAAGCCAATCAACGTCTACATTTCCAAAATTGTTCCAGATGTTCATCGAGGAAGTCATGGAGCTTGTGGAGTTGAATCCGCTGCAAAATGCATTGGTTGGGTTGCCTGGTGTGACTGGTCTGTCCACTGAGCAACGCAAGCGGCTTACAATTGCTGTCGAGCTAGTTGCAAACCCCTCCATCATATTCCTGGATGAGCCAACTTCAGGGCTAGATGCCAGAGCTGCTGCCATTGTGATGAGAACGGTCAGGAACACTGTTGACACTGGAAGAACAGTTGTTTGCACCATCCATCAGCCCAGTATAGATATATTTGATGCTTTTGACGAGGTAAAAATTGTTAAAAAATTATCCGACGCTAGAACCTCGTCATGAGTTTATCATCTTATTAATCTGGATTGTTAACTTGGCATTAATTGTAGTTATTCCTGATGAAGCGAGGAGGTGAAGAGATATATGTGGGGCCAGTGGGTCGTCACTCTAGCCATCTAATTAACTACTTTGAGGTATGTTTAATTTGATTAATAATCAAATAACATAAACTTGTATGAGTATCTACTAAGCTATGCTCATATATACCAACTATTGACTAATTCATTTACCTTTCTAATTGTTCAGGCAATTGAAGGAGTGAGTAAAATAAAAGATGGCTATAATCCAGCAACTTGGATGCTGGAAGTTACTTCATCATCACAAGAGACGGCTCTGGGGGTTGATTTTGCTACCATTTACAAGAATTCAAATCTGCTCAGGTCAGCTAAAGTAGTTGTTTTATTGTGTTTAAAGCACTGGAAAACATTCTAAAGCCCTCCCAATTTGAGAATTAGAGTTCAATTTCTCTGAAGTTTGTCTCTGATGAGAGGCTTAATTCAGGAAAAACAGAGCACTTATAGCAGAATTAAGCACGCCCGCTCCTTGGTCAAACGACATTCATTTCACCACGCAGTACTCAACATCATTTTTCACGCAATTCATGGCTTGCTTGTGGAAGCAGCACTGGTCATACTGGAGGAATCCGTCATACACTGCCGTGAGATTTGTTTTCACAACGTTCATAGCGTTGATCTTTGGGACAATGTTCTGGGACCTTGGCTCCAAATTGTAAGTCGCCATGGCTAACTTAAAACAATATAGAAGTTCACGCTTTGATGATTTGCCACAGCTCTACCAGTTCATCTAACTTTATGATCTTACGAACTTTAGGGGCACTGCCCAAGATCTTTCCAATGTTATGGGTTCAATATATACAGCTGTTCTTTTCCTTGGTTATCAAAATGGATCGGCTGTATAGCCGGTGGTGGCTGTCGAAAGAACTGTCTTCTACAGGGAAAGAGCTGCCAGAATGTATTCAGCTCTGCCCTATGCCTTCGCACAGGTAATTTAGAATTCACCCCATCAAGTAAATTATTTTCACTCGTTTCATGCGCTAACGAAAACTTCATCTTATGCTGCTGCAGGCCTTGATTGAGATTCCTTACGTATTTGTTCAAGCTGCTGTCTATGGCGTTATAGTTTATGCAATGGTTGGATTTGAATGGACTGCTGCTAAGTTCTTTTGGTATTTATTCTTTATGTACTTCACATTACTATACTTCACCTTCTATGGAATGATGACGGTGGCTTTCACTCCAAATCACCACGCCGCCGCCATAGTTTCCAACGCATTTTATTTACTATGGAACCTCTTCTCGGGGTTTGTAGTCCCTCGACCTGTAAGTGTTCATTACTACCTTAATCGTTTCGAATTCCAAGTTTCCATGGTGATCGATTACCTTGCCGAACAATTTTGTGATTCTGTTTTTCCGATTTGGTCTATAACAGCGGATACCAATATGGTGGAGGTGGTACTGCTGGGCATGCCCCGTCTCATGGTCCCTGTACGGCTTGGTTGTATCACAGTATGGAGATATACAGAGAGGCCTCACCGAAACTCAAACAGTGAAACAATTTGTGAAGGACTATTTCGGATTCGACCATGATTTTGTCGGAGTAGTTGCAGCCGCGGTTCTTGGCTGGACAGTCCTCTTTGCTTTCATATTTGCCTTCTCTATCAGGGCCTTCAACTTCCAGAGGCGGTAGAAATTTTCCTTGCATGCTTCGTTCTATTTTTTTTCCCTTTTCTGTGCGTAGGCTAGCTATTTTAGTTTTTGAAGTTTGTAATATCACGTTAATATAGTTTGCAGATACTTATTAACTTTCATATTATCTACTCATCCACCTCAAAAATGGATAGAATTGAAAAGTAGATTCCAAAGAAAATTCTATTAATATATTGTGGATGGAATATCGAGATTATCTAATAAAAAAAAACTCACAAAGAAAGTAAAATTTATTCGATAAACTTATCCAAGAATTTAATTTATAATTCTATATGTTTTTTAAACAAGTTATCTATTTTTTTTTCAAAATATAAAAAATTAACTATTTCTCATTTAATTCAAAATAAACAATTCATAACGGATAATAATTCACCACATAAAGCTCAATTTCCTTTTTAAATTTTCAAAACACTACATTAACTAGGATAAATTTATATTAATTAATTCTTGCAGTGTCACAAGCTACATTCTCATCTCGTAATTTTTTCATAAATGTATGTGAAAATACCATGTCCTTCTCCTATTTATTAGGGTTTTGAAAATAATGAAATCTTTTTTAAGATGTCAATATGCTTAATGAAATTTCTATATTCCTTAGTAATTAAGAATATATTTTTACCAAATAAACAACGTGAAAATTATGGAACCGCTAAAATTATAAAATCTGTTTAGGAAGTCAAAATGGATCATGTTGAACAGAACAATGACAATAATAGTGGTTGAAACATTTTGATAAATATTGTGAATTTATATATATTTATAAAATTCAGGAGTTATTTTTTTCAATAAATGAGTTAAACTTATAGATGGGCTATAAAATCTTTTATTTCGAGTAATTTTCATGTAAATATTTTATTTAAAAACAAGAAAATCAGAAGGAAAAAACTACAAGCATCCCCGAAAATATGTGTGATCCTTCTTGCTTGGATTTTAATTTGATTTTATTATATTTGAAAGAGAACTATATATTTATTTACTTATTTTGCAGTTTTTCTCCATCAATTATTTCCACATGTGCCCCTATCAAGGTTCAAATATTTTTGGCTGGCGACACGACATGCCGGCGATACTCGGCCAGAGCCCAAAAGGGGAAGATACTCCTATACGCAGAGTAGTGTAACATGCAATTCCTCATAAAAACTCCCCCGATTTCCTGTCACAAAGCAGCAGTGTTATAATTCAATCGGCGGTGAACGTAGCAGTGTTATAACATTCAATCTAAGAGGATTGAGTGACAAACAACAATTCTTTCTCTCTTACTCCCCGAAAATCTCATCAGAAATCTTCTTTTATGGGTGATTATTTCAAGGATTTTCTTAAACGGCAATCTACTTCTTTTCTGTTTTTTTTCTTATGATTTCTTCTCTGTGTGTGCAAAGCAACAAGTCAATTACCTGCTGGGGATAATCACCAAGTTCTGTTTGAGAATTAATCAATAACTTGGTAGCACGATGAAGGGGTGCAGGGTCTCTGTCCGCCTATTAATCAGAGAAGGAACTTCAGATTTTGGATTTTGGTGGAAAAAGAAGCGCATATATATATATATACAGAGGAAGAGATAGGCTACTAATCTGACCTGACCACCATGAATCAAACCCATCATAGCCATTGCAGTTTGCACCAGATTTGAGTGGTTACCCTCAAGAGGTACATATTCCTGCGTCAACACACGCACAAAATGTTATTGCATGAATGAGTTCTTTAGAAATCTTTGAGATGGTATTATTACCTTCTTTGGGCTTGAAAGGTAACTCTCGCCCCACCCACCATCCTCTCTCTGTGATCTAAGTAAGAAATCAACTCCTTTACGAACAGCCAGGCAATTGGAGTAAGTCTTTCCAGCAGATGCTAGCGCTCCTAGAGCAAAGAATGTACCGTAGATAAAGCATATTCCCCAGTTTCCATACCTGCAGTGTAATTCTTGCTTTATTTAGTCCATTTCTCTCACAATTTTCTGCAAACTGTACATCAGCCTTTACAAGAATGTAGCAATTCTTTTAATGGATCATACCATGAGCCATCAGGCTTTTGTATCTTTTCAATGAACTTGACACCATTTAGGATGGAATCTTGGATCTCTTTTGTCCTGTGGCCAGGGTATAACTTCTTAAACAGGACTAACGCCTGTATTGTTGATGATGTGCATTCAACATGCCTGGATCACTGTTTTATTAGTCTTCCGACAAAGTTTTCGAAATTCCTAATGGAGATGCTCAATAAGTAATCTTTCTTGACTATTTGAAGTAAAATGGTTCAAGAATCTTACTCATGCTCAACTACAAGATCCTCTAGGAACTCCACAGGATTGAGCCACTAAATGAACAGCAGAGAGGTCACAGTTGAAATACCATATTCCAAGTCAAGTCTTGAAGGAAAACAAACAGAGTTTAAGTTTAACGTTTCGAGTTTAGATCGATGGCTTGAAGAACTTACCTCCAACCATAATCCAGCTCCTGCCGGTTCCCAAGCAGATACCCCGCCATTTTTACTCTGCATAAAAAAATTTAAAAAAGATCGAGCTGATTGTTACTTCATGAATGCCATGTTCTAGAAAGGAGCAAATCCAAGGAAAGTTGAAAATTTTTAAGTACACAAAGGTCACTATTTGAATGCAACCAATTACCTCACCTGAAGAGAAAGTAAAATATTGACAGAATCAAAAAGCTTCTGAGGTTCCATTTTTTCACCTACGATTTCCGGAGGCATCATTGAAAAAAGAAGGCAACACTGCAAAATGAGCGAATCACAAAGTATGTTGCGATGGTAAATGTTCTAGGAAAAAGCTCAACTTGTTATAGTATTTCTTGCAGCTGATAACTAGAACAGAAATTACAATTTACCTTCATGCTTTCTGCAGTGCAGTCAGACACTTGCCAGCCATGATCTTTGTCAGAGAAAGTCCACGATCCCTTAGAGATATGGCGAAACATCCTTCTGAAGTCTCCAGGAGGATTCTCAGTGACCTTCAAGATTTGATGTGGGATCAGAAAATCAGAATCCCAAACCAGAACTAGATACAAGAAACACGTGAGAGGAAGAAGCAATTTCAGGATATGAAATTTGGAAACCTGAGAGTTCTTTATGAAGCTATGCCCTTCCTTAAGTGCAGGTCCTGTTTCGTCTGAGAGGTTGCTAGCAATCAAAGCTTGAAGGCCAAGACTGGTATCCCACACTTGACTACCAAAACTCTAAAATGAATATGAAAAGGAAAAAAAATCATACTCCATTTGCATCTCTTACTTCTGGTTTGCAAATCTAAAAAGTCTATGAATAAATTCAATAAGTAAACTCGAGTTTATGAGGAAAATTCATGTTTTTGTTGATAACATAAATCAGTGAGTGGACAGATGACATGAACCGTTTAGGTACTATTATTTTGATAAAGTTTACCGACCTGCATCTTTATTCCATCTTCTCCAATCCATACATAATCCTTGATCCTAGCAAGGTGCCTCCGAAAATAATCCCCATGGGGATCTTCAACCCAGCAAGCCAGCATATCTAATGGCTGTTCCAGTTCAGTGGTACAAATGTCCAAACATTAAAGAACTTGTGTAATAGGCAAATGTTTTACTGTACTGGCTTTGTTTTCTGCTATAGCTCTGCAAGTGTGTTACCTTTTCGACACATCCTATGGTAATGTATCTACTGCTCTCATCTTCATAATGGATGTGATCCATTGTTTTGTTGAGAGCCTTCTCTCTCAATTTGTTGAAGGGCCACCGAGTAAGAAGAGGCTCGCCAAAGGTATAAATAGCATCCCAAAATAATATTTGTATCGAAGTATGTGGATAATAGTTATCCTCCTGAAGAAACAAAAAATTTTTTGAAGAAAAATGAAATGTTTTCAGATCATTTTTTGAAGAACAGCTGCTGAAAGTCAACTGACCTTTGCACATAAATGGCGGACTCTCCTCCAATTGAATTTCTCGTAAGGTTCATTGTAGATTTCTTCCCTAATTTGTAATATGAGAGGTGTGATTGGACCAACAAACTTCTTCCCATACAAGTATGCCATAGGCAAGTAAGTGAGCCGACAGTAGCCCAGCAAATTTCCTGCATTTATGAAATGCATGATTGGAATGGCAGAGCTAAAAGCAGGCTTTACACAAGCAACTAAATTCAAGTTAAGAGGACAGAATTCTAGAAACTATGAAGTTGGCAACTCTCAAAGACCGTAATGATATATTAAACGCTATCTCGAGTATCTGCATTTTCCATCAATCATATGCTAAACTTATTGCAGGATTTCATAATGTTTATATATAAGTTTCATGCTTCAACAACTCCATGTACTCAAATAAAACAAAATGCAAACCTGGATGAATGGGAAATGTAGATGGCAAGAACCAAAATTCTGGGGGCATTGGATTGCATCCAGCCCACTCATACACACCAATTATCTACAGCACAGGAAAATCAAACAATTAGAATATAGAAGCAACATTACACGTGTCATGCAGATAGAAATTTCTTTCGTTTTTTTATTACACAGGAAGCATTCTACTAACGATACCAACTAGCAACCAATAACTAGTTTAAGAGTATGAGATTGAGTTGAATCATAGGTTGTACCGCAAGCCAAGTCTTTCCCCAGGAGCTTATGGCAATTGCACTGCCATGATCAAGAATCCACTTCCTTGCTCTTTCACATGCTTTGTCTTTGCCTCCATCACGTCCTTCTCCAAGCATGCGCATACAGATGTAGTTCAGAACTGTACAGAACATGGTGCTATGACCCTCAATGTGTAATCCCCACCCACCATCTTCATTCTACAAGATAAGATGCAGCACATTAGCAATCTGGTACTGGTAAAGCTTTAAAGCCAAGACGAAAAGGAAAAAAAAAGAAAAAAATAATATGGTAAAGCTACTTCTTTTGTCATCCCTGTAATTTACAAATATTTCTACCTGGTGACAGTATATGTAGCGTAGGATTTCTTTTTTATACTCTGCAGAGAAGATAGCATTAAGATGTCCTGTAATATACAGAGAAAGAACCTGCATTGGGGGAAAAAGAAGACTGTCGGTAGAAATTGAATGCACAAAATATCTGAATTATAGTTTGCAAAATTGTGACAACTGAGCAAACAGGCTTCCAAATTCATTCTGATGCTACTCGTGAAAGCAGAGTTAAACAGCAACATGGCCTGAAGCATACTGGATTTTCTTTTTTTACGTTCTGATCATCAGTTCTTCAGATCAAGTCAAATAAAGTCTTTCAGATTTCAACTTTTTCAATCAAGTTAAATCTTGTCCGAAGGATTCAGGAGGGGGGTTCCTTGCTCTTGAAAGTCTCTGTCTTAAACTCAATAAGGGTAAATATAGGTATAGTAAAATTATACGAGCTGCATAGAAGTTTGAAGATTTTAAAAAATATATATTTCAAAAATCCAAAAGTCCTTGCCCAAAAATCAAAAGGCCTTTTGCCAAATTATACCAATTTCTTTCATTATTTATTGGCTACTTCGTATTTCAATGCGCTCAGTACTGTTTAAATATTATCAGTAACTTATGCTCTCCCATCTCCGTGCCTGATAGTATTTGCAGAGCATGTTGCTACTTTCTGCCGCTAAAAAGAAAGAGAAGCAGATCTGGCTGGGTTTGTAGCCAAATGGTCACCAGAAAAATTATATGTTGCCGATTCTAGGTGGTGATGAAACTTCTGGCGAATATATTTTGCTAAGTAAAATGATAGCCAGGGATTGGGAGTAATAACCAGGGGAGGGAAATAGAACATCGGGCCAGAATTTTCAGCACACCAATGGCCATCGCTAGCCTGCAAGGCTGTAAACAAATGAACACTCCTCCTCAAAGCACTCGTTGCTTTTTCGTACGAAATCTCTTCTCCATCCTCAATCTTGACCTGAGGGATTGTTTGCTTGAATTTTTTCTCCCTCAGAAACTGCAATTTATTATATAAAAGTAAGTGACTAAAAAGGTGATTAAAAAAGTCTCATCAGTGACACTCTCCATGGAAATAACTAAAAATAGAAACATAACTCTTATATATACATAGGAAAACATATGCTGTGAATTTGTGTGTGTGTTCGTGTACCTGGAATTTCCAGAGGAGATCAGAGCTAGGCTTGACCACGTTGCGGTTTTTCCAGAAATTTTGGCGAGCCTCTTCAACCTCAGCTCGCTCTTCAAGGGTGCCAGCGTCAGGATCAAACTCCCATGTTTGCCTCCCCAGAAAGTTATTTGTGCTGTGTATGTTTGGATCATTCCCACCCTCTGCAATCTTAAGCCTCCACATGATACTGCTCCAGACACTTCCTTCTGTTTCTTGAGTATCAAAAAATCACTTCTCTTCTATTTCAGTAGTGGCGAGCAAGAGAAATTATAAAATTCACTGTATATATAAAGACAAAAATGAATGTTCCAAAGTGTGCGCTTGTGATGCTAGAGTAGTATGAAGTAGAATAAAATACATTTGTGCGAAGTTAGAAGAATCTTTCCGGAACTGTTTAGTAACGTGGGATTGCTTTAAAAAGGTTAAGTAATAATATATTTTAAAAAAAATGTTTTTAAACTCAGTACCAAATAGGAAATTAAGCTGTTGGAAATGTGGTTTAGTTGTATTTTTAAAGTGTTTTTTATTTTAAAATATAGTATATTAAAATAATATTTTTTTATTTTTAAAAATTTATTATTGACATCACTCGTTAAAATAATTTAAAAATAATAAAATATAATTTAAAAAAAATAAAATCATTTTTAAAAAACAATATTTTTCAAGTGCGTTGCAAAGAGGAACTCCTAACTTCATAGTACTTATTTAACTTGCTTTTAAAAAAATATTCAAAAATTTTTTTATCTAAAAATTATTAAATTAATTGTTTT
Organism: Salix arbutifolia; assembly: GCA_025169955.1. Taxonomy (NCBI): domain Eukaryota; kingdom Viridiplantae; phylum Streptophyta; class Magnoliopsida; order Malpighiales; family Salicaceae; genus Salix; species Salix arbutifolia. The sequence continues at coordinate 3,167,944 of CM045902.1, forward strand.
ATGTTTTTATACTTATAATGTGTTGATATTAAAAAAATATTATTTTAATATATTTATAATTAAAAAGTATTTTTAACCATACTTATTATCTAGATATTATATTGAATTAAAAAATGAGAAATCTGAAATGACAAATTAAGAAAGAACAATGATATTATATTTGACAATCATGTATTAAACACTATGAATATTTATATATTTAATTTATTTATGGAAAATAAAACATAATAAAATACAAAATATGTGTGTGTTTTACGCTTAATATGTATCATCAAGTTTGTAATATTTGGAATAATAAATAAAGATCATTATTTTTATTGTAATTTATAATGACCATTAGTTTTTGACTACCTTAGAATGATGATTTCTCCCGTCGTCTACCTTAGAATGATGATTTCTCCCGTCGCCCGATGAATATTAAGAAAAGATTTGTAATCATCACATAAAAGAATCATTGCTATATAATTAAATTATAATTTACTCAACTATTTAATCTTTTAAATAAATCTAATAATACAACCAATCAATCAACTGTATATCAAATAAAATATTTGCCCCAATACAACGTTAAAATCTAACATAATTGAAAATACAAGATAATAATTTTAAGGTGAGTAAATTAAGATAATTATATATTTGTTTTAAATAAAAATAAATTTTGATATGTGTATGTGATAATAATTTGAAGATGAGTAAATTAAAATAAACATAAAATATTTATACTTGAACTTTAATTATCCCTACCATGTTTGGAATCAAGCTGAAATGCCTAGATGCCTAGGTTTTTTTTTTTAAAAAAAAAACACCTCTTTAATTCTTAAACTTTAATTATCGAATTACAGTCAATTTGTTGAAAAAATAATATTTTACTTTATCTTCATAAAAAAAAACAACATAAAAACACTCTTCCTGACATTATAAACACAATTTAGTGTATGTTTGAAAGTGTGATTAATATTGTTTTTAAAAGTATTTTTTGTTTAAAAATATATCAAAATAATATATTTTTTTATTTTTTTAAAATTATTTTTAACTTTAACTCATAAAAATAATATAAAAACACTAAAAAATAATTTCAAATAATATATATATATATATATATATATTTTAAATTATTTTCAAAAACATTTTTGATTTTATGTCTTGGTTCAAGTTCTTATTATGCTGCAAATATATTTATTTGATTTTAATTTTCCACCATTTTTAGAAAAAAATAACTTTAAACTTAAATAAGAACAAAACTTTTTAGCAAATTATGTCAAGAAGTTTTTCTTTAATAAAAAGTTGGGATTTTTAACATTTAACATGTATTAAATATAATAAAAGTTGTTATTATAGTTTTAACTAACTTAAACGACCTTTCTTCTCAACTCATTTTTACTAAATATAGTTCTAGCTTAAAGTTGTTAACTTAAAGCCATTTTAACTTATTTTTTGAATTAATATTAAAAGTTGAAAATCATATTAAATAAATTGCTAATTCAGAATTAGGGCAAGTGAAAAGAAATACTAAATAATAGAAAATCATTTGTTACAATTTAAATATCATGAAATTTATAGATTTAAACAACTAAATCTAATAATAATGTGTTTAAATTTTATAATAATATAATAAAATAGTACTAGGAAACATATTATTCCAGTTATTTGTTCAAGTTAACGGTCGATTGAGATCGCAAGTTAACAGGTTTGAAAAGACGACAACTTTGCCATGAAGTGAAGTCTCTGTTAACAAGCTGTGGGACTAAGTGTCGGCAAAGGAGAAGGCCTAGGCAAAATTGGGACAAGGTTGATTGTTATGGTGTTTTAAAAATATTTTAAAAAAATATATATTTTTATTTTTTATTTTAAATTAAATTTTTTTGCCATGAAGTGAAGTCTCTGTTAACAAGCTGTGGGACTAAGTGTCGGCAAAGGAGAAGGCCTTGGCAAAACTAGGACCAAGGTTGATTGTTATGGTGTTTTAATTTTAAAAGTATTTTTTAAGAAAATATATTTTTATTTTTATTTTAAATTAAAATTTTTTGATATTTTGATATTATTTTTATATTAATATCTTGCAAAAAAAAATTAAAAATATATATTTTCAAAAATAAACTCAACAAATTTCTCAATTCTCGAACAGAGAAGACGGGCGGTAAGAAAGCGGGGTGGTCGTGAGTCTTGAGTCGTGATCGCTCATAATTTTGAATAATTTTTTAAAAAAAATATATAATTGTTTTTTATGGGGAAAAAAATCAATAATATCTCAGACCCCGTTTGTTTGCTGGAAAGTGGTTTTCTTTTGGAAAGTGAATTCCGGGGAAAGTGAATTACTGAAAAGTGAATTCCTGAAAAGTGAATTCCTGAAAAGTGAATTCTGATATTTGGCAATATTATGGAAAATGAACTGGAAAATAATTTATTAATAAATTAAATTTTTTTCAAGTTTATTAAAATAATGAGGAACAAATCTTACAAATTAAAAAGTTGAATGAGAATGAAATTGAAAAAAAATATAATTTCATAAATTATCTCAAATAAAATAAATAATAATCAAAATAATAGAGATCAAATCTAAAAATTTAAAAAAAAATGAAAGGTGAATAAATTAAAATAATAATAATTAACATTTCATAAATTATTTCAAATAAAATAAGTAACAATAAAAAAAATGAGGACCAAATTTGATAGATAAAAATTTTCAATAAAAAAATGATAATAAAAAAGCAAATAGCAATTATAAAAATAAGGACCAAAATTAATATAAAAATTAAATTTTAAGAGATGGAATTGAAAAATAAATATTCAAAAACAAATTATATATAGCAATCAAAAGTTTGAGGATCAAATTTGATATAATCAGCAAATAATGACATTTCTAAATTTTTCACAACTTCCGGAAAATGTTTTCCGTCCAAATTTTCCGGAAAATACTTTCTTGAAAACCAAGCCAAATTTTTCTTTGACCGAAAAGTGTTTTCCGTTGACCAATTTTTCGGAAGACAAACAAACACAAGAAAATTTGGAAAGTAATTTCCTGTAAAGTGAATTCCGAGAAACAAACAGGGTCTCAGTAGATATTCCAAATACCTACTATGGAAGGTGAGTAGATATTCCAAATACCTACTATGGAAGGTGAGTAATGGGGAAGGCAAGTAATAAATAATATTAGCATGTCATGTCCATGTCATGTTAACGCAATGAAGTGCGTGGGGCAGGGGGCAGGACGGACGATGACTCACCCTGCACCAATGCTGCCACGATGGAGGAGCAGTAGTGCTCCACGTGTCTACGGTATCTTTATTATTATTATTATTATTATTAAATAATATGAATGTAAGAAATAACTTAAAAATTAAACAAATTAGATTTCTTTTAGTAAAAATTTCAAGCCTACTTAGATTATAATAGAGAGAGAGAGGGGGGGGGGGGGGAAGCAAAGGCGATAATTGCTTTGAATTTGAAACTTTAAGAAGCTGTTTGGCGTTGCGGCTAGACCACCGTGTCGCAGAAATTTATTTATTTTTTTCATTTTAAATGAATATGTTTTGGTATTTTTAGATTATTTTGATGTGCTGATGTCAAAAATAATTTCTAAAAATAAAAAAAAATATTATTTTAATGTATTTCGGCATGAAAAGTATTTTGAAAAGCTACCGCAGCCGCCCTCCTCCCAAATAGGCTCTAAATATTCAGTTTTTTTAGTTGTTATTTTATTTGATAGTATCTGTGTGTTATTTGGTTGATGATGATACACGGGACAGAATAAAATATAAAAAGAGAAAATTATTTGGTTAAGGTTTGCAAGCAAAGAGTTCCATTGCTTCCTGAGGCACGTAAGAACATGTACAACTCCGTCCGTCACATCCAGAGCACCACTCCCCTTTTCTATTATCAATTTGAAAATGCTTTTTTAAATTGCATTTGGACCGGGAAAACATCAGTTTATACTTTTATATATATTTAAAGATATTAAAAATAATTTTAAAAATAAAAAATTATTATTTTAATACATAAAAAACAATAGTTATCTACCAAATTTTGATATATTTTTATATTTTTTTGATATGTTTATATTAAAAAAAAAATTTAAAAATATTATTTTAATATATTTAAAAGCAATTTTAAAAAAAAATAATCACTATCAAACTCTTTTCAAACATATTTCTAATGTGAATTGGCAAGTGTGTTTCATGTGGATTATTGTTGAAGGTTGGATAATTAAACAACTTGTAGTTTGCGACAATTCAATTTTAAAAAAAATATTAAAAGTATAGAAAATCATATATTTAGATAATAAATTTTTAAATAATTTTAAATGTCTGTTTGAAAGTTTGATTGAAGTTGCTTTTTAAAATGTTTTTCATTCAGAAATACATTAAAATAATATTTTTTTTAAAAATCATTTTACATCAACATATGAATATGATTTAAAAGCATAAAAAAATTTAATTTAATAAAAAAAAATCATTTTTTTTAAGTCGACCAATAAATATTGTTTTTTTATTTATTGGTTTGGGTACTTAATGATATCCCAACCAACACTCTCTCTTCTGTAACATCTGGTGTGAAATGTGGAGCACCAGGAGATTCAGTCTCTGAACTGACACAATAAATTTGACAAGTAAATAGCAAGAGATGACAACATCTTCAACACCTTCAAAACCAAACTCCCGGTAACTGTACAGTTTCACAAACTCCATGCTGATGTCACCTTTCACTCCCTTCATCCTGCCTTTTTTGTACGAATCAATATCCTCAAAAGAAATCCAAATATTAATAATAAAAAATCAAAGGAGAATAAAATTGAAAGAGAATCTCAATTTCATAAATTATTTGAAATAATACAACCAGTAATAAAAAAATAGAAAACAAAATTAAATGGTTGATTTAAAAATTTACAGGAACATGTATGGAAATCAAGAAAGAAAAGAAAAATATATATGGCCACCAAACCAAAGGTATGCTAGCCACACATGCTGCCTGGTAATGAAGGCGCGTCATAAGAATTCGAACACTGCAGCGAATCGGAGAACACCACGCTCGCCGTCCAAAATCTCATACATAGTCACGGACAACACATTAGCTTTTTAATATTAAATAATATTTTATCATATATTTAGATAATTTAAATGGAGAACTAAATAATTTTTATTTTTTAATATTTTTAGATCATTTCAAAAATAATTTTTAAAAAATAAAAATATATTATTTTAATATATTTCTAAAAAAAAATTCATTTTTTTTTAAACTGCACAGGCAATTAATGATACTCGAACTAACATCCTCTCTCTTTCGTAACATCTGGTGTGAAATGCGGAGCACCTAACTAGCCTAAAGAGGGTGTTTGGCATTGTGGTGTGATCTGCGATTCGCAGATCGCACCACAATTTGGTGTTTGGTTAACGCCAAAAAGTATTTTTTTATGTGGTACCCACACCAAATTTTAACCCAAACAGCGATTCAAAAAAAGCTGGAAATTGATGTTTTTTTAGTGCGATTGCGTTTTAAAGTGCTTATCGTGCCGAAATACATCAAAATGATGTTTTTTTATTTTTTTTAATCATTTTTTAAATCAGCACATCAAATTGATCTCAAAACACCAAACAGCCGGTCTTTAAAATGTAAAAAAAAAAAATTCAAAGGGGTGTCTGGGAGAGGTTTTTGAAAAATTTTGAAATTTTTTTATTTTTTATTTTAAATTAATTTTTTTTTGTGTTTTTAGATAAATTTGATGTGTTGATGTCAAAAATTATACAATTTACAATATTTAAAAAAATTATATATATATATATATATATATTTTTTATTTTAATGTAATTTCACAAGTTAAAAGCAATATGAAAAGCTTGGTAACCAAACACCCAAAACTGTTTTTTTTTCAACCTCCAACTCAACCACAGTTTTAACCAAACACTTCACTGCTTATTTTGAACCACAGTAAAAACACTTTTTTTTAAACTGATTTTTTTCAATCTCAATCGCAAAAGCAATGCCAAACACAATTCAGTGCCTGTTTGGTATTGAGGTACAAACCAAGGTTTGATAAAAAGCAGTAGCTTTATCGTTTGGTTACATAAGAAAAGCAGGTTTTTTGGTCATGGGTTCCACCCAAAATATTAACAAAACGCAGGTTCACGGAAAGCAGCAAAATACTGCTTTCCGTGCGGTGAGTCTCCTGGTAGAGAGAATTGAAATCCGCGGTTCATGCTAGGGGGCTGGGAGATAATAAATATATATTATAATATTAAAATTAATATATTTTAATATTAAATATTTTTAATATTAAAATAATCTAAAATTTAATTAAAATATAAATAATGTTTACATAATATATGTATATTAATATAAAAAATATTTTTTTAATATTAAAATAATTTAAAAATTGCATTTTATCCAAAACAAATATCTGTTTTTTTCCATGAATTATTAATTATATTTTATTGTTATGATTATTAATATATAAAATTTAAAAAACAATTTATATATATATATATGTGTGTGTCTTTTAAAATAATTTCAAATATTGACAGCAATATGAAAAACATAATAACCAAACACACAAAACTACTTTTTTTCAACCTCAAACTCAACCACAGTTTTAACCAAACACTTCACTGCTTATTTTGAACCACAGTAAAAGCGTTTTTTATGAAACTGCTTTTTTTCAACCTCAACCACAACAGCAACCGCAATACCAAACACACTCTCGGTCTCTGAACTAAACCATTAGATTCGACCAGTAAATAGCAAGAGATGACAACATCACTCAACACATTCAAAACCAAACATGGAGAGATCTGCATGAAGTTATAAGAACATGTCAGTGAAAAACATTTGACAAAAAGAAAATTCAAACAATTTCAGATTCATTTTTTCTTTGGAGATAAATATAAAGAGCAAATACTACTCACTGAAATTCTTCTTATGTTTCTCCTCGTCTGTCGTTTTCACCTTCACTGAACTTTCGCAAATCCTTAAGAGAAACCCCACTAATCCTCGTCGTTTTCAACTTCGGAGAACACCACGTCGCCGTCCAAAATCTCACACATAAAGGTGTTTTGTGTTGCGTTTTAAGAATATTTTTGAAAAAATTTGAAAAATTTTATTTTATTTTTCATTTTAAATTAAAAATATTAGTGTTTTTATATTATTTTTATGTATTGATGTTAAAAATAATTTTTAAAAAATAAAAAATATTTTTTTTGATATATTTCTGAACGAAAAATATTTTCAAAAACAACCTCAATTACAGTGCTAGATAAACACTATATAGTCACGGACAATACATTAGCTTTTTAATATTAAATAATATTTTATATATACTAAAATATCAAATTGCCCTCACCGAACCCCCCAAAAGAGTTCCGTGTACATAAGCTTAAAATAACTTAAATTCAAAGACAATTAAGTTATTTTAATGAGCTTTAGAAAGAAAGAAAAAAGTCAAAATAACGCTAGTTTAAATTTGCTTTAAAGAATATTTTAATTATTATACTGTGCAAAAAAAATCACCCTATACCTCATTGCCAAGATCATTTTTTTTTTGTTTACAAAGATAAAATAGTAATTTTAATTCACAATAAGAATGAGTTTAGAGTTACAATAAAATCATTATGCTAGTAATATGACAGAAATTTTGTGATCTGTAAAATAGATTTTAAATATATATACTCTTTATAAGAGATTTAAATAACCAGAATTTTTCTGAATCATAAAGGATGTTTTTCCAAAAAAAAAAAAGAATCACAGAAGCTAAATCAAAATTGAAAACAAAAAGGAGCTGCATCTTACTTTGACTTTAATCGGCAAAGCTCCATAAATTGCTAGCCATACATCTTTGAAGCATAAATTAGAAATCAAATACAATTAACGAACTATTGAAGCACAAGGGTGAAGCCCAAAATCGAAACAAACATGAAAAATCTTGCAATATGACCCCCTTTTGTCCAGCAAATTGGCTCAAGCTATTCTTCTATTAAACATTGAAAATTTGGTCTCTTTTTGGCACATCACAGTAAATTATAGCTTCGTCCATCGCCAACCAAAATCAAGAGCCCTTTTTTCCTCCTTTGCTATTTATTTAACAGATGACAAAACGCTTCTACCAAACTAATTAAACGGCAACAGAAGAAGGTTGTAAGCATTAAAAAAGGGTAAATGTCAGCATGGCTCAATCAACTTTAAATAAATTGAATTCTACACCCAAAAAAAGGTGGCAATTAAAGACTTGCAGGCAAACAGAGCACTGAAACTGGCCAGTGAAATCGTCCTCTTCGTATTGGTCATTACCTTCTTCCCATTGGTTTGGTGATGATGTTTTGGAGATGGGATTTCATACTTACTATCGTTTTGGCATTGCATTTTCGATTCTTCTGCTGATGGGGTTTTTAAAACAATCGCGTTGTATTTATGTGGAGACGTGTCCAGGGTGTCCAAATTTGAATACGAACAGAGTGGAAATAGCAGATCTGATTTGACTTGGATAGCTACGTGTCCAAATTTGAATCAGAATTGAAGTAAATATTACCAAAGAAGAACACGATGTGTTCAAATTTATAAATTATTTTGTTATTATGATTATATTATTGATGCTTCCAGTTATACAGGAAACGCGGGCCAAGTGGGATAGAACAATACCACTTGATTGTAAAAGAATACACATCATATAAAATTATTTTTATAATTGTTATTAAACACGAGCACAATTAAGCTTTAGATTAACTTGATATGACCAGTTAACTACCTGGCAGGTATGGTTTAGATTAAAACAAAATAATATATATATTTTTTATCCAAGCTTTGTTTCTTAAACTATCAAATTCCTGATCAGTCTACTTCACTGGATTTTTTTTCTTAAAAAAATAAGAAATGCCATCCAGGGCCAGAGGGTATCATGAAATAAACATCACACTCATTCATCATACCTGCCTGTAAATGGGTTCAATCTTCACGAGGAACAGACGCATAAGGAAAACTTTCAGCTCAAATGCCCTCCGTACGTATCAGCATTCTGAGAAACCTCGCAAAACAAGTATGCTTTGCACCAGCTCATTCTGAGTAATTTGTGTTCAGATCATAACAGATGCACCACTCAAACAGCTAGTCGAAACCAGGGAAACCTCAGATTCCCCTTATTCCATATACAGATAATTAAAATAACAGAGGAAAAACAAATCAAATTTACTGAATCCCTTTTTTTACTGGAAGACCATCGGAGTTGATACCGGGGGGTTTGAAGCACGATTCGGCAACGCTTATTTCCATATCTTCACACATTTGTCATAACTTGCAGAAGCAACCATCCCTATAGCTTGTGATTGAGCCAAGGCTGATATCACACACTCATGAGCTGCAACTGTCATACACTTGTTCTCTACCATGTTCCAGAGCTCCAATGACTGGATTAGACAAGCCCGGCATTAGTAATTAATGATGTTGTTTAAACTACAAATAAGTAAAAAATATCAATAATTGTGAAGCCAAAAGTTCTCTGTAAATAGATATTATGTTCCCTTGAAGTTAAGAAGATACTTCGTTTCCTAAAACGCAAACACAAAATATCCCTATGAATTACAAAAAGATGGGTTAAAATTGAACTTTTTTTTTTTTACCCCTGGATTGTTTCCTATAAATGCAACAAGGTTGATCTGTTTCAAAGCAGGGTCAATTACAGGAAAAAACACATTTCTGCGGTTTATAAAAAACACAACCAGAACTTAAATACTAATATCAAAAGCACATTTACCTGATATCCTCCAATAACCAAGAGAGTGGTATAGCCTGGATGGAAAACACAAGAGTGGAACTTGTTCCCACTCGAACTAAGTTCATGAATGCACTCTCCTGTGGTCATCGACCACACTCTGACAGACTCTTGACTGACAGAAGCCAAGTATTCTCCGTTTACATCCCAGCAAACAGAATGTACCTTGGTGGAGTGCCCCTACAGTAAAAATGACTCATATATTATCACATAACAAATGTGAAAGAGGGAGTTTTATTTGTTTTCTCAGCTTCTAAGTTCAAGACCAATACCTGTAATGAGCGTGTCTGTCTGTCAGACTCAATGTCAAAGATGGACACGACATTATCAGAAGCTGCAGCCAGCAGTTGTCCAATTCTCGGCTGAAATCTAACTTGTGCGGACCCTCCCTACTCCATCAAATGTCCAAAATTTAGAATAGAAAAGGAATTCAAATCATCAGAACTTCAAGAACAGTGTGTGTAAGCTTCATCGCTAACCTTGGATATCCGGGTGCAAGCATACTGATTGATGTTCCATAAGCGAATCTCATTGTTATCATCACAAGAACAGAAAACTTCATTCTTCTTAGGGTGGAAGTCAAGGGACATCACATGTGAGGTATGCCCTGTGTATGCCTGCAAGGAATACCTTGGCTGCAAGGATAACCACATTTAGTGCTTACTAGTTTGTATGCCCACACTACGATACACAGGGACTATAATTTTTTTAAACATAAAAAAAATCCAAATCTCAGGAAATTTTTGGCATTTTTTTTAAACCCGAAAATACAGTTGTTTTGAAAAGGAGTGATGATTTACCTATGCGACATAATAGCAAGCCCCCAGGAGAAAACAAACAAATAAAATAATTCAGGTATAGAAACATCGTTATACCATGGCCAAAGAAAAAAGCAGCAGTAAACTTGTAAAACTGACAGATCGTTTGAGGCAAATAAATTTTTAAAAAAATGGAAGACTTCCATAGATTTTTACCCAATTGATAGCTTAAATCATACAAAAGAATGGATGATTTTTGTGAGAAAGCACTAGAGATAGAAAACTCAATTAAATGGAATACTCCCATACATTTTTACCCAATTGATAGCTTAAATCATACAAAAGAATGGATGATTTTTGTGAGAAAGCACTAGAGATAGAAAACTCAATTAAATGGAAGACTCCCATACATTTTTACCCAATTGATAGCTTAAATCATACAAAAGAATGGATGATTTTTGTGAGAAAGCACTAGAGATAGAAAACTAAATTAAATGGAAGACTCCCATACATTTTTACCCAATTGATAGCTTAAATCATACAAAAGAATGGATGATTTTTGTGAGAAAGCACTAAAAGATAGAAAACTCACATTTGCAGCATCCCAGAGACGTACACTTTTATCAAATGATGATGTTGCCAACTGAGTTGAATTTGGCCTGAAACGAACATCAGTAATAATTTGGGTATGCTCATCCGGAGTGCACTCAGTTTGCAGAGTTTCCATGTTCCAAAGAACAACCTAATACCATGAAAACAAGCAAATCCACGTTAATTCTTATCAACAAGATGTCAATTTTCATGGTTGCTTTTGCTGATTAAAAAGCAAAAAGTTATAACAATATTCAAAGGAATGATTTTATTATGTCTTAGTCCTATGTTTATTAGTCCACCTTTCAATTTGAGATGTCCAAAATATTTTTCTGCTTTAATTGTGGTGTGTGTGTGTGTGTGGGGGGGGGGGGGGGGGGGGGGGGGGGGTAGTTTAGAAATTATGGGAGCCTGCTGTCATTTAGGTATTTCATTTAGTTGCAGTGATGTGATATGAGTAATAGAAAAAATGCATAAATATCCACATGTAGCATCCACATATTGGTTATCAAGTTTGAGCATTCTGTTCTTGCTTGAAAAAAGGAAAGCAAATGAAAATAAAACCACCAATCTGACAATACAGATCTCTTCAATTTTTTAAAAAGTAACACATGCAAAGTATTTACAGACCAGATGCTTCGATATTTTCAGACATTTCTATTATCATATTTTCAAGTTAAAATATGTTACCTAGACTGTAAAAACTTATTTCCATAATATGACGTTGTACAAATGTATAGCAATCATCTTAAATCCATTAAGAAAAAGAGAGAGTTATTGTCCTCATTTTTTCATAGATCATCTCCCTTCAACAATTGTCTGCCTTCTTCACTGTACTCTCAAAATGCTTCCACTTTCTTCAACAAACATGAACTATAAACCAAGGTTCATAATGAATGAAGCTTTTGCTATAGACTTGTATGGCTGAAGCTATAGAAGTTGGAGTGCCAGTTCCAATACTCCTCGCTATCAGATTATAATAGTGGTGAACCGTGGTTCATAAAACACAGACACACGCATACACAAATAAAAAGATAAAAAGAGGAGTGCATGCTAGGAAACATGAGTACCACATGCTAATAAGAAAAGCCCATCTGCTCTCCAGGTTCTGAAAGACCAACACCATATGCATATAAGATATTTAACTGAGCCTAGTTGAAAGTAGAAAATGGAAACCACCTCAAAATGCGGTTATCAAGCCGCAATTGGATAAACAAAAACAAATGCAAATATTCTTATCAGTGGAAAATAATATATAAGAATAACTATTAAGAATTAAGTGTGATGGCCAAAGGATTAAGTTTACTCTAAAGAGGTCGCCCACAATTTCATCCACCAGGATATCCAAAAAATATTTATCACAAAAGGGGGCAATACCAAGATACATAAGAGAAGGTCACAAGCTTCCTTAGGATCTCAAGGTGAGGGCACCTGCTCACCCAAATAAATATTAAGAGATTGTGATTTTACAGGTAAAGTAGCTCATCTTTGAACAAACCAAGCAGTGTATTGAAACATTAAGGATTTAGCTGATGCAATTAAACTACCCAGGAGTGGTTACCATCAATAATTAAACTTGACAGGGTTAGTTGTGTTGAGTTCTTATTCAGCAAGTAATGAGGTCTTAGGTAACTTGCAGTAAGCTACATTTATCAGGTCTAGGAATGACACGCTCTTCAGCTGAAGGTCCAACAGAACCTTACAAAGATAGCATCCAATGATGACAAAAACAAGAAGATTAGAAGAACAAGAAGCTATCCTAACACGTACAGCAGCAAGAACAATGAAATACAGCAATTGCAGGTCCCTGAAAAGTATCAACACAATGGATATGCCTAAGCACGGTGTAGCTGTTACTCTATATGATTGCGATAATCCACCCACTATCCATCAAATAATGAAAAAGAAAGCTGAAGCAGATGAGGCAAACGAGAAGATGCCATATATGTAAAAATGATCGCTTAAGTATAGGATGCTGTAGAAATTGCTGCATTTTGATATGTATCCTCATACAATATTGATTTAGTTAATAATTTCCCAACACAATATCTCATCAATTTCATGCTCTAATTAATTGAACCTTGGAGTGCAAGCAGTGATTTCTAAACCAACTCAAATCATCTATTTAGCAAGGTACATGCAAATAGTGTATTAGGCTAGCAATCAAAACATGGTTAATATGGGCACTATAAGCTCGTTACAATTCTCCACATTAGAGTAGGTATGCACTAACTAATCTGAAAGTCAGCATTCAAAGCTATGCAAGCGAAATGAAAGTAAAAAGTTCAATCATCCAAAATTGCCTTAACATGGAATTCAGAAAATGAAATTAATCCTTGCAGGCTGCAATACAATTCATTATACCTTCTTGTCATGCCCAGCACTAGCCAACAATTTCCCATCTGTAGAGAAGTGACAGCAAACAACTTTCCCATTACTTTTGCGTATCGAACTAACTTCACTGAAGTTGAAACCTGAGATGTCAAGAAATAGGCATTGCTATGGTCAATTTGAAAAAAGTAAAAGTGCAAGAAATTGAAATACTGCTTACCCTTTGAAGCTTCAGCAGCATGTTCAGAGGAATTCCTTTTTAAAGTACCAAACAAATCCCTTCCATCTCCATCATCATGTGATAAAAAAGACTCCACGTTGTCATCTAAGGAGCCAACATCTGCAAAATGCTCAATGTCTTCCTGAAAAGAGATAGGACCAACTTTGGGTAATACCGTGAAGAATATTATAATTGAAGTACAAAAGGTATAACTTAAATTGACCAAGGTATACATTAAAATACCAACACGGGCTCAGAAATAAATAAAAGATTTACAGGAGTGCTTGGACAGGCAATTTCATTGGGCATAAATATAAACTAATTGCATTTGTAACAATACAAAGAAAGTCTAATAACCCTGCACTTGACCATTTTTCCATTAGCAGTATGAGGTTGTTATGGCTTCCAAACAGCAGATTCCTGATGTTACATTCACATCTCTAGGTTATTCATGTCACAGCTAGAAAGTTTGTTAAGAGTGATACAAGAAAGTCTGGTAAACCTACACTTGACAGTTTTTCCATTAGCAGTATGGGGTTGTTATGGCTTCCAAACAGCAGATTCCTGATGTTACATTCATGTTTCTAGGTTATTCATGTCACATCATGTAAGTTTGTTAAGAGTGCATACCAGTGGGTTTGCGGATGATGCAAGAGCTCCAGTTGCATCACCACCATACATCAAAGCTTTTGGCATGCTATTGACATGCTGTAAATTGCCAGCTGTGCCAATCCCATCACCAGGAGTATGAGTTGATGGAGTTGATGGTTGAGAATTAGAAGGACCTACTGTATTTCCTGTACCGGTACTATTAGCAGGTCCAGAAGATGAAGGGCCTTTCCTCTTTCGGTTATTCTATTACACCATAAACAAGCATTAGTCAGTGCTTTACCAATAAAATTAAATAGGATATTTAGGAAAGGAATTCATCTTGCCACTAGTTAATATTCAGCTCATGGGTAAATGCAGGGGACTGGATGATAAAGCATGAGGTTTCAAGAAAGTTAAAATTTGTTCCATGTTAAACCAAGTGCATATGATTATGTGCATTTAAGAAAACACAACCTGCTGTGGGTGCAAAGGATCTTGTTGAGAGGATGATTGTTGCATCTGTGGCAAATTCATCTGTTAAGACACACCACCACATAAAGCATTACGAACTCATAACCCAATGAGAACAGTTCAGAACATCAAAATTTGGTTTAATTCAAGGAAGAAAATCCTACCTTAGATGAAGTTGATTGCATTGGAGAACCGATACAACCATCATTTACATTTGGTTGGCCATCTTTGCTGTTCAAAGCCCCTTTTGGCAATCCCCTATACTTCCGTGGATCCATATCTCCATACATTGGTGATGAAGCAAGGTTGCCTTGTGCCTGGACCTGTGCCAAGAACTGCTGTTGTTGTTGCTGTGGCAAAAGCTGAAACTGACTAGAACCATGTAAAAGAGGCCTTTGAACTTGTGCGCCCAAACTTGGACGAATTTGTTCAAGTCCCTGTATATTCAATAATAGCCTAGGTAGTGAAAAACCAGCTAGATTTTTAATTAAATCTTCAGAACAAATGAGCTCCAGTATAGAACTTACCGTTAAGGGCCATCCCCTTAATGGAAGACCGTTGACTCCAGGGTTCAATCCTGAACAAATATTAAAATAATTAAAGAGAGGGAGAGAGAGATTTTAAACACAAAACTTGAAGGTGGTTAGTACAGTAGAATTCTTCTTGGATTTTCCAGAATAAGTTGGAGGGAAGACTAGTTTTACCCAAGGTGAATAGGCCAACACATTTCTCCCAAGTGGTTGGAAATACGCATGTGGAAAAACAGTCCCACAAATTAGACTGTACAAAATAAAGGGACATCAACAGACCTTTATTTAAAATACTAATTCAGAAGCGCAAGCAGCCAGGTACCTTGTTAACAGAGGAATCCTTACTGAATGCACTTAATTAAGAAGAAAAAAAAGTTGACACTGCTATGATCATAGACAGGAGACAGGAGACACTCGACCTTCTAAATCTTTATAACACCCTTCTTGGGTTTGAGACTGGTGGAGAAAGATTCTTTTGGTGCAAGCAAGTACATTAATATCTCAATCAATAGTTCAGAATCAAGTGGGAGAGAGTTATGACTACATGAGTAAACAGAGAAGAAATTGCAAGCACTTTGAAGGACTTCACAGTTTTACCTTCCCATATGGGCATACTATATGTTGAAGTTAGATCACCACATCAAGAGTTGAAGCAAGTGGTAAGAGGATTTTTTTAATTTGTTATAAGACCAGGGAGTTTCATAGGAAACAGTCAAGAAAGTAATTTACAGGCAGTGGAAGTTCTCATTCCTTCTTTTAGTTGAGATTTATGCAAGACAAAATTAGTTCTAAGACCTTATGCTTAAAAATCAGATGCCTAATTTTACAATCAGGGATAATGTGAAAATCAATTTGAAAATGCATGTGTTTATATGCCCTCATCTCAAGTACCAATTCTGCAATACAGAATCCAATATATTTACCTGCATTTCCAATTCCAGGTTTTGACTGCATGATTCCCTGCCCATAAAAGGTTGAAGCGTCCATAGGCAAAGATCTCTGGGCAGCACCCAAGCTCACTTCAGGTTTGACATCCTATTGAAAAATGAATCAAGCACTCAATGAAATTGTGCAAGCAAATAAACAAAACTCAGAGTCGCAGCAAATATAGTTCATTTTGTTAAAGTAGTTACAGCGGTCTGTTGAGTTCGTGCCTGGATTTGCTGCAGTGCTGCAGTAACATTCCCAGGATTTCCTTGGACCAACTGGCTGTGTCAGCACAAAAGAATCAGCATGCAAATATTGGGTATAAAAACTGTCTGTCTGATAACATCTACAATGAAATTTACCCTTGATGATTTGTAGTTGATTTGAGGAGGGCCATCCTGGCATCAAGAAGCGGTTGGGATGTTTCAGACTCTGTTTGGTTGGAATGCTTCATGCGTTCCTCGTACATTTTTGCAGCCAATGCACTGGCATTTGACTGCCCGAGCACTCCTTCAGAACCAATAGAATTTACTGGACCACCAACGGTTGGATTATTAGGACCCCCTCGTTGCAACTGAGCTTGACGCATTAGTTGCAGCTGTTGGTGTTCCTTTGTCTTGCTTTGCTGTGCCTACGCATCAATACAGTGGTCCAAGTAAAGAACATCAACAGAAGAAGCATAACAGGCAGGCATACAACACTCATCAAGATCTAAAACCCACCTCTAAATACGCTGCAGCAGTCTCAGAATGTTTCTCATTTGTCCTTGCTATAAAAATATCCCAGAAGACAGACCACCATTCAAAAAGAAACCCCCCAGGAGCATCAATCGCTGCACATTCAAACTGGTAATTATATCTTAAGCGTTTCAATTCCTTCTACACCATTTTTAGGCAGCCGATTCAAAGCCAGGCCAGAAAAAACGGCTACTGTCACTTCCATTAACTTCTAAAACACCAGCATAATTATGTCAAAAACCTATGCTATAACATGCTACTTTTCCCCATCTAATCATGCTCCTTGAAAATTAAAGTGAAAAAGAGATTCCGTGCATTACCTACTGGATCCGGGGCAACTTTCCCTTCAGTCATGAACGATTTTGCAGTGGCGTGCAATTTCTTCTTCACCAAATAATCATATATGTACACATCAAGCCTGTCAAAACACGGCCCAAAAAAAAAAACGCATGCCCATTATCAAAAACCTGATTATTAACAAAAATAATAGACCAGGAATAAAAAAAAAAAAAAAAGAAGAAATAAGAGATCACATACATTTTATCTGCTTCCCAATTACTCTGTGCCATGATTTCAGCTCAAAAACCACCAAACAAAACTGCTAATAACCTCAACTGAACAAACAAAAACTCTTCCAGTAGTAGCACAAAAAATTGATCGATCAAATTCAAATCACAATCCACAGAGTTTCAATAGAAAATTCATGATTCCAAGGAAATTAAAACTAAATACAGAACACCTTACCTTAATTTTGAAAAATTAAACGGATCGGAAAAGGATGTATTACTGATCACGGACTCTGTATAAAAGCGATCTCCATTGATCAAGCATTGTCACTGAATACGACAATTATCACGCAAAAGAAAATTAAAAAAAATCAACACAAAAATTCAAATTAGAAAAACGAATATTGTTAAAATAATTAATTTAGCGATTACCTTTAATTTTGCAACTTAAGCGATTAATAAAAAAAATAGGAAAGGTAGAAGCTTGGGGCTCTGTAGTTTTAAAGGAGCAAGAAGAAAGTTTTAACGGAGTGAGCGTGGGACTAGGGAGAGTCTACTCGAGACGAGAGTTTGAACTGGATCCGAAGCTGAGGTTTGGAAGGATTGAGTCCGAGGTGGGGTTATTGGTTCGGTGTACGAGCAAGGGTGAAACTAGAGATGACTGGATGAACCGGTGACGTGGGCGAAACAAAAAAAGCGTGTGGATTTCTGCCACGTTGGATACACACCTGGGGTCTGGATGAATGGATCGCGTGACGAAAATTTGTTGCGAGTAATTGGTCCAAGTAAAGTATCTTGGAGTGCGTTGGCATTGTTTTGTTTTTAAATGCTTTTTTTAAAATATATTTTTATATAAAAATTATCAAATTAGTTTTTTTATAGTTTTTTATAGTTTTTATATACTGAAATGAAAATTGATAAAAATATATTTTTTAATATATAAAAAACAGTATATACTATGTTTTTAGTATTAATTATATTATCAAAGTATATATATATTTAAATATTTAACAGAAAAAACGATAAGATTCTTATAAATTAATATCATTTATATATAAAAAGTATATTTTATAAGAGAAATCTTAATATGGATGAAGTCCTTAATTGAGAATCTTAAAAAGAATTGATGGTAAAATTGTTATAAGAAATCGTTTAGGTTCATAGCTATAACTATCTATATGGTTAAAGTATATTTTTTTTTTAGATTTGCCCAATTGGAAAATAAAGCAATTACTCTTCAAATTCTGTAACTACAAGAATTTTACCAGATTTTTAGCTGATAGCAATCGTCCCTCCTTACTGAATAGACAACACATTCACACGAGTTATTTACAGTGAAAATAGTCGTTTACATAGCTTTAAAAATTAAAATAATTACATATCTTATCCTAGCTGCTCGGATTAAAAACATTTCAAGTCATTCCCGGTCAAGGGCTACAGTCATATTGAAAACTGCAACTAAGGTCCTGCTCGAGTTATGGCGCGGTGTCGAGAAACCTGTGGAGGCATGTTTAGGAACGCGGTGGAAAAATAAAACTTAGAAACTATTGGTACAGTTTTTGAAATTGTGTTTTAAAAAAATTAAATTTTTTTTTCATTTTAAATGAATATGTTTTAGTGTTTTTGGATCATTTTGATGTGCTGATGTCAAAAATGATTTTTAAAAAATAAAAAAATATCATTTTAATATATTTCGACACGAAAACATTTTGAAAAGCTACAGCAACAACTGTTCCAACAGCTATCTAACGAGATGAAAGTTATTGATTATATTATCAATAACTTTCATCTCGTTAGATGTTTTAGAAATATGTTTAAAGATTTTTTTCAAATGAAATAATTTTAAAAAAAATATTTTAAAATATGTTTTTTGATATTTTCAATACTATTTTAACATGCTGAAATAATATAAAAAAAACAATGTATACAGCATGATAATGGAATGCGCATTTGAACTTCTGTCTTGTTAGACATTATATTTCAAAAATAATTTTGAAAAAAATTAAAATTATTTATTATTTTAAATTAAAAAAAATAATATTTTTATATTATTTTCATCTGTTAATATTAAAAATAATTTTAAAAAATAAAAATATTATTATTTAATAAAAGATATTTATAAAAACAATCTCAAGCAATCATTCAACCACTCATTCATGTGATTTTTGTCACTGATTTGATAAGTTATTAATGTTTTAAAGCACGCACATATATCATGATAAAAAAAGGAAGGGTTCGAAGCCTCAGTTTAATTCCGTGACTATAAAAATCAGTTTCATTTATGTGATTTGATGAGGTGGCAAATACAGATATACATTCCATATTACCGTGTTAAGTACTTTCAGTGCCACCTATAGAAAGTAATTAAAATACAGCCCCTTAATTAATTTGATAAGCGAGGGTAAAAGAGACAAGTTTAAGGAAAATAAAAGAGAGAGAAAGTAAGTCTTAATTTTTCTTAAAAAAAGACCATATTGTGTTTTTTGTGTGTGTGTGTCTGTGTGAAGATAGGGGCAAAGGAATTAAAAAAAAAAGATTTTCGGGTCTCTTGTTAAATTTTTATTGAGATTTGATGGTTTGAGTGTTGGATAATATGATCGATATTATTTTAAAAATATTTTTTTGTTTAAAAATATATTAAAATAATATTTTTTTTATTTTTTAGAAATTATTTTTTATAGTGGTATATCAAAATAATCAAAAATATCTAATAATTTTAATTTAAAATAAAAATAAAAATTTCAAAATTTTCAAAATCATTTTTGAAACATAGTGACAAACACCCGATCATTTCAACACCTTTAATGCTGTCTTTCAATCCAGTCCTTATATAACTAAAACCTTATTTTTATTATTATTAGTTAATGTATAGATCAATCACTAACCCTCATGTTTAATTTGTTTTTTATCCTTAATTAAACAATGGGTAACCCAGCACCCAAAATCTCAATTCCCAGATGTACCCTCGCTAAATTATTCCGGTCAAAAGGATGTTTGAGAGAGTTTTTTAAAAGTATATAAATTGCATAGTTCAACACAATATATATTTCAGAAATATTTTTTCTAGAGTATTATATTTATTTGCATTTTCATATTATTATTTTTATGTGTTAATTTTTAAATAAATATAAAAAATTATGTAAAAAATATTTTCTTGATGCGTATTCAAAAGAAAAACAGACATGACTGGTTTTAGATAGAAATTAAATTAGAAAACTTCAAATTCGGTAAAAAAAAAAAGAGAATAAAAGTTTAAAACATTGCAGGTTTGTTATTATAAAAATAATAACAAAAATACCTTTATATTATAATCTTTTTGATGTTTTTTGCAGGTTTTTTCTTAAATTAGAAGTCTTTTTTTAGATCCATGATAAAAAATTAAAAAAATTAAAATCCAAACTTCTTTTTTATCAATTACACAAACCTAAAAATTTAAGCAAAAATAAGTAATAAATTCCAAAACAAATCCATTCTAACTTCTCTCGATATTATTTCTTTATGTAAATATATATTTGCTTGGCCCTGACTAAGAATAATAATTATTAATCTTCGTGGCAAAGCATTGTAGTAATCTACAATGTTTTTATGAGAGACGCCACAGACTACTTTTATAAATGTACGTAGTTATAGCCAGCCAATATATATATATATATATATATATATATATATATATATATATATATATATATATATATTCTGGCATTTGCATGAGCAAACTAGCAGAGAGACAATCGTGGCCGGGAACACAGTTTGGTTTGTTCATTGATTGCATCATTAAATGAGATTCACTGGTTGGGCCTTTCCATAAATTCCATATAAAAATAATTAGCCAGCTCATGTTCTAGCATCCAAGTTGACTCCTCTCTGGGGGAAAACTGACAACATTAAGCTCCAAGAAGTCGCTCATCAGGTCAAAAAACCTAATTAAGCTAATCGATCGTATCCAAGCAACAGAATACCGTCATGAGTCATTCAATACAGAATCAGTGAGCTTGTTGGAGAGGACAGTTGGGCCAATAAATTTCTTGTCCAAAAACAGATGAGTCTCATTAATTTACTCTCGATCGTAAGCGCGTGACAGTAATGAGTTATTCTGGAGCTATCCTGTATAGTGCATGCTCATTACGTACAAATTAATAATTCCCACTTTATGATCTCCTCTTTCTGCTTATGAGCATATATACATATGTCTATTGCAGTCTCTTGTTGCACTACTACACAGTTAGCTTTGCTAGCTAGCTTAAGTTTCTTCTTCTTCTTCTCCGCTGGTTTTTTATGCTAGCAAAATGGGCCCTGTAACTGGTCACCGTGTTGTGGGCGCTCTCTTGTGTGCTTTCATTTTGAATGCTTTAGTTGTGGCTGATCATGTTACCACTGGTGACAAAGACGATAAGCACTTGTTGGGTCGCCCCCATTTGTTGAAGAAGGGGTTTATACACGGCCGTAGGTTTGGTGGTGGCGGCATAGGAGGTGGTGCGGGTGGAGGACTTGGTGGTGGTATTGGAGGTGGTGCGGGTGGCGGCTTCGGTGGAGGAGTAGGGGGTGGTGCAGGAGGCGGATTTGGCGGTGGTGCTGGTGGTGGATTTGGTGGAGGCGTAGGGGGTGGAGGCGGTGCAGGGGGTGGATTTGGTGGTGGTGGTGGTGGAGGAGGCCTTGGAGGAGGTGGTGGGATAGGTGGTGGCCTTAAAGGTGGTCATGGTGGCGGTATTGGTCATGGTGGCGGTCTAGGAGGTGGCGGTGGACTAGGAGGAGGTGCCGGAGGTGGTCTAGGTGGTGGTATTGGTCATGGTGGCGGTCTAGGAGGTGGCGGTGGGTTAGGAGGAGGTTCAGGAGGTGGTCTAGGTGGGGGAGATGGAGCTGGTGGAGGGCTAGGTGGCGGTGGTGGGGTTGGAGGTGGAGCTGGAGGAGGGCTAGGTGGCGGTGGAGGGCTTGGAGGTGGAGCTGGAGGTGGAGGAGGGCTAGGTGGTGGTGGAGGGCTCGGAGGGGGAGGGGGAGCTGGAGGAGGGCTAGGTGGTGGTGGAGGGCTCGGAGCTGGAGGTGGAGCTGGAGGAGGGCTCGGAGCTGGAGGAGGGCTAGGTGGTGGCGGTGGCCTTGGAGGTGGATCTGGTGGAGGAGGTGGTCTTGGGGGTGGTGCAGGTGGAGGTGGGGGATTTGGGGGAGGCGGTGGTGTTGGAGGAGGGTTTGGAGCTGGTGTTGGTGTTGGTGGTGGACTAGGTGGGGGTGGGGGTGCTGGTTTAGGAGGAGGTGGGGGTTTGGGTGGTGGAGGTGGTGGTGGAGGTGGGTTTGGAGCAGGTGGTGATGGTGGTCACTAAACTTTTTATCAAGTCCTTATTAAATGTGCTTTGCAGCAGAGAAAGAAGGAAGAACAAGAAGGAAACGTTCTTGTTCATCACCACTAGCTAGCTACTACGAAATGTAATGCAGTTGATGTCTTACTTGCTATATCTTATATAAAACGGTGTTTACAGGCCATTCTTTCTCAGCATTCTGGACTGATAAAGGCTGATCACTTTTCTAGTACGTCAATCGTAATTCGTGATATAGTTTTTCCTCCATGCAGATCATGGTGGGATCATTCTAAACCATAACCATGCATACTACGTACGCCATGTATTTTTTATATATATATTAAGCTACTATATTCTAGTTTGGAGCATCAAACCTCTTGTATAGTTGGTGTTCATACCTTCCTCGTCAATCAAATATTGTTGTAACCATCTAGCTGTCCAGTGTTAAGAATCTTAGATCATGGATAACATCCACATTAATAAAAAAAAAATATTATAGTTAAAAAATAATCATCCCAACATTTCTCATCTGAAAATCAATCAATGCTGAAATTAATAATTTCCGCGGGAAAAATGAGTCACCAATGAGGTGACCCTCGCATTTATTTTACGTTTGGTTGATAATTAAATACATATTGTCTCCCATATATATTTTCAGACAATTAATGATGTTACAAAACCTAACTTGCCAGCCACACTGAAGGGCGCATCCATACATCAACACCACACGCATGCCTTCATAGCCACACTAAAGGCCATCCATACATCATACACAGCATGCATGCCTCCATAGCTTTCTGCCATTTTTCACTTTTCATTGCTTCATTGTAGCTCAAAGGGTCACTTATGGCACTGCCTGCATAGAAAGCCAAAAATGCATAATCATCTTCTTCTTCAGACAACCCATCCCCACATTCATAGTCCTGCATCCAGCCTGGTGATCTTCTAAGTCTGCCTTCTATTGAATGTCCTGTGCCTGTGACAGCAGATGTGATTCCTCTGTCAGGAACCGATATGGTTGTGACATCTTCATTGAATGTTACAGCTGCACCTGATTCATTAACACTGTCACTAATGTCTGTTGGTTCCATGCTTTCAGCTGCATTATCAGCCTCAATTTCTTCACTGCTTCTCCTTGTTGCTGCACCAATATTATCTGGATTGTTGTCTCCCCAGTCGAGATCATCCAAGGTGGTTTCTGCATGAGTTTGATTCCAATCCCAGGTTCCTTCTTCTTCAAACTTTACATCTCGGCTGATGATAATCTTTTTGGAGATTGGATCAAACAATCGGTAGGCCTTTGATTCTTCACTTTTGTTACTAGTTGAGATGGGGCTGATTGGTCCGCAGATATCTGCATGCACCAGTTGAAGCACTTTTGTTGCTCTCCAAGTGCTGTGATTTGGAAAGGGATCCCTTGGCTGCTTCCCTAGCATACACTCTTCACACAGCTTCGCAGGCTCCTGTATTTGAGGCAATCCATGCACCATATTTTTCTTCTGAAGGGTTTTCAATCCATTGTAGTGAAGATGACCATATCTGTGATGCCATACCTTAGTTGATTCTTCAATCACGGTATTGCAGCAAGTTTGCTCATTTGTTTGACATTGAGCCAGTAGAATGAACATTCTATTGGATGACATTGTGGTCTCAATGATCAACCCTTGAATGGGGTGATAAATCTTACATTTCCCATTTTGAATTAGAATTGCAAGACCCTTCTCTTGGAGCTGACCAATGCTCAGCAGATTGCTCTTGAGACCAGGCACAAAGAAAACACCAGTGATGACTTGAGTTTTGTCATTGAACCGAACCCTTACATTCCCTTTCCCCATGACTGTTAAGCTTGAGCCATTTCCAAGCTTCACTGTCTCTCTAAAATGTTCATCAAGAACACAAAAAAGCTCCTTCGTTCCACACATGTGGTTGCTGCATCCCGAGTCCAAAAACCAGTCCTCATGTGAGCTGATTTTTATGTCATCTGTAAATGCCATCAACAACATTTCTTCACTAACATCTACAAAATTAGCCCTGAGCTCCTTCTTTGGACAATCAAACTGGAAATGTCCAAATTCATGGCGGTAATAGCACTCCACATTTGACTTATCAAAAAATTGCCTGCTGCTGCGCCCTCTTCCTCTTCCTCGGAAAACTCCTCGACCCCTTCCTCTTCCACCTGTAGTGTCACCATAAGTCACCTTCAAGGCCTGTTCTTCATTAATTGTATGATAGTTCATGTGTTGTTCATGAACCAGGAGACTGCTCTGCAGTCCATCAATGGACATTGTTTCCACATCATTAGACTCCTCAATTGCACAGACTACATAATCAAATTTTGTAGTCATAGAGCGCAAAATCTTCTCAATTACAGCAACATAATCCATCTTCTCCCCGTGAATTCTTTTCTTGTTAGCTATTGTAAGAGTACGAGCAAAGTACTCGTTTACAGATTCACCAGTCTTCATCTGTAGTATCTCCCATTCTTTTCGCAGTGCTTGCAACTGTGCACGTTTAACCCTTGTAGTGCCTTGATACTTCTGCCTTAAAGAATCCCAAATATCCTTGGTCGTGTCTCTCTTGAGAATAGTTTCCAATAGAGACCGATCAATGGCCTGAAAAAGATAGTTCTTCGTTTTTAGATCTTTTAGTCGCAGATCATCAATGGCTTTCTTTTGAGCTTCTGTCATGACTCCATCTGCTACTGCAGGTATTCCATTCTCTATCAACGTCCAGTACTCTTTTGAACGAAGAAAGTTTTCCATCAGCATGGACCAGTGATCATAATGACCATCAAACTTTGGAATTGATGGCTGCACAAAATTCCCTTCCATTGACATTTTCCTCTCTGTCTCTCGTGTTTCTCTCTTAGGTTTCTTTCTAACTCTTGTGTAGATAAATCGAAAGAAACTTGTATTTTCATGAACTGGAATTTGGCTATAAATAGCTTTACAAGAAATAACAGAATTGCAGAAGTTTTAGCTTAACAATTCCTAAACAAAAGGAAATAGATAAGACCAGATCAAGCTAAGCTGAGTGGTCCTATTAAACAGGAAAATGCATAACAAACGCAAAGAATAATTCAAAGCTAAAATTAACAATCAATTGAACTGTAACTTAAAACATTATTTCAACAATATTAAAACCATAAAAACCACTTATTTAATATTTCCTAACCAAAATAATCTTAAAAAACAAAATGACATTTTACATGTTTGAACATACTTATCCTTATCCGAGAAAAGGGGGAAAGAATTTGTCTCAAGTGATCACCTGAATTATCAACCACAACGAGTTACATATGCAGTGGCCCAATGCATACAAGACTGCCAAAAACCGGATGCTAACCTTTCTAGCCTGAACCAACTCTTGGTTATCTCGCAGCTTTTCAAGGTGCAAAAGGTCAAAATGCGTTGACCAAGTATTGATTTTCGGACCTCTGTAAAATGTAAAAAGCATCCCCCCACATAATCCGATCACAATTCCAAAAAGTTTAGCCCTTCCCGATGCTGTCCGCATTCTCAGGCTGTCCAATCTGAGATCATAATTTAGAGAAAACACAAGATCACGTACATGATTAATATATAATTAACTGGATATATTATACCAAAAATATTTCTTTCGTTCGTGAACATTGCCATATATTAGAAAAAGAAAATATACCTAAAAGCGATGGCCAAAGCGAAGGTAATGGCAGGGATGAGGTTGATCAGGGCCATGCCGAAGGTCACGGACGATAAGGAAATGCTTTCCCCGAGCAAAATCTGGGCCATCGGTCCTCTGCTACGAAGAGCAACTCATTAATTTCTGTATTTCTAAACTCGAGATGGATTCCTCTGCTGAATTTTCATAAAAAGTGAGTGATGAATTTGTTCGGGTTGCGCCTCTGCTTAAACTTAAAAAACAATTATTTGTCGTTTAGACGGCTCGATAACAAATGAATTCATCATTTATATAAAACTTTTAAGTAGTTGAATTGATGGTCAAATCTAATTTCTGTTGATACATAGATTATTTTCAAAATATATAAAAAAAAACTGTTATATGTGTATATTCTCAATCTAAATTCTAGATTATCTGAAAGTAGTGATTGATCAATTTCTTCTTAGCATGTCTTTGTTGCGGTGCCTATTTGAGAATGTATTTGAAATTATTTTTGAAAATATTTTTGTTTAGAAATGTATAAAAAAAATTAAAATAAAAAATATAAATATAAATTTTTTATTTAAAAAAAAAAAACTTCTAAAACACATTATCAAATAATATCTTAAACCAGGAAATAATTATTGTCGTTTATAAACTTGGAAGAGAGCAAACGAAACCAATTATGTGGATTAGAGAATTACCCTTACACATGGGCAAACACAATTTGATCGAGACAAGTTTGTCGCGAGGAGGAAGCAACTCTTGCACCATGGGAAGCTCATTCAAACTTTGTAGGTGCTAACTGTCGTCCTCTCCAGAACGTCGTCCATAAATCCAAGTTTCTTTCCGATCGCTTGTCTGAATATCCTCTGCAAGAAATTCCTTAACGGCTTCTTCCGATCACTACTTTCATTTTCTCCGGCACACTTTTGCTGTGCTTCTCCGTCGCTCTTGATAACTTCACCCATGAACTGGAATAGCTGTGGCGATTAACTTGTCAGCATCGATAAATTCTAGTCTTAGCTAGCAATGAAAACTAAAAACTCACTCTTTTGCGAAATTACACTCGAATTTAACAATAATTCAAAAATTAAAGTTTTGTGAATAATAACATTATTTTTTTAATTTTGAGTTTTTTTTATAAAGATCCAAATAATAGCTTATCCGAATCAATCCCTGTGTTGGTTCATGAGACTATACTACTCTAAAAAAGACAAATTAAAGTAAAATATGAAGTATATTTTCTAATTAATTCAATATTAAATAATAAAATTAAAAAAATTAATTCAATTCAACCCCGACTAATCTATCAAACCCATATCCAAGTTATAAAAATTGGATAACATGATAGAAAAAAATTAAAACAAATTATAAATCAAAATTCTCAATGAATCCAACTTTAAAATATGAAGTTGAAAAAAAAAAGATTAAAAAAAGAACATAAAAAAAAACTTTAGTCAATCGAGGTTAACTTATTAAAATCATAACTCAAATCATGAGAAGAGAATAATCTCATAAAATAAACAAAAAAAATCATAAAATCTAATTCTCAATAATTCCTATATTGAACGATAAAATTTTAAAAAATCAATTAAAAAAAAAACTTCAAGTCAATTGATTTAAATCATCAAGCTCATGGTCTAGATCATAAGACTATGATAATCTCATAAAAATAATCTTAAAAATTCTATAAAGTCAAATATTTAATAAACCTACTATTGAATAATATAACTGAAATTAAAAAATAAACAGATAAAAAAATTTATTATAGTGAATAATATTTTGTGAAAAGAATCACATTAAAATTCTATCTTATTGTAGTTTTTTTAATCTCAAATAAGATAATATGTGTGCTTGCAAGTAAATAAATCAGGTCGCTATCCGTCTTATTGGTCCAATTAATTAAATTTTACTGAATTTCGAACACAACCGAGTCTTTTATGCGTCAGATTAATCAGTGTAGTTGAAGTCTTAACAGTATTCTTATAAGGCCTCAAGTTTAAATATTATCCGGCCCGCCCATCATAAAGGAGCCAGGACAAGATTGCAGTCCCAAGGCAAACCATCACCTGTCGTCAAGTTCCTTACAAGAGAATTGAAGAGGTGCTACGAACATTTTAAAAATACGCAGCGGCCGTCTAGTAGATTTAAAAATGTTTCTGAAAAAAAAAAATATATTTTGTTGGGCTAATTTAATAGTGTGTGTTCGCAGCCGCGGCAAATGCCAACTTTTGAAGGGTTTTCCCATGGTGAGACCGGCAGAGCAAGTTCAACTTTTATTTAAGTCTCTTTACTCTGGAATTATGCCACGCATAAGTAATTTCTTGAGGACGTTGAATATTATTAGTAAAATTAAACTCCCTGGGCATGATTGCTTGAGATAGCAAGCAAATAAAACCTTTTTCCTTAAAGATACGAGGTGCTTGTGTGGTTCAAAATTTAGCCCCTGTTTGGGAGTACGTTGCAACCGGTGTTTATCGAAAATTTAATTTAATTTTATTTTAAATGAATATGTTTTGGTTTTTTTAGATCATTTTGATGTGCTGATATCAAAAATAATTTTTTAAAAATAAAAAAACATTATTTTGATGTATTTCGACATGAAAAACAGTTTGAAAAGCTACCGCAATCGCATTTTCAAACAGACACTTAAGTTCCTGACCATCTTCGACAGTTCTCATATTATCATATCACCATGATTCTTTTCTATAAAACAATTAAAATTCTGGTTATTTTAATTTTTAGACTCATATAAAGTAAACATGCTTGATTTGAATTTAAAAATCTTTAAAGCAAATCTTAAACCATTTGACACCGCGAAACACTGTATCATCAGACAATAAACTCTAATTAGGAGCCAGGACATGCATGGTGGTTGAGGGATGATAACCGATGGCTGCGGACGAGAATGCAAGTCTCAAAAGTCAAAACAGCTAAGCATCGCTTAAGATTTATTCCATATCGCTAAAGAGAGAATCCATCAAATGTAGAGCTCCTATCTAAAGCAGTCCGCAACTTGAGCTTATCAACGCAGCCGCGCGGTGAGCACAAAGCGAACTATTCTTTCGCCTTTTACTAAAGAATACCGTGTGATTGCTGCAGATAGCGGCATACGCTAATTTTTTAAAGGGCTATCCTCTCTGGCTAAGCCCTGCCATTACCAGTCCAAAGCTTCATAATTTTGTCTTCTGCGGCCGTGGCCAATCCCTGCGTTGCTAGTTTAAAGCTTTGAATGTCAATTTCCTCTTCAGGGGTTGCACATTTCAGGTGTCTAGTGCAGTAATCACAAGAACGGGTGAGTGGTAACATCCGGTTCAGACTAGGCCTTTTCATTAACTTTTTAACTTGATTTTCTCATTCCATGATTGTTAATGGGTGAATTTAAATACACACACATGTTTATAGGGATTTTTGTAATCCAAACTAATAAAATTAAGAAATTTGATTTTGATTATGCTTGATAGAACTACAAATTGTAGGAAATCAGATGTGCCATGGCTGTTTCCACAGAAAATGGCCACAAATCTTTGCTGAATACCCCCCCTTTCTTCCAATTTTAAATTATAAATGTCGTGTAAATTAAATCTTTTTATTCCATTCCTTTTCATTTGAATTCCAGTTTCATTTACCGACAATTTTTATTCTCGATTTACTTTTAACAGAATGAATTGGGAATCAACTCATTTTTGCTTTTAATCCAACTCATTCCCCCCCCTCCAACTTTGAACGAGACAAATTCGATCAACTCAGCAATACATTGTTGACCCATATTGCAAAATTAATCGGGAATATGAATATTTTATATAGCAAACATCTAGTTATTTGACTCGTGTTTCATTGCAGATCGAATAATTGTTTTTGGAAAAACAAATAACTAAACGTCCAAGCTTTTCAAATGTTTTTTTTTTTAAATCTAATTATAAATAAAAAATGTTCAAGCATGCATTTAATTAAATACATCAAGAACCATTTGTGTCGATAAATATAATAAAAAAAGTGTCAATATGTTCATTCAACTCGCTGCAAGTTGAAGGATTTTTTTTTAAACATAAAAGAATTTATGTGTAAGTGTTATTAATGTATTTTTTTACATCAAGTAATAAATATAACCATAAATCAAAAAATCAATGTTTGCATATAATAAGATATAGTGAAAATCATATCCGTAAATAAAAACATGTAATTTTAAACTAATTTTTGACGTAGTAGAAAAATAAGACAATATTATTTTTGCTAGTGAGATATTATTTTCCTAGTCTTTTATAATAATTTCTTTTGAAAATAAGTGTACATGAAAAAATATAAATTACAAAAGAATAAAGATAAAAACAAAAACAAAAAAAAGAAGATAAAATGGACAAGTATAAAGTGATAAACACTCAAATTATAAAAAATATAAATTAACATATATTTTTTTCAAAAAAATATCTATATAAAAAAAAAAGTAAAAAAAATATGACAAAAAATGATAAATAGATAAAGTATAATATATGTGTGCGAAAGCCTGAATTATAGTTTCTTTATTTTTATTATTATTATCATCATCAAATTATACCAAACCATTTTTTTTTTAAATTTGTTTTTGGTGTCAGGTATCTTGTTTTTTGTGATTAAAAGACAAAGGCAAAAATCCAGGGTCATTAATAATTCCACAGTAGAAAAAACAAAGAGTGCCCAGTACTACTGATCCAGGTCCTACGATGACCATTCATCTCTGCTAGATTTCACAGTTTGCATCATGAACTGTTCAGCTCAACTTTTCAAGAATCCAAAGGACTCGTATCACTGAATTCATCATGACAATCTATTTAAAAAGACATGCGTTGTTTACATGCCAGGCTTTTGAATATTTCTCAGTAATTAGACCTAACTGAAAACATCGCCACTATCCCTAACAGATAATTTCTGAGAAAAAAAGAAGAAAAAAGCTACCGAGCCAGGTTATAATTATACCTTACGATACGATGAACTTTGAGAATATAACATTACAATAATCCACTACACATTTACTATTATTCTTGTTCTTAAAAGGTCTTACATAAGACCAGCAGTATCTCCCCATGCACACAAAAATTTCACACGCACACGCACTGAGATGAACAAAATTGAACAAAAACTAATTAATGAAGTGTTGCTTGATCGATCTATATACACAATATTGATTCTGGTACTTCTCTAGGACAAAACAGACAATGAAAGTGGTGTACTTCGAAACCCATTAATGTCTTCGCTTATCAAGCTTGAGGAAGATATATCGTTTAAAATCACGGGAATAATAATGGACGGAATCAACGAGGATTCCTCGAGCTTACTTGTTAATTTGATTCGGGATTTGGACCACTAGGTACTTCATGGGCAGCTGCTCTAAACAGTTGATCTGAAGCAGAAGCTGCAGGAGTGGCAGGAACTTTGGTGGTGGTGGTGGTGGTACTGCTTGTCATATCAGCAGCAGCAGCAGCGGTGGTGGTGGTGCTAGAAGGTGGTGCATTCTTTGATTCATGTGGATGCATTTCTGTGGCAGAATGTTTTGTTCCTGTAGATGGCGAGGAGGCCGTGGATTTCCTGGATAAATCTACGGGACGAGCAAGGAGAGGGACAATCAAGAGAAGAGTAAGAAAAAGCACCCTAGCTTGAAATTTTGCTGTGTTTTCGCAGAGTGGTGATTTTGTAGCTGGTGCCATGAAATTAAAATCAGTAATTATGAACCGCCCCCCAGAAATCCAGAAGGGATCAATATCCATGAACCACTTCGAAACACCAAACCAAGATATAGAAAAAGTGGTGGCAGATGGTAAGGAAGCTCTGCAATTTTGAGACCACTTTAGTTGTTTTATGCTGTAAGCGGGAGACTAGGAGCTTCTTATATAATAATAAGGTTGCCGATTAAAATGTGAACGTGTAATGAAATAATATTCTGCTATGATACCATTTTTACCCTTCTTGCCACCACCACATCAATTTCAAGGGAATCTTGACTCATATGATTGAACTTTATGTTGGATTTAACATTTGAGCTAAAACGGAGGGCAAGATTGTGTCCTGAAGAACATCTGTTTATGTTGAGCCGGGCCTTAATTTGGATCGTACTAAAAACTTTACCTCACATCAAACTGTCCCAAATCAACTGAGGTTGCTGCGAATTTTGGTTTTTGTTTTGTTCGTGTCTTTTCTTGATTAGAGAAAAGCACACTTTGTAATTGCTAATTGTTCAAACTTTGGGTAGTCTAGGTCATGTACGAAAAAAAGGAATCTGAAAAGATAAAGATGGCAGAATGAGAGGAGGGCCGTGGCCTTTGTGGCTTGGCTGCTTGCCCTAGAAATCTTTTGTTTTGGTTTGACCTGGAGAACCCAGCCAAGCCCTTTAGAAGTTTACACGTATTGGGTGGTGGGTGTTTGAATTTCTTAATTTTTATTTATCGGCATTATTTCTTTTTTTAATGAAAAATAGAAATCTTTTGTTTTGGTTTGACCTGGAGAACCCAGCCAAGCCCTTTAGAAGTTTACACGTATTGGGTGGTGGGTGTTTGAATTTCTTAATTTTTATTTATCGGCATTATTTCTTTTTTTAATGAAAAATTGAAAAAAAAAAAAAGATTAACACAGAGAGAAAGCATCATATCCTCAATCTCTGCTTTCTCTGCTTATGAAAATCCAGGACTTTGTCTCCATGATCTGATGCATAGGGTCCCCACCTCCTTTATGGCTTGCTCTGCAAACAAATTCACATGTTACGTGAAGGTTAGTTTTGTAAATCTAGTCAAACAAAAGTGTTCTTTTCCTTTTGGCCTATTAGTGGTAGGAAGAAGGTTAAGTTTCTGTTACTGTATTTTAAAATTATTTTTGAAGAAAGTTAAAGTATTTTTACTTTAAATTATTTTTTATTATTTTAATATGATTATATCAAAAATTATTTTTAAAATACTATTCTAATGAATTTCTAAATAAAAATATTTTAAAAAATAATTGAATCGTGTCTAGTTATTTTTAAAATAATTTTTATTTTTTTTTAAAAAATATTTTTGATATCAATATATATAGCCAACTAAAAAATTATATATATTATTTTTTAAAAATTACTTTTAAAACACAAAAAAAACAAACAATCTAATGGACAATTACATGTTTTGGAGCTCACTCTTTTACTTGTAAACTATGTTTTAAATTTCAAAGTTTTAATGAATCCTTTTCTCTACATGAACTAGTTTTTGTTGATTAGAATTAAATTTAAGGTCTAAGTTAAAAGTATTTTTTCTAGTTATTCTAGATTCAAGTTTGAAAAACATTAATGATATAATTATCCAAAATACTTAGTGTTATTCCTACACTAATATAATAAATATTTTAAATATATTATAATTAAAGCTCAAGTTTTTGAGAGCTGAGTATACAAACTATCATGTAATTAAGATCATGCTTCTCTTTTAAATCAAGAAAACCCCAATTCACCAGAATGTTTTAAATATCACCTTTGGCTTGCTAGCACCTGATTGGTAGTAATCAGGAATTATTATCTTTTTCCTATTGATCGGTCCATATTTAAGTAATGGAAAAATATTAGTTAGATATAAATCATAATATATTCAGTCGGAATTAAATAAAAAAATCTCATCATTATAATCTTTATTGTGTTTCTCGTGGATATGAAATAAAAAAAGAGATCTTCCTTTTAATTGACTTTAGAAGCTGTTTGGCACGGCTTTTTCAAGCCGTGCCGCAACTTTTGATTTTTTTTTTTTATTTTATTTTATTTTAAATAAATATGTTTTGGTGTTTCTAGATCATTTTGATGTGCTGATGTCAAAAATGATTTTTAAAAAATAAAAAAATATCATTTAGATGTATTTCGGCACGAAAAGCTTTTTGAAAAGCTATGAAAAGCTACAGCAACGGCTCTCCTAAACACCCTCTTAGTGTTAAGGTTTTCTCTCAAGTCAAGTTTTAAAATTATATATTTTAAAAGATATTATAAGTTACGAGGGTTGATTGGATCAAACTGTTTTTTTTTAAATAAAAAAACACTATTTAAAAACAAATCAAAAAATTGATGGGCAAATTTAAAACAATGATACTGGAAAGTATTTAAAATTGATAATTTTTTACACACAAAAAAGTCTAAGAAATACTGTTTGTTCATAAAATAATCCATATCTCCGTCCCCGGTCATGCTTGTAGCAGTTTCTCCTTAATTGGTGGCTAGAGGGAAGGAAATTGTGGTTGTTTCGATGTGGATGTTTGAGACGATTGAAATCCTACCCCAGTATCTCCTCCATATTCAATGACGTGTTGTCAATTATAGAACTATCTCCACTGTGTGATATCCCAACATTATTTATTTATTTATTTATTTCAAGGTTAAAATATAAAAACACGTTATATATATATAGAATAATACTCTTGACGTCTTGAGAAATTTTCTTTGGAGGGTTTTATTGTGATGCTTTTCCTTGGTTATTCGAGGTGTTATTTTTTTAGGAAATTTTATTTCAGCTGTGCTATATAGTTGCAGGGATAGCTAGCTAGAGCTCGATCCGCATTAACTTTTATTTGTGTTATTTATTTATTTATTTATGCGGGCTTTACCCACTCCAAATATTCGTTAGGTTTATTAGACGAGTGGTCAAATTCAACTAACCACAAGAAAAGGTGGAGTAAAAAACCCTGGATCATTAGCTGCTAGCCAGGGTGAAAGAATTATATAAATTAAAGCGAAGCAATAATTTGTGCTGAGCAGCTCAAAAAACCCATTGAAGGTGTTTGATAATTCAATAGCTATTAGTGTGATCGCAGCTTTCAAGTTTGCTGAAAAGTTCCCCATCATGGTGGCCGCGATGGTGACCAAAGAAAAAGAAAGCGTTTCTTACCTTTATTTGCCTGTGCAGTCTCCTCCATGGTGACGTGCCAGGGTGATCATCTTTTGAAATGTAGAGAGAAAAGAAAGAAAAACGCATGCATGCTGTAAAGCAATTTCCACGTAAAGCACGCAGAAGCTTTAATCCAGTCTCCATCAACGTCACCTCTCTACCTCTTTTAATTTCTTCCTGTTCTGAAGGTGCTGGCTAAGGTCACCCTACAACAACTTCGCTGCAGCATCATCTTGAAATCATATATATATTTATTGGAATTTGATTTATGAAGAGAACATTCTTGAGTTTAATATTTCGGTTTTTGATTATTAATTATAAATTGGGCTCAAGATCAGCTATGTATATGTACATATAGCGGTTGGAAATAGATTCTTCAGCTGAAAATTAAGACTTTATTATTATATTATTCATCACGGGTTAATAAAAATACACACACAAGAATTGGAGTATTTTAACTATCTAGTAGGTGGCTCAATGATACGAGTTCAAAATTAAAAAGTTTGTTACTGCTATGGTATTGAATTCAAGTATTGTGATTGCTAATATAATGGTCACTGGAAGAATACATGATTATTAATTTTGAAACTTGTAAGATTAGTCGAAGTGCGCACATAGCCACCTTAATAATAAATAAATAAAAGTTTTATTTTATAGTAGATTTATTACTTAATGCATAAGTTATCTTTTCATTCCCACGTACCTATGGAATTTACGAACTTGATTTAGCTTTTGATCATTGACCCTCCCGGATACGTGGAGTATATTGATGACCCGGTGCGTTTTCAGGCAATATCTTCGTACTAGTCCATGTCTGACATCATTAGTTCACATGGATGAAAGACGAGCACTGCAAATCTTGAAAACCAGATTAATTTCCCGTGTCAGAGAAAGACAAAACCTATAATTAAGAAAATATTTAATATTCAGAACGCATGATTAGTCATTCCATGGGCCCCTACACAAGTAGCCTACAGATTGTGATGGATAAATAGGCAACAAAACGATAAAGTCTATTCTCTCTGCTTTTGTTCATTGCCTTGATATATATATCTTATTACGCCTCTTCAAATCAATACCAATAGCAAACCATATTATATAATTAGTAAATGTGTAACCACCAACAGCCCGGTCCATTAGGGAAAAAAAGATGTTAGAATTGTCTTTTCAGTGCATGATCCAGTGCCGTTGATATTGGTGAAACGTGACATTTACCTAGAAATTATGCTTTATATTATATGTTCTGGTGGTTAAGGGCTTGATAATCCTCACTTGAATTGTGCCAACTTCATGTAGAAACTCTTGGATTTCACGTTTCTGTGGATATCGTATATATATAAATGTAAATATTATTATTTTTTAAGAGAAAAAAAATGTAAGAAGAAGAAGCAATGGATGCATTGAATGACTTGAATAAGGAGTTTTCTGTTCGATGAGATTATGTAGAAGGGGATCCAGGCAAAGAACGGAAAGGTCTTTCCTGTTCATCCTCGCTTTACAGTTTTTGTATTTATGTAGACGGGTCTCCATCATTTTCTTGCCAGCCAAACAATAATTAATGGACGGGTTAACATTTTTAGTAGCATGAGAAGTTGATTGAAATGTCATGAACATGAGAAAATGGCAGGCCAGAAAGATAAATCATGGATATCTTCACAGATCTTGTTTTCCTTTAAAAGATCTTTTTAGGATTTTTATCAACTTTATGATTAATGCTTGTCAATTTATATTGTTTTGACGTTGTGCGTTCCATTCGCACCTGTTCAGGATATGATGCATGCATTTTGTTTGCATGATGACATCAAATTTATCTTTATTTATTGGTTTCACACGACTCTTTCTAGAAGCATAAAATTAGTTTCACATTTCCATGGCACCCTCGTTATATTTAATTATGGGCCTATAAGCATTAACTTGAGTCGGCCGTTATTTAACTATAACGAAATTTTACCAGCCCAAATTTCTCTTTTCTTTCCAAGCAAACAAGAGGCCCGATTCTACCTGCTCAAAGTCCACGAATGAGCCCATTATGAAACCACGTCACGTGCTCTCTCCCTGACAAATTATTAACCATACTCCGGGGAAAATACAAGCTCGTGAACACTGTTGATTCATTGTCCCGTGACTTTTTCTTCCTTCTTTTTAGCTTTATTATTTGAAGGACCAAATTGAAGGTTAGTTTAGTTCAAATTGTTAAGGATACGCAAAATCAAGAGACGGAGGACTACAGTAAAGAAAGAGGAAGAGATGAGTGCTGTTTTTTAATTTTTTGGTGACATATTCAATTTATTCTTCGTACCAGTTGAATTATGTTTTTCTAAGTATTTTTGATTAAAAAAAGAAGAAGCTGGATTTATAGGGCAAATAACCATAAGCCTTGATTTCTCAACAATGATAAAAATATGGGTAAATATACAAGGCGCGTCATCTAACATATTTTTCTTCCAAAAAAATTCGCCCCGTCAATTTTTTTTTAAAATAAAAGTCTGTACACAGGTCCTTTTTAAATATGCCAAGTGCACTATCCCAGTTTGTCAAGCTCAATTGTGTGTGTATATATATACTAGCTATATTGCCCGCGTGTTGCCGCGGGTATTTTTATGTATATAATTTTATATAATTAAATCAACAACAATAAATTTATATGATATAACTAAATAAAAGTTATAGATTAGGAGATAAAATATTAAAAAAATTAAGTAGAGTTTATTGCGCAAGCATAAATTATATCTTTTAGAATGTAGATATAACGTTATGAAAGATCACAAAATAGCGTGAACTAACATTTTCAAAACCAGAGCAAAATATTTTAATAAGGGAAAGAAAATTAATCACAAAATCATTATTGTGCAAATAATTAAATTATTATTATTATTATTATTATTATTATTATTATTATTATTATTATTCTGTTAGTAATGAAAGGGAAAAAATAAATGAAAGACTAAAAATATCCTAGGAACTTTAACAAAAGATAAGAGAAAAAATAAAATAAAAATAAAAATTATCATTGCTATTACTGTAAAAACAATAAAAATTATCAAATTATCTGGAGGGTAAAAAAATATTAGCAAAAGAGTAAGCAAGAAAAACAATTAAATTATTATTATTATTATTATCATTATTATCAATATTATAATTATAATTATAATTATTATTATTGTTGTTGTTATTATTATTATTATTATTATTATGTTAATAATGAAAGAAACAAAAATAAATGAAAGATTAAAAATATCTTACACTTGAACAAAAGAAAAAAAATATCATTGTTATTATTGGGAAAAAAACAAATTATTATCAAATTATCGGGAGGAAAAAAAGATAACAAAAGAGTAAGAGAGAAAAAATATTATTATTATTATTATTAGGATTATCATTATTATAATTATAATAATTATTATTATTATTGTGTTAAATACACTTATATATATATATGGACAAAAGTTACACTGAGGACAAAAACTAAAAGCATAGATGTATAAATACCAATAAAAAATAAAGATTAAAAAAAAACATATGAATTAATATAAAATAGAAAATTAAAAGAATAAGGACCAAAATGAGAAATAACATATATAAAATTAATTCTAATTGAAGGATAAATTTGAAGAAAAAAAATTCTTTGGAGGACCAAAAATAAATAATGACAACTGCTGCCATTTAAAAAAAAAATCAGAAGAAGAAGGACTGAAATCAAACTTTGTATATATTACTAATTTCAATTGGAGAAGCAAATTACAGAAATCAAAACATCCGGACCGGAATAATTTACGGAATCAGAAGTAAATAAAATATCAAGACTATAAGGACTGAAATAAATACTTCTTTTATAATCAGTTTTAATTGAAGGGCACAATTGAAAATAATCAAACTTTAATTTGAATAAATCAGTAATGAAAAGGAAATCCAAAACCGCAGGGACCAAAATCAACATTACACACATATCAGGGACCGAATCCGACTTTGGGGGCGGCAGGAGAGAGAAAAGTAATGCCCGTGAGAAAACCGGCCGCCGCGGCCTAACCGGACATATATGACGGGAACGCGCCGCGACGGAGGAGAGATGACCGTCCGGCGCATCTTCTGGCGCGGCGGACACAAATTTCTGACGCCGGGAAAAAGGAGGACGAGCCGCCTAACAGGCGCGTAAGCGGGGAACCCCGCTTGCGAGGGCAGGAGACGCGCCAGCCGTCCGCGGGTAAATATAATAAAATAATGGTGTAATTACGACGACACCCCTGTCCCCACCTCTATTTACGTAAATACCTGAGAGGAAAGGACGACGCTGCCCCTATTACTGTTCGTTATTTTGTCGTTTTATGGGCCCTTTTTCGTCTGCGCACTGTGCAGACAAAGATGGAAAATCCGAGAGAGCCCCTTCCCCCTATGCACTATTTTGTCTTTTTCGAGGGTCAGAGGCGTCAATACACTGTATAATAGCGGAAAGTTGAAAAAAAAAACCAAAAATACCCTCATTCAATAAATACAAAACGCCTGAGGCTGAGACCCATTTTCGTCCCTGCACTGCCACAATCCACAGTGAATTGTGAGAGCAACTACAGGGACAAAGGCCACGCCTTTTATTTGTTTTGTAATATATATATATATATAAAACCTTGCATTTTATTATTTTATTAATTTTATACATGTTTATTTTTATTATTATTTGATTAAATAAAAAATTAATTTTAATAAAAAAAAATTCACGAAACATATTCAGATAAATGATTCATATTATAAAATTAAACGTACTGATTTATTAACATTTTTTAATTTTTATTTTTGGTTACGATTAATTATTTTTTTAATATATATATACATAACTTTTATTTTGTTTAATTAAATTAATTTCTTTTTTTAATTCACACATAATAAAAAAACTTAGTTATTCGAAAATATTTATTAAAAAAATATATATCACCCGTAGCGGAGTGCGGGTCAAAGTAATGAAATTTCGAGGTGTCTCCTCTCCTCTCCTGAGACCAGAGATCTCTCTCTCTCACTCTCTCCTTCTCTCTCTCTGGACAAATGGATTTTCCAATGCGCAGCGTTTTGTGTCTGATCGTCATCTTCTCTCTTCTCTTCTCATTAGCGAAGGTACCTGCCTCTATCCTCGTATATTTCTCAACACACATACCTGCAAACCAATCCATGCCTGATATGATCTTCTAATTTGTTACCGTTTGATTGATTTGATTAACATGTCCCTCCCAGGCTGAGACTGCTGGCTCGGTTTATTTCATCGATAGCCAGACTCGTCAGTATCTGCGCACTCCATCACCAAACGATGTCGTCCAGGTTTTTGCCATTTCAATGCTTAATTTATACGCTTTTCAATTCAAGCTGACCGATGCCGAATTTTGACGTGTAATTTATTGGATGTATTCAGTTAATAGAAAGCTTAGGGCAGTTATTCAGTGTTCGTATCTGTTACCTGAGATGATTTAAACTGGCATTAGAATTTTTCTCAATTGAACTAGAAAAATCGTAACGATGAGTGTTGAAACTGCATTTCAATTTGGACAATTATACTAGACATGCTACCTTAAGGTGGGTCGATCCATCACCTTTTACATATCTGTTGTGTTTCATTGATGGTCATCTTCAACGTCGAACAATGATTTCGTTACCGCTTCTATTTTAATTTCTGCTTTTACAGTCCATGTCACTTCGAGAAGTCGGTGCTGCTGTATCGGTCTTGCTTGGCTTTGCGCCATCTGATGCTCTTCCAGCTGCTAGTTCATCGAAGGTCATTTGAAATAACATGTATTGCAGACTTAAATTTTTGTACTTATGTTCCTGCCTTGTGGAGATTGTTCGTTTTGATAAATTCTGTTTTTTCTTTTGCAGTTGAACGAGGTTCTCATGCCTAATCCATTTAACAGGCCACGTGCTGTTTTCATGCTGGAAGTCACTGGAGGCGAGGGTCTCTTGGCTTGTTGCTGACTTGTTTTCTTTTGCTGACTTGGTATTTAAGTGAATGATTTTGACGTGCAGAAATCCCATTTGTGGCTGAGCAAGCTAATGCCATGTTCAATGGTGCCTTCAAGACCAAGATTGTTCTTGGTTCAGATAAGGCTGGCATTCAACTTCCAGGTACTTGTGCACTATATACTCTGAAAAATCGGAAGACTTGTTTCATTAATATGACTATTTGTTGTTTTTTGAATTAGTGGGTCATGAATTTTAATGATTTTTTCGTTTATTTTATGAGACCTGTTTCAGGTGAAGAGGTTTCATTGATTTCTCTAGATGAAGAGTTAGCAGACTTCACTGACAAGGAAATTAGTGATTTTGTAAGCCTTGATTTACATTTACCCCCATCTATTGCTTTTTCCTGTGTTATTGATCTCTTCTTAGCCATTGATCATATCACTTAAATGTGTGTCATTGGCGTTGCATGTTTATTTAGGCATCATGGCTGGGCGGGTCATATGTTGTTGATCCCTTGGAAGCATTGAATGGAGAGTTAGCTATCCCATTGGCTAGTGGTGCCACTATGAGTCTTCATATGTCTAAGGTCTTTATTCGTTATTTTTTTATAACATTTTGTATTTCAGATTGATACATATAAATTTTGGATTTTTATTGGAAGGTTTGCATTTTTATTGTTTGCAGAAAGCAAACAGGCAGTTTACATCAAGTCTTCTAGCTCTGTTCCACAATAGTAGAAGAGCAGTAGAGATGCATGAAGATTTATCACAGAGCACTCAACCACCTGCAGAGTTGGTGAAGGGCTGTTTTGACGGCCTTAAGGTGATGATATCCCCTTCTTTTTTTGAAATATCCTTTTCTTTTCTTTTTTATTCAGAATAGATTTTGTGTAAAATCTACTTCAGCATAGGATTTATGTAGTAGGGAAGGAGAAATATAAATAAACTCCTGGTGTATTGGTCCTTGACTCATTAAAGTGGGACTCAACTTGATAAGAATCCATGGATCCCACCCTTGTGCGGAAGCGATGGACCTGGAGTATCAAATACTATCTCCTAGGAAAAGCATATAAAGTCTCTGATTGCATACAAGCAGCTTCTAATTTTGGTTCATGGTGTTTTCTGTTTTTGGTTTTTTATTTGGAAAATAATGGTGTTTATTGCAATTAGCTCTAGGATAGAATATTACATGAATTAAGACAGTAGTTGGTCAACTTATTTAACTAGTGTGTGAATTTGTGGAAATTCAAAAGAAAGCTGTGGTGGAATTTTAGAGTGAGCCTGGTAATTCTTGAGGTTGAGAAAAAAACAAACTCTTCCTTTTGGGTTGGCTCTAGAGGGTTTTCCAATAGAATGATATATAATGAGCTTGATTGCATCCTTTTGAGTGATTGTGAGTTGCCTTTTCACCAATTCAATTCTTCATTTACTGATATCATATTGCTAATCATGATGAAAAAGTAATAAAACTGATTGATTCTGTTATGGTTTATCCTTTTTTAAGTATTTGTAGAAAAT
Organism: Salix arbutifolia; assembly: GCA_025169955.1. NCBI lineage: Eukaryota > Viridiplantae > Streptophyta > Magnoliopsida > Malpighiales > Salicaceae > Salix > Salix arbutifolia. Next base: position 3,210,599 of record CM045902.1, read on the forward strand.
TTCTTTTGGTTTTTTGCACTACATCATCTAAGTTCAGAATGCAAAACTTTTTTCATTCTTTTCTGCCCCAATCTCCCAAGAGAATAATCCCAGATAGAAAGCAGTTGTCTCATGACTTATTCTATTGCACATCACAGGCTTTGGGAGAGCAATATGGACCCGAGGGTGCTGCACAGAAAGGGCTAGAGTTATTACTTATTACATTGTCCAAGATGTTTGATTCATTGCAAGCAGCATACAAAGGTTGGTTTTTTTGGAAGTCACCAGCACAATCTTAAGCTTTGATGCTGTAGTTTTCATGTAAATGATGGGTGAAAAGAGTATTGAATTAGTTTATTTGAACGATGTCTGCAATCATTTACCCGACTGTAGATTTCTTATTTTGTTTATATCAACATCCAAGTCTTTAAACTTTGCGGTATCTCGTAAACGATTTTAACCTATACATGGGATGAGATTATGCTTTCTTTTTCCACTAGTAATTTTTGTTCCTATGCATATTGCTGTGCCTGAAAATTATGGTTGTGTTACAAAAACCAATGGAAATTGACAATTTTGCAGGTCAAATCGCCGGAGTGATCTTTTTAAACACAACACCTGCTCCGGAATCAGAAACAACGCTGAATGTCACATTGACTTCCCGGCCAACTGCACGTTGGTTGGAAGAAACAAAAACACCAAGCATCGGAACCATTGTAGAAGTGGCCTTGGTTAGAATGACCCTTGCTTGGATAACTGGAATTGTTCTTATCATTGCTACTCTCTTGGGGGTAAGCCTTCACAACAAAAACCTTCCCCCCCCTCTAATGTTCTCTTGTTCCCTATCCCCTAACCATTTTTCTTCATCCATATTTTTTTACATTTTTTGTAAGCGAAAAAACAAATCTTGATTGCTTACTGGTAAAATAATGAGATGCATTGTGCGACTTCTAAGTTTGGAGAAGGAAAAGGAAGGGGTTGGGGTGGGTTGAATAACTATCTATCGATGAACCATTTTATAGAATAATCCAGACAAATTGTGACATTGCTGAGTTTAGGACTAAGATTCTGCGCAGGGTGCTTGATTCACAGAACTGGTAAGTTCTGTGGATAGAACATTTATTCATTGTGTTAGATTAAACCTGGACAAGCTATCAAAGAATAGAATTATCCATGCCAATTTAAAACTGGAAAATCTTTTTTTTCTTCCAATTTCATTACTCAAATGCCTTTGCTGAATGTTTTCTTCACAAGGGAGCTTCAATCCCTTCACTTAACAAGGCATACCTTCTAAACATGATAGCTTATATGAATGAATCTTTTAATCAATATATTTCATAGGCATACCCTTCAAAACAAGGGTTTCAGACAAACTTAATGGAAGGTGAACCTTTTGATACTCTCTTTTTGGATGAGATGATAGAAGAATACACATCTTAATTTGTAAATCCTGCAGAAAATTTGTATTTTTTTTTTAAATTATCAGTGTTTGCATCTCAGAACAATTTGGCTGAGATCCCAGACCATACATGGGACACTTTTTTTCTTTCTTTCTAGAAGTTCAATTCATTTTTGCTGCAATATAAAAATCATTTCTTGGTTTGTCTTATCTTTGCTGCAGATCTACTATCTCCTCAATATGCCAATAACAAAGGACACCCTGCTCTACTCTAACGTCAAGCTTGACTAAGCTGATAGATCTTCTTCCTGCCTCGGGATACCATCGAGCCTGCATCCAATGGTTTATTTGCAGATCTCTTGTCGTAAACCTATTCCTTGGTGTTATCGAAAAGGTTGCTCTAGCGAATCAGATGCTTGCGTTCTATGCGTCATTAGCCAAGGAACAAGGCTTACAAGAAAACCTGTTGGTTGATGCAAACTCCTTCCGTATACAGCGTGACACAGTAACCTGTTTGGGAGCAGAATGTGGAACAGCAATCATTATGCAATCTTATTTATTTATTTATTTTTCATTGGTGAAGCTGGTGTGCATATGCGTTTATTTCTTTCAAGAGGATAATAGCATGACCTGTATTTGTAGTTACCATCAACATCTTTCAAGATTTTGATTCAAGGAAACGGCAGCTTTTTCTTGTGCCGGTTTGGGAGTCTAGTTAGATTGATTATGACAGTATTTATTTAGAAATATATTAAAATGATATTTTTTTTTAAAAAATAATTTTGATATTAGCACATAAAAATAATCTAAAAACATCATGATAATTTAATTTAAAAAATATATTTTTTTTTAAATGTATTTCCAATCAGGCTTCTTCATTGTTATGCTACACAATCTGAAGAATTTTTGATGGGCCTGGGGCCCAAGTCGATATGAAACAATGTTCCTAATTCCCAAACAGAAAATATCGAAGCCGATAAAGTGTAAATAAATAATAAATAAAAAGAGATTATTTTTATCTTCCCGCCAGCCACCCTGTTGTTATTCCGATTCAATCGTGTGGTTCAAACTCTGAAGAAGAAGCTAAAAAATCTTCTTTGCAGTCAAGCTTCATCTCTCTCCCCTTTACATTTTATTTTATTTTTATATCCCAAAAATCTACTAATAATAATGATGAGAATGTCTTCTTCTACTTTTCCCCTCTCTCTAAATCCTAAACCTTTTCATCTCCACAAGCAATCTCACAGCACACTCTCTCCACTCCAATTCTCCAAACACACAACGCTACTACCACTGTCACGCTCTACTCTTTCAAAACCTCATTACATCTGCTTCTCTTCTAACCCAGACCGAGAGGAATTCCTGTGGCTCCGAGAGGAGCAGCGGTGGCTGCGTGAAGAGCAGCGGTGGCTCCGTGAAGAGCAGCGGTGGAGCCGCGACAGAGAATCGCTCCTCACTCAAATACAATCCTTAAAGCTTCAAATCGAAGCTCTGGAGAATCGAATCTCAATCCTTCAAGGAGGAGAGGATACGGTTGCTAAAGTAGGGTTGTTACTGCAGGTTTTGAAAGACAAGAATAACAACAATTTGATAGCAGAGAATGGGTCCAGTGCGAGACCTATCGTGTTGGAGGAGAAGGCGGTGGAAGAACAGAAGGAAGTGATCGATAGGGTTTTGGAGGAGAAGAAGGAGAAGGAGAAGGAGAAGGAGAAGGAGAGGAAAACTCTAAGGAAAGGAAGCGAAGGAGAACAAGTAAAAGAGATGCAGGTCCGACTCTACTCTCTATTTTACTAACTACATTTCATTTCTTCATTTGCTATAATAATAATTATTACTATTATTATTATGAATTGGGGCCAAAAGAGTTTACTTTGGGCTTTGGAGAACAATGTAATACTACTTGAATTGTTTATCAAATACATGATATGTGTGCTGCTTTTTACAAATATTTTTTTTCTTTTATTAATTGTTGTATTGGTGATATTCGAAGCTTGCGTGTTGTGTTTTGATATATTTCGGCCCTAATTTTTATTGTTACAGGAAGCTTTGCAAAAACTGGGATTTTACTCAGGGGAAGAAGACATGGAATATTCTAGCTTCTCAGGTGGGACTGAACGTGCTGTGAGGACCTGGCAAGTAAGTTTTTAGATTTCCATTTTGCGGTTCTTTAAAATGGACAGAAATAAATGTCACGTGGTTTGATTTTATCATCCCCTCGTACATGGAAAATGTACATACATGCATATGCACATGCTGTTTTCTCTAAAAGCCTGGTAGTCTCTTAGCTCGTGTCAAATAGTTTAAGCGGATAGTTCGATTGATCAGTTTTTAATAGAATATATATATATGGCTTGCTTGGCAGGCATCGTTAGGTGTCTCTGAAGATGGAATAATGACTACAGAGCTCCTCAAAAGGTTATATATGGAGCAACATATTGATGCTCCAATGTCAAGTATTAGCGAAACTCAAAAGGGAGGCGCTCAAGCTGCTCCAGTAGAGGTACATGCAGATTATGATATTTTTAGCAATAGAATAATCGGGATTGATATTGTATAAAAGTTGTGCTTTGTTTCTGTTTCAAATGCATCATCCCCTTGATTTACATTTGAATGGGTGACTATGCAGACAAGAAATACTCTAGCCTTGTTTCTGAACAACACAAACACCGGCTCCCTTTTTAGTTTTTTAACCAGAAATCTGAAAGTAATGTCTTGCTTTAAAAAATTCATAAGCCTTCCATGTTGGAGTTACACTGTAGCCAGGACAAACTAAAGCCCTTTGTTTCTAGGGCTATGCTTGTAACCATACTGAATAAAGAATGGAAATGCCATGTATAAGCTCTTATTGTGATATTCTCACAATTCTGAATGCTTACTGGTTAGTCCTATATAGCGACACTTAATTGCTTGCAATCTATCGTTGTTTAATGGGTTCAGTAAATATCTCGAGTGCATGTGTGCTGATGGATGCATATCCCAGTAAATTTGTCTCTTTGCACTGATGCTTTCGGTAATGATAGCATGCTTGGAATTTTGATGAGCAGAATATTTATTGTTTTAGATAGCACTCCAAGTGATCCCTGGTTAGCAAGAACACTGAGAATACATGCCTTGTGATTGCTGACTTTAAATCCACTGTACATTAGGAAGGTGCCGATGGAGCTGCTGTTATGTCTGTAACAGAAATCTCAGAAATACATCAGACAGTTGTGAAAGAATATGTAACAGAAGATGAGGTATCGCATCATAGAGTATTTCTTCTGGGGGAGAATCGTTGGGAAGAACCTTCTAGACTTAACGGCAGAAAGAAACAAGTTAGTGGGAGCAAAACGAAGGATTCCACAAAACAGTGTCTTGCATGTCGTGGGGAGGGTCGTTTGTTGTGCACAGGTAAAGTGGTTGCCACTACCTGGATTGGAAGTGCATATTTATGAATAGAATATCGTTTTATTAACCAGACATGATGAACTGATATCAGGTTTCTCCTGTTTATTGCTCTTGTCCGTAGCTGAGAATACCCAATATATTAAAATACATTCAAGGGACAAGAAAATAGTTTAACCGGCTGCCAATTCATGTATAGTAGCATTCCTCGTAACATGCATTATGCATTTGTGTTGCTATAACATAGGAAGCAATTGCTGTCATAGCTTTGAAAAGATTCATATCTTTAGTAACCAAATGGAGCTAGTGGAAATATCAATCTTATTATGCACTATTGCAAATATGTATCTCTGGTTTGGTTTGATATCCCTCTGCCTGCAAATACAGCAATTTGGGCTCTAGAAATGGTTTTAGATTTTCTGGAAATGTAATGACAGCAAAATTGGCAGCTGATGCAGCCATCAAACAATTAAACCTTTTAGTCTGCTCTCTTATTTTCAAGGTATCTGAACATCCAAACTGCAGGCCTGTTATTCTAATCAAATCCTGAAAACCATGTCATCTAGGAAGCTTTTGGAAGTTTGCCCATGCTTGCCATTATTGTTGCTTGCTATTGATTTTCGCACTGCGCAATCTCATGCTTTGTTGCTAATTATTGATTTTCTCACTGCGCAATCTCATGCTTTGTTGTTAATTATTGATTTTCTGTTGCAGAATGTGATGGTACGGGCGAGCCAAACGTCGAGCCACAGGTACAAAACCTTTTCACGTACAAACGTCCTTTATATTTTTTATAGCTATTTTCCATTTCAACATCCTCAATCAAAATCAATGATGCAGTTTCTGGAATGGGTTGATGAAGGAGCAAATTGTCCTTACTGTGAAGGCCATGGGTACACAAAATGTGATGTATGCGATGGGAAAACAACAATTCAGGTACAGCACGTGCTTTTTTGATACATCTGTATACAAGCAGGTGTTAATCTTACACACAGCAAGAGTCTTGTATTATAGATCTAAGAAACAATATCCATAATCAACACCATCAAGTTCTTCATGCAAGCAGCTGTTACAGCCTACCTTCATGAAACATTAAACAATGCACAATAACTTTTCACAAAACCATAAAGGGGCATTCCACATGTAACAAAAAAAAAATTAAAAAAATGACAGCATTGGTTCTAAGATGGTATTCGTCCACCACTGAATGGTAACATCTAATTACTTGGGGAAAAAAATAAAATTCCATAGCAGCATCTGGACTACCAGGCATGCAACATGACGTGAACTTTTATTGGGTTCAAAAGTCATAGCCTCACCCTAATTGCCTCTATTTCTTGCTAACATGAAATAGACGACCACGAGAAAGCTGAATTCAATCAATATATCAGTTTTGGATTTTCTTTTTCTACTGATGTTTTTATGTATTTGTCTTCGGTTTGCCACTAGCAGTAACGCGTCTAGTCACTGAACGCATGGTCACAAATTCCTCGGCAGCAGAAGGGTGTATTCCCACCTGAGGCAAACAAACGAAAAAAACTCCTCAGTAGTGCACAATCGTAAATGAGGGAACAGCCAATGATAGTTTGCCACATCGCCACATGCTACCATAAAGAAATTTAGAAATCAAAATAATAAAAATTTACAAGTTTAAAGAAGACATCCCTTCTATGTTCTCATTAATTGTCTTCGATCATTATGCTTAGACAACAACAAAATCAATTATATGTCATTGTAAGTGCAAGTCAGGGATGTCAGCTATGGAAAGAATAACTAGCAGCCTTATCTTTAGCCCATCTCTAAAGGAAAGTTACTTGGTACTTACAGTACTGTCAAATTGTTGCTTTGTTGCTCCACACTTCAGGGCAACAGCAATACCCTGAGAAGATAACCAATAAACATTGATCAGAAGTCAGAACATGGATGAATAACAGAACAAAAAAAAGTACACGGGGCAGAAAACTTGAAGGATGGGTGTGGCTAATGAATCAGAAAATATACACACCTGCATAATTTCGGGTGCATCAGGTCCACACATGGAAGCTCCGAGAACTTTATCCGTCTCAGCATCAACAACAAGCTTCATTACCGTCTTCTCTTGTCGTCTAGAAACAAAGATATGAACGTACGTATTAATTGAAAAGCAACTCAAGCTCACGGATGTTTTAAGCACCAAAAGCCCGGGGATGCATGAGAGACACAGATGCCGCCTCACCAATTTAGAGTCAAACAAGGCAGGTGCTCATATACTACCACTGATTAACGAGACCATCCCAAACCATATATTCCCAAGACTTTGATGATTTACCATGTCCTTCATCTTTGTTCATAAACATACCTCAATCCTTCATTGTCTAAGCATTTCCTTTTGAAGCAAAAGGCACCTTTTCAGACCAGGGAAATTCAGTTTAAAAGCACCAGGAAAAAAAAGGTATCGTGATAATCAGCACTATGCCAAAGTAGAGTAAGCACCGAAGAAATGCCAGAAGGTTTTTATAAGATATGCAATAGTAAAGATGATTTAAGCGATTGAAATAATGACTATTATCACAAGGTAAGTGAAGATGTTTATAGTCTATCTGATTTAGGGGAATTAAGGTATAGACACTACAAACGTCCAAGACCTCTTGAGAGATATTCTCTACCCGACCAGTTTAATTTTACAAATGTAGTGTTTTGACCTCTTATTTATTCGTCATTTTGTGTGCGATGTTCTCAAGAATTCCATAATGCTATATGTTTGTTAGTAATAATACAGGCCTATTTAGAAAAATAAGATTGCAAATTCAGCACATACCCAGAGATAGTGTTCTTCATAGGGTTGAAACTTGAAGTGAAAACCAATACATCACCATTTGCTTGCTCTAATGCCTGCTCCTCACTGAGGCCCACCACAGAGAAAGGAGGTATGCTGCAGATTACCAAATATCACAAGTTATTCACCAATGAAGAAAGATGAGCACAAGCACTAGATTTTCTATTAAACTTAAACTTCTACAGTTATGGTGTGAGAGTATGCTGCATTGAAGCAGCAAAATGATGTTAATGTAAGTACCAAATGCAGTACCAAGCAACATTAACCCAATGGTATGTGCCAAATATAGGTGTAAGATCCCAGTGAAGAGCATGGTATCAGCAAAAAATGGAGAAAACAGATATCATAGAAACAACATGGATAGACTTGAGATCGTCCCAGTGAAGCAACAAAATGATATGACTACAAATCAATGGATTACCAGATAGTATGTATCAAATGTAGGAGTCAAGCCCAAGATTGAGCATGGTATCAGCAAGATAGGGAACAATCATGCAAACAACAAAATTAGAATTGAGGTAGCAAAAAAGACAAAAGCAAAACTCTAGGTCATCAAATCAATCTTAATCTTATTTCTGTTAAGAGCATCCAAACCTCTATTGTAAAGCGCAATATAACACCATCTCCTTAAGATGCATGCCTATGTACTTCAAGGATGGCTGAGTAAATGTATGGGATGAACTCTGAGATTTGTAACAATGCAACAAAAACACTAATCGCCTTTAATGAATTTGTAATTAGGGTAACTTTTTTTCTTTCACTACCATTATAGAATTGACTGAAAAATCTGTGCCTTCATTCAGTCTGCACTAATGGAATCTTTTACAGGTTGGATGACCTTAAAAGATAAATATGACCAACAACAAAACCAAAATGCTAACTGCAGTAACCATGGTATACTTTGAATAGATTGCGGCTCTCATTCATTATCATGGCAACATAACAATTCTAGGTTTCACAAATGAATAAAATATAATAATGCCATCCAATGTAAAAGTCACATTCTATAAATCCATGCTCTGGATATGGACAAATTCTATGGGCAGGACAATCCCTGCAGATGTCTAAAGTTCTAAAACATCTACATTCCAACCACCATCCAGATGATGGCATTTGCATTTAGCTGAAACAACTATTAGCATAATACAAGCATGATATGGTGGAAGAAAATGAACAGTCCAAGAAAATCCAACAGGAGATACCTAAATACAGCACATGGTATGTGATTGTAGTCTGGTTTGGTAGGTTGCCCCGCAAAAACAGTTTTCTGCAAGCAATACATCAGAAACAGATCCGCTGAATATCAAAAGAATTACATGGTTGCCAAAAAGGGAGGGAGGAGGAGCAAAAAAACAATTGATGTGAATATGAAGAAACGACAAGCAGATCACAAGAAACACATACTGCAAAGCATGTTCCCTCCATTAAGGCCACAGGAGTCAGATTCATTCGGTTTGTGACATCACCAACAGCCCATATGGTAGGTATGTTGGTGCGAGAGTACTCATCAACCTGATCAAGAAAGTAGCAGGGACCCGTGACTTGTAGAAATGTGAACAAGAATAAGAAAACAGTTTTTTTTACATAGTGGACAGCAAACAAGAAAATACCATAAAAAAATAACAAATACACAATAATAAAGAAAATGGTCGAGAAACAAAGCAAATATGGTATCAGCGGCTAGATCTTTCAATAGTCATAACAGAAGATAATTTCTACATGGTCAGAAACCTAATGAAGGTCATGTGTTTTTAACCTTGCTGGTAATCAATGCCCCCTTGATCAATCAGATGCAACGTAGCAAATACATGCATTTCCATCACTTTCATGTTTTATAGACCCCCACCCCATAACACAATTGCAGGGATCTCCACAGACATCTTCTGGCCAGGTTTAGCCTTTTTACTCAAGATTTACATTCTTCATAAAAATTGTCCCAAATCAGCCAAACATGATGGTGTAAGGAAAAAATTACTATAGAATAATCATTACACCTGTATCAGGGATATAATAAAATCATCCCATATCCCACAACCAGCAGCGGGTGTGATAAATACCCATGTACAAGGAAGTGTAAGCAGAAAACAAAACGTCTATGATAACATAATATTGAATGATTAAAACAACATAATAACAATAACATAATGGACTAATAACATAATGCTCTATGATTAAAACAGTGACAGCTGAAAGTTACTGACCTTCACAGCTCCCGCATTATCAAGCTCAACGCCTACAGCTTCCAAATTTAATCTCTTCGTATTGGGAGCTCTACCTGTAAAAATTGAGAGAAGAATATCAATAAATTCATTGTCATGAATAGTAAACAATTTTTTTTGATAAAACAAACACTGTTGATTATGTAAACCAATAATAGCAAATAAAGAAAAGGCACCTTATATTTTTTATTGAGGCTCCAAAAACCAATGCTTGTTACCTTAAATACCTATACTTCAATGATTTTCAATTTGGAATATTCACTCTAAAATGGATAATTATTATCTTCTATACTACTATCATTTTAATCACTTCATGAGAAAAATTATAAATTCAAATTGTCATTCCTATTCTACAGTGACCCTATTGCATTCTGCTTTAGCAATCCAGAGTATTGTAACCCTTCATAATATGCATCTTCAGTCCCCAAACATGAACATCACCATTTCATCAACATATCAATCCATGGTACTGGCAACACATGTGGACAAGTTAACCCTGAAAAATATTAAAATACCACATGATTCTAGAAAGGGCATAGGATCAGACAGATCAAATCTACCAAGTAAAAAACACATGTAAATTGCAATTTTACCCATTGATTACATTCTGGTTAATATGACCGCACAGACTGGAAACAGCAGTGCATGCTTTCTACTTGGGTAGTGTTTGACGTGGTTGCTTTTCAAAATGTTTTTCAGTTATAAATGCATTAAAATAATATTTTTTAAAATTTATTTTTGACATCAGCATATCAAAACGATACAAAAATACCAAAAAAAAAATTAATTTGAAGCAAAAAACATTCAAAACAAGGTTGGACCGCAAAAACAAACACTACCTTACAATACAAGCTTAATAATGAAACTTCTTCACAAGGTTTGGTTTAATCAAGGATTGTTATTACCAGTGGCAAAAAGTACAACATCTGCCAACAGCTCCTCTCTGTGATCGGTGTAAATTTTTATTCCCTTCTCTGTTTTAGTCAACTGTATTTACAATGCGGTTCGCCATAAATAACATAATAACATAGAATGGTCTAAACATAAAGTGAAAAAAAGGCAACAAATAACAGAATTCAGGGGGAAAATAGCTTCAAACAAAAGCAACTCGTGGCATATTGACACCAAATTCTAATAAAAGAGAGTACCTCTGTCAAATTTGTTCTCGGATGCAAATTAATTCCCCTTCCTTCCAGATTTCTCGCAACCACAGCCCTCATTTCATCATCAAAGCCCCTGCACTAGATAGCTATCAGATATACTGGCAGGAGAAACACAAACTGTGGTCTAGATTTTGAAATGCTTGGACCAAAAATGTCATCTGGCTCCTTAGTGACAGATTAAAATTACCACTATAATAGCATAATACAAAACTGCAGTAACATACTTGAATGTCAATCACCACTTAAACTATGAAACACCACTAAAAGGAAAAATGGGAAGACCGCCGTGGACAAGTTAAAACTCAAAACTCTTCTGGCCAGGAATTTTTCAGACCAGGAAGTATCGTCAAGAAAACATTAAAAGAGAACCCCAGTTGATAACATATTCTTTACACAGTTACTTGCAAACATACATTGTGTGTGCTACTATAAGACACCGATTTGGTCGTTCAGAAAAAACAAGCAACATTAAGGCCTTAATAATAACCTTAATGGAAGTTCCTTTCTGAAAAATAGATCCACAGTAGCACCCATGCCACGCCATATTGAAGCAATCTCAACAGCAATGTACCTGAGCAAAAAAATATATTTATTCAAAATCATGCATATGCTAGAAAATGATCAAATAAAACACAGTGATAGCAAAGCCTTTTGGAGAGTTTACCCCCCACCAAACACCACTGCACGCTTAGGCAAATCTTCCAAACTCAATGCCTCATCAGAAGTTATGGCCAGCTCCTATATAATAAAAAATTAACAGCAAAAAGAACAGCTATCTACACAACAGACATAACTTGAACCCAGTGATATATTTCAAGCAATCAAGCAAATTAAATTCAACTAGGTAATTCCAGCAGTAATTGCAATCAAGAATCAATTGTGCGAATGAAAGATGAGCACCATGCATCTGAATGGATAAACTATGGGCAGCTTTGAAAGTGTAGTGTTTAGAAAACAATTGACTTGAAAAGAATGGATAAAATATGGGCAGCTTTGAAAGTGTAGTGTTTAGAAAACAATTGACTTGAAAAGGCTAACGATGGCGAGGCAGCACCACAATGGATACACATGGATCGTTAAGCAGAAGTTTACATTGAAACAGAAAACCAAAAACTGAGAAGTAAATAAAAATTAAAACTCCACAGCCCAACACATGGCAATCTCTTGGACTGCCATATGTTGGAAAAAAAATATTATTTTAAAAACACATTTGATATCAAAATAATGAAGCATAATTAAATGTAAGTTTGCTTTACACAAGATTACAGCAAAGCAAAAGATTTTCATTGACTAAAAAAAAAAATCAATGCTATCCACATGGTGGCTTGAGAGACTGACGTGTTGAGCAGGAGGAAATTTTGTTCAATTAAAAATATGAAACAAGGTTGTAAGATTTATGACCAACTATTATTCGGGCACATGTTACAAATGATAAGGTGCACTATCACATGCTGATATAATAAATAGCAATTAGTGCACATGCCATTTAATAATTATCAATAATGCTTTCTAAATCTAGTTGAAACAAACGAAGTCCTTTAGGAAAGATTTTCAATAAGAAGAATGCTGCCCCATTACAGCATACATGTCATATTTATTAATTTTCTATTAGCAAGTCCATGTAATATTGAAGTTCCATCTCTGTGCAACTACAAGTCTACAACAAATCTTATCAAAGAGAATAAAGAACACAAATTTGTAATTTTCAGGCATGCATCTATATGTGGGAACAATACAGAGAAATTTGTTAAGCTAAACAAGTGTTTCTCAACGAGAACAATACTTCTTTTAAACTGCCTATAAACATCAGCCTAAGTTTATCTCTATATTCTATAGAACAATCCTTCAATTTAATCATCAAGAAAAAACTATTAGTCACTACCTTTTACTAGTTTGACAAATCAAGATAAAAAGAAATGGCACATCAAATCCGTTTTTCTCTGTAATTTTTTTACCAGATCTGCCTGGAGTGCTATTTTAGCAGAAACTACAAGTTATGATCCTTGGAGCTTCAGTAATTAAACAGAAATTTGATTTCTTAAAACATTTTACCCAAGAAGACAGGACAAGAGATACCTGGAAGAATATTATATCATGCCTATATCAAATTCATAATCAGAAAACAACGGCTCTTCAAGAGCACAAAACAGACAGGGATATTAACTGTTAAATGACTTGAGGTTTTGGATGCACAAGGACACAGAATACCCATCAAAGATTCCTTTTCATTCAAGAAGAAATCACGTAACTAACCTGCCCAGGAATAGCCAGACGTTGAGCCCTACTGCCAGTTGCAATCAGTATGTGCTTTGCTGAATACCTCAATTTAGTCCCATCTAGTTGTGTCACCTCAACTTCATTAGGACCAACAATCTTTCCCTCTCCTTCATACAGTTTAACCCCAGCATTAGATAGTAACCTCTTGTAAATTCCATTTAACCTGATTATTTCATCCGTCTGCAATTTTGACCAGCAGATAGATGAGACAATATACTCACAATCATGAACTGTTCTATTCTAGGTTATGGCAAGACATAGCCAAAAAAAGTACCAAGAATTTCTGAAAGAAAATAATCTTAAACATGGTGTCATAACTCATTGTTGGATTGCTACCAAATTTACTCAATAAAAAATAACAAAAATAAAATAAAAAAAGAGTTGACGTGATGGAAAAATCAAGTTGAAAATTTTGGACAGATTTGAAAGCCCGATCGTGCCTCTATTGTGCCCAAAAATGAAGAAAAATGAAGATTCAAGGTTAAAATAAATGATTATTGGATACATCTGCATAAAAATTAAGCTCAAAGGCATAATTACATTTTTTAATAGGGTAATTTGATTTAATCATGGACCAAATTAAAATTTAATTATGCTTAGGAATTAATTTAGGATCCAATTGAAAATTTTAATTAAGTGCATGAACTTAATTATCTTTAAATTGGTCAAATTAATTTTATTAGGGGCTTAATTGGTAAAACATTAATTTTGGAAGCTTAGTTTAGGCTTAATTGAGAGATTAGAATTTTTGGTGACCACATTTAGTTTTTACCAAGTTAATTGGTTGAAATTAGAGGCAAATTGCAAGAAAATCAATGTTTTAGGGTCAATTAAGGGCAAAATTGAAGAAATATGCAGTCAAGAACCATTTTGTAAAAGGCATTGAACTATAGGGATTCAATTGGCCAAAATCATGGGTGAAATTGAAAGCAAATAAAAATTTTAAGGGTCAATTAAGGATATATCTGAGACCAAGGACCAGAGTGAAAACAACTCGTAAATGCAGGACTGTCATTGAAATTTGTATGGGGCAAAATCAAAAGAAATTGAAAGTTTGAGTCAATATAGGGTGTAATTTGAGCAATTAAATATTGAAGGACCAAACTAAACTTTGGTCAAAATCCTAGTATGAAATGACGTTGTTTTGGAGAGAAAGAAAGAAAAAAGAAGGAAGCAAACGACACGTCTTCTAGTTAATGTTCATTGTCTCCTTTCTTATCTACCTAAATAGACAACTCGTGGGCCTACTTTGTAGGTGCATTTAATGCCTTTATACTTTACCAAATTTGAAAAATAATATATAAAAATGATGACCTAACATTTTCCTACACTATGGTATGGTCAGTGTTGGCGGATTGACACCATAACCGCCTCGGAATTGCCCCAAATGTGACAGCTCAGGCAACCCTAAGTTGTCAAATTTGATAGCCCAGGATACCTACTTTGGGCCAATGGCTGAGATGTTTTCGAATTGAATCAAGGGATGAAATATTTCCCCAACAAAGACTATATTACCCTTTTCCACCACCTATAAATAGAGGTTCATCTCATGCTCAGAACATTAAGAAATTGAAGCCAAAGTTGGGGGAAAAAACATTTAAAACCAAATTGTTTTCCCTCCAATTTCAACAGCCACTTCAGCCCCTCTTCTGCACTATCTCCAGCGACGCTAACAACTCTGTCAACTATCTACGTTATTCCCTATAGCATCAACAACAATTCCAGACACCAATCACCTCCGAAGAAAGGTAACCCCTCCATTTTGTCACCAAAATCACCATCTCAAGGTGATCATTACGTGCAACTTTGCATGCAATGGCCACCCCCCTTTTTTATTTTACTTGTTGGGCTTGGGCAGGGTCTAGCCCAAATATTTTGGGTCAATCTCAGCTCAGCTCAACCCAATGTAATATAATATTATATAATAATAAAATAATATTTTTTAAAAGGAAAAATAAAATAAAAATAAAAATGGATAGTTCAAAAAAAATATATGATTTTTGTTTTCAATGTCGGTTTGTATACTTACATTGTATTATACAGACTCTAACATAAAATATTTGATTCTCTGAAATTTCGTAAAAAACCCTTAATTAAAAAAAAAACAATATGTTTTATTTTCTTGCATGTGGCTGAATCCTAAACTTTTTCTTTAGCATATTTTCACAAAAACAAAAAATTGCATCTTTTCTCATGTTCTTAAATGCAAAATGAGATATCATAACCAATTTATGGTTATCTATTAGAGTTTGGCTAAAATATCAAAAATCTTTCGCCAATCATTTTGTTCATTTTATATATTAGAATTAAGTTGTAGGCTTTAATATTTGAGGTGTAAGACTACATTGTAAAGTACACCTTTAGATATTAAAAGTACAAGAATTGCGGTGCTAAAACTCAGACCTTAAAGCGGTTAGGTTTTTGACCCAATGAGATAGACTCCCTTATGAAGAGAGGTCTACTTTGAACTTTAGAACAGACATTATTTGACCTAGAAACATAATCAAACAACAATACAGTTTACCTTACGTAGAGTGCACCAGGGGTGAAGCGTCTTTCTCTTGCACAACAAGTCCCCTTATTTACTCTCGAAAACTATTAGATTTCTAGTTACTTAATATTAGATGACAACTTCTAAAATTATAATCATAATTTTATGATTATGAAAAAAAATTCATTTCCACACACTTCCCCGTCTGGGGGATGGCCGCACGAAAAACATCATTGCGACACATGGGACAAATGGAATCTAAATGCTCTAAGAAATAGATCTCTCCTTCAAAGTTAAACATTGTTTGAATTGAAGGATAGGAAGTAAAATGTGGAGTGATAAATCACTTCATCTTTTTCCCTTTTTCAGGCAAACAAGGATGAAGTTGAAGGAAACAATTCCAACTTGACCTCTTTTCACACCCTCCAAAGAAAAAGGTAGACCAAGAAATGAAATGAAGGGTGAACTTTCCTTGGAAAAAAAATTCATTTTTTCCTTTTGAGTTGCTTGCAAAAAGATATTGTAAATAGCACCAGAAATGGTGTCTCATGTAAGATAATGCAAACATCATAAAGATGAAGACAAGACTCATGGGGCCACCAACCTTTTTCTGCAACAATTTTTTCCAGTTATAGTCCACTTTCTCGTTCAATTCCCAACCATAATTCTTGGCATCCTACAAAACAAAAACCCTCCATTCATGAAACCAAAAACCATTTAATATAGCTGACCTCACCCAAAAAGACCATAAAGGAAAATTAAATCCAAGAAAATTTCCCCACAACCACATAGATCCTCACATATTAAAGTCTACATTTGACAGAAAAATTCATTGGATATGACATGGTAGTATCAGACAAATCAAACATCTTCACTACTCAAATTTCTAAACTATGCATTGTGCTTTACTTTACACATGCACCATTGCTTTACAGAACAAAAAATATATAAGAATCATTGACCATTCAAACAATTTCAAATGCGAGTCGTTAAATTTCAGTTTAAGTGGAACTTAATGTTTCTGAAATCAATCAATTTCAGAAATGTTTAGCAATAGAAGCATACAGTCCAATGTCCACATGCTCTCGAATAATCATATCCCACATAGAAGGTTCTCAATTTTTCACGAACATTCTCTTCACTCCCATCTTTGCAACTCAAAAAAAAACTACAAGATGGCCACTAACACATTCAGTAAATTGATCGTTTCATTTTGGTATGTATCCTCACCTCAATTTCACCTCCAAAATTTGCTCCATAAACTAAAATCTTCTTTGGAACACAGCCACGAATAACACACCTGCAAAAACGAATGAGGACAAACCATTGATTTTAAATTAGGTTTCAACATTCAGTCAATTCACATTCAATAGTAACCATCCCTAACATATAATAAAAGCAAACTCGAAAGTCACAATTCTTGAATTTCTCAATAATAACAAGAAACTTCCTTTACCATCATAGAGGAGTATCAATAGCATGTCTCACCATTCAAAACTCATCAAATATTCATCAATTGGCCATGAAATTGAACATTCAGCAATACTAGTTCGAAATCATGTCAGTGAAAACTAGTGTCATTGCTTAATATTGTTAACTTGTAACTACAATGCCAACCAAATCTCTTATTTAGTCAAACAAATGAACGTAGAGGTTAAAGGTCATTTAATGTCAAAAGCATTTTTTCTTCGTTAAATTATTCTGGAGTTAACTCAAATAACTGTCAATAGAACTCAACTAAACCATAAATAATTAACAACATCTCAGCATTACACCACTGTCAGATAAATCTCCCCCCAAAAAAGGAGATAAAACAGAAGCATATAGCACCAGATGTTATTTAGCTCCCACTTGAATTAAAACATAGTAAGACTTAAGCTGGACAGCAACAGGGATAGTTTGCTAAGAAGGCAAAATTAAGAGATCAAATGGACTTACGTTCCACCAACCCCTCCAATTACTTCTGAGCTGATAGGATGGAATGGAAGTTCACAAATTCCAACCTTGAAACACAATGTTGGGTATCATTAGTGAGCAGTTATTCATCATGCTTTCACAGAAAAGTGAATTGTTAATATCACTGAAAGCTAAAGTTTCTCACTTAACAAGAAAAAATAACTTGTTAAATCAGTTTGACATGGTTTCCCGAGTGAATCAAAACAAGTCAATATCATGTTAATTCCATCAATCAAGCAACACCATTAATTATTTGTTCTCGAAAGATCAAAAACAATTATTCCTTTACAACAACAACAAAAACAAAAAATAATCATAAACCCGATTAACAAAAACCCACCAACCTGGTTTCTTCTATTCTCTGATAAAGTGGCCATAAAGCAATTGACAATATAGTATATGCATGTCGTCGAACTTCATTACACTATATTCGCAAATAAATAAATAACAAGAATTTTCTCAAACCCAATCAAAAACCCATGAAAGGTTTTCTTCGATTATTAAATTTAAAAAAAAATATATCCTCAATATCATGAACACGATAGTATACCTTAGCTCCATAATTAGCAGAAAACCTAGCAGCACGAACACCACCACTCCCAGCTCCAATAACAAACAAATCAAAATCAAAGTGGGCCTCTTCTTCTACTTGGTTAGTGTGGTTCACCTCCCCATCAATAAGCATTTTTCTTGCCATGATGGTTAACTGAATCCACACACACAAAAAAAGAGCCAGGTCAACACTAAATTTATTTAAATTATAAAGAATTGCAAAGTCACTTAAAACTTCAATAACAAAGGTAATTACAAAGGCACTCACTAAGTCCCAAACTACACTACACTGGTCCCTGAAATTAAGAGCTATGCCACTTAAAACCAGCCAAAACTACAATTTAATTTAAAAGAGAGAGAGAGAGAGAGAGAGAGAGAGAGAGAGAGAGATCAAACCTAAAGTGAAATAATATATATATATATATATATATAATACACAAAAGATAATCAGATTAATAATGTAATTAGTTGAAAAATGAAATAAGAAAAGCGCGTATAACAAAAACATCAACGCCAGACGAAGACGGAAAACAAAATCTACCTTCAGCAGTAGGCTCAGTTAAGCGAGTCTGAAAAATATTAACAAGAAAATCATCGAAAATTTCGGGTTATTTTTTAATTTCCTTCATTCTCTCGAGATACAAACGGAAAAAACAATAGGAAAATCAAACAGAGAATACCTCTTTGGAGATTTGATTTGCGAAGGAGAAGAAAAAAATAGAGGAAAGCAAGAGAGTTTTTTATTTAGCTTATGTTTTATAGGGATCGTCCTTGTGTTTTTTTTTTAATTAAAACTTTTTTTTTATTTTTTTAACTTTAAATTAATTTATTTTTATATATTATCATGTATTTTAATATATTAATATTAAAAATTAATTTAAAAAAAAATAAAAATACATATTATTAGAATTTTTTTAATATGTTTTCAAGTAAAAAATACTTCAAAAATTAAGCTCTACTGTAAATATATGACAGCAGACAACCTTAACCATAGCTGCCCCATCAATCAATCTTCTACAGTCTTGTAAAATCAAACCAAATTCTGAGATCAATTTGCAATAAGCTTGTATAACCAATACCATCTACTAGGTTTTTGGCATTAGATCCCATAATGGCATTGCCATAACTCTGTGATTGAAGCGTTTCTAGAACTATTTGAAGGGTTAGAGCCTCTGCTATGCGAGGTTTCTAGACTCCACTGTCGTGTCATCAGCCACACCATTTGATAACACCTGTATCATATCTCTAGGCACATATCTAACCCCCCTTTTTTTATTAATATTAATATTCAATTTCGTGTATTTTATCTAATTTTATATATTTTAAAGTGAGCAATTATATAATCCTCCAATGACTAATGTTTATGAGAATCTAATGGATAATTTCTAACGAGCAAACTTAGAGCCTGAACAGTGAAGCTACATCGTCGGATTTCCACACTCCATTCTTGCTTTAGTTACTGTTTGTTTGACTAACTGTTTTTAATTTTGTTTTTTTATAAAATTATGAATATATTAAGACAATTTATGCTTTAAGAGTGTAATTTATTTATTTTATTGATGGTCAATAAAATTAACACGAACAGAGATTATTTTCAATTTGAGTTCAACTTTATTATTGCTTACCGTTATCCAACAAAACAAGCAACTTCTATAATTAATAAAATTTCAATTAATTCAGATATTCTGTTTCATTAATTCGATCAACCGAAATGATCAAATAAGTAATGCTAAATTCAATTTCGTGCCGGTAATTTTATTTTTGGATCCTAAATCGTCAATGATCAGATATGAGGCACTTGTTTAATCCTTGAATTAATTTAAATAATATTAAAACATATGTTAAAAAAAATCACATTGCTCCTGGGATCAAAAGATTATCACAAAAAAAAAACATTGTGAAATGACAAATGAAAAATATGAGTTTTTCAAGTTTTATAAAATGTTTTTAAGTGTTCTTTTAAATGAAAAATGATAAGCAGCTACATAATATCAAGCAAAGAACTCCATAAGGAACATTTATGTCAGAAATGGCTTATTTCTTCTTTTTTTTCTATTTTTATTAACATGAGTATCTGAGTTAGCTTGCGTGTATCTCGACTAATATCACGAGTTTTGAAATTAATGACCATATAAATCTCCAGTGATCATTATATTAGTAATCATAAAGTTCAGATCTGAAATTACAAGAAACAAATCTTTTAATTTCAAATTTTTACCCTTGATCACCTACCAATGGTTGAAATGGCTCACTTCTTTTGAATTATCCAATGGGCAAAAATGAAGGCTGTCATGATCATTTTATTAATTCTTGAGATAGACTCTCAAAAGCCAACCATCTCATGGATAATTGTAGACCTGGCCTAAAACGAATATACAACTCTTTCACCTTATGAAACATAAAACTAGACTTCATTCCTGACTCAATGCTGTCGGTCAATATTCAAGCAAGTTGAAATCTAATTTAAGTGTGATGGAGCATGAAATGTTTAATTAATGATTAATTGATTGATTTGTTTTGTGCAAGTCTATGAGACTCTGCAAAAACTAATCAGACCATGCTACATAGTTCATCAATATTACAGGGTACATAATTAATTAGCATAAACTTGAAACTTGAGAAACATGAAACAACAACTCTATGATTATCCTCCCACCAATATTATACCTGTTGCTATGTATATCTTGACTTATAAATTTATTTTTCCTGAAACCAAACTGAGTTTTAATTGAATCGTAGATTTGACAAATTAAACTAATTTAATCTAAAAACTTGTTGTCTTGATGTGTAAAACAAATGGTTAAAAGCAACATCAATTTTAAATTTTGGTTTTCTTGGGATCAAACTTAGTTTTAACCGAGCTGTATTTAAACCTTCGAGTCGACCGGGTCACATAAGCCAAAACACAAAACTCCATGAATCTAGAATCGGGCCATGTATAATTTCCGTGTTGTATCTTGTCTTCCTACCAGATTAAAAGTCAAAGGGAGGAGAAATAATAAAGAAAAAAATGCATTTTTTTATAGAAAAAACAGAGTTCATCTGGTTTCCTAGCAAAGTAATGTTTGAATTTTTGGTAGAACAAGAAAGGACTGCTCATTCGTCTTCGTCGTCGTCTTCCTTTTCTATTCCCTCGTTTTGTTTTCTCTTTTTGATTGGAAGAAGAGGACGACTGCTTCTCGGCATTCCACGAGCATCAATCAGCATCTATGACTTTTCAACGGTATCCGATGTCGAATCCATAGAAACAATAAATAAATAGAAAGGGTCGGTTAATTGCAAGGATAATGAAATGGACAGGTTTGCAGGACCAGCTGGAGGCAGTGGTCTAATTAACTGTAAATCTAAGAATTTACGGGGGGGGATATATAGTGTATCCTCTCAATTGTCACTGTGAATAGCTGACAGTATTTTTTATTTTTTTAATTTAATTCTTATTCAACCAAATTACATATCGATTTATTGGAGAATGATGGGATTGAAAGAAGGAACTCGGGTGAAAAAATGGAAAGAATGAGTGGTTTTAATAAATTTGGGGTGACATGTTAATTATAGTCCCCATACTTTTAAAACTATAAATATTAAATCCCTTTTATTTCTAAAATTTAAAGGCAAAATCAATTTTGATTGGAAAGCGGAAAGGGAAAATTGTTGGAATCTAGCACTAGAGAGAGAGTTTATGTAGAAATCGATTTTGGACACACAAACAGTCAATATTGGTATTAAATTATTTTACTTAATGAGAGAAGTTCACATTAAATGTTTTTTTACCTTGAAATTACTTAAAAAATCATGTGCTGGCTTGGTAATTTTTTTTATTTAAGGTTGATTTTAGATCTTGAGATAGATTTTAAAACCATGAATGAGTTTATCAAGCTATATAGGATGTTTTCTAAGTGTTTTTAGAAGCTGTTTGGGATAGTTTTTGAAACTGCGTTTCCAAAAAATTCATTTTTTATTTATTTTAAATGAATATATTTTAGTGTTTTTAGATTATTTTGATGTGCTAATGTCAAAAATAATTTTAAAAAAAATATCATTTTGATATATTTCGGAACTAAAAATAATTTGAAAAGTTATAGCAACAACTATCCCAAATAGACTCTTAATAAAACAAATAGGTTAACATATTGATTTTCAAATCGAAAAACTTATCTCACAATTTTTCAATCATCATAATAGCTGAATGTTGAGCAATACCGGATGGATCAACAGATGCCGGCACATAGAGTCCTTGCTAGAGAAATCAAATGCATTGGTTTGACTTGTTAGGTCTATCAACACTAGTTTTTTTCTTTATTAATTATTTTTTACATGTATCTTTTTTAAAAGTAATTTTAAATTTATATTGAAAATACTACTCGTTATCTCTTTTATTTTATTAACCCAATCTCTTTTAAAACAAACCATGATTGTTTTTTTAATTATTTTATATGCATTTAATTTTTTGAGAGATTATTCTAATTTATCTATAATTTCTTTATATTTTATAGAAATAGAATTTATTTCGAAAAAATAGAAAAAATATTTTTTAAACAATATCTCTAATATGTGTAACTTTGTATAATTTTTTTTCATCAATACCCTACATGTAAAATTTTTATTTTGATTATTTTTTTCAACCACGGTGACTTGTCATGTCCTTTCGAATAGAAGTCTTTTTTTAACATGTGAAACCCATCTTAAGAGAAGCTAGAGATGTCACGTTAATTTACAAACCGCGTGTCCTCCTTTGTCTTTGTCAAAGAGTGTTTCAGCAGTTGACTTTGTCTGCATGGGATGTGCCGGCTGAAATTCACGCGGTAGTCGATGTACATACCTGGACTGCTAGCGCCATCACATATTTTTTAAATTATAATCTAAAAACACTCGCATATGGAAATTATAATTTAAAGAAAATAATATATTTGCTCCTAAACTATCATATCTGTCTCAGTCAAGTCCTCCACTATCGATTTTCCAATTGAGTTCTCTGCCTATTTAAGAGGGTGTTTGGGAGAGTTGTTGCTGTAGCTTTTCAAAGTGTTTTTTTGTGCCGAAATATATCAAAATAATATATTTTTTATTTTTTAAAAATCATTTTTGACATCAGCACATCAAAATGATCTAAAAACACCAAATCATATTTATTTAAAATGAAAAAAAAATCCAAACCAGCGTTTCAAACGCCAGCCAAAACAGGCACTAAATTGTGGTCAGTTAACCCCACCGTGATCAGTAGCTAATCGTCAATTAAATACATCCATAATAGGCACATGAAGTCACCCTTCTAGCCAATTTTTAGCACAGAATTGCTCAGATTTTTTTAGCTCTGAAAGCTCATTGAGGTGATTGAAGTAAACACTAAAATGCATCCCTTTTCCGTATACAAATTCAAGGAAAAATAAATTATAAGCTAAAATGTGATCGGAAGAGTGACCCTACATTTCTATTTAACGGATCATTAATTAATTAGACATCACAGGGGGGTGATTGATAAAACAATTGAATAGATGGAGGTCTCAAATGGACAATCAACAACGTGAAGGACCCAAAAGATTCCGACACGAGTGTACAAGAACTCTACAAATATCTATTATGCAAGAACATTTGGGAAAAACACAAAAGAAAGTTCGAAAAAGATGGATATTTCCGAAGTTTTCCCAGAGGAGTGCCTAGCCCACATCATTTCCTTCACATCGCCACGGGATGCTTGCCGATCTGCTCTGGTCTCTCGTAACTTCCAGTTAGCTGCAGACTCTGATGCCGTTTGGAAAGGATTTCTGCCCTCCGATTATGCTGAAATCATATCCAGTGCGCCAGCCTCATCATCCTCGAAGCTGGCCTTTTTATCCAAGAAGGAACTTTACTTCCATCTCTGTAATAACCCCATCCTCATCAACGATGGTATCATGGTAAGGATGATTCTGCATTTATAAATTACTGTTATTACACCATGATGAATTGATTCGGGTTAAAATGATTTTTTATCAGAAAAATTAAGTGAGTTTGCATAGTATAATTCAATCAAAAACTTAGATCTACTAACTACTCCGTTGAAACTCAAGTGATTTTCTTAAAAAAAATACTATTTTCAAAAAACATTGTTTTGATTTTTTTTAGTTAATCTAAATCAATTAGATCAACTCGCTGCTCAAATTTTATTTTAAAAAAAAAATAAAAAAATTATTTTGATGTATTTCTGAATAAAATTGAATAAACTTATTTTAATGTCAAGCGAAAAGAATTCCTGAAAAACATTGTTGTTAAGAATTATATGAGTGGCTTTTGTAAAGTCGTCCTAAGTAAACTACTTTTTAATACCATCTGGAGAGCTTACACTATAGATTAAGACATGATTTAAAAAAATATACTTAAATTCTCTCCATGATGCAAGAAGTTAAAGATCTAGAATAGACAATAGAATGAATGAGAGTAAATTTGAGCGTGCACATGTGGTTTAAGTCCAAAGTCTATATAATATAGGGTTTTTATTTTCTAAAAGCTTTAATGCCATGTAAGTCCAATTCTAACTTCTCAAACTATTATTATATAAGCCGCAATTAAATCTTAAAATATTTCAATATAAAATTGAAATTTTAGACTTGAAAAAAATTGTTAATTTAAAGCTTTTGACCTTAAAAGCACGCTTTAACCATCTTTTAAACCAGCTTTCAACATAAAAAAATACATCCTAAAAAGCTTTGTCTTGATGTCTAGCACCTCTTTAAAGTATGATTTTTATTTGTGTTTACGGTATTGCAAATGAGTTCCCCCGCCCAAGAAAACATCCTAGCTCCGCCACTGTGTGGCCTGCATGTTTCAGCGGAGTATTGGTTTTTCTCTTGCTCCCGTTATACTATGATGATCTTAGACGTTCCTTTTTCTTTTTAACTTAAAACAGAGCTTTGCACTGGAGAAGCATGGTGGGAAAAAATGTTACATGATTGGAGCGAGAGCACTTAGTATTATCTGGGGAGATGCACCTAGCTATTGGACATGGAAGTCCTTACCAGATGAGTCTAGGTTTCTTCTCTCTCTCTCTCTCTCTCTCTAACTCTCATTTTAATGATATATTTACCAAATGATGTTTTGAACATAGCTAGTCAAGAAGGAGCAAACTCTTTCGTCCTAAACTTTTGCTACTGGCATTGAAAGGAATTTTTTTTTTCATTAGTAATCAAGGGCTCGAACCTGAGATTACAGGAAAAACAAATCTTTTAATCTCAAACTCTTACCACTGGGCCACTTATTAGATGACGGAAAGGATTTTCTTCTTCATTAGTACGGGTGCTGTTGTTAAACAGACTGGAGGATCGATGTCTCTACCCTTGAAACCAAAAACAAATGCGAGTTTAGACATGCTTGCTGTTTGTTATACTTGCTTATGCTGACTTCTCATAAAAAACATAGATTGCAATCTATACTTGCTTAGGCTGTTTGTTTGCTGGAAAGTGAATTCCTGAAAAGTGAATTTTAATGTTTGGTAGTGTTATGGAAAATGAACTGGAAAACACTTTCCAGTATTTGTTTATGTTATGGAAAATGAACTGGAAAATAATTTATTAATAAATTAATTTTTTTTTCAAGTTTATTAAAATAATGAGGAACAAATCTTACAAATTAAAAAATTGAATGAGAATGAAATTGAAAAAAAATATAATTATCTCAAATAAAATAAATAATAATCAAAATAATAGAGATCAAATCTAAAAATTTTAAAAAAAATTAAAGGTGAATAAATTAAAATAATAATAATTAACATTTCATAAATTATTTCAAATAAAATAAGTAACAATAAAAAAAATGAGGACCAAATTTGATAGATAAAAAATTTCAATAAAAAAATGATAAGAAAAAAGCAAATAGCAATTATAAAAATAAGGACCAAAATTAATATAAAAATTAAATTTTAAGAGATGGAATTGAAAAATAAATATTCAAAAACAAATTATATATAACAATAAAAAATTTGAGGATCAAATTTGATATAATCAGCAAATAATGACATTTCTAAATTTTTCACAACTTCCGGAAAGTGTTTTCCGCCCAAATTTTCCGGAAAACACTTTCCTGAAAACCAAGCCAAATTTTTCTTTGACTGAAAAGAGTTTTCTGTTGATCAACTTTCCGGAAGGCAAACAAACACAGGAAAGTTTGGAAAGTGGTTTCCGGGAAACAAACACAATCTTAAACTGTTACACAAGATTCTTAGTTGTGCCAGTTTGAGCTCTTGGATGGATATTACAAACTTAATGTTTGGAAGTGTAGTTGTTTTGAAAATGTTTTTTATTTAAAAATATATTAAAATAACATATTTTTTAAAATATTTTTTTTTAATATTAGCACATGAAAATATTTAAAAACACGAAGAAAATAAAAAAAACTTTTTTTTTCTAAAATTACTTCTAAAACGAGCGACAAACACAAACACCAAAGGTAGCTCCGCAGGAGGAGTGCATAGCTAATAATTCACATCACCACGGAATGCATGCAGGCCATCGCTGATCTTTCATGCCTCTCAATCTGTTGTAGATTCTAATGCAGTCTGGGAGAGATTTTTGCCCTCTGATTAGCTTGAACTTATCGCCAGCTCTACTGCATCTCAATCACCATCCAAGGAAGGACTTTATTTTCGTCTCTGTCGTTGCCCCATCATCGTCAACAAGGGTATTGTAGTAAAAATCACCTATGCATAACTCCGTGGTTTCAACTTAATTAATAGACGATAAAGATGGTTTTCTCCTTCACAATCCCATTTCCAAAAGAATGGAAAAACTCCATTTCTAGTCACTGTGATTATCTGTCACCAGCAAATTCAGGTAACACGTCGATCCTCCTAAATCAGCTTTTTAATTCCGACCCTAGCCAGTACTATGGGTCACAGATGCTTTTAACTGGTTAATACAGTGATTATGGACCTTTTACATTCCGGGAAATCCTGAAATTGTGTTGGGAAAATGCTCCAGTCTTCTACCACCGTATACGTAACTTTCAAAAGGTATCATTTTTTACAAAGTAAACGTTAATGTTCTGGAGAGTTAACTGATAAGTTAGCTCATTAAAGTCGGTTAAGTAACTCAAGAGTCTATCGTGGTTCAGCTATTGTCTTGAGATATGTGTCGTAGTGTCAACTGTCATATATACATTGTGATGGAATCTCTAGAATATAACATGCAGAAATTGTGGAGAAGAGGATGAAATGTGAATTAAAGTGAAGTCAGATCAGAAAAATTGAAACTTTTTTTCTTACAGAGCAGCAGAGCACAGTGGCCAAAACACAGCACAACATGTCAATATCAAACTTTGTGTAGTCACTTAAACAGGTGGGTTTTGCTCTTTGTTCTTGCGGATTCATGACATACGCCTCATGGATCGAAGGGTTTGTGGATTCAGATATTTCTGTCCCTGCAATTTCTATTCAGGGAGTTCTTCCGTTTCGTTCCTCAGTGTTATCAATCTGTTCAGTCTCTTTGTAACCCAAAGACGAGAAGGAGATGTCAAGAATTTATTTTGCACCTAATTAATCGCATTATAGCTAGGTGTATTAGAGAGGCTAAGCTTAAAATAAGGGAACAAAGTTCGTTGCATCAAATCAAAAAAATAGAAAGAAATTGTGGACCACATTAGCCCGTAGAACTCAATGTGGTTTTCCTATCTTCAACATGGAAATCTTAAGTTTCATGGAAGAAATTCAATCAAGAACAAAAAACCATTTCTATGTATGTTGCAAGAAAAGCAATGGTTTTCTGAGGAATTTGTAATCAATACCACAACATTTATGTCATGGAAACCTCAACAAAACCTAAAGCGAGGAATTTGTCATCACAAGCATCAGCCGCTGGCCGTCCCCAACAGGCTGTGAAATTTGCACGCCGGACATCTAGTGGACGCATTGTCAGCTTTTCACACGACGAGGATTTGGACTTGTCTGGTGAATTTTCAGGACAGAATGACTACATCAATTACACTGTTGTCATGCCCCCCACCCCTGATAACCAGCCTGTATGGCCATCCTCAGAAAATAAATCCGATGAGCCCACGAGCCGTTTTGGTTCTGACGCACAGAACGCGTCCAGGCAGGCAGGAGAGCAAGAAGATAATTATGAGAGCCGTGGTGGCAGTGGACGCAGCAATGACAAAGCAAAAATGGAACGACGAATGTCGATAATGAAATCAACTAATAGATCTATATTGTCGGGGAGCCAAACAGGAGATTTTGATCATAACAGGTGGTTGTTTGAGACAAGAGGAACCTATGGTGTTGGAAATGCGTATTGGTCAGACCAAGACAAGTATGGTCAGAATACAGAGCTGAATATGTCGGATTTTCTGGACAAGCCTTGGAAACCACTCTCCAGGAAGATTAGGGTTCCGGCAGCTATTCTCAGCCCTTACAGGTGCGCTCTTCTATACCTAACAAATGCATTTAACATACCAGGAGCAAGTACGTGGTAGATAGAATCTCAATTCTATTCCTATGCAATACTTTTAGCTTTTGCAGGACTAAAAGAACATTCAAGGTTGTAATACAAAATAAAGCTAGTTTATGTTCAGCACTTGACAAATCTTTGCTGAAAGCCAAGTTTACCCTCGATTTTAATTCTGCTAGACCTTATAATATACAGGTTTCAGCTCAATTAACGAGGGTATTCAGGCTTTTATCATTGTAAAATTTATCTTAGAATTTGCTAAACATTAGTTCTGTATGAACAGGATACTTGTGGTGATCCGTTTGGTACTTCTATGTTTCTTCCTTGGGTGGAGAGTCCAGAACCCCAATCGTGATGCCATGTGGCTGTGGGGCCTGTCTATCGTTTGTGAGATTTGGTTTGCTTTCTCATGGCTTCTAGACATTTTTCCTAAGTACAATCCCATAAACCGATCCACTGACCTTGCTGCTCTGCGTGACAAGTTTGAGCAGCCCTCCCCTGCAAACCCTCACGGCCGGTCAGACCTTCCAGGAGTTGATATTTTTGTCTCCACTGCGGATCCTGATAAGGAACCGCCGCTTGTCACTGCCAACACAGTTTTATCTATTCTTGCAGCTGACTACCCTGTTGAGAAGCTCTCCTGCTACATTTCTGATGATGGCGGTGCCATACTCACCTTCGAGGCTATGGCTGAAGCTGTTAAATTCGCAGAGGTTCTTTTACAATCTTGAATACCAAAATGAACTGGGGGAAAAAAGAACTAAAACAAATTAGCTCAGTTTGAAGTGATTAAAACCTTTAAAAGCTAGAACTGGGATTTTCCCTGCTTGATATTTCCTATCGGAGGCATTTGGAACTGTTGCTTTTCACAGAAACCAGTGGCCCTTCATTACCAAAACACAAATGACACCAATAAACAATTCTGTGCTTTCATTCAATGTTTAATTCAGAAAATGTTATCCCTTGCATCCAACGAAACACAATTTTTGGTTTCATGAATATTTGTTTAGTGATTGAATTTGCACCCATATAGATTCTACGCCCTCTAACTAAGCATGCTTTGTTTGATTGTTCACTCAGGTTTGGGTGCCATTTTGTCGAAAACATGACATTGATCTGAGGAATCCGGATAGTTACTTCAACCTAAAAACTGACCACACCAAAAACAAGAAACGGCCTGATTTTGTCAAGGACCGCAGATGGATGAAGAGAGAGTATGACGAGTTCAAGGTCAGGATCAATGGTCTGCCAGAAGCAATACGAAGGAGAAGCAATTCAATCAACTCTATGGAGTTGAAGAAGGCCAAAAGTCTCGCCAGGGAGAAGAATGGTGGTGTGTTGCCGTCGGAGGGGGTTGTCGACGTCCCGAGAGCTACATGGATGGCCGATGGTACGCAGTGGCCTGGAACATGGCTAGATCAAACAACGGATCACAAAAAGGGGGACCATGCTGGAATCTTGCAGGTGATTACACTTCTAAATGATTTCTCAATAAATAGGCACATTTATAGATCCGATGTTAATGAAAAAGGATCAAGTGATTGCATGAAGAGTATGGAATGATCTCTCATTCATCAGCATAAAAGAGGAAAGCGAAGTTTTACTTGATTTTCGTTGTTTGGCATGCATTACTCACTCCGTCAACATTTTTTTTCTACAAATTGAAAGAGGAAAATAACGTCAGGAAAATAACTGTCTAATATTTCTTGAACAGATTCTTCTCTAATATGTCTCTTGTGCTGGATTAACTTTTGAAACTTGAATCTGTTACCATGCACCATGAAGGTAATGACCAAGGTCCCAGAAAATGAGAAGGTGATGGGTCAGCCAGATGAGAAAAAATTAGATTTCACTGGAGTTGACATCAGGATACCAATGTTTGCTTATGTATCACGTGAAAAGAGGCCTGGCTTTGACCACAACAAGAAGGCTGGAGCCATGAATGCACTGGTTAGAGCTTCAGCTGTATTGTCCAATGGACCATTCATACTCAACTTGGATTGTGATCATTACTTCTACAATTGTCAAGCTATAAGGGAGGGGATGTGCTTTATGATGGATCGTGGTGGTGACCGCATATGCTACATCCAGTTTCCACAAAGATTTGAAGGGATCGACCCATCCGATCGATATGCAAATCACAACACTGTCTTCTTTGATGGTAATGCTTTGGATTTAACTTAAAATTTTGCAATGAAATTGATAGCATTTTTATTATGAAAATAATCTTCGAGATCTTGAAATGGCTAAGCATACTTCAGGCCATACTCTTCCAGATCTTAATGGTGGGGTTTTCTGTCCATGAAAATATATTTGTAGAACTAAAGAAAACACACATGCCTTGAACTTTTCCAACATGTTGATCCTCCACTCCATCTGTTTCTAGTTTAGTTTTTGTTTGTTTAACTCAAGTCATTTGCACAAGGAACCTGAAATGATATGGATTCCACTTTCTGCCTAGACTAAGACACTACTTCTCTGCTGAAGCAGACCAGAACAAGAAAAATATGAAATATAACACATTGCAGAAAACCGAAATAACTAGTTATAGCAGGCATGAAGAAGCTAAATAAACTGTTTTATTTATTTCTATCCATGTATTTGTAAAGCACTTTCCTATACACCATTTTAGAAAGATACAAAGATAAGCAAGAACACCAACTGAAAGGTTTTCAATTATCAGTCGAAAATTTCTGGTTTTGAAACTTCGAGGCATCATCATCAAGATATCTTGAATGTTACCTTGTTACAAAACAGGAAGTATGCGAGCACTGGATGGTCTTCAGGGTCCGGTGTATGTAGGGACAGGGTGCATGTTTCGTAGATACGCACTGTACGGGTTCCTCCCACCAAGGGCAAACGAGTACCTGGGCATGTTTGGCAGCACGAAAAGAAGGGCTCCGGGTCATTTAGAAGACGAGTCAGAGGCTCAGCCGCTTACATCACACCCGGAATTGAACCTGCCAAAGAAATTTGGGAATTCAGCCACGTTCAATGAGTCTATAGCTGTTGCTGAATTCCAAGGACGGCCACTCGCCGATCACAAATCGGTGAAGAATGGCAGACCTCCCGGTGCACTTCTCCTGCCACGTCCTCCTCTAGATGCACCCACAGTCGCTGAAGCAATCGCTGTAATCTCTTGCTGGTAATAATCATACCAATACCTTCCTGTTCCATATGATTCTTGCACCGGGAACCTCGTTTTTGAGTTACAGCAATCCAATTCTGAGCGTGGTGTTTTGATGTCGAGCACAGGTACGAGGACAAGACTGACTGGGGGGATAAGATAGGTTGGATTTATGGCTCGGTCACAGAAGATGTGGTGACTGGTTATCGGATGCACAACCGTGGTTGGCGATCTGTGTACTGCGTAACAAAGAGAGATGCCTTCCGTGGCACAGCACCAATCAACCTCACCGACCGCCTTCACCAGGTGCTACGATGGGCTACCGGTTCGGTAGAAATCTTTTTCTCCAAAAACAATGCCCTTTTTGGAAGCCGGCGGCTGAAATTCTTGCAGCGAATTGCGTACCTCAATGTTGGCATTTACCCCTTCACCTCCTTCTTCCTGGTCACTTACTGCTTCCTCCCTGCGCTTTCCCTTTTCACCGGAACCTTCATTGTTCAAAGCCTGGATATAAGTTTCCTCCTTTACCTCTTGACCATCACTGTAACACTAACTCTCATCTCCCTTCTTGAAATAAGATGGTCCGGCGTTGGGCTCGAGGAATGGTGGCGTAACGAGCAATTTTGGGCTATCGGCGGCACGAGCGCTCACCTTGTTGCTGTGATCCAAGGCCTTCTAAAAGTAGTAGCTGGGGTTGAGATTTCTTTCACGTTAACCTCAAAGTCTGCCGGAGAAGATGAAGATGATATTTACGCTGATCTTTATATCGTGAAGTGGACAGGTCTCTTCTTAATGCCACTTACCATCATAGTAGTCAACCTCGTAGCCATTGTTATTGGGTGCTCGAGGACACTATACAGTGAGATACCAGAGTGGGGCAAGCTGATGGGAGGACTCTTTTTCAGCTTCTGGGTGCTGTCTCACATGTATCCGTTTGTGAAAGGTCTGCTGGGAAGGAGAGGAAGAGTGCCGACAATTGTATATGTCTGGTCAGGACTGGTTTCCATTACTGTGTCTTTGCTTTGGATTTCAATCACTAGTGAAAATCGTGGAAAATTTAAGGTATAATGACCGACAACAGGAGCTGAGGTCGAAGCACTTTTTTTTTTCATGGTGTATATTTTTTAAGATGTATTTCATTAGGCAAAGAAAGTAATGTAGACATGAATAGCATCAGAAAATTACTAGTCCCTTTATTTCTTATTACTTTCTCGTAAACATCCCTGCATGTTATAGAGTTCAGTATCATTTGTATTTCGATCACAATCTTGAACAAGGTGCAGAAAACATTAACTCATGTCGATTCCTTGTATACAGGACTTCAGATGACGAATATATTGGGGATTTTTGTTTCTTTTTTCTTTTTTTTCTGCAATTGATTTATGGTTTGCTATTGACTGAGATTAGAAGGTTCTGTACTGGTGAGTTGAAGTGGCTATATATGCAGAAACCCATGAACTACCAGTCGTTTTCTTGGCACCCCCTTTATTTCGTTTTCGTGAACCCCTGTCATCTGTCATTCCCGGCTGTCAAAAAACTCTATAGATCCGGTCACCAAATCTTTCCAAAAGACCATAACAATCATTTCATCATCATAAACAGTATTCCAGTATCAAAAACCATTTTCAAACTCGAGTAAAACACAAAAACCTGGATTTTGATTTTTAAGTTCAAAATTTTCAAGCATTAAAACACCTGAAATAGAGTGAAGGCTGAGTCAAAAATTGGTATGAATTAGACTGGCATGAACGAAATCTTCCTTTTGGTAATGGTCTCACCTCAAGTAATGCCAAGACATCGTAGAGGTAACAGTCCAAATACCCCATAATTCATGTATGTCGATCAAAACAGCCAATGATTCAAGAACCTCCGTACATTTTAGCCATCGAAATATAGTTAATGAAAGAACAGCTGATAAAAGGCACGTTTACTATGGCGGCTGTAACATAGTTGGGAGATGGCGAGCTCTGTGAATCTCAAATCCATTACTATTTCCAGGTATTAAAATCACCAAAACTGCCATGATCTGAACAACAATATAGACGTCTATTTGGGCTCCTATCAAATCACTGATAAAAATAAGAAAGTTCACATGTTAATTTATAAGAACAAATTCTGGACTGCAAAAGTTTGAGAAGGCAAAGAATGAACACATGGAACTTTACATTGTGATGTGAAATCGACACTGCTGTATTGCCTCCAGGCACTGCAATTAATCATAGCAGAAAGTCACGCATTCGTACTGGCCTTTTTACAGCATTTGTAAAACCCTGCACAGATAGGGAAAAGAGGGTGAGGGAGAGGATACGGTAAGCATGTGATCTGATTTTTGTTCAAATATATGTTGTTAAAGCATTGAACTTCATTGAAATTTCTGTGAAATCAACAATGGTCATAAAACAGGCTAGGATTTTGCTCGCTCTTAAAGCTTTTTCAAAGTTCAAAAGATAAGCTGCTACCGAATGGAGTTAACATTCATGGTAAGACAATGGGCAGATTTGATCGCTTTTCATAGTTTTAGTTGCCAAAACGACAATGATAACAACATTCAGCAAGGCAAACAATCAAAAGATCCACTATCTAATTATTATAATATACTATGCATTTGTAGAAGCCCATCTTCAGTTAAACTATCATAACAAAATCATGTATGGCATATATATTTGCAGAGCAAGTAATTGCGTGTATTTAGAGTCTATTTTATGACATGGCTATAAGCCATAATTCAAAAGTTATTTTCACTTCGGGGAAAAAATGACTTTAAGCTGGAAGTATGTTTGGAGTCCTTTGGCATGGCTTTTGAATTATAATATAACAACTCAATTTGTGTTTCATTAATAACTAGTGGCAAAAAATGAGTTAAAATGACTTTAAGTTAGAAGCATATTTGATAAAAATGACTCAAAACAATTATTTTGAAAAATAAATTAAAATCCATGAGTCAAAAGTTGAGATTTTCAACTTTTGATTAAATTAAAAAATTTACTCAATTCTGTAACCAACTTTTGAACTAAATCAAACGATATTTTTAACCTAACATACTTTTAACCTTTTCAGGTCAAAAGAAGTAAAAAAATATTTAGAAGCAGCTTAAATCAATTTGTAAAAATCATATCAAACATAACCTCAATTCATTACCGGTTCCACCAGAAATGTTGATGTTGCACAGCCAGGCTAGTCATTTTATGTTAGTCGTAGAGAATGGCAACAGAAAACTTAATACGTTGTAACAAATGTAGTTCGGTGTTGACTCCTGCATTTTCTAAACTTGAATGTGAAGTCAAACCTAACAAAAATCATTTTCTATCCTCTTTGCCCCGTAAAGTTGATCAAATCAAAAACTCCCACGTATTTATGCCTCACCGATCCTATGCAGCTCATGGATGGACAAACTATCTATTATCATATTCAAATGTTTAGCAATTTGCAAATATGCTACTGGGATTTAACCCAAAAAGGATGAATAACAGCCATGTTAGCATACCTCATTAAATTTGAATATCAGAGGACGTGAATCTCTTTCCAAGGTGGTTGTCTTCCATCCAGCACTGTCAGTACTCTGAGAACCTTTACTGTCTGCTTTCCTAAACCTGGTTTGAGTGAAGAAACACATATCAGCACCTGAAGAAATATGTTACTATTTCCATGTAACCTGACTATGCTAACTCTTTATTTATTATTTCTAGCATCAGTCTGAGTTAGACGAAAAATGGTTTTCTTCTTCATAAATAGAAATTCGAGGGGAGCTTATCATCAGCATATCCTAATGTATCACACGTTTTCTCAATCATACCCCTTTTATAAAAAGCAATTTATCGTAACCTTAAGTTTATCCACACTTTCTAATATGCTCATTTGTCAATTTTTTCCATCAAAATCAAGTCATTTGTAATTAAATCTATTTTGAAAAATACTTATATACTCGTTTGTAAATTAATACATTTATTTGTCATTTAATTTAAAGTTTATTTAAAAAATGCATAATCATATTAATTAAATAATTGATTAAATTTATTTTTTATAAGATAAGCATTAAATGAAAATATAAAATATAGTTTAAAATAAGATATATTTTGATTATAAATATATATTTTAGAATAAATTTAATTAACTAATATTAGATTTAAAAAAGAAAAAAAACTCCATAACTCTTGACAAGGCATTCAAATCAAATCATGACTACCTTTCAAGTGCAATGCATGTGACCATTAATTTTGACAGAAAAAATTGAAAGGTCACGATAGAATAATTTTTTTGTACAAGAATACGATGGAGGAAACATGAATTATGTAAAGATATGTCAATAGGTTTCCTCATTAGAATTGCAATTCTTATACAGTTTTTAGTTTAGAATCACCGGAATTGACGATTATGTTGCTTTTTATCAAACACATCTACATCGAAACGTAACCTCTAGAACAGCTAAAAATGTACAAGTGTGATAAACAAGGCTATGCAGAAGTCCACATTAGCCAGAGTTTTACTGCAATAATTAGCTGTGTTGTTAAACCGGATGAGCTTGTGCAAACTTTGGACCGAACATAGGTCACTTTGATGAAAGATACATAATTATATGAATAGCTTGAACAAGTTAGAAAAGTATATTAGAAACCACGAAAATTGAAGTTAAGATCTTGATATAATTGAAGATTGCAAGCATTGAGATAATGGCACAGATAACTGGATGTTTGTTAGGCATTCATACCTGTCAAAGAAGCTGGTAGAGCTTCTAGAAGGCTTCTTTTGATTTACTGAGGGTTTTACTTTTACATTGGACAAGTCCCTTCTACTAGAATCCATGATTGGAGATGTTGCTGAGTCACCTGGAACACATTGCCTGGAATTTATCATGCTTTTTTCATTGCTGATGATGCTCTTACCAGAAAATGCAGCTGCATGGTTAATTTTGGCTGACTGCACTGCACTCTCCCGCTCTGCCAAGTACATATTTTGTTTATCGTGCCCATCTGTTAAATGTACAGATCTACTTGCTTGCAAAATCTTTTGCTTTTCCACCTGGAATACAGTTTTATTTTAAGAGTAAAATTTTGCACTCCACAAAATAGCTACAAGAAGATCCAAGTTTCCCAAGAGACAAATACCCATATAAAGTGAGCACACGATTGAACTCCTTTTCATGTTAAGAAAAATAGAAATGATAACCATGACAAACTGCTCTTTCTTGAATGAGAGATCAAGAAGTAAAACATAAATCACGTGAAAGATTTCAGATCTCACAGTAGAGTAATATGGCCTCACTTGCCCTCCTATTTCAGGAGCAAAATTTGTGCCCTATAGCCAGCCTCTTATCATTTTCCAATAAATATTAATAATTATAACTTTCAAATTTATTGAAAGATTTCTACTATATCGCATCAAAGTGACATTTTTAATGATAAAATTGACTAGTCATATCTGGTACAAGACCAAGTTACTGAAATGCAAGCCATAATACGTGAAGGGTGAAGAGTGATGACACCGTCCTCCCTGTTTAAATGTCCAATAAAAGATGCGTGGTATGGTTGACTTCAACAAATGCTAAAGCATGAACATCTAACTGAAAGATTGGTGATGCTTGCAGTATAAGCAATGTCCCAAGACTTCGTTTCAAGTCAAAGGGCTGAAACAGGGAGCAGATTTAGATACACTGATGACTAAACTGATAGTAAACCATACATCAGCATGGGAGACGGACTAGAGATGAGATGATGACAACGGACAAAACCAGCTTGTTTTTACATGTGCTTGCTCTTTTGATTATCAGAGTCCATTTGGACCATATATGCCTTTCAATACTACACCTCTATTGAAGTCCAACTATAGAAAAGTTGCAACAGCGATAAGTTGCTTGCAAACAAATCCAAATCTACTGAAAAAGAACAAGGCAACCATTTAGATTATCATTACAGTCTACATAAACCAACTTAGGATCTTTTGCCTTCTTAAATTTTGGATCTTAAGGTGATCGTGCTGTTAAACGAAGACTACATTAATAAGTAAGAAATTACTATGTCACTCACCTCATGTACCAAAACCTGCTTCACGGCTAAGGGAAGTGCATAGTGACCAGAACTATAGCCCTGTTAATTCCAAGAAGACAAGCGGACAACAAACATGAGATATGGAATTATACTGGCTTTGCAGAGACAAAGAACAATGCAGACCTTGAAGTTAATGAATTCATGAATGGGAGGATCAACAGTAAGTGATGAGGCATCTAAAGCAGCTTCGTTTTCCTGCTTACAGGCAAGAGGATCTGGCTTGATATTCTTATATGTAATGGAATAGGATACCATTGTGCTAACTAACTGAGCAAGATCATTCTTCTCTCTTTCTGTTAATAAGTGCACTGCTACCTGAGAAAAAGCACCAAGAATTCCAAATTATATGAGAACATCAACAAGCAAAAGAAAGAAAATAAGCACTATTTGAAGGTTGGATCAGGCTAAAAAAATTCCATAGCATTCTAAAGGCCCATTTATCTAAGAGATTAAAAGGACAGCTTCATCTGAGTTCCCCTACACTCCCAAATTCAGTCCAGAAATTACTCCATAGTTTTTTTTCCTTGTGTATTTGGATTCTTTTTCCTATTTAGATGAGGACTTTCAGTTTAATTAGGAGTTTACTAATTAGAATGTTTTTTTTGTATTTAAATAGCCTTGAGGGCTGTTTTTAGAAGGAGATTATTGAATTTCAGACCTTTAGAAAAAATCAGAACTATTGAGGCTGTGTCATTAATACATCGGAGAGCAACAAAATTTAAAAACTCGTGTCATTACAAACACTCTTTTCATTAAAAAAATTATGAATGAGGAAATCAGCTCAAAAGAATAAGTGAAAAACTTTCGTTCAAAAGAATTCTTTTTTTCATCACAGGGACATACAGACTCAAAACAAGATATAAATGAAAATAAGAACTAGTTTTTCATTATGCAGAGGAAAAAAAGGTGCAACATAACAGACTGAGAGCTGGGAGAGGGGAGACAGTATGACAGCGTACCAATTAAATGAACCTGTAAATAAGTGCAAGTAAAGAATAAGAGAAAAATTTTCGTTCAAAAGAATAAGTGATGATGAGGAAATCAGCTCAAAATAAGTGAAAAACATTCGTTCAAAAGAATTCTTTTTTTTTCATCACAGGGACATTCAGACTCTAAGCAAGATATAAATGAAAATAAGAACTGTTTTTTCATGATGCAGAGTAAAATGTGAAACATAACAGACCGAGAGGGGGGGAGACAGTATGACACCGTACAAATTAAATGAACTTGTAAATAAGTGCAGGTAGATTACCGGCCTTAGAGTTGGAGGAGAGATGATATGTAAGATGGGTGAAACAGAATCTTCTACGAAAGATTTGGTGGATAAGTGCCTTGAAATATGTGGTGGAATTTTGTTCTGCCAAGACCTTAACTTGTCCATCTTTTCCATCAATACAGTTCGGTATCTAAAGATTTGCAAAAGATATGATAATAGTATAAAAGTGACTGCACATGTTACACATCAAATGCCAAATACAGTGGAGTTATAAATACCTTTGATAAGACCTTGGCCACTCAATATTTGGTTTTTGAATTTGTGCTACCTGTCGATGTACAGAAAGTGCAATGCAAGGCTGATAAGCTGCTCAAAAGAGAAGTGGAAAATGAGATGAGAAGTTAAAATTCAAAACTTTTTCACCATTGGGAAAACTTATAGGAAAGACAGCTAGGCACATGCTTACCATAAAGGGGCATTTGCTGTGAACGCATAATGTATTGGTGAATCACATCAGAAACACCAAGACTATTGAAACACTTGACCTACAATTAAGTCAAATTTAATAATGATTTAAATAGGCAAGAGATAAAATAGTCAGATATGGTAGCCGTCCAAGAAACAATGGAGCTAAGGCTTACTGTCTTTTGCATCACTGGATCATGGTAATGGAGCTGCAAGATGTTTTCATAGATTCCATCGAAAATCACATCATAATCACCACTGCACATACAGCAAGTATTACAGCTAGAAAGAGACAGGTTTGAACTAAAGGAAGAATGAGTAATGAGGTTTTCAAGCATTGATCATCTACCGATTAGATACAAGGGAGAGCAAAGAGTCAAATTCATTGCTCAAGTTGCCACAGCTACCTTTAGATTTTCTATCCTGCTTCATTTTTCTCTTTTGGAAAATCTACAGAGCAAATAGCACACACTCACAAATAAAGAAGCTGGAAAGGGATGAATAGTTAGGAAACACATTATGGAATGTGCATTATTTATGTCACCTCCTTCCAAATATCAAAAACACTTCTTGACATGTCCTTTCGACCAACCACCTGGGAACTGATCTCCAGCTGAGGCCGAGTAGACAAAATACTGTCAGTCAATTACACAGAGAGAGAGAGAGAGAGAGAGAGAGAGAGAGAGAGAGAGAGCATCATCATCATCCTTAAAAAGTACTAAATCTCCCCTGAACCACCTTAATAAAAATCAAGATGGTAGCACAAGAACTGGCCAGTGTTCTTGATAAGAAGGATTGTTTTGTGTGGGATGCCTTTAAAAAGAACACTGAAAATCAATCAAGAGTTTAGGATTTAATGCAAATTTCAATGGTGAAATAATTTATTCATTTACTCGTTTAGGCCAGTGTATTGATACAATACAAAACCAGATTTGATGTCTTTCTGCGAGATCCTTCAAAAAGAGATTAAAAATATCGGTGTAGCTAATAAATAATTGTAGAAATGACGAATATAGAGGCTTGATTTACTAGAAAAACAATACTAAACCATGGTTCATGACCAATGCCCCTTCTCACATTAAAGTTTTTCCTTTATGGTTTCAGGCTGAATTCAATAACTTTCATTGTTCTCGGATATATGATAATGGGTATCGTGTTAGCTCACTATCCATGAGACTAAGAAAAACAGAGGGAGCAAAAAACAATGTTGCAGTTCCCAGAGGAATTTACCGTCAATGTCAAAACAGAATCACCAACTCATAAACATTAAAGTTGACCTATATATGGCATCACCGGGGAGATTTAGTAAATTAATAAATAGTTTAGAATGAATGTCACATCAAAGGCTTACCACGTTAAGAACTTGTCTCTTCTTGTTGAGAAACTGGAGGGTGTTCAGGCAAGAGCGTATATCACATTCTGTGAAGTTAAAATGAAATGGGTAGAAATTAACAAAAAAAAAAGGCAAGAAAAAAAATATTTTAGATGTTTCAAATTGCAAACCAATTGTAGTATTTAGATTATAAAGTATTATAGGACTACAAGAATCAAAGACAGGATCAGAAAAATTAAAGCTCGTCCGCATATCTGATAGGATTATAACTCACCAGTATAATCTGCAAGTGCGGAAAGTGCAATGGAGCTTGTCTTAATTCCCTCCTTGTTACATATATATTTGAGCCTGTGATACCCAATTTTCATAAAATTAGTGTTGTAAAAGCGCTAATTTATTTCAGAGGACTAACAAATATGGCTTTTAATCTTCTTTCACAACAAAGTGTTGTCTAATGTAGACTAGATGTTGAATATCAATAAATAAGCAAAAAGTTGGTAAACTAAGATTAGACCTTATTGAGGATTTTGACTAATTAGAGGATTCTTGGAGCTTCTAGAGCATTCTCCTTGGCTGATGTTAAATAAAACAAAGGCCCTAGAGTTTTGGTCATTTTTTTCTTACTTTGAAGGGGAAGTCTTGTTTCCAGATCGTATCAATGCATTGTTTCAGATATGATAAAATACTATTCTTTTGGATGGGAATTTGCATATGACAACTTTCAATATTATAGCTAGGGAAGGATACTCAGAATTGGCCGATCAATTAACTTGTTTACCAAGAACATGACAGAAAATACGAGAGCTATGAATAAATCATTGACAGCCATCACCTGCTTACAACACGGCTGACTGTCGGCCGAACAAATAAATGGACCCTGTGAAAAGAGCATGTACATGTTAATATAATGATTTGAAACTCCTAAACTCCAAGTAATTCATATAACTATGCCAAGAACTGATGTACACGGTTCGAAATAAGAAGGTCGAGACAGTGAAGACAATTATATGTCTTCAACTAAATCTTAACATTGCTTTAAGGCGGAGATCCGAATTGACAAAGTCAAATTGGTTAAACAAGGTCCTTGTATTGAATGTAACTTGAAAAGGGTCCTTATATTACAGTGGGTTACGAGTATTGAATCCTTTGTCATCTTCACACTGAAATGTCATTCAGTACCTCAGGTTACAGAAAATGAGAAAGTCAAGTCATAAAATTGTAAGCCCGGAATAAGTCGATATTGTTTGATGAAACTTCCCAAAAATGGTAATTCCAAGATTCAGGAGATCTCTTCCACATTGTTACATTGCAATCCACTCAGAAGAAAGTACACATTAGAACATTATAAATAGACTCTTTTATATAAATGCACTGCAGCTTTGATTCAATTCAAACCAAGATTGATACCAGATTAGAAAATTTTCAGTTACTATATTTGAAAGAACTTGAATATAGGAAGCATTGAGATTCCATAAGATAACTTTATAGACTTTACCAGAAGTATGCCACTGCAATATTTGTAAGAAACACTTACTTTGCAACCTGACGTAATGGTCTCAAGGCAGGTGCATATATGTCATTACATATGCAGATCACC
Source organism: Salix arbutifolia (assembly GCA_025169955.1). Taxonomy (NCBI): domain Eukaryota; kingdom Viridiplantae; phylum Streptophyta; class Magnoliopsida; order Malpighiales; family Salicaceae; genus Salix; species Salix arbutifolia. The sequence goes on from CM045902.1 coordinate 3,253,025, forward strand.
TACATAGACAGCCAACTTCAAAGGATATAGAGGGAAAGGAAACAGAAATATTACAAAATAAACTATCCATGACTACTTCAAACTCACAGGTCTTGCCAGAGATGCTGTTTTCTGCCCCTTTTTTGAGGATACCCTTCCAGATTGCTCTCCTTTAGTGACATTTTCCTTCCCAGTATCTGACTTCCTTTCAGAAGAAACCTGAATGAACAGAATAAATCCAAAAGATGGTAAAACCACAAAGCTAAAACTACATAGCAGGTAATATTCTATATCAGAAGTGCTGATGGATCAAGAATAACGTATCAATATGGAATTTCCAACTCTCAAAACTATAATTCTGAAATCTTATGGCTATTTTATCAGGAAAACCAGAGATAACTTTTTATTAAGAAGATTAAAGAATAGGGAGTATATTATAAATCAATGTACTTGTGAAAATCAGCTTCAATCGATTACAATAATAGAGGTCACAAATTAAGAAGCCTGTTATATTTTAATGCTACAAGAAAGGTTATTCTTGCATCGGGTTCTGCCTCTAGAGGAGTTGTGAGTTACGACAACTTACATGGAATGAATAGCACTTTAATTGTTAGATGTCCTTAAGAAGAGAATTTGTGGCAGATTCCTTCCATGTCTAAGTTTTATGTATATTCTATAATATCGGTAAAAATAAACCATGTGTTTTCCAGCTTCAAGGTAGGACAAACAGGAAGCACTAGCATTGAGTCCAAGAGGAGAACAATATATCAAATATATTATTTGGATCAGAATTTAGAGTGTGGTCTCCAAAATTAAACTGTGGCCAACGAATAATCCAGTGCCCCTGCTACATTTCATTTTGACAAGGAAAAATTATAAAAGCACAATCTAATGCAACCAAGAAGTTCAGAGGTCTCAAGGGGAACTCAGTAATAAAGAGGATGAAAATTACAATAAAGAATAAAAAAAAATACAGAAAATAGGCAAGGGAAAAGGGTGGCCTCAAGTATACTTAATAAAACATGAAGATATAAGATCAGAATGCCATTCAAGTACCATTTTTAGAAGAACCTCCACGGCACCTTTTCCATCATTGAGTGCTCCATCTATTTCATCAATCACCTATAGAGAAATCAGTGTCTTCTTTTAAATATCCAGGTCCCATATGATAGAAAAACAAGCACAAGGGGAAGGAATGTAACTGACCAGGCATTTCGGTCTTGAGTCAGCCATCACAGAGTTCATCTGAACCACATCAAGAATTTTAGCTTCGATCATTGACGAAGACCTATCATCGCTAGCATTAATCTGTACAGTTTCAAAATCTCAATGCGAAGAAAAGACCTATTATAGAAAGCTTAGTGAAGTTTCACGTTAAAAAACAAAATTGCCTTAAAAGCAAGTAGGATAAAAGCAGAACATTAAGATTACTAAAATGAATCAATGTAACCTAAAACAAGCACAAAATAAAGAGCTTTGCCATGCCTTGTCATGATAACATCTTTAATATTTTTTCTGTGTAAGCTTGTCCAAACCAAATAAATCAGAAGTAACAGAAATATGGACAAACTAGACAATCACAGGAAACCAAAACTATTATGGCCTTAATTAATCATGATTTTGCATGCATGCATATGTGAATAAGTTAGAAGTAAAAAGCAAGACCTCCACAACTCGATATCCACAATGCTTAGCAGCTACATGTGCAAGTGTGGTCTTTCCAAGCCCGGGGGGACCACAAAGCAAAAGGATCTGCCATGGTCACAAGATTCAATTACTCAAGGTTTTCAAGGATAAAAGTTGACTGCAAAGAAACAAATATCATAAATAACAAGAAAATATAAATAATTTTTAATCTGAACTCAGATGAAGTTAGGTAATACAAAGAAAAATTCAAATATTTCTTGCTACTGCAAACACAACAAAGTTTCACGATGGTAACAAGTAAAGAAAAAATCTAAGGTATAAACTATGATAGAATAATTTGGAACCTAAAAACCGGTTGAGACCAAAAGTACAGTTACTACAGCACATAAATAGAAAGAGTAAAAGATCCTTGAAAAAACAGTTGACAATTCAGCTGTATGCTAGACGTAGAATATACAAGAGCTAAATCAGCCAAGATAATCCAAGGTCATGGCCATCATCTACATTAATAAGCAATTCGAGATTTATTGATATATATGTCCACGTCACACAAACCCATATATAAAAAGAATAAAAAAGATTCGTGGGCTCCTATAGAATGTGTCTGTCGAGCTAAGATGCGGACAAGCTTCACATACAAGAAGGCAGAGCAGTAAATTCAGCTTGTTGACAATCTGAACAGTTGTAGACCTATCAGCACCCACAGGAAGTCATCTGATAGGATAGTTCCACAGCTTCAATGCACAGCCAACTGCAAACACACACGGTAAAACTCATCCACTCTCAAGAATTCGTCGTTGACGAACTGGAGATGCCAAAGCATTCAGCCTCTTCACTAAGTAAAACACAAGTGGGTGCATAGATTTCCATTTGATAAATCCAAGAAAAAACGTAACTGGTATTATTTTTATATCAGGAGAAAAATGGTTACGATGTTTCATGATGACAATGGAAATCGTATCAAGGGAAACCCAAGCAGTAATCATTGTAGCGACAGTTTCAAACCACATATGGGCTGATCCACCACCTATAAACATGGGCACCAACTGCTCTGAGCTCCACATAACAAAAATGGTGGAGCATGATAGTGAAACTCATCTTATCTTACCATGAGTATAACAGAGACCTACTTGCACAGCTAACGTTTTCCTTCATGAGAGCAGCACGTGAAGTAGGAATTTTATTCAGAGAATGATTGATTGGGAGCATTTGAGAATTAACTATCAAGACCTAGGATTATACATTACAGGCCAAGCCTATTCTTGCCAAAAGTCATCCCTGATTAAGAAGTGTTGAGAGTTTGAGACCCTGCATGACAAAGTTAGAATGTTTTCTTGCAACTGGGGATGCATCTAGCTTGATCTTTGTCAGGCATCATGGCGTCATATTTTTTCCCTTTAAAGGTGTGAAGAAGTGACTGCAACTTAAAACATTGTTGTACTAATGAGTTTCACTATCTAAATAGCTTATAACAGATACATATAACCCGCACATTAAGAGGAATTAGGAAAGCAAGCAATCCAACTTGAAAGCCATAAACCATAAAGAGTATAGATTTGAACTAAATTCAGCAACTTATCTACGTTCATCAGTACATGAATTGAATTCATGAAAGCAGCATAAGCATAAATATGAACGGAAAATTTCATATGTATAAACAATTCCTACCGCTTCTCTGTCCAGGCCAGATTTAAGGAAAAATATATAATTTTATTAGCTTACCTTCTGTTCTGGTGGACCAGTAAGCCTTGATTTCTTAGTCCACTTGTCCTGAAATCCTTTTGATTTACTATTTTCTTGCTCCAGATTATTGGAGTGTCTAAAATTCCCTCTATTCCATGCATGTCCTTTGTTCTTGCTGAAGAAAGTTGAATCAGAAGGTTTTGGATGTTGAGTGATAGAAGAATGACGCCTTAAAGCAGACAAAATGTCATCTGATGTACTCCTGATATCAGATCCAAAAACACAAGAGTCCCATTGTTTAAACCACAAGAGGACCTGCAATGGAACAGTTTTCTCTAAATTGTGAGCAAAGATAACAAGATCCCGAAAGAGTTCAGCCTGAGAACCATTGTTCATTTATGATGAGTAATTTAACCTTATAGGAACTTTGACCAATGAATGCAACGTACCTCTCGATTTGTCTGCTCATCACTGAGCAGCTCAGTAAATGAATTTGGAGCATATTTGTCCACCCATAATTTTTCATGCATCACCTGTGTTTCTGGAAGAATCTCATCGCTCTGATCTTCAGAACTAGCTTGCAAGGCCTTCAGCACCACAAGAATAGTGTATGAGGAATCTCACAGGGGATTAATTATCGCAGTTAAGATTATATCCTAAAAACAGGCCCTAATAATCCCTGCACCCCTCTACCACCTAAGCTAGATCCATAGGGCTCTGGCCACTAACAAATCATTTGCTATACCATTAATGACAGAAATCGTAAGCAGATGCCAGATCGAAAATATCAAGGAAAACCATGGTGATAGAGAAATCACAATGGCTCGTGAGGTTAATTTCTTCAGTTTTCAGACCACATTTCAAAGGGGGCATTTTCCTGATATCAAACAACTAGAATCAAAATAACTTGCTTTGATGAGTTATTGATGAATACAGCTCTAGAGTAACATGCACCACATCTTCGTCACTAGGCCCTTTGGGTTATTCTCAAAAAACTAAAAGGAAGACTTTCTTATGACGTGTGTCGTGGGCATTGACCCACTCAACCGAAAACACAGGTTAAAACAAAGTTTCAAAATCATGATTGCATGATTACAAAACACTGATTCTTTGCTGAGCAAAATCAACATGATATTTCAGATTCTCAATATTTTTTGACACTTCAATTTTGCTTAACTACCAAGTACCATGTAATGTTCATACCTTGGTGAAAGCTTCTTGCTCCATTTTTTGCAAAAGAACATTAATCGGTTCCGATATAAGACCTACAAAAGGAATAAATTTATATAAAAAAAATGGTTGTGATTCTTAAATTTCACCTATAATAAGATCTAACTAGTGATTATTTATTTAATTATTTATCCAGTTTCTAAAATTATTAAACAGACATGAAATCTTAGACTAAGCAAGAATTAATACCATTTGATTGCGATTTGAAATCCAATTTCTTCGCTCCCTGTTCCGTGTCCACTCTACAAATTTTTGCATAAACCCTATCGCCACCACTAGGCGCCGTCACTGGAATAAAATCGCCGTCAATCTCCGACACGTATCTAGACACTATCTTCTCCTTCTCCTCCTCCTCCTCCTCGACAACAACTTCCACAATCTCCTCCTCGTTCCCGCTGTTCCTATCCTGCACAGGACGGAGCCAGTCCTCATCATCGACCTCCGGTCCCGCATTATCGTCGATTTTGCTTCTCTTCTCGTCGAAGAGGACGGCGTCTTCCTGATTTGGTGAACCTGGACCTTCGGATCTAGGGCGCTTGTTATGGTCGTTAATTTGGTGAGCAGAGGGTGATTGAGGAGGTGATTGTTCCGGTTCTAGTTGAGGCGAGCAAGTGTAGGGATCAGGTGAGGGGGGGTCAAGGGAGTCTTGGAATAAGTGAGAGTCGGCTTCAAGTAATTCGAGCTCGTCCGGGAGAGGGATGTCCATCTCCATGTCCATTGATGGAGGAGCTTCAGATCAAGTGAGTGTGAGGGCAGCGACGGCAGAGAGCCAGAGATAGTGAGGAAAGATGGTCCCCTGGTTTTGGAGGGAAAATGGAAGACAATGCGCGGGAAAAAAGCTTTTCATCTCAATCAAGTACATCAACTTTGCATTTGTTTTCATTTTAGTGTCTTGATATTTTAATTGTCCAGTAGGTTAACAATTTCCATTGGGTCACTTATGTGGCATCCAAAAAAGCATAAGAATTTTTGTGATTGGAAGGGTGAATTAAAGGATTTGTGATTGCTTCGGCGTGTGATTAGCTTTTATTTTTAATTGTATTTTAAAATATATTTTATTTAGAAAGATATTTACATAATATTGTTTTTTAATGGGATATTAAAAATAACATGAAAAAATCTAGAAAACAAAATTATTCTAATTAAATTAAAAATTAAAAATATTTTTAAAAAGTATTTTTCACTGTAATGTCAGGCATAATTATTTCATTTCGGGTGATCCAGCGTATACTAATGGTTATCTTTTAAAAAAGAAAATTAAGTATATTAAAATAATATTTTTTAAATTTTTTTCTAATATTAGTTTATTAAAATAATGTAAAAATATAAGAAAAATATATTTTTTAAAATACAAAACAAATCGACCACATTGAAAAATACATTAGCAGCACTAATGAACAATGTGATCAAGGGTAATAATTTTACTTAGTGTAACGCAACAAGAAAAGTAAGAAAAAAATTATCGAAATTCTCGTTAATTTCAGGTATTTTGGGTTCTAAAAAACACACCAGAGTAACGGATAAGATGATAAGATAATATTTGATATTCTAGTTGGTTTTGATGTGACTGGGGTAGTTAAATAAATATCAAGGATGTATTGGATTAAATTAAAAATTTTATTTTATTTATATCCAGTAACATTAAACAAGGCGTGATCGACTCGAGGTTTGAACCGATTTGGGTTCAAGAAAAAACAAGTGAGTAATTGATTTGACCTGACCTGATAAAAAAACTAAATTGGTTTACAACTCAATCGATCTATGATAAAACACGGGTTAAAATACATTCATTTTTTACATTTTTTTTGTCAAATGAGGTTGTTTATATTTTAAAAACAAACATTTGAGTTAACTCGGGTCAACTCTTTTAACCAGCAATCTGAACTTTATTTCTAGTTGCCTCTAAGTTATTCTTTAAAACTAAAATAATAATTATTTTTATTCATGTGTTGACCTATGACTAAGATATTGCCACACGCCACCCCTTAAGTTTGGATTTTAAGAACGCAATAATAACACTATTTATTCTTGCATTGACTAAGGTTAATGGTCAACCTGGCACGTGCCCCTAGTTCGGCCTAAACTATTTTTCATGTCGTGTTTTAACATTAAAATAATAATTATTTTTATCTTTACATTACCTATTACCTCGATATTTCCCCCATTTGATCACCGAGATGTGTTCTAACACCATGTAATAATTATTTTTGACCTCACATTAATTCAAATCATCAATCAACTCAATTAGGTTTTAAAATTGTGACAACAATTATTTGTATCTTTATAGATCTTGAGAATTATATGTGTCAATAAACATGACAAGCAATCACTGAAAATAAAATTAGAATAATCAATAGACATATACAGATCAAGATATTTAATCTTATATTATGAGATATCTATATAATTGTGTTGTTGAATTTGTTTATTAAAAATATTCGTTATATTATATTAAACAATAATAGAAATATACACACATATTAAACTAATTGAATAAAACAAAACAAAAAATATATATTATGCAAGACTGCATATATTAGATTTTTTACATGAAAATAAATATTTTTTTATTCTAAAAATAGAGTTCATCTATATAAAATATTTTTAAAAATATATAAAATAAAATGGAATAATCTCTTAAAAAATTAAATACACACAACAACATTTAAAAAGAATATATCTCCAAAAACAATTAAATAAAAAAATCAAAATAAAGGGTATTAATTGAACCGTAAGTTTAAAAATTTATTTTAGAAAAAGAGTTTTAAATAATTATTTTTTATTTTTTATAATGTTTTAATGTGGCAATATAAAATAAATTTTAAAAATAAAAATATTATATTAATATATTTTAGATGAAAAATACTTTAAATCACCATACTTTACCATCTTCCCAAACTTTGTTTTTAAGAATTCCAAGCAAAATGCCCATTCAGGAAAAAAAAAAAACTTGAAAAACTGTAGAATTCAAAGCACACATGCCGCGTGAGGGCCAGCCACTTTATTCAACAGAACAGATTTATATTTCTCCCTCTCCCTCCCACCCGTTTCACGTTCCCACTATTTTCAGGTATGCCTTTCCCTAAAAATAAAAAAAATACATCAACACGCAAACAGCAAAATCCAGCAAATAATTTCCTCTTTCTTTCTCCTCGATCCAATCGTCCCTGTTGCTTTCTTTCCCTTTATTGCGTTTAATATCTGATCTGATCGTCTGATCTTTTAGGGTTTGAGTGTTTTTCTCCGGGTAAGAGGTAGAGATGGGACAACAAACGTTGATCTATAGCTTCGTGGCAAGAGGAACGGTGATTCTCGCGGAGTACACAGAGTTTAAAGGGAATTTCACCGGAATCGCTGCACAATGTCTTGAAAAACTTCCCGCTTCTAATAATAAGTTTACTTATAATTGCGATGGCCATACCTTCAATTACCTCGTTGAAAACGGATTCAGTAAGATATTATTATTATTATTATTGTTATTATTATTATCAGTCACTTTGCTGATTTGATGTGTGATATTTTTATTGATCCTGATCTCCATCGTTTGCGTTCATGGATCGATCCTTTTGATTTGATTTGTTGATTTTTTAGACTGATCCGTGTGTTTGACCGTTTCACTTGAATGTTTAGTCATTTGTCATTTCTACGGATCGTGGGTTTCTTGACGATTTACGTGGCCTGATAGTATTGGAATCTATGGATTTGGATAATGGGAAATGCTTTATGCTTAGATTTTAAATTATTTCTTTGTTGTATTGAAGAAAATTCGAGGTTTTGATTGCTGTGCGTGATGATTTTGTTTCTAGTCAATCGGCTGGCGGTTTCTGACTTCTATTCTCTTGGAAGTTTAATGCTTTGTATTACTAGTGTATATTACTTTGACTATTCCTCAACGTGTTTATATGTTGTCTATTATTTTTATTTGTTAATTTTTTTGAAAGGATAATGTCAGGATTCTGGTTTTCTTCTTCTTCTATCGTTTTCAAATGGAACTATGATCATATCTCTCTCAACATTATATCATATTAATGATGGAGAATGGAGATTTTAATTGATATCCCCGCTTCTATTAATGCAAGCAGTCTCTGTATAATTTTTTTTATATATAACTCATTGATGCCTTTTTGTTTGTTGCTGGCTCTTTAATTTGCTGCCTTAAGATAAAGAATATTTTTTCTTGTATGAACTGGCTTATGGAAATACAAAATAGGGACTTTTTTTGGGCAAAATAGTTCTCTTGTATACTAGAGAGCATAAAATTGCTTGGACTAGTGCTTGTTTCTGTAAATCGCAATTCCAAAGTTCAGAAACTGAAACTTCTTCTCTTTTAAATCTTCGGCCCAAACCCAAAATTCAAGTATGTGATTTATCTGAATCAAACACAACACAATTTTTTATATAATTACATTTATATACGCTGTTTTTCTGTTCATAATCACCAACTTTGTGTATTGTGTTTATTCTCGTGTCTGTGTTGGATGCACAGCCTACTGTGTGGTTGCAGTTGAATCTGCTGGCAGACAAATCCCAATTGCCTTTTTGGAGCGAGTTAAGGAAGATTTTAACAAAAGATATAGTGGAGGAAAAGCAGCAACGGCTGTTGCCAAGAGCCTTAATGGAGAGTTTGGGTATGTATATACATGTCTAATTTTTCACGTACATGCATTTTTTTTTCTTTTCAAACATGCTTTGCTTATTGGTCTTTATTTTAGGTCCAAATTGAAGGGGCATATGCAGTATTGTGCCGATCATCCTGAAGAGATCAGCAAACTTGCAAAAGTCAAGGCCCAGGTCTCTGAAGTTAAAGGTGTTATGATGGAAAACATTGAGAAGGTACAGATCAGCTATTGGTTTTCTTTACTGTGTAATTTGGAGTTAAAACAGTCCTGATTGCGTGCTACCAAGTAAAGATGTTGAAGAATACTATTTGTAGAAGCACCATGTGATACAACTCGTTGAGGCAATTCTTTCCTGTGCAGGTTCTTGATCGTGGTGAGAAGATTGAGCTGCTGGTGGATAAAACTGAGAACCTTCGCTCACAGGTTAGTTCAGTGGAAAATGCATTCAAATCTTTTGCTTGTTGTCACACAGATACTCTTGAGTTTGAGTTTGGGGGTTTGCATTCCAAATTGTCATTGAAAACCGTTGAAATGTTTCAGACATGACTTTTATGGTTTGAAGAGTGCACTAGATGGGAGTGGACTTGGTTGGATTCATACCTGTTTATTTCCCTGTCTCTCCAGTTTTCTCTCCTCTCTGATGTCTAGTTATCAGGGAACGATATATTTAAACGTATGTGGTGTTTACAGGCACAAGATTTCCGACAACAGGGAACTAAGATGAGAAGAAAGATGTGGATTCAGAATATGAAGATAAAACTGATTGTTTTGGGTATTATCATTGCTTTGATTCTCATCATAATCTTATCTATTTGTCATGGCTTCAAATGCTAATTTCTCTTGGCTTTTGCTGTGGTTTGTCTTCGCTGAAGTTATTCTTATTTCTTTTGATGATATGTCCTTGAGTTCTCTTTTTCTACAGGGTCTTTTATGTCTTAGATTACCTCTCTCTCCCTGTTAGCTTCGTTTAAGATGTAAAAGGTTTTTGTATTTGAATCTCGTTGTATAGGTTATATGAACTCGAGTAGATAATTTTCTTCCTTCTACATGGTATCGATAATTTAGCGTTTGTTTTTAATGTGTAATGAACAGTCGAATCCATGCAGTTTAGATTGTCCTTTGCAATGTTATTATTATACTCTCTTCTCCCCCTCAAATCTATCCATTAATTTCGAACTCCCTATTCATGAGCATCTGTATCAGAAAGGGGGAAAGGGTCAGAAAAATACGTGCAGCAAATAACATAACACCGAGAAAGTAATCGGCGTGTTTGGTTTTGAAGAACTCAAGAAATATACACATCGTACGGGGGTTGCATGGAACACATTGAAGTGTTCTTCTTTTACATTTACTCCCAGCCCCAGTTTATTATTATCTCCTCGCATTAATTATACACAGCTTAGGGTTAAAAAAATGAAAAGAATGTCTTAAAACATGTAATCAACAGGCTAACTGATCTCTGAATGGTGATATCTCTTCGAATATGGGCAGTCTCCTTGATCTATATGGAGTACACTGGCTCATCAGCTGGTCAAGGCCCTCAACAAAAGCATCTTCCAAACTTAATTCTGATGGTTCTGAAAACACCGATGAGGATTGGCATGTCTCTAGTTCTCGTAGCAGCTCCTGGGCGCGGTTTCTTGACTTGGGCTCATCAGATCCTGAAAGATTACCCTGTAACATTTCATCAACAACTGATTTTGCCTCAGCATATCTTGCTTGCTTGATTAAGCACAAGCACAAGTTGCAAGCCTTGTTAGCATCAGGATCAAAAGACTGAGCTTTGTGGTATACAACTTCTGCTGCCAAATAGTTTCCTTGCTGCATATATGCCCAACCCAAGTTCCCCTGCGTCAAATGTTTGTAAAATTACTCAACTTTAGAAGTCAAACTCAATAAAAACGGAAGAGAAATAAAATACATTCATTCTGGACTCCAAACAGAACAGTATAAAATCAAAAGCAGGGGTGTTGATTGTGATAGTTTTTTAATATGATTTTTGAAAAGAAATTCATCAAAATGAGATTTTATTTTTATTTTTTAAAATTTATTTTGATATCAGCATAAAAATATCTAAAAGCACTATTTTTTTTTTTAATTTAAAGTAAAAATTATTTAAAAAAAAAAACATTTTTGAATAGTAGTGTAAAACAATCCTAGTGATTATAAAGATAGATACCAGTATCCGACAAGTCTCTTGTTTGACAGTAACCTGGAACTTCCTCCCGTGCGAACGTGCTGTCTTGGTAGCCTTCCTGTTGAAGGCCTCTCCTTGGTGAATCATCTGTAGTTTCTGTTTCAGTAGATCTATCTGCTCCTCAATTTTTCCACATTTCTGCCAGATTTATCACAGCTATCATGACAAAGAAATCAAACAGGAGAAAGGACGCAAGCAGGCGATTCCTTCTCATAAAACTTGTTAAAAAGGAATACAACTATTGTAATCAAATTGTCACACCATTTGCAGAGGTACCTTGTACAAGTCAATGAGGACGTTATCTAGAGATTCCTGGGCTTGTTTCGAGCAGCGGTCTCTGAAGGCTTTTACAGCTTCAATAGCTTCCTCTGCCCTGTCTTGCTGTTTCATAACCACTGCCATGTCTTTGAGAGCACTATCGACCCTGTCTCCGGCATTTATCGCCTTCCAGAACAAAGCTATTGCTGCTTCAGGATCCTTCTCAACTAGCTGTATATACATGGAAAAACACAACACAGCTTCTATTCAAACGGGCAATCGAAACAACCAAACAAAGACTTCAGCTGAGAACAAATCCAAAAAAAGATTAATTCCTAGATTACATTTATTTACAGTAATCCAAATAATATTATAATCAAAATTATCTGATTTTAACATTTTGCAAGTATTATTATCTTGTTAAATTAATCAAATAATAATTATGTTATTCAATGACTGACATTTCTTTAAATTACCATGAAAATAATAATAGAAACAGCCTAAGATGACACACCAGGATACTTCCAAATTAAGAAACAAACATGAGTCAAAAAGTAGAAAACCCCCAACTCTCCGACACCAAATTCAAACTTCTTTCCGCACCGGTTGAGATCAGAAAAGGAAAAAACAGAGGCAGTATTCCTACCAAGATCAATGACCAAATCACTGCATCAGTACTGGTTCAGTAAAATGGAACCCCGCCCACCAGTAAAGGAATTAATCAGTTGCACGACAACAAGATAAAAGGGTGCGGTGCAAGAAAAAAAGATATCTTTGCAGTAGCATAACGCCTTTTATCAAACACCAAAAACTTTCCAAGGAAACAAACAAAACTCAGAATCAAGAACTCTCAAAAAGAAAAGCGGAAAGCCTCCGCAAATGAATACCTAAAAAGTGAAAGAAATTTGTGTGAATCTCTATTAGTCATCATTATGTGTATGTACCTGAGCATGCTTGGCTCTAACATAAGGGCTATCACCAGGAGTAGGAAGTCTATGAATTACATGATGATATTGAGCTTCTGATTCTTTTCTGACTTGACCAGTCATTCTTAGTTTTTACCTCTCCTGGAGCTTCAAGATCTTGATGATGATATTTAGAATTCAAAAAAGTTTGGGTGTTGTGCGATTAGAAAGAAGATTGCACGGTGCTACAGACTGGGTCTTCCACTTACTTTTTCCAGAGTGGGAGAAGAGCCGGTGGAGGTTACTATAATAATGGTAATATGAAGGAATTGTAGATTAGTGAATTTGGACGTCGAGCGTGTCCTGGTTCACTGCAAGTGGATTTGACTGTGATTGTTGCTATTATTTTCCTCGTATGGATTTACGCCGCGTGGCAGGTTCTTGTCATGCGCGACTTCTTCAAGTCGCTGGGATTTTAAATCTCTCTCTCTCCCCCTCCCCTCCCCCTCCCGGGCCTCCCCCTCTCCCTTTAACGGGCTAGGCTAATAGCCCTAAATCCATGTAGCTCACATTGGGCTCAGATAAAATCCTCAACCTTAATGTTTACAAATCACTCCCGACCCTCAAACTCACAACATGGCCGACCCAATCAAAGTCTATATGGATTTTTTTTTTATTTGTTGTTTTGATTAAGCACCAAGTCACGTGGATGAGAAGGCATTGTCTCTCGTTTCGTGGTCATACTTCATCCATCTATTTTTTCAATCCAGAACTAAAGATAAAAGTTGGAATTATACTTTATTTAAATAAACAATTTAAAGAATTTTTCTTAAAAGTTTTATAGTTATATTTTATTTCTAACATCCCTTCTTTCTACCAATACATAATTCCTATTTTGAAGAAAAATGATTTTTTTTTTCACAAAACAAGCTCGTGTCCTAGTTATTTTCTTTCTCAATTATAAAAATAAATGAATCTATACCTTGAAAATAAAAACAAAATTGAGTTTTCATATTTCCCTTACTATAAAAAATATAAACAATAAGTTTGTGTCCTAGCTATTTCCATCCCTTTTGTTACAAAGCAAATAAAAAACACTAATGTGTTTGGTGATGAGGGTCATAACATTTTCTAAAAATATTTTTTAATTTAAAATACATTAAATTCATAAAAAAAAACATTTTAAAAGCATTAATTTAATATTTATTTAAGAAAAACAATTTTAAAAATATAAGCTACCTAACGGGCGCTTGAAGCTTGATCTCGTCTTAATCAAGAAAAAATGAAAAGCACAAAAGCCTAGAGGGGAGGAAAACCAACAAGTGAAAACTGAAAAGGAAATGCAAAGGTCAAGGGAGTGAGAAATGAGGGACGGACTACAGATGCTGGCTGCCCTTCAGTGTGTTTTTATATGATTTAAATTATTTTTTATTCACAAATATATTAAAATAATTTATTTTAATATTAGCATATTCAAACAATTTAAAATAAAAATATATTAAAATATAATATACCACAATAACAAACACAACATTAAAATGAAATAACTCTCCATAGATCCATCCGCGTCGTCAATCAAAAAGCCAAGACAACAACGAGGCAGGCGATTGGTTAATATCACATAAAACCAAAATCCCCATCACCAATTACCATTCCGCAGATTTTGCTAAAAACAAAAACCTCAAGCCTTAAGCCTTCGCCTCTCCCGTCGCCACGTGTTCCTCTTTAGCCCACAGGACACAGCCTTTACCCTCACTTCTAGAAAAAAAGAAAAAGAAAAACCAATAAAACTACCACAATTCAGCCACAAGCACCAGCGACTGACCACTCCAATCTCTCTCTCTCTCTCCCTCTCTCTCTCCCTCTCTCTCTCAAATCTTTGAGAGAAAGTTTACTGTCTCATATTCTATCGTTTGATGGACGCAGCGGCTCCACAGCTCGTCTACGGAGGAATTCAGCCACGTCGCCGCCACCACAACTTACCAAATAGAATTCCGGTTCGAAGACCAACCAATCGAGTGTTTGCTGTTGCCACCGAACCGAAACCGACACAAACCGGATCTACCATATCATCATCGCCACCATCCTCTTCTCCAAACACTGCTAATGGCTCATCCAGGTCCCCTCCTCCTAAACCTGTTAACGGCGTTGCCACTAAATTCTCAAAGTCAAAACCTGTCAACGGTGTCTCTACAGTAAGTTTGACTGATGAGTGGTTTTGTTGATCGTATCAGTCTGCTATTTTCAAGCTGATTGAGTTTAATTCACGCCTGGTTAGTTATAAAGTCAAGGAAAAACGAAAGAAAAAAAGAAGTCGAGAAACTCAATATTAACTTTGACCGATCAGTCTTTTTAGATATTCAAATTTCTGCTTGGCTGCTGAGAAAATGAAAGGAAAATTGAAGCTAGACGCATTTGTTTAGTTCTGTTTTCATTTCTATTTTAGTTTGGCATAAGGAAAATGATTCTTATTTCATTCATATATGCCGAATTTTCTGTTTGGTTGCTGAGAAAATCAAGAAGACGCTAGAGGAAAGAGAAATCAAAGCTAGAGCATGTTTTAATTGAATTGAGATTTAGTTTATTTGTTTGTTTTGCTGGAATTGTGACGAGTTAAGATTTGGAATTGACAGAGGATGGGAGAAGTGTCGCAGGAAATAAAAAGAGTCAGGGCACAGATGGAAGAAAATGAAGAGTTGGCAATACTAATGAGAGGACTTCGAGGTCAAAATCTAAGAGATACTCAGTTTGCTGATGACAATATCAAGCTTCGTCTGGTTGAGGTATTGTATTGAAATTTTTAATGGTTGTATGAGATAATTGAAAATTTCAATGGCTGCATATGTAACTGAGCAATAATTTCAATGTGGGAAGCCCTTTTTACTGGGTTGTTTGAGGAATTCCTGACCCGTTAAATACTTTTGAAAACCCATCATTTCTGCAAGTTCAGTCATGCAATTTATGGGAAAGTGATTTTTGTTTGGTTAATTGGATGTTCTTTTCATGGTAATGGCTGGATATCTGAATCAAATATGGTGATAACGTAGATCGAGCTGTATTTGCATGGCTTGGTGTTGTTTTAGCTGTGAATGTGCTTCATGGTTTGGCGTGAACAATGTGTAATTTTTTCATGGAATCTTTTGCTGGAAGATTGTTCTAGTAGTGATGATTTTAAATTAAACTGGGAAGAAGCATGGTATGCTGGAGGCTCTACTATTATTAATGTTCATGGAAGATAGTCAATAGAGGATGTCCTTTAGTGATCTTGAAATCTCCAAGGTTTCCCCTCTGTGAAGCTGGTTGCTAAACTTATTGTGTTTGTTTTGAACCTCTTGCAGGTAGATGAAAGCAGCGAGTTTTTGCCTTTGGTGTACGAACCTTCTAGCATCTCTGCTTACTGGGGAAAACGACCACGTGCAGTTGCAACTCGAGTTGTCCAGTTACTTTCTGTTGCCGGGGGCTTTCTCTCTCGTCTTGCTTGGGATGTGATAAACAAGAAAGTCAAGGAGGTAAAAATTTCTTGCCTCTTTCCTTTCCTTTCAGGACCTTTCTCCTCTCTTTCACTTTGTATGCATGCAATGCTGTGCATATACTTAGGTAGATAGCTATTCTGTCTGTGTATATATATAAATATATTGATATATATTTGGTTGGTATTTGAAGATGTGGTGCCATCTGTATGAATCTTTAATGAGAAACTGATAATTTTGCATGCACTTTTATTTTCCCCGGGGGAGGTTGTAGAGTATTCTTTATCTAGGTAATATAGTGAAAAAGACAGCTAGGAAGCTTTATGTACACTATTGCTCCATTCATGAGAATTTGAGCAGCTGGAACAATAAATGCCATAATTAATTTGAATGTTATTAGAGCTATCCTCCAGTCTCAGTTAATAACTGTTTGCATCTGTTCAGACTTCAAATTCCCTGTCTAATGCCCATAATTTATATATATGCGGAGGTGGTCTGGGTGAGGGGTTGAGGTATGTTAAGAGCACAAGGATAATTGTTATGTATTGATACTCATTGTAATAGCTTAAGCTCCTATAAAAATAATTTAAGAAACAAGAACCATATACATAGTATTGTCGAAGAGTGGGAAATAATACTCACCCCTAGCTGTTTTTTGTCCACTGTGTCCCCTCTTACATCTCCTCTCTGGACCTTAGAAAACATTTACCAAAAAAATGAGACACAGAAGCTTGCTCTTTTAGTCTTGAATAGCAATTATTGCATGCAATTGGGATGATCTTTGCACCTTGATAACCCCCCTGCCATTTCAATAAGTATTTCTTATTTTTTTTCGGGGTGATCCTAAAAACATGCATAAACTGCTTCTGAATTGCTCTTTTTACGTTTCTTCTTGGAACCATGTGTTTTTTCTATCTTTCTAAATTACCTTTTCCTTTCCTATCTTAATAACCAGAATGAAGTTGCTAGAGCAATTGAATTGAGGGAAATTGTAACCTCTTTGGGTCCAGCATATGTAAAACTTGGTCAAGCATTGAGTATTCGACCTGATATATTGTCACCTGCTGCAATGGTTGAGCTACAAAAACTTTGTGATAAGGTAACGTTATGCTATATTTCTTTCTTTGTTTTCCATTGCAATAACTGTATGCCATTGAATTTTATTCCGCCATGCTTCTTCAATTCTAAAATAAAAAATACATTAGAACCAACATTTGTGGTAAATATAATATTCAGCATGCTTGCAATGGAGATGGTCTGCACATGTTTGTGAAGTTATGAACTTAATATTCCACATATGAAATCATTTTAAAATGTTTGTATGTCAAGTTCTTACTTGTATTGAAAATCTAAAAAAAAAGAACGATTACTTTCTAGATGAATGTCAATTAACCTTCTCAGCTTCCAATACAAATCAGGCTAACCCCATTTATATCTGATTTTTCTGTTTGATTATATGTGAAGGTTCCTTCTTTTCCAGATGATGTGGCAATGGCTCTTATAAATGAGGAGCTTGGTCAGCCATGGCAGAACATCTATTCTGAACTTTCTTCATCTCCAATAGCTGCTGGTAGTCTCAATTTCTGAATTTTATGAAAAGTAGAATTTAGAATTTCTTTGCTAGGATCTGAAGCTTCGCAATTTCAAACTACTGAGCCGTGGAATATCCATGGAAGCATCTCTTGGGCAGGTATATAAGGGTCGGCTGAAAGAAAATGGAGACCTGGTGGCTGTTAAAGTACAGAGGCCTTTTGTTCTTGAGACAGTAACAGTCGATCTATTCATCATAAGGAATTTGGGTTTGGCTCTCCGAAAGTTTCCCCAGGTAGTTTAGTCAATTATCTGAAATACTGAACCAATTCTTCCATTCTGGGAAGGATCATTTATCTTCTATTTGAAATGATAATTTTCTCAACCCTCCACCTTGTTTTCAGATCGCTATAGATGTAGTTGGGTTGGTTGATGAATGGGCTGCTCGTTTCTTTGAGGAGCTAGATTATGTTACTGAAGGTGAAAATGGATCTCTGTTTGCTGAAATGATGAGAAAGGACCTTCCACAGGTGACCCTGATAGCTCAAACCACACAATTTTTTCTTGTCTGTTGAATTCATGCCAAGGCCCTGTCTAGCTTGATCATCTGATAAATTGGTTATGCTGGAACTTTTCCTAACATTCTCATGGTGAATGAAGTTTTCCATGTTAAGATTAATTATTTAAGTAAACAAGACAGAATCTATTTATTTGAAAGTCAAAATTAAAACCATGTCCTTTTTCTGCGCTTAGATGGTCGACCCAAATGGTAGGTGGGGTTTAGTTTTGTGCTAAAGTTAAAGATGCGGCTTTTCTAAAGTAAATCTTAGGAATAGCTAACTGTTTAAAAACATGGTAGCGGGATTTTCTGCTGGAGCTGTTATAAATACTGCTGAACGTGAATAGTGCATGTTTGGATGCTAGATTAAATTTATTGCAACTGTCATCATTTCGAATATCATTCTATATCCTTACAGTCCATCCCTCCAAGACATGCAATGAAAAATTGCTTGGGTGTACTTTTGGGATTTGCATAACTTAGTTTTTTATAGTATCAGCTTAAATGAAAAAAAGGAGTTTCTTATAGTATTTGAAGGAGAAATCTTGTAGTGACATAAAGTATTGCATTCAGGTTGTTGTGCCAAATACATACGAGAAGTATACTTCAAGAAAAGTTCTCACTACAGAGTGGATCGAAGGAGAAAAGCTCTCACAAAGTACTGAAAGTGATGTTGGAGAACTTGTTAATGTTGGCGTCATATGCTACCTGAAGCAGGTACCCCACTGATCCCAATTGTTGTTTATATATCGTCATTGATCTATTGTGGAGAAAATTAACTTATCTATTTTTTGCAACTCATTGGAGTGACAGCTACTTGATACTGGCCTTTTCCATGCTGACCCTCATCCTGGGAATTTGATTCGCACTCCAGATGGGAAGCTAGCCATACTTGATTTTGGTAACAATCTACTTCTTAAGTGTATATAGTGAAAGATCATCTGTGAACATGGGTAGCACCTTCATATACAAATTGTCATTTGAATTTGTTGTGTGAGAACTTGGATCCTCATTCCTTTCCTTTTCATAATGGCGGAATGCACTTAATCTGAATCTTCTTTCATTCTTAATAGTGGAAAGCAACGCAATCTTCTTCCTCTCCTTTTTTTCACCTATTGGCTTCCAATTATACAATTCTGACACGCTTAATTGTGAAACGATACATTGTGAAACGCTATAATGATGCACCTCTCATATTTAAACTGCACAAACTGCTTTGTTTTCAATTCCACATAACTATTAAAGCCCCAGCATCTCCAGTATCCATTCAGCTAGCAAACTCAATCTGCTTTCATTCTTAATTAAACAAAAAATGATGGATTTTTTGTAGGTAGAATATCTTAATCATATACTGTATAGCAATGGTGTTTATCTTGTTAATATGTGTTTGGTCCTCTTATTCTTAATTTAGTTACCAAGGACATCGAGAGCACCTTAATATTTGCTGATTTAAGAAGCAAAATGGGTTCTTTCTTTTGTTAAATGAATATAAGGTAACCACATTTTAGAACTGAGCCGGCATACTACAACCAAACTCAAACTTTGAAATCTGGAGTTAGATTCCAGTGACTATCAAATGACACACACCAGATATTTATTTCTAGAAGTGATTGGCTTGAATGCAACAGATTAAAAAGGCATGTATACTTGAAATATTTTCAGAGCCTCATGTACTATATTCTTTCATGCAATGAGAATGTATCGCTGCTCTTCACTGTGCAACCTGACTAGTTGTGTAGTACACACACGCCTGCACACACACACACACACACATATATAAATAGTTGTGTTTCCTGGTCTTAAGATCCCATAGTGTTCTCTTGGCATTTTACCATCATAGGTCTCTTAACAAATACTTTACTGACCCAATTGCGTTTACCTCATCATGGCCATTTTTGTGGAATCTAATGTGCCTTTTGCTGGACAGGGCTAGTCACGAAACTAACTGATGATCAAAAATATGGAATGATCGAAGCAATTGCTCACCTTATCCATCGGGACTATGGAGCAATTGTCAAAGATTTTGTCAAACTTGGTTTCATTTCTGATGGGGTTAATTTGGAACCTATCTTGCCAGTCCTGGCTAAGGTCTTTGATCAAGCACTTGAAGGTGGAGGAGCAAAAAATATAAACTTTCAGGAGCTAGCATCTGATCTGGCACAAATAACATTTGATTATCCGTTTAAGATACCCCCTTATTTTGCTCTCATCATTAGGGCAATAGGTGTACTGGAAGGCATAGCACTAGTTGGGAATCCTGATTTTGCTATTGTAGACGAGGCCTATCCATATATTGCACAGGTATGTATTATCTGTGGCTGTAAATGATAGTTTCCAGAAAAAAAATTTCCATAATGTTTTGTATTTGTTTTGATGCTGGCACCTTGCTATTTTGGTGCGCAAATCTGCCTGTCACTTGGGTGTTTGATAAAAGAATTTCAACTTGTTGGCTATATACCTCCGCTAAAAATCATGGTTTGAAGTCTGTGTATTGTTAAACTCAATGATAAATCTTTGTATTCCATTAAGCTTGAAGCATGTGCTGCATGATCCACATAAAATAATTTCCATTTAATGTGTTATCATACTTTCTCAACAGTGTTCTAAATTATAGGTCATTGTGTTCTTACATATACTTCTTTTTTCAGATGCTCCTCCCTCCATTAAGCTTGAAGCACATGCTGCATGATCCACATAAAATAATGTCCATTAAATCTGTTATCATACTTTCCCTACAATGTTCTAAACTATACGTCATTATGCTCTTACATATACTTCTTTTATCAGAGGCTCCTCACTGACGAGTCCCCTCGTCTAAGGAATGCTTTACGCTACACAATTTATGGGAAATCTGGTGTTTTTGATGCTGAAAGATTCATTGATGTCATGCAAGCGTTTGAAAATTTCATCACTGCAGCAAAAAGTGGAGGTGGAGAGAGTATGAATGGGGATATGGCTGAACTTGGAATGCTGCAAAGCCAAACAGGTAATATCTTTCCTGGATTTCTCTCAAGTGCTTCTCAACAAACACAGCCAATTCAAACTAGGGCAGCCTTAGCATTCCTTCTTTCTGAGAAGGGGAACTTTTTCAGAGAATTTCTACTGGACGAGGTATTACAATTACTGGCATTTTATCTTTACTAGAAGCATGAGTATTTGGATTGATGTTCTTAGTCATAGTCATGTACTCTCAGGTTTGTTGTATGTGCGGCACCTGAAATGTCTAACCATTATTTTCTGATGCAGATTGTAAAGGGTATCGATGCTGTTGCAAGGGAACAACTGGGACAGGTTATTGCAATCCTTGGCATGGGAAATGCTGCCCCAATTTTTAGCATGGTTCCTGCACCCTTTAAGCCCGCGGCACTTCTGCCAACAATAACTGAGGAGGACAAAGTTATCTTGAATAATGTTGAGAAAGTTGCTGAATTCTTAACAGGGACTTCAATATCAAGTACATCAACTCAGGTACTTGAATCTTCATATGATAAGCCAGAGTTTAACTATTCATTGATCAGGTTTGTCTGTGAGTTAAAGAGTTTCAAGTTCAAGTTTGGTTTTATTTTTGCTAGTATTATGTTATCTTGTTTTGGATTCAGTATGTTTTAAGAATTGATGCATAGTGTTGGAGCATCCAGCCTGAAAGCTTTCTATCAGGTGGAGAGTCTATATACTATCGAAAGCCTTACCAACCCCGATCCATGATCCTTAACCCTCCACATGCAAACCAATAAAATGACCTCTAAACAGTGTCACTAGGCTCTGCTAGTAACTTAGGAGCTCCCAATTAAAAGCACCAAACATGTTTGAGTGGTTCATATGCCAAAGAAAGGTACACCAACCATATGCACAACTTATAGTGCGAGATTGCTAAACAGTAAACACATTTCTAAACGGAAAGTTTGTTATATCTAGGCATTATTTTCTTCTATCAGTTTGTTAATGTGAAGTTCTTTTTGCAAGCAACATTCACAAAAATGTTTAGGAGGCATAACATCTTGGTGATCTTGAAATTGCAAAAATGGTGTCAACAAAATCTTTCGTGAAATTCTGATATCAGGCAATAGAATAATATGTTAAACTCAATGCCAGAGAAGTTTCCTGTTGAATTTGGTTTGTGATTGTGCTGCTTTCCAATGAACGTGTACCTTATGTTTGTTTCTCCCTTTTTTGAGCATCGACAGGGTGTAAATGTTACTCGGATTGTACAAGAGCTTCTTCCAGTTTTGCCAGGCATCTCAGCCACAATACTTCCTGAGGTGGTTAGTCGGCTCTCTTCTCGTATAGCAGCACGCATAATTCGAGATGCACTTTTGTAGCTGTAAAAAATATACAGTAGCCTTATGCTTGAAGCCTCCGAAATGTGCATAAATTGTATACGGAAATCACATTTAATGCGCCATAAACAATTTTTTGTACCTTCAGGATAAAATTCAATATTATTGAAAATCTTCGGAAGCCTAATGGATACTGAGCTTCTTCATCAGGACATCTGGCTGACTTCATTGTAAATAAAAAGTCCATGCCAGTGATTCAAGAGCTCCCTTTTCTCTCCCCCGTCTTTTAATGAAACACGACTCAATAGCTTGATATTGCTTTCTGGGCCTTCGTTGCACGGAATGGAATCCTTTCTCTATTCGCATTTTGCTATCCCCAAATAAAGTCAAAGGCTCCAAACCATAAAGCATAGACCATGCATGATGAATACCATCTAGAGAGTTTACCTTTTTTGACCAGAAGGCCACGTGGATAGCAATAATATATCTACGGTGAGAAGTGAAAGGATAGCATGACGTTACGTAGTCTTGTTTCTACAAGATGAAGTATTTAAAAAAGAAAGGGAAAAAAATAATTCATGCGTTGTACTATGTGTGATTCCAAACAAGCTTTCCCGCCAGAATTCTGTTGCTCAAGGAGCGATGTTAAGAGTTAACGAAGACAATAGAATATACAGAACACCTGCCATTTATCTTTAGCCATCTGTCACCGTTTACAGCTTCAACACCCCTAAATGTCAACTTTCCCCCCAACAGATAACCGCTCTATAGAAGACCACATTTTGGCGCTCCTCTCTCACAGGCACCTCAATATCTCATTCGCTGTTATTTCTCATCCTCCCACTCTGAATCCTTCTATTCATTCATCAATGGATGAACAAGATAACACTCAAAATGATGGAGGAATTCAGGATCTTGTTAACAAACTGGATATGTGCATTGCAAACTTTGACGGAAAGAGTCAAGTTTTTGAAAATGCAATTGGGGAAAAAATCCAAGCACTCCCAATCGCTGTTATTTCTCATCCTCTCACTCCGAATCCATTCATTCATTCATCAATGGATGAACAAGATAACACTCAAAATGATGGAGGAATTCAGGATCTTGTTAACAAACTGGATATGTGCATTGCAAACTTTGACGGAAAGAGGCAAGTTTTTGAAAATGCAATTGGGGAAAAAATCCAAGCACTGGAAAAAGATCAAGGTGAAGCCAGGGAACTAAGGTTGAGTCTTCATCAAGAATCTGGTGATACAAGGAGCAAGAAGATTGATGATGTGAATCAATGGCTGAATCAGAAGGCGCTGATCAGTGGTGACCCAGATTAGTAGGTGTCAAAATGTTATCTTTCTTCAGAACATATTGCTCTTAACTAATGATTGTTTAATCTTTTGCTGTGTTTACAGCTATGATTTCTCTGTGCTTATTGTCGATGATGATCGTGCTGCTCGAGACAGCATCCGGAGAGCATTGATGTCATTTGGGGCCAAAAAGCAGCTTATAATAGATGTTCAAGAGGCCAAGAATGGAAGAGAAGCTGTTTATCTTCATCTCGCCGGAGCTTCTTTTGATATTATTCTTATGGACAGTCATATGCCCATCATGACTGGACGTGAGGTATACGTTTTTCTTTTATCTTCAACTTGTTGGGGAGGACTATTGAGATTTCATAGGATGATTTTGTTTTTGGAAAGCCCATTGATTGCATGCTAAAATTGGAATAACAGATATTCTTATTATTTTCTTCTCTTGATAATTCAGAATATAATTAAAGGTTGCAAATTTGTATCAAGTTTCACACAAGAACCACTAACTTGATATGGTGAAAAGGAAACAACTGTTGGTGCTTGTCTGATCTTGATCATGATGAAACAGATCATTGTCACTCATCAATGAACCTGGTTTGCTCAAAATTGTACATACCTTCTTGCTTGATAATTTTCCAACACCTCTTAAAAATGATCATATTATCATGTTGACATTTAGCACTCCTCGTATGATAGGCAATAAAGAAGTTGCGTCAGATGGGCGTTAAGAGCCGGATCATCGGTGTCAGTTATCAGTTTGAGCAACCAGCTTTCAGGGGCTCAAGCATAAACAAGTGGATTAAAAAGCCATTGAATTTTGGAAAGGTCGCTGCTATCTTTTGTTAACCCAACAAACGGAGAGTTTCTAGGTCGCATCGGTTTGTGTAAGCTTTTTTCCAAGTTAGACGCAAGGATGAACTCTATGAATAAAGTTTCTGACTAGCAAGATGAATAGGGAAGTGTGTATTGCTTAATTGTAATGGTTTTCATTGATCCGGTTCTGATCATTCACTTGGTCAGTATTAGTTTTCTCTGATCTGATTGAAACTCAGATTTAGTTAGCGCGGAGATGACTCCAATGTAAAATTTGAGTTTAGTTCCTGCAGCATTTCATATTCCTTATAAGCATTTATTGAAAATGTTATTTTTGATTTTAAACTGACCACAGGAGATTGTGATTGATGTATCATTTCAATCCCATCTAACCATTTGTTGAAGTTGACAACAAGAATCATGATATTATCATCCTTTTTCAAGAATCAAGTCTCACCTGGGTGGACCAATGAAACTAACTTTCCCGCCAAAATCCTGGCCATAGGCTCTGTACTGACAGCAGCTGCCATTTACCATTGGTCGCCTGTCACCGTTTTCCGACCTCAACACCGTCCATTAGTAAACCTAATCAATTATAGTTGATTCTTATTTTTCTGGATAACTCATAATGTAATTAGAATTTGTTTTACAAAATCATCTCCAGCCTGCAGCTGAATAGAGCTGATCCTTCATGATTACGAGGCCATTTTGGTTTAATCTCGGGGCATAAACATGTAAATATTGCTTCCTGTATATTTAATACATAGGCCAGTTATGCTAAGAAGATAAATAAATAGTTGCACGAACTGATCTCTGCGCTTCAATCCGAAGAGAGAAGTGTTGCTTGCAATTGGAAAGGAGTCCAGAAGTGGTAGATATTGTTAGCACTACTTCCGTGATTTTGTTCAGCTTCTTGATTAGGCATTCACCTTCATGTGAGCTCAAACACTTCTCTTCTTTCTTATTGGATAAGTCATATTTACCAATTAATTTATTTATTGGGTAATAAACCCTAAACAAATTTGAAGTTTAGGTGTCAGATAAATAGAGAAAATAAAGGTTTCTTATTAGAATATAATAGCTGTTCTTCTTGCATTCTCTCCTAGCTAGCAGAAACAACAAGCCTCGCACTTTTCTCTCTGATTCTCTGTATCAAAACCAAGAAACCATTAATTCATCGATGCTGCCAAAACCACCAAGAACATCATGAAAAGTCAGGATAAGACTCAAATTGATCTTGAAATCAAGACTAGACTCGTGCAACTGAACGACTTGGTCACAAATTTAGAAAAAAAGATCACTTCTGCCAAGTCCTTCAAGGCAGAAATTGAAGCTTTAATGAATGAAGCAAGGAAATCTCATCATTCTAGTGCTGCAAGAATAAATCATATCGATAAGGCAAGGCAATTGCTGACACAAAAGGTTGATGAATTCAAGACAGAAGAAGATCCTGAAGATAGAGGACTCACAAAGATAGATGCAACGGGGGCTCCTTTCAATCTTACACGAAAGGGTATGTCAATGGTTCAGAAAGATCACAAGAAAATTCAGATTCTAGCTACAGGATTGGATCACTACATTGCAGGGATTGATCGGAGGGTGAACGTATTAGGGAATCCATCCTGCCTGACGGAAGAAATCAGAGCACTGAGTGTAGATCGAGTAAAAGCCAAGTCCTTAAAACTTTTTCTTCAATCTAGTGATAGAAGGAAGGATCTTGAAGTAAGACGAAGGATT
Organism: Salix arbutifolia; assembly: GCA_025169955.1. Lineage (NCBI taxonomy): Eukaryota > Viridiplantae > Streptophyta > Magnoliopsida > Malpighiales > Salicaceae > Salix > Salix arbutifolia. The sequence goes on from CM045902.1 coordinate 3,279,236, forward strand.
GCTTACGTGGATCAATGGCTGAATCATAAGACGGAGACTGATAAAAGTGGAGACTCAGATTCAAAGGGGTATATGTGAAAACTTTTACTGTGAATTTTCTTGAGATATTTCTTTATCAATTGCGATGATTACCCCCCCATGTTTACAGCATCAAATACCACGTGCTTGTTGTCGATGATAACTGCGATGATCGAGAAACCCTTCGCGAACTCTTCCTGTCCATCAAGTCAGAAACTACGCCTTCAATGGATGTTCAAGTGGCAAAAAATGGAAAAGAAGCTGTTTATCTTCATCTTGCTGGGGCTTCTTTTGATATGATTGTTATGGACAATTTAATGCCCGTCATGAATGGAATCGAGGTATGCTAACGCGATTGCAGAGAGTTTTTTTCTTTCTTTTTTTCTCTTCTCGTTTTACTAGATCAGAAAGAAACTTCTTCAAATTTGCACGAGGACAGCAATGTACGTATAAGATCTTGATCACGATCTTGAAATTATCTGCATCATGATACAAAAATGTTGAAGTATCTGATATAATTTCAGTTTCTCTGGGGTATTATTCTGATACATGTACCTCATTTGTTAGGCAACGAAGCAGCTATTCGGCATGGGCGTGATCAGCTACTTTGTTGGTGTCGGTGATGACACCGTGAGCCAAGCTTTTCTTGATGCAGGCATAGACCACTACATTGAAAAACCTCTGACTCCGGAAAAGATCGCTGGTCTCTTCCCTGATCTCAGCGACTCATACTTCTCAGACTAATCCCCGTCTGCTTTTGCTTTTCTTGGAAGGTTCTTAGTTGCAGAGATGAACTCCTCGGATAAAATTCTTGACTAGCTAGTTATGGTATGAGATAAAATTCTAAACTACCAAGGCCTTCTTCTTGTAATTGCTGCATACCGGCTTCTGGCATTAAGTTTTTCTCAGGTGCTTTGGCTGATTGAAAGTTTGAAACCCTCGACTCTTTGGTACATCAAGTAAACCAGCCCACGACACTAATCTTGGATCATAGCTGATTCTAAGTAAGGTCTTATAACTGTAAAAGTCAACTTCCCATTACATAAATGTCTTTTTTTATGGAGGATTATGAAATGATGCTTTCAAATTAGGACAAATGAGAAATTACAAATTATACAATACACCAAAAGAACTCGAAGTCATTACTGTTCACTGTGACTAAAATCACTATGGATTACAATAGTATTGCTCAGTTTTCGGGTCGGTCGAGTGACCGGTTTACTGTTTTTTTTTTTTTGCGCAGTAAAATAACGATTTTATCCCTCGAAAAAGACAAAAAAAAGTTGCTGGCCGGAGGGGTTCCATGGTAATTGCACAATTTCAGTCCGATTTGGTCTGGTCCGGGTCATTGCTTTTTTTATATATATTTCTTTGCACAATAAATTAACTATTTTGTCCTTCGAAAAAGATAAAAATCAGTTTTGGGCGGGATGGGTGCCATAGGAATTTCACATTTTTTTAAAATGGCTAAATACAGATATAGCTTCTAATAGAACAAAATTGATGACTTGGATACAGGGGTAGCGTGGTAATTGACCATATTTTTTATTATTTATATCAGGTTACTGTGGGCGCGTGTGTCACACGCGGACCACGGTAATCCGCCTCACGCCCTCTTTGGGCGGCGGGTGCGGAGTCTTACGGTGGAGGAAAATGTGCATTTGGTGTCTCTGTGGATGCGCCGTTGTGTGATTTTTCTCATGGTGTGGCGCGTGCAAGCCAAAGGTAGTCGGAAACGAGACAGTGAGCGGTTGAAAGAACAAGGTCAAACTAAAAAAAATATGTAACTATAAATTTAAATTGAAAGATAAAATTAAAAACCAAAAATAAATAAATAAGAGAGTCAAGAAAAAAACAAAAAATAAGGAATAAAGTGGAATAAAAAAAATATGATAATTTAGGATTAAAAGATGAAATAAAAAATCAAAATTTCACAAAATAGCGAAAAATAGAATTTGAAAATAAAACCAACAATGATTAAATTCAAAAAAAAAAAAAATTTGAAAGGTTGGTCTTAAAATTCAGAGAGCCATACATAAAAATTAAGGATGAGAAAAAAAATAGTACGAAAAAAAAGAAGATTCTTGACACAGCCAAATATCTATGTCACGTGCCTCAGGAGTGGGAGCTGCCAGTTGGGCGCCAGGTGGCCGAGTCGTCCCATCAGACAGGGAGTCAGGCGGCTCACGTCCAGTCGAAGTCGAAAAGATGGGCAACGGGCAGGAGGCAACGTGGACAGATTCTAGACAGCTTCTAGAAGACCAGTTGGGTAGTTTAGTTTATTTAAGGGAGTCAATCGGTCTAGTTAGCCGGGTCAGTTCATCCGAGTCAGGGGATAAGTCTTCAGATAATTAGAGTCCAATTAATAAGTAATTGTTTTAATTACGGTTCTCTTAGGCAGTGTCTTGGTAGGGAGATTGAGTCAATAAACCAGATTAGCTGGTTATTAGGATTACGTGGGGGGAAAACCTTGTAATTCGTTAAGTCGTTGGGTCGTCTATATTAAGCTGGATTCAGTTTGATTAGGCATCGAACAAATTTCCTTAATTAAATTCATTGGAGGTTTTGGATTCCTCGAAAATCCATATTTATTGTTCTTGAAATTACTGGAAACGTGACAATCTATTGACTACATGCGCTGTCATGGGTCAAAGAGGCAGCGAAGATGAATCGAACGCCGTCATTTGGTTGTCGTGGGATGGCTATCTAAAGACAACGACCAACATTCATGCGTTGACACGTGCATATCACGTGTCAGATGTTTTTTTCAGAGAGCTACCAGATCAGTACATTGCAGAGGTTGATCGGAAGGTGAAGGTTAATGAGAATCCGCCCTCCATGAGGGAAGAAATCAAAGCACTGGATGTAGTTCGAGTAAAAGCCGATCCTTTGAAACTTTTTCTTCAATCTGGTGATAGAAGGAAGGATCTTGAAGTAAGACGAAGGATTGCTTACGTGAATCAATGGCTGAATCACAAGACGGGGAGTGTTAATAGTGGCGACTGAGAGTCAGAGGAGTTTGTGTTGGCTAAGTTATTAGCTTGTCAGTCTTCAGAGAAAAAACAAGTCTGCAATTTTCCCAGAAAAGCATGAACAGGTAAGATAAAAACACTGCAGAAAAAAAATATTTCTCTCATTCATCTCCAGATTTTAATGTAACTATAGATTAAATAGTTGTCGCACTAACTTAACTAGTTACAGCATATTAACCATTTGTGTGAAAACGTTTACTCTGAATCCATCTTATCAATTGCTATGATTTTTATTTTTATTATGCTTACAGCAACAAATATTCCGTGCTTGTTGTCGATGATAGCTGTGATGATCGAGAAACCCTTCGCGAACTCTTCATCTGGATCGAGCCAGAAACTAAGGTTCCAATCGTTGTTCAGGTGGCAAAAAATGGAAGAGAAGCTGTTCATCTTCATCACGCTGCGGCTTATTTTGATATGATTGTATGGATGATTTAATGCCCATCATGAATGGAATTGAGGTACGCCAGTGGGATTTCAGAGAGTTTCTTCCTTGTTTTAATACATAAGAAAGAAACTCATTCAAGATTACAGTTTGCACGAAGAACTGCATTAGAAACATCTACTTGATAGAGTGAGATGGCAGCGATGTATGCATCTCATCTTGATCACGATGAAATAGATTGGGGTTGACTAAACTTGAAAGTAGCTTGTTCATGGTTCCGAGGCCATTTTAGTTCTATTTTTGAAGAGCAAATTGTACCCACAAAAACGTTGAAGTATCTGCTTGCTTGATGGATATATATATACACATATATATATATATATATATAGTGCTCCTCGAGTGAACTAAATATTGCCAGTCATATTTAACCATCTCTCGCCCTCCTTTAAACTCAATTCTCACCAACATGTGACCTTGTTAACTGCTTCTCTCCTAGGCCTTGCTGACAGGAAAAGAAAGTTGTTTAAAAGAACTAACTTTGGCGCTTCTCTCTCTCTCTCTTCAACAACTCATTCACTTTTCTTGCCATCCTCTCAGTCTCTCTCTCTTAAAATCAAGAAACCATTGATTCATCAATGGCTGTCGAACCAATAACATCACCAACGGAGCCTGTGATGACTGGTCAAGTTTCAGATGAGGAAGATAGCACTCAAATCGAACAAACCATTGATGAATCAATGGCTGTCGAACCAATAACACCACCAACGGAGCCTATGATGACAAGTCAACTTTCAGATGAGGAAGATAGCACTCAAATCGAACGAACCATTGATGAATCAATGGATGTCGAACCAATAACACCACCAACGGAGCCTATGATCACAAGTCAACTTTCAGATGAGGAAGATAGCACTCAATTCGAACGAAACAGTGATGAACCAATGGTGGTCGAACCAATAACACCACAGACGGAGCCTATGATGGCAAGTCAACTTTCAGATGAAGAAGATAGCACTAGAATTGAACAAGAAATTCAGTCTTTATTTGCTCTACTAGATAATCAAATCACAAATTTGGAAGGAAAGTTGACTGATGCCAAGTCATCCAAGGAAAACATTGAAGCACTTCTTGGAAAAGCAATTCCATTGCTGATTGAGGAAGTCAAGATCAAAGAAGAAGATAGTGAGGATAAATGGTTCAGGAAGAGGGATGTTATGGTGGCTCCGTCCAATCTTACAGGAAACAATACTGATTTCCAGCAAATTCAGATTCTAGATAGAAAACTGGATCACTACATGTCAAAGGTGGATCAAGAGTTGCATTTATTAGAGAAGATATCCTCCAGGGAAGAAATCAATAGAGATCGAGAAGAAGCCACGACCTTGAAACTTACTCTTGAAATTTGTGATCCAAGGAACGATCTTGAAGTGGGATCGTTGGTTGCTTATACGAACCAATGGTTGAATGATCAGAAGACACGGAGTATTGAAAGTGGAGACAAAAAAGGGTATGCGTGAAACCTTTTTCTGAGAATTATTGTCCTGGGATATTACTTAATGAATTATTTTCTTAAAATGTATATTAAAGATCAATTGCTATCGTTCTTTTTCATGTTTACAGCAACAGTTTCTCGGTACTTGTTGTCCATGACAGTCGTGATCTTCGAGAAACCCGCCAGAGGCTCCTGGTGTTGCTCGGGTATCAAAAGAAGCTTCAAATGGATGTTTCAGTGGCCAAAAATGGAAAAGAAGCTGTTTATCTTCATCTTGCTGGGGCTTCCTTTGATATGATTATCATGGATGACCGGATGCCCTTCATGGATGGAATTGAGGTTGGTGTATTTCCATCGAGCTTAATTAAGAAAGTCTTTGAATATTTGATCACTATATATATAGACCATTACTGCCAGACTCAGATCGTGATAAAGAATCTCTCTGTTTATTTATTTTTCCTTTGTTGATAGGTCAGCATATAATTAGGGTAATAAATTTGTACAAATTCTGCAAATGACCACCGGCTTGATAGAGTGAAAAGGCAGCACCTTTAGGTAATCTTTATATAGTAATACTGACATTTATGCTCATCTGTTAGGCAACAAAGCTGTTACGCAGGATGAGTGTTGACAGCCATATTGTTGGTGTCACTCGTGAGTTTAAGCGACTAGCTTTCATGGACTCAGGCGCCGACAGCTGCATTATAAAGCCACTGACTCTTGGAAAGCTCACTGCTGTCTTCCCATGATGAACTTTCCGAGTCTAATTGGTTTAATCCGAGTTGATTTTTTCTTGTATTGCTCTTAGATGTAGAGATCATGAACTCCATGAATAAAGTTTCGGAGTAGCTAGCCATGCTATGAGGATAAAATGAATATTGTTAGCATGTCAAATTGGCTGGCAATTGTTTATTAGCTTATTTGTAGAAGGAAGGGACAGAAGTGGAGGAAATTCTAGTGTTAGATTCCTGATCTGATGTTTGATCAGTCAGCTTGTTAGTGATTTCATGCTTAGATTTAGATTTAGATCAGTCAGCTTGTTAGGGACAAAGGCATTATAGCTCAATTCCCACTTTGGCTGCTGAATTCTGGCTTCTGCAATTGAATTCTGCTGAGGTGCTTTGGTTCATTGAAACCCTCACTCTCTGGTATATTTCTATATCATTTGAGTTCTTAAGCTCCCATTTTTACTCTCTGCTCTGACAATTTAAACAAGACTTGTGCCATTTATTTGCCAGATTACTCGCTCACAGTTGGTCGTGATACATATCTTCATGATTCTGGCTTTGAAAGTAAAGCTGAAAACTTTGTGGCCTGTAAGGTAGCCAAATGCTCCGTGCAGGAATCTGAATAAGAACGGATTTTGAATTTTCACCATTGTACAGTGTCAGGTTCGCCAGAAATTCCCATGGCAAGTACAGCCTGATGTTGAATCTGAATTGATTTCTCCTTTCCCTGCCAAGTTAGCAGTGATTCCCGTAACAATCACATTGAATATATTGAGAAAAATCAGCGAAACATTAGTTCAAAATGGACCAGACCAGGATTGTGTAATGAGCAATGAGAGCTATCAGCTTTTATTGATTAAGTTTGACATAAAGAACAACAAAAAAAAGTCAATCCAAGTATTCATATCATCAGGATCAAATCTTTGGACAAAAAATGACCTGTGCTAGTTTTGGCCAATATTAACAGAGAACGCATTCTCCTGGAAAATCATCTGTTGCAACTTTTGGTACGTAACATCTTGGTTTAAGGGGATATATACAAGCACATCTATTTGAACAAGGATTCAGAGCAACAATCCAAGACATTATGATGACATACTAGTTGATTAGGATTCAGGATATCAACAAGATTGGCCACGTTTGTGCAGCAGCACCCAGGGCATACCAGCTTACGTTCTCAACTCAAGCTAAATAAATAGTCTACCAAAACATACATGATAATCAACATCAAATCCTTGAGATAAAAAAACTCTTATTGAACTAGTTTAGTTAGAAGTGCGACAATCAGCAGCCCAAGCATTTACAAGACATGCAAGCTTTCAGCAATACTATCAGAGTCCCATCATTTACAAGGCAGGTTCAGTATCTACCATCCGGGTTCAAGTGGACACAAACAAATATCCACTTGAAAAAGGGTAGAACACTTATCCTAGTTCTTTTGGGATGTCGGAGAGTTAGTATAGTAGTGCATGTAGTGTGGAGAAAATTACAATTTATTGCGTCATACAAAACCTGGAAATTTAAAGTTGAGTCTAATTCGTAATGTTGCTAGACTGGCTCAGTAAAAAAGTGGTAATCTTTGCTCTCCTGAGGCATACGAAATGATACTCCTCTTGAGCGGCGAAATAAAGTGTGCCCCATGAAATGCAGCAGCACGTAGTATATTTAGAGGGCCGAAATCAATGGAGTATGCCTTCTGAAAGCCATCTAGAATAGCCATCATAGTCATGTTTGCAAGTTTTCTCTCTGCTTCATATTTTTTCAACAACGATACCTGCATAAAGCAAATCAATTTTACATCAGCAAACATTACCCGTTAAGATATACCATCATGAAAGACAACCTATGTTGTCTATATATATATATATATATATAGCTGATTTGTTAGGAAAGTGATGTTGTACATCCACCAGAATCATGTTTAACAGTAGGATATTAGAAAGCTCAATTCTGTAAAATGTATGAACGCCTGGCATTTTTTGCAACTTGCAAAGCAGATTTCTTGGGTCGAATCACTTCTATCTAATATACTTTTTCTTCAAGAAATGAGCAGCTCAATCATTTTTTTTTATTAATTCTGCAGCTTAGATAAGGAAGGCACTGAATAGTTTTCGTGGAAAAGTACAAATCTGCCATGACAGATTTTCTTTCCCTGAGTGTCACGGACCAATCCACCCTAGTATTTTAACAGAAATTTTTAGATAAAGCACAAAGTCTGTTAGAAATAATACCCGCAAAGAAATCATTTACGTTTATATCCAAGTTGATTACTAGTGACAATTTTTCTTATCGTGTAGAATGATCAATAAATGCAACAACATGGCCATCATCAGGATATGCATCATCACTAGCTAGAAACTCAGTAATAAAACTAATCCAATGTAATCCGTAAAAAACCCATCAAGAACTAACTTCCAAGGCAAGGGTGAAAATGCAAAATATAGAATTTAATTATGGCTAAATACCCTGGAAAAAAACACGCCACAAGGAAAAGTGGTCCAACTTTTATTACATTAGTAGTTTGACATGATATTTTCAACAGTGTAGATTATTGAAGAATATAAGCAAGTGTGTGGTTATAAATAACTACTCCAAGTACAATTAAGAAACTCAGAAGATGACATACCTCCCCAATGTCCATGCCCACAGCAATTCCTTCAACAATGATTCTTGAAAGAGCAAATGCATCTCCAAAACCCAAATTAACTCCCTGGCCAGCTAAAGGATGAACTGTGTGTGCCGCATCACCAATCAGAACAACACGCTTTGATGCATATTCATTTGCATGCATTAAAGACAATGGAAATGCCATCCTCTCAGATGCCAACTTGACCACTTTTGGTGGAATTTCAAAAGACTCATTAGCTGATATTGTCACATTTCCTCTGAGCCATGAAAATATGCCTGCACTACCTGGTAGACTTGACTTAGGATGAGGACCATATCCATAATCCAGAGCATGATTTACCGCTTTCACAAAATCATCCTCTTTCATTGATTTAAAATCAGATGACTCCTCTGGGTTCATAGTCCAAACAATATTGCTGAATTTGTCTCCAATTGGCAGAAGTGCAATTGGACCTGCTGGTAGAAACCGTTGCCAAGCGCAATAATTTTCTACTGAATGTTCTACAGTGCATATTACCGCATTTTGCGAGTATTTCCACCCAGTTGTTTTAAATCCTGCAAGCTCTCGGACTTGTGACTTTCCACCATCAGATCCAACCTATGATGAATGCAAAATAACTCAATACTGATTAGTTTGCTATTCACAAAAAACATTTTCTAGTGGCTCTTGTCTAAAATTGCAAATCTTTCATTCTAACATATTCTAAAGGTATAACATAACTTCATCAGTGCAAGTTAAATTACCACCAACTTTGCATAAAGGCTGTTTCCATCACTAAGTTCCAGCTTCGCTAAACGTCCCCTGGCATATGATGCTTCTGTTGGGGCTGTACTGTCCACCACTATGGATGATGAGCTTGGATGTAGAGACATTGAAGTTAATCTAGAATGGTATATTGTCTTTTGGAACTCTGTGTCCTGTATGTTCAACTTTTTAGTATCAGAAATCACAAAAGAGAGCATTTCTTCAGTCATGGAAAGCTATTGGTTCTGTTATTGATATATGAACAAGAAAACTTATATCACTTAATGTCCATCCGGAGATTACATACAGCATAACAGAATCAAGAAGACATGCACATGCACAAGAACAAGATGCATTACCTAAATTATTATCTCACACGTTTATCAGATAATTCACCCTGGAAATGTCAAGGGAACTGATATGAAGAAAGAAAATTTTCTCTTAAGGAATGGCTGTGTTCAGTCAGAGGACAAGGACCTCAAAGGTTATTCCACATCACAAGTGCAACACATAAAGAAAATGAAGTGCTAGATAAAGCATGAGAGTTTTCGCAAAAGTGAGATGAAAACAGGCATATCCAGTGTTTGAGTAAGACCTGCACCTATAGGAACATAGTACATGTTTATATTTTAATTATTGATGGAAAGAGTATAATAACATTCAGAAATTAAAAGGAGGTAACAAAAAATAGGTGATATTGCTCAGAAAATAAAATATACAATAGGCCCATATAGATTCTGATTAGAATCTACATAATGGTAATAGAATCTATGCAATATATAATGTATTCCATCAACAAATTTAAAGTTCCCATTAGGTATGGCATATAGCATCAACAGATTAGATTTCCTGTTATGTATGAAGATAAGCAGTTTGGTGTAAAGAATACCTCAATTCTTGATAACAGAGAGCTATGGAGCACCTTATTCTCCACCACACACCTGCATCATGATGAGTCCAAAATCAGCATCGTCTGCGATATCTAACAGCAGGATCACAATATATTTTTCACCTCTACAAGTGGCTTACCCTAAAACTTCTTTGTCTACATCTCTTGCATCGTATTTTGTATATCCTAAGCTAGTGTAATCCCAAACCTGCAGAAAATCAAGTGGCAGGCAACTGATGGCATCATATGTTATTTAACAGTACAGTATATATTTCATTGCACAGGACAAAATCAAGCAATTAAAAGATAAAACTTTCTATCCAGCTGCAAATAAGAATAAAAAACATGATAAGAAGAGATAGAAGCATAGCAGTAACAATAAATCACTCTAATGTGAACCAAATTCTGTTATTAAAACTTCTCAAGCCTTGTAAAAAAGTTTCTATTTAGCTGCAGATGCCAAACAGAAGCTACGTATGTGCCAGAACACATCAAATTCATAAGTCAAATTAAAATGCATCGGCAATGTTAGTAACTCAAGATTTGAAACAGACTATGTCAACTATGTGAAACTTAGAAATGCATAAAACAAAAGTAAATAAAACAGTCATCACCTGCATCTTATCAAAATAAGCATGTCGATGTTGTTGAACATATTGCCAGGCACCAGTTTCTGCAAAACCATCAATGAAAATCCAAAGATTATGTCTAGTGTCTGTTGCCAAACAGTATGCTAAACATCAGCAGTCTCTTGTTGTGGTACTTTCAAGCAGCCAATTACAATGCCAAGTCTTCTAGGAAACAAATTATTGTCTTGGTAAAATCAGGTGTTTTTAATTTCATAATACAAGTTTATTCTAAAGAAGTAACACTATTTATGCATGGAAAAATAAGTCCTGAGGTTTCTGCAACTTCACAGTGTGGGTTGTTAACCAAAAAACACAGGAGATACACAATCGTAATACCATTGAGAAAACAAAAAAGGTATGTCACAAGAGGACTTGCCCACATTTATTACGATACCTTTGAAAAAAGATATAGTTGCAGGTGTGACTGTACTGACCCTTGGATCAGGTGGGTCTTCTCTCTTTATGCATGGTTTATTGGCCAAAGCAGGACTGCTATCAATGATGGCAACACGCAAATGCTTCGTCAATGGCGTGGTTGCTGCAAGCAACACAGTTAATAACTTGATGAATACAAAACATAATGCATCAATGAGAATTGACTCATTTATACTACAAGAGCATACAGTATCAAAAGCCATTGACAAGAAAGCTCCTGTCTTTTCCATTTGATCTTGTTTGTTTAAACCCAACCCAACCCAACTTCCAATTGCCAAGCATAGAAGAATAAATGGAGCAGTGACAGCATGATAGTATACTAGTGCAGATGGGAGGAAAAAGCCTACCCAAGGAACAAGCTAGGGCCATGCCAACCATGCCTCCCCCAACAATAGCAATGTCATATGGTTGAACATTGCCAGTAAGACTCAGGTTGCTATCACTCTCCTGCCACACCAAAACCAAAACAGTCAAATCCAATATTGTACCACAAAGATTTAAACTTTACAAGAACCCATTAGCCATTATAGAGAGAGAGAGAAAATATTTTTTGGAAAAAATAAGATTGGAAGAGCAAAAATTATAGTATAAAAGAGACCCATCAATGCATAACACATGAAAAACACACCTAATACAATTAATAATAAAGGAAACCATTACCAGATTAAAATGGGAAGAAGCAGCAGCAGCTGATGATTTTGCAGCTTCATCACTGCAAAATTGCTTCCTTGAAAGTTTGAATATTTGATGATAAGCAGGAACAACTTTCCTCGCAATCACCCTGTCATTTGTTGAATGTTTTAAAATAAGGGAAAAGAGATTTTACTTAATAATAATAAGAATGAGTTAAAAATTAATTAAATTAAATAAATAAGAATTTCATAAGAGTTACTGGACATGGGTACCTGTTCATTCTTGCGACTGCAGAAATTCAGCGATCGTGAATTTAGAGGGAGGGAGGGAGGGAGGGGGTCAGGGGTGGCAAGAAAACAAAGAGTGATATGGGCTGGACGGAGCTGGTCTTAGCTAGAAGGCCAGGTTGGGCTTCGTTTAACTTAACAAAAGAAATTAAAAGACTAGATATGGGCTAAATTACTCATAACACCATGCTTGGGCAGCTACTGTAAATAACTGTGGAAAGAATGGCAGTTGTTTTATGTATTCAAGTAATGCGTTTTTTGAGCGAATGCTATATCCGCCGCCTCCTTTTTTTCCTTTTTCTTTTTTATTTAGAAAATACCGCATTTCCTTATAGGTAGTAAGCAAGGTGTGGTTTAGAACTCACCGGTACTGTTATTATAATTATTTTTAAAAATGATATTTTTTATTTAAAAAAAACATTTTTAACATTAGTTTATAAAAATAATTTAAAAAATAAAAAATAGATCTTAATAACAATGCTTGAAGAAAAGCTTTTAGGTATTTGTTTTTTAGAAATATGTTTTTAGATTTTTTTTATGATTTTGATTTGTAAGAAAATAAAATAAAAACTAAAAAATTATATATTTAATATATTTTTCAGTAAAAAATATTCTTAAAAAACATTATACACTGTAATATTAAAAACCATTTTGGTGGGTTGATCTAAGATTTGATCAACTTACTCCCTAACTCATGTTAGGTGTAAAAATCGATAATTTGGAGTTGATCTAATCGATTTGACGAGTTAATCTATATTTTAATTGATTTGGTTAAAAATTGAATTGTTTTATATATATATTATAAACAATATTGTTTTTTTATAAAAAAAATATTAATATATAACCTAAGTGTCATACCAAGTTATTTTGTAGGTCAAATTTATCATTAAACACCTTGTTAATTTAGCTAACCAAATAAATGACATGTATATACTAAAAATATACTATTTTTCATGGTTTGACTCGAAATCCAATTCTAATCATCAATGATTTAACTCTGCAGCTCTATGGCCAATCCACACGTTTTATTTGCGTGTTTATTTTGGTGTTCTCCAGCTAATCCATAGGTATAGGCTCACGAGGCTCATCGGGACTAAGTTTACTGTTCCTGATTTATTTATTTTAAATCATCTATATCAAGATTATAAGACTTATGAAAACAAATACTTTTCTCAGTTTTTATAATGATTTGATTTTAATAAAATTCCAACCAGCAAGATGGAAAAAATACATGGCATTTGCTAACCGAGCTGATCCACGGTTTTATTGGCTCTATTTATCATTGTATTTTAAAAATATTTTTTAAAATTTAAATTTTTAATTTTTTTAATTTTATTTTCATATATTAATATTAAAAATAATTTTTAAAAAATAAAAAATATATATTTTAATACATTTCAATATAAAAAATACTTTCAAAAACATTATCAACATATTTTCAAACAGCTCATCTTTAAAAGTTTTGGGTTAATGAAAATCTTTAATCTTTTTATTTATTTATTTGTGTGCGGGTGGGTTGGGTGTGGCTCGAGAGTTTCTGTCCTTGTGGTGAAGGGTCTCTTTAAGTTCGATTGTGATCTAAACCAATTAAAAGAAAAATAAATAAATTGGTCAGTTTTTGCCTTGACATAAATTATATAACGACAAAAGATAAATTTTGTCAGTTTTTAAGCAAAGGGTCCATTCGCTAGTGAAAGCTCGTAGGCCTCCAAATACTGTATAGTCTATATCTTGAGTACTTCCGAAGAGAAAAAAAGATTTTTTTTATTAGGTTTGTGTAGGTCTTAAAATAATTTATTTTAAATAAAAAAATAATTTAAAAAAACAATCATTATTATAATACAAAACACTACTTTCATTACTTACAACCCAGCTTATTTGAAACTATATTTGATATTATTTTTAAAAGTAATTTTTGTTTTAAAAAAAATAAAATAATATTTTATTTTTTAAAAATTATTTTTAATATCAGCACATCAAAATAATCTAAAAATACCTGAAAATTTTAATTTAAAATAAAAATAAATAAATAATTCTTTTTTTTTCAAAAACACTTTAAAACATAGTGTTAAACACCCCCTCAATGGATAAGAGATTTTGGCTCAAGTTATTGAACCCGGTTTAGCCATGATGTATGATATGTTATGAGGCTTGAGTTAAGATCGAGAAGGGTTGGATCGAGCTCCGGCCAGAACAATTGCAAGAAAAAGGTTTAAGTGGTGAAACTGCTACTGCATTACAAATCACAACTTCTGCCTGCTGATGGATGTGAATGCGCTGAATTTTTCGCCTGATACAAACAAGGAGATGTGCCCTACTAGCCCGAGACGACAAAACCAATATTGGACCATAATTGTATCAAGTGAACATCATAGCTATTAGCTAGCTAATCCAAGATTCCGTGCTCCCTTCCGAATGATAATAGCATTTGGCATGGAAGAACTCGCTCGTCACTGTTTCTGTAATCCAGCTAGCTATGCAACAGGGTAAAAAGAAGGGAGGGGAAAGTGTTTGAAATGATGTTTACAAGGCACAGATACTAACCCTCTCAAGCGTCCGCGAAATAAATTATTTCATCTAAAATCTTAAGCTATTACGTGAATCTCTAGAATATAAAAGTGAAAGTCTTTTGAATTTAAAACTTGCATAGACCCACATTATTTTATGTTTAGTTTTTCATCAAATAGAATGATTGTAGTAAGATTCGAATTCATGACCGCTAGGTCAACAAAACTCTGATATCATATTAAAGAATTGTCTCACCTAAAAACTTATAATCTAATAAGATTATATCATTCTCATACCGAGTCAGAATATTGCAAACAAAAAGAAGATCTTGCGACTCTCTTTATAATCATCGTCTCCACTGATCACCTGTCGCATGCCCCATGGCCTCGCGAAATGTAGTAGAAAGATTACACGTCCATTTCCAACTGTAAACAAGCAATGAATAATATGTATCCCCACAGACACACACACAGTCAAAAGTAAAAGAAAAAACATGAACCGCATCTTTCTTGTTTCACCCGAACTCACCACAGCACAATGATGAGTGCTGAGAAGAAAAGCCAAAGGATAATAAACAAGTCTGAGTGGTGGGTGAGGTAATCGCCATGATTGTACCTGTGCTTCTATATCCAATCATCTTCTCCCAATTGCCTTGCATACCCCAACACACACAGCCCCACTTTCAAAAAACAAAATATGTAGCCATTTCCCCACTTTCTTAGATCCAAAGCAATAAACCATAATCATTTAGCGATAACCAAACCCTAATAGCATTAATATATACAGGCTGATTCCAGACCATTACTGGTGGCGACAGACGCAGCTACAAGGTTTGTTGGATGTGCATGGTATATCAATATATAGATAGAGAGAAAATATACAGAGAGATATATCAGGTTTGACCCTATTGACTGTACTCCTGGCGGCCTCAGGGCAGAATAGGTGCACTTCTTTAGTGTGCTCTTGCTATGCACCTTCAAGAAACTTCAACGACAAAGGTGAAGAAAGCAACAACACTACGAAGGGATCCTTGGCAGAAAAGAAAGAAAATGGGGTCATGGAAGAAGCCAGAAATGATGAATCAGCACAAGATCATCAAAAGAGCAATGGTGGGAGTAATAGTAGGAGCTGTACCGCTAGTGGGTCTAATAATGGACCTCACTTAGAAACTTCTCCTCTCAAGAGCACTCTCAAGAAAACTAGCAGTGCTGTAGCTGGGGGAAATCAAGCAAGGAAAGATCGTCAAAAGAGAAAAGTAAGCTGGCCTGATATTGCTCATGGAGCAGATATTGCTCATGTTCTTGAATTCGAATCAAGGTAATTAAAATTAACCACCATCTCCCTACCATACTTAATTCGCATGATTGGGTTTTGATTGTGTTAGATGATGAAAGCCCTGGCCACAGAAAGTGTTTTTGATAAGCAAATTATTGCCATTAGAATCTTCAACAGTTATAAGGGTGTTTTCTCTCTCACTTAAAAGAGTTTTTGGGGCATGCTTGCGTGAACAATTTCTAGAAAATGAAGTGCATAATGGCTTGTATTTTCCATTTTCAATCTATCCACATATGCCATGTATTTTAAGGTTCACTCTCACTGTATTTTCCTTCTCTTTCAAAATGTCACAGCACCTCTGATGATGGAGAACTTGAAGGAGTAAGGAACTCTTGTGTTTGTACAATTCAGTGAACAAGCAATCCAGAGGTACCGCAAACACTTCCATTGCTCTTTACTGATTTAAGGAATATATTTCTTCAGGATCATAATATATAAATTGGCAAAACACACACACACACACACAGATATGTCTTGTTCCTTGTAAGAAAAAATAAAAAAAAAATCATTAGTTATAATTTTGATCATTGACACAAGAACCAATTAGGTGCATGTCCTTGTTGAGTGCAATTTAATTTGAACGTGGAAGATGCCTCGAAATATAATCACATACAATGCCTACCGTGAGTTAATAATGCATCTTCCCAGGATATGCAAAATGACCTTTGAAGACTGAGTTTGTTTGTTTACATATTGCATGTTTTTTTTTATAAAAAAATTGTGTTTATTTATTTATTGTTTTAATATGTTGATATTAAAATTAAATTTTAAAAAATATATTATTTTATATATTTTTAAATAAAAAATACATTGAAAAATAATTATTAGCATTAATATCAAACACTACCTTTAAAAGTTTTAATGGCCGAAGGCACAATGTGACATTTTATAACGATAATATATTTCATAACCACAGTTAGAATTCTTAAAGACCTCGTGAATTTCTTGAGCTTGCATCATATATACGATGCGGGTGTGAGTTGAGGCTAAGAGGACGGGTTTCTAGCCTTTTATGATTTTTAGGTGTTTGATATTGTGTTTTAAAAATATTTTTAAAAAACTTAAATTTTATTATTTTTATTTTGTATTTTAAATTAAAAATATTTGGTGTTTTTGGATTATTTCTATGCGCTGATGTTAAAAATAATTTTTAAAAATAAAAAAATATTATTTCAATGCATTTCTAAATGAAAAATATTTTAAAAAAAACAATATCAACAATACTTTCAAAAAATTCTGAGATGTTTGGACAACGTGGTTAGAAAAGAGCTGGGGGGTTTGGTTTGAAAACAAGTGCCATCCAGCATCTCTTCTTCTGTTAGCAATAATAAATGGTGAACAAGGCATATAATGGGAAGCCGCCCCCAAGTCCAGATCTGTTAGATTAGTTTAAAAAAAATCACAGGAGAAACAAAACACAGTCAGCATGTGGATAGATCTTAAGTTCTAAGCCAACTTGCTTCCTTAATTACCCCAAATACTAGATTAGTGGGGAAAGGGTCTGCATAAATGGCCCGGACTAGCACGGAATTGCAATTCAGCCACCCTCTCGGGATAGCCTGATGATGTTAGCTCAAGTTATGGCTTCAATGTACGGTCAAAACATGAATTTAACTCCTTTAGCCATCATCATATGCAAATAGTTTTTCAATTGGGACATGCAATGTGCAAGCTTCGATTGACATTTCTGTTAGAAATGGGTGCCTGCTGAAATTCTCTATATATGTTGATAGAAGCAGATTGCAGGTATAAATGATTAGCCCATGAGGGTCTTTCTTTCAAACAAAATGCTGGGAGTCCCTAATGATCTATATAACAACTTTATCTCTGTAAGAATTCCAGGGAGAAATAAAATCTTAAGGCATCTGTACTGTACGTATAAAAGATATATGGTGCATGTATGTGTCTCTAAAGGTGTAAAGGTGTGATGGCAAAGGGTTTGTGATCTGCACGGTAAGTTTTTAGTTCGAGTCAATGCATGCACTCTTTGTAAGAGCCTAAAACAGTTAGGATTTTACTCGCTGATCTAGATCCACAAAATACATTTTCCGGGATTAAAAAAAAAAGGATATATGGTGCATGTATGTGTCTTAAGACAACGAGGGACTGGTGAAAACACAGAAGTATGTTTAGCTGAAGAAATATGGATGAAGATATAAAAGAAATTTCTCTCTGATAACTCAATAAATACCAGATAAAATAATCTGTCTCTTATTCTTACAGTTGTCATTCTTTTTTCCAAAAGTTTCCCACACAGTTTTTCTAACATTTATAACTTTCTCTTCTTACAGATGGATCTCCTGATGATGCAGTTCTTCAAGAGCATTTCACAGTATTCACATTCTTGTACTGTTTCTTAGTATAGAATTAACTCGAGTCTTCTATACCATTGAAGGTAGAAAACATGTGTAGAAAAACAGAACTGTTGAAAGAAATAAACCAGCCATCCAGGATTCTTTTGCAGCGGTTCTGTCCAATCGTTTACGTAACGCTTGCCCAAGTTGCACGGCCATTGGACCTTGGAAATAGATTTCTAACAAAACCAAGACCAACCAGTCCTCTCGTTGTTATTTTCCCTCTGGAAAAGTTGCCCTTTCATTCAGTCATTAAACTCAATCCAGGGTTTGCCCGATGAGTTAGGGTGGATTCATCTGAAATCATTAAGAAAATATAATTCTAAACATTATTTTGAAAAATTAAATCGGTTTTGACAAAAAAAAAAAAAAAAACTAAATTAGCTCGGGAATAATTTTTTTTATACCCGGCCCAGCTAACCAAAAGTCTATAATAATTAGTTTTAAATTTATCTTATATATAAACACCTCAAACTTCTTATTCATTACTGGTATGAAATTCCCCACTCGCATGTTTAACTCAACTCCAAATGATTTCTTAATCGGTTTGTGGTGAAAATTTAAAGGTTCAGAAGACACCACTGAACTAGGCTTATGGTGTACGGTGGGAGCTTCGGTCGGTAGGTAGCAGGGTTGGAGCAGGGGGCAGCATCGAAGACCAGAGTTGACTAGAAAGAAAAAATGTTACGGAAACCTCTCTGTAGTCTGTACTTGTAAGATGAAATGAAAGATGCAAGTACAAATGAAACTTGCTGAATTTGTCAGTAAGAGTTAAACAAATCAATCACATACAAAGGTGGTGAAACAAATCGATCTAAATGGAGTTAACGTGTTACATGCAACAAAAGCCAAGCAATTGTTGTAAGAAAGAATCACAATTTTCTTCCTTCCCAACCCCCACAATGATGTACCAAATTTTCTCCCAACATGGGGATCCCCTTTTTTTTTTTACTCACAGTATCACAATATCATGGTCTTATAACACACTATTCCCTATTTGGCATCTGCTGATCAGCAGCTCATTTTGCAAGCTAGAACCTCTTTTACATATCGGTTACAATCTCACACAAGCCTTTAATGACCATGATTTCTTGCTTTCTTTGATTTGTTCTTTTCCTGCATCTTCTTCTTCTTTGCTTCAGCTGTAACCCAAGTGTAATCTGGAGGAATAACAAATGGGTCCTGAATGTTTTCTATCCTATTGCTAGAGCCACCAGCAGATGAGCCAGGGCGTTGATAAGGAGCTTTTATCCACTGAAACCAGGATGAAGTTGAGGACTGCATAACCATCGGACTTTCTCGTAATGCAGCAGTAGGACTTGAAGGGGGTGTTGCAAACTCATCCAATGCCTGTAGTTCTTCAAACTTCGTAAATGTGACCAGTACCCTGATTGTGGGAACTACCGGGATAGCAACCTGGATGTAACCAAGAAGCTTTTAGAAAACATATTCAGATATTAACAAAACAATCAGACCAAAGTGTGGTATAAACAAAGCTACAGGATAAGAATCATAAGCATTGTAAATTTTGAAGTGAATTTCCCCATATCCAATGAAAGCATGTGAGTAAATTTGGAAGGAAAGAATGACACTGAGTTAGTCCAAAACTTTACATAGGTGCAAGGGACTGCCAACAAAATATCCACCAACTCATATTTGTTAAAACTTGGCCAAGAAGCCAAACCAGGTCATTTGGATTTATAGCATCCATATTAATATATATGCATAACAATCAGATATTTATGCAGTTTTTAGATATTTTATCTAGCGTGGCTGGACACCTGACGGTAAGTGGTAGGTGCTCTCTTTCCACAGGGCCAGGTTAAAATCCTATTCTGTCATACTTTGGTCTAGTGGCATTTCTAAAAATTGAGCCAAGCAGGCAACTTCTCAAATTCAAATGAAATTCAGCAGAATTGAATTATTTTTTCTGTCAAGTTCACTCATAGATGATCCTATCACATACCTCGACTTGCCAAGTGTCTTTAACTTGGTTACTAGTTTGACCAACTAGACAGGGCTGGATGGATATAATAACTATGCTTCTACCTTGCATCCAAAAACAAGAAGCATGTGGCTAGACCAGTGAAAGGAGAGACGAAGCAAGACATGAATATTTGCAAAACCCAAACAACATAATGATACTGATAACACAGTCTGCAGAAATGCTACCTTTGACTCGCTAAAAAAATCCCAGGAATAAGCACAGAAAATTCTTGGGATTTATCATTTAAGGTAAAATCATCACCTTCTTTCCTTCTTCAGGCAGTATAAACTGGTATAATAACAAGCATTGTGCATTTCAAAACAATAACTTACCTCATATCACCAGAGCAATTCCTTCACCAACTTCAGCGAAAAGCCAAGTCAATATTTAGTGAAGATTCGAAGGCCGTGCAATTCCATGTTATTGTGGTTATTCACGACATAGAGGATATTATTTATTAAGTGCATCATGCCAACTAGCCTCTCACAAAGGAGCTAGTCAATTTATCAGCAGATCAGTCAAAGGCTAATGAAGAGAATCTCGCGTGTTAGGTCAGGGTTTAGAAACATCAATCCTACATGGTCGTTTCACCATGGAAAACACAACACGTCAGAGTTCTATATTGACTGCATATAATGTGTTACACCACACGTCACCCCAGGTAATCTTACACCTAAACCAAGACACCATAGCTGGCTGTAACTAGAGTGGAATGAGCTACGCTATTCCTTGGATTTGGTACTCCAACTGGAAAACTTAAAAAAAATTACTGAAGCTTGTTTTATAATATTCTCACTGGTATCAAATAAAGAAAACTATTATCGATTTCTCCACCAATTCTTCTTTTTTTCAACATTTACACTATACGCTGGCCCTACAGACATATGGGTATTAAAAAGATGCCAACGGGTAGCAGGGTAAAAGGTGTTGCTGGGTGCAGTTGTAAAACTTTTTCCTTGAAGGGCTAGTGAAGGACCCGCAAAGGATTTTAGATAGTTTAATATTAATTATGTTTCCTTTACAAGAATATCTAAATCTTTTGTGGGTCCTTCATCAATAACCACCACACATTTGAAGACTAGTCGGACTGTGATTGAGATTGTGGTAGAGTTAGGAAAAGGAATGCTTGAAGCCAAAATACAAATTTTGGGTGCTTAGATGTTTTCATGAAGCCAGGGTGTTGGGATGTCAAAGACAATGAAAACCGCGATTTTGAGAAAGAAACAATTTGCTACTTTTTAAACCATGGTTTAGATGAAAATCAAAGTTTTGGAAATGCAATGCCAAAAATGTGCTCAGAAGTTGTCCTCCATTACAAGGCAAACATTGCATAAGTTTAATTCTGCTCTAATATTGAAAATCTAACCACACATAACTGCGCCCACATGGTAACCCGATAAAATGCTTATCTATAATTATGGAAAACATCATGATTTTATGACCTTCACTCAACATAACTCCCTGGGGCTGGAGATGCAATATCCTCAATTAGGTGAGGTTGCTTCAAAAACCTAAGCCCAGACCTTAGCAAGTCAAAAGCCCCATGCACCATTTATAAGAGAGCACTGAAAAGCTTCTATCTAATATGATTTATGTCATCAAATAGATTCATGAAGTGCACTCAATTTTTAGAAAATTGACAGGAAAAGCCCTATTCGTACTGTATAGATCATGGGGTTTTTTAGTATAGATCTAGCAAGGCCATCGTACAACCAACCATTACAGAAAACAAAGAGAAAAAATGATTGTGAGGGCAGGGCAGGGGTGTGTGATGACAAAATTAAACAGCAAGCTATTAAGCGCCTTGTACTAAAAGAGTTTTATATTGTCAGATTCAACTGGATATAAGAGAAAACACCATACCTTAACTGGAAAGGTTCCCAAGGGAAGTTTAGTTGTGAGCAGCTCTCTTAAGCGACGAATTGCCTTAACCTTGTTTGCAAGAATATCAAGCAGTGGAAGAAGTTCTTCAGTTTGTAGAGGGAAGTTTGGAGAAAGCCAAAGAGTAGGTCTTAACCCTTTCTTATACTCATTCTCACGGCCTCCTTCTTTGCGACGATTATTGCTCTCAGAACTCATAGAAGTAGATGCCTTGCTATCTCTCCCTTTCCGATTCTCATCCCTTGAAACAATCTCCACAGAATGTCTTCCTGGTTTAGGCTGACTTTCGGATGGAGAGTCCCCTAGTAAATCACTCACCTTCTCATCCACACAAAGAGAACTTCTTGGTGGAACAATTTTCTTCGGCCCTTCAACTTTAGAATCCCGTTTCCTCCAACCACCAAACCACCCTTTCTTTTCCTGCTTAGTCTCTCCATTTCTACAACCATTTGCATCTTCAACAGGAACCTCCCTGTGCTCATAACAACTATGACGATGTGCAATAATCCCATCGCCATTCTCAGAGCTCATCTCTGACGTATCCAACTTAAGAGCAACTTCAAGTTGCCTTCTTTCTTCTTCTGTCAAAATGTCATTGAGCTCCTCACTTTCTGTTTCATTATCATTGCAGGAAGAGAAGAACTCGTCATCCGACATAGCCCCTGGGACCTTTCTAGATTTGATGCTAACAACCACATTGTGCATGTCATAGACCTTTGCCTTCCATGAAACCACCATTTCTGTTTTCTCCAGCCGCCTCCATGTCAGCTGTGGCAAAAGAACTGCTTCGGTCACATCTATCCCTGGCCTGAATATATTAGTCTGAGACATTGCAGCCACTTCTTGTCGAACCTCTTCATCAGTTGCCAGAGAACCAGCACCATCTAAAGCATTCATCACCTCTTTATCCTTGTGTGTAATAATGCAAAGCGACCCAGAGGGGACTTTCCCATCCTCCGATCCATCACCAAGGAAAAGAATACTCTGATCTGAACGCTGAATCCTAAAACCATCGAAACCAGCCAAAGTCATATCAGCCCTCAAATTTGCACCTCTCTTCCAGATTTTGTAAGTATCTGAAGGAGCAATCCTCGAGATAAAAGGTATCACAGAACTCTCAAAATGGAATGTTATTTCCATGTAGAAATCCCTCATCCTTCGCATTGTTCCCACCAAACGAGGCAACCTCCTACACCACTTTGCCCATGCCAATGGCTGGTAATGCCTGACAATAATCATTGCAACCCCTTCTTCTCTATTGCAGATAGCTTCTTGGAGAGCGCTCCATCCCTGCTCATTCTGCAAACTCCAATCTGCACCGGCAACCATAAGCATCTCAGTTGCAGTCTCATCACCCAGTTTGACAGCCAAGTGAAGAGGGGTGTCACGGTACGGTACATCACGCCTATCAATTGCAGTAGCAATAGCCTCTGCCTTTTCTTCCTCAGCCAATGAAATCGCCTCGTTCCGAATCTCAGCAGGATTGCAAAGACGGGGAAGGCCAGCTACTATCTTCCTGAGAGTGGCATAATCTTTGGTTGCAATGGCCTTATGCACAGGACTATGGGCATATTTAGAAATGTCAATGCCCGCCATCCCTCAGGAGTATATAAAGATCAACGCAAGTTAAAAATATAAACAAACTCAAAATCTCAATTCACTCATCCAACTATAGAACTCGATAGAGATGACTGATAAGCAATGCCCCGAATTAGAACCTAGAAAGAAAGAAAAAACACAATCAACCATTTGCAGGTATAAACAACTGACTTTCTGACATGTGAAATTAGGTCCAGTTCATAATTATTCACCAAAAACAGTATAAGCTACATCATGCAAACTTTCCCTGAACAGAATAGACCTAGTTCAAGTTACACTCAGACGGAACAAGAAAACAGCCGAAAAATAATCAAACTTGCAGCAATTATCAGGAAGCAAAACAACAGCACAAAAAAAAAATTCCAAGAAGCCAAGAAATCTCACCTCCTACTAAGCTTCTTCCTCTCTTTGCTCTTCTCCTCCTAAAAGAAACCAAGATTCTCCAAAAGAAACTTAAGTCACCAAAACCCCACCTCTCTCTCTCTCTCTCTCTCTCTCTCTCTCTCTCTCTCTCTCTCGATCCTTGCGATCCAATCCAGATCAGACAAACCTAAAAATATGCATGTGAGGGGTGTCTGAAGAAGAAGAAAAGAGTTCTAAAAAGAACCCGAGATAGATTGATACTTTATGGTATTAGAAAGGAACATAAGTGGGGAATCTGATAGAAGAAATAGAAAAAAGATGCGAAATTTTTAAGAAAGGAATACAAGAAAGTGGCTGGCAAAAACCCATTATCCAACCAAACCTCCCACAACAAAATAAAATATCTCACAAAGTATAGACTCTAGAGCTTCTTATATATTGCACACCAAAGAGTTGAAGAATCAAAGTCTAATGACTGCTACAAGGGTTTTTTTTTGTACAAGTTTGAAACTAAGAACAAGACAAGAGGGTCAATAAATAAATTGTGTATCGATGTTTATTTTGTAGATTGATAAGAACAAAAGAAGAGGGTAGAAGTAGAACAAGATAGAGAGTGTATTTTCCTTTTTTCTTTTTTTTTACATTTAAGTTTCTGTACTATTGTAAATAAAGATTTGATTTTTATTTATTTTCAAGACACACTAGTACACTACTAACTCACCACTACTGGAGTTTTATGGTAGTTTTCATAAAATTGTTTTTTATTTAAAAATATATTATGATATTTTGTGTTTTTTAAAAAAATATTTTTAATACCTGTATATTAAAATGATTTAAAAATAATTTAAAAAATAATTTAAATTAAAAATTAAAAATAATATTTTTTCAAAATTAGTTTTAAAAAACAGTGTTAAACAGCAGTAAAAAAGAAGAGAAGCACGAAGACAGAAATGTGAGGTTTGTCAGTGGAAGGCAGAGTCTAAAATGGAAAGGGCAGCATGTGAGGCAGGAAATATGGAACTCGCTTCCGTATTTCTTTATTTTGTTTTTATTGAGTGTTTATTTAATGATTAATGACTTTTTTATATAAAAATAAATAACTTCATATGCAATAATGAAGAGATTTTAATGGGATTGATTGATTTGAGTTGTTGGCTGTGATTCGTGGAGTCCAAAATTGATTTGATTTGAGTATTACGATAATGTTGATTTTTTTTTGGTTTTAAATTAATATTTTCATATTTTTAAATTGTTTTAATATTCTCATATTAAAAATAAATTTCAAAAAATAAAAATATATATTATTTTAATATATTTTTAAATAAAAAAGAATTTAAAAAAAAAAACAATCACCCTAACAAAAAAAAATACTGAAATTAGTAATATGTTAACAAACAGTGGGGTCATGGCTAGGCCTAGGAATAATTTAAAATAAAAATAATTAAAAAATGATTTAAAAACACTTAAAAAGTAATTTAAAATAAAAATAAAAAATCAATTTTAAAAAAATAATACTTTTAAAATACAACATCAAACTTTACAAAGAATGTGAGATGAAATTTGTTTCTATGAATCGTGTGAGTAAAACATCACGTGAATGGTACCTGGGGTGGCTAATGAATCACAGATATCGTTGATCTGCAGCAGATTTTTGTATTTGATGGGACCATAGAAAAATATAGCGGAGAAAATGTCAAATAAATGGTCTTATCACATGGTGGACTAGTATTAATATATGATCATAAATATCAATTCTCCATAGTATACGCGAGGCTCGAAGAACTTGCAGGTGATGTTAACATTTTTATTATTATTGATAGAAATTATAAATATGTTCATATGGATCGATAAAATATAAATGGAAAAGTTCAGATGTTCATTTAAAAAATAAATTAAAAATTATATCAAAAACTTTTTTTAAAATCACAAGAACTCCATGTAAAGTCAATTGAGATAAAATAACAAGCTCAATCTCATATAAATTCAATTGAGATAAAATAACAAGCTCAATCTCATATATATTCAATGTAAAATAATCAAACTAGAGAGAGAGAGAGAGAGAAGAGTTGAGTGCAAAAACCAAGAAGATGAAGAGAGAAGATAAAAACAAAGGGTAGTCATACCGGAGGGCCTTCATCTTCACACGTCGCCGGGCAAGAAAAAGATGTGTCTAGAGTTTAGCAATTGCCTTGTGTTTTATATATATATATTATATATTATTTTTTATTTTAAATTATTTTTATGTACTAATATCAAAATTAATTTTTTTAAAAAAAAAACATCATAAAAAAAGGATTGTCATACCGAAGACCTTCATCTTCCCATGTCGCCGAGTAAGATGGGAATGTATTTCCTGTAAAAAGGATTGTCAACCGAAGACCTTCATAAAGTTTAGCGACTGCCCTGTACAGGTGGTGTTTTAAAAGTATTTAAAAAAAATAAAAATAAAATATTTTTTATTTTAAATTATTTTTTAGTTTTTTTAAAAAAAATCATGTACTAATATCAAAAATAATTTTTAAAAATTAAAAAAATATTATTTTGAACAAAAATCTTAATCACACTTTTAAACATATATATAGTCTTATGATCTTTCTAAGTTATTGTGTAATGATTATTTTTCTCTTATTCTTTCAATCAAGTCCGTGATATGGCACATTTTTTTTTTAATATTTGCTTGATTTCAAATTTACTTAAAGTTTCAAATATTTTAAATCCATAACATTAAATTTTATTATGCTTAATTGAGCATTAATCGAGCACTAAATTTTTTTCTCAACATAAAACTTAAGTGGGTGGGTGGATTAAAGAAGTTTGCTTCATTTATTTTCTATTCGTTTTTAGTAAAAACTTGGAGTCCAATACTAAAGAGAATTTATTCTCTGTGGAGGATTGGTATAAATAAATAAATAAATAAATAGGATGTATCTTGAATTTTATTCTCAAAAAGAAGTTAGATTTAATTGATGCTTAAATTGGCCTAAAAATATCTTCGAAAGTGAGAAAAATAATTAATATTATTAACATAAAAGGTTTTAATTATCAATTTTTTCTTAAAAAAAACCCATAGAATATCCCAAAACAACGCGGTGTACACTTTTTTTTCCATTTCAAATGGATGATTTGTCAATTAGTTACCCTTCTAGCTCCAACCAGATTGGATGATCTGTCAAAAAGCCGAGGGCTTTAATTTCCTCGTACCAAGACTGAGCATCGTTGACCAGTAAATTATAGAACTATCAAAATTAGATGAATCGAACTAACATCTCCAGAAGCAGTGTGGCTTCTTGTCAAAGTAGAAGACAGAAGTATTTGAAATCGAACTGAATTTCTCAAGAACATTGTACAAGGCAATTAAACTAATGTAGTTGGTGATGGATTTGTAATAAATGCATGCATCCATTACGTTCCTTGTCTAGACATGAAAAATAGACGTGAAATATTGGAACGTAAGTATTTGCATATTCGCATTATGTTATAGCAGCCCATATACGATCATTTGACCTAACTTGGGTTCTCCCAAGAAGGTTTGTGTTTCGGATTTCGCAGCAGCCTCCTCGCGTTTTCTCCTGTGCTTATGAGAGAGAAGTTGTTACTCTAAGTAATTTTTATTTAGAAAAGTATAGAATAGTATTTATTTATTTATTTATTTAAAATTATTTTTAATATAACTACGTTAAAATAATCTAAAAATAATTTTTTTAATTTAAAAAAAACATTTAAAAAAAAACTTTTAAAATGAAATAAAAAGCAGACACTCATTGAGTCTTGCAATTGACAGCCTAGTTGCTTTCTAGAGAGACATCTAACCAGGAAGTTGCTTGTGTACGTTTAGGAAAATGCATGTATGGTAACTAAGGGTGTGATGTGGTGTCAAAAAACTTAAGATCTGTATAGTAGGTTTTAAATTCGAATTAGGGTGTGTATTTCTTATAAAACCTTGGATAATCAGAATTTTACTTACTCAATTAGATCTATAAAGCACGCCTTTCAGAAAATAGAATTTGATAGAATTCAAAGAAAAAAAAAAAATGCATGGATCTTTGTTTTCGTGTTTAACCCACGCGTTTTGTGGCTTAATTAGAAATAAAGGTGCACATCACCTCCAATCCAAAAACCTAAATTACTGAGTCATTTTTTCAATTAAAAATATTTGAGTTTGATGTCCAAAGCTCGATAGCTCATTTGCTGCTCCACCATGGGAAGTTCGGCTCTAATACCGATTTATAAGGGAATTGTTTGTGTTCAGGGAAATACATGGGTCACTGCATCCACGTTGGATCTACATGCATGACAACTTGTAAATAAGATGGATAACACCTCCAACTCAAAAGCCTCTAAACTATTACAGAGAGTGTTTGGGAGAGTTGTTGTTGTAGCTTTTTAAAGTGCTTTTCGTGTCGAAATATATCAAAATAATGTTTTTTTATTTTTAAAAAATCATTTTTGACATCAGCACATCAAAATGATTTATAAATACCAAATCATATTCATTTAAAATGAAAAAAAGCTACAAACCAGCGTTTAAAATGCTATCCAATCAGGTTCTATAACACATTGAAAAAAGTGAGATAATTATCCCATATACATGCACACAACACAACTCAACTAAATTACTATTTCTCATCATACAAAATATACCATTGAATTATAAAAATTAATAAAAGGAAAAACAAATCCCAGTTGCACAGGCCTTTCAACCTGAGCATGCACGCTACGACTGACTTTGTTTTTAAATTTTTAAAGGGTGAACGCTATCCTTAAGTTTTTTTAAAAAAATATATACAAGCAATATGTCATCTGTTATGCTAGTTGTTGCATCCTATGCTTCTTCCTAGATCCAACTAATTTTTAATTAAAAATACTTATAAAATATTTTATACATCTTGATAAACTCATATATGTCCTCAAGTAATCAAAAATCTTAAATCAAATTAAAATAAAAAATTTCTCGCAGATCTTCGCTTGTATTTGATAACACACGATGTTTTTTTAATTAAAATATTTATTTATTTATTTATATTATAAGATCAAAAAACCACTTAGGAAAACCATGAAATCAAACACCTTCATCATCGTTTATCCATGAAAAAAAGAATCTCTCATACCGATCCCCATCGATTCATGTTTTGTCAGGTATCCATCAACACAAGTAATTTTACCATATGCTTAATCGCAGAGTCTGTTGTGTTGTACTGCAAGGAATACTAATTTTATTTTATTTTTTCAAAACCATTTATTAAATTGATGGAACCGGCCACTTGTTTCATGTAGTATAATCTCCACAAAATTGTTAGGCAAGATAGCACTATACTACTCGTATGGCGTCTTCTGGAGAAAAAGAGAGAGAGGAGACTACTGTATTATTGTGGAAATATATAAAGCATGAACCTTCTCAATCAAATAAAATGGTATACGTTACCTGAAAATAAATCAATTATAAAGAGGTTGAATTTATTTCTTTGTAGTCTCACGTGTCCCGGTGATAAGAGCTTAAAACTAAAGGGTTTACTTCTCCTGTAGTTTCAGGTTCGAGTTCTATGATTATTAATATGATGTGATTATTGAAAGTTTGCATGCTCGTTAATTTCAGGGTCCATGAGATTAGTCGAGATACAAGCAAGTGTATTGGATATCTATATTAATAATAATAATAATAAAAGCCCATAAGTGCCACTCGATTGCCATATTATGATTATGCCAATACCCTTCCATTTTATTTACACATCCATTCTCTGACCTTGGGGAATGAGTTAATTTATCAGCATGATTTTGTCCCTCCTGAAAGTGATTTCTAATTATTCCCTTCACCCTATCCTTTTCTCGAGCTTTTGGAGGAAGATTGTACTGCACTAAATATAAAGCACCACGCCACCGGCCCCCACAAAAAGTTATTAAAGAAATGTTGCTTGTCGGTGCAACTTGTAATGACAAGTATGAATATGTATATTACTTGTATCTAACAATCTCATCTTGTAGTTTGATTTTTCTGTGACGAATATCTATATTCGTGTGGTTATGAATAGCATGGTCGTGTTTGGTTAGTATTTTAAGATAAACATAAAATAAAATAAAATTATTTTTGGTTGAAAAGATAAGTAGAATGCATTTGTTTTTATAATAATTTTAAAATGAGTTTTTTTTACATGGTTCAAATAAGAAATACATTGACGTGTTTTTTTTATGTCCTTATTGTATTAATTTACTTTCATTTTATTTTGAGATAGTAATTATTGATTATACATGGTGAAAATAATTTGGCACGTTTATTATTTTTGTGGATTATCATTTGTTGGAGTTGAAGCCTGTGTTAATGTTTCAAAAATATATATTTTTTTTAAAAAAAATATTTTAAATTAAAATTTTTAAATATTTTTAAATCATTTTCATGATATCAAAAATAATTTTTTTATATATAGAAAATATCATTTTAATATATTTTTAAATATAAAATATTTTAAAAAATAATTTCAATCACATTATCTAACAATAAAAGAAAAAACTGCGGCAAGAAAATAGTTTTTTCCCTTAATAGTGAAATCATAGAAACCGATTCCACCAACCAAACACAAGGAATCTCAGGTTAATGACACTGCAAGCATTATGTCTCTCGAAATGATAAGAATTATAGTTTCGATTTATATTACCAGTGAAATAGGGTACGATCGTACTATAAATTGTTCACAGAGCTTTTTCAAATAAAATTTATTACGAAGGCAAAGCAAGACACTACAATTTTGATCTTAACCAGACTTCTAGCCCTCTCAGGAGAGAAAGCTCAGATAAAAAAGGGTACAAATGGAAAAGATAATAAAAGCAAATTGAAGATGAAATGCACGGTGACCATGTAAATCAACAAAAGCAGCTTCTAAATCGTGGCAGGCAGACTGTGGAGCACCACAGTTTCAACGGTAAGACCAGGCCCGAAGCCGAAAAGGACACCCCATTCCAGCCCTTCTCCAGTAGATTGAAGCCCATTCTCGGCGGATTTCTTCCTCATCTCATCCAAAATAAACAGCACGCATGCGCTGGACATGTTACCGTAGTCGGACAGTACCTGCCGAGTGGCTCGCAGTTTTTCGGGTTTCAGCTCCAACTTAGCCTCCACCTGGTCCAGAATTGCCGGGCCACCAGGGTGTGCAATCCAGAAAAGGGAGTTCCAGTCCGAGATCCCCAGAGGCTTGAAAGCCTCGGTTAGACTCTTCTCTATGTTTTTCGAGATAAGCCCAGGCACATCCTTGAGAAGGTGAAATGTAAGCCCAACTTCACGGAGATGTCCATCTATTGCCCCATCACTATCAGGTAGAATAGTTTGGGCTGTAGACACCAGCTCAAACAAAGGCTTCTCGATCCCTAGCACAGGGTCGGAGCCCACTATGAGAGCAGCCGCACCATCACCGAACAATGCTTGGCCCACAAGACTATCAAGGTGGGTGTCACTAGGACCACGGAATGTCACCGCTGTAATTTCCGAGCAAACGACCAGCACACGAGCGCCTTTGTTGTTCTCGGCAAGGTCTTTAGCTAGACGGAGAACCGTTCCACCGGCAAAACAACCTTGCTGATACATCATGAAACGTTTTACATATGGGCGGAGACCCAAGAGCTTGGTCAGCTGATAGTCAGCTCCGGGCATGTCGACACCGCTAGTTGTGCAGAAGATCAAGTGAGTTATTTTAGACTTGGGCTGACCCCATTCTTTGATGGCCTTGGTAGCTGCTTCCTTGCCCAACTTTGGGACCTCCACCACCACCATGTCTTGCCTGGCATCCAATGAAGGTGCCATGTATTCGCAAACTTTAGGATTTTCTTTCAAGATCTCCTCAGTCAAGTGCATGTACCTCTTCTTGATCATGGATTTCTCGCCTGAAATACATGTCAAAACAAAATTTCATAAATACCTAGCAAGACAATCAGGGCATCACTAGTTTAACAACTCCATGTCAATTATTCTACAACACATATATCTGTGGACAGATTTTATTTTCATGAGTATTCCTCAAAAAAAGGCACACGATTTAGCCATCTTAATCCCACGATGCTCTTGATCCTACATATCATTTCCAAAACCCATGGAGGAATCTTTGGCGAGTAACTAAATTTTCAGAATTGAACTAGGGGACATAATCTAGCAGCTGGAAGAACAAGCAAGGTGATGAAATTATCTTCAAAGAAACATGATCATGATGAAGTAATATTTGTGCAATGGAAATGCCAATAGCTTAATGATCACAAGCAAAACTTACACATTCGCTTGAATTTTTCTTTGAGCTCCACCTTATGCTCGCTGTTTGTGATACGAAAATAGAAGTCAGGGTACTCGCTCTGATCAACACAATTGGGAGGGGTTGCTGTTCCGATGGCCATGATGGTGGCCGGACCCTCTGCCCGTTGAGCCTTCCGAACTTCTTCGACGGTCACCATTTTTTTTTCTTGGAGATTAAAATCACAAAGGGGATTCACGCTAAGCACCACAGCAGTAGCTTAGCTAGGTGGTGTAAATATGGCGAGGGATGCGTTTGAGAAGTTTGAAGAGAATGTGGTTTATATATAGAGTGCAAGAGAACGAGAGGTTAGCTGGGAGCTTATTCCAACTACAATAATAGCAGAGGGTTAGCTGAGATGCTCACGTGCTTTAAAAATGCCTTTCTAACCAGTCTACCAGTGACTCAAAACTGACAGCCTCAGTTTTGTTTGTCCATAGCCTTTTAAGTAATTGCCTTAGAATTAAAATATGCAATTGAAAGTAAGTTCATATTAAAAATAATTAAAATTATGTATTTCAGATTTTATATATATATATATATATGTAAGAAAGCCAGCCTGGAACTTCTCCAGTTTCATGTGATGTCGATTTTTTAGCATATAGTTATTAAAAATTGGCTCAAGTTCCAAAAATAGCTACTTATTGTGCATCAATTTTGACAAACGAGCTCTACTAAAGAAGTATTTGTTCAAGTTTCGTACTGTATAAAAGTTTGAAAATACCCAAAAAAAACAAAAACACCCCTGATTTTAAAGATAAAATTAAGACACGCCCTGATATACACTATTATAATCCACAATAATTTGCTATAATGATTCCACAACCTGATTTAGCTTATACTATAATATAAATTTTTTTGTTAAGTCATCCCAAATGAATAAATTAATTTTTCTAAAAAGAAAAATCATAATTAAAAATGTGATGCATACAGTTAATTAAATATATAAAGAATATTTTTTTCAATAAATTAAAAAATCAATATATTACACAAGAAATTAGTTTTTCGATAAATTTTAATAGATAGAGGATTTTGAAAATTCTCAATCATGGAAATTTTTTATATGTCCAGGAAGTAAAAAAATAATAATTTATTTTGAGAAAAATATAGATTTTTTTTTTTTGGGGGGGGGGGGGGTAAATAAATGATCAGCCATATTTTTTATGTTTTTGAAAGATTTAAGAAATAAAAACAATTATTTATTTGAGAAAACATGAATTACTGGACTTTTTTTAAGAAATGAGAAAAATCCAAAATGCCTAGAGAAAGATGGTCCACCATTATTTTCCTGCACGCATGCAGGAGCTACCCTTCTTGAGTTTCTTGCCATGAGCCTCGTCACCTAATTGGAATTTGTCATCTGGCGACCAGCTAGCTACCACGTCACGAGGAAAGTTCTTATATAAGCACAGACAATAGACATGGGATGGATTCCTGGGCGAATTTATGCTCTGGTCTATCCCTTCCCTTCCCTTTGTGATTAATGTTGCAAAGCCATGAATATACACCACCCGAAAGCTCAATTCAGTGAAACTCACGCGCGTTAGTATACGACCCTTTTTATTTTAATCTCTTCTCGATCAACTTATATTGGTCTTTTTTATTTATTACTGACTTTGAGAGCTTTTAAATTCTGTCCGTTTTCATGTTATTTGATCATGTTTTCTTTTCACTTTGACCGTTTCAAATTGATTTTTTAAAAGGGAATCGCACTGTTATTAGTGTGTGCATATGATTTTAATGTTTTTAAATCGAATTATTTTCATGCCATTTGTTTTTGTTGAGAATGTCAAAATGGTAATTTCATTGTTATAATCCATAATAAAAAATAAATTTGAAAAAGTAAGTGCATTAAAACTAGAAGAAAAAAAGAAAAAAAATCAATAAACTAATTCCAAATAGCATAAAGAAGTATTATTTTTGAATTTTTGTTGTACGTAATAATAAAAAATCTTTGTTCTTTTTTCAAGAGATGACAGGAAGGTTGAGAAGATAAAAATTATGATGTTGTTATCTCATTTAAGAGGAAAAAAAAGAAAAAAAGAGGAAGAGATACTAAAGGCTTGTTTGGTAGTCTTATAAAGTATTGTTGCAATTGTATTTTACTCTAATTATAGTTTTGAAAGTGATTGATTAATATATATATATATATATATACACACACACACACACTAAAAACTCTCCCTTGAAAACACTAGTTATACTTTTTTTATATAATTTGTAATCTAAATTTATTTAAAAAAAAATATAATTGTAAAATTTATCACAATGCAAAATACACACTAGAAACACAAGGGAGTACAAAAAGGGAAATGTGAGTTTGGTTTGAGAAAAGCATAAAGTCAAAATGAAAAATAGCATAGTGTAGGTGGACCAAAAAAGATGGAACCTATTAACTAAAGCTAATTGAACATTGAAAAATACTGTAGACATTGAAAAATACTGTAGACATCTACCCATTTATACTGCTCATCATAATAGTATAATGATGTCTAACTCTTTTTTTTTTTTTTTAAATCACTAGGATTGATAGGGTTTTGTAATTCCCTTTAAATTCAAGATTTTAAAAACTCAAAAAGAAGGATGATAAACCTTTTTAAACACGTCAAAATGACAATTTCACCTTGAAATAAAAAAAAAAATACAAGCAAGTGTCGAGGAGACTTTTAGTTTTTTCACTGCGATTTTCTTATTACTACTAGTTTCATGAAAGACAATTTGTTCTTTGCATAGATTACATATTATATTTATAAGAAAAATATATGGGCACGTAAGATGCATCTGTGCACTTTAAGTGGAGTGTATGACGTCTCTCGGTGACCAAAAAAACTCATTCATTGTATTATTAGAACCATCATCATGTCTTCGTGTTTTTGTTATACATTACGATGTTGGTAGGATGATTTATGTCGAGTTGTCTTTTTTTTTTTTGGTATGCTGTAAAAAAAAATGACCTAACTAAATGGGTGGCTCACGCTACATCTAGGCCTTACCAAGGATTTCTTAATGTAAAAAAAAAAGTAAAATATTCAAGCATTGTCAATATGTCTTAAGAAGTAAGAGAAATCTATGAATCGGGTAATAAACCCGATGAAGTTCAATAAATAGGCTTATTCAAACACGTGATAAAAAGAAAAAGAAAAAAAGGAAATATACCAAATAAAAAAAGGAATTCATGATGACCTGCACACTAGAAAACTGCTTGTCCATACTCTAAAAAGATATCTTGACAACATTTCATGAAATTTTTGTAATTGACTCAGTGATAAAGTAAAAATTAAACAAAATTTAATATAAAAAATACTGAAAATATATTTTTAACTAATCTAGGAATGAAAAAAGACAGATTTAAACATTTTATTTAAAAAATATTATTATTAAAACATTTTATATCTATTTATCAAAATTAATCGTTCCTGGTTGCATTTGAAGCATCGTGTCAATCTCTTTACTCTGATAAAACATGTGTTCACAATGAAGGTGCAGCTGAGCCTCAATTACCTTTTTTTTCTCGTATGGCGAAGAGACTTGTGTCAACCCTTTTAAAAATGTATTGTGTCCTTCAATTTTTTATTTTATCAATTTTGACCCTCATTCTTTTAATTACTATTTGTTTCATTTTTAATTCATTTTAGAAGTTAATTCTTTTTTTTAACTTCACCCTTTTAAGTTTTATTTCATTTAGTTTTTTTATCCAATTTGATCCTTATTTTTTTGATTGATTTTTTTCTTTAATGTATTTTAATTTTATGTAATATCCTTTTTGAATTTTGTTTTTGAATTTCATCTTTTATAATTTTATTTATTTTATTTTTTAATCTAATTGTGGTCTTGGTTTTTTTATTGCTATTTTTTTTATCCTTTTCTTTATTTTATTTTAAATAGTGTCCCTCGACCTTTTATTTTATTTCTTTATCATATTTTGACCTTCATTCTTTTTTTTTTCTTTCTCAATTTATCTTTTTATTTATTTATTATAATCTCTATTTATATTATTTCACTTGGTTTTTATACTTGAATTGATAATGATTGTTCTGGTTATTATTTATTTTTGTCAGTTTTTCTATAATTAACTTGTCATTAAGTGTTACAAGCTGCTTTAAAAAAACTTGTATAGAGTTTAATTAATCATTCTAAGTTACCGGTGGATTCCTGTAACGCATGCGCACAATGACAAGTTAATTATAGTAAAATAAATTAATTCGAGATCAGTTTATTTATGAATTTTCCATTATTATAAATATTATGTGGATTGGTGATAAAATATACCAAACATTATTTCTGAAACATATCGTTCATTGAAAGAATGGATCAGTCAATCCAATGATAAGAATTTCTTGGTCAAAAATATACTGACAAGGTAAGCATCAATATGATTCTTTAGAAAAGTTTTGATTTTTAAAATTATTATTATTATTATTATTAGTTAAATTATTTAATGCATCAATATGAAAAATAAATTTTAAAAAATATTATTTTAGTATATCTAAAAAAACACTTTAAAAAAATCATTAACAAATACCACAATTATTTTCCTTGTGTAAAATTTATCTCCGGATCACATGGTTAGATATTTCAAGTATCCATCTGGGATTTGAAGCATGATATAAACACAGCTACTTGTTACATATGAGTTATCGAGGTCATTGCTGGTGTTCTTACTTGATATTATTGGATTTGTCTCACTGCAATTTTTTTATGGTAATTATAGTGTTCTAATGGTAATTATGGTGTGCTTTCAAGATCTTTATATATATATATATATATATATATATATATATATATATATATATATATATATATATGCATAGGCTGAATGTGATATAAATATTAAATCTTTTTATTCGACACCACAAATACCATTGACATCCCTACACATGCTATAGAAAAAGAGATCATTTTAAAAAGAAACGAAGAACAAATCAAGAAAGAAAAAACGCCATGGAAGTGGAAATGCACGCTGACAAAGTAAATCAACAGTAGCAGCTTCTAGATAGTAGCCACACTGTGGAGCACCACGGTTTCAACAGTAAGACCAGGCCCAAACCCGAAAAGGACACCCCATTCCAGCCCTTCTCCAGTAGATTGAAGCCCATTCTCGGCGGATTTCTTCCTCATCTCATCCAAAATAAACAGCACGCATGCGCTGGACATGTTACCGTAGTCAGACAGTACCTGCCGAGTGGCTCGCAGTTTTTCGGGTTTAAGCTCCAACTTAGCCTCCACCTGGTCCAGAATTGCCGGGCCACCAGGGTGAGCAATCCAGAAAAGGGAGTTCCAGTCCGAGATCCCCAGAGGCTTGAAAGCCTCGGTTAGACTCTTCTCGATGTTTTTCGAGATAAGCCCAGGCACATCCTTGAGAAGGTGAAATGTAAGCCCAACTTCACGGAGATGTCCATCAATAGCCCCATCACTATCGGGTAGAATAGTTTGGGCTGCGGACACCAGCTCAAACAAAGGCTTCTCGATCCCTACCACGGGGTCGGAGCCTACAATGAGAGCAGCCGCGCCATCGCCAAACAATGCTTGGCCCACAAGACTATCAAGGTGGGTGTCATTAGGGCCACGGAACGTCACTGCTGTAATTTCCGAGCAAACGACCAGCACACGAGCGCCTTTGTTGTTCTCGGCAAGGTCTTTAGCTAGACGGAGAACCGTTCCACCGGCAAAGCAACCTTGTTGATACATCATGAAACGCTTTACATACGGGCGGAGACCCAAGAGCTTGGTCAGCTGATAGTCAGCTCCGGGCATGTCGACACCGCTAGTTGTGCAGAAGATCAAGTGAGTTATTTTGGACTTGGGCTGACCCCATTCTTTGATGGCCTTGGTAGCTGCTTCCTTGCCCAACTTTGGGACCTCCACCACCACCATGTCTTGCCTGGCATCCAATGAAGGTGCCATGTATTCGCAAACTTTAGGATTTTCTTTCAAGATCTCCTCAGTCAAGTGCATGTACCTCTTCTTGATCATGGATTTCTCGCCTGAAATATATTGCAAAATCAAAATCGAGGATATGATCAGTCGTTGCACATTTCAGTACGCAGAATTGGAACATCAACGATTTTATAGAATTTCATTCACTCTAGTTTTTTAAAAAGTGAAAACAATCCGTGTAGATAACGCCAATAATTACGAGGTCAATGAGTTTTTCTTTCATCTTGAATATATATAGAAAATACAATTTAATTCTACTTTTATAGCAATATTGAAATACTAATTTAGTTATCTTCGAGTATCTTAATTACATAACTTCATCTCAAAAAAATTCATGGAGAAATCTATGGTAATTATATAACTTTAATTTTATTAAATAAATAAATTATATAGCTATAATTTATACCAAATATAGAAAATATATATTTTTTCCCTTTAATAATAAGATAAGACACCTGTGATATTTATCATATCAATTATTCATATTCATATTTTATCAGATCAATCAAGACATATTATGGTATAAACTTTGATCATATGCTACAATTGTAAAGTTTGTTTATTTTTTAGATTTATTTTATTAAAGGTTGGAGCAATAAGCACCGATAAAAACCTATACTATATCTAGCTACATACCTTGACTGGCTTTTGATTAGAAGAAGAGAGTGTTTTGACGGGTGATGACATTTATTTCTTAAATTGCTTTTTTACTAATAAATATATTAAAATAATATATTTTTATTTTTATTTTTTTTGACATCAGCCTATTAAAACAATTAAAAACATAAAAAAATAAATTTAAAATTTTAACAAAAAAAAAAGAGTTTAACCGTCCAACCAAGCACACTCGAAATGTACCAGCTAGAAGCAAGTAAAATCTTTTGAAATTTATCAAAGGGAAATATATAAACAAACATATAATTAAGCATGGAAACTAAATACCAAGGGAATGACATTATCAAATAAATTATAGGGCTTACACATTCGCTTGAACTTTTCTTTGAGCTCCACCTTATGCTCGCTGTTTGTGATACGAAAATAGAAGTCAGGGTACTCGCTCTGATCAACACAATTCGGAGGGGTTGCTGTTCCGATGGCCATGATGGTGGCCGGGCCCTCTGCCCGTTGAGCCTTCCGAACTTCATCGACGGTCACCATACTTTTTTCTTGGCCGGAGAGAAGAAGCCAATAAGCTCAAATGGCTAGCTATGGCAATGTAGCTGGAGAGAGTTAGCAAGCAGAATATACCTCGTAAATGAGACCATGGTAGGTATAAATAAGAGGACGAGAGAGAGAAGGGGTAGGTTAGCTTGTGAGCGGGGGAGGGCCACGCACGTGTATAACCAATTTTTTTCCTTAATAACTTCAAAAAACGAGGGCCGGTTGGCACGGGGGAGTTTGGTACGTTTGACGATGAGCAAACCTCCACGCAATGAGTTTCGCTCTCACTTACCACAGATGACCCGCCATGATAAATGAATTGCAATTTATTTTAAATGACAACGAAAAACAATCTGATTTTTCATGGAAGCAGCCCTTCTCGAGGGGTGGCATAAAGATTGTGCAATACAGCATTTATTTCTGTGGGCATCTAGGATGGAATAAGTAAGGTATACGTATTTATTTAATGAATTTATTTTTTAAATATTTGATTTTAATTACAATTTATTGTACTAGATAGATAGGTGCTAGCGTCTAGCAAGTATATATGTGGTCGATAAGATTAAATTAAATTAAAAATAAGTACTTGATGAAAAAAAATATAGTCAACTTTGGTTTTGGTATACCCGTGGGTTGACTGGTAAGTGCTCTTTTATTAGGTAAATTAAAAGGTTTTAGAACAAAATTCGCAGCAACCCCTAACTTGCTAAAAGACACGGAATTCACACTGTTTGCGTGTCTACTTAACCTTCTATTGTATATTATTATAGATGGACCACGTATGATTTTTTTTTTAATTTAGTTTTTTATTTTATTTTCAGTGATTTCATACTTAACTAAATGTCAATTGATTTTGATTTTTTTTTAAATGATGAAATTGAAAGAGGACGGACCAGAATAAAAAAAAATCTCAAACATGAAAGACATGATATGAGTTTTGAAACAAATACACTTTGATCCTTAAACTCTAGAATTCGCGCAGCTTATACACTTTTGGTACCTCAATATTTTTTAAATTCAAATTTTAGTATAAAAATTTATTTTTGTTATATTTTAATTTTTCATTGAGAAAGGAGAGGGAGAGGTTGCACGAGCTCATGAAGATTTCTTTTTTTCATGTTGATTTTGGGTATTGATGTGATTTATTTAGAAAGGTTTTTATGGTATTTTAGATCAAAATGGATTGAAAATGAGTTTTTAAAAGAAAAGAAACTAGTAACCTTCTTTTTTCAGCCACCATAGTAGCTGAATTTTGAGAATTTTAGCCGACAAGTCATATGCCTAAGTAGACAACGTATTATCTATTTTATTTTATTTTTGCCAAAGAATAGGGTGGATGACTCCACCCTATTCATCTTAGAAAAAAGGCTTGTGCGTGTGGGCTTGAATATGCAAGACTGTGCGTGGGTATTTTTTTTGTGGGCTAGACACCAAACTTTACCTATCAAGCTTTATGGAGCTTAACCTTTTTTTTTTTTTTTGTAAATTATTGTTTGTTATATGTTTTTTTAAAAAATATTTTTTTCATTTATGTTTTGGTTTATACCCCTTCTTTGTAATTGTTTTCAAAATAATTTTTATTTTTTTAAAAATGCTTTATTCCTCTTTCTTAGATGTTAGAACTTGAGTCATACTAAAGTTATTGATGTATGCAAATTAAACCAAAGTTTTTATTGTAGAATAAAAGATATTACACACAATACTATTCAAAGCCTTAAAAGAGGTTCACAATTGTTTAACAGTATCATGATCATATGATAAATCTCATTTTCATGAGAATTTACAAGAGAAAACCCTAACTTTTTTCAAAAGCGACACCACTTCTATATTCATATAGGTGGAATTATACATGTTTTTATTACATTAAATACAAAATTTAAATTCCATTAAGAGCCTATATTCATTCTCTTTTACGTAATAGAAAACATTGAATACTATTAGAATAAGATCCAAAATTAATCATCTATTTTTAACATATGCTAAACAATAACATGTTATTACTCATTAAACTTAAATACTAGCTTCTTTCTAATCCAAAGTTGAGTTTCCATTACCGGTATCTTTAATAACAAGTTTCATCCCTATTCTACCAGTTGTTTTCCTTACCATATCTCTAGATGATACTTTTATGAGTGGATCCGATAAATTATTCATAAACTTCACATAAACAATAACGATTATCCTATTTGTAATCAAATCTCGAACATATTCATGTTAAATACTTATATGTCCTAACTTACCATAGTAAGCTCCAGACATAATTGTTTCACTATCATAGTATAAAAAAATAACTTACACGGGTTCTGACCCCAACTTAATATCCAACAACATATTTTTACTAATGATTCCATGGTGGAATGAGAGATGAACATTTGTTTCTTAGATGCCTAAGATATTGAACCCATTCAAGTGAATAGATCCATCATGATGTGGATCTATTATCACTCGAACTAGTCATCAAACTTGCATCACAATATTCTTTCAAAATGGCTAGAAAATCATAACAAAATAAATCCAAATTGATCTTTTCTTTTGTTTTCAGAAAATCAAAGACACTTGGAATAACCTTTTAATGATCTATATTCAGCTTATTTGTATATCTTAATAACTTACACATAACAAAATCTATATATGATCTTGTACAATGCACATGAGATTTCCAATTACACTATCCCATGAAAAAACAAATATTTTTGTTTCAACATTTAATTATCTGGATCT
The DNA here is from genome assembly GCA_025169955.1 of Salix arbutifolia. Taxonomy (NCBI): domain Eukaryota; kingdom Viridiplantae; phylum Streptophyta; class Magnoliopsida; order Malpighiales; family Salicaceae; genus Salix; species Salix arbutifolia. The sequence continues at coordinate 3,321,247 of CM045902.1, forward strand.
AGATAGATGCAACCAATGAGAGCTACTCCAATAGAGTTGATTTTTGTTTTTTATTGCCGGGGCATTAATTTCTTGCAACTAATTGTGCTATAAATAACCTTGCTTACCATCTTTTGCAGAGGAACGGACTATCCAATCCCATTGTAGTCAATTAATTTTGTTCCTATTCAGAGCATGTTTTATTCCATTTTTGCTCCACAATATAGACTAGAACATTTTATAGAAATAATCCCTACGAAGGTATAACATTACAATTAAGGATAAATTGGATATGCCTTTCTGTAATTACACGAGAGTTAAATGATATAGTTGATAATTGATTTTTTTTTTATACAGCCCTGCAAGTTTTAGCAGCGTGCATTGCCATCCTCTTTTCGTGATTAAGAAAAGAAATGATTCTTTAAATCTTTTCTAATGTGGGTCATGTGCTCATAGACAAAAGAGATTTTTAACGTGTTAAAAATTATCATAAGCACTTGCTTAGTTATATCCCGCACTCATCAAAAGTAAAAATAAATATTTTCAGACAAGCTGAAAAATACCTCGTACAAGTAAAAAACAGGCATGATTGGTTCTCCTCGAGCATTCTAAAATCTCTCGCATGTATTTGCTTCGCAGTTTACACCTAGATCGAAGAAATTACTCTTGTATAATCACTCATACATATTATCAAGCAATAATATTGGAGTTTACACAATATGCTCACCTTGCCATTCAGGTCTAATGTTCTGACCATGTTTACACATTCAGGACATCAACGTGGAGTATTCCATTGCCATGCTGTGACATGTTCGAAGCTCATGTTTTATTTAACACAACGTCTGGTGATATTAACCCCACAATTCATACTTTCTGTAAATCCATTGTATCGGGGAAATATTACAAGAGAAGGAAAAATAAAAACACAGAAATCATTGGAAATCTCACCACCCTGGAAGAAAAACTTCACAAAAACACTGGTTCTTCCATCAAGAAATAGCAGTGTAGTTGTGTGGCAGAAAAATTGATAACCCGCAACTAAGCATCTACGATATAGCGGCGTGACATGCATTTGTTTGAACTTCGGTCACGCTCTAATAGTTTCCGGAATCATGTCTTCTCTGCTATTCATCTGTAACACATCCCTTTGAAGAAGACTGTACATTCTTGATATACTGGAATGAAAGAGAATATTGAGTAAAGACCTTCAATGCAGGGGAAAAGAATATCATTGAGGATACAAGCTCCATTACCTTGTATAAAACCCCTCGGGTGGCCTTATATGGAGGCGGAGTAAAATTTTTTCTTCGCTCTTCCAATTCCATGTCTGTTAATTGAACATCTAATCTCTTCTCTCGGACATCAACGTTAATGACATCCCCATTTCTAACGAGACCAATTGGACCACCTTCCTGGAAATACCAAAGACCTCTTAAGAATATGTTCAAACATTTTATTTTTTCATTTCTAACCAAATATTATCATCATAACGAAGCCTTACGCAATTTCACATATTTTCTTATTTTGATCAGACTTGTAGAATAACCAACAGTAATAAAATACAAATGTTCCATCAATAAAGAGGGATTCAAGAGATTGCAGCTCAGGAATTAGAAAAGAAAAGGCACCTGTGCTTCAGGGCTTATGTGACCAACAACAAATCCATGTGAGCCTCCTGAAAATCTACCATCAGTCAACAATGCACAATCCTGCAAAAGAAACCATCATGTCAAAGCAAGAACACTAACATCATCAACAAGGTAAATCAATTAGCTCTGGAGATCCTGTCTAAAGTGAAGATGAGTGCAAATGTGTATCTCAAGTCTAAGGAAGTTTATTGTTGCTATGATTCACTCAAACAAGTGACTGATTGTGTTTTCACAAGATCACCAGGCACATTTCTTTTTGTGATATGTCAAGTAATTCTGAAAAATCATGAAATCCTATGATTCAAGTGAATTCTGGCTACAGAAGACCAGCAACTACAAGGAAAACTTAGGCTCATATAACTGTACCTTCCCAAGACCAGCTCCCATTATTGCACTGGTTGGTGTTAGCATTTCAGGCATGCCCGGTCCTCCCTTTGGCCCCTCTCCTCTGATAACTATTACTTTTCCCTGAGATGCAACAAAACCAAAAAATTGATATGCTGTTCCCACCAGAGCACTAGAAAACAAGCCCCAGATCATTATACCAACAAACATTAAGAATGAAACTAAGATATCATTTCAAGGATGTACAAGATGCCATAAACCCAAGGTCATATATAGTCAGAAAATTGGTAACTTATTATAGCCTGAAGGTGCAATTTGGGGGTGAAAAATCTTCTAGAAGATTGAATTCGAGAATATGAGTTAAAATCAAAGCTCTCTTCACAGTCATGTTATGTATTTATTTAAAATAACTAAGGTAACAGAACAAAACTTTGAAACTCATGATGGGACCTGTCAAAGCCTCTAGGAAAGGCCTTTACGTTTTTAATTGATAAAAATAAATTTTCTATTTGTGACTGCTTTCATTTATTTACTAAAAATCAAATGCTGAGGCAATCCGCTTCAATACATTTCCTATACAAAAAAGCAGATTATAGGCTACACATGCTCTACCAGCATCCCTCTCAAGGTATCACACTTTTTTGCAGGAAAACACAACACAATGCACAGCTGACCTGAAGGGACAAGAATGTGTAAATATGCTCACCTTAAAACTCATGGGATCCTCTGAGATAGCTGCAATCATAGATTCCTCTCCCTCAAATACAAGTGCGGGACCTGGAGAACAGTAAATATTCCACTACATTAATGTTTACAGTGGATTCAATCACGACTAAAAAGTGCAGTTGTACATTAGACATCAACAAATCAAAGTACATAACAAAAACACTTATTACCAGAGAAATATAACCCTTCTTTTCCAGTAATTTTAGCCACAGAACCCTCTGGTGCAAGATTTCCACGTAATATTTGGAGGTGACCTGTTTTCTTAATGGGGTTATCCAATGACCTTATTATGTCCTGGAAAACAGAGGAAAGTTAATAAACACTCAATTATTGTCATGAAACACACTGCTTTCTTAGCAGAAAATTATGAGAATGAAAACAAAGAAGTCAGCATTCCACCTGCCCCTCAGACAATGGTGGACAATTTCGCACATTCTCAGCCAAGGTCTTCCCAGTGACTAAAGAGAAATTAAGTAATGTTAAATTATCAAATACATAACCACTTCCAGAAGAAAAAAAATGCAAATTTTCAATATATCCAAACTTTGTACCGGTCAAACAGTCTCCGTCAAGGAAACCAAACTCCAAAAGGTAGCGAAGGACAGCAGGTGTTCCCCCAATCTATCAAACAATTTACGCAAAAGGAAACAAAGACAAAAGAATGGATAAATTGAGTTCAGTAAATATTGTGACATGTACAAGAAATAATGCAAGACACAGTGTCACATTGATTACCATAGAATAATCCAAACAGTTATGAATGAAAAATTCTGACCTTATGCAAATCCTCCATGACATATTTGCCACTAGGCTTCAGATCTGCAAGGAATGGAACCTCATCACTGACCTTCTGGAAATCATCAAGGGTCAAATCCAATCCGACAGACCTGCCAAATTTTCTTGAGTCATCCCCATAAAATGCAATTACTATTGGAATAAAAGAGAACTCTACTGACCTTGCGATTGCAATTAAGTGTAACACGGCATTAGTAGAGCCACCTAGTGCCATGACAATAACCATTGCATTACGTAGTGACTTGCGAGTGATAATATCTCGTGGTTTCAAGTCCATCTTCAATAGTTCTAGCAGATATTTTCCAGCTAAACGGCACTCATCCAACTTCAATTGGTTTTCAGCAGGTATTGAGGAGCTGCAAGGAAAAAATAAATAGATCATAAAAAATGCTTACACACCCAAAGTCAACTGTTTCTGCAAGGATAAATTTCTACCTGTAAGGAAGAGACATTCCCATGGCTTCAATAGCAGAAGCCATGGTGTTAGCTGTATACATTCCACCACATGCTCCTGCTCCCGGGCAGGAATTATGAACCACGTTTTTTCTTTCATCATCGTTTATAGATCCACTTAAATACTCTCCATAAACCTGGTAGGCAAAACAATGAAAAACAAGAGAGAGGAAATTGACAAAAAAATAGATTTTCTATTTCTAACGCAGAAAATGTTAATGTATTGGTCAAACTCATTGCTTAAATAGAAATAGCTTATCAAAAAGAAAAAATGCAAGCAATTCAAAGCTATGGTTCAATTGCAGAGTTGCAGATAACATAGCAATCTCAAATGTGAAGCATGCACCTTGAAGCATTTTTACATTATCAAATCAGATAAACTTCCTTAACCAAATATGAAGCATCATACTATATTTTTAACAAACATGAACCTAAAACATTTATAAATATAATGGGAAAAGGAGGCGGTCGGCTTGGCTTAATTGCCAATCATGACCATGCATCTTTTTGCATATTTAAGACCAAAACAAGACTAAACAGAAAAACAATTAATTTCTCACAAAACATATCAAAACCAGCACATTCTGCAGGCCTAATAATATCAAAACAACAAAGCAGTTTGCATACCTGAAATGCAGATACTATATCATAAGTATGTCCATTGAAATGACCAGGCTGCAAAAGAGAAGGATTTTTAAATGAGGTTTGTAGCATTGAAAAAATCCCAGCCCAAAATATAAGGTGGAAATGGATTCAAATTATATCATCATTTACTGTAGGCCAAAAAAAGAAAGAAGGTTAAGTGGAAGAGAGAAGGTGATGCCTCCGTCTCACACCTTGATAGTTCCACCATAAACCATAATGCTAGGTCGATTCAGCCTTCCCATTGCCATAATAGTACCTGGCATCTACAGAAATTTAAAAAACTTGTAAGTGTACAGTTGATGTTGAGAGTAAGAATGGTGCACATAATCCAAAACGATAGTACTACTCTATCTTCTTGTGGTTTGTAACAGAATTCACAAGGTCGTGGAAGGCACTCCAAAGTTGCATTATTATTGTTTTTCTTTGTTCTTTAGTCTATGTTGTTCAGTGCCTTCTCTAACCGTTATTTTTGGCTACGAGGAGGTTAACTTCATCGCCAATACAGCAAAGGAAGAGCATATTTTTTTGAGAAATAAAGGTAGATTTATTGATTACTTTAATTTGCACCAGAAAAAAACGTAAGAATAATACCTTCACCATTATGGGTTGGATATTTACAGAGCTCTTGAGTGCCAAATACTAAACAGAATAAGATGGAATAAAAGATGCTATCTTGAGTTTTGAACGATTACTTTGTTATTAATGAGTCTTGTTTATTGTCATCATTATGGGATTCAAAATTTGCTAATTTCATTCAATTTCAATTGTTTCATAAAAAAAAGCATCACCATAGGAAACCACACAGTAACCAATAATTAAACCCCTCGTTAGATTCGCCATTTCACTTAAAACCCACAAACCAAAAGGCCCAAATGTTGCTTCTTTAGAGGGGAAAAAAAGAACGAGAAAAGCTTACATTTTTATCACAGCCAGGGATGGAGATGTTGCCATCATACCATTGAGCACTCATAACAGTCTCAATGCTATCAGCAATCAAGTCTCTACTTTGCAGGCTGTAACACATTCCTCTAGTCCCCATTGAAATAGCGTCACTAACGCCAATTGTATTAAACCTGAAACCAACCATCCCTGCCTCTTCAACCCCTTTTTTAACAGCCTCTGATAGCTCCAACAAGTGCATGTTACAAGTGTTCCCTTCATACCAAACTGAAGAGATGCCTATCTGAGGCTTAGACATGTCAGCATCCGATAAACCAACCCCATGAAGGATAGCTTGAGACCCACCTTGGGACTTGGGCTCAGTAATGCGAGAGCTGTACTTGTTTAGCTTTTGTCCTACTGTGGTAGTTGCCTGTGACGGTTCAACGGCGACAGATTGAGCTTTGACGCGAAGAGAAGAGGGAGGGAGGCGAGTGGGGAAGTGGGGTTGTGCGGGGAATGATATTTGGGGTTTTAGTGGAGTAGCGCATTGGGAAAAGAAGGTGGATTGCATGGTGGCGCGTGTAATGAGAGAGGGAAAGAGAAGAGATGTTTAAATGATGAGGATGAGAGCACTTCTGTCGGTAAATGTGGTTTGGCCTGGTTCCGTCTTTTACTTTGTTGTGCTCTCTATCTGTCCAGTAGGGCTTAGGGTTTTGAAAGTGGTTGTAGGCTCTGACAGCTTAGTCATTATAGTTCATCAGAACTAACTATTTAGTCCCTATATAATAAACATACATAAATAACCCTTTAGATATAAATAAGTGAATGTCTGTTTTGGAGTTAGATATAAATTATTTTTTAAAATGATTTTTGTCAAGATAATATATATATATATATATGTATATATATATTTTTAAAAATATTTTTAATATTATCACATTAAAATGATCCACAAATACCTAAAAATAATTTAAAACTAAATAAATAAATTTATTATCACACGGTGACGTTTTTTCTTTTGCTTTATTTAATTATTGAATTTTAAATTAATGATGAGATTGGAAACAAAATTAATTTAAAACAAAATTAAATGTAATTCCACCAAAAGAGAATTCAAAAGATCCAAATCTTTTATTATCACACGGTGACGTTTTTTAATTTTTTTTTATTGGAATGCTAATATAAAACTAACAATCTTTTGGTGGCGGAAGGTGTAACTTTTGGGGGGTGTTTGTAAGTAAATTGTTTCTGTATTTAAATGTTTTTATTAAAAATAATATTTATTTAGTATTTCTTTAACTATGTTAATATTAAAAATAAAAATATTTTTTTTTAAATAATTTTAATATATTTGTTTAAAAAAATATATTTATAAAACATAATCATTAGGCTTGGGCTGTCAATGCTGTTATCTATTGGTTTGGACTTAGCCTTAGACCGGCCCATTATACTGCTGGTAGTAGCCTAAACCTGAACGCAGAGAGATTGAAGGATCGTTGAGCGTATGGAAACTATCCTTTGCGCGATTCGATTTTTACTAACATCAATCAGGTAATTACGCAATTGATTAATTGTTTTGATTGATCGTTTAATCAAGTTTTATTTGTCCTATCACTTACAAAGTTTCTTATTAATAACTAGACAACAACAATAATTCATGTCATCAATTAATCGCTTTTTCTGTTGTCTGATTTTGATGCGTTGAATTGGGTTTTCTAGTCTGGATCTTTCCGATGAAAAAACCGTTTCTTTTTTCTCGTTCTACAAATTCAATAGTTTTCTGAAAAAATAAAATTTCTTTCGTTTGGGATTGATGATTTATTTCATGTATTTCTTAAATTAAAAAATATGTTGGAAATTTATGGATGCAATTTTTCATTTGAATTTATTGTGTTGTATTTTTCTTTGATTTCAAGTTTTTATTTTATTTTATTTATAGGTAATAAGTTACTTCATAGTATATATATGTGTTTGTGTGTGTGTGGCTTTTCCTGTCAATAGTACTATCTGGGTATTTATTATTTAGTGAATTGAATATAAAATTTTGATTCTTTTATCATTTAGAGTTACAGTTTCTTTTGGATCATTCTTTTTTAGTTTGATTAATATCCTTGTTGACTACCATTGTACATTCTATGCTTAGATGATTGTATTTCATTTGGGAATTCTAAACTCTCAAACTCTAAAAAGTATAAACTCATGTAAAGGTGTTTCCTTTGCATTAGTGTTTAAATTTTGCATAACATGCTTGTATGTTTTACTCTCTACATTTCAGGATTGGTGCTTTTCTTCATACTATTCATATAATTGTTGAATTTCTATATTTAGGTATTTTGATGTGCATTTGTCTATGTTGCTTTAGTATTTGGGTGATGATGAAGTTGTTTATTACTGGGAGCTACACTCCAATGAATTAACATTGACGGACTGGATTTCTATCTCCCTGACATTTTTTTTGGGTGCTCTTTTAGGTGATTATGGAAGAAATGAATTCTGATCAGGTATTTGAAATACCTGACACTCCTGAGAGAGCTGCTTCACGGAGTCAAAATGGTGCACAATTTGGAAAAGAAAGTAATTCATTAGTGCCTGGTCATCAAAGGAAGTCTGGTCTTATGAATGGAAAGAGTTTAAATCCGCTGCTGGCAAGCAGGGGTAGGGTGCCTAGTGAAAATGGGCTTAGTAGAAGACCTCATTTATGTCCTCAAAGGAGTCCTATCAATTTAGATGAATACTGTCCTCAAAGTAATTCCCCTTTGGAGAATTCTCATCTCCACCACAATGCTCCTTTATTTAGAAGGCCTGCAATAGTCAATAACTCCACGCCTGAGAAAAGGCATTCTAAAGGAGCACAACTTGTGGAAAAATGGAAAGCTGGTCGTGCTACAAATTCCTCTAAAAAATCATTACGCATAAAAGATGATGACCTTTTAGATTTAACTGAGATGACTGAGCCTGACAGAATACTTGACATTGTTTTTCCACGTGGTGCATCAAAAGATCTCCAAGCTAAAGAGATGAGAGAAGGTCGACTATCATCTATTGGTGGTTCTTCTATACAGCTGACTCCACTCTCTTCAAGGATTTCCGGCGGCAGCACCTCTAAGGGGAAGGAGAAAATAGAGGTGAATACATGTAATGGTTCTGGTTCAACTTCAAATATTGAGAAAGGAATTGATCCTTCTGTTGGTCATCGACTTAAAATTGAAAAGCAACTTCCTGAATGTCATCTATCAGTTACCTCACCAAGAGTCGCTGGGCAAAAGAGATTAGTTCGGAATGGGTGCATTTCTCCTCTCAATACAGTCACTAGGGCCCCTAAATTAGCTGAAAGTCCCCAGGATGGTTGCAAAGGTTATGGAAAACACAGTGCCAGGAACAGGCTGTCTTATGGTCCATCTAACACAGATCTTAGGGAAATAGTTGCTGAAGACAATGGTTGTTATAGAGCTAAAGGAAAATGGAGCACCCATCCCTCTACATCAAAGGAACATGTTGTCAACATGGCTAATGTGTCTACCAGGTAATTTCACTCTTTTGCACTATTTTTTGGTCGGATTGTCTTTATTCGCCCTTCATGAAACAATTATTTTTATTTTTTCTGTGCGATTAGGAATCAGCTATTTTATTTTTGCACAGATATAAAACTGTCATTTGAAACTCTGACAATTACAAAGCTGTAAGAGAAAGGTACTGTTGCTGGTGCGATTTTAAAGTCTTGAGCCTGTAAGTTTGATCCTTGGAAGCAGCCACAAAATGCAAAAATACTCTAGGATAGGATTTTCCTCAAACTCTACCTCCCAGGATTCTATAGGATTGTAAATTGAGCATGACCTTTACTTAAGTGTTGGAGAATTATCTGCTGGTTGAGTTTCTGATATTGGTTTCTTTTCCTTTTCTAGTTTAAACATTTCAGTTTAACTCTTCCATCTCATTGTATAATTAACTAGTTGGACTCTGATCCTCTCCTGGTGGTTTCTTCCGGGCACTCTATCCTCAGACTTGACAGCATATTATGTGTGTGCAGAACTTCTGTGATTAACAAGGTAGCATCTAGTGAAGCCAGGGATGGCCGTAGAGACACATTGCTAGGTGGTTGGAGAAGTACACACAGAAGATCGAGGACAGATGATCAACCGTTGTCTTATATGGATCAGCGTATTTTAGGAAGAGATGATGATGCCAGATGCTTTACAAATGAACAGCATAATGACATATTGGTGGAAAGAGATAATTGCAGTGGTGGAAAACTACATCACGTTGGGAATGTAGCTGCTAAAAGGAGGAGAACACATGGATTAACTTCAAGAAATCAAGGTGAATGTTCTACAGTGGTTCCTGATGACTCAGAAATTCTGTTTCTTGGTTCATCCCGGGAATCATCTAGCTCAAGGTTATCTAGAGTCCACAATCATCAGCAAGAGAGCAGTCTAGAACCAAAATATGAAATTGACAAGCTGTTGAATGAAATGAGAAACAGTGACCCTCAAGTTACAGGTTCCAGGCGTAATGAAGAGTCAGATGTCAGGGCAAGACAAGTTGTAGCAGATGAGATGTTTGCCTGTGAACTGCAAGAACGATTATATCATGAGGAATCAATATTTGGAGGAGCAGAGGTTTGTTCTCTTCAATTGTATTCCCCCTCTCCCTCCTCGATGTCACCTAATTAGTTAGAGACTCTATTTGTCAGTTTTTCATGTTTATTGACTTTTGAACAGATGGATGAAAGTATAGCATGGGCACTGCAGCAGGAGGAAGATGCACTCCCTTCTGCATCTGGTCAAATCCATCCTGTACCTCTTCTTGTGAGTGTGCTGCTTTAATTTCGGTCTGTCACTAAACATGAAACCCTAGTAAATGTGCATCAGTGATACTATCTATAATTTGTTTTTGATAACAATGATATTATCCATGAAAATAATTTGTACATCACTCAAAGTTTTTTTAAGAAATATGAAAACTATAGCTGGGTATTCTTGTTCAAACAAATTTAGGAACGTAGGGCCAATATTATTTTTAAAACCTCAAGGAATAGTTCTGTAAATTCTGTTTTAATTCCTTCCTTGTGTTGTTTTTAGTTTCTTTTATGAGTGGCTGGGTTGGGAAAGTGTTGATTCTTCTGTCAATTACCACATTAAGATCATGGTGGTTATCTTTTGTGATGGTGGGATTGCCTAGTTTTTATTTTGGGTGTTTCCTTAACTATTTGCTCTCTCTCTCTCTCTCACACACGCACACTTTTTTTTTACTTGAAATAAGAAATAAGGTTTTGGATGATCATATTTCTGATCCAAAGGAAAAGAAGAAGGCAAGTTGAGATCATAGATTTCTTAAAGGTGTAGAATTAGGCTGGTTTTGAGCTCACATGACTTCTCATGATGTTGGTATTAAATAACTTAAACTTGCTAATTCTTCTCCCATTTTATTACAAAATCACTAGAAATCTTTGAGACAGTCTACTACAATGAGACAGAAGTCATGGCAATCTCTTGGGCCATGATTGTTATGAAGTTATTTTGTGATCTCACCTAATTACAAGAGAGTGAATTAAAGCCAAAATATGGAAGATATACACTTTGATCATGTATTATATGAGTGTGTTTAAGTGCATGTGTAATCTTGCCACTATTCTTCTGCTTGGGTCTTTCTTGATTTGATAGTCGAGTTGAGCTAGGCTTGTTTATGAGTCTCTTTATGTATTCAAACTTCTTTTTTTTAGGCTATGAAAGGTATAGCTTTTATGAGCTGGCGGGGTTATGCTGGAAAAAGAACTAAGAGCTAACAATAAATTTGTTTCCTTTGTTACCCATTTTATTTGGTGAACTTGTTTGATAATCGTTGCCATTATCTCTGTCTCCCTCCTTCTCTCTCTTTTAAAATCTGGTAAATGCGTGTGCACATATGGGTATGTATCTTTTGCTCACTATTAGTTGGGTAAAATCAAATGGTCTGCTCCCTTGGTATGCAGATTCAGAAGATGATTAGTAAACTTAAGCAGCCTTGAAAGTTGGATTGGAACATGTAAGAAATTCAAGCTCATAGTTGGTTGAAAAAGAATTAGTTAATATGTAAGAATTTGAGCTCATATTTTGGATGATAAAGAAAGGAAGTTGGTAACTACTATTAAACAAGCAAAAGGAAATACTGACTCTCAGCTAACAGTAACAATGGTCCTGTCTGTTCTTATCCCAAGGATCTGGCTATTGGGCTGGATGGTTCATGACACACATCTTTCTCCCTTCAATTAGGATCTTAAATTCAACTATGCTCTCTCTAATTCAGATGGAATACCTTAAACGGAGAGTCTTTTACCGCTTAATAAACTCGCGAAGGTATGGGGTAGGTAATTGTCTTAATAGATAGCGTCAAAGTTTGCCAACTTCCACTTTTTTGTAAATTAAACTGCACACAATTTGAATCATATGCCACCCTGACTGAACTTCCTGCTGCCCACACTTATATTCACTATTGTTGCTTAATGTTGCCAATCAGGTGGTTGTGATGCTTTCCTTTGGTTTTTTTATTTTCTTGTTTATTTCCAGCTAAGCTGTTTGGTCTTCCATATTAGTCGCCTATAACTTCATTTCTTTTTTATTCTATGTAGAGAAACTCAGCAATGGTGCATTCATCAAGACAGCGCCTGCCACAATCCTCTCAGAACCCTACAAATAGGAGAAGAACCCGGGTTCCAGTTTCTACCACCAGAGCGCCAGCCTTGAGGAATCGCTTGTTCAACCGGACTCCTGTGAGACGATCAAGAGACAGGAACCCCTTTCCTGCAGCATTTCCTGGAGGGCTGAATTTCCAATTTCCTTCAGGAATGGATTTAGATATGGTATGTTTTTCATTATATTCAAGGTAGTCAAAATCGCGAGCCAACTCGCAAAATCGTACGATTTTGCGAGTTGGCTCCGAAAACCTGGTTGAACCGGTAGAAAAACCGAACCCGGTCAAACTCGGTCAAAATCGGGTTGACTCGTAAAATCGGACTGACTCGGTCTGATTTTACGAGTTCATCAAATTCTACTGTTCGCAACACGGTTACACGGGCGAAGCTTTCTTCAATTTCATTTTTGCATTTCAGAAACACCAAATCACTGCTATTCGAAGCTCTCCACCCCCAAAATCGTCTCTTCTCTTCTCAGCACAAAATCATCAGTTTCACTTCTCAGCATCTCAAGTCTCACCCCCAAAATCTTCTCCTCTCTTCTCACCATTCAAGCCAGAGATACTAAGAGGGAAGGTTGCTTTATTGACAGGAGGAATTTGGTATGAGATATTGTAGTGATGAGGGAGGGTATGAGATATTGTAGTGATGAAGAGGGCGGCGGCGTGAGTGAGAGAAGAGAATGAGGGATTTAATTTAGGGTTAGTTAATAATAAAAAAAGAAGAAGGAGGAGGTTTATACTTTCTACGGGTTTTTTTTTAATAATAATAATAATAATAATAATAATAATAATAATATATATGGGGGAGGGGTTAATAATAATAATAATAATAATAATAATAATAATAATAATAATTAGCATAAGAAATAGTTAGCATAAAAAATAATTTTAAAAAAATTCTATTAATTTAAGATAATAAATAACATTAATTAATTTCAAATACAAAAATCATAAAAAAATATATACAATTACTTGTACGCTAGCTCTAGCTGAAGATTTGTTTTAAATTTGTTAGTTTTTAATTTCTGAACTTTTAGGGACATAATTATTTTGTAATGTGTTTTGAAGTTATTTTACATCATGTATGAATTTAAACTAATTAAATTTTATGTCCATAATTATGTTATTTTGTATTCATAAATATTTTACAAACGATTTTACGATTTCTTCTCACACGATTTTAGCTGTGATTTTACGATTTTTGTACGGACATTTCGGGTACGATCTTTCTACGATCTTACGATCCGATCTTACGATCCGATTTTTCGGAGCCCTTTCCGATCCGTGTCAAAATCTCGATTTTGACTACCTTGATTATATTCCATCATTCATTTTTGGCTTAGCACAGTTGAGGGCCATGACTGCCCCATGATGCCCCTATTGAGTCAAAAACTCCCTTTTCTTTGGACACCCCTGCAAAACTCTCCTACTTCTGCCACTGCATGCTAGTGATGAATTTTAATCTTGATTGCACAAAGATCATGGCCGACTGTTTGCTGTTTACTCATCTGATTATACATCTTTTTACAAAAGTCAGGTCACATGCATTCTAAATTTCAGAAAAGAACTAGGATAAACATGCTTTAATTCCAAAAACCTTATCAAGAAAGCATCAGCATGATTATGAGCTTTCTTAAAATGAAATTTTATCACACCCTCCTTTAGCATCATCATTCACCTCGTATTTCATGAGGGCTTCATCGAAATCTGATGTCCTTAATATGAGAGCATCCTAAGAGAACAAAATAGCATCTCCTAGAGACCAAACCCACTTACAACCTTGTAGACAGAACCTTTGTTAAAGCTTACATGCTGGTACCTTGACTAGTAGGCTCAAAATTTGTAATGATATTATGATCTTTTTCAGGAACCAATTTCTCTAAAAATTATGAATTCATGGTAATAATCACACCCACTACCAGCATTAGCACTTGGTCACATATTATATTATGCTCTTATCATTGTTCTTGCATTTGATACCATGATGCAGGGCAGAAGAGCATTGTTTTATGATTGGCTAAAAGGCGAAAAATAGTGGGATGCTGGTAGATTAATTTAGAGGAGAATGGTTGTTTGTTGAAAATGGTTTGGGATAAAGCGTCAGTCTTTTTGGGGCTGACTTGGTGCTCAGGCTAATGTGATTTAATTTAATTAATTTGCACTAAGCAAAGAATCTAGCAAAAAGAAGAAAGAAAAATAATTTAATGTGAGGGGTAAAGAGAATAGAAGAAAATGTTGTCTGGGTACCCATGGGCTGCATACAAATCTTCAAAGCTTTAACCATATTCACTCACCCATGGGCTGCATACAAATCTTCAAAGCTTTAACCATATTCACTCACCTTTGCTCTTGAATTAAAGTCGGTGGTAACAGAAACTAATCCTTAGACAAATAATTCCTGTGATTGCTTGTGATGACTTCTCTTTTCTTTAGGGATACCAGCATTGATTCAGGAGTTATTACTTCATTTTTGGATGATAAAGTATCTCAAGTTATTTTTTAGTTCATCTGTTTCTTTTCTTTTGTTTGTCGTATAATTACCATATGTTTCTTGTGGTTGTTGTGTAAGAAACAGCAAGACAATTTTTTTCTGCACCACAAATTACACCTGGTTTGCTGTTCATGCAACTCTCTCCATGCTATTTTATTGTTGTCATGAGGAATTGCATTCTTTGGATGGTAGGCATGTGTGCATGCATGGTAATTTGAGTTCTTGCTTCTCAATGCAGAGACTAAATGTATTGGAAAATTTAGAGGCTTCAATGACGAGTCGTGTGCTTCAAGTTCAGCGTGATTTTAATGAGTAAGATATTTTTTCTGTTTGCCAAGCTGTGCTCTCTGCTTGTGTTGGGTATTTGAAAAAACCATTCCATGCTCTGTATGTTATACCTCATCAGCTTAAAAGACTTAGCTATCAGCGGACGTGCATTTGCTGGCAATAAACAGTACAACATATATACCTGTAATTTGGTTGGATGAAAACTGTTTGATAATCATACTCTCCTGAGCTGAAAAAGTATACTTCGGAAGACAAAGTTAAGCAAGTGTGCTGTTGCTGAGGTCTCTTTATGTGGTTTCTGTCTGCTTAAAAGATCAAACTGTAAAGAGATCTGATTTGAATCCTGTCAATCTTTTGAACTTCTTGATGCGAGTGAGACTACAGGCAACATGTGATTCTGATAATTTCCTTTCAACCTGAAACCAAATAACAAATTGACAATTGCTTGTGATGGCAGCAAATTTTATCGATGCTTGAATGCCTTCAGGCAGTTAATGTTATCCAATAGCTTGTCAGTTTAAGGTGTGATCCTTTTAAGCACTCCTAATATTGATTTACTTGCTTCGTTGTTAATATTTATGCGTGAAATTATTAGAACGGGTTTCAAGAGTCACCGTTGTGAGCTTTCCTTTTCATAAATTCTCTTAACTCTTATTTGAAATTCAATCACAATTGGAGTATTTTATTGCTCTGCTACCTGTGGGTGTGTGTTCATATAGTAGCAGTTGCTCTTTTAATATTCTTGAAGTAATTAAACATGCACGGTTTAGAAAAATTAGTTATTTTGTGAAAATAGTTTTGTGGTCAAGGTAGGTGACACTGTGTGCTTCTGTTTTGATATCTCTTAATGGAAACTAATGATCATTTGGAGTGGCTCTGACTATTGAGCTTTCATCTTTTTCTTTTTTATAATCTTCCTAGGGGGAGCACATGTGACAAAGTTAGAATTTAGAAATAACATGTGCTATTTGTTTGAATTTGTTTTGTGAAGTTTTAGCCTTAACTGTCTATATAGCATGGATGGGTGGTGTCTGATGAAGTGCCACCATTCTATACTATAATTTTCCATTTTACAACGTAAAAAAAAAGAGAAAAAGATCATTGAATTCTGTGAGGAAACTTGTTTGCTTGGTGGTGCTTGGTGTGTTCAGGAACTGTGACACAACTCAGGCTGGCAATTGTTAAAACATGTTTAGTTTAACTTGTCATGTTGCTAGTCGTGCAAGACAATTGTCAAAATATTTTTAAATTGAATCAAAATGTTTAGTGGTAAATCCTCTTTTTTAATGAATCATACACTAATTTGATTAATGTTCAATGGTACATACTTTTTCTGCATCACCTCTCCCATCTCTCCTCGGTGATAGCTTTTTAGTAAAATTCTCTGTGGAGTTATTTGCACACTGAAATTGAGATATAAAATACAAATTATGCTTCTTACTGTACTCTTGTTTTTGGCAGAAATGATTATGAAATGTTGCTGGCCCTTGATGAGAGCAACTCTCAACATGGTGCTGCTGCCAGACAAATTAACAGTTTGCCAGAGTCTGTAGTGCAGGTATGTTGAATATCAGCATCCAAGCACATATTCACACACATCATGTCATGCATGCTTCAAGTTAAGAAAGCATTTAAATTGATAGCCAGGCAGTGTTTTCTGCATATTCATTTGTTCATCTTATTTGTTTTCTGCTATGCAGACTCATAACTTGGAAGAGACCTGTGCGATCTGTCTTGAATCCCCTGCTATTGGAGAGAAAATACGTCATCTCCCTTGTTTACACAAATTTCACAAAGAAGTAGGAGTTTTGTTCTTTAAAACATCAGAAGCATTTTGCTGTGTGTTTTATCATAAACCATATGCATTTGATTGCTTTATTTCATCTTTTTTTGTGCAGTGTATTGATCCATGGCTCAGCAGGAAAACATCATGCCCGATTTGCAAGTGGTCTATAACTTCTTGATTTTGCGCTTTGGAATCATGTGCTTCATTACCTGTTTAGGAGTTTGGCATCGATCGCTTTTAGGTGCATTTTAAAAGTGTTTGCCTTGAAAAGGCATCAAAATGATTCTTTTTTGGGTGTTTTTTTGATGATTTTGATGTGTTAATATAAAAAAAAATCCAAAGAAAAATCATTTTGATGCATTCTACGAGCGAAAAACATTTTTAAAACACATTGTTCACCATGATACCAGCCACGCCAGTAAAGATGTCTCAATTTAGATTGATGTACAATTCACCTTAAGGGAAAGGTAACCATGACATGTCTGTTTTCCTGCTCTTAAGGAAATTTACACGCTTGAATTAAGGGGGGAAACTGTGTTTTCTCTTCTATCAACTTTTTTGTAATAGATGATTAGTTGATATGTTTGGTAAGGGATGCAGGCTTCCTTCTGTAACTGTAAAATTTATTTGTGGTTGCCAATTGGGCTTGCTTGTAGACTGGGCTTGAACCAAAGCCATGTAATTCTGTAGCGGAATCTTTTTAGTGGCCGTTTACTCCCATGCTTTTGATCATCTATAGTGTGGGGGGGCATTTATCAGATTGCTGATGTGAAAATGCATACATGTCATTGCTTTTGATTGCTTGCCATGCAGCTTTGCCTTATTATTTGTCGCATCGAACAAATTACTTTCGAGTTCTTTATCTTTTTAAAGGATGCTGTGAGGTGGAAAAGCAAATGCAATGCGAATGGACTGTTATTAGTTATTACAGGATGGGTCCACA
Source organism: Salix arbutifolia (assembly GCA_025169955.1). NCBI lineage: Eukaryota > Viridiplantae > Streptophyta > Magnoliopsida > Malpighiales > Salicaceae > Salix > Salix arbutifolia. The sequence continues at coordinate 3,338,898 of CM045902.1, forward strand.
CAAGAATTCATGATCCCACTTTCGGTCTCAAATTCATAAAAGATTTATCTTTGAAATCGTATAGGTTGCTATGCGCGCTACTGCACTAGCTGCTACTAACCAGTTTATAAAAAGTTCACAGGTCCGAGCGTCCCAGGGATGGATTTATTTATTTATTTATGTCTAGCATATTTCAAAGAATATCCAAAGCAAACAGCCAACTAACACCATTAGGTATTAGCGTACTAAAGATGTTCTATGAGGTATGAACTAAAAGTAGTACGGCTTGAACTAGGAAATTTCAAAGATGAGAGACCTCGATTGTACAAATTGATAGTAAGCACCCTGAAGCGCGACTCACCGACTCCTGCAATTCTTTTGCCGCTGCAAATACATGGTGAGTAAATTGGGACGGTGTGACCCTGGCTAGCCAGTAGTAATCCAAGACGTGCCCTTATCGCTCCTGTGGCTAAACCAAGGAATTTGGGCACTTCTTGACAAGTTCAAATATCTCTTAAGATAAGGTATATGCATGCACATCTGTTCGAAACCGCGTTTGTAATCTCTTGAATTCAAGGTCGCGTTTGATAGGGAAGATAATTTGCAATCACTGTAATAATGGACGACGAGGTAGACCTGACAAAAAGAGGTACCAAGAGATCCATAAAAAAAAGTGAATAATGAGCAATCGTTCATTTGCATAAAAATATCAAAATGAAACTGATGTCCTGCATTCTAGTTTTGTATAAATGAATATAATCACCCACCTTATTACACTTTTATTATGATTAAGAAAAGAACTCCAGAATGTACTATTGGAAGCTTCTGTGATGTGCCCATCAAATACGACTATCGCGAATCCTTGGATAAGAGATTGTTGCTTTCGACTTTCCGGCTGTTGCGGAGCTCATCAAAGCCATCCCCCCTTTCAAAAACAGCAGCAGCTCCCATTCCTGTGCCTGCATTTAATTAGTGACAACTGTTAGTCATAAGCATATGTTCCTGAAACACTCCACAAACACACACGTAGAGAGAGAGAGAGAGAGAGAGAGAGAGGAGAATACCTATGCACATTGACACCACTCCAAAGCGACAGTCCCTACCGCGGCGCTTCATCTCATGCAGTAAAGTTGCCACACATCTAGCACCTGTAACAGTCAAGAGGCATGAATTAGTCTTTGAATTAGCATGTAACTGCTCCAGTTCATATTCATGTCTAAAATTAAAGATCATATATTAACATAGATTCTCTATTGCCATGATTCCCTTGCACAAATCAAAAGTGATGTTCTATATTACAAGTATGACGCAAATTTACAAGCATACTATATTCCCGTGAATTTGAACACTTCACAAGTGATGTGGCCAGTGGATAATATAATTATAACTCATCTAATCAAAAGACGTTTTCAGTTTCCTGTCCCATTTTGAACATATCATAGCTGCTGACAAATTTTAAGAAATTCAAAGCAGAAAGACAAAATACCTGTTGTACCCAGAGGATGTCCAATTGCTATTGCCCCTCCATTGACATTGATCTTCTGCAGATCAAGCTCCAGCTTCTTACAACAATATACAAACTGGGAAGCAAATGCCTGGACGAGGAATAACAAAATTTAGTGAGCTGGAAAAGGTGTTTGAATAAGGTAGAAATACAACTAAAAACCACACAATTCTCTTTACCTCATTTATCTCAAAAAGATCGATATCTTCAAGTTCTAGACCAGCAGCCTTCACTGCAGCGGGGATTGCAACAGCTGGGCCTACACCCATGGTGGCAGGATCCACACCAACAACAACAAATGCTCTGCATGGGAAAAATAATTTCATATGGGAAAAATGAGAAAGAGAATGTTTTGATATATTCTCATCATTTTAGTTATAGATGAAAACTAATAAAATAGATGGCAAGCGACATCCAAACAACAATGTCTCGAGAAGAATTAAGATTTGTGTTTATAGAGGGCCACCTTCCTAGACTACAAAACAAATAAGCTGGCTGCAGGGGAATTGCCTTGACTGGGGACGTAAAACTTGAGAACTTAAGAGTCAAGGATGCGTATAAATAAACAATAAGTTAGTAGGAATTATTTACCTGAATACACCAAGGATGGGTAGCCCTTTGCGCATAGCAACACTTCTTTTCATAAGTAATACAGCCGCAGCACCATCACTGACTTGGCTAGAATTCCCTGAAGAAGAACCTCATTATCAACTGGATTGAAGTAAACTGACCAACATAATGAAAAGAAGAAGAAGAAGAAGAAGAAGAAGAAGCACATATGTTGTTTACCGGCAGTGGTGGTCCCATCTTTCATAAACACAGCCTTTAGTTTTCCCAGATCTGCTAATGATGTGTTTGGGCGAATCCCATCGTCAACAGAAACTATTATGGGCTTCTCATCCCCAGTTTTAGGGTCAACTATCTTTAAACAGTAAAAAACTACATGAATCAGATGCGACATGTTCAGCTCTTAAGCCAGCAATGACAAACATGGAAGCACATGGAATTAATCAAGATGCATATTTTCTCAAAACATTCAACTAAAATATACCTTTGTAGCGACAGGGATGATTTCATCCTTGAATCTACCAGAAGCAGAAGCGGCGGCGGCCTTCCTGTGAGAATCAACCTAGCAACAACAGTAAAAGTCTTCCTTTGAGAATCAACCTAGCGACCATAACTTAACAATATTAATACTACAAATCATGTTAACATATACCATGTAGTAGATCAATTGCACTTACTGCAGCCTGATCCTGCTCCCGCCTTGTCACACGGAAACGATGTGCAACATTCTCTGACGTAACACCCATGGGTAGAAGGCAATCTTGGGCTTTCTGAAAGTGCTTTACCTGCCATAATCGATATAACCTTAAGAATCCAATCTAGATCAATAAGTAACAAAACACAAACAATCACCTACAAACCTTCAGAAACAAATTGAAAGAAGATAAAAATAAATATACCTTTGGGTTCACATCTCCAACCCATGCCCTTGAATTAACTGTCATGGATTCCAACCCTGCTCCAATGCCTGCAACAAAGGGATACAAAATGTAAAGCCTAATAATTAAAATGACATCAATGTAATACATTATGTCAAAGACAGCTTAGGGGATTTCTATTACCAACTTCATAGAATCCTGCTTTGATAGAAGCAGCCACATCAGCAACTGCCTGAAGCCCAGACGAACATTTCCTATTGACAGTCCTTATCGGCACAGTTTCTGGACCCGATTCAAAATTTATTCAAGCATAAAGTAGTAACATAACCAATACCCCTTGAAAGATGCAATTTAAGAAACATACCAGGGAAACCAGCATAGAATGCAGCCATCCTGCATTCACTTGCTCTTTGAGATCCTGGAGCCAATACTGAACCCACAACAATATCCCCAACTTCTCTTGGATCTAGATTAGTTTTCTCTATCAACGCCTGCACAAACCAATGTTCAAAATAACAACATGCACAACTTTTATTATTCTGCGATCAAAAACATATAATCAAAATCATAACCATAACTGAAACCAAATTCAAAATAAAACTACAAACAAACCTTCAACACAGGTGCTAGTAAATCCTCAGCATGAGTATCCTTGAAACCACCACGCTTTGATTTGCATTGCGGAGTTCGATATGCTCTATATAACCACAAATTACAAAACAAAACAAAATCTCGTTACCGTGCATGACTACATATGCGTTTCAATAAAACATTTTACAAAAATCATTTCAACTACTACTTACGCTACAACAACGACATCATCTCCGTATGCCGCGCTACCTTCAGCTAAACAAGCAGATGCCTGATTTCACAAATAATCAAAATACAATTTATATTAATTGAGAAATGAAGCCACAAACTATTTGTCAATTACAAAAAATTCAGAATTACGCACCGATCCTTCAACTTTCATGAAATCAAAATATATCGAATATCGCTAATATTCTTGAACTTACAGAAAGAGAGGATTCGTGGTTGTTATACCAGGGAGCAGAAGAAGAACGGAGGTGACCGAGAAGAACACGTTGCCTGTTGCTTGCTTTCTCCATTTTACTCTTTCCTAAGCAAGAAAAAGCGTGTGCGTGACAATCTTCTCTGTGAAAAAAATCAAACTCACTAATCCACTGTAGCCACTAATCCAGGCGCTGGGGAGGTGCACCGTCACTTTTCCAAGATCGAAATACTGTGAACTATTAGCAGTGTATGTCACATAGCCATTCTCATCTCCTTCGTTATTTCGGGTAAACTATGTAAAGTTTAATCCATGTATTTAGTCATATTTCACTTTAGCCCTTTTAGTTTTCAGACCCCTCAATATTAAAGCTATAATTTCCAAAACATTTTTATGTGCCCCTTGTGTCGTTTTATTGGGTACTGAACACTATTGGCCTTTTGCACTTTTTTTAATAGATTTCATTTTTTTTATTAAGACTGAAAAGTTAATTTTAGGAAACTCGATATACTACTCATTTACTATTCGATCACTAACTTATAAATCTTATCAATCTGATCCTGAATTATTTTTTGTCAATTGATTAAACTATTTATTGATGTTTTTAATGAATTTTGGACTAATATATTGAACCATATTTTAATTTTAATTAAGCTCAATTTATATAAATGAATAATATAAGTTTAACTATGAATACTTGTAGTATTCATAAAAAGAATTAGCTCTGATACAAAAAAAATGGAATGATTTGAAATTTATAATTTATTAAAATATTAGAAATTGAATCGAAGAGTTAAATTTCGATTTCAAATAGAGGCATGAACACCCCTACTAAAAACACCGAAACCCTTTCTTCCATCTCAAACAAACGATTTTTAGTATCCTAACCTAAGTTGGAGCTACTGGTCTGGGCCGGAAAGAGCAAGGTTCGGGGCCTAATTTATGGACAGCTAGTTTTTTCCTAGGTCTCTGTGCTTTTGGTATCTGTGCTTCTTCGTTTGTGCGTTAAAACTGGGCTATAATCAGGGATGCTCTGACGCTGTTAGTGGATCTGATTGGACGTAGGGCATGTTTGTAATTTCAGAAAAAATTGCTTTTTAAAAATGTTATTGTATTTTTTCTTGGTAAAAAATTCTAAGTATGTTTCTCTAAAACGTCATTGTATTATAAGAGAATTTCAATCTTCACTAAATAGAATTGTTTGCAGATAATAATCACTTATTATTTTGGTCAACCAAATATGAAATATAAGCTATCAGCTATCTTAACTATGAAAAATAAATAAAATTGTGGGGACTAATTCCCTTGCTTAGAAGATCGTTACTGAGTCCAATGAATAACTTGGGATGGTGGAGGCGTGGAGCTGTGTGACGCAGTGATCAAGGCATGCGCATTGTATGGAAGAGAATTTGCTGCTCAGATGAACGACAATTTCATCCAATCCATCCATTGCATACCCGACGACAACCACCTCGGATGAAAGCTGGATTTTATTATTCATTGGGTAAATTGTTTTTGAGTAAAAACCTGATCTAATTTTATTTAGATAGGATGAAAGCTGGATTTAGAGTTCACTGAACCTGGTATTTTTACCATTTTTAAAAATAAATATATACAAATCCTCTAAAACATTGTTATTCAATATTTACTGTTTTTAACTAAATCTTAATTCATAAATACCAATTTTTTTCTTTGATTGTTTCCATATATACAAGTACTATTAATATTATATTATAAAAATTTAGCAAAATCAAAATTAAGTTGAAGATTAATTTATAGCTATGAACATGTAGTTATGATTATTACATATATCTAAAACAGCTCGGAAAAACAATGTGGAGTGGATATTTGTCTCCCTGCTTCGCGGGAGTTTGTGCTTTTTTTTTTACATCGGGACTCTTTGTGTATTTTTTATGGTAGAAATGGACAGATGAGAGGGTTTGGCCGAGCGGTTGTCGCGCGCGCTGCCAACACAGGCGCGCGCGAGTTCGAGACGCTCGGGCACCAATTGTGATTTTTTTTTTAAATAACTGTTTTTTTTCTCAAAAAAACATGTTTTTTTGAAAACAAATTTTTTTTTAATTTTTTTTTAAAAATGGTTTCTTTTTAAAAAAAAGAGTTTTTTTCTTAATAACTGGTTGTTGTTTTTTATTACAAATCTGATTTATTTTCTTTTTAAGAATTGTTTTTATTTAAATGTTTTTTTCTAGTAATATCTAAAGTTGGTAGTACATCAATGCCCTTTAATGTTATAAATGATTTAAGTTAGGTGGTTAATATTTAATTGAGATAAATAAAGTAATTCATAAAAAAACAAAAAACAAAAAACATATTAATCGTATAATTCTATATTTCTAAACCATATCTATTATTAATATTTCACACTTATTTTAATAGGATAAATGAAATTCTTTATACTAATTTTTTTAATATATGATTTTATGAAGTATTAATTTTTTTGAAGAGAATAAAAAATAAATAAAGAATCCGATCAGGAACCCAAGTGGTATTGCATAGATGGACCTTTCACCCGACCAAAGTGACCACCCCAGCCCGATCCATCAACATACAAGTACAAGGGGTGCAATAATAATTAAATAAAATAAAAAATCCCATGCTTTAGATTCATCCAAAAAAAGCGACTAAAATAAGGAATGTATCATTGCCACAATTAGGCGATCTGCCTCGCCTTCGGTATTCTACTTGTTAAGTGAATATAGAGCCACCTTATTACACTTTATTAGAATAATAAAATAACTCCAAGCTGCATTATTGGTAGCTCCTGCGATATGCCCATCACATGCGACTATCGCGAATCCCTGGATAAGAGATTGTTGCTTTCGACTTTCCGGCTGTTGAGGAGCTCATCAGAGCCATCCCCCCTTTCAAAAACAGCAGCAGCTCCCATTCCAGTGCCTACATTTAATAGTGGCAGCAGTTAGTCATAAGCATAGAGAGGGGGAGGGAGAGAGGAGGGGAGGGAGAGAGAGTACCTATGCACATTGAAATCACTCCAAAGCGACAGTCTCTACCACGGCGCTTCATCTCATGCAGTAAAGTAGCAACGCATCTAGCACCTGTAACAGTTAAAGAGGCATTAATGAGTAAATAACAGCTGCACCACATATTCATGTGTGAAATTAAAGACCATATATTGATGGATAGATACTCTACTACAAAGATCACAGTGCACAACTCAAATGTGATGCTCCAAAAACTGTTTCCACCGATGACACGACGCACAACCCCTGAATTTACCCATGTTCGTGTCAATTCATTTCTACCCTTGTATTCTTAATTTGGTCAATTATCCATCATGTTCTTTAAATTTGTTTGATTGGCTCTTTTTCTCTAAATTTGTCCATTTTTAATTCAAGAGTTACACTTCTATCAAATCTCACAATGTGGATGTTACATTATTAAATACTTCTCATTTATGAGATGACCTTTTATATTCATATAGCACCTATCTCACTAGATCCATTGTCCTTTGAAAATCGATAGATCATGTGAACTGCAACTTGTACAGTGTTAAAAGCTAAATAAACCTAAAATCATAATAATACAAAAGGTTACTTATTCTAAGTTTGTTATAGAGAAGAGTGGTTCAATTTGGTAAAATAATAATGACGAGAGCGACTTAATCATGGAGTTATTTATATCTTTAGGCAGTTTATATTGTGATATAAATCCTACATAAATGGACGTGCATATTACAGCTCAACTAGTTAAAAAAGATTTCAGTGTCCTGTCCCATTTCAAGCATATTATAGGGTTGTATTGTATGGTTCATATATGCATTTTTTATTCCATCAAAAATCAACTTGTTCTGCTTAATCTTTCTGTCTTCCTCCTATGGAACCAATGGGCTTAAACAATTTATCCTATCAAACTGCCTACCAACATTTTCTCAGATAATCAGTAGCTACTTCAGCTATGAAAAAGTGTTCCCCTCCCCAAAAACAAAATTGCTTCCAATCTATAATCGACCTGTTCTGTTTCACAATCTTTCCAACTTTCTTAAAAAAATTGCCTCCAATCTATAATCGATCTGTTCTGTTTCACAATCTTTCTAACTTTCTTCTATGGAACCAATGACTTGACAATTTATCTGGTAAATTGCCTGACCGAAATATTTTCCCAAGGAACCCGTAGATAACCCCACACCACCCCAGACCCAAGCAAAATAAATCGCCTCCAATCTATAATCTATTACAGGATTGTTAGCTTATCACCAGAAATAATAATGCATTTATTTTAACTTCAATTTTTCACAAGGAAATACCTGTTGCACCCAGAGGATGTCCAATGGCCATTGCACCCCCATTGACATTGATCTTCTGTGGATCAAGCTCCAACTTCTTGCGGCAATATACAAACTGGGAAGCAAATGCCTGGACGAGAAACAACAAATTTTAGTTAAAACTGGAATGAGTGTTTGATTCTGAATATAACTGTAAAATATTCATTTTCTTTTTACCTCATTTATTTCAAAAAGATCAATGTCCTCAAGTTCTAAACCAGCAGCCTTCACTGCAGCTGGAATTGCAACAGCTGGGCCTACACCCATGATGGCAGGATCCACACCAACAGCAGTAAATGTCCTGCATGGCAAAAATAAATTTTATATGTGAAAAATGAGAATCATTTAATTTATTCTCATCATCGATTGTTATATATGGAAATTCAACAAAATAGATGGTAAGGAAATACTAAACATTGTGGTCTAAAGCAAAATAATAAGACATGCATTTACAGAATGCCACCTTCCTAAACTTCAGAACAAACAAGCAGTAGGGGAATGGATGAAGCAAAATTCTTAGCACTGAATGAGGTTGTGCACCTTCAACTCAAAAGATCAATACCCTTTTCATTGGGTGTAAGAGTTCTGAGCAAACATATACAGATAAAAGGAAATGGAAGATTCCATGCCAACTGGTTGTTGGTTTAACATTTCCTCTTAAAATGATTATTATTGGGAAATATGAAGCAAATTCATCCAACAACCACATTCTTAGGAAAACATGATGATGGTAGCACAACCTCCACCTCTCCTGTTAAGGAGAAATAAAACGGAAAAAAAAAGGGTTCTAGAATTCATGCATTGATTTGTTGGATTTATAATGTTGTTGTCCACCACGTCCATGTGCAAATACCATTTGATATATTGCACATTATGATAAAGATACACTGAGTTTCTAGGAATTATATACCTGAATACACCAAGAATGGGTAATCCTTTGCGCACAGCAACACTTCTTTTCATGAGCAACACAGCCCCAGCACCGTCACTGATTTGGCTAGAATTACCTGAAGAAGAGCCACCACATGATCAACCGGATCAAACTAAACTGACCAACAATGAAAAAAGAAGAGGTCCACAAGGTATACCAGCAGTGGTGGTCCCATCTTTCTTAAACACAGCCTTTAATTTTCCCAGACTTGCCACTGATGTCTCTGGGCGAATCCCATCATCAACAGATACTACGATGGGCTTCTCATCACCAGTTTTAGGGTCAACAATCTTTGAACAGAAAAATGCCAATAAAACAATTATTACATTTTCAATTCTTAAGCCAGAAATGAGTAATGTTTTACTCAATACATTCAACTAAATATACCTTTGTAGTGACAGGGATGATTTCATCCTTGAATCTGCCAGAAGCAGTAGCAGCAGCAGCCTTCCTATGAGAATCAACCTATAAACAGCAATTTAAGAAAATTAATAAAACAAATTGTTTTGCAATATACTGCATAGCAGAACAATAGCACTTACTGCCGCCTGATCCTGCTCCTGCCTTGTCACACCGAAACGATGTGCAACATTCTCTGAAGTAATACCCATGGGTAGAAGGCAATCTTGGGCTTTTTGAAAATTCTTTAGCTGCCATAATCAATATAACCTTAAGAATCCAATCCAGATGAATAGATAACCAAAAAAGAAAAATCATCAACAAACCTTCTGAAACAAATAAAATGAAGAGAAGAACAGATATACCTTTGGATTCACATCTCCATCCCATGCCATTTGATTCATTGTCATGGATTCCAACCCAGCTCCAATGCCTACAATGAAAAGATAAATTATGCAAAGCCTAATTATAAACAAGACATCGAGATAATACACTATCGAAAAGGCAGTTCAAGGGATTTCTATTACCAATTTCATAGAACCCTGCTTTGATAGAAGCAGCCACGTCAGCAACTGCCTGAAGCCCAGACGAACATTGCCTGTTGACAGTCCTTATCGGCACAGTTTCTGGACGGGATTCAAAATTTATTCAAGTAAGCATAAAGTAGTAACATAAACAATACCCCTTGAAAGATGCAATTTAAGAAACATACCAGGGAAACCAGCATAGAATGCAGCCATCCTGCATTCACTTGCTCTTTGAGATCCTGGAGCCAATACTGAACCCACAACGATATCCCCAACTTCTCTTGGGTCTAGATTAGTTTTCTCAATCAACGCCTACACAAACCAATGTTCAAAATAACAACATACACAAGTTTTATTATTCTGACATCAAAAACATATAATCAAAATCATAACCATAACTGAAACCAAACTCAAAATAAAACTACAAACAAACCTTCAACACAGGTGCTAGTAAATCATCAGCATGAGTATCCTTGAAACCACCACGCTTTGATTTGCATTGCGGAGTTCGATATGCTCTATGAAACCACAAGATCCAAATAAATGCTAAAGCTCCATTCACCAGAGACATCACTCTGGTGCAATAAACATTTCACAAAAATCATTTCAACCACTACTTACGCAACAATCACAACATCATCTCCATAAGCCGAAGTCCTTTGGTACGCAGCGCTATCTCCGGCCAAACAAGCAGATGCCTGATTTCATAAATAATAGAAATCCAATTTATTTTATTTTATATTAAAAAACACTGCTCCAGATTATATAAAGATATTAATTAAAGTCATGAAAACCCAGCTTATCTTAAGAAATGAAGCCAAACACAAGAATAAATTCTAAAAGATTACTGTTAAAAAAAAGAGAATAGAGCATCAGATTTCATAAAATTCTAAATCACAAATCGATCCTTCAACTTTCATGATCTAACTAGCAGCTAAGATTCTTCTGAAAAAAACAGATATAACAAAGCAACTCAATCTTAAACAGCCGAATTATCGTCTGAAACATCAAATCAAGTAGAGACCAAATTCTTAAAACTTACAGAAAGAGTGGATTCAAAATTGTGAGAAGAAGAAGGACGGAGGTGATCAAGAAGAACACGTTGCCTGTTGATTGCTTTCTCCATTTTTGTTTTCCTTTTCGGTTTTCTCTGTCTAAAGCAAGAAGATTTCTATCCGTAACAGTTCTCTATTAAAAAATAAAGGGTGCTATAAACGAAGTGCGGGTCTAATGCTTAAATAAAAAGGACCTGATCAGATTTTTATATATTTTTACAGGAAGGCGGTTGCAGAAAATGCCATGTTTCTGGATCAAATGGCATTATTTGGTTTATTCCTATAATAATAATTAAAATACTTTTATATATTGTGATAAGCTACCCTGTTTTTTAAAGTGATTTAATAGAAAGCATATTTCAAAACAAAATTGATTATTTTTCAATGTTTCCACGTATCATGAAAAATAAGTTTTAAAATATTCTTAGTGTTTGATTATGCTATAAAAAATAAACTAAAAAGTAATGATGATTAAATGTGGAGATCAAAAGATTAAAAATGATAAAATTGAAAAAAAGAAATTTTAAATTATTTTAAATAAAATAAATAAAAATTAAAAAATATATATAAGAACCAAATTTTATAGATAAAATAGTTTTAATTAATGAGAATACAAGAGAGAGAAATAACAATAAAAAAATAAGAAAGTTAATAGACAATTCAAATTAAATCAAATTCTAAATGATATAATTCAATATGCATGTATGTATAGCAAGCTAATTTTAATATAATTGATGAATAATAATATGTTTTTGAGGTTTTTATAACTTTTAAAAAGTGTACACCATGAAAAATAAAATAGTTTTTTTTTAAATAAATAATATATATATATATATATATATAAAATTGTCTGGGTTATTGATTTTTTTTTTTAATGATAAATAATCATGAAAAAAAATTTAAAAAAACATTTCTCTTAATGTTTTGAGACAATTTTGAAATAAAAAGATGGAGATATGTTTCTTTATATTTTATATTTTAAACGTCACATGTTATAAAACAATGGAATAGAGAATCTTGAATTGCAATTTTTCTCGAGTAAAAGATTTTACATGATGAGAGTTTATACGGTCAAAAATATATATGAAAAAGGCATAGGAGCCAGGTATTAATTTAGACTATAGACGCCGTGGTCCTCGCTACCCCTATCTATATATGATGTCATTTTGGATCAGGACAGAGATAGTGCGGTGGGGTTGAGAAGAGGCGTGTCCGGTTAATTATGAAAAAGGGACTTGTAACAGGTAGTTGGCGTGGCTAATTATTGTCCTTCTAGAAGGAAAAAAAACAGAGAAAAGAGGACGGACCTAAAGATAGATTTTCTACTTTCCTTTCACATGCTATATCGGAAGAGCTAAAAGAGAAAAAAAATGGTTTTTTTTATTATTATTTCTACAGTAGAGGAAAAAATTAATATAGCATTTATAATTTTAAAAATAATTTTTATAGGTTGGTAGAAAAAAATGAATTTTTATTTAATATATTTTTTATGTAGAAAAAATAATTAAATCTGTATTTATTAGTTATTATTAACAGATAATTTATTTATCAAATAGGCTAAACTATAATTAACTTTTTAAAATGTTTTTTTCCACTAAAATACATGTATAATTTTTTTTTATATTTATACTATATAAAAAATCATATTATTCTATATAACTTTATTTATTACAGATGTTCTTTATATTTTTTTTATTAATGTCAGTGTTAAAATCTATGTATATTAATTAACTATAGGATATTTAAAATTAACTAAATCTTGAGGAAGCATCATCTTTCAAGTTATATTCATCTTACGTTTGGAGGACACTACAGATCGAGGAATAAAATTGCTAGCCAGGGAGCTGTGCTTTTCTGTTTTATTTTGTTTGACCATTTGCATGTAACTGTTTTCATTCCAGCGTTACCAGATCCGATCTCGCACGTTTGACTGACTAGAATCTCATTAATTCAACCTTAATCAGGCTGATTGTGGGGAAAAAAGAAATCTAGAATTGATACTAATGATGTAGGTAAGACTTTCATTTATTTAAAAAAAAAATCGAATTAGGAAGGAAAACATTTTCAGAAAAAAAATGTTACTCCGCCAGTCTGTATCTTTGTTTGGTACTTGGTGTTCCATGTTTGTAATTTTTGTTTATATATATATACATTGAAATTATAAAAAAACATTAAAATATTATCAATTTGATATTTTTTAAATGCAACACGTCACTGTACTCTCATACTGTCATACACTCACTTGATGTATACCTTTTGTAAACGTATAAAACAAAACGTAGTTCTAAATTTTTTGGTATATGGGATTTGGGTGAGACTTCCAAAAAACAGTAAATTTTGTAGCCCCTTTTTGTGCATGTCTCGACAGTAAAATTAGTTTTGAAAGTTTCACCCTAATCCCATGTATGAACTATGAAGATGTCTTCCTTGATGTATTGAAATTATATATATATAGGGGTTTTTTAGTGTTTAAAAGAGATTTTGAGATTAAATCGATACTTCATTCGACAAAACCAAATTTAAATTCATCGATTAACTATATAATACATATATATATATTTGATAGTATTATTGTGAAGTTAGCTTTTCGTCATCAGTTGTGGCTGATTGAAGAGTTATGGATTTGGCAGCAAAGCCAGGAACAAAATTAATGATCATATTCTTACTTAATTTCTTTTTGGCCTGCTAGGATTTTTACCTGCAGCGATGGCTCATACAGAGGCCATTTAAGAACTCTACAACAAAGTCCTGCTAAATGTTTCTGGCATGTTTGACGCCGGAGGGTTTCATCGATTTGCATGATTATGTCGCTTTGGTTGGAGCGCTGTTGACATAACTCGCAGCCTGTTCGTTATCTCTGTAAATGATGGTCTGGCTTCTGGATCGAACGACCAGCATTCTTCGATCAGCTTTCTCCATCCAGCATCACAATTTTCTGGTATACGAGGTCTCAGAGTGTTACTCACAATTCCACCTTCATTCAGAATTCGCAACGGTCAGATTTTTTGTGAAAATTAGACAAAAAGGACAGATTAGCTGACCTATAGAAGGAACTTGAAAAGGTTCTTCGGATGACTGAATCGATCAAAACCTGACCTATTATAGCACCGAATTGCATGTTGGCATATGGCTCTTCACCAGTCAGGATCTCCCACATTGCAATACCAAACGAGAAGACATCGACCTGTAAATGAAGGATACAGAAAGTTCATGATAAACTCTAAATCCCATGATAAAAAAAAGTCAAGTAATGTGCTAACCTTCTCAGAGACCCGGTTGCTGTTTCCATCCAGTAACTCCGGTGCCATCCATGGAAGGGTTCCACGCACACCACCAGATACAAGTGTATTCCGTTTGATTTTTGACAGCCCAAAATCTCCAACCTGGAGAACAGGTAACATAAATAGATGAACGGGACTGCACTTTGATACAAAATGTGGAGTGAAATCAAAACTACTAGAAGAAAACAGAAAAGTAAAGGAAGGATGGAGAGAAGGCGAGCATTACCTTGCATATGGGTCGTTGGGGATCCTTTAGATTGACAAGCAAATTGTCGCACTTCAAATCAAAATGAATGATATCTCGCAAATGCAGATATTCCATGCCAAACGCAGCGTCCAGAGCAATTATAAGTTTTTTTCGACGATCCAGTGCTCTGTGCCGTGAAGAAAGATTCCATGAGCTAGCATATTTCATGATACATGGCACGAGGAAGTTAAATATTTTTGAGCTACCAACTCACCTATCCTTCTTTCGGAGGACACGCCTTAATGATCCATTCACCATATATTCAGTCACAGTGGCCATTGTTCCCCCAGGCCCATCAGGAACTACGCCATAAAATGCTAACACGTTTGGATGGTGAAGATCTGACAGGATGCGAGCCTCTCTCCAGAAGTCTCTAGTCTGCACAGATAGGCCGGATTAATTAGATTTTTTTTATAATTGAAGTGTCAGAGGCAGTTTACGCGCACCACAACTAATCTCCGGATTCACTGAATATCCTGTCAGCCTAGTGGGTAGATAAAACACTGCGGGGGTGATATGCATGCATAGAGAAAGATCAAACCCGGATGCAGAGGAAAGAAACAAGTCCCCTCCCCCGCTAGGTCACGAACTCAAGTGTGATTAATTAGATTTTTACTCGTTATAGTTAGAGAGATTCTAAACCTATCTACCAAGAAATCGGGTTGCTAATAAATATCACTATCTAATTCAACAGAAGGTTATCTTGTCATCCATTCACAGTGGATCCTTCCTTTTCCCTATGAGTTATTGGGTCTTCGTTTTTTCCTTCTTTATATTTTGAAACTTTGGACCCCTCCATGTGTTTTTTTAGCATGAACAGCCCGCCATTATCAAGGGAAGAAAACATGAAAGGCAAGCATTTGTTCTAAAAGTGATGATTACAGGGACTAACCAATCGCTCTTGTTCTGATAAATTCCCTGAAAAACAACTCCTTTTGATTCTTTTAATAGCAACATCACTTCCCCTCCATTTCCCATAATAAACAGTACCATATGTGCCAGATCCTAGTTCTTGCACTTCTTCAATATCTGCGTACTTTATAATCTGCATGATAAGAGCATAAAACATTGAGTAAATCTTCTCATACTGCATTTTGCAGCCATAAGCATGCACCATCTAAATGATCATGAGAAAAAATTAATAAAAAATCAGTTCACATTTGAACTAGAAGAGGCTTCGAAGTATAGGCTTGTTTTTCACGGAAATGAAGCTAAAGGAATTTTTTCCTGCATGATAATGTGTAGCTTATGAGATGTTATATCTGAACCTGCAAATGATAGATGCCCGCTTCGATTTCAGCCATCGCAGCATCGCTAATGGAATCGTTCGAGTCTCTGTCAGAATCTTCAATATCCTAAGAACACACGGAGGTAAAGGTTAAGACAGACTAGAAAATATAATATCACACACACAGAAAATCCAAATCAGAAGGAAACAAGTTACGTCAGATTCATATTCTTGATCTTGACACGTGCTTTCTGCCTCGGTATCTCTATCAGATTGAAACTCCTCTGTGACCTCTTCCTCTACACGTGGGACAATATTCAAAGAAAAAGGAATATCCGGAGGCGTAGTTCCAGTAACATCTTCAACAATTACCTCTGGCTCCAGCATCTTATCATCATGATGGTCATCTAAGGGCTGTGACTGGACAGATTGAGCATCTCTGTCCGATGGTTCCTCGTATGATTGTACCTTGTCACAAATCTTTTCGATATTTTCAGGATACATCACGGGGTCTTCATTACACAAGGAAACAAATCTAGTTGAAGCACTCCTATCCGATTTCTGAATAAATATTTAAAAATTAGAGGATTATTATTATTATTTTGCAAGTTCTAGTTCAGATTGGCATGATCTTGCTATGGAGAGAGCTATACTTACAGAGCTAAGGACTTTTGGTTTCTTGTCCCTTGATTCAAGGGATGCAGAATGTAGATATTCAGGATCCCCATGGGAAATTCGTTGACCCCTGATGCTCTCAGTCACAGAACACCGCTGATCCTTGGAAACCTTTTGGTTCTCAGCAAACAAATAAGGTGCTTTAGTGCCTGATTGGTGACCCTGAGGGTGCTCCCTCCCAATATCTGCAGAACTCTCCAAAGGGTAAACTCGCGTAGCAGAAACCACCCTTCCATATGCTTGAGAATCTTGAGGATGATGATAAGCACTTGGAGGGTAGTTCAAATTCGGTAAGATCCTATGCTCGATGACATTATCACTTGATGCAGCTTTAACATTTCCTTCGTTCTGTTCTCTGTCTACATCAGAATAGTTAACATTACTTTCCATCCACTTCCGAACCTCTTGATCTAAGTCAATATTTCTCAGCTTTTCACTGCAATGGTTCTCGAAGTCGGTGAACTGGTGTTTCTCATCCATTATATATGGCCACAGCATTTGCCTTTCTGAGGATGAATTTGACATTTTCAGTGAAGGTGATTTTTCCCTTTCATTATTACACAAGGACAGTGTAATAACTGCTTCTTCCAACCATTTTTTTGACACCTCGCCATTTTCCTGCAACTGTGTGTCAGAAAATGCCCTTTCCATGATCGAAGGCCAGTCTGAATTGAGAGAATTTTGAGGACGTAGTTGAAAAGGAAGAAAATCTCCACTTTCTCTACGATTATGAAGATGCATTTCTAATTGTTTGCTAGTCTGATCAGTTTCAACTGGATATTGGTGATGAAAGGCTTGACTCGTCAATGGCATCGGCACATGAGGAAGATTATTATAATATGTAGTGTCAAATGGAAATTTCTCTGCAGAAAAAGCACCGATATTCTTGTTACTGTTCTGGAAATTTTGATCAGCATAAAATAGGCCTTTATAATTCTTATGGTCTCTGTACTGAATGTTATCTGGAGTTACAGGAGGAGATAGATTCTTATAATCTGAAGCAGTTCCTTGATGGCTTGCAGAACTCTGCCCACTAGAACTCTTCTGGGAACTGAGGTCCAACACATTATTAACAGCGACAGCATACTGGTAATCAGCGTTACGCTGTTGCGAGGTCTTCCCTTCAAAAGAATTTGGGCTGTCAGGTTCACCTGCAGAGACAAGAAATATCCGCAGTCTTTGAGTCCCTCCATTTCTTTCAAGCTCTTGATATTCCTCTATCAAGTGATAAAGATCTTCATCAGAAGAAACCGAAACAAGCGCATCAAGATCCTCGCCAGGGAGCTGGTACTTGATCGTATGAGATTGGGCACAAATCGCGAAAGTTTTCTTTGCAAGCTCCCCCCATGTAACATTTTTTCTGATGGATATGATCCTCGTCTCTCCACCCACATATCTAAGCTTCCCATCATTTGGCCTTGGTAATACTCTCCCCCCAAAGCTGCACAGAAACTTCATTTTTCCTGAGAAATTGCTTTCTGAAACTCTGGTTCGAAAAGGCTGATATGGCCAAGGGGATTCCTGCACACATTTAGGTGGACTGTTCGGACTTGGACATAAGGCTGCCTGACCATAATTATTCGTTTCATCAACAGAGTTAATTGGTTTTTGTGCATATGGGACGTACTCCCAGTGGTATCTGCCTGTATTATCATTAGAAGCCCTATTTTCTAGTTCAGCAGCATGTCCTGTGGCTTCTGTCCTGGAAACATAGCCTAAAGCATCACAATCAGAGTCCTTTCTCCTTATCCCACGAGTGCTGGTATGATTTCCAGAACCCATCAGATTATTCTGATTATGATTGAATCCTATTTTCCCTAGCTGGTGCAGTTCTGGAGCTCTTCTTCGAGCAAACTGGGGAGAAAATTCCTCACCTGTCTGTACACAAATACTATTTGCATTTCTATCTGCAGCAATTCTGTCACTAGTCGCAACTTTGATTTTGTCTCCAAAGAGCTTCTGGCCTGAGCTACCAGGCGTTTCACGAGTCATGGTATCAAAAAGAAAAAAGCTGCATATGAATATCCACTAGCCTCTTAGGCCTAGCTTCCTCGATGCTCTTCCAAATTCCTACTTAACTCGAATTTGGACCAGATTATAGCCCTCACAGTCCTGTGCTCGAAATAAATAACATCCAATCCTTATTTTCTCAATAGAAACTGATTGTCATATTACATGAAAGAAAAACATTGCTGGGATGCCAGCAGCATCATATTATGCAAAACACAAATTCCCTTTCTTCACTACCAAATAAAAAGTGTTATAAAAAATGTGTATCTTCAATTAATCCCACTTGATGTTACAAATCTTGCTAAATCCACAAGACAATTAATGTGCCACGATTCACATTGATCTTCCATGCATAATCATCCATTAAACAATGTTAAAACTCAACTATTCTAACATCAATAATGAATATCATCAATAATTCACATAGATAAATAAAGGGAAATGAACAAAAAAGATTAAGAATATTTCCTACAAGATTCAAATTTGCCAAAGATATTAATGAAACCATGTAAAAGAGAGGAATGGTACTGAAATGGGTACCTTCTTGTTTGTTGAGACTTGCAGCTTCATGTCAACATGTAAGGAAATGGAGATTGTTCCATTGAAGAACAGGAGAAAAGGCAGAAGAGAAAAAATGGAGTACGAAATTGAGTTGCGAGGATATGAAGGAGAAAGAGAGAGCATTGCATGAGAGACGGAGTTTAAAAAGGAAACTAAGAGAGAGAGCTAAAATTACGTGGACAAAAAATATGGGGAGGGAGAGCGCCAACCTATTAAACTATTAAATTGATTAAAAAAAATAGTAATTTTACAAAATTATTCCTACCCCAGAAAACTCTTAAACTAAGTAGAAAGATGTTTTTTTTACTATGATACAATTATCTTTAATAATTTGTATAGAGTTAGGTTAGTGGTTTTTTTTTAAATCAAATTAGTAATTTATATTATGTCTTTCAAGCGGTGTGTGCATAGTCATTTGGTTATAAAATGCAACCATGACGGGAATCAGTGACTATTTGGGAATATAATTGCAGTTATTTTGAAAGTTTTTTTTGTTTAAAAATATATTAAAATAAAAATAAAAATTATTTTTGACATCATCACATAAAAATAATTTAAAAACATAAAAAATTAATTTAAAATAAAAAATAAAAATAAAAATATTTCAAATTTTTTAAAAATATTTTTAAAACATAACTTATTAGATCTCGGAATCTCTTCCATGATCATCACATGAAAATAATTTAAAAACATAAAAAAATTAATCTAAAATAAAAAATAAAAATAAAAATATTTCAAATTTTTTAAAAATATTTTTAAAGCATAATTTATTAGATCTCGGAATCTCTTCCAAGATAGGGTAGTGCATGTGCCGAATACGCTTTCTAGTGTGGCCCAACTATCGTCTATTCTTCTTTTCTTTCTCCTTCTTGAATTCTCCACTGGACCTTTAAGATTTCAAATAACCCCCCTCAATTTTTTCCTCTACTTAATAATTTATAAAATTATATTTTTTTTAATTCAATCCCCTTCTATTTTTTGTTCTTTTAGATTGTCACCATTTTGTTATTGCAATTTGTTTTGTTTCGGATCATTTTTTTATAAAAAAAATAAATTACAATTTCATCTGTTTTCTTAATTGATCCTTATTTTTTTTTATTTCTATCTTTTTTTCTTTTGACAAACTTTTTAAATTGGTGTTTTTTCATGATTTTGTCTTTCAAAATTAAATTAATTAAAAATTAAGTTTCGTGGTTGGACCCGAGTCAAGAGTTTCATGGGTTGTGAATTTTATAGATTAGACCATATTTAGAAGGTTTGTTCGGGTTTTCATGTTTTTTTTTAAGCTCGTGTGTTTTTATCATATTTTTTAGAACTTTGCTTTGTTTATTTTTTTATGGTTTGTATTTTATGAGGTTAATCTCAGATTCATGACCATAGTCGGTAATTCAAAGGTCAACGCAAATTGTCTTATTTTTTTAATCTTTTTTTTAATCGATTCATTTCAATTTCAATCTTCAATATTTGAGATAATGATCGTATTATCTTTTTTTTTTCTAATATATGTCATGAAAGGTACCGGTTTGAAGAAACAAAATTGGCCAGCTTAGGGGCAAAATAAGATCCACAAATCTAGTAACTAGTTAATTACCATAAAAACTCATGAGGATTGGATTTGTTTGAGAATAAAAATAAAAAATAAAAAAATATCCTTTATTAACAATATAAAACACTCGAGTTTACTCGCAATTCGGTCTATCGAGGTAAATCCGGTAAAAAAAAAAACAAGTTGATTTTAAAATAAAATAAAAATCCAAAATTATATTCGACTCTTAAAACTATTAAAAGAGTGATATATTTACAATATTGCCATTCATCACCTCCAACCCTGCCAACCCTTGCCAGCGTTCATTCCAGCAATGGCAAATGCAAGAGTACAGTTACGAAAAACAAACCCGTTAAATAAATTTTCAGTTATACAGGATTCGAGGATAATTTTGGAAATGAATACGACAAGGCTGTGGCAATAAATATAAATATAAAGTTTCGATTAGTATTTTAGGACAAGAGTTGTAAATATGGAAGTGTTTCGCTGGAAAAATAAATGAAAATATAGAATAAATTTTATATTTTCGAAACACAGCATTTCGATTTGATGTCCCGTCGTCTTCTTCATCTTTTGCATCTAACCATGTGCAACCAAGAGTGAATCAATAGCACCACCTCAGTGGAATCCATTCTACGAAAAAGCAGCTCATGCAAAAAGGAAAAAGCAGCACGGCCCCACACAACGCAACGCAGACTAGTTGAATAGTAGTGGCCTCACCATATCATGCAGGGACAAGAGCTTGAGCTTTGTGAGATGATGCTTCTTGATGGTTGCTTTATTTATATCTATTGTGTTGCCATTGAAGAGGCTCGACGAAGGGGTCGAATAAAAACAGCACAAACATGGGAATATGTGAAGGGGGAGAAACAGCCAGAAATTATAATATCTTGGCACTTGTCAAAACTAAAAATATCAAATACAAATTCATAATTCATAATTCATCATTCATCAAGGCGGGAGCAAGAACAAAGGTTAGTTGCATCAATCTTTTTGCCTTGTGTCTCCCAGAACTGAGAGTGATGGCTTCCTCTATCTAAAGGTTTTGTGGCTGTGTATGATATGAACACTTACAATTCTACTTGCAGGAACCCACTACGTTGCATCAGGTTGCCACCGTTTGACACTAAGTGCCCGTTTGGTTGTGAGGCACAACCCACGTTTCAAAAAAAGCCAAGCCCTCAGTGTTTGATAATGTACATTCGTGATTTTAAACCACATGAACAGTGAGTAGGCCCCACCATTTTAGCGTTTCCACCCGTGGTTTTTGTGCAGCAGGTTTTTAACTTTTTTCAACCCGTAGTTATCATCGACTTTTCACATGCGACTTTTGTTTTTCACCAACACCAACCACATCGACTTTTGTCATCTTTTTTCAGACCAGCAAATTGCAACCCATCTCCCTTGCAAACTCGACAATTTCACTTCTCTTTTTTTCATCTTTTTTCAGACCAGCAAGACCCATCTTCCCAAAACCTTGCAAACTCGACAATTTGACTTCTGTGTTTTCTTTTCTTTTTTTTCAGACCAGCGAACCCATTGTAAACCCATCTCCCTTGCAAACTCGACAGCACCCAAATCCCTCAGCGTCCCCTCTTCTCCCCTGCAAACCCATCTCCCAGCTCCTCTCTGCTCCACATCTGCTCACTTCTCACTATCGTCAAGACCCATCTGCTCCCAAAATTGCAGACCCGATTGAGCTGTCCCCCTTCTCCTTCACAACTGCTCACCCTCACCCTCTGCTCCTCTGTCTCCCTCACAGCTGCGACGACCTTCCATCATCGTCGTCCTCCCCGAGTCTGCAACTGATCGTGACTGCTTCGGTAACTCTTTCAGGGCAACAAGATTGGAGCACCACCCAACCGAAGTCATGTAAGGAGCTTTGATGTCTGTTCTGACATCTTTGTGAACACTGTGATGTTATGGGTTTGTGATGAATTAGAGGAATTAATGTGCAATTTTGAACATGATCTCGTGTTGCATGGGGTTGTCCATTCGTCAATGAATTTTGGATGATATTGCATCTGTGTATTGATAGCAAATAGGAGGTGGACCTGCAAGATCGTAGTTGAAAGTAATTGCTAGATACACAGGAAGCTGATGAAAAAATCAAAACAAAAAAACTTGATGATTTTACATATAATTGATTATCCCTGATGCAATGGACTCGTTTTGGTGGAAATGATGGATAATTGATTAATTATTCCTAATAAAATTCAGGGAATAAGTTAATATTAACCCCAATATTTGTAGATAAGAAATTATCAATTTTATTATTATTCGTAATCTACAAGAAACTATAAATAAAAAAGGGAGATGGATTTGTTTGATGTAAATAAATGAGAAAAATAGAGATTATAATCTCATTTGTAGTAATAAATATAAATGTAAACCAATCTATATTTGTTTTTTAGATATATTGTCAAATTCGACTCAAACTTGAATCAAGATGAACTATACCAATATTAAAATATACATAGATTATATTGTGAAGAGGTCTTTAATCAATACAAAACGCAAGTTCAAATTGTTGTTGCGTTGATGGCACTTCATAACTTTATTAGAAGGAGATCGTAACATGATGTTCATTTTGTTCAATATGATTGTAATCCCAATTATATACCAGATGATTTTTTACCAGATATTGTAGCACGAGATAATAGTCAGGGATTGCAAAGGCCTTCACGTATGGATAATGTTCGTGATAGCATTGCAAATAGTTTGATGAACAAATAATAAATAAGTGTCAATTTGACTTGATCTATTCCTTCCATTACAAAAATATGATTATTAATACAAAATATATATACAGAGAGAGTTCTAAAAATATGTGTATATATGTAAAAAGCTACATGCAAAACTTGGTAACCAAACACACAAAACTGTTTTTTTTCAACCGCAGACTCAACCACTGTTTTTAACCAAACACTCACTGCTTATTTTGAACCGTAGAAAAAGCGTTTTTTTTTAAACTATTTTTTTTCAACCTCAACCACAACAACAACCGCAATACCAAACATGCCCTAAACTTGCAAGTTTTTGCTCAGGTTCAATCAGGCTTGAGACTATTTTCACTGGTTAACTTTGGCCGGAAGCTCAAAACTTCCGACAAAATCTGGGGCTCCCAGAGTAGGCAACAGGCTGCCGACCATGGTATCATTTGCCCCTTAATTATGTTTTTTATATTTTTTGCATCATCATTTTAATCTAGTAATTGAAATTAAACTGGTGTGTGAGCGCCCGCGGGGGACAATGGAAAGAGCAAAAATATAACATCCACACAAACAGTAGTAAAATCTCTTAAGAATACAATCAATTCAGCACCCTCCTATCCACCAACAAATGGAGCCATTCCATGAACGAGAATCATTTCAGATAACAGAAAGAAACTAAATGTAAAAGTACACGCCAAAGGAATACAACTTCCAGACACATTGATTTATCTAAATGATGGGCGCGCACAACAGAATGGTGAAGTCCCAATTCAGAGTTTACCTAAATGAATCAGGACGTTTCGGTTTGCTTTGAACTACTGCGTCGATCTTTTCCATCACAGCAGGAGTCAGTAATTGGATCACATCGATCGCTTTCATGTTTTCTTGAATCTACATAAGAGGAAAGAAAAATATTGAATCAGCAAAGTTACTAGTAAAGAAATGATCTTGTACAATGCATAGATGATGGAAGGCCATGATTACAAGCTGCTAGTTTGCACAAAAACCTATAAAAGAGTGTTCTAGTCCAAAGCACTTGGTATGTTCCATAAGTTGAGCATCTGGTGCTTCAGCACACCAAACATGCTTTTTTTCTGAGAATTTGTGGCTCCATCCATGTCCAGTAATCACATTATCTAGGTTAAGCATATGTAATGAATTGTAACAATAAATCAGCTGAAAATAAATATAGCCATGAAGCATAACAGTGAAATTCTTTGTGGCTCCATCCATGTCCAGTAATCACATTATCTAGGTTCGTGGCTCCATCCATATCCAGTAATCACATTATCTAGGTTAAGCATATGTAATGAATTGTAACAATAAATCAGCTGAAAAATAAATATTGCCATGAAGCATAATAGTGAATTCTTTTCTTGCATGTAAAACAGGATGAGTTTTCCCTCTTCAACGAAATTGACTGATTATCAGATAAACACAAATTAAAACTTGAAAAGTTATTTAAAAAATGCACATGTTTCAAGAAGTACAATTTTAAAGCTATGTTCCAAGGATCACTGTTTCTAAACAAACCTGAGATTCCTTTGTAGCACCAGTGATAACTGACGAGACATTTGGATTTGCAGCACACCATGCAATTGCAAGTTGAGATAAAGGCACGCCTAGTTCATCAGCAATCGGCTTCAATCCATTAACCTTCTTTAGCACATCATCAACCAATGACCGGCTAGCAAGATTCTGGAAGCCATAATACATAGTTTAGAATTGTACCCAAGAAAAGATAGAAAAAAACATAGGAAGCATCTTCATCAAGTCAGTTGCTTCATTTTAAGATGAAAGTTAGGCATAGGAACATTATAATTTATGCTTGCAAAATTTTGAAATGTAAGTTCTTTTTTGGACATATGTATCCATCTAATATGTCTATCATTATTGTTGAAAACAACACAAACTAACTAGAAAATTCAGTAATAAAATAACGAAAAGCAAACAAGTCTTACTTTGTAATTTTCCAGAGCAAATCGGCTATCAGGAGGTACGCCTCCCTTGTTGTATTTTCCAGTGAGCACCCCAGATGCAAGTGGACTCCATGTGGTGAGACCAAGGCCATAGTTGGTATACAATGGGAGGTACTCAGACTCAACCTATAGACATACATGATGTAATCAAATCATGTTGAAAGCCTGATTTAACTCATAACATGTGTTTATGAATTCACACAGAGCAAAATTAAGTCTGTAAACATTATAAGCAATTTCCATTAACATCAAATACTCATTAACATAAACCACTTGATGGTACAACATTGTTGCAAGAAATGTTCCAAATAAAGAGATGATATGATAAACCACTGAGCGGGGCCCAACAAAAGATGCTACAAGACTCAAAAACAGCCACGAGTAGGCTTCAATGAATAATATCATTTAGGAAAGCTTTCATATCACCTCTTATGCACTATTCAACTCCATGGCATATGGGGCCCAACTACCCAAGGGGTTGTGGGTTTAGTTTAAACACATCTAAATCTTCCTTCAAACTTAAAGTTGAAGATAAACTTCATTCAGAAGAGAACCAGCAAAAAAGCCGAGACACGAGGTGACTCTGTCTTGGAGAAGGATACACATTGCTCTTTGTACCTAATAAACAAGCTGTCTGGCAAACCATAGCCCCTAAAACCATTATTTCCATTAAATTCAACTAGAAATCATATTAACACGAGGAAACCATGTAAATGATATTTTCATTTTTCACTTCAAAAATAAAAAACCAAACTTTTCACATCTGGATATACAGAGAAATTCCTTACCTTGTGCCTGGAGAGCAAATTGTACTCTGGCTGCTCAACAATTGGTCCCACCAAGTCCAACCTCTCTGCAATGCCCCAAGCTTCAGTGATCTGCTGTGCTGACCATTCGCTAGTCCCCCAGTAAAATGCCCAACCTTTGTCAATAACGTGATTCATCGCCCTCACTGTCTCTTCAATTGGTGTGAACGTGTCCGGGCTAAGACAGTAAATCATATTAACATCACATTAGACCAGTTCAACAAATCCCTTGAAAGGAACAAATTCTACTCGATTAAGCAATAGCAAAACTAAGACTGATAAAAAAAAATGAAAAAATCATATTAAATATAAATAAAGAGCCAAAAACCCCAAAACCTAAACAATCAATAAAAAAATTCCCCTTACAGGACAATGACACGAAGATAATCCCATCTGTCTAGAGCAATAAGCTTATTGACAGGTAATGGTGCACGAAGGGCACAACTATCCATATTGACTTATTTTACTAATTTGCATCATCAGATTCTTTATCATCATCCCTCTTGTAATAGAACTAAAGCCAACAGCTCAGCACTTCACATTTTAGAAAAAATCAAACAATCCAACAAATCTCAAATTAACAAGAGAAAGCAAGCACTAACACCAGAAACAACAATAACATAATGACACATTAAATCAAATCCACATAATCGGTTCCGGAATCTCAAAAAAAAAAAAGATCCATCACAGTCAAACACAAATCAGCCCATAAACCAAACAAAGGGAGGTCAACTGACCAGAAAAAAGAAAAGAAAACCCACATACCGATGACAATAAATGACATCAACATAATCCATATCCAATCTCTTAAGAGAAGCCTTGGTACCCTCAACAATATGTTTCCTAGACAAGCCCTTGTCATTAGGACCAGAACCTCCCCAGAAGATCTTAGTAGAGACAACTATATCTGATCTCTTCCAACCCAGTTCACGGATGGCTTGACCCATGATTTCCTCAGCTCTTCCATTAGCATAAACCTCAGCGTTGTCAAAGAAATTGACCCCATGGTCTCTGCAACACTGCAAAAGTGATTTGGCTTCTTTGACATCTAGTTGGTTCCCAAAACTTACCCAGGCTCCAAAAGAGAGCTGGCTCACCTTCAGCCCTGATCTCCCTAGATTCTTGTATTGCATGTTTTTTTTTGTTCTAAGAGAGAGGTGTGTTGCTTTGTGGGGGAGGATGGATGGAACAGAGAGATGGAGGATGGAAGTGCTGGGGAAGTGAAGTACTGGACTTCGTGATATTTGTCACTCCATTTTACAAGTATTTTAAAAAAAAAACAATTAAAAATTTATATTTTATTTTTATTTTAAATTAATTATTTTATGTTTTCTTAATTATTTTCATAAACTGATATAAAAATTAATTTTTAAAAATTAAAAAAAATATTTTAAAAACTCTCAAATAGATCCTTTGATCTCAAAATTGTTAATTAATGTTTTTATTAGGAAAGACTATGATATTATTGCAGCGGTTGACTTATTATTTTTATAAAAAAATGCTATTTAATTATTTTTTATTTTAAATATTAGTATATTAAAACTATAAAAATATTAAATGATATAATTTCATTTTTTAAATGAATTTTATATAAAAAAATTTATCTAAAAACAAACGTATTTTCACTAAAAATATGTTTATGAATGTAATAGGATTTGAGGTCTAGATACAAAGATTTTATGTAGAAACCTCTTTCTTGTGATTTTTTTGTTAAAAAAATAATTTTATAGAGTATAATTATTTTATAGAAACCTCTATTTATGTTAATATATAATTATTTTCCTGTGAATTTTTGTTAAATAAAATAATCATAGAGTATCACAAAACCAATAAAAACAAAAGTATAGTATAAAATATTTGCAAATAGTACCAATAAACGATAAATATCCATTTCATTAAAAAGTCAAGTCATCTTAATAAGCACAATCACAATTCATAAAATATGTTTACTGATTGTGTTTATTGACTATTTAAAAGTGTAATTGCAGTTGTTTTTTTTTTAATTCATTTATTAATATATCAAAATGATATTTTTTTAAATTATTTTTGACATTAATATATAAAAATAATTTAAAAACATAAAAAAAAATTAATCTAAAGTAAAAAATAAAAATAACTTTTTTTATTATTTTAAATAAACATTTTTGAAACACGATGACAAATACCTCTTTAATATCAATATTTTGGTAAAATACTATTTTTTTAATAAAAGCAATATTTTTTCAAATAAATGAAAGGGTTGATATAAAATCAAGAAAGGAAATATTTAGGGTCTATTTGGGACAGTTGTTGCTGTACCTTTTCAAAGTGCTTTTCGTGCTAAAATATATCAAAATGATATTTTTTTATTTTTCAAAAATTATTTTTGACATCAGCACATCAAAATGATCTAAAAACACCAAAACATATTTATTTAAAAAAAATTGAATTTTTTGAAAACACAATTTTAAAAATTGTCCCAAACAACTTCTTAAAGATTGCATGGTTGAAGACAGAAAAGGAAAAAGAGCAACAAGTAAAATGGTAGTTAGCATGACTAGGAGCGCCTGCCTAGGCACGTGTCCAATTCACTAGAGGCACGCTTTAAAATTGGGTGGACGGAGGCTTTGGATCCCATAAAATGATAAAATTAGGTAGACAGTATTGTCTGCTTCATTTGTCTTGGAGCCTACATCAACCCAGACCACGAAACGACAAATCTATGATTTATTTATTTATTTTTCTTTCCAAAAAGGAAGTGCCGCATTTCCTATTTTTTGTTTTCACTATAAAACGACATGATCATAAATTGCATGTGATTTTTTTAATTAAATATTTTTTAAAAAAATCATGACACGTGAGGATAATAAAGACAAATTAGTAGTAACAAATAATAAGATTGAATTTTTTTTAAAAATAAGTTAAATAAAAAATAGATCATCAAAAATAAATAGTTTAATTATTTTATATATATATATAAATTAAGGGACGAAAAACAAATTAAAAAATAAAATAATGAACTCGTAAACCTTTCTATTCAAATCACATAACTAATTTATCTCATAAATTTATATTTATATTAAAAAAAAAAAGGCGAATAAAAGCCCAGCATTGCGTGCCTATGGGCCAGAAGAAACTAAAAGAGGAGTTTCACATGAGCATCTCCTAACGTGCTTTTATATGAGCTTAGTTATGATAAATTTATAGTGAACTTTTGATGTTAATTGGGCCTCATGGTATTGGGTCGACTTTCTTGAACCGAAAGCCTGTTAGCGGGACTTTCATGTTTAATGGGCCTTCAATTCGTCTCAGCCCATTTCCAGGTCGCAAGAATTACGTACACAGAGGGACTGCACTGAAGCGGCCTCATGCGAATGAAGAAAGTTTATCGCTTTTCATTTAAAGCCAAGCCCAGTCACCGGGCTCTTGTCAATCGTAAGTTTGCTCACGAGCCCAAGGAAGAGGGGAGGGGGGGAAGAATTAATATTGAAAGAAAAAACTAAAATTTCTATAATTATTACAAGCTGATTACCCGCGAGCGTTGCTATGATTTATTCTAATACTTTTTATATATTTTTGTTTTTATAACTGGTCATTGTTTTTTTATATAATATTTTAACATCTGATTTTGTTAACTGTATATATTCTATAGTGACCAGGTTATGTCGGGAAAAAAAAACTTTAACATTAAAAACCTTGTTCAATAAATATAAGGACATATTAAAAAAATGATTTTTAATAAAATATTTATATAAACTTTATAATATCAACTAAACACTTACATATTTGATTTTTGATAAATATATATATTAATATTAACTTGTCATTATTAAAAAAAAAAAAACGACTATGTGTTCGTTTGGCATTGCGATCCCACCGGTTTTTTGCCGAAATTTGAAGAAGAAAAATTCATTTTAAAAACCGGTGGTTTGATGTTTTTAGATCATTTTAATGTGTTGATTTCAAAAATGATTTTAAAAAAATATCATTTTAATGTATTTCGGCACGATAAGCATTTTAAAAAGTTATCGCATTCACACTCCCAAACAGGTTTATAGAATAGTTGCTCAGATTATGATAAATTCTATATCGAACTCCTCCATGCTCATTGCAAACCGCAATTGATGCCAGGGACATGCATGATTAACCAAGTCTTACGTTATTTTAAACCTTAATTAGTTTTCATTAATAAGTATTCATGTCTTGTGAGAATAACAAGTCATGATCATAATACACATCAATAATTCAGTGGAGACAGCATAAGTATATGAAATGAAACCATACTCCTGGCGACTACACCCCATTTATCCAGATCTATACCTAACAGAACTCTTGCTGGTAAGAAAAATGGTGGGAGATCAGTGGGTCAAGGAACCCGATCCACCATGTGGAACCTAAATGCCTCTGGATATTCTTTTTTTTTTTTTAATTTTTGAGTGCACATGGGTTCATGGGGGTTGACCTCTGTGGCCCTATTTTTTTTTTTTTTCCTTTCTTAAAATGTTTTCCAGGGCTTGTGAGTCGAATAAATTCAATATTTTAGGGCGGCATAATTGATAATTGATTGTATATACACACATGCAGACAGGTATAATGGATTGGCATCCATGCAGTCATAATACACCATTATCTCTATCTTTTCGGCCAGGGGGGCAGAGCCTTCTTTATCAGCCTAATCTAATGGCTTCTATTATGTGCGCCTGAAAAGTTTGCATGCGGCCGGACAGAAATTTGACACAGCTAAGATAATTAAAGAGTTGGCCAAGCATTAAGATATTTGGGTGGAGTATAAAAAACGTATGGGTATGTATCTATAAATCAAGAAATTTGATCCACATGTATCTATTGGCACCTCTAAATATAAGAAGACGCGGATGGGAATCACCATGGATAATATAAATGAGGGTAATATTAAAGTGATAATTAAAATTATTTTTAATTAGGATCATGGAATCAATTAATACACGTCCCCCTTTCTTTTTTCCCTCAAATGTTATCATCGCTGGATTGAAATTTCCAAAATCCACCGGTCAACCATCAGAAAACGACCAGATGAGATGCATGCATGAACTGGGCTGGGACGTCAATTATACGAGGCCAGCATGTTGCGTTTTTCCCTTTTTTATCTTGAAACTGGGTGAAGAGCCCTACAGGCTTACATCAAAATTCAGGGGCAGAAGGTGTGCGATATCGTCTGTGGAATCTACAGATTGTTTGATATCTCTGTTTTTATGTGTGACAAAATAGAAAACTAGCCAGCCCCGACACATACCACAAGTCGCCGAGCATATACATGTGTAATTTAATCATTTGATGAGCCTAAGTTATGTTTAGAATCACATCACCAATCATAAGCAATTCGTTGAAAATTTCGAGCTTCCATACCCCTTTAGTATATGTTTGGAGGTTATATCCACTGAATATATATCTAACTGGAGATGGAAACTTGTTTTTTTTTGTTCGAGAAAACCTTGTTTTTTATATTTTTATGATCTGAGCTAATCGGAGTAAAATCTCAATTGTCCCAAATTCTTGTAAAATGAAAATGTTATGATTCGAACCTAATAATTACAGTACAGTTTTCAAACCCTTTACCGCTGTATCACACCACTTGAATACAAGACGACCACTTGTTGCTCAGGCAGATTTTTTATATTGAAGGTTTTTAAAACAACACCTTTCATCACAATACTAAAAGTACATTAATTAGATGCCGATAAAACAGCAAGGTTTTGATACAATTTTACCCACAACTTCATAAGGAGTTTGGTGGGTGATAAAGTGAATGATTACTTAGTTGTTGGGTGCCAGAATTTATTTGTGTTTCCCTCCTTTAAAACCGATATGAATTTTGTCTGGTTTTTTCCTAATAGCATAAATTATAGAAGGTGAGATGGGAATCAATGTTGTGTTCAAGTAGAAATCTAGGTCGAGAATCATGGACCACGAAGACATCAAAACTACCACATGTGAAAGAATCTGGCTTCAAATGAAATGATACGGTCTTAATTAATAGGACGATGCCAAACACATTTTGTATTGTAGATTACTTTGCAAGTGACGGTAGGTCAGGCTTTGGTGACATACAATACCTCACAGCACATCTTCTAGTTCAAGTGGCTCTAGGAATTTGAAAGTGTTGCTAGCGTTGAAGAGGGTTATGATTTTTGTTTTGAAAGAGTTTGGCTATAAAAAATTTAAGATTTGTATTGCAAGTCTCGAGTTTAAATCAGAATATATTTATTTTATAAAAATTTAAAATAACCAGGATTTTACTCGATTTAATACAGATCAATAAAGAATATCTTAGGAAGGATAGGATTTCTCAAATATTATGGCACTGCCAAATCCACCTGTGGTTTTCAAAGTTCAGTCGAATAAAGGCATAAATGTTTATTCGATCGAGCACCTATCCTCTCCTCCAATTGCTACTTTTGAAAGGGTAAACTTATTCCTTTATAAAGTAAAAAATAATGGACAGGTAAATTGATTTATTACTTTTGAAATGATAGGTTAGGTTTTAAATACTGTGGCACCTTCTTCTTCTTTCAATCACGGAGAAGAAAATATTTTATCTAGTTAAATAACTTGTTTTTTTTATATTGACATGATTTCTGTTTTTGTTTTTAAGTGTTTTTCAAAAACAAATTGGTTTAAAAAATATAAAATTAATATTTTTTAAAGTATTTTCTAATGATTTTTAAGTGCTCATATAAAAAAATATAAAAATATTTTTAAAAACACATTAGAATCTCCTCTATTCTTTAACATCCCACCAAATTCATCTAGAGGTTGACTGTGAAAAAAAATGCATGTACTACAGTGACCCCTTATCATGGTTTAATTTGACTTTTTTTTTCTCTTTTTTTTTATTATATATATATATATATATTAAATTTGAAATCATCACGGGAGGAGCAATAAATGGTATGATCCTTAGCATAATTTGGTTGGTGAGACAAAATTTGTGGTTGGATGTGAAGAATGTGTATGGAATCATAATCAATAATCTGTATGAACAAAACTAGCAAGATTTTCCTTGGTGTACGATAAAGATGAGCATCCTATTTGAAGAATCAAAGGAAGTTAACCCCATGTGACTGTGGGGTTATCATTAAAGCCGATCTCCATGTCTGTCCAAATTCATTTTTATTTACTTTATTGTCTTGTTAGTTAGGCACCCTCCCTTAGTGGGTAGGCAAATCATTTCACATTTATTAATTAGAACATTAGTTAGCTAAATGAACAGCTAATTCCATGTATATTTTTATTTTGATACCCTAATGTAAGCAATAATAGCCCTTGCAAGATGCGAGCATGGGATTGGTTTTAAAAAAATTGCTAAAAAATCAATTGATCTCAGTGATAAATTAATTAATTTTGAAAATACATATTTAAATCTCCTTTAAAATTAAGTAAATAAACCGAGAATATATAAAATGCAATTAATCTTGTTATGGAAAAAGTTATAGTTGCAAAAATAAGTGAATATGACCAACTATCACATCATTAAGTGCGATTAATTAAGTTCCAAACCTTGACCCGGTAGTCAAAACTCTCATCACGTTAACTGTTTCAATTTAATCCATCGAATCAAAATGCTTGCCTCATACGTTATACTTGAATCCTTGTGAAACATAGTGATACCAAAAGCAAACTATATGTTTGATTTTTAATATGTTTTTTATTTAAAAATATATTAAAATAATATTTATTTTTATTTTTTTTAAATTATATTGATATTAGTATATTAAAATAATCTAAAAATACCAAAAAAAATTAATTTCAAATAAAAAATAAAAATTATTTATCAAAACACGGGAGTAATAAAAAAAAGTGTTCAAATGTATATTAATACGAAGAAGATATGGCGAAGAGTTTTTTTATATATATTTTTTATTTCTATTAAATATTTATTATTATTATTTTAAATTATGATTAATATTAACCTATCAAAATACATTCATTCAACTATTTTGGATAATTGTTACTACATTTCAAAAGTATTTTTGAAAAAAAATAAAAATTTTATTTTAATTTTTACTTTAAATTTATTTATTTTAGATCATTTGATGATGTCAAAAATATTAAAAAAAAATAAAAAATATTTTTTTTTAAATAAAAAAATATTTTCAAAAACAACATATCTATTATCTTAATCAAATATTTTGGAAAGGGAGTTGAAGTAGTTAGTTCTTAATCAAACATTTTGGAAAGGGCGTTGAAACAGTTAGTTTCAAATTCGACCGGGTAATTTTTGGGACCAAGGAAATGGAGGCAATTACTCTTGGAAGATTTGAAACACCTCTTTTAGTGCACTGCCGCTTGGATCAATCACTGTAGAGGGTGGGGTCTTGTAAACTTTTTGGGTGCTTGTAAATCACACAAATAAAAACTTTACCACCTCCATAATTAGAATTCAGAACCCCCACCTCCGATCACCCTCTTTCTTATTCCACCTGATAGAAAATCAACTGTAAAAAAGAGGGAAGCCATTGCACCCTCTTTTTTTCTGTCAGACAACCACCCAAAGCAAAAGAAAATGTAAAAAAAAAAAGAAGCTTTTCTCTCTCTAGGTATGGATAAGACATTTTACACAGCCTTTTGGTGCTCTAGTTTCCGGAGGGAAGATTCTTCCGGTGATATTTGCTGCTCCATCCAGCCTGACCGGATACCAAACGTGGCCGGCTCCCCCTCACATGTTTCCTTTGCTTTTTAATTTTTATTAATGAAGGGTTTTGATGCGGCATAAAAAGAACCCCCAAATCACTCCGCGAGGAAAGATCGGCCTTTCTCTCCTCGTAATAAAAGGAAATAAAAATGGATAACAACATCAATTAATTTTTTATTTTAAAACAAATAAAAAAATAAAAGGTGAAAGTTGTCATCCAATTCATACATAGTTTATCAAATCAAATCGATTCTCGTAGGTCATTTCATTAATCTAAAATCTGGATGGAGTTGGGTCAATAATTGTTTTTCATAAATAATAAAACAATAATTTTTATAATTTTCTAGTTTAAGTTAACCCAGGTTAAATCTATCAATGTTGCCATGTTTGGTTTATTAACCATGGTCTAATCA
Source organism: Salix arbutifolia (assembly GCA_025169955.1). NCBI lineage: Eukaryota > Viridiplantae > Streptophyta > Magnoliopsida > Malpighiales > Salicaceae > Salix > Salix arbutifolia. The sequence goes on from CM045902.1 coordinate 3,374,163, forward strand.
AGAGGGAGGGAGGACAGAGATGTTTTCGCAACTGTAAGTATTAATTTAATATTTAGGTGTTCCTTAATGAGTGGGCATGTGAGACATTTGCAATCCTGCATGCATGTGTGGTCGGTGATTGAGGTCGTTGCTTCATCATTGCTGCATAAAAATTACGGCCCCCACTCACTTTCTTATATAATTAAATTGGAAGTTTCAGCCTTTTCTAGCTTAGCCTAGCTGGCTTCGATGTTACTTGCTACTGCCACTGTTTACTCCTGGTTGGGCCTCTAAAAATTAATTTGGAACCAGTAATTACTCTTTTTGCCCTCTGGATTTTGGGCACGTCTGTGCATTCATGCACGAGTGCCACTGTTTGGTTGGGAGGAGAGCGAGTGAAGCAGATGAAAATTTTAGTATTTCATTTTTCATCCCATAAGTTCTTGGCCAGAAACAAAAAAATATTATTATTATTAATTTTCAAGTAAAAAATACCATGTACTATGGGATAGAATTTAGGGGGCGAATGGGGGAATGACTCGTATGAGATATAAATTAAAAATATGATTTTTTTATTCATGAAAACATTCTCCATTTTTTTCTATTAATTACCCCGAATGATGGCAAGCAGGAAGCTGGAAGGAGTTGGCAACGATCTGCAGTCCTCTCCGTATGTCGGTACGTATGGATAAGGCGCGGTGCAGTTCTACATGTACGTACGGATCGTAAGGGGCTTAGGCTATGCGTTTTATATATATATATTGTAATATAGTTTTCCAATTCTCAACTATATATTAATTTTGTACGTTGCTTGGCGTGGTGGATGGGTCAAGTTGCCATATGATCAATGATGCTTTGCTAGCTAGCTAATAGCTGTGGAGAATCTATAACGTGCCTGCATGTTCATGCAGTGGTTGAAATTATAAGCTTTAATAATGGTGAACATAATAACAATTAATCAGAAATATAGAGCGGCGAAGAACTAAATCTACCTAGATTCTTCACAAAAAAAATCCGAACTCTTTGAGCATTATCCTTCTAATTGTACTCACAAGTTTTTAATCTGAGTTTCTAATGATTGTTCATGTTGCTTGTAATTCAGTTGACTTTGGAAAAACAGATTGTGTTTATTCGATTACAACCTACAAGTGTTGCTCCATTACATTGTATTATAAATTCATGAATCATCGGTGAAAGAGTTAAATGACTTTACACACACATCTGAATATAATATATAATGAAAATTATATTCTCTTCGTATTTAATATAGGAGCATTTTCCATTAATATTTAATTATATATCAACGTGTCAAGTTTCATGCAATTTTCTCATATTGGTCTAGTTTCGATGCATATGTAATTATTATGTATTTTTTCTATGACCAGAGTATTCGATATAGCTTGCACGCATCTCAATTAAATCCTTGAGCTATTGTGCTTGTGTCCACAAAAACATGTCGAGTCGTTAATTTTTACACTATGAGACATGACTCTAAAAAAATACAGTCAGATAAATTTGAATTTTAAATTTTAAAGAAAATACATTTCTTAAACTCGGAATTTTTATTACTAGACTAACTCCTTGAAGTTATAATTATTACATCCCATCCATGCCTGACATACAAGTAAAAACATATCCATACAAAACATGAAATAGGCAAAGTGAATTATGAAAAACAAAATCATTTTTTTGGTGCATTATACACAATTGGAAAACAAAAATAGCTTACAAAAAATAAAAAGGCCAAGAGAAATTAGTTTCAAAACTATCACTAAGGTATGGAACTACGCCGTTTGCACCTAAAATATGGGTTAAGATCCGTTCATGTCCATGCCATGGCTTGTAGGGAGTGTTCAGTAACGATGACATGTTGGCATTACATGAACGTTGTGGCTTCAAGAATTACATGTAATATTACGCATGAAATTTGGAAAGTCAATTTCAGTTTCATGTTAAAATATCATTTTCCCTTGACTTAATTTCTTTCACCTTTTCAATATTCATTGACTGCATTAATTTCTTTCAAGCCATCCCCTCACGCATTGCTTTGAAACAAACGATTTTTCGTTTATGATGTTAATAAATTATATGTATCCTTAAAAACCCTTTTTATTTATATGCAAAGAAAAATTATTATATGAATAGAAAGTTCAGAAGAGAGAAATCATGCATAGGTAGAACCTTTAAACGTTTTGGAACAATTCTTCTTAACGATCGTGGACGGTTCAGTTTATACTTGGTGATGACATCCTAATTTCTTTCGCTTTGTTTTTTGGGGAGATTTTTTGGTATTTAAATAGTAATTAGTGTTATTTTATTAATTATTCCTTGTCTAGGTCTATTATTTTTTTAAAAAAAAATACAAGTAAGGGAGAAAAATTATAAGTAAAGATATTCTTATTATTTTTTATAGATCACGAGTTTCATTTTTTTCCTCTCCATTAAATATATAACAAAATGGGAGGCATAATAATAACAATAAAATTATATTTTCGGGTCTTAAATAATATCTCAAAACTTTTTTTTTATTGAGATAATTTTTTGATATGTATAAAAGTCTTGTTGATCAAATAATCATGAGTTTGAATCTCATCATTTTTATTTTAATTAATAAAAAATAATTAAGTAAAAAAAATATAAGTGTATACAAATTTAAAGTTTTTTTTTTCATTTGAGAATATGTTTTAAAAAATAATATTGGTTTAAGTTTTTTACTTAAAAAAAGATAAAATTACTATAAAGCTAGATGCACTGGATTTCTTTAAAAACAATACTGAGGTTAAATTAAAAAAAATACAAATTATGAAATTGTTAGTAAATTTTTTAAATATCTATTTTTGTTAAATATGGCTGTCGATTTAATTTCCCAAAGCTTAATAATTACTTTAGTGAAATCGATCAAGTTGCCAAATAAATGCGGTGACGTTTACAAAATCGAATCACCACTTTAATGGTAACTCTAAATTGTTTTTTTTTTTTTTTGGGATGGAAATCTAATTGTGCACTATTTATATATACTTCAACATATTAATTACATGTGATATATATAAAAAAAGAAATTGACACCAAAGAGAGTCCTGGACCCAACAATATTTGATTCGGAAATTATCGAAAATTACGTATGTGTATAGCATTAATTAGTTGGTATATACATTACATCATTGATATATATTTTTTTTAGATAATCACACACACACACACATATAAAAAAGTATTTTTGTAGATAATTAGAAGATGTGATATGGGGGTACCCCATGGTTCCACCATGCACATGATGAACACATGCTTGGTCGATCCTCAGTATTATCCATCCACCCTAGCTATCAATAGTGCAATTTGATCGATCTAATCCAGGACGTGGTGTCAAAATCAATAGAAGATAGGTCAGATTTACACAATGTCATGTATATTTAGCGAGGCAATTTGGTGCTGCGAGTTATAGTGCACCAACTTGCATGGCTCGCATTGATTCCATGTGCATGAGACATGTAGCTGGGGACATTGGGGTCGATTGGTAGTGTACATGTTCATGATTTTTCAAGCACATACCAAATTGAATTAATGTTTTAGCCTCCTATCCTTGCTGCTTGGATAGTGACCTCGTTGGCTGCCGTCCTCGATAATCAATGGCCTTTGCTGCTTATATTTATTTTTATGCGCATGATTGATCGTATATTAATTCCATGTTTTGTGTTTTCGTAGCATTTCCAAGGATAAGACATGATGGTAAAGATTAGTGGAGGAACTTTATGCACAAATCAAATTTAAATTTAAAATCAAGACTTGAATTGTCAATATCTTTTTTAAAAAATAGAACAAGACGAAGAAGAGATAATCAAGGGGGATGCAGTTAGGCAATCACACACACAACCCACTAATTGAATACTTGGTGTTTTCAAGGGCCCGTCGATTTGCATGAAATTTGCCTGATTGACGTGTTTCTTCTCAAGATAGAACCTATGAATCTACAGCAGAACTCTTCTTTGAACAAGAAGACTCTTACCTAACACTGTACATTTCATTTATGTCCTTGCAAGCCCCCTTCCTCGTCCCAGAGAAGTTCACATATGAAGCTTCCTCAATTGCACCTGAAACCTAATCTTTTCGACCCTGCATGTATATGTTTTCCTAAAATATGCCAAGAACAAACTAGCTAACACAGTTTCACCCGAGCAACTCGGGCACTGATTCTTTATACATTGTTGAAAATTGTATTTAAATTTAATGGTTTTCATATGATATATAGTACGTATGTGGGCTGAGCAAGCTCTGTAGCATCACCTTCACGTTTTCTTATATGTCAAATTCAACAACAAGTGATTTGCCTTTCGTAGAATATGTGCAGAGAAATTTGTATGGATTATTCCACGAACCCGTTATGTATCCAGATTTTTTGAATCAAATTGTATATTTTTACTCTAACGAGGACCCGCTCGTCCAATTTTGAAAAAAAAAAAATGGAATTCTGAAAGGGACCATGACCCGTGCTGGCTCCTCTGAATCCGTCCCTGCTCGAGCCTCCGAGGAATAATCTATTCTGGTATATATTCATCACGTGTGACAATATGAAATTGAGCATAAAATAGATGGACAAAATATGAAAAAAAAAAACTACAATATTCAAAACTTTCTATTACCAATTTGATTCTCTTAAAATAGGAGATGCCATGTTTGCCCAGTCTAGCGGGCGTTGTTTTTTTTTTTTAATCTATGGTTGATGTTTCAAATCATCAACTCCTGAAATTACTTATATGAAAAAGAAAAAAGAAAAAAAAACGAAACCTTTTTATGGATGTGAAACCTTCCATACGAGGATACAAAATTGCCACTAACCCGACCACTTAGCCCAGCTTAAAATGATCGAACCATAGCGATGTGTTCTGAGCCAATAATGATGCAATCACACCCGGGATTCCTTCCTGGTCAGTCAAAAACCATTCCTTTCCATCGCAGACCATTGCTTGTAACACATTTTGAGGTCCGGTCAAGACATTGTCTGGGTCTCACTTTGGACAAAGACGCAAAGATAAAATAAAGCTAATTGAACTCACACCCGCCATTTTTCTTGGCCCGCGAAATATATTGCTTTTCCTTTTATTTAAACAATACAATTGAGTAAAAAGTGCTACAGCCACACCCTCTCTCTCTCTTGCTTGAACGTTAAGGTATGAGGTTGTGGGCCTTCATCTATGTAGTAATTAAGCAGGAAGGGACAGTAATTAAAGCCATATAAATGAAAATTAGTGGGTTTTTCCTAGTCAAATAACCAAATCACGGTTAATTTACGGGGTGATTGGGTGAAAATTCCTCGGCTAGTTTGCTTTGATAAAACAACAAATTAATCGGGTGTTTAAAAATCATAGCAGTCAACTTAAATTCTCGTTTTCCACTCAAACAATCCCCTCGGTCAACAGTGGAAGGCAATCGCATGCAACGATCGAGGGTTGGTTACAAGTCAATGATGCATTTTAACCGCCGCAAGAACTCGAAAATCAAAACGAATAACTAACCCCGTTTCAACTCATGGTAGATTGGTCCACAGTCAACGGTCCTAATTCTGATCATAATTTTGTGCGCACCTTTTTGTACATGATGATCGAGGGTAAAACTGTAATAAAATCGTGTACAAGCGTGAGAAATTTGCCATGATGGGAACCACTTGGATCGATTACATGGCGACATAATCTTGCCCCCGGAAAGGTAACAGTGAAGGTCTCGGGAAAAAAAGTAAGTAGAAAAAAGGCCTGAAACATGGAGGTTAAGTATATGACTCTATGTAATTAATTTTTTTTACATGAGTTAAGAGAATTTACTTTGAGAGAACATTGATTTAATTTTTTACCCTGGGATTCTTCTGTTCAAATGTGAATATTCCATTGGGCATGGGGCACACTTCTTTAATTTAATATAGCTAGCCAGTTGATGGAATTAGTAGTTGGAATTTAATGGTGGAAAAATCAAGAAACTTCATCTACAAACAAGCCATGTTGAATTTTATAAAATTATTTTTAATGTTTGATGTGATTTGTTGTTATCACATGATTCAATCTTTACATGTTGGATGCATAATTATGCCTAATTGAAGTATTGAATGCTTCCCTGAAAACATTCAATTCCATATGAATTTAAATCATTCTAAAAATAAAAATAAATTACGAGAAGTAAATTTTAATGTGCTATTATCAAAACTCGTTACAAATTAACTGAGTACAGGTTTGATAATGGGGTGTATTATGTTTTTTTAAAAATTAATTAAAATAAGTTGTAAGTTTTTTCTTACATCATCACATTAAAATTATAAAATATATTTAAAAAAATAATATTATTTCAGATAAAAAAAAACAATTTTATCGGGAAAGCAAATAAACCTTGACTGAGAGTCCAATCCAAGTGATCCTAATCCTTTGGATCCGTCAGTTTTACTTCAAATTACATACACTTGCAAAATCCATTTTTTAGCAAACCATTGACGATTGAGGTCAAAACTCATCTTCACACTCCTCCTTCTTCTCTCACCTTAATTTGAAAACAAAGGTCCGCCCGGAATGCATCACGTGGTATGGTCAGGGTCTACGTCGAAGATTGAACAAATCACGTGCACCCAAAAGTTATATACTCGATTACTAATTAGAAGTGACGCATTGGGCTCGTATTCTAAAATTTCCTAATTTATCAAGATTTTAAATCCAAAAACATGCGTAACCCTGTTAGAGAGGTAAAATGATTGGTTTTACAGAACAAAAAGAAAATACTAAATAAAAAAATAAATTCTTCAATTTATTTTTGAAAACCCCAAAAACACCGAAACCCTTTTAGGGACTGGCCCTTTCGCTGCTCTAGTTTTGGAGCCGGTGGTGAGCTTGGTTGGTCAATGGAACGCCGTGATTGGCGCCTGAGAAAATAGAATAGAAAAAAGAAAGGAAAAATAAAGCGCATTTTCTTGCAATAATTTCATTTGTAAACACGCAATTGCCTAGCCTTTATCCAACTGCCGCAAAATCAGCAGGAAACCGTGACCAGCTGCCTTGCTCTGTACGGGCATCACTAACGGCCTTGCTGACGCGGCACCTCCACGGTTAAAATCGTCATCGTAATTACAAAGCGGGTAACTAATTGCAGAGGCAGGGAAAGAAGGATTGAAGCTCGGAAAGCGTATCAAGTGAACGATTGTGTCGTGACCGTATCTTATATCCTCCATGCTTATTTTCGGCCCTCCCTCTTTCGATTAACTGAATTAACGCTCACCTGACCCATTCCTAACCTAATTCTTCCCATGGATTTAAAAAAGAAATCTCAAAAATATATTTTCAATAAAGTTTGATAAAATCCCGTTGTTTCGTGGTTTTTGTTATTTCTATTTGTGTTTATTTATTTTTGTGATAAGATGGAAATATATGTAGAGAGAGTTTAGATGGTGAAGTAAGAAGAAGGAGAAGGGGGGGGGGGGGGTTTGAAGGATGGTGTGCAAATTAAAAGATTATATATAAAAAAGGGTAGGCATTAAAAATAGTAACGAGAGATTATATGTAAAATTAATTAATTGATTGATTGATTAAAAAACATGGTCAATAACAAAACAATACAATTGCCTTGATGAGTTTTGGCCAAAACTAACACACATAAAACCTTAACTCTCATTGGAACTTTTTGGGAGATAAGAAACGAGATGAATAGAAATGTGAATTATAGCATGGAACAATTCTAAAAAGTTTTAGTCTTTATATAAAAAAAAATAAACAAGATTGTTTGGGTTGTGGGTTTCTTGATGAATTGCATGCACTAAAATATTTGAGCATCTCTAATAAGGTTAATAATCTTTGAAAATATTGGAAGAAAATGAATGTTCATGATAAATATAACATTTAGTAGAGGTACGAGAATTTAACAAAGTAATAGAAACAATATTATAAAAGTTAATCGCTAGAGTCATGACACAATTTTAGAATTTATAGTCCAAATTCTTTTGAATCATTTTTTAGATTTTATGACAAGATGTGTCACTTGAATTTTTTTTATGTATTTTTATATTTCATTTTGACATTGGTCACCTAATAAATTTGATAGTTTTTTTAAAAAAGAATCCATGATAAAGTTGCACACCTGACAGTCTCGATTGATTTATTTTCTCTCATTTCGAGTTTTTTCATAAATTTTCATGATAGGTTGGTCGCTAACAACCTTGATCTATAGTTTTTATTTTTTTTTATTTTGAGACCGGTCACTTAACAATTTTGATTTGTTTTAGATCTTGTCACCTAATAATTTTTACTCTATTTTTAGATTTCATGACAAGGCTAGTCACTTGAAATTTGACTAATTTGTGTTTTTAAGAAATTTATGACAAGGTTCATCACCTAACAATTTAGATTTATTTTTAAATCTCATGCCATGTTTGATCACCTTATAATTTTATCCCATTTAAAATTCTTGTATCAATTTGAACCCATTTATATCATGCCTAGATTTCATTTTGAAGTTAGTCATCTAACAATTTAGACTTCTTGAAACTAGTCACCGAAAGATTATGAATTTTTATTTATTTTTATGACAAGAAGAAAAGAGTAAAAAAAGTACATGTGACTAAAGATAGCTTGGAATAAAACAGACGTGATTGAAGAGTGTAGAGAATAAAAAAATAACAACGAGAGATTATATAAAAAAGGAAAAGAAATAAACTTGAAGTTCAGGTGAAATTAAGAAAGTATTAAATGAGACGAGAGAAAAGAAAATCTAATTAATTAAGAAATCATGCAAACAAAAGAAATAAAATACGTTTAATATTACTTTTCCTGATTTTTCTAAAAAAGAAATTTATCTAATAGCATTAACTGTTTTGCAGGTGAAGAGACCGTCATGTTGCAAGGCACTGCTGGGTGGGTCTATAAAAAGGTCGTTTTGTTGGAGCTCTAAACTCCGACTCTTCACTTGGTTCTTCTCTGTCTCTCTCCCTCTACTTTTTTCAACTATTTCTCCGCATCGTCAAATCTTTCTCCAGAGAGAGAGAGAGAAATTGACAATGGCGGTGTCTAGGAAATGGGCTTGTGTGTTTTCTGCGGTGCTTCTGCTGTTGCTCGTTGGTGTAGCGCCAGCTACTTCAAGAACCAATGCTGGGATCTCTGCTCCTACCAGGTATATATATATGTACACACGCAAATTATATATTTATATGCCTTTCTCTTGTCAAAAACCAAGACTAGCTCTTCATTTCCTCCATCTCTATGTTTGATTTGTGTGTTCTTCTGGGCAAAGAGAAACAGAGCTTTCTCTGTCTTATCATGTCCTGGTTAAAATTCTCCAGTTGGCTTTCATTTTTTGGCTCTGTAGTCAAAATTTCACCTGCATTCATTGGTCTCTGTATGAGTATCTTTTGGATACAATCTGATTTCGATTGTCAATTTCTTAAAACCCCAGTAATTTTTCTAAACGCGGTTCTCTTCTATGATTTTGTTTCCGGAAACGTTATGTGCCAAAAAAAATCATGGTTACGTCATGTGATGAACTTCTTTTGGGGTAGAAATTGTAATTTTTTTTATATACTTAGCTTTTCTGGGTTTGAAAATCTCATGATTATTAGAAAAGAAAGCTACATTATATGGTGTTTTTGATGAGGTCTGTCAAGGGAAAAAGATTCATTAACAGAGGCTGTCTTGTTTACTTCTTTTCACCGTTTTGGTTCTCTGCTCACTTCTCTGTTTCTCGACACAACTCCTTTAATGCCCATTTGCTCAAAACCAAACAGAGTTGCTTTCTCTTCATTAATGGAGCAAACGAACCTGACAGAGAGAGATGGAAAGAGAAAAGAAAAAAGAGAGAGACCGTACAATTCCTTTGTTTTTACTTTTTGCACGACTTGATAACTATAATATCTTTTTCACTGATATTTTTTTATATATAAAAAAATCATTTTGGGTTTTTGTGTGTTGTATTTACAGGAGAATAGAAATAGAGAAGGTACAGAGCTCAAGCAATTCAACAATGGCGGTCAGGTATAACGTTATTTTAACTGTTAATCTGAGCCGTTGTTCAACATATCGTGTCTTTTTTGGACGGTTGAGTGTCTTTCATTTATCCAAAATAACCGTCGTTTAAGAATCTCTGGCCGTTGCGATCTTTAGATCTGGATCGTTTAGTCTGTTATTTTTTACCACAACTTTGGATTCCTCGGTTAGATTAACGAGAAACCCAGAAAGTCCTTTCTTTTCCATATTGCCCTCATATATTTTCTTTAATTCGAAGTTTGTTCTCACTGCTCAGTGAAGGACAAAACAATGGTAATTTAGTCATTAGGACTATCTTCTCGCCAACGCGTTTAACGGTTTCACTTAGCAAACAGTGACTGACGCCTTGAGCAATGCGCGCACTATACTCTCTTCTTCGTCGTCGTACATTGTACTTTGTTGCGTGTCCCCCATTCTGTCTACTCATGCCTTGATTGGCACGTGTCCACTAGTCCTTAATTTCGTGTACTTCTCCATCCAACAAGAAAGTTGTTAATTTGTTGTGTTTGTGGTGGTGGTGGCGGTGGTGGTTGAATCAGGTCTCAAGAAGAAGCAGATGCATTAAATGAGAAAGCAGTAGCTGATGACCCAGAAGAGATTGTTTCAATGGTTGAGATGTGAGTCTCTTTCTTCTCTTTAAAACTTTAGTAATTTATCAATAATAATGTGGTATTGCTATTGCCCTTTAATTCAACGCAACTTATTACTTGGAATCTATCTGAATTCCCCTAATAGAGGGATGATTTGGTGGTTATGGTAGGTGTTTAGAAAAGGGTTTTTGGACCCACCTTAGCTGATCCCTTTTCAGATTTTTATTAAAACCCCATCTACGAATCTGATTAGTGTTTAAAATTTGATGATATAATGTTTTTTTTTTTTGTGGGAAATTTCCCTTTGAGTTTCTGTACAACTTGCACTTTATGAAAAGGAATGGTGGGATTCTGAGGAATCATCCTCCCGGCACGTTCCATCTTATATCGGATATGATGTTGTTATTTTGACCCTTTTCACGCTGTTTCTCTCCACTACCTGCCAGCTACTGTAGTTGTAGTAGCAGGGGCAGTGAGATCCGTGTTTCACGCTTATCATTCTTTTTTCTACTGTTTCACTTTTCCATCTAATGTACTTAGGAGGTACAAATCATGCTTAATTATCAATAAATGCCCCCTTAATTAATATCTCTATCCCTCGCTGTTTTTTAATTAGTTAACCTGCAGTTTTAGACACCTCATGTGACTGATTCTGACACCTTCTTTTTCTCACAATTCTCTCCTTAAATGCATCAGAATGAAGCTTAGCCACTTGTTTAGCCAATGGAAGGATGTCTTAATCGAATGCTTTTTTAATAACATGGTGGTCTTAACTGTGATTTCTAATGACATTAGTTGATTCTGACTAACAATTCAGTACGTTTTGTCATTATGCCATTTTTTTGTTGATCGACCTTTTAAAATTTCAGCTCAAAATCAGTTTAATGGAGTTTTTTTAGGCTTAGCTGAAGATGGGACACTGAAAATTCACGTAGTTGATTGTTAAGGGCATGTGGGTTCTTATTTTGAGTGTGACAGTTTCATTCATACATGTCAGTAGGACAAACATAACGTGCATTTACAACGGGAAGCCACGATAATTCTATCCGTCAAACTTAAAAGACCTCATGGCCCTCACAAAATGACAAATTGTTTGTTTCCTGTTGCCATTAATTATATGCTTCAACTATGCTGATTTAGCTAGCCTTGGCTGTTGCCACCGACACAACAGATGTTAGGGTTGAAATGCAATCAGTAATTGTTTGATACAAATAGTAAAAAAAAAAATTGTTTAATGCTGTTAAAATAATTAAGATTAGATGGTTACTTTATGTTGCATTTTGGAAACAGGGAGTAAACTTGAAGTGAAAAATTGAATTGGAATTATCAATGATAAGCTTGCTTCGATTTTTCGGTTGAAAATAGCATCTTTAATGCTAATGCTGATAGCATTGAATTTGAAACTGCAGGAGCATACGCAACAGTACTGAAAGGAGGAGACTTGGCTACTTCTCCTGTGGAACAGGCAACCCTATTGATGATTGCTGGCGTTGTGACCCCAACTGGCAAAAGAACCGCAAGCGCCTTGCCGACTGTGGCATTGGGTTCGGAAGAAATGCTATTGGTGGCCGTGATGGCCGCTTCTATGTTGTTACCGATCCTGGTGATGACGACCCTGTGAACCCAAGGCCTGGTACTTTGCGCCATGCTGTGATCCAGGACGCTCCTCTGTGGATTGTGTTCAAAAGGGACATGGTGATTCAATTGAAGCAGGAACTTATCATGAACAGCTTTAAGACAATTGATGGCCGTGGGGTCAACGTTCACATCGCTAACGGAGGCTGCATTACTATCCAATTTGTTACCAATGTGATCGTTCATGGCTTACACATTCATGATTGCAAGCCCACTGGCAATGCCATGGTGCGGAGCTCACCTTCTCATTACGGATGGAGGACAATGGCTGACGGTGATGCCATCTCTATTTTTGGATCAAGCCACGTTTGGGTGGATCACAATTCGCTTTCTAACTGCGCTGATGGTCTGGTTGATGCTGTCATGGGCTCTACCGCCATTACCGTCTCGAACAACCACTTCACCCACCATAACGAGGTTAGTTTGCTTTGGTACTTTCAATAATGTTACTCTGTTTTTTTCTTGTTGATGGAAGCTAATGGCGGTTGCTATGCCATTTAATACAGGTAATTCTACTGGGCCATAGTGACTCTTATACCAGAGACAAGTTAATGCAAGTGACCATTGCGTACAACCATTTTGGAGAGGGACTGATCCAGAGAATGCCAAGGTAACATTTAAGTAGACCTTTCCTGTTGAAAGGACTTTGGATTTCCGATATTTCTTTGTTATTAGTATAGAATTGTCTAATAAAATTATGATAGAAATTACACCCCAATAATTGACCAAATTGTTGTAATCATGTATAGATAGTTTCTTTAACTTGACCAAGGAATAAAATTGCCTAATCCATGAAACTACACCATCTTTTGCTTGGTATGATTGCCACTGAAGATAGATTGAGAGAAACAGACGTTCTAGGGTATTTTTGTTTATGCTCAATTCATGAAACTAAATCATGAATCACGCAGGTGTAGACATGGGTACTTCCATGTGGTGAACAATGACTACACTCACTGGGAAATGTATGCCATCGGTGGCAGTGCAGAACCCACCATCAACAGCCAGGGCAACAGATATAATGCTCCGGCCAACCCTTTTGCAAAGGAGGTACGATACAACTAGCTAACTCTTATCGTTTTCTGTCTCCTTGTTTTCAACGTCGACGGTGAATGCACCACCACGCGTAGGCCGGTTGTTGACGATTCGCTGCTTTGAACAGGTGACAAAAAGGGTAGATACAGATGCGGGGTATTGGAAAAACTGGAATTGGAGGTCAGAGGGAGACCTGTTGCTGAACGGTGCCTACTTCACTCCATCTGGAGCTGGAGCTTCTTCCAGCTATGCTCGCGCTTCAAGTCTGGGTGCCAAGTCTTCTACCATGGTCGGGACAATGACTGCTAATGCTGGCGCTCTTGGCTGCCGCAGGGCCCGGCAGTGCTAGTTTTTCACTCAAATTAAAAATTTGGCCAAAAAGAGGCCGCTTAGTTTTCTCTTATTTATAATTTCTTACATCTATACAGTCCTACTCCTACTACAGTCACTCATGTCTCAGCCGTCGTTTGTCCTGTCTATCTATCTGCATTTTTCGCACACATATTTTGGCAAGTGTACATTTTTTACACTTGTCAATGTACTGTCACACCCACATCATCTCCATCCCAGTTTGCCTCTGTTTTTTCTCAACCTCGGCCTGCTTCAGCTCAAAAACAACACCTCTCACCATTATTCCAGGAGCAGGTGCAGAAGCGTTGTTCATTTGATCTCCTTCACCCACCTTTCTTTCTTTTGCCCTTTTCAGCTTCACGTTTCCTTCCCTTCTAACTACCAGCCATGCATCTATCTTTCTACAGTGTCAGTCCCTGTCGGTCTCCCCATACTGTCAAGTCTTTTTGAGTCTATAGGATTTGAATGATTTGTGATCTTTTTCATTTTATTTGTGTAGTGATACAAGCAAGCAATACTATGGATTTCAAATTTGAGTCAATGGAAAGAAAAAGAAAAAAAAAACTTTGTCACAGACAGTGCATAGAAATAGCAATGCTGTTCTTTACCTTTTCCCCTTTTTTCCTGCTTTTTCTTTGGCAATGGGTTCCTCGCATATCATTTACTTGTGCAATTTACAAACGATCCCTCAGCTGCTGTTCCTTTCCACGGTAGCTATGATTCTGTCATGTGCGCACCCGCTGCCTTCACATGATATTAAAGCTATCAACCAACTAATAACTAACACGATAACGTGCTGATGGAATCACTTGCTGGCCAAGGACTTCTTAATTTATTAATTATATATCTTGAATCTATGTCAGCAGCATTTATGATAAGATAAGTCATGCGCTTGAATTCATGATAATGTATCAAGTTTCCCCTTTTCAAATGGAAAATTGGATAAGCAAACACCTTCATCAAGATTCATGGTCGACCAGCACAAGAAGGCCACGTTCTGCTTTGCTGCTTTGGGTAGCATTTCAGGGTTTCTGTATGGTGAATTGTCACTTTCCATGTGGTTCACAAGGATCACCACCACCAGTGGGCAATTATTATGGACAAGTCTCTCAACATGCGATGCTTATTAGCCACTGGGCAGAGATGGAAATGGATATTCACATGGAAGCTTGATAAAAACGCATGGATTTGCATGTGAATTAGGGACCCAGAAGGCATGTGTGAAGGTCTGAACCTGCAAGTGATGGGATGGGACCAATTTAATTCTCCAGTCAAGTTGCACTCATTTTAACAAAACATGCTATTCCTATGAACGTTGCTGGTGCCGAGATCTGCCATCTCAGACCACTCTCTTGCATTAACCATCCATGTCTAGCAAGCTGGATTGCTTCAATAATTTTCCATATGGCTTATTGTTTCCTCACCAAAACGTTCACACTGGATTCAATTTGTCTCGTTCTTGAACCTTAGCTCCATTATATGGTCCAGGGTTGTCACTTTTTTTTTTCTTTCTAGAATGGCCAAAATATTTCGTGCTAGTTAAAAAAATGAGGCAAAACGGTGTTGTTTTTGTCTCGGTTTAAATTCTTGCTCATTCTGGATTTTTCGGCCAAATACTGACGAAAACATTTTAATTTAGTTTCATCCATTCCGTTTCGGTCAAATAATATTTTTTTAAAATAGTGAATAATTTTACAATATCAATCATATCTCTTAATCCGACTGTTAGATTGAGATGAAATTTTACAAGGAGTCTCTTGATATATTTATATATATTATGTTAAAATTTTAGAGCAATCAGAGAATGCAATAACCTTGCGAGATTGTTTTAATATTATTCTCATAATATTATATGTGCTCATAATTTTGTTCAAAAAAATTATTTTATTATGTTTTTTAGATTAAATTACACAATTCTAAATACTTTTTTTGGATTTAAACTGAATTTTTTTGAATTAATATATTTAATTATATACACACACATATAATCTCAAAATAACATGTCGAAACATTTCAAAATCAAAATATTCCATTCAAATTAAAAAAACAAATCACCATTCCAAACAAAATTGATAAACTTACCCAAACGAAATTGATATCCTTGCTGTGGTTACAATGCAGTTCAATATCGTGGTCAAACTGGAAACTGACAAAATGTAGAAACGTTGGAAACAGAAACTAGACGTTATACAGCGTTTTCTAGGTGCCGTATGAATTGTCCCAAAGAAACCACGGACGTAATTATATGGAGAGCATCTTCCAGCTTGTTCATCATTCTTGCGATTCCAAAGACTATTCTCGCGAGATAAGAATCTTACGTATAAAAATCTAGGGGATGAAAACAAGTATTTTGTTTTTGGTTGTGGGAAAAACTATCTGTCATGATGGTCATCCGCATAATCTGAAAGAAATTCCAAGAGTTAAAAGGCAGGCAGCATCTCCATTATGAAAGGATGATTGAGGGTCACAACTCGGATGGGTAGGGCTAGAATAGGATTGAATTCTGCTTGTAACAGACAAGTTCCTAACAATTAAGCCCAAATTGTTTCATGATTTTCTTAGAAAAAGAAATTGTAACTGCTATCATAACATAATAATAGACTACTAATTTTCATGGAACTCACACATGAGCCAATTAAAAGAGTGAAATGGACATCATGCTTTTTTTTTCTTTTTTGTTCAAGTAGAAATAGAAGGGTCCCAAGCTCCGGATTTCACCAACACATGGTGCCTGGTCTCTTTGGGTTGAAAAGGTAGCATACGGTTCCAGGAATAGAAATTTTAACACTTGTTTTTGTAGCATTTGGTACAGGTCGATAGTGTGGTGATAACCTATGATATCAACAATTTGCTCACTCAACCTGAAGAGTATATTCCACTTGTCAGATTCTAGGTTTGTTCCTTAAAGATCACCAGTTCAAATCTCATAAATCTTAGGGTTATTAGAGACATACATGGTCGTTAATTTCAGGATACGTGGAATTAGTCAAAATACCCACAAGCTGACCCGACACCAACATTAATAAAAAAAAAAATGCTCACTCAGAGAATCTCTGTTTAAAGAAGTGAAGGCTAAAAGAGTTCAAACGCTAGCACTAATAATTCAATGTGGAGCTGATCTCAGTCTTCAACACTGGTGCAAGCAACTGTTAACGTTGGTAACAGGTGAAAATGTAAAATCAATTCTGTTTTTTGCTCCGACACCGGGTAGAGAGGTGCCTGCATATTTTAATGTGTTTTCTTTATATTTTTAGCTGTGTTCCGTAAATTGGTTCCCGGAAACACAAATTTTCAACACGGCCCAAAAGAGGCCCATTCCCAGCAGAGAATACTGACCATAGCTGGCTGTCGGCCAGTCCAAATGCTTGCTCAAGCTTGAACCGTTGTGAGAGATGCATTTCAGCCCTGGAAATGCACGAACCTACAATCTTGTAGGTGTTGGACTGCTAAGCAGCTGCAGCTCCCACTTCAATAAATCTGTGCATGAAATGTCCATTTTGATCCGTATGAATATCGTCATCTAACAAAACCAGCATAGTGTAGCTTGAAACTCTCAGTAGCATTAACCTTATCAAAAACATTTAAGAGAACATAAAAGTAACAAACATGCAATGATATAATCAGCACACCAGTGAAAGCGATATCCAAAGATATTCATGCTTTGGCATCTCCGGATAACTGTAAAAGAAGAGAAATAACACAATCCAGCTGAACCTTGGTTCAATTATTACGGAACACAGACAAAACAGCAGGAATCAAAGTGGAAGATTACGTTTGCTCATAGCCATCAGGTTGAAAGATTGGATCCCATCCAAAATCATTAGGTCCCCTTGCAGGAACTATCTTCCCCTGAAAAATAATGCCACGGATCATACATTGGTAGTTTTAACTAGTGTGCCGCAGTTTTCCTAAGAAATGAACACATCTGAAATAATATATCTTTGATTCATTAAAATAATTGTGATATCTGGTTTTAAGCACACAGAGCATGTAAAAAATCATTTTACTGAGTTTTAAGGATGAGGTAATGACTCCTAAATCCTATTTTATCACATTTCCTAGTCATTTAAGGGTCAGGATTGTAAGTTTGATGGACTATTGCATTGTCCAACAAAGAGCTTCAGCGAGATGATAATGCATCCAGAAATATCAGATAAATATTTTTTACATTATTATTAAACACAAAAAATTGTCAGATAATTATTTTTTTAACATTATTTAACAAAAAATCTGTCAAGACTAATTATTTTAGCCAGATATATAACACTATAAAAAAAACACTCTTATCATTTATTTTTTATATTTTAAAAATACCAGCTCTTTGAGCAAAACGCAGGCTAAATAGCTCGTATTATTGTATGTACTTGGCCGACCAGCTTTCTTAAGAACATAATTATAGGCCTTGACCCTTATAACCAAACATCATTTTTTAAATTAATGGTCTCTACTAAGGCCCATATCAAACCAGTTTGAGACCCTTTTCTGGGCCGAGCTTGAAATGTAGCAAAGGCCACATTATGTGCTTCACTTATTTTAATTAAAGAGCCCTTGCTTCAGCAGTACGCAAAGGATTTCGTGTTTCTCGCGTTGTTTTTTGTTTTTTAAGGGTTTTTTATGTGTTAATATATAAAAAAATATATTAAAAAAAAATGTATTTGATTTTATTTTTTAAAACTCATTTCAAGCTAAGAACAGGTCAACTAGATACTAGATTATTGACTAAATTAGACTTAACAACTAATGATATCACCTACTCTACATAGCAAATGTATTTTATTTTTTCTAGACTTTTTTCTTCGATGAAGTCCAGAGAGCCAGTGTCATGTATTGTTCATGAGAAAATCTGCTTCAATCAATGCTTGGTAATGAATTCTTTATTTATTTATCTCGAGGGTCAGTCCATGTCTTCTGCTCATGACGCTTCATTTAATTCTTATTCACTCGAACATTTTCAAGACCTAAATATTGTTTACTGCACAAAAGGACCATGAACAATTCAATTAGCACCGGGAAGAAAAAAAATAGACAACTTAATCCACTGGTTAAAAGTCTAAGCAAATAAAAGCTAGATCTCTCTTTGTAGCATGCATGGTGATTCATGTGTTTCCAAGAGTCTGTGTCGGGATGTTAAAAAAATTTATGATCTGTACAATGGAATTTAAATTTGAATCAGAACGTGTATTTTTTATAAAAATTTAGAACAATCAATATTTCATTATCTAAATCCATAAAACACAATTTTTAAAAATACCGTTTACTAGCGTATCAGCCATTTTGAAATGCAAGAGGCATGGAGGTTGCGACAAAAACAAAAGTGTGTATAGATTCCCACTGGGGGGGGTCCCAAGGCCACGACCCTTGAACTAGGGAACTTGAAGCTGCGCCGTTTAGCTTTATTTAATTTATTTAGTGGCCCTTTATGGTCCAAAATAAAAATACTCTACTTTATTCATAGAATAACAATATTGCTATGACTATACCGTATTGTTCATGGCATATAGAAGTATAAAATTAAGAAAGAGGTCTGGTTTTGGTCAGGCAATTAGTGGGTTGCAAAACTTGTTGGATTCCCTTGCTCACGTGATACGCTCTCAAAACCAGGGATGTGCCGCTGAAGCTAACCCTCTACTCAATCCACTCCACTGCCACAAAGTTTATAATATGATTTTTAATTATTTTCTCACTAACAAGCTAGCCTTCTTTTTTATTTATTTTTATTTTCCTTCTTTTGATGACTGTGGAATGTAAGATGAGATTGACCCACCACGGGGTATGATCGCTTGCGAGAGTTTCTTGGCTACATGATTGCTGACCTTTAACTTGCTGCTGCTATGATCACAGCCAGCTTCTACTGCAGGGTCTTATTTATGAATCATTTAGGTGTTTTAATTTACCAAATTCAAACAGTAGAAGGACCTCCAATGTTTTTTAGGTATTTAGATATGAAAAGGAGAAAATCTCCATGGATGTTAGATTTGATTCGAATCCGTTCGTGCTAAGAAAAAAAACAAAACAAGAAGAGATCCCATTTCCCTTATTAGCTAGGTATACATGTTATGTGAAAACCCACCAAACTATAGGGCTGACAAAGTAATTCATGTTAATCAGATATATATTTTTTATTTATTTATTTATTACTGTCAATGCCAAAAGTTTACCATCATATAAACATGAAACATTTATAAATGATAATGGGTATTCACCAATCAGATTCATACTATATTAACATAAATAGATAAAAAAAACTTTGTATATCTATATTCTACTTATTATCTATACAAGTAAGGTTCGAGTCGGGGCGCGTCCTAGGGGACGTGTGTCACTCCTGCCCTGTAAGAGTTTGGGATAGCCGGAGTTTTTCTCACTCCCTGGGCCCACAAAGTGTACTTTCCAGGTAGAGTGGTTTCTCCTCCTATTAAAAAAAAAAATCTATACAAGTATTTATTAATTGAGTATTCCTTAAATAGTATTAAGGAATACTCTCACCTAAAAGCTTAAGCTGTTAGGTGAGTCCTCAGAATATGATTTATATTATTCTCAAACATACTCATTCAAATAAAAATACTTTGAGCTTGAAACTTGTACGGACTCACACTAACTTGTGTTTGATTTTTATTAAATAAAACGAGGGTAGTGAGATTCGAACTCGTGACCGCTGGAAACAATTTATCTAAAAATTTGAATTGTTAGGTGAGACCCCATAATATGATTTATATTATTCTCTAACATATATTTATATATAATACTAATATATTTTGTATTGTATTAAATTTGAATTGATTTGATAATACATTAAATCAAATTATAGAAGAAAATTGTTTCAGATTTTCAACATAGTGGGTATAAATGAAAGAGGATGGTTTTGGCTATGAATCATAATTGACTGAATATTAGGTAAATGTTTTTCTGGTCCCTCATTAATATATTAATCAGTGAATGTTGATGGTGAGTAGTCGCATAAAATTAATCTTTCTCGTGAATTGAAGATGCCAGTGCATACCTTAACTTTTTGTTACATTTTAAGATTCATTGATTCTCCTAAGAAATTTTGGAGCTTCTTCTGTAATATATAAAACACAGAGATTGATAACATTGGATCTAACGGTGATCTCCACCTAACAATCTCTTTGTTCGAAGGATGCTCTCCTGTATAATATATATATCAGCTTGTCAGGTTAAAATATTTATGCAAAAATCTTAACCCTCGCGGCTGGAACAGTCACAGATTTGTAACGTTGCTTAGTTAATGCAGATTGCTGAGCCACGCTTACTGCGCGTGATCTTACAGGATTCAAGCTTGCTAAGCAAGTGATCATCATCTTGATTACTTTCAGTGCAAGTTTAACTAGATGATCATAGTTTGCTCAGTTCAATGTTCATGGTCAGGAGATGTCACAGAGCCTCCTGTCAAACTCCTAACCACGCAGCTGCGCGCAAAATTACGCCTTGAAGTTTCATTTTTCAAAGTGTTTTTGCAGTCTGATAGATTATACAAATTAGGGGATGCGGTCAGAATTGGTCTAACATCTTGCAGACCATTTGTATACTTTTTTTTTTATTATTCGAGAAAACTCTGTTTTTCGAAAAATATATTTTATAAATATAGATGAAAAGGTAAAACTCTGGTTATTTTAGTTTCTTATAAAAAATACATATACTGACTCGAACTCGAGATACCGTTCGTATACAGTAGCATATATCACACCGAAAATGCTCTTACATTTTTCATGCAGTGCTGCTTACAGCTTCTGGTCAACAGGAGAAAATGTAAGTCTATCATATATATATATATCTATATCTATCTATCTATCTATCTATATATATATATATATATATTGGCATGATCAAGCATGCTGGGAAGAGAATTGACTCCCTTTTCTTATTTTTGTTTATTTAATAAGATTTATATGATAATTTAAGATGCCAAATTTAGCTCCTATTATAATCATAACCAACTAGCACCGAGCAAGCAGATAGCGAGGATACGACTGCTACTACATATATATTAAGCACGAATTATTTGTCAAAATATTTGATTTTTATAAAAATATCCTTAGATTCTTAATAATCATCACATGCATTAAGAGGATTTTATTGATAAACATCAAATATATTATCTTACACATGCAAAAAAAATAATTAAAAAAATCTACTTCGTATAGTAGATTTTCTTCTTGTACCTCACAATACAGAATATATGCCACTACTAATATGTAAATTTAATTCTATCTTTAATTAAAAAAAAGGTTAAAACATTAATATAATTCATAAAATGCAATCCTAAATGGACAATATCAAATACATTATCTTATTGTTTTTCCTTTTCAGTATATTTAATTTATAGAAGATATCAAACAAGATAATCTAAGTAAAGATATCAGCATTGAAACAAAAAAGTGAGGCCTGAGATGCAATCCTATATTGCCCTAATTTTGTCACTCCCTCACACCCACTTCTCTTTACTTCAATCTTAATTGCATCATTAAGTGATGCATTAATGTTTCGTTTTGAGGATTATCAAATCTTGTATTTTTTATTATTTTAATAGCCTATAGAATTGATATGAACGAGTTATTAGCTCTTATTATCGCAATTTTTTTTATTAACATGGATGTACGGGTCAGCTTGCGTGCACATCGACTAATTCAATGAGTCCTACTAACTTAGATCACCTACTAGATGGTTATCTCAATATCATGCTTTAATGATTGGTTTTAAGGGTTTTTTTAATATTTTTGTTTTATTGAATTCAAGTATTTTTTTTATCTCTATAATTTCAGTAATTATTTTGTTTTCCTTTTATATTTTTATTTATTCCAGATAATTGTTTGTTATTATTTTCAGTTTTGATAGTACAAACCTTAGATTTGATTAATTTGACTGGGATGGTTAATTATCTAATAGTATTAACTGTTTTGCAGGTGAAGAGACCGTCATGTTGCAAGGCACTGCTGGGTGGGTCTATAAAAAGGTCGTTTTGTTGGAGCTCTAAACTCCGACTCTTCACTTGGTTCTTCTCTGTCTCTCTCCCTCTACTTTTTTCAACTATTTCTCCGCATCGTCAAATCTTTCTCCAGAGAGAGAGAGAGAGAGAGAGAGAGAAATTGACAATGGCGGTGTCTAGGAAATGGGCTTGTGTGTTTTCTGCGGTGCTTCTGCTGTTGCTCGTTGGTGTAGCGCCAGCTACTTCAAGAACCAATGCTGGGATCTCTGCTCCTACCAGGTATATATATATGTACACACGCAAATTATATATTTATATGCCTTTCTCTTGTCAAAAACCAAGACTAGCTCTTCATTTCCTCCATCTCTATGTTTGATTTGTGTGTTCTTCTGGGCAAAGAGAAACAGAGCTTTCTCTGTCTTATCATGTCCTGGTTAAAATTCTCCAGTTGGCTTTCATTTTTTGGCTCTGTAGTCAAAATTTCACCTGCATTCATTGGTCTCTGTATGAGTATCTTTTGGATACAATCTGATTTCGATTGTCAATTTCTTAAAACCCCAGTAATTTTTCCAAACGCGGTTCTCTTCTATGATTTTGTTTCCGGAAACGTTATGTGCCAAAATAGATCATGGTTACGTCATGCGATGAACTTCTTTTGGGGTAGAAATTGTAATTTTTTTATATACTTAGCTTTTCTGGGTTTGAAAATCTCATGATTATTAGAAAAGAAAGCTACATTATATGGTGTTTTTGATGAGGTCTGTCAAGGGAAAAAGATTCATTAACAGAGGCTGTCTTGTTTACTTCTTTTCACCGTTTTGGTTCTCTGCTCACTTCTCTGTTTCTCGACACAACTCCTTTAATGCCCATTTGCTCAAAACCAAACAGAGTTGCTTTCTCTTCATTAATGGAGCAAACGAACCTGACAGAGAGAGATGGAAAGAGAAAAGAAAGAGAGAGACCGTACAATTCCTTTGTTTTTACTTTTTGCACGACTTGATAACTATAATATCTTTTTCACTGATATTAGAGAGTCCTCAAATTTAAAAAAAAAAAAAAACCTTTTTTTTTAGGTACGAGGCACCAAACTCCATCCATCTCAAAGGGAGAATCGATTAATTTTAAGAATAAAGAGACCAACTAATTATTTAAGACACAAACCTTATCCTCAAGCTACTTGGATTTTTTAGAAAATTATTAAAACATAACAACTTTGATCTTTACCCTTCCATGTATTTATAAAACCATTTGAAACTTCTCATGATATCCAAAAATATTTACTTATTTTGAAATAATAGGAAAGTTCCTAGCTTAGATACAATAATTTTTTTCAATTGTGAGCTCAAGGACTAAATTGAAAGCCTTTTAAGTGATTCAGGGGCATATTGATAATTGCATCTAAACCTTAATGACACCGACATACCAGAGATTTCGACATAATCTAATGTAAAATGTCACAAGATAGAATTAATCCATTAAAAAAAAGAATAGATTGATATTTATATATATAAAAAGGGGATTCTTAATAATATTATAGACTAGTGTTTATTTTTCATTGAAAAGATGTTGAGGTTTGAAATGCATAAATAAGAATATTCTTCTCTATTATACAATAACTAAATATGCAAAGAGTCTACAAATGCTCAAACCTATTTGGAATATACAAATTATAGAGTTATATATATTTTTAGTTTTTTTTTTAAATTATTTTTTTTATTTGTTTTTTTTATGAGAGAATTTTGTCTCATGACTTGAATTATAATTTTTTCTTATGTTTACTTGATTTTTTTTATTTCTATCCTTTAATATTTGATTGGTTTGAATTTGATTTTTTTTAACTTGTATTTATTTCCATTCTAAAATTATAATAATTTCATAATACCGGATTGCATGTTATCAAAACCAATCTAATATATTACCATTTTATTTTTTAAAAAAATAAATATCATTCATTGTATTACAATCTTAATATTTTAAAGGTACACTGCTTAGCGAGACAATTGGGATCCTAGGTGAGAGTGCAGGGTGGTGGTGCAGTTTGTTGATCTCAAGGCATTGGTTTTTCCTTTGATTAATGATTTCTTATAGGATTAGTATTTTTTTGTTTAGAGTTTTGTTTGTGCTTTGGTTTTGAATTATTAGGCAAAGGTGCTAAACACTGTAGTACTTGTTTTGCGTTTGATTTCAGAGCAAGCAAGAAATACAGTGTTTGAGAGAGAGAAGCAGAAGTAGCAAAACCCAATGATGCAAACCCGAAAACAAAGTTTGGGGAATTGAGGCAAATGTCGATGCCCAGCTCGAGGCAAAACCTCCTTCTCTCTTCTTCTTCTTCTTCTTCTTCTTCTTCTTCTTCTTCTTCTTCTTCTTCTTCTTCTTCTTCTTCTTCTTCTTCTTCTTCTTCTTCTTCTTCTTCTTCTTCTTCTTCTTCTTCTTCAGTATCTTTCTTCATCCTAAACACTCTTTTCTCAACTCTTCTTTTCACTTCTTATGCTGCAATACCAAACCATGAGACATCTGTTCTGTTTTCTTGGCTACATCTATCTCCTTCAATATCTTCATCTTTCTCTAATTGGAACAATCTCGATTCCACTCCATGCAAGTGGACCTCCATAACATGCTCTCCACAAGGTTTTGTCACTGAGATAAACATTCAGTCAGTTCCTCTTCAAATTCCTTTTTCATTGAACCTCTCTTCATTTCAATCTCTTAGAAAACTTATCATCTCTGATGCTAATATCACTGGGACTATCCCAGTTGATATTGGTGACTGCGTGTCACTTCAGTTTATTGACCTTAGCTCTAATAGTCTTGTCGGAACCATTCCTGCAAGTATTGGCAAGCTTCAGAATCTTGAGGACTTGATTTTAAACTCTAATCAGTTAACTGGTAGAATCCCAGTTGAGATAAGCAACTGCATTACACTCAAGAATTTGCTTCTCTTTGATAATCGTCTTGCTGGGTATATTCCACCTGAGCTAGGCAAGCTGTCAAGTCTTAAAGTCCTCAGAGGTGGCGGCAACAAAGACATTATTGGCAAAATTCCTAATGAGCTCGGAGATTGCAGTAACTTGACTGTTTTGGGACTGGCTGATACAAGGATTTCAGGTTCTTTGCCTGTTTCACTGGGAAAGCTAAGCAAGCTGCAAAGTCTGTCCATTTATACTACAATGCTTTCTGGTGAGATTCCTCCTGATTTAGGTAACTGCTCTGAGTTTGTGGACTTGTTTCTTTATGAAAATAGACTCTCTGGATCCATTCCTCCGGAGATCGGCAAGCTTCATAAGCTTGAACAATTGTTGTTGTGGCAAAATAGTCTCGTTGGAGCTATCCCAGAAGAGATTGGCAATTGCACTAGCCTGAAAATGATTGATCTTTCTTTGAATTCTCTTTCTGGGACTATACCTGTTTCCATAGGAGACCTTTTTCAGCTTGAAGAGTTTATGATTAGTGATAACAATTTTTCTGGTTCAATACCTTCTAATCTTTCCAATGCTACCAGCCTTATGCAACTGCAACTTGACACAAATCAGATCTCAGGTTTGATCCCACCTGAGCTTGGAAGCTTGCCAAAGCTTACTGTGTTTTTTGCCTGGCAAAACCAGCTTGAAGGAAGCATTCCCTCAAATCTAGCTAGTTGCAGTAACCTGCAAGCACTAGATTTGTCTCACAATTCACTCACTGGTAGCATTCCTCCAGGCCTGTTTCAGCTTCGAAACCTCACAAAACTTCTCTTGATATCCAACGACATTTCTGGTGCTTTACCACTAGAAATTGGTAATTGTAGCTCTCTAGTGCGTTTAAGGCTTGGTAACAACAGGATTGCCGGTACCATTCCTAAAGAAATAGGAGGTCTAGGAATCTTGAACTTTCTTGATCTGTCCAGCAATTGCCTTTCTGGGCCGGTGCCTGATGAGATTGGAAACTGCATAGAACTGCAAATGATAGACCTTAGCAACAACACTTTACAGGGTCCTCTGCCCAATTCATTGTCATCTCTAACTGGGCCCCAGGTCCTGGAAGCTTCAGCTAATCAATTTACTGGTCAGATACCAGCAAGTCTTGGTCGTCTCATGTCACTAAACAAGCTAATTTTAAGAAGGAATTCATTCTCTGGATCAATACCTTTGACGCTTGGCCTATCCTCAAGTCTTCAATTACTTGATCTCAGCAGCAATGGGCTCACCGGCAGCATCCCCATGGAAATGGGTCAAATCAAAACCCTTGAAATTGCTCTCAATCTCAGCAGTAATGGACTTACAGGGCCAATCCCTCCTCAGTTTTCTGCACTGACTAGGCTATCAATACTAGACCTTTCACATAACAAGCTTGAGGGACATTTAAGTCCACTTGCAGGGCTTGACAACCTTGTTTCTCTCAACATATCTTACAATAACTTCACCGGTTATCTTCCTGATAATAAGTTGTTTAGACAATTATCGCCTACAGACTTGGCAGGCAATCAAGGCCTATGTTCTTCAATCCGGGATTCATGTTTCTTGAACGATGTTGACAGGGCAGGGATGCCAAGAAATGAGAACGACTTGAGGCGGTCACGAAAGCTTAAGCTAGCACTTGCTTTGCTGATCACGTTGACTGTAGCAATGGTGATCATGGGAACAATTGCAATTATTAGGGCACGAAGAACCATTAGAGATGATGATGATTCCGAGTTGGGCGATTCATGGCCTTGGCAATTTACTCCATTCCAGAAATTGAACTTCTCTATCGATCAAGTACTGAAATGCCTTGTGGATACCAATATTATTGGGAAAGGATGTTCTGGGGTTGTTTATCGTGCTGATATGGACAACGGTGAAGTCATTGCAGTGAAGAAACTTTGGCCAAATGCAATGGCTGCAGTTAATGGATGTAATGATGAAAAATACGGTGTCCGTGATTCCTTCTCAACAGAGGTGAAAACACTAGGTTCCATCAGGCACAAGAACATTGTTAGGTTCTTGGGCTGTTGTTGGAATCGAAGTACAAGATTGCTTATGTATGACTATATGCCTAATGGAAGCTTGGGTAGTCTCCTCCATGAACGAACAGGAAATGCATTGGAATGGGAACTTAGGTACCAAATTTTGTTGGGAGCAGCTCAGGGTGTTGCTTATTTGCATCATGATTGTGTCCCTCCAATTGTTCACAGGGATATAAAGGCTAATAACATCCTCATTGGCCTTGAATTCGAGCCTTACATTGCTGATTTTGGCCTTGCCAAGCTTGTTGATGATGGTGACTTTGGCCGGTCATCCAATACAGTTGCTGGATCTTATGGATACATTGCTCCTGGTAAGTTCTCTATGTACAGTTCAGTTCTCATATTTTCTCTCTTGATCAATGTAATCCCTGTGCTAATACTTCTCTGTTTTCCCCAGAATATGGCTACATGATGAAGATCACAGAAAAAAGTGATGTCTATAGCTATGGTGTGGTGGTTTTAGAAGTCTTGACAGGCAAGCAGCCGATTGATCCAACAATACCAGATGGACTACACGTGGTGGATTGGGTGAGACAGAAGAGGGGAGGGATTGAAGTGCTAGATCCAAGCCTACTATCTCGACCGACGTCCGAAATTGAAGAAATGATGCAAGCACTAGGCATCGCCTTGTTGTGCATAAATTCATCCCCCGACGAAAGACCAAATATGAAAGACGTGGCTGCCATGCTTAAGGAGATCAAGCATGAAAGGGAGGAGTATGCAAAGGTTGACGTGCTCTTTAAGGGATCACCAACACCTGGTAATCAAGAAAATAAAAAGTCCGGTGGAGTTCCAGCGACATCCTCATCAAATCCAGGAGGAACACAAAATTTGTATCCGAAGAGCAATAACTCAAGTTTCTCTGCATTCTCATTACTTTACTCATCTTCTTCCAACTCCAAAACTGGTTTCAAGTGAGAGATTTTTAATGGTCAGAAAACTATGCAGAGGAAAAGCTAGTTTCGTATATGTTTCGTCAGTTTGGAACTCTTTGTTCTTCATAATGTAAAGAGAGAATCGTTAATAGTACTATTGTTTGCCATCACTACACGGAGTACAACAGATAGAGGAAATACTATCAGGCTTTAGTTTTCGATTTAATGCTAAAAAAAGATCAATTTGATGCTGAATAACTTATGCATTCTTACAAATCCCACGTTCCAATTTACAGAGAGCACAGAATGATAGAATACAGTAGATTGATTAGAGATCAAAATTAGTACATGTAATCAGATTCTTGGAAAATCCCAGATGGGCTAAACATTAGATTCATAACACTGGATAAGTTGGGTGTGATTGGTTCAGGACCATGTTCATGTCGCTCAATAGCAATTGGAACCCCAATATCTGGCTAGTATCTTGGTGTCTCAGGTTTCTTCTCCCAAGGACCTGCTTTTGGTTCATTACTGTAATAAAGCTGAGAAGTGAGCACACTATTAAAATTAAAGCATTTCTAGGATGGATAGAAAAGAAGTATCTAGCGGAAAGTTCACAAAAAGTTTGACAGCCGGATAAACTCAGACTCAAATATCAAGTCGTTGAAAATTGAAATTAACCATTAGAGTTGGTCCCATGATGAGTTGGGTCTCTGACTGGGTACCCTTTCCATGCATAACTGGATCTGGCTATCTGGGTGTCACTTTTCTTCATTTTCTAGTTGGGCAATCAGAATCAAAGAATTAGATTCCAATTTGCACTCAGTCTATTCATGTGTACTTATCGGGAGGTGTTTCAGAGTATGTTTGAAAAATATTTTTGAAAAAAAATTATTTTTATTTTTTATTTTTAATTATAAAATTGTAGTGTTTTTAGATTATTTTGATGTGCTGAAATTAAAATTGATTTTAAAAAAAAAATACTATTTTGATGCATTTTTTAACGAAAAATATTTTCAAAAACAACTTCAACTACACTCTCAGTACAAAATTTTAGGCTAGAGAGCAACATGATAATCCTCTAATTTTTTATAGAGTCATTTTGATTTTGATTTAATAATTATAGTTTAGTTCTATATAATTTATATTCATAAACCATGATATGCTATTTGAATTATAAATAGTGAATCACTTCAAACTTGTTTTTCTCATTAATATCTTCTTTTTTTGTTGACTCCTTTTTTTATTTGCATCATTTTCCTTCTTATTTAACAATTGTAGTTTTGTTTCACAAAATTGATAATATGTACAAAATAAATATTTTAAAAAATATGATAGAAATGCAACATGAAATCAAGATACAATACATTCAATAGTTAATCACAATGTTTTTTTTATGTAATTTATTTTTTTTCATTCTCAAGTTAATCTTTTCGTATGAAGTTGACTTGAGATTAAATTTAATGTTTTGATTTACTAGTTTTATATGAGACTCTGCAAATATTAAAAATAAGTTTTGACATTGACTTGATGCTCAATTTGATAAAATAAATTTTAATTTTATTATTTTAAACCAATTAAAATTTTAAGGATAAAATTTCAAACTAAATGAAATGTTTTTAGGGATAAAAATATTTTGAATCAGGGCGTGCACTTCTTATAAGAGCTTGTGACAACTGGAATTTTATTCACTCGTCTTGGCCCACAAAGTATGATTTTCAAAGTGTGGTTTTCTCGAATCCAAAAAAAAATAACATTTTTATCTCGGTTTCTATTTTATTAGAATCAAAATATTTATTATTTTTATAGGCACAATATTTTATTTATTTATTTATTCAACAAAAGATTATAGTTAATTTTTCTTACAATAATTAAACCATTAACAATGCTTCCATCTTTTTTCTGTATTGAAAAAAAAAAAGACATTATCTTGCAGCATAGCGTAAAAAATCGAACTAGTTCTCTCACCAATATGCAAGGATTGTTTTTTACTTATATTTCTAAATGCATTCAACTCAAAATTATTAAAATACAATTTTTTTACTAAAAAATGTTCTTATGATTTTGCTAAGTTGTAGTCGAAAAAACAATTTTTCAGGTGCAAAAGAGAAGCATTAATTAAGTAAAGGTGTTTTAATTAAAGACATGATTTATTTTATTTTATTCTAATTGTTTTCAGTTTTGATAAATTAAGCACCCGAAGCAAAAAAAAAAAAAAAAATTTGCTTGAAAAAAAAACATTAATAAAAAAAGGAATTTTCCGTAATTTGTTTTATTGTTTTATAATTAAATAAAAAAATTGTTGAAAACCTCATTGCATCATAAAATTAAATATCTTAATATATATATATATATCTTTCTCTTAATTTATCAATTTGATCTGTAATTTTTATTTGAATATTTATTACATTATATAATTCTAATATTTTTATTAAATACAAGTATCAAGTTATTTTTTAATTGGTGAAAAATGTGTTTGACAATGCTGCACTTTTTTAATTTTTATTCTTTTCCATGGAAACAAAAAAATCCACCCGGTTGGTAGTGTTGTACGGGCATCTGAGTAGTAATTAATACTGTAAAATGTGTGGTTCATTATAATGTCCATGCTAGCGTTGCTGAGAAAACGAAATTGAAAAGGAAAAAAACAGAGAAAATAATCAAACACAGAAACTTGCAAAGGGTAAGTTACAAGAAGTTGAAGAAATTAAGAAACGAAAAGAAAATATTAGTCTTGATGTTCTTCGTCATGAACATACACGTACCAGTCTACTTGCCAACTATTTTGTCCTTGATCACCGAAGCAGCCTTGTCTGTGATGGTTTCTGCAGTTTCAGATACTTTTTTTGTCACCTCCTTGGTCATCTTCGTCACCTGATTAGCCCACACAAAACAATAACAAATTTATTTATACTCTTTAGAATTTACAGACAATTAATTAATACGCCTGTCTGTTGATTGAAGCCATAGTCACAGAATTATGGTGTTCATTACTGATCTTACAGTTTCAGCAGCGTTCTTCACTGATCTAGCACCGTCTTTAACTGATTCTGCCGCCTCTGTTACACCCTTGCATGCTTCTGCGGTGCTCTCTTCATCCTTTTTGGCCTGTGGTTTTAAGGTTTCATGGGATTAAAGGTTACTGCATGCACCAAATCTTTCATACAAAAGTTATAAAAAAGAAGGATCTCGATCATGATGTATTCTAAATTTGCTGCCCTCCAAAAATATATTTCCCGTTAGTTTACGTGGTATTTTCCGGTGAAAAAGTAGGTGAATTAGGGTTTGAATTGGGGAGAGAGCACACACACTGATTCATTATGATGATCTGGTGTAACAATGGCGTTCTTCCATTTTCACACCAGAGCATCATAATGCAAAAATGCTTTATTGAATTGAAGAATACTCTTATGAAAAAAAGATTTTCTTTCTTACACCTTTTTAAAGTATAAACACGAATGACAGTGAACACAAAAACAAGAACAGATTGGTCGCAAACAGTACACCCGCATGTATATATGCAGGAAATTACAGGCAACTCACTCACTTGCAGTGGTCTCGATGTGGCGGTGACAAAAGCACGGTGGCTCCCAGCAGCACTGCTTTTAGTTGTCCCTCTGACAGTAAGGAATTTGGAAAGCATTGGAGTAATTTTCATGGCTGACATCTTCTTTGGTATGCTATAAATGCTGGGTAGTTTGCGATTGCTTTTCTCTTTCTCGAGTGAAAACCATTAAGGTTAAATTTATAACCACCTCCATTTGGAAGTCTCTGTAGCATGATCTGCCCTTTAATCGGTTGTGGTGATCCATCTTTTCCGGGTCATTCTTTGTTTAATTTCCGGGAGAATCGATCTTATTTTGTGCGTTTTCTCTCTCCATGTTCCGCTTATCAATTCAACAGTGTTTTATTTATATATATATAAACAGTGCATAAAATAAAATAAAATGTAAAAAGTGTATGTTTTATCCTTGTGTTAATTTTTTTTTTGTAAATGTTGTGTTTGGATGTAATTTAAGCCTTAATTTCACATTTTATGATCTTTTAAATAATTTAAATTAATTACTTTTCACTTAATAGAGAAGAATCATCAACATCTAAGCCCTTCCCATTATAAGAGAAGAGACAATCCTTGAGAGAGAGCAAATACGATAGCGATCTTTATTGGATATTAATTACTTGAGAGAGCAACATCTAAGCCCTTCCCATTACAAGAGAGGAGACAATCAGAAGTAGCAGCAACAAGTTTTCGGCGGTGTACAGTTCCCTCCCCTATAACCACCAGCCTTGCAATATCTCATGCAGGAGCCTTTGGGCTCACACGTGTCGAAGGTGACACAAAGACTAGCTTCTCCTGCAAATTAAAGCAACATCGAAATTAGCATTTTTAAAATTATTACAATTAAGTCATCCAAATATATCTAGAAAATCAATTTAATCCTGGAAAAATAATTGTGAGTAAAAAACACTGGTAGATTTACCTAGTGAAAAGAGGACAGCCATAACCATAACTGCAATAATGAGTAGCTTGATGTGCCCGACACTTGCCATTTCCTTCTCCTCTACAACTCGCTGCAAGGTTGATGATTCTTTGTATGGTGCTTCATGTGATGCGTATAGTACACCTTATATATAGATTCACACCGTGAGATATATATGTAAATAAATAAATGAATCAAATCCAACATCTAGATATTGTTTCCAAATTCAATCCCATAAAAATCTCGTATTAAATGCGAATCTCATGAATTGAATAGTTGTTGTTGAGAGGCTGATAGAAAAGAAAATCTCGGTATTTATGAACCATTAATGATGCCAATCCGATTTTATTACATAATTTAGTGTCAAATCTAAGTAAAATTCCAGCAATAAATGTGGGTGTATATTACTATATATATAAACGTCGTCCTGGTTTTACGCAGGCTTTTTTTACTGTATATTTATAGATACAGATTATTGTAGATTATGATAATAAAATTACTGTCTGCCCCTAGGTCTGAAAAAGTTAGCACCATGAATCAGAGTCTTTTTTGACATTTTCTAGGAGACATGGATGATATTTTGATTTATTTGCACAGTAAAACTACTATTTTACCCCTGGGTGCTGACAAAAAGATGCGGAGCAGCGGGGTACTTTTGGTTTTTCACGTATTGTGCACAGTAAAACTATGCAAATTACCCCTGAAAAAGAGAAAAAAGAAACCTGGAGAAGGGGGTAGTGTGATACTTTCACCCTCAATTATTTCGTGATTATCACTGAGTCCGCGGGTGTATATGTAATTTATAATTTTTTAATATTTTTTTGAAACACTGCAGGCGCGTCGTAAGGACGCACCGATAGTGTTTTACTCGCATGTCCCATTTAGGCGGCACGTGCGTCGTCATTAAGCGGTGGTTACTGCCCTTTCACCATGTCACCTGGTGAGCTGCCATGTCCTCTACCTCCATGTGTGGTGCGGTGTGTGTCGGTGAAAGGTGAATTGCCGATGAACAATTTTTAGTTTTATCTCTCTTTTCTCTCTATTGCCGTTAGAAATTACATGCAAGTCCTTCATGTCTGTAAATGTTTTATTGTAGTCCCTCATCTTTAGATTTCATTTTTATTCATGATTTCTTCAATTGAAATTTTGATTTTGTTCAATTGAAACGAGTATATATGTTGGTTTTCAGTCCAATCCTTTTTTTTTTAATTTTGGATTTGATTTTGATTCCTTTAATTTTTTCGGTATACAGATTTTAATTTAGTCTTTTAATAGAAATTGGTCATATATGCTACGTTTCATTTCGATGCTTATTCTTTTAATGTTCAACAAAATTACATTGCAATTTTTTTTTAAAATGTCTTTATTTATTCCAGTCTCAATGTTTTTATTTGTGTTAATTTTGTCCTTCAAATGGAATTAATTATATATTTTAGTTTTTATTTCAGCCTTTATTCTTTAAATTTTTATTTGGTAGTAATTCTTTTTGTTTTTTAGGTCCTTCTTGGACATTGTTTACGTTTTACATGTATTTATGCACTATGCTTTTAATTTTTTTTTTAATTTTTGTCGTTTTATTTTTATTCGGTTCAATCTTGAAATTTTAATTTATATTGGTGATTATTTTAAATTTAATATTTTTGACCCCTTTTTTTGTGTTTTCTGTTATTTTTATCTATTTTTTGGGTCAAATGATTTTATGATTTCATTGTTTGCGTAATAATAACGTTAATTTTAGTGATCATTTTTTTTTGTAAAAATATTTTTTTTAATTTTATTTTATGGGGAAATTTAATGATTTTAATTGTTTGAATATTGATAATAATTTTAACATAATTATGATAAAATAAAGATAAATTTTCAATGATTTTTTTAAAATAAAAAAGCTTTTAAAACACAGGCGAACTCTACAAAAATCTAATATCCAAGCAGGATTCATCTTCGTCTTTCTCTCACGGAAACCATCAAACAAATTAAAACATCATCCTGATTGTCCTCGTTTCCTCTCGACCAGCCACTGGCAACCATCAACTGACAGTGGTTCTTTCTTTTTCTCCACCGTGAGCAACGTCATCTCCACGACTTAAAACACCAGTCACGACCCTCAAGTGCGCAGCCGTCCACCTCATCTTAACAACCACCAACTTTGAAGAAAAGTTGGAGGTGTTTTGTGGGGATGAGGTTGCAGAGGAGTAGAGATGGGAGGTTGACGAGAGGATGATTGAAGACGAGAGGAGAGTTGCAGATTTTCAACGGTAATAAAAATGGGTTTGAATGTGTGTATCGTGGTTGAATAAGCTGGAATTGGCCATAAAAAAGCATGTATTACTTGCTTTTATAGGAAATGGTGTTCCACCGAAATAATTGACGTGGGTCCCAGGCTTTTTATCATCGTTCTGGTTGAACCAAACAATAAAATGAAAACGCCGTTTGTCAATCGTGGAACGTACCAGGATGTCAAACGGCCACTAAAGCTGCATTGAGATTGAAGGGAGTTAAAATGGACTTTCTTTTGCCAAATGGCGCGTTTTAAAAAAGTGAATTGCAACGGACTTTCCGTTGCAAATCTGTTGCAATATAAAAAAATTGGATTGCAACGGACTTTTCATTGCAAATCCGTTGCAATATAATGTTTATTTGCAACGTGCAATTTGTTGCAAATGATTTTAAATTGCAACGAATTTTCCATTGCAAATTAATTTTGTAACGGAATATCCGTTGCAATCCGCTTTTTTTTTTAATTCAGAATATATTTCACAACGAAAAATCCATTGGTAAACATATTTTGTTTCTAATCTGCTCCCATTTTTGCAAAGGATTTTTTTCGGTTACAAAAATCGGTTGCAAACGAACTCTTTTCCTGGTAGTGGGCTCCGCTAGCCATTTTTCCTTTTCACAGGTACCGTTGGATCTTCCATGTGGTACTAGAGATTTTTGCCAAATTTTGATTTTTGCCAAATTTTTTTATGTTTATATTAAACATTTCGAGAGAGTTAATGTAATTTAAATGAAAATTTACTAAAAAGCTGAATAGACTATAAGAAAAGACACGGTAGCCATGTTTATTAATTAAGTTTTTATTCCTTGATAGAAACAGTAAAGCTTCTCATGATCATAAGAGAAAACAATCAGTAATAACAGCAACAGATATTTGGCGGTTTACAATTCCCCCCAGCAAAACCACCAGCTCTGCAATATTTCTGACAAGAGCCTTTCGGTTCGCATGAATCAAAGGTGTGGCAAAGATTCATAGCTTCTCCTGTAAAGCAAAGTGACAGCTAACCAGTTAGCATTTGTAAGATGACGAGCAGTGTAATAAGGTTTCAGTTTGTATTTACCAAGTGAAAAGAGGAGAGCCACAGCCATGACTGCAATTATCAGCAGCCTGAGATGTCCAGCATGTGCCATTCTCTTCGCCTCTGAAGCTCCCTGCAATGCCGACGATGCTTTGAAAATCTGCGTAATGTGATAAATATACACTTCTTCTTTTTTACGATCACACCTTGATATATATATATATAATAGATTTTGTTTTGTATTTCCTGATATATATATATATATATATATATATCAGGAAATACAAAACAAAATCTATATATAAGGAAATACAAAACAAAATCTATATATAAGGAAATACAAAACAAAATCTATTATCCAGATATTCTTTACTATAAAAATCCGATACATTAAATCTAATATATTAAATGAGAATAGGTAGCTAAATCCCTTCAATTATTGAAAATCCTCGACGTGGAGGTAAATTGAAAAGAAACTTTGGAATGATCGTAGGGTCTGCCTATGACGTGTCTACTAATCAGTCGCTACTTTCAATTTAATTGTAAGATTTATGGTAAAATCTAAAACTATTTAATCTCTTCAATTAATATTATTTAAATATTTTGTTTTTATTCTTTTTTTAACCTAGACACTGTTTAGAAACGCAGCCCAAACAACGTTTTATAAAAATAATAATTTTTTTTTACTTTAATTTTTTAAATTACTTTGACGTGTAATGTCAAAAATAATTAAAATTTTTATTTTAAATAAAAACACATCAAGACACTGACTATATAAAAAAAGAAATATATTTATATAATATCTAGTGTCTGATTTGACACTTATTTTAAAAGTATTTTTTAAAATAATTTTTTTTTAAAAATTACATTTTTTATATTTTTATATTATTTTGATGTAATAATATAAAAATTAATTTTTTAAAAATAAATATATATTATTTTAATATATTTCTAAAGTAAATAAATAAAATAACATGGTTACACTTCTAAACTGATCCACGGTACCCTCGTCTTTGACCGTCATTGATTGTTTATGATATGGTCCCATGGATTCATTGATTATTTTTTCCTCTTTTGTTTTCTTAAATATGATAGATATTTACATCCACTTTTATCTTTTTTATTCAATTTTTAGATTTTTCAACGTTTTCAATTCTTTCCTTTTTAGTTTTTCCTTTTTTAGTTTTTTTTCTGCATAGGGTGTTTATGAAGTAATGACTTGAGTTATAGGTTTGAAAAAGTTAACATGTGTTGTTATTTTTTTTTTATGTTTTTTAAATTATTTTCTTTTTAGTGATGTCTTTTTTTTTAAATGAATTATTTTGATTTCTTGACTTGAGCCCGAGTCTGATAGGATAAGTTAGGTTAATATAGGTTGACCCGATTCATATTAACCGGGTTATAAGTTTATTATGGTAACTTGTGTTGAATTTGAATAATATATTATTTTTTTTATATCCAATTTTATCATTTTGTATTTAATAGGGTAAGTTATATTATTTGTCCACTTTTGAAATTTATTTTTTCAAGGCATCATAGTTATTATTTTTAGTTTGATTCATATGATGTCGTTGCCTTTGTTATCATTAATCAAATGTTTTTTTATTTAATTAAAATAAAATCAATTTATTTGAACCAATTAATTTTATACCTGAAATTATAAATTTTCCTTTTTTTGTTTTTAAAGTGCATAGTTTTAGCATCTGAACATCAATTTTTGCATTAAGAAAATAATCCA
The DNA here is from genome assembly GCA_025169955.1 of Salix arbutifolia. Classification (NCBI taxonomy): domain Eukaryota; kingdom Viridiplantae; phylum Streptophyta; class Magnoliopsida; order Malpighiales; family Salicaceae; genus Salix; species Salix arbutifolia. Next base: position 3,412,066 of record CM045902.1, read on the forward strand.
GCTCCAAGCATATCGCGGGTCCAAAGCTCGTTAAGGACGGAGCAGGCTTAGGACTGGGCTTAGCCCAGAACTGCCTCCAATCACATTCTCTCTTCTCGCGGACCTATGTTTGCCAAACCTGGACATAACCCGGATCAACACGTAAAGAAGATTTATGCCGTTGATTTTTGAGGCCCTCACGTTATCAATTTCATCGGTGTTTTATTTTTTTAATCGAAATAGAATGTTCTGATTTTGAAATATTTTAGTATGTTATTTTAGAATTGTATTGTTCATGTATATATATAATTAAATATATTAATTCAAAATATTTCTAGTTCATATAAAAACATAAAACTATTTAGAATTGTGCAATTTAATATAAAAAATATAAAATAAAATGAATTTTTCTGAACAAAATTATTAATATGTATAATATTACGAGAATGTCATCATCAATCTCGCAAGGTCATTACATTCTCTGATTGCTCTGAAATTTTAACATAATATATATAAATATATCAAGAGATATGATTTATATTATAAAATTAATCATTATAAAAAAAACACTATTTGGACAAAACAGAACAGGCGGAATGAAACCAGAATATTCCAGCTAAAATTTTCAGATCAACCCAAAATTTTAAACGAGATAAAAACTGCACCATTTTATATTGTTTTTTCAAGTGTTATTACCACCATTTCAGCCTAAATAAAATGAAACGAAATTAACCTGCTTTAGGCTATAGTTAGAATGCTCCTCTTTTTTTTAACCCTCGGATGGTGAATGGAGACTTGTACGTGAAGCTAGCTCTAGTTAAATCTCCCTCCCTTAAACTATTCATCCTCAAAAAGCTGTCCGTATCTCAATAGCTGCACTGGAAGAAAAGGATTTTATTGACATTGTTTCAATGAATTTGGATAAAATCACACTCTTATTGAAAATATCGAGTGGAATTGATCAAGGAAGAGGCCGGATAGAAACTCAAATAAGAATTGAAGGCACATACAAGTCAAAAACCATGCATAAACAAACCTGGGAATTCTCTTGAATGAAATGATACATGAACTCCTTAAATTTCGCTCCTTTTGATTCACCTAACTCTATGATCCTAATTTCAAAGAATTTATCTTCTCGAGATGATGAGAGCTATGTCTCATTGCCATTTATTACAACCCCTTTATTATCCTCAACCGTTACCCACCCTTCAAATCCCTATAAAGCCCACATCCATGCAAAACCACTAGCTCAAGTATCACTTCCATAGAAGAGAGAAAGAGAGAGGGATATGGCAAGCAGGGTTATGATTTTTGTGATTGTTTTAGCATTTGTGCATGCAACTGCACGTAATGCTCCTAGTGATGCTGATGTTGATAGCAATAATGGTGTGCCTAATGAAGAGCAAGCAATGCATGCTAGTGCACCATTAATGGCCGAGTCACCTAGCAGCACTGGCCTTCAGGACAAAAAGAATTTCGTATATGGTGGTGTTGGTGGCTTTGCTGGGATGGGAGGCTACGCTGGTTTCATTGGTGGACTGCCAACTATTGGAGGCCTTGGTGGAACTGGCAAATATGGAGGGATTGGAGGGGCTGGTGGAATTGGCGGTGTTGCTGGCCTTGGCACTGGTGGTCTTGGTGGTTTAGGAGGTGCAGGTGGTGGTGCAGGTGGTTCGACTCAACCATCGCCTTGAGTACTCAATAATTAGCCTCGTGTTCTTTCTTGCATGCTTTGTTTGGTGTTTTAGCCGAGACAGGTCGTTGTGCTTATTATTCTAGTTATTTGTCACTGTCTTATCAAGTGGTTGTCTCCATGTAGACATCGATCTTATGTTTTGTGTTGTTCGCACCGAAAAAAGAAGAAGATGTCCTGTGCTGTTATCTCATGTGCTAATTGTAGTACCTTCCTTCGTATTGCTTGCAAAAACCTGCAATTTTTTTCTGTCCCAGCTGGAAATCATTTGCTTTTCCTTTTTTAGTTGTGATTTGTGAAGTAGAAAACAAAGCCGGAACCCAAGCATACATGCCAGTTTCTGCCGTTCATTTAGAGTATGATCCTTTCAGGCGCCACTGATCAAATTATAGTAAATTTCATCAGGGCAGAAGAATGATGCTACCACCAGACATATGACATAATTCCTGTATATTTATTCAAGACACTATCATATGATTCAAGATAACTATATATTAAGGAATTTTAGCTAGCATATATGCACACGAGAGTGATATACATGCATATATAAATGTTGACTACCAATGCAACATCCATACCACCTGATCAAAACAAACTTAATTACCAGACACTCAGATAATGAAAGATTTTTTTTGCTTGATGCAAACAACATTGAAGGGTTTATGTATTACAAAATGGAGACATCGTGGACTTTTTCCTTGTTAATTTTGGATTTTAGCCTTATTATGGCTTGCTGTTTCCTTGTTATTTATGGATGTTTAAGGTATTTAAGCTAATATTTTCAGATTTTATAGGATTTTTGGGTGAATAAACTGCTTTTACAAATTTGGTTGTGTTTCATTAGGTCTTGTTTTGTGCTAAACTTAAATACATTGCTTTTATAGTATGTTTTTCTAATTATCTCGCTTATAAAATAAATCTAAATCACCAAGCCACGTGAATTTTGATGTCTGGCTTGTGAAGTAGATCTAAATTACCGAATCATATAAATTTTAATGTATAATTATGATTGAATGTTTATCTTTTATATTCATCACTTTTGAGATTTCTCATACTATTTTCACTGCACAACAAAACCATAATTTTCAAGAAAATAATTGTGAAATGCATTCCAACCCATCTTCCAAGAATGATGATAAGGAGATCGAGTGAACTATTTTCACTTCAGGCTTGGAAAGGCGAGCTTGTAACCCTAGGGGGGCATCGAGGTGATAATGAGCTCGGGTTTGTTGAAGCAACTTAGCTGGCCTGCCCGATCCAAGCCTGAAGCGAGCCAGGCACTGCGTGAGGCTGGTTTCACAGAGCATTGAAAACCTCCCTCTTCAGGCAGTATGAATCACGGACTGGTGATACTCAGGTCCGACACGTGTTCATGGGTTGAGGTTCTAGGGTTCTAGCCGAACCATCGTTCATTTAGAATGCGTTCTAGGTTTATAGGGATAACAAGGGATCCTATATGGATCCAATTCTCCAACCGATGGTATTGCTTCTGTCATCCGAACTTTCGTGTAATTTTACTACCATTTAAAGTTTAGCCCTTTTTTTTCTTGCTGGACTATAATAAAAAATAGATATTAACACTACCTCTCATTTTTTTTTCCAGCCAAGTTAGCGAATAAAATCTCGATTATTTTAGATTTTTATAAGCGAGCATGTCCTGATTTAAATCTAAAATCTATAAGATAAATTTCAAGTTCTTTATTATTACGCATGCAATATAATTAACCTTTTTCTTTCATTGCATTTCTTTTTTATGCTTCTTATATAATTTTATCCAAAAATCCTCACACAACCCAATAAAAATAATAACAACACAATTCTTGTGGCCTTTCCCACGGCCAATGAAGCTCACTTTTTTATTTGACAAAAGTGAGGATCCTGTTAGCGTAGCCGCCCTTGTAAGTGAGCTATAAATAATATCGTTGCCACCTCTACTTGTTCTTCACTTTGGAAAAGATTAGCAATTAAATGAGTTTTTATAAGAATTTATCTATCCACCACACAAAAATCACTACTTTCATCTTCTTGATCTATGTATTTGCTTGATCAACCAAACTCAAAAAAGTGACTTGAATAATGAATATATATTTCGCAGGAAACGCGGTGGAAAAACTAAGAGATTCATCGAAGTTTTTCTTCAAAACCATCACTACTACTTAACAAAATCTTAAAAGAAATCATGTAAACACTTTAGCTAGCAAGTATAATTGAGAAACTCCTTTTAGCCTATGCTTTATTGATATTAAATTGACGAAGAAGTTAAAGAATAATATAAATTATATTCTGTGTCTCATCTAATAATTTGACTTTTTAAGTGAGATGATTTCTTGACATAATATCAAAATTTTATTAACTCAATGGTCACGAGTTTAAATCTCATTATCCCATTCTATTTGATAAAAATCAAGTAAAAAATAATACGAGTCTATGAAAGTTTCAAATTCAAAGAGCTTTCACTTAAGAATATGTGTTAGAAAATAATATAAATTATATTCTGAAATTTCAACTAATAATTTAAATTTTTAAATGAGATAATTTCTTGAAGGTATTAAATCTTCGATATTTCATGCGCTCTTTGCTCTTTTTCAGGTCAGCGAGAGACCACAGTTTAAGGGAAAATAAATAAATAAATCATTTTTCATCCTCTCCTACGTAAAGTGGGTTGTTAGAAGTTAGACTATATTTAATTACCAAATTGTTTTTTGCCAAAAAAATAATCTTAATTTTGGTAAGCGTATAAAAATCTAACGAAGCAGCTAGAACACGTGGCATGGGTTTAACTAATTATTTTCCATGCATGCACCCAACAACAGGAAGAACATTCATCTCTGGATAAGGTTCTACATATGTCCAAGGGTTCGAATTCTAAAACTTTTAGATATGATACTGTGGAAAGCACTACAAAAATACTTGAAAAATATTAATTTAATATAAATATACCTTTGCAAAAACATTTTCAACAGTATATTTACCAAATACATATCAAGAGAAATCGAATTGATATAGTTTGGTCGACACATATTTCATCTTTGGATGAACTTTAAAAATACAACCAAATTTATATATATAGGTGATCTCAATATTTCCATTAAATGGTTTTTAGTATTAATTTTATTTATTTTAAAAGCTTCTCACCCATGTTTATACCCTAATTGTACATCTCTTTTTTATATAAAAAATTGATGCCATCTTGTAGGAATTTAATGTTTTTATTCAGTGATTCTAATAAATGCGTTTAATTAAAAAAATAAAATAACTTAATTATTAAATTCATGTAAAAATAATTTGAATATAAAACTGATAATATTCTGATAATTGAATAATTGAATAAGTTAATAGTATATTTCATGCTTGATGTTTGTCCTTCAACATTTTTAATGGACCCAAAAAACGCAGGGATGCAGGGGTTGATGCGCCGGCCCAATTGCTGCATAAGTGCAAATGGTATATCAATAGTTTTTTTTTTAAAATATTTTTAATATTAATATGTTAAAATGTATTAAAAACAGTTGAAATATAGTGTTTGGATTTTATGATTAAAATTATTTTTTAAAGTGTTTTTTTGGTTTAAAAATGTATTTGATATATTTTTTTATAAAAATTATTTAAGATATCAACATATAAAAAAATTAAATAACACAATTTTTTTAATTTAAAATAAAAAAATAATTCTGTAATGCATAGCTTAGCGCTAACCCTTTAAGTTTTAGTGAAGGCGGGAAAGCGGAAGCAGAATAAAATCACCACAAAAAAATACCAAATAACCAAACACAAACAAACAAAGCGAAAAATGGAGAGAAAAAGCTCCAGCAAGGAGCTGCAGAATCTCCTACAAGCCATCAAATCTTCAGATGTAAGCTCCCTCACTTTCTTTATTTCTCTCTTTCAATATTAGGTTTGGATTTATGTTTTATTTTTATTGAGAAATCGGTACTCTACTATTTCGAACAAATTTCTGTCTGTTTGATTACAAAATCGAAATTAGATCTCTAGAAAACAGTAACGAAATGATTTATCTCATTGATTAACTTGCATTTTGATAATCGAGAGGTTTCGGAATTTAATACAGGTTGTTGAGAGCCGGATCGAACTGTTTGATAAGCTTCGGGATTTTGATATACTGGAGAAATCTGATTTGGATCCTGTTATCGAATGTCTCACAGTATCCTCCATTTTACATTTGGATGCTTATGTTAGCTGTCTGATTCCTTTTTATATGCTTTTTGATGCTGTTTTTAGTGTTGTTTATTTTTGCCTTAACAACAAGCTGGACATTTTGGGAAGACTTCACTTGCTTGGATATATCCCAGTGCTTGTTAAATAAGTCTATTTTGAGTGTGGCTACGAAATATGTAGATTCAGGATTGTCTGGATGTTTAGTTCAGTTTCTTGTTCTCGGGACAAAGGTAGAATTCCACTTTAGCTGTCTTCAGTTTGTTGATATTCATGTATGGTTCTGTTTAGTGGTATGTCAGTTCTTGACCTTATTGAGACCGTGCGTGCATTAGGCAAGCGGGTGGTGTGGAAAACATCTGAAGATGACTGCTATGTCAACTGAGGGTTCTCAAGAAGAACATTCCAACCTATTCTTTCAGGTACTTTCTGCATCGTTTATACATATTGTTTTTAAGTACTTGATTTGCGTTGTATTAGGTACCCTCCCTTATCAGTGTGATGTTTTATAAGTTCTCCAAAGATAAATATCCTCTCTTCTTGACAAGAAATTCGGCCACCTATGTTGTCATGAATATATGTGGAGTTTATGTTTTTATAAAATGAGGGCTTTTTTAAGCTGAAATTTGAAATTCCGAACAAGATTTTCCATGATTATTATCATCTATTTCCCAAATAATGTGTGGTAGTTGTTGCTTTTGGTTTTTTGACATCATAAAGTTATCTTTTGCAGCTTCTTTTAGATTTATTGAGTCTCTCTTCTGCCAGTATGGTTGCTTTGACAAGACACCCTGTTTTTATTGACAATGCATCAGCAGCTATTGTGGAGAGATTCATTTTGGAACAGCTAAATTTGATAAAAGACATAGTATCGGAGATTAAGGTACCAGGTCTTTTTTTTCCTATGCTTTTATATCATTGAATAATAGTTTGTGCCTTGGTAAGGATCAGCCTGCTTGCTTGAAATCCCTTTTGCCGATATTGTTGTTAGCAATTTTTACATACAGCTTGCGGTGATAGTCAGTGGTAGATTTTTTGTTTGCAAGCTTTAGGGAAATCCTAGAACCATTAAAATGGGTAGCCATGAGTTTAAAACATGTACGTGATCAGTATCATGGAGTATTTTTCATCTCCTTCCTACTCCACTCTGTGGTTCTGATTAAGTTCTACCTTGCAAGGCCTAGGTGACATCGATGACTGTCTACAACCATGAAACATAATTGTTCTCTAAACCTTGAAAACATTTAAGTACATATCCACAACAGGATAATGATTGTACCAGGGCTATGATTGGGTGGATCATTTAAATTGCATTTTAGGTGAAGTTTAACTTGCTTTTGTCGTTTTAGTTGCGATTTCTTATCCTTTTCATGATGTTAATTGAATGCTCAGAAAACTTTGTTACCATCTCTTCTAAGAATGTTCTGTTTCCTTTCTCTTCCAGTCAATCAGCTCATTTGGCTCAGAAGTACTAAAGGCTGCACAGACTGTGATTGATACTGTAATGGGACTATGCAAAAGGTATTTTGATGCTGTGAATTGGGATCTCTGTGATGCAAGACTTGAGAAGGATGAAAACAATATAGATTCAGAAAGAGCCAATATAATGAATCATGTTACAAACATAACAAAACGTACAGCAGAGAAATTGTGTGAACTGGGGATCCTTGCAGGAAATGATGGTGGAAATCTGGTAACCATTCTCAATGTGTCATGGAAAGGCGTGGTTACCTTGCTTCAGCAAGGGAAGAGGGTGTCAAAAGAGATGTTAAGCGTTCAGAATATTATTGTAACCCTAATTTCACTGGTGAATAAACCTCTTAGGTGTGCAGCCGAGGCTTGGTCTTCTTCACTGAAGGAAACCATCTCTTTAACTGAAGCCAGAAGGGCATTTCTTCCATCCAAGTTTTACCTTACCACTGTAGTGAAAATATCTTCCCTCTATCCATGCCAAGCATATTTGGTGTACAAGGAGGTGACCCTCTGTGTCCTAGCGATCTCAACCTTTAAAATTTTACTGAGCTATGAAAAACTTTTGAACACTGCTAGTGAAGTGTTGTCAGAACTTTTGGAGAAGACATCAATAGATTTGCTGAATTCTTTACTCAATTCAACTGAATTGAAACAAGAGCACAAGTTTGAACTTCTGGACTGGTTGTTCAGTGATGAGTCCTGCTCAAATTCTATGCATGAAGGTTCAAGTATTTTTTATCGCATGACTTCGATGGTTGAAATCTTTTCTGTGAGCTGTGAAACTATGTCTGAAGCCAGATTATTGTTGCTTGGCAGGGTTGCATTGTTTCATAATTTGTTGAGATACTCCATGGTTCTTGAAGAAGACATAAGGATCAAGATCACTAGAAAATTTAGATGGTTTCTGGATATGCTTGTTCATGAAGATGTATACTCTTTCGTTCTTGATTTGCAGATTCCTGTGCCATATGGTTCAGGGAAAGCACTGGAGTTGGTTTGGCAGCCTATGTTTTCTGCTCTTTTGCATGCACTAAAAACTTTCATGATCGTGGTGTCTTCAAGTTTTGCTTGGGAAGAATTAGAGGCTTTCCTGCTTGAGAATCTTTTCCATCCACATTTTCTTTGCTGGGAGATTGTAATGGAACTTTGGTGCTTTATGGCACGTTATGCTGAAATGGAAAAGGTGAACAGTGTTATTGATAAACTTTGCTCATTAATGAAGCTCCTGGAATCTCCAGAGTCATTTCTTATTCCAGTTTCTCCTATGAGGAAAGTGGCAAGAATAATTTGCTTGCTTGCTAATGGTACAACACCTATGGCAGACCGTGTTTACAGCTCTGTTGTTGGTGATGGAAGATCTCAATTGTCATCAGTTATGTTTGTAGCATTGCTCTTGGAAGGGTTTTCTCTAAATTCACTATGCGATAGCATCAGGAGTACTGCAAAGGAGAAGATCATTACAGACTATTTTGGTTTCATAGGGGGTTTTAATGACAAAATGTTGACTACATGTAGTTCTGGCGCAATTGGGATTCCAGTTCATGCTCTATCTGCTTCCTTGCGGGCACAGTGAGTACCCAGTTTCTTTTGTTTAAATGCAATGTATGAGCTATTCCAAGAAAATGGAAAAGGAATTCTTTCGTTTACATTTAGCAAATTTGACCAAACTACCAAGCTTTGCATTGCCTCTAACATTATAGCTTTTGAGTAGTTTTCACATATAGGATTAAAATCTGAGCTTCCCCATCCCCTTTTCTGTTGCTGTGCTTCTCTCACTCTTTAAGTGATGATTGTTTCTTTCTTTTATCTTCAAAACATGTTTTATGCTACCGTTCCTATGACCTTGCCAACAGTATCAACCTTTTCTTAATGACCCTTTAGTTTAAAATCATAGATGTGTGGGGGGATATGAATAATGGCAAAACTTTTATGTTTTGTAGGCAGGTTAGCATATCTGATGTTGACATGAAGACCCTGAAGTTTTTAGTTGCTATAATTCGCAACTTCAGAAACCCTGGGGAGAAAATAAGGAAGGAACACTATCATAAGCTTTTATGTGAAACGTTGGGGATTGTATCACATATGAAGCATCTATACAAATCTGATGAGATGGAGGGAGTCATATTGGAACTTCAAACCCTGTTTGTTTCAGCGCCAGCAGCATCTAGTACCCAATTGTATCAGTGCAAACCATATCTTGCTCTTTTTATGGGAGGACTTGGAGACATGGAGATGACAGAGAGTGATGACTGTGCAAAAAGCTCTGCTGTGTGGGAGTTGTACCACATGCTATTCAGGGAGCGGCATTGGGCACTTGTTCATCTTGCAATCAAAGCATTTGGATATTTTGCCGCTCGTACTACTTGCAATCAGCTATGGAGATTTGTGCCACAAAATGCATCACTTTCTTATGATCTGATGTCAGGAAATGAAGCTAGCGAGGAGAGGTTTATGTCTGAGTTGAAGGCATTTCTGGAGAAGGAAACAGCTCTTCTTACCACTACGCCTAGCATGGAGCAGCTTGAGTTGCTTGTGACGGAAGGTATGACACTAAAAGAAATGGTTCAGCAGATTTCAAGGATACATGTAAATGTGACGGAGTGTGGAAGCATTGCATCAAAAAAGAGAAGGAAACTCCCTGATGGAATCAGCAGGGGAGTGGAATTGCTCCAGAGTGGTCTGAAGTTAATTGGTGGTGGTATTTCCCAGTGGCAGGAAAATCACTCCGAATCCTATGAACTTCATGACAAGTTCTTGAGTCACCTTTCTTGCCTTGAAGACGTCGTTGCTCACTTAAGTGGCTTGGCTGGTAATGGTTAAGTTCCATTTTTTAGCTCTTCATTGGAAAATTGTCTACAGAGAACTAAGGACCAATTTACTGACTCCAAATTGTGTAGGCACTGCAGGAATCGATGTAAATAAAAGAATTAAGTACTGAGCAGGTATGTTTATCTGCCTCTTCTTCTCAGACGTTCCAAATACAAATTTAATGTGCTGTGAAAATGCCATCGAAAGAATAAACCCTTCTACAGAGAATAAAATGTTTTTTTTGGATACGGTTGAATCCTAAAAATTTTCTGAATATATTTTCAAAAAAACAAAAATAAATTGTATATTTTCTCGTGTTTTAAAATACAAAATGAGATATTGTAATTAGATTATAATCATGTGTTATGGGCTCAAACAAAATGTGTAAAATCCTTAATAATTATGTTGTTCATTTTATTTATTAGGACTTAAGTGTAGACTTTAATATTTGAAGGTATAAAACTACATATTAGAGTATATCCACATGTATTAAAAATACATAAAGGAGAATACAATGCTAGATTTAGAATTTAGAACGATTAAGTTTTTAACCTAATAAAATAGAGAATTTTTCATGAATAAAGATTTTTCTTGAACTTAGAAAAAATCAATAAATAGAAATCTAATTCATAAAAATAATCAAATAACAATATAGTTTATCTTAGATATAGTAAAATTAAAGAGACTTTAACATGTGGACCAAACCTCTTTTATATGGGACAAATGGGCTAGTAGCACAGACCCACACATGTGCCTGACTTGTTTTGTTTTATTTAAAATAAAGTTCTTTTTTTTTAGTTTACCCTACATTTATACTATAATCCATTTAAATAGATTGACTAAGAAATAATTTAAAATTTTGTTTATTAGATACCATTGAAATCTCAATTTTGTTTTTATAAAATCATAGCTTTTTTATATTAGTGGACAATCCTTTTGTACAATCTTTAATGATTAGTGTTCTAGATTTAGTTGCATTTTTTTGAAAACACTATTTTATCTTTTGTTTTTTTGTGAAATTTTGTGCTCTCTTTTTTGATAGCATTAACCTCTCTTTTTTTCCAGACCTCCATAATAGCTGACTAGTGTTCGAAGTTGAGAAGATTTTTTCTCTGGTTTGATTTTATGTTTTTATTCAAATTTTAAGGGTGTTTGTAAGGGATAAATAAAAAAGGTTAGACTTGCACTCATGGTTGTTTCTCTTCTCGTATTTTTGTTTTTAAATAATTAAAATAAATTGATTAAATACATAGGTGGGATGCCCAACTTAGTACGTATTCAGTTACCTAGTATATATGTATTACATTTTCTTTGAGATTAATTAAAATAAATGGAAAAATAATTTGTAATTTTTATAAAATATAATTTAATTTTTAGTTGGTTTAAAGATAAATTAATTAAAATTTTAAATTTTATTTGAGATTAATTAAATATATATACGTTGAAAGTATACAGTTTTATTTTATATCAATTAAAATGAATTTTAATATATATATGTGTGTGTGTGTGTGTGGGTGGGTGGGTGGGTGGGTGTGTAGAGAGAGAGAGAGAGAGATCACTTTTCAATTTCCAATTATTATTATTTTTAATATAAAGCCTTGAAAATACATGCCTATTCAGTAAAATTAGTAATATAATTTTTTGAACAGTAAAAAAATTGTATTTTTTATATATGCACTCCAATGAAGAAAAAAAAGTCAATTCTATTTGATATATATAATATTAATATAGTTATTTATTAATAATAACTAGCTAATACAAGTGCAATTAAAACTAATTTTTTGCATAGAAATATATTAAACAAAATTTCAGTTATTTCAATTAATAGGTAGAAATAATTCTTTAACTTAGAAATGTTATTTTAGATTTTTCTTTGTTTCTATGAAAATAAAATATAAAAACTATTTTTTTTTTATCTTGTACATATCTCCTCGTTAAAAAAAAATAGCGTGACACACAAAAAGCAGGGGCAAGTGAGTAGTGCTTGTGCTATATATTAAAGTCTTGAAGAGTATTTTCATCTCAAAAGTGACAACATGAAGAAGGTTCTCACTAAAATCTTTCTTGTAGTTAGCCTTGCCATAGGCCTGATTTTCATGTCAATAAATCAACCAGAATATTTCTGTGGGCTAGAGTACGATGTTCGTGTCATCAATGGGTTCACAAACAACTCGTCACTGCCACTAGTCATATGGTGCTCATCAGACAGTAATGATCTCGGTGGACGTGCCCTTCAGCAAGGTGATGATTTCAGTTGGAGACTCCAGATCAATTTCTGGTGCGGTAATCATTTCCGGTGCACCGTGAAGTGGGATACAACGAGGAGGAGATTCGACGCCTTTAAGGTTCCTAGGGATCTTCAGCGCTGCAGCCTTTTCAGGAAGTGCTCTTGGTTGGTCAGAGAGGATGGGTTTTATTTCAGTGATGATGAAGTAAACTGGAAGAAAGACTTCTCATGGTTATGAATTATTATTATATATATTCTGGGCATCACGTACGACTTCTGCGCTAATTATTCGATGATTAATTAATGTATTTTAAGAGAAGTCTAATTAGATTCAAATCTATGGATATAGTATATTGCTTCATCAATAATGAAATCTTGCCTGGAAGAGCAAGTTTTAATTTGTTCTACAAGAAAACATGAACTGGAATGCTCTACTCCTTTTCCAATGCGGACTTCATCTGCATAAACACATGAAAAGAATTCTATCAGATATTTCTTACACTTATCCTGCAAAAAAACAGTAACTGAACTAAATTAATGTTGATTTATTAATAACCGCTATGCTTATAATCAAACATCAAGAACAAGTACAGCAATCTGCTGGAAGAGTAGTTGATCACGCAGGGCTAAATGTTCACACACACACAAACAAATGTATAATCACTGTCAAATTACTGATGGTGAACTAAGCTTTACAGATTTCGCGTCAGAAGTTGGCCCTTTTCACTCGGGGCCTATCTGTATATGTTTGATCAAGAACCCAAACTGCTTAACCAGCTCTTAATCAAGTTCGTCATGGAACCCACACCATCTTTTGCTAATCTGATCCCCTTTGTAGTTTAGTGGTACAGTGTTTGCATGTGGAGTCATCATAATACATCTATCTAGCTAGCAACCAGAATTTTGTTCTGGGCCCTGGCAGATACTACAAAGTGGAACTGAGTCACTACTAAAATACCGCCATGACAATGATTTATCATCAAGAAAATGCCAGGCTTCCTGGCAACTGAGCTAATGCGTCCGATATGTGGCTGAGCAAGTAGGTACGTGATAAAGGAAACCCTCACCTCAATTTACATCAAACAAAAAGTATCCTCACTAGCAAGAGAGCCAGATGGGGAGATGGAGACAAATCATACACTGCAGGACTAGCACAAGTGCACACCAGCAACAGTCTTTTTCTGTTAACAGAACGAAAAAACCTGAAGGGGAATTACTTCCTGGATAAAGAGGTTTTTGCTTTCAGGAGAAGGAAACAGAGATTTTTCAATCATTACAGTGTTCCATTAATACTGCTTCCTGTATGGCCGGCATGATCTTAGGTCTTATCACATGAAATCCACGTACCTATCTCTTGGTTAAATGCCACCTGGGGGCTCTATCTGATAAGGTCGTATCAAGTATTGACAAAACATTCTGTGTTTGAGCGTATAATGCTTTACATTAATGTACACAAACAAAGTTGAAGAAGATAAAGAAAACCGCTCTGGAATTGCTGTTATGCCTGTGGCCCAGTGTCATCGCCGCCGCTACACTGTGTACTGCTATTTTATCATGTTCTTATATAATACAAAACAGAGAATTTAGTTTGAGAAAGAAGATTTAAATTCCCTTAATTATTTTGGAAAAAGAATTAGCAATACGTTATTTCAAAAAAAGAGAAAGAAAAAAAAGAGAATTAGCAATAAGTTATTTAAAATGGATTCAATTTATAATATCTTTAGAAATTTGTTTCTCAACATTCCAATGAAAAAGATTTGATGGAAAATTGTTTCTTAGAAAATATATATTTCTCAGTTTTTTTCAATTATACTTGAAAATATATTAAAATAATATATGTATTTTTTATTTTTAATATAGCACAAGTATCTATAGAGTATAACTTTAATTAAAAATAAAAATAAATCTTCTGTTTTGGGCTGCCCAATCGTGGCTTTAGAATCCCACCTCTAGGACGACTTTTCTATAGCCGCCCAACCATGCTAAGCTGACTCCAACTTGACTCCCCATAAATCTGCAGTATCAGAATTGCATGCGCCCACAAGTTATTTTCAATTCCAATGTTATCTTCCTGCTTGCCCCAGCAATCGACGGTAGTCTGTTCGTGTCTCTAGTCCCACAAGTGATCATCCCACTTACTATCCTTGGCTGGAGTTGGCCTGTTACGCATAACATTAAGACTTGCCCCACCATGGATGGTCCTACTTAAGTCCTTCGAAACGCATGCTGTGAACTTTTTGTCCAGGAGTTTTCAATCGCGTTGCGTGATGGTAGAGATTTTGTATTCGAGTTAAGACGTGTATTTCTCATAAGAGTTTATAATAATAAAATTTTTATTCATTTATCTGAATCCATAAAATATATTTTCTAAAATATAGAGTTTATTCGCATTAATTTTATTTTATTTTTGTCTAGGAGAGTTCATATTTAATTATGCACTGTGTTTCTTCGGCTGTACGTTCATGTTACGGAAATGTAAATTAGTTACCTCAAGAAGAGATCATATGATGCTTCAAAATGGTGTGAAAACAAGTTTGCTTTTTCGAATTTTGAATCTTGACTTTGAAACAGTTCTTGCTTATCCTTTAATCAACAACCCCTAAGCCATTTTTCATAAATAAGTGAGAGTTCTTGCGAAAAGGACAGCAGATCAGGCAGAGATTGCTCTAAACAAAATGACTAGCTAGTTTGACAAAAACTTTATTCTCTATACTATGCGTTTTGAGTACTGCAATAGCAGATGAACATAACGAGCATCGTCTACCCTTTGTTCAAGTTATCAATGGCAAGTTAGCTGCTCAGCCAAAGATATTGACGTCGGAAAGCACTCACTTGTTAATTTTTTTTGGATATGAGTAAACCCCACTTCGGAAAGTATATTTTGTGAGTCTAGATGAGCGAATAAAATTCCGGTTGTCCCAAGATTTTATAAGGAGTGTATGCCCTAATTTAAACTCAAAATTTGCTATGCAGACCACAAACTCTCTAACATCACGTTACGCTTCTTGAATACTCTCACTTGTTAATGGTGAAGTCTTCACATGACACTACCAAAAAACAGGCCTGTTTGCAACGGAGCGATCCGTTGCAAATAACAAAGAAAGTCGTTGCTAATATTAATTAGCAACGACTTTTCCAACGGATACAATCCATCAGGAAAATGTCGATTCAAATTTAGCTTGCAACGGATAATCCGTTGCAATATTTGCCGTTGCAAATACACGGTTTGCAATGACTGGTCCGTTGCAATTGCAACGGATTTTCCGTTGCAAATTCAAACTTTGCAACGGAAACTCCGTTGCAAATTCAAAATTTGCAAGGTAGAATTTGCAGTATTTAAATCAATTTTAAATTTATTTATTATTTAATTAATTATGAAGTAATCAAACTTGTCCTTATTTTCAAAAGCAAAAGCAAGACCCTTTACAAATAATTTTCCAGGTTTTCCATAAAAAGATCGAAACCTAAATTTGGATGTTCTGCAGAGGCCAATGTGAAATCAGAACCTGTTGATCAGATTTGGATTGCAGATAGAGAAAATGAATCCTCTACCTGGTTGGACATTACTTTCCCTAAGGCCCTACTTGATTCAGACTGGCTTGAACATGATTCTGCTTGTGGAAAGGGCCAAGTCATCATGAATGATGCCATGGGAACCCTTCTCAGTGATGATTTGGGAAATGAGTACAAGTAGATGGCTACTGGAGCATCTATGAGTCACGGATGGGGAGAGAAAGGAAAGGAAGAAGAAAAGGAAAGTGAGAAGAAAGGAAAGTAAACGGGAGAGAAAGGAAAGGGAGAAGAAAAGGAAAGTGAGAAGAAAGGAAAGTAAACGGTAGAGAAAGGAAAGGGAGAAGAAAAGGAAAGGAAAGGGAGAAGAAAGGAAAGTAAACGGGAGAGAAAAGAAAGGAAAGTAATTTTATAAACGGGAGAGAAAGGAAAGGAAAGTAATTTTATAAACGGGAGAGAAAGGAAAGTGAGAGATAAAGGAAAATAATTTTAACTTTCAAATTAAAGTTGCATTGCGATCGAGGAAGTAAAAATGACGCGTTTTAAAAAAGTGGATTGCAACGGAATTTCCGTTGCAAATCCATTGCAATATAATGTTGATTTGCAACGGACAATCCGTTGCCAATTAATTTTGTAACGGAATATCCGTTGCAGTCCGCTTTTTTTTTTTTAATTCAGAATATGTTTTGCAACGGAAAATCCGTTGCTAAAGATATTCTGTTGCTAATCTGCTCCCATTTTTGCAACGGATTTTTTTCGGTTGCAAAAATCCGTTGCAAACGACCTTTTTTTCTTGTAGTGTGAAGTGTGGCACAGAGAAAGCTGCATTCCTGGGTAGCTTTAAGGGAAAGATTTTTGCATCAGGGCATGCATTTCAACCTCGTAGAGATGAGAATCATGAGACTGTGTTTTGGATGGTGAAGGAAGATGATTAGCTGGGATAAAGCCAATTGAGTGAGAAAATGTATATAGATGGGAAACCGTGTGATTTTTATTATCCATATTTAACTCTAAATGCATTTATTTTTCATAGATTACTAATGTTATTAATCATCGTTGAATTAATGTCTGGAAAATAATTATATATGTACATTTAATGTCTCCATCAGAGTATTTATAATATAGTAGTGTTTTGCTTCTTGTTTATTGATAATAATTAATATCCATTGATTTATCAAAAACTATGGTTATACTTTGATCAAAGGGAATCATCTTACTCTTTTTTTAAAAAGCGAGTTTGAGTTTTTTTATTTATAAAGATTCAGGATCTCTTAAAATATATATATATATAAGCTACAGGGTCATGGGCATTCATCTTGAGTTCATCAAAAGCTTTATTCGGTAATGGAAAAAGATAAAGGATAGGAAAAAGAAGAAGCATCGTGCTTGGTCAATCATCCATCGTGCACGCCTCATCTTGGTTTCTCAGTGGTGGATTCTCGTAGACAGGGAAGACAGCAACCTCCAGGCCCTCCCCTAGCATTTATTTCAAAATTTCCTTTTCGTGTTTGAAACGAAGAGTCTCTTTCCTGTCTAGTATTACGGTTGAATTGTTGCATGGTTGTCTATTTAGTATGTGTTTGATTGAGATTGAAAAAAATCAGTTTTAAAAAAAGAGTTTTTACTGTGGTTCAAAATAAGCAGTGAAGTGTTTGGTTAAAACTGTGGTTGAGTTGGAGGTTGAAAAAAAAGCAGTTTTGGGTGTTTGGTTACCAAGCTTTTCGTATTGCTTTTAACTTGTGAAATTACATTAAAATAATATATATATATATATATATATATATTTTGTAAATATTGTAAATTGTATAATTTTTGACATCAACACATCAAATTTATCTAAAAACACAAAAAAAATTAATTTAAAATAAAAAATAAAAAATAAAAAAATTTCAAAAACCTCTCCCAGACACTCCTTTATAATCACACTCAATTAAAAGTTGAACGAATAATAAAGATGA
Organism: Salix arbutifolia; assembly: GCA_025169955.1. Classification (NCBI taxonomy): domain Eukaryota; kingdom Viridiplantae; phylum Streptophyta; class Magnoliopsida; order Malpighiales; family Salicaceae; genus Salix; species Salix arbutifolia. The sequence continues at coordinate 3,429,887 of CM045902.1, forward strand.
GATTGTGTTAACGTTAAGATTGCGTTAACTTTATTACGATAATTATTATTATTATTATTATTAATGAATTTAATTTGCATATGTCATTTTTTATAGGAATTTGACTATATTAAATTGAATAATCAAATTTAGAGAAAACATGATTTAATGGTTTTATTGAATTAAAAAACAATCCAACTAACGTATATGAGAGAAAGAAAAACAAAATATATGGAAAATAATAGCCTGAAAAATAATAATAAAATTCAAGATGGAAAATTCTGAATAGTAATAAAAAAAAACCCCAATACCTTTCGTGCTTATTTCACATTTTGTTTTAAAAGTATTTTTAAAAAAATAAATTTTTTTGTTTGTTTTAAAACTGATATTAAAATTATTTTTTTAAAAAATAAAAAAATAATATTATAATATATTTTTAAATAAAACATATTTTATAAAACAAAATTCCAAACAGGTATTTATTCCACACAGACCCATGCCCGCACGAACCAGCATTTAAAAAGAAAAGTTCAAATATGGATCGTGGTTTTGATGCAGATGAATCGCATTGCGATCCCACCGGCTTTTGGCCGAAATTTGAATTTTTTTTTTTACATTTTAAAGACCGGCGGTTTGGTGTTTTGAGATCAATTTGATGTGCTGATTTCAAAAATGATTTTTAAAAAAATAAAAAAACATCATTTTGATGTATTTCGGCACGATAAACACTTTGAAACGCAATCGCAATCGCACTCAAAAAAACATTAATTTCCAGCTTTTTTTGAATCGGCATTTTGGTTAAAATTTGGTGTGGGTCCCACACAAAAAATACTTTTTGGCGTTAACCAAACACCAAATTATGGTGCGATCTGAGAATCGCAGATCGCACCACAATGCCAAACACCCTCTTAAAAAAAATACTGTGAATTATGTTTTATAATTCTTCTTCTTCTTCTTCTGACATAGTCAAACTATATTTCAAAAATTGACATGGATAAGATTAAAAACTGTCAGTGCGCCTCAAAGTCATGCCTTTTGAACTGCCGTGGGCTACTTGTCACAATAACAGTGATCTTCAGAATATAATATAAAACTGGGATCGAGCGAATCCAGCTGAAAAACAAAATTGGGATAAGAATAAACGAGTAAAATCCAGTTGAGAATCCGATATGATCGATGGTGATGTAGAGAGTATTAAATATAGAATCTGGACAGCGTGGATTTCGTTTTGATTTTAAATAACTCGACTGAATAATTAATGACTCTGTTGGCAGCAACTGCAGCTGTCCCTCCCTCGTTTCGGCCTTGTGCTTGATAAAATCGGAGGCCTCAGGGCATGAAAAAACTTATCATACTGCTTTTGAAAAATGAATTCTGGGCATCATTTTCTGCTTGTTCTGGCAACCTTTTCTCTCATATCCAGTGAATTATCATTTGCAGCTGAAGAGAATATTCTCTGGGCCTGGCACCATGTTTACATCACGAATGACTTGCCCGGTGACCCCTCGAAGACGTTGATGGTCCACTGCCAGGACAAAAACAAAGACCTCGGAATCAAATATCTGTCCCAGAAACAGGTGTTTCAATTCAAAGCAGAGATCGACTTACTCAGAAAAAAGTTGGTTTTCTGCAACATGCAATGGAATGGAAAGCAAGCTCATATGGACTCATTTAGTGCAAAAAGAGACGAGAATAGATGCAGAAAACACTGCATGTGGTCGGTCAGGGAGGATGGGTTCTATTTTAGCAAAGGAAACTCCAAGTGGGATCGGGAGTACAAGTGGTAATGGAAGTTTTCCAGTTGGATAAAGCTTCCAACAAAAACTAATAATAATAAGGAAGATATTTCCCTGATATTTTTCTTGCTTGATTGTTATTTTTGTTTTCTTTCATGCGTGCCCTTATTTTCTTGTGTTCTTTTGCCGTCTCTTCCTGCAAATCTTCAGATTTTTTTGCGTGAAGGTGGTGGAGGTTAACAGAGATTAGAGGGGCGATGGTCCCTGCAAATTTTTCCTGGAAAGCATTACGTACAGTAATGTATACAGCTCTTGCAAGGATTTGTCGAGAGCAAAAAATGAAAGCTCTACCCTACATTAGTCACAGTGCGTGCCCACACCGAATGAAGCTAACAAACGAAAACAAAGAACATTTTTTTTCACAATTCAATAATAAAAGTAAATTATCATTCTGCATTATTTTCCTCGGATCATTTACACTTCCAGGAAAACAAACGAAGGTTGTTTTTTGTTAGTATCCCATAATAGAAACGAAAATGAAGATATAAATATAAATATAAATATATTTTTGCTATAGTTTTGAAATAAATTCAAGAATAAACATGTTTCCTCGTCACTTCCATCTAAAGACAATAACCAAATACTGTCTAAATATGTTACATGTGCTCTTCAATTTTTATTTTATTTTATTACAATTTAATTTTTGTGTTGACATGGTGTTTTGAATTAATTGTTTTTATTCGTATTGAACGTCTCAAATATACCATCTTATTGTTGTTGCAATTCATAAATTAAAGTTGGAGTGTATAATAATTTATAAGCAATTAGTCAATAACCTCTCACACATTGTGAAAATAAAATAAATAAATTTAAGATTTAATATCATAATTTTAATTCTGTGTCCAGAAATTTTTATCTTAAATTCAAGAAAAGAAATAGTTGCCTAAATACCCTCTCCTCTTTGTCTCGAGACAAAAAAAAAAACAGTAACCTAAAAATCTCTTCGTTTTATTTTAAAGCTGGAATTTCTGAATGGAAAATTAAAATTATGATATTAAGTTTTATTTTAGAAATTTAGATTAATTATATGAGATAAAAAAAATAACCAGTTAGGTTAAAAGTGATTTAATTTGAAAGTATTTAAATAATTTCATTAATCTTTTAATCATTTCAAATATGTGTGTGAGAGAGAAAGAATGGGATCATGAGAGTATAAAAAATAATTCTCAAATGATTGTAACTTCAGAAATATTTTTTTAGTAGTATAGCTTTAAAATATGCACTCAAGTTAGTTTTTTAGACTAAGTTCACCTCTTTAGAGCCCGTTTGGCTCTGCGTTTCAATTGACGTTTTGCTGAATTTTTTATTTTTTTCATTTAAATGAATATAGTTTGGTGTTTTTAGATCATTTTGATGTGCTGATGTCAAAAATGATTTTTAAAAAATAAAAAAAATCATTTTAATGTATTTCAGCACAAAAAACACTTTGAAAAGCTACCACAACCGCACTCCCAAACAGACCCTTAATCTGACGATAAGCACGATATTTACACCATTCTTCAGATGATCCATGAGAATTTAACTTCGAAACCCATAGTCCGAGTAAATTTCAAACTTTATTTTCCGTTGACATCTCCACCACTTGATGTTTCATTTACACGAGTTTTCCCCCGTCTCTTTTTGTTGTTTTCTATCCAAACAGGAAAGTTGATTCATCGATTCCAACTCACGTTTAGCATGACAGCATGAATACAAGGACTGATCTAATTTTGTCACCTCTTCCAATTTTAGTTCATGAGGGTACTAAAAAACTTGTAAACATCATTCTAAAGATGCCTGTATAATTACTTTTCCAAAGGGACATTAAGATTTCACGATAGAAACGATCATCTTCAGCAAGTTATGTTAGTAAACAATCGCGGCCTAGTAGTAAGAGTTTGAGATTATGAAGTTTACTTTCCCTGTAGTTACATGATCATTAACTTAAAAACTCATAGAATTAATCGAGATACGTGCAAGATTTCCTGAACAACAATGTTAATAAAAAAAAAGTTATGTTAGTAAATGAGATGAGAGAAAAACAGTAGCTACGGTCCAAGACTTTTCTGCAATATAGCTAAAACTAATAATTAATGACAGAAAAAATAACAGGAACTGGCTCCCGATGAGTATTTCATGTAATTTTTCACATCAGAAGCTGTATATGGGGGGAAGCTTCTATCTGTACAGGATTATTGTCACTAAACTAATTGCGAGACCAACTACAGAACTTGAGAGTAACGTCAATTACCCCCACAAGCCATTCAATGATTTTTTCTTATTGAGAAGTGTACAAGATGCATCATTTGCTGTTGCAAATAATACAAGGAAGAATAAGCACCAAAAAAAATCATCTGTTAATAAAATCTGGGAAATGGTCACCTATTTTCGTGAAGTGTCACCTTTTAACGGATAATCATAAACCGATGACAGAGTAAGGTTACCTTCTCTCTCATTAGACTCGATAAGCATCAACACAACTTCCCGCATTGATGGCCTATCGGAAGGCGACATGCTTGTGCAAAGTAGAGCAACTTTCAAGACATATATCATGTGAGCAACGGTGCTCTGGTTTTCAAGCTCCAGTCGTTCATCAAGTATCCCAGATGTCAATGAATGCTCCCGGACATATTGTCTTGCCCAAGTTACAAGATCACCTCCTTGTTCTAGTGGCTGTACTGGGGCTTTTCCGGTTAGCAGCTCCAATAGAACAACTCCATAACTATAGATGTCACATTTTTCTGTAACCTTCATCGTGTATGCATATTCTGCGATGAGACGGATACCACCGATAAGTTATAAGCACAAATTTTTTGCAGTATCCAATCCCATCCCCCGTTAATTTTTAATATGAGAAAGAATGTGTCAGCGTTATGATTATGTTTTAAGATATCAGAATTATTGTTTTTAATTAATGAATGGAAAGATAGTAACAAAATAAATTAAAAAATATATGAACTAATAAATCAAAAACAAGATGTTAACACTAATTAAGTGCTAACACGGGGAGTTAATCCTCCTAGAAAAAACAAAAGATAGATGGCTATATTTATTATTTTATCTCAAAGGTTAATTCAAGTTGCTATTTTTGTTTTCATGAATGTATCATGCAGATACAACTTTATATATAAAATATAAAAAGATAAATTATGGTATGTAATTAGAAAAATTAATTATTGTTTTCAAAAAATAAACCAAAAACCCTAAAAAATAAAAGGGAGACTATTAATTAAAAACAGAATAAATAAAAATAATGAAAAGTAGAAAGAAAAGAGAGGTCAAGCTTTGCTAGACTCGGCCATTTTGGATAGACCAGATTGCACAGAAATAAAGTTGAAGGCCCGGATTGAAAAAATAGCGCTATTCATATGGCACAGTTCACAATTACTTTATCCCAAGCCTAAATATCCAATGAATTCGACTACGTTACTCACTAACGATGGCATGCAGATGTAATTAAAATAATATATATCAGGGAAGAAATGAGAGTTTTCTTCACACTTCTATCTAACCAAACTATCTCCCATGTTCGAAGTGCCCAGGTGAATTCAGCAGAAGAGAAATAAATATAAAGAAAATAAACTGTTCTACGACCTGGATAATTAAGGAATGAAATTATCATGAACAGACGCACGACAGTTTTATGAAATCTAACGAGGAAGACGACTCACCTGGTGCGATATATCCATATGATCCTGCAACAGCTGACATTGATTTGGACTGTGGCATGTCAATTACCTTCGCCAGACCAAAATCACCAACATGGGCTTCAAAGTTTTCATCGAGTAGAATATTATTCGACTTTATATCACGGTGAACAATTTTTGGTTTGCAGTCATGGTGTAAATAAGCAAGCCCTTCAGCAGCTCCAAGAGCGACCATGAACCGAGTGGACCATTCCAAGCCACGAGAGTGCTCGTGAAGCAGTTCTCCCAAGCTGCCCCTAGCCATGTACTCGTAAAGAAGCAGGTTGGAGCCTTCATGATAGCAAAACCCGTAAAGTTTCACTATGTTTCGGTGCCTAATCTTTCCTAGTGTCAGAATCTCAGCCCGGAAACTATTCTCAACGTTACTCCCCTCCCTGTTAGATGCAAGCTTTTTCACAGCAATGGTCTTCCCGGAACGCATGACCGCCTTATAGACTGTTCCACAAGCTCCCCTTCCAAGAACAAAGCTATCATCAAAATTGTTGGTGGCCTCAACTAGATCTTGGAAAGTCAATCCATCCTTTAGAGGAAAGTAGATATCAGATTCTGTGGATGGATTCTCCTGGTCATGCATGGAAGGAGCCGACGTCTCAGCGGGACGTCTCATGAAATACAGTATCACTATGATCAGAAGGAGAGAAACCCCACCAACAACGGCTGCAACAATTGTGATGATCCTACCTCGAGGAGCATTCAATTTTTTTTGTAGAGCAGAACCAGAAGATGGATCTCCACTGCAGTAGCCAAGAGGCTCACCACAAAGCCCTTTGTTTCCACTAAAGCTGCTGGTGGCCATGTTTTGAAATAGCGGTACGGAAGGCAAAGGTCCAGTGAGGTCATTGTACGAGAAGTTGCATCCCATTAAACTCGACAGATTCTCAAATGTTTTGGGAATCTCACCAGTTAAATGGTTGTTATTGAGCAGGAGAAATTCCAGTAAAATGAGATTACCAAGCTCTGGTGGTATGCTGCCAGTAAGATTGTTATAGCTGAGATTCATTGCTATCTGCAAGCTTGAAAGCGAGCCCAAAGCCGGAGGAATTTGACCGGAAAATGAGTTGCCGCCCATCTGCAATTCAGTCAAATGGGAGAGATTTCCTAACGCCGGAGGTATATTTCCGGAGAACTTATTTTCTGAAAGCCTGAGAAGCTCCAGTTGAAGAAGAGTTCCAAGCCCATCTGGTAAAGCATCATAAAAGCTGTTGTGGCTAAGATCAAGTCGTTGGAGCATCTTGCAGTTAGCAACTTCGGGCGGAATCCTTCCCGTGAGTGAATTTGATGATGCATTAAAAGTCACAAGTTGAGACATATTACCTATTTCCTTCGGCAACTCCGAAGTAAAGTAATTGTTTGCAATATGAAGTCTTTGCAACCTTCGGCAGTTTCCGATCTCTGGTGGAACCGGACCAGTAAACCTGTTCTGGTCCAGTTCAATAGCAGAGAGGTTCTCCAATTTGCACAACTCTGAAGGAAAGCCACCTGTAAATTTATTTCCAACGAGACGAAGTTGTACCAGTGTTTGGCAGTTCAGGACCCCAGTAGGGATATTTCCATATAACCTGTTAGAATCCAGATTCAGCAAAATCAGGTTTGAAAGTTGACAAAGATGAGGAGGAATTCTTCCAGTCAGGTCATTATCTGAAAAATCAACCACCCAGAGTCGGCTATGAAGTCCAAAGCCCTGAGGAATGCCACCACTTAAAGAGTTGCCAAAAAGCTGTAACTGGAGCATTTCAGTCAAATATTGAAACCCGGAAGGAATAGGACCGATGAGGTTATTGATTGAGAGGTCAAGCTTAATCAAGCTCCTCAAGCTACTAAGCTCTTTTGGTATGGCACCTGTAAGATGGTTCTGGAAGAGGTACAAAAGTCTAAGACCTTTTATCTTGCTGAACTCAGATGGGATCTCACCGGTCAAAAAATTCTCTGAGAAATCAATTTCTGTTGCCATTGAAAGGTTCCCAATATTTCTTGGAATAGTTCCATTCAACCCATTCCGATAGAGGTACAGCTTCTTCAGAAACCTCAGGCTCCCAATTTCCATTGGTATTGGTCCAGTAAGAGTATTTGCATATAGAGCAAGTGTCTCAAGGTTTGTACAGTTCCCTAGCTCCTTTGGTATCAAATCTGAGATCTGGTTCTCCCATAAAATCACTTCAGTCAAGTTTCCAAGCATTCCGAGCTCCTTCGGCAGCTGCCCTCCTATTTCATTTTGGGCAAGACCAAGCAATTCCAAGCTCTGGCATCCACTTATTTCAGCAGGAATACTACCTGAAATCTCATTCTGCCCTGCACGGATGATTTTCAAATTCTTGAGATTACCTATAGAACGAGGCAATGGACCAGTCAGCTTGTTGGTATAAGCCACAAACTCAACCAATGAAGACAATCTCCCAATCTCCTCTGGAAGCGAACCAGATATCCTGTTGTTGCATATATTCAAACGTTCAAGAATAGACAATTCACCCAGTTCAGCAGGAATTTCCCCACTCAACTGATTGTTATACAAATAAAGTAATTGCAACAGTGAACAATTTCCAATAGCTTTAGGTATATCTCCGGTGATCAGATTGTTAGAAAGATCAAAATATCTGAGGTTGACCAAACCACCGATACTGGGGCTAAGAGTCCCAGAAAGATTCATTGAGCTCATATTAAGGGACCAGACTACAGGATCATAACCTGAAGTGCAATTCACACCAGTCCAGCTGCATGGTGTCTGGTCAGTGGACCTCCAATTCTGCAGATGATTGAACTCATCATGGAGGCCGTTCTTTAACTCTAGGAGGCGTTGCCCCTCGGAATTCAGCGCCTCTGTAGCACATATCAATAGGATGGTAACAGGCAAAATTCCAGCAAGCCCCAATTCAAATACTCTCTTTGATCTGAAATGTGCTGACATTTCGATATCCCTCCGCTTTATTGAAATTTCAGTATAATATCATAATTTAAACACCTGCAGATCCAGCGCTACTTTAGAAACTTTGATCACAATTGTCAAACAACCAAATCTATGACAAAAACCAACCAAATAGTGAAACATTTTACAACTGTAAGGAGGATTGGAACTCTAAAATGATTCTAGTAATTCTTTTATAATAAGAAGAAAAAATTAACAAGCCTTCCTCCCTATACAAGGAATTCAGCTGTAAATATGATTGAGAGACGGAATATCGAATTTTAGTTTACAAAACTTTTTATTACAAGAAACACCAATCATTTCAGTATCCAGGTAATTCAAGAGCTATGATACAGTGACACACTACATATGAAATTGCTTTGTTGAACAACTTAGTATCGAATTATAGTTAACAAAACTTTTTAAAACCTGGAAGTTTAATCACCTACACAGTTCAAAGAAATCCTAGCCCGGGACAAACACAGAAGCAACAGTATTCATTTAGAAGAAATAAAGGACTAAGACAACATCTCTAAATTTAGAAACCCAAGATATTAAAGAGGCCATTTCTGCTGGAATTCACACATCAGACAACCAAGGAAACCACTTTAAGGAAACAAATCAATAGAGATAATAAGCCAGCAGTTGAAAAAACAGTGACATACCTGTCAAAGCCAGGTAACCAATGATTCGTGAAAGAAGAGATTGTAAGGCAACAACTGCACCGCGTCCCTGTTACTCCTTGAGACCATAAAGCTAAAGGAAACATGGAATTCATGAACCAACAGACAAAACCAAAGGCGTTCACCTTTTAGAATAAATGGTGGGATCCTTGGATCTATAGGCCTTAGATTTTGTAGCGAAAAAAGATATTCTTCCTTCTCTCACTGTCTTTCTTATTTCCTTTCTAAAACAACCAAAAAAAAAGCGAAAGGAAAAGGGAGAGATCTTTTATGGTTTTCTATTCAGATATTGAAGCAAAAACAGTGAAAATGATAAGTCTTTTCATGAATTGAAAAGGGCCGGGCCCGAGCTACTACTTGGAGCTCTAATGGCCGACAAGGCATGCCCTCATTTCATCTCTCTCTAACCTCTGTATATGAAGTTTGCAACCCCCCCTCTCTCTCTCAATAAATATATGAGTGACTGTGTGTATATGCGTGTTGTTGTTACCTTCTCTCTAAAGGGAAGGGCGTGGAGGGTGGTGGTGGAGGTGGGGCTCGGCCTGCGAGTTTCTTTCGTTTTTTTAGTGCCTTCAACTGTTGCTAAACATTTTATTTGGCATAAAGTTATCTTGTCCAAATCCAAAGGAATTTTGGATTTGTCTGATTGTGATAGATTGTGTTGGGGCAGATTTGTTCTGGAATCCCCAAATCCCAGAGTCTAAATACAAAAGGCAAGAGAGAAAAAAAATACAATTAGTTCTGTGAATTTATTTATTTTTCCCAGGTTAACCATACGGATTGCCTGGACCACCTTTTCTATCAAGAACTTACCATGCATTTCTGGACTCATGGAACTTAGCAAAAACAAATAAAATTATGCAATCTTGTTTGGAAAGAAATCCACTCACTGTCACTGAGCTAAAGTCAAGGGTTCTTGGCCTCCATCGTCAACTAAATTAATGGAAGTTAACTAACAAATTAATTGTGATTAAAAAAAATGTGCCACTGGTTATGAAAAAGGAGATTGCTACCGGGGGGGGTTTCTGTTGAAATTTACTTCTTTGAAAGTGGAGATTATGCTCTTGTCTCTGTACCATCACCAGCTTAGGAAGAAGAGGAGGAAGTGTATTGGCAATTTGGCATGGTGCTGTCTGCGCAAGAAAAAGAAAGAGAGTTCAAATTTCATCTTTCTTCCTGTACCTTAAAAGTACAATGATTATATAAATACTTCTCTTATTTTATTTTATTTTATTATTTACTATAGAATAATAGCAAGCTTATTTACGTCCATATTTGATGCTGTGATGTAAAATATAATTTTTAATTTTTTATCTATAACATCAAACAATTTAAAAAGGCATAGGTGCTCAGGCAAGATGAAGCAAAATTTCGTAAATGACAGCAGCCTCAGCGACGATGGTGGTTTTTCTGTCAGGAGCACTAGGAGGACAGTTGGATGCCACGTCAAGCACTGAAATCTAGGTTGGTTTTAAAAGTTTTTTTTCTTTCAAAAATACATTAGAATTATTTTTTTATTTTAAAAAATTATTTTTAATATAATCATATAAAATATCTAAAAAAATTAATGTATAAAAGAAATTATTTTTTTTAAAATTATTTTTAAAACGTAGTCGCAGCAAGACTCTGCTGTTCGCTAAATACTCCCATGTGAAAACAAAGATTATGCAGTACATTAACTGGACCAGGGAAGAGCACGTCATGGTGAGGGAACTTGTAGGGCCCGCTAGGATTATATAAATGCCCCCACCACACTCTCCAGTCAAGGGCCCACAAAACAGAGCACCAAGCTTTATGTCCATATCAGACGGGCCAGATTCGTGGGATAGTAGTCTGACAACTAATCATGCAATCTAGAAAGGTTGATGGAGTGGGTCCTGAAATTAACTTCAAAAAGTTGAATGCAGCACATGTAAAGGGATTTGCTTATTGACTCCTTGGATTCTTCGGTTTGGGGTTGGCTCATCTCCACAAGCGAAAAAACCTCATCTGTTGCAGTGGGCTGGTGATCTCTTCTGTGTTGCGGAGATGAGGAAAATCTGATTGCGGGGTTGTTGGTTACTGTTTTTTAAAACGATTTAAAAAAAATAAATTATTTTATTATTTTAAATTATTTTTTTAATATTTCTAGATCATCTATTACTTAATTTTGGTGCGAGAATTCTATCTATTCGAGTTGGGCAGGATGATCCTGTCAATGATGACCCGTATTTTGAAGACAAACCACAACTTGAAGTGATTATTTAGTGCTACAGTGACTCTTTTCTTTTCTTCTCGTGTTTTAAAAATATATTCTATTATTAATTTCTTAGCATTTTCATGTGATTTTGATGTTTTAATATAAAAAAATAAAAAATATTTTTAAAAATCACATTGTGGAAACACACAGCGGTTCGTTTATATGATGTTAAAAAGCAGGTTTGTAGTTTGCTGGACTGAAATGATGTTTTCGAATCTTATTATTTGAAAATAAAATGAAAAAAAACAAAAATGTTGCCGACCTTGACTTGATGGATGCTTATCTTGTCTTTTTTTTCTTATTAATGTTTAGTTATCTCGTCTTTCTCGAAGCAAACTTTTTCATATTTCATAAATAGGTCCAATATTCTTGTATAATTACAAATTTTAATCTTTTTCAACAAGATATCCTTGGGTTTGAATGTCAGCCAGCAAGGAATATTCTTTCCTCGACCATTTAAAAAATTTATTTTTACATTGATTCATGCATCTTAAAAAATAATTTCTTGAATATTACTCTTGATATTTCAATTTAAGTAGTTAAAAGAGGAATTAAAGTTGAAAATTTGACATATACCAGTCATATAATATTTTTCTAACTATGTGGTCTAGTTACAAGGATCTCGATTTAAGGGGTATGATGTGAACACAAAAGATTGTGATCTACGTAGTGATCTCGAGTTGGAGTTGGAGTTTATATTGCTAATAAAAATCTGAGATAGTCATAGTTTTACTCACCACTTTGATTCACGAAATGTGTTTTTCGAGGATGAGGTTTCCTCGCATCTAAAAAAATAAATTTATTATCACATGTATTTTATATTAAACCATTTTTTTTATTTTGCAATCAGATTTTAAGCATACTATCCATGTCTAATTAGACTGGACTGATTAATCTATAAATAAATATTTGTTTTAAAATTTTATGAAATATCTCTTCAAACAAACCTACTTCTCAATGGAAGTAAGACTGGTAAAAATAATGCATTTTACCTCGACCTAATTATCTAAACGGCATCGTTAAGGAGCTAGGTCTAGTGTTGTTATGAATGTTTTGTTAACAAAACATTTAAACCACATGGGATTAATTTAACTATTCGTATATAATAATAAAACATGTCAATATATTTTGGTTAGTTAGCATGCATGGCTTAATGGTCACTAAGGAGTGTGATATAATGACAATAGACTTGCGATCTGCACAATAAATCTTAAGCTCGAGTCAAACCATGTATACCTTGTAAAAATCTGAAATAGTCAGAGATGTACTCGTTTATATGAACTCACAAAATATATTTTACAAAAGATGAAGTTTGCTTAGATTAAAAAACGTATAACTTAGTCTTATGTTGTAAATTCGATCAGTGTTGTCAACATTTTTCAATAGTGTGTTCATTCTATAAATGATATAAAATCAATTTTTTTATAAAAAAAAATATAAAAATAAAGAGGCGATGTCATTTGTTCCCTATATGTATAAAATAAATATCAGGTCGGGTATGTTGGTGTTTTGGTTTTATTGTAATAGGATATTTGTTTTAAGTTTTTTTGGGTATTTTTTCTCTTTTTTATTCTTTTTAGTTTTATATGTTAGAATAAAGTTTTTTTTTATTAAAATTTATCTTTAGTTTCGTGTTGATACTGAATTAATTTTTATCATATGATAAAATAAAAAACAATAATTTAATCTCAAAGTATTCATGATCCGAGTCACAGGTCTAACATTTAAACGAGGTTAACTTAACTTGTTTTTTTCTATTGAATTTATCTGATCAACAAGGTTATATCAAAACAATTTTACATAATTTAATTTAAAATACAAGTTAAACAAAGAGTTGAATATAGAGTATCAAAGTTTGAAATGAGAAAAGTTTTTTATAATTTAAATATTATTATATTCTACCTTCAAAACAATTTTAATCAACCAGAAATAAAGCCTGGGAAGTAACCTAGTAAATAACTAACGCACAAAGCTCTTCAACGAAAATACTATTATATGCGAATTCACATGCCGCCATAATGAACCTCGCGATCCTGTTCCGGCTAAGTTTTTTGGATCCAGATTACAAATCATCAATGCTCTTTCCAGGTGGGTCATGGAGCTGTTTAATTTAATGGGCATATATTTTATTAAACGGTTCAAGCCTCAATCCATCTCAAAAGTCGAGTATTCATCACGAGATGGGGTCCGGCCGTCTCTGCCCAAAAGCTTCCTTCTGGGTTTCATATACATTAATCAACACCTCATTTCATGGGGGGGACAGAGAGTATCGCAGCATTTTTTAATGAAGAAAAGAATTCGTACCTCACCGAAATAAAATAAAAAGAACGAGTTCTTATGTCTCTTGAACTCGATGATTTTTTACATAAAAAAAGACCAATTCATATTAATTGCTGGATCCAGTTTTATCAAAAACGACCCTGGATTACTCCCGGATAATCTTTCCTCTGATTAGCGTGGTAATCATAGTTATCAATCTTAAATCTGAGATTCACTACTCTGTAAGCAAAGTGTCGATAACTACATTATTTTTTAAGAGAAAAATCCCACATGATCTAGCTTATACTCGATGCTCTAATTTACTTTATTGACCGGGTTGCGCTACGTTGACCAGTCCCTTCACTTGACTCCCGTTTCTGGGTCTGCATTTTGGTTGCCTGTGAGATCTGCCGTGCTGCTTGCTTTGACTTCCACAGTCAACACGCCAAGCCTCAGCTACTTCTTCTTTTCTTAATATTTTGCTTCTCTGTCATCACGTTCTAGTTGGCGTCAGTATCCAATAATGCATGCATGCAGGCACGCATCTCTCCCTCCCGTGAACCCTGATGATCCATGGAGAGGGACAGAGACCGTAAAACCTCTCTTTTTTTAATAAATGATTCTTATATCTTTTCATGTCATGGAGAACTTTCAGCTTGCACAATATATATATGTAGCGGTGATTATTTATAGCTTTTATGCAGGATTGGCCGAGGGTCAGTTGATTGCTACAAATATACCCAAAAAAAAATCATCTTAATTGATCCATTTGAGACCGGTTCAACTGATGGATAGATCACATGTGTGTGTGTGTGTGTGTTCCAATCAAGTCCAATTGGATAAACAAATATTGTAGGTTGACCCATTTGATTAATGCAGTTTTTAAGCTTGACTGCAATTAAATTAGTCGTTTTTTATATTATTATTAATAATAATAATAATAATAATGGTATGGTATAGCCATTCACAAGGGCAGACACAGGAGATGCAAAAGGTAGCTACAGCCCTCCCAGAGTTTAAAAAATCCCTAAAATTAAACGTTATTTACATAGATTTAAATGTTTTTTATGCGAGGTGTCTTTTTAGATAAAAAAATAAATATATTTTAGTATAAAGTCTACAAATTTTGTATAATTAATTATATATAAATGATTTTCACATCCCAGGCTCTTCTAGCTTCAAATTTCTAGCTCCATATCAGTCGTGGAGGTCAATTCTTCTCATTTTATAACCCTTCTCATGGCCTTTCTTTAAAATCAAAATACAAAAAATACCTCAGAAACTATCCATTTACTATCCAGGCCGAGTTTCAAAGAGTGTTTTTATGAATATTTCCTTAAAATATGAAAGTCGCCCTTTTAACCATCCATCTACGTAGGAATATGTATGGTTTAAATTATTCTTCATGGCGTTCATACTATATTTGTAAATCTGATACGGGAATCATTTTAAGCAATACTTGAGCTACGAATAAATTATATTAGATTAGTAATAATAAAAAAGAAATTATTTCATTTTTTTTTAAATCTAACGTCGCTCACGAAATCAATCAAATTAACTCCAAGATTATTTTTATTTTTTTGTCGAGTGTATAATAACGGTGGTTTGAATATATTTATTTCATCCACGTAGCGTCGATTATACTCACCAATAATAATTCTTATTCAATCCATTAATTAAGAATTTATTCTATTTGTAATTTCATCATCTAGTCTACAGAATGATGTCCTCTACATGTACGCGATGCTTGTTCACATTGAGAACTCCTGTATGAACATGAAGCATGTATAATCAAGCTTCACTCCTTACTTATTTTATTAGAAATCATCCAAAAACTCCTTAAAATCATGCATTTTGATTCTTGAAGAGCCAATCTAAGACTTGTTCTCCCCCACACGCTAAGATCCAGCACTAGAAAACACCATTTTTCTTTTCTTTTCTTAAATTTAATTGAGAGAAAAGGTTGATTTCATTTAATGTGATTGTTTGTTTTCGTGTTACAACTTGAATAAAAATATCCGATACATGTATTATTTATCTACCTTTTATTCATCAATATCACACACGTAATGGTTCACGCTAAATTTCCATTCTAAGAATTTAAAATTAAACCGCTGCTCTTAAAAATAGAAAATACATGCGTGTGGGGGTGTTGTCGACAACCTCGTAAGCATGTTTCCGCACTCTTTTATAGGCCGGTTGAAAAGGTGTTTGTATTTTAAAAGTGTTTATGAAAAAAAAAAAGATTTTTAATTATTTATTTATTTTAAATTAAATTTAATATTTTTTAAATTATTTTGATGTGATGATTTTAAAAATATCTTTTTAAAAAAAATAGAGAAAGTACTCCCCTCAGGGTCCATGATCTTGAACTCACGTGAAATGGTAGGGGGGGCATATAGATTAGGCCTAACTTGCAGAGCACAGCTGAATTTAATAAAGACATCTATTATTTTTTAAAGTATAGTTCATTTAAAGTCATTTAAAAATATGTTAAAATAATATTTTTTAATTTTTAAAATTTATTTTTAATATCAACACATCAAAACAATCTTGAAACACAATAAAAAATTTAATCTTTTTAAATTTCAATTAAAATAAGACTTAATTTCATTCCAAAATACTTTAAATGCCATGTAATTCAGCAAATAAATATATTGTAAGGAGATACAAAATAATTTATTATTAGTTATGGATCATGATACAAATGTTAGGTAGGATATGGCTAATTTCATTCATTATTATTTGAGTCCATCCCCTTCTAGTTTGCCTGGCCGATTCTCTCTCCCATTATTTTTCCTTGTAGCTTGTGCTTCGGCTCCAACTGTGAAGTCTCACCACTAGTTGTGCCTGATTGGTTAATGCCAAAATTTGTCAACCCACAACTTTGCCCTAAATTCAAGAGCTGCCAAATCGAAAACACCATCATCACATGCTGTAATTGTCGAGGATTTTATTCTTGAGTTTATCTTATCTCGAGTTGAATTGTGGGGGCACCTCTACTCCCTAGCTAGACAACCAATCTTCTTTCTTCAAAGAATCAAAAGTGACTTGGATTTATTGATGATGAGCTAAGCCCAGGAAACAGAACACTGGGCCTAGATAGACTTTTGGCCCATCTCAAATGGGACCTTCCTTTGATTGTGATTTACGACACTGAATGTCAAAGCTTGTAAGATTTATTTCCAATCTAAAAAGTTGTAGACAAATCCTTTGAATAAATCCCATTCCTGAATCTTGGTGCTTGTTGCTTTTGCTTTCGCTTTCCTCTCCCTTTGAACAAGAGGGTGGGATTTCGAGTCCTGCAAGAAAGTTAAGAGCGAAGGCAACGCGTATTAGGATGGTAAGAACGGCACTAAGTTAGGCAGACCAGCCGGCTCTTGCGCACTAAAAACAAGACAAAACACCAATATTCGGTGCCCGCATTAACAAAGTCTCGAGCAAGAAATATATCAGCATTGACTTCGATCTTAACTTGTCAATGAAATGCCAAAGAGATCTTTCTACCAGTCTGCCTTTTGATCTCGAATCTGAAAAGCTGTTCCTAGGACTAAATGGCTTGAGATCTACATAGTAGATTTTGAGTTCGAGTTAGGACGTGCAATTCTTATAATAGTATGGAACAACTGAGGATTTACTCCCTTCACCTGGATCCATAAATTGTGCTTTTCAGAGTATAGTTTTCTTAAATCCAAAAAAAAAAAATAGTATTTGGAACCAAGAATAACGAAAAAAAGGGTTCATTTTCAAGGCAAATTCCCATGGGAATCAACAACACTAGAGATGAATAGCTAGCGAACCAACCCAGCAAGAGTTCCATGCTAACTTGCTGGAAAGTCATGCTCAAAGCCTGCATAAATGAATGACAAACACAACAAGAAGGTGGAAATGCGAGGCAAATTATCCAATATTTGCTGCGTGACAGCTCTCTCCAATAAGATCAAACTACTTCCCAGCTTTTAACAGCATGCTCAAAGCCCCCACATCGAGAAAAAGGTTGAGCACTCCATGCTGACATCGTTGTCACTCGCAAACCCTATCTAGAAAGGACCCGGCTTTTCATCTGTCCTGGTTGGAAGGCAAGGAGCGCCAGTCACCTCGCAAATCGAGCATGAACATGCTGTGTACTGCATTTATAGTAGGAAGCTTTATAAATAGGAAAAGATCGGTTTAACCACTCCCGTGTAAAAGAGAAGCGGCTACGAGGCCTATGAGCCTGCGTGTTCTTTAAGACCCAAAACCTCTTCCTTCGTTTTCAATGTATTTATGTTGACAAAGAGTCTTGATTCTACATAATAGTCTCGAATTCGAGTCAGTTTGTATATTTCTTGTAATAACTTGGAATGAGGATTTTACTTGTTTAACTGGGTCCACAAAATATGTTTTCCAGAGGATTAATAAATAGATAACGAACTTTGGACCTAGAGTGCTTCTTTTCTTTCTCCTTGAGCTTTGCAGTTTATCAGAAGAAAAGGGATATGCTCTGATAAAAGATATTATTGACATACCTGAGACACCTTAACTTACACTCTGAATTTGTCATGGGAATTGGTGAATGCGGAGCACGCGACTAACAAGAATATCCTGTACAATTCTCATAATCCATCCCATGAGTAGAAATTTGGAGACAAGTTCATCTCATAGCCCACTCAATCTAACCTGTTTGGAATGGTTTTGTTCGAAAATCAGATTCTACCAAGTGATTGTGTTATCAAACTTGCTCTTCCTTTTTAACATTTCGATTGGAGTTTTGTACAAAAGTTTCTTACTTTCTTTACCTCTGTGGTTTTCTGCTGCGGCTAGCTAGTGTTCATCATCAATCATTGTGTTAACCTATTAGCACCAATTATTTAGTTTTTTATCATGATCACAGGCAAAAACCAGCGCATTCATACAGTACTTCCCATGTGGCATGATCAATCCAACTACATGCCAAAAGTTCATCGTCCCCTGTTAAAAATATAGGTGCAATCTCTCCCTCATCACCAGAGGAACACCGTGACGAATTCACAAGTTAAATAAGACCAGTGATCTACTCATGTTCATTAATAAAACATAGCAACACTTAACTGACCACCTTGGAAACTTACAAGTTTAAGAAAAGTATTCTAAATCCAAGATGTTTTCAGCGACACCTTTGATGTGTTCAATGCCATAATTACCGTGAACGTCGCAACAATCTGGCCAATGTGACGTGAATATGCCGGTTATTGAATTATTGCTCAAATATGATCCTTTTAACATTCCAAATTGCTCTCATCTGACACAAGAATGTCAGTTTTGATTGAACAATTTGTCTTCATTCCTTATCAAACATCAGACCAAATAACAGAGCTCACATGCAATCTTAATCAGATTAGCAACTTTCACAATCTGAAACTTCTTATATCCTGCTGTTAAAACCCTTTAAATGGTGTCCAACCCATGTATAGAATCACTAACGCCTAACATTCCAGCCTTGGAAAGGTCATCTCCGCAACATAACAAGAACTCTGAGTACCATATCAACCAGTTCATTTCGGGCGTCGAAGTTATCCAAACAGAGCGACCACCCTGCCATCAATGTCATTTATTTACAAACAAAACCTCCATAGCAATAGCTTCTTAGCAGCACCTGCATGCAGGAAGTTGAACCACCAAAGAAGTCCGAAAGGCAAGAACAAGAGCTAACTAGGTATCTATCATTGGTTCTTCAACTAGTTATTTGAGATCTGAAACCATGATAGATTCAGGGATCTGCAACCACCCGACAAGCACATTCCGTAGAGCTACATCGTGTTCACCACCAAACAGTTCACATAAACTATATATTTGCATACATGTCGCCATCCAAGTTGAGGAAACGATAAACAATATCTGACCAAGAATTTCAAAAAGAAAAGGAATCGCAAAGAACAAAACTACAAAATCAGCAATGTCGACTACAATAACACAGAAAACTTCATTGCAATAGCCATGTCTGTACATAGGAAATTCAAGGAGGATTTTCTCTAAACCACCAATTT
The DNA here is from genome assembly GCA_025169955.1 of Salix arbutifolia. Taxonomy (NCBI): domain Eukaryota; kingdom Viridiplantae; phylum Streptophyta; class Magnoliopsida; order Malpighiales; family Salicaceae; genus Salix; species Salix arbutifolia. Next base: position 3,449,433 of record CM045902.1, read on the forward strand.
CAATTGTGTTACAGCTCATAAAATTGCCATTAACAACAAGAAATTAGCTAGTTCAAAGCAAGCACAACCTCGAACCGGAAACCGAAACCGAAACCCTTGCTCTGGCACACCGCACTAACCCAACCTAATTCAAATTTATTAATCAGTAATAAACCTAACCTAATCAAAATTAAATTAGAGCCCACATCGAAATTTCTCAAGGCTAAGGCTTTCTTCAATTGAGCTGGAACTTGAGAAGACTGGATAGCCAACGTCGTCGTTTTTTGTGATAAAATATATCATTTTATCTTACTAGACACGTGTCATCCATTCGCACGCCCACCCTGTAAAAACTAAAAACACAGAAACAAAATTTCAGCTGAAAACTTTCACTCTGCACTGATTACAGCGGCAGAAGTAAGAAGCTTCGCATTTATAATTCAATATCCATCGAAGACTAGAGGAGCTGAAATGAATCTGTGAATTTTTTTGTTGAAGAAAAGGTGGTGTATAAGATGCAGGGCCCGACTCTTTCAAAAACACCACTAACTTCAAGTGGTCGCAGCATCACACCTCCATCACTGCCTTTGGTGGATTCATTACCATGTTTTGCTTGCATTTCTAGAAAACCCATTTCAACTTCATGTAAGTTTTTTCTGTTTATTCACTCTGGTATCCCTTTAGGCTTCAAAAATTGAATCTTTGTGAAGAGGAAATGATAAAGCTACTTCTTGACTGATAGTCTCTGTTCCTTTTCAGATGTGTGTTACCAATTAAGTGCTATGAAGTGGAATTTTGGCTTAATTGCTGCGCTAAATAGTGTAGTTAGTATACCTAGGAGAATGGATATACGGTGAATTATAGTGGAGCTTATCCTGGTTAAGAAACGAAAATAGCTTAGATTGAGTAAAGTTTTTATCTTAGGATGAGGTAGAGGATAAGAACTAAGCTTGGGGATACTGGGTTTATTCCATTGTTGCTATTGTTTTGTTTTTTGGTTGTTCGCTGGGATTTATGGGTGCATGTATGTATGTATATATGCTAGAACATAAAGGGTGTGCAGTTGCAATTAAATGGCTCCATCAATCATGGATATTTGATGGCTTTTTTAATCTGAATGAATGATAAAATATAAAAAGTTCAACTAGTTATACCCTTATAACATGAATGTGCTGCAATGTTCATGTTTCATCTCCTGTGAGCTGTGTGCTATCAAGTAAAACTCTCCAATTCATACAGTCAGGCTGAAATAATGTCGAGGTATAATTGTGGAGGCTATTGAGTTTCCCCTTTGGGTTTTTAAGTAGTTCAGGAGAAACATTCTTCATTGATGCTTGTATAACTAAAAAATGCCATGCATCAAGTTAGTATATTTCTATATCTTTTCGATGCATTTACATCATTTCTATTTTCAGTTATTTTGGTGTTGAGTTAGTGGGTAACATTTTCTTTAATAGTAAGATGCAGAGAGATCTCAAAGTTGAATTCCAGATTCGGCACATTCATAGCACACGCATCCAATGTCAGCATAGGATCTGGGGGCTATGATGGCAAGGAGGAACAAGACAACCAGAAAAGTTTTGCCAATGGTCCACCTGGTGATAACTTACCTGAAATGTAAGTGATATGAAGAAATACTGATTCTTATAAAGCTACAGTCTGGTAAACATTTGTTTTGTTGAAGCTTTTATGATGCACTATAAATTTCTCTCTTGGAGATATCCAGTTTTTCTGACTCTGCAAACTTCATATAGACATCTATGGTGTGTTATTTCGTATTTAGCAACATTTTTGTGCACAAATGGAAGAAGAATCCTTGAGTGCTTCCTTTCACATAGTTTCTCTTTAAAGTGGAGCTGGCAACTGTTTTCAGCTGAAGAAGTTAACTAAATCTGATTTATGTAGATTTTCTGTTGGTACTGTATGATATAAACCCTGCTTTCCCACCACTAGGAAGCTAAAGCGGCCATTCACTGTCAGAAATATGAAGAAAAGATGTCTGCACCTCCTCTGTTATCCTTTATGCAAACCACATGATGTTGACATCAATGAGAAGAATATCTTCTGGGGATAATCCTTCTTTGCTAGTCATTAGATTTCAAACCCAAACTTCTTTTTTTTTGGTCCAACAAAACTGAACAGTTAACTGGCTGTTTCTGAATCTGTTTAACATTCATGATTCTAAACATCTAGTCAGTGCATTTGAAGTCTTAATTGCCAGAGACCTAGGATGGAGATATTTAGTAAGATGTCACTCATATTTTTTTCATGATTTGCAGTGTAAAACCACCCAGCAAAATTCCTTATCCTCTATCTATAGCTATTGTGCTACTTGGATGTGCTTTGGTATTTTCACTTATTGCTTTTGTGAGAGGTGGACCTTCATCAATTTTAGCATCAATCGCCAAGTCAGGATTAACTGCTGCATTCACATTAATATTTGTTTCTGAAATAGGGGACAAGGTAACCAGTTTACAGCTATAACTTTTCTCTTCAATTCCCTACTAATTCAATGTCTGTGAGACTTTTTTATCTATGTTTTCTAATTTACGCAGTGCAGTTCATCATCTCCTTTACTTTATTGAAGTTCTGCACACAATGGCTAGATGGCTTGACTTTTTCAAAGTATTCATTTTACCTTTTTCTCTTGGTAGAGTTTTGTCAAATAAGGTTTTTTCTTATTCAAATTTTCCCTAAGGGAAAAATGCAGAGGACATGGAGAGGACAACATCTTCCCAGGGAATGAAACATGAAGTATGACCTAAAGCATGCAATCCAATTGCTCAAAATTCTTGTGAACTAAAGAAAAATACCAAGTTATTTATTAACACACTAATGGCTTAAAGATACCTCTGGCATGCTTTAACTGTTGCTCTTTTCAATTTTATTACAATTGTTTTGTCTTATGATTTTTGTTGACCAAATAACCACTACTATCTCCAGATTTTTCTTCAATTATCTGCTATCTCAACATTGTAGGGGAACTTTTTACTGTTAGAGAATAATATAAATTATATTTTGGGACCTCATCTAACAGCTTAAGCTTTTAGGTGAGATGATTCCTTGACATGGTATCAGAGCTTTGTTGACCCAGCGGTCACAGGTTCGAATCTCACCACGCTCATTCTATTTGATAAAAATCAAGCACAAGGTATTGTGGGCTTTTGTGATAGTTTCAAGCCCAAAGGGTTTTCACTTGAGGTGTGTGTTAAAGAATAATATAAATCATATACTAGGACCTCATCTAACAACTTAAGTTTTTAGGTGAGATGGTTCCTTGACACTACTATTGTATACATTCATTCCAGAATATGACAGAAATTTTATGAACTTCACAAAATTAAAGCAAACAAACTTTTTGAGCCTCCCAAAATGGTTATGTATCAAAAAATATAGACAAGAGATAATTTTTTATCACATGAATTTTCCAAAATGAAGAGCAAAGGAAAACCAACTGTAATTTGGTTGCAACCACAAATAAATGAGAACAAATGATAAATAAAGCGTACACTCTGTATGCTTTTCAGCAGTCAATGGCCTTTAAAGTGTAACAAATATGCACTACAAATGCCTTTGAATTGTCAAAAAAATAAATAAGTAATTTATGTTTAACTTTGCGTGATTTGCATCCCAGCAGCTAGGCCTGATTACTGCAAATCTGCTACTCATTATGACATCATTAGCTCCTGCTGGTGAGATAGATTCATTGGATTTAATCTTTTAGTCTTCATGAGTAATGAATACAACAGAAAGATCCATAGACTGACAAGTAGTATGAATATGTTAGCTCTTGACTTGTTCTTTCTTCGGTCTCAGTTTGTTTTTTATTTATGGATTCACATTAACAAATGAATGGTGGAAATCATATTCTATGAAGAACCTTTTGTTTTTCTAATTTAATTGATGGCATGATTGAAACATAAGCAGAATGATCAGAAGTAGTACAGACTGATGAGTTAGATTCTTTTAGCTGGTGTGTGAAAATAGAGACAGAACAGTATGGAGTTGAGTCTGATTGGGATATGTTTTCTTCATTTGATGATTTTGTTTCCTATTATGCGAACCCATTTGCTGGCTGAAGTTGACTATTATTTGCGCTTCCATATTTCTGGAGCCTAAAATTAACTCTCATGTATTGCCAGACATTTTTTATTGCTGCACTCTTGGCCATGCAATATGAGAAAGGATTGGTACGTTTCTCCTAAATTTCCAATCCCTGTTAATTCAGGATTGCTTATGTTATGCTCTTCAATGTTTGTTCTGGTTCAATTTTCTTAAATGTGGTCATAAATATGATAGTTTTATTTTCTATGGGTTAATAAAAATCTGAAAACCCTTTAGAAGCTTGTAGCTTACTCCCACAAAGAATTTAAAATATGAGAGACTAATAAGTGGAGACTTATTGGCATCGCAATTCATTTACAATCAGCAAATAGAAGTAGTCACTCCTCCTTGAATTCCAGATAGGTTACTGCAGGACTCACTTGCTATAGATATGACTTAGTACCTCAATATCATCACCTCATGGATGGATTTGTGTGAGACAGAGTGCAAAGAGACTGATTAAAAGCAATGAAATAGATCGTATTGTAAGCATATCTCAAGTGATCACAGTATAGTTGTTCTTGTTCAATCTATTTATTTTCAGCAACTTCTGATTGGAGATCAGAATCTTCCTGTTTATCTGTTGCTTTAGTTCTGCATTGGATAAAAACATTTATATTGAGGATATCTCTACACAATTTGAACATGAAACAAAGAATCTGAAGCGCTTAGCAATCGTTTCTAAGTTAAGATTGCTGGTCGGTCATTGCAGATGTGTATTATAGTATCTAGATACGATGATCTCATATCAGCTAATGCTTTCTTTCGTGACTTATTTTTTTCTTTTAATGTCTTAAATCATTGACCAGGTTCTTCTGGGATCAATGGGTGCTCTTTCACTTATGACAATCTTGTCAGTGGTAATTGGACGAATATTTAATTCAGTGCCTGCTCAGTTCCAAACAAGTAAGAATTGTCTTGGCAACTGTCCACTTAGCTGACTTGCTTGTATTATTAAGGACTTTAGCGAACAGAAGCATGTGTCTTATCTTGTTAGCCTATGAACAGCCCTGCCAATCGGAGAATATGCAGCAGTAACTCTGCTCATGTTCTTTGGGCTAAAATCAATAAAAGATGCGTGGGATCTTCCATCAAATGACACTAAGACTGGTGACAAAAGTTGTCCCGAGCTTGATGAATATGCTGAAGCTGAGGAGCTTGTGAAAGAAGAGGTAATCTTGTAACTCAGAAGCCTGAGCTTGCGGAGAATATATTCATTCAATTCATTCATTCTGAGTGAGTTGCTAAAGGCACAGGCATGGTTATTCTTGTTCGATGATTTTGGGAGATTTTGCTTTGTGTTCTTGGAATTTATTTCACTTGGTGTTTACCTAAAATTCATGGCAGCAGATACTTTCTTAATGACTACAGGTCTCAAAACCGCTCACCAATCCATTTGAGATTGTGTGGAAGTCATTCAGCCTTGTCTTCTTTGCTGTAAGTATCCATGTACTTTTATCATATTTTTTCAAGTTTAATAGTAAGAATTTCTTTTTCCTAATGGCATTTTGGTCTGACTTAAAGGTCCCTTGATAGGGAAAATTTAAATGCTGTCCTCTGTATGGTTTTTGCATGAATTGTTAGCTCTCGAAACTCCCAATATGCACTTTTGCAGTTTTAAGTTGAAGACTTCACCTCTGCACCAAGCAATTGCACCTTGCTATTGTTATTAAAATTGCAGCATAAACATTCGGATACAGTTGCAGATTTTCATTTTCATGCAGTCATATCTTATTGGCAACTTCACTGTGAGACGGTTCATGTTAGAAGGCATTATTTAATGAACCGAAAGTTTCCAGCTTCACCAAATTGTAATTGGTTCTAGGAATGGGGAGATCGCTCAATGCTGGCAACAATTGCTCTCGGTGCTGCTCAGGTGCGATTTCATGAACTGTTGACCATATGGTATAGTTACTCTCTTCACAGCTGAGAATCAATCACAACATAGCTTCCCCTTTTCCCTTTCTGCAGTCTCCATGGGGTGTGGCAACTGGAGCCATTGCTGGACACCTGGCGGCAACATCCATTGCTATTCTAGGGGGAGCCTTCCTTGCAAACTACATTTCAGAAAAGCTGGTGAGAGCCGCCACCATGCTAAATAGGTTATTATAAAGCATCGGAACACATATTCTGTATTCTATGCAACTCACGCTGCCTTTTCAACCAGGTTGGCTACTTGGGTGGAGTGCTGTTTCTTGTTTTTGCTGTTGCCACTTTTCTTGGCTTCTTCTAATGAGTTCTTGGGAATCATGAGAAACAGATTTCGGGCAGCCATAATGGAGCACAGTTGGCTGCGGAACATAAGTTATTAGGAAAAAGATAGTTGATGAAAAAGAGCAAATATGGGTCATGCAACTCCATGAGAGTCATATCCATATCAAGACCCCAACTTAGGTCAGGTGCAAGTTATGTTGCGATAATTGAGACACTTGGAAGACAATTATATTAGAGAATTCATTTGAAACTTGGAAGGGTGGATCTGTATAATTTTTTCAGGATGCAGAGTTACATCCTTTGTTTTGAGCAACACTTCCGCCATTATATCAGGATGCACGATCCAGTGGAGCACACTTGAAAAGTACCAGCACCTCATTATTGTTCTCTATCCCACCAGATCATGGCAAAACTATGTTCACTGGATTCGGGTCTAAATGGCTAAAAAATTATTCCAAAAAAAAAGGTGACAATGCTCTCTGGTTTTTCAATTCAATAATTTGGCGAGGAGTCTAAATTTTGGCGTTCTAATTGGGTGATCATAAGTATCTGGTGTTAATTTCTAAGTCACATTTATTAAATAATTCAAAATTCAATGGGATAAATTGCAATGAAAACACCCTAAAGCAGAACAGCAAGAAAATAGCACAAATAATTCGTGGTATTTAGGGGTGTTTGACAATGTATTTCAAAAATAATTTTTTTAAAAAAAAAGCATTTTAAAGGAATTCTAACGTAAGCATTGTAGAAGCCACCGAAATGTGCATGGGTGGTCCAGAAATGTCCACGCCAACGAAGCTATCCACATCCATTTTATCACAACTCTCCTCGATCAAGATTACATTCCGCAAGAAGATCGAGCACGGCTGAAACACTGGCAGATTAAGATGTCAACAGAGGTGGTGTCTCTTCGCTGTCACTTCTATCACGTACCGGAAAGAAAATCGCTGCTCCGCTCTCCTTGCACTTACAATGTCTATGCCAATTTCAGATCAGACCACCCAGTAAGAATAGCGAGGAGAAGGCTGGCAGCACCTAAACTGTTAATGCTGCCACGAGGACAGAGACCAAATAGAAAATCATCGCCATTAACAACGATTACAGCAGCTGCTGCAGGAGTGCCACTTCCTCCACTTGATTTGACCGAAGAAAATGTTAAACAGGTGTTGGTTGATGCTCGAGCTGAGGCAAGTATAGTGATCTTTCTGGGCTTGTCTGTGTGAGTTTGGTTAATTGAAAATTGTAAGATGGGTGCTTGTTTTTGCAGTTTGGACAGATTTTTGACACTTCAGTGGGCATAACAGGTGACTCCTGAGGTACACATGGACTTGATTTCTCTGCTGATATATTTCTTCTGTAACGTGGTTTTTAAAGGTGTAAAATTGAATATGCAACCAGGACAAGTTGAACTTGCTGAATTGGATGGGCCATTTGTGGTGATTAGTCTCAAAGGCCGGTTTTGGCACGAACGTTCCATGGTTCTTGCTAGAATTGGCAACTACTTGAAGCAGAGAATCCCTGTAAGCTTATCCATAGCAATTGAAAAATAGTTATAATAAAGAAATGTTACGGTACTCGTTTGTTCATAGCTTCTGATGTTCTTTGTTTTTCTTCTCTCTTGTTAACAGGAGATTTTGGAGGTAGATATTGAGGATGAGAAACAGCTGGATGATAGCCCAGAAAATTTTTGAGGGGGTAAGTGCTGGTAGCTGCCGGATGACAGCCCAGAAAGTTTTTTAGGTGGTCAGTAGTAGCTTGTAATAATTTGCTCAGTAGTCCCCCTCCTGTGGCTTTGTATTGGATTTCATTGTTTCTTTGGATGAAGTTCAAAAAAATAATAATCAAGGAGAAGCTCTGAAAAGACGCTAGAAATTAATTATTATTAATAAAACATGATTTGTTTTTCTTTATATAAATCTTCGTCTTAAGGTTTCTACATTTTACCCTGCAGATTCCTCAATTAAAAAGGGGAATGGAAATCTCACCAGGAACAGACCTGGTGTTGCACAAGCAGCCCGCCATCATTAACTAGAGCCATCATCTCTAGGGCATTTTAATTGAGCAAACAATAACAAGCTCATTTAGAAACATCAACTTACGATCAATTAGTTGAATTTTTTCAAAGTATCTCCATGGTCAAGCCTCTGCAACGACCAGTCCTTGAAATACTCACACTATTGGACCTGATTCTCAGAGAAACATCTTCCAGGAGAGCAATGTAAATATCATCAACAACTACATATTTTTGCGAAGGAACATTCGGGTCAACACCAACACCTGGTGAATTGTAATATCACTCTAGATCAACTTAAAGAACAACAAAAGAGTTACAATTTCTCAAAATAATAATCTGATTGAATTACACTTTTTTACAAAATTTTAATTATAGCAAAGGCTGGTCTCTCATTTTATCACCCTCCTCTTTTTTCTATATCCCTCCCTTTTACTTGGTGTTCTAATTGCTTTCCATGTGAACGTGGGTTGAGGTCATTCAACTATACATTGATGAGAGTGAAATTCACCATTTGACAGCAACCTAACAATTAGTTTTTCAAGTCTTGCTGCTCCAGTGCCAGGCCTCAGAATATCAGCATCACCCCAAGTTGAACATGTTACATTTCCAGGCTCACCACCCAAGCACCAACCACCAGGCACCACTTCTCCAGGATTTCGTCCCAAGACATCTTGGTCAATCCGATCAAGTACAGGATCATCTAACTTGAATTGAGTGGCAAAGGCTGCTCCACTCTGAATCATTGCATCAAATTCGCTAGAATTAAGTGCACGGGGCACCTTCTTAGAAGGCTGCTCAAAGGCTACATATTGTAAGTTATGGTTGATGACAGTCCTATTTAACTGACGAGAATTGCATATGACTGTTGGGAAATAATTGATTAGGGATGAAGGTGTATTTGATAAATACATCATTAGGATCCTCGGAAGGTTGTCCACGCCCAGGATGCAGTGCTCAATAAAACTACGACTTACAATGGAAAATGCAGTTCCTGCAGGGAATATAAACTCGTGTTGATGGAAAAAAAATTGATAGTTTGTCCCAAAAGCAAAAGACTTTCAAATTAAAGGAAGAATTATTTCATGGCCATTTGGCCCCAAACAAGCACATGCTAGGATATAATGCTTTTGTAAAAGAAAAGAAAAGTAAATAAACTTCATAGCAACATGCATGGCTTGAGGAAGATCACTAAGCTCTATATGGATAAATTTTTTACCATATCCAAACTATTGAATCTCACAATTATACGAGGTTCAGAAGTTTAAATTTTGAGCTACAACTTTCTCTTTTCTCTTTTATATTACCTTTGTTTTCTTTTCTTATCCTTTTCCGCTTCCTTCTTTTCAAAAACATACAAGCAATAATTGGGTTCATCTGCACGGAAAAACCCAATCACCGAGCTAGTTCCTGAGGATTTCAGACAGGAAATTTTAATGATACGCCTTCTCTCCACAAAATAATCAGTTTGAATCTCCCAGCTGGTTAAACTTAAAACTGCCAATTTACCCAAACTCTTGATAGTTGAACTACTCCTCTTGCAAAACTCTTAATATAAATTACACACCAAACTAATTCCCCATTGGCATCAACAATGTTAGGGAGAAACTAAAAAGGTCTTGTAGTTTTTATTCCATCTTCAGATATAGAAAATTCACCTAGCAACTAGCATTTTGGTTATTATTAACCATAGTTTTCCCATCTAAAAAGAGTAGACAGAATCCATCAAACTTAGAGCATCCACTAGGTTTATGGAAAATTGTAGGTTTTCTATACTACACCACGACAGGTGAGTTAGCTATGAGGAATTTGGAGTCGCCACTGGCTTGCTAGTCAGAAAAGTATAGCTACAAATCAATGGTTGGGAATCTTTGATAAGTTTTCTAACAATTTCAATTGGGGAAGTACTTGTTTCACAAAACAGATTAGGTGGAATACATCACCAATGAGTCTCAGTCATCAGTTGTGAGGCCCTGAAATCAATGGTTGAAAATCTTTAAAAGAGTATTCTGTGAGCTATTCCAGTTTTCAATAAGGAATGATCTGAGCTTTACTAGGTTCTACTACCACTAACAAATTAAAGTAATTAAGTTCTTCCAGTATAACTCTCCATCAAAGAGCAGAGACAAGAGGATTATTCTTCCCTTAAAAAGAAAATTATACAAAGTTAAATCCTCTCTGAGTTTAACTCCATCAAACAGCAGAGATGAGACTGTTGTTCTTCTCTCAACGAATCCTATAACCTTACACCTCCAGGCTAACGCTAAAACTGAACTTTTAGTCACCAATTTATCTGGTTCCATTTCACACATCACACATCACACAAAGTTTGATTGGGATATGGAGTTATCCTGAGAATTTATATAATAGTGCAACTTACATTGCCTGAGCATGCTACTAGGCAATAGGACTTTCTCAACGACAAAAAATGTGCGAGGAAGAACTGGAGAATAACGAAGTTTAATCAATAAAATCCTTGGAATATTATGCAAAAGCATCAAAATATCATAATCTAACTCGCGTGGTTAACTAAAAATCTTGCTTCTAAATCTGCTATTCCGCACTAATTCATGTTATACCATGCTTGTTCCCAGTTCAAACTAGTTCATAGGCATTTTGTAAGTATGCTAAGCTGAAATATCTCTTCTTTGTCCATGACAACCATCATCATGTATTAGATCAGTGCAGAACGCTACTAAAAGAACAATCAAAACAAGATAAGAAAACACACCTGTAAATAGCCTGAAAGAATTAGGCAAATCTCGCTTTTGAGTAGCATAAAACATCTCAGATTTCTCCGATAAGTAAAGCCCCGGATCAACTATTATTGGCTTCAATTGTCTAGACCTGCAAAACCAACACATGCAACTTATAAATCCTTAACAAAACCAACCACATTGGCATGGCCCCAAAAACAGTTAATAAGTCTTAAAAGTCAGTTTCACATACTCTCTCCAGCCAATGTAACTTGAGTGATTGACAAAGTTGAGATCTTTAGGCAAATATGATAAAATATGAAGAAGATCTACAAAGCCCACAGAAACAATGACAAGAACTTTAATGTCAAAACCAACAAAAAACCACATCATATAATCCAAAAACAAAACTAAAAATATTTGAAAAAGAAAACACAAATGCCACCTAAAAAGTTTAAAACGTTTACCATCCGGAGTAACAAGTGGATAATCAGCAGCACCAAGATTAACAAACCAATCCCATTTCTTTGGCAACCTCAACAATATAGCAGCTCCATGAAGTGTGGCTGAAATGGTAGAAGACCCTTTTGAGTAAGCAAAATCAGCCTTCCCTATCACATTCACATTCTGTGCAGCTTTAAAAATAGGCACTGATCGTACACTGAGAGCTAATTGATCACGATCAGTTTGTGGAGCAGAGAGGTCCAAGTGGAGCAAGTATTGGTTTTTTGGGTGGTAAGTGGCATATAAAAGTCTAAGGATTCGATCCAAGTCGCCCTTGGAACCGGATATCAAGTAGGCGATGGAGGGTGGGGTTGGATCAGAAGGGATTTTGGTGAAAGTGGCTTGGCGGTTTGGGAAGAGATACGGGTCGGGTCTGCCATGGGCGGATAAGGAGGAGGTGTTGAAGGAGTGAGAGGTGAGGGTGAAGATGAAGAGGAGGGAGAAAAAGGAAGTGGTTAGAATTATGAAGAGCGTGGTTTTGGTGTTGTCGTTTGTGGAGAAGGAGGAGGAGGAGGAGAGTGGTGGTGGTGATGGTTGTGGGATTTGCATTTTCTTGGAAATGGAAGAGCTTGCTTCCGTCTGAAATCTGCTCGTGTTTTCTGGTATTTTTATATTCGAAGGAAGTGAAGTGGGCCTGTGTTGCGTGCCTGGGCCTTCGGTTCCTGGGTTTCTCAAAAAAAAGAAAAAAGAGCGTGACATGCCTATTTAATTATTGCAATGCCAGTTTATAAATAGCTTAATTTTATTTGATTAAACAATTAAAATCTTAAGCTAGGGTTTTATAAGGTTATTTTTCATGAAATCCCCATTTGAATGGAATAGCCTCCTTACTGGCTTTCTATTTCGTTATTTTTTGGGGTTTTTTCAATCCTCTAAAATATTTTAAAACATTGTAAATATATTCTTAAAAATATATATATATATATATATATATATATATACAAATAAGAAATTTTTTTTATGTATTAATATCAGAAATAATTTTACAATGTTTTAAAAAATATAAATAAGTTGTTTTTTTTTATAAAAAAAATAATGAAAAATAGCTGCACGCGACCCCTAACAGTGTAAAAGTCGTGTTTACTCGAGGAGGAGTTGGATATATTAAACAACACGTAATATTAATAAAAAATGCTTCAAGTGGTGAATAAAATTAACTAGTTCTTCTGACACTAGCAGTTTAGATGGTTCTCTGGGGAAGGCTGGGTCATCGAATGCCGCGTGTTTACTTCGTCAAACTGAAAGAAAAAGTAGCCGGAACCAGAGATTTCTTGAACTTGCACAGAAACCTCCCCACGCATATACTCTGCCCCGAACTCCTAAATAAATAGCATGCCCCCCTCACTTCCATCTTCAAAACAACAGCACTATTAATCTACTCCCTCCTCTGTTTCTTCAATCAAAACCATCACTTCTGGTGTCTCCTGAGCTGTAAAGAGGTCCTCATTCCACGCATAACATCATCTTTCCAACAATCAAGGCCATGAAGGTATGAATTTGTGATCAGAACACAAGTATATACACCACTAGCTTGTTCGTAAGAATATGAAGTGTATTACTTTCTTGTTATTGATTGAGCATTCTAAATTATTGCAGCAAAAGATAGTGATCAAGGTGGCGGTGAAGGGACCGAGGTGCCGCTCCAAAGCCTTGCGGATTGCAGTTGGGCTTTCAGGTAAACAAAACCTTCCATGCACGCAAGTTTTAGAATTGCAATACCTAGTAGAAACCATGCGTTTGTGGGCAAATTCAGATGATCAATTGGTTGACGGGTTTATTTATTTTTTTTGTGATTTTGTAGGTGTTGAATCTGCTGGTTTAGTAGGGCAAGATAAGAGCCATATAGAGGTGGTAGGCGATGGAGTTGATGCAGCAGAACTTACAGATTTGCTGAGAAAGAAAGTAGGCTACGCAGAGATAGCAAGTGTAACAGTTGTGGGGGAAAAGAAGGAAGATAAGAAACCAGAGTCAGCAGTGCAGCCGGTTTTTTGGCCCATGTATGGTGGCGGCATGCCTCTGGCCGATATCCGTCCGATTCACCCCTACCAGGACCCTTCTTGCTCCATCATGTAATTTCCAAACAGTTAGCCAGAAGCAGAGAGAGAGAGAGAGAGAGAGAGTCTGAAGCAGAGCAAGTTCATTAATTTTGCAGAGCATGCTGGACCCGCTGCTGTTCCATTTCTGAAAGCGGGAGATAGCAATGGAATTTGAGATTAGATGTATATACCATCTGTAAACAAGCTTCCTTGCCCGTATCGACTTTTCATTCCACAGGAGTGTCAAATTTTGTACTGGTGGAATTGTTTTTGGAAAACCCAAACATTAAATACTTGTACATCTGATTTCTGAGCCGAGTTTTTTCTAATTCTGAAACAACTGCATATTCTTCCTTGAACAAGTTGATCTATTCCAGTTAAAACTTCATGCAATCTTACTACATCATCATAGGAAATGTCTTTTCAAAGTATTCTTTTGACAAGAAAATGAACAAACAAGAAAACAAGCAAGGTCAAATCTGAGGAGAATTCGGTGAGAGAAAAGCTAGCATTTATGAAACTAATAAGGAGAAACAAAATATTGCCTCGTGGAATGGAAAATCAATATACATATATACAATAGCCAAGCAAGGAGAATTAGCAAGGGAAGGTGAAGAAAAACATACTGTGTAATGAGAAGTACGTCAATAGTGGAAGGGTCAATCTCATCCAAGTAAGGCAAAGCAGCCATACCCGAATAAGCCGGATGAATCCCACAATCAAACTACCATTGGCATAATTCGACAACAAAAAATGTTGATGCCATACCAATACAGTCTTTAAATGACATGTAAACACAGGATCGACCCACTTCATTTCCAGCACCTAAAGGGGTTAGAGTTAGCTGATCCCCTCCTTCTCTTATTACCGGATCATCCCTTTTTTTTAGTGCCTGTGATTGCCCAGTTGATGCCATTCTTGTGTTCTTCTGCTGCCCAAAAACCAAACTGGTTTATGTCTCTGTATAAAAACTCCTATACAGCTAAACCCACTCAGCTTCTGATTTGTAATGGTTATATAAAATAAGAGAATACAATTTGACATAAAGCTTATAACGTTTCTAGTTTAAATTACATGGTAGAAATGAGAGTTCCGCTTCATCAGAGACATTGCTTCAAGGGGTTTTCTGCGCTTTTACTTGAAGATTTAATCAATGGATCAAATGAAAAGACACAAATCATGTTACAGTAATAAGTAGTCGCATCACTCAAAACTCACGTTTGGTTTCTTCAATTCACTTTTCAAGTAGCGCATGGTGTTAGACACCTATTTACCTGCAAGCAGCGTCGAGGAATCGAGCGGGAGGATCGGGCTCGCTGAGTTACGGGTTTCTTTTTATCACATATCAGAGGAGGTGGGATGGAAGGAGGTCATTGGGAAAAGAGGGATTGGTACTATTGCGTCTCTACCAAAAAACGACGCAGTCTTCTCTTATTTTATAATAAGAAGATGAAGAAGAAGCTAGAATTTAGGTCAGATTTTACAGTAATAATATTTCATCTTTTTTTTTTTTCTAATCCTAAATTTAGTTTTTTTTTTATCAAACTTGAATAAAATCTAGATACCTGAACAACAAACAACAGCACAAGTGTACTAGGTACCTGAACTCGAACTCCTCCACTCCCGACTCCCTAGTCTCCTCGGCCATCCAGAAAAAAAAAAACCATAACCAGCAGAAGAAGAAGCAGCAGCACCTCCAAAACAAACAACACGACACCAAGAATTAAACAGCCTTTCGATACACAGAGAGATAGATAGAAGCAAAAAAGAAATCCATGGGACCCAACAACAACCTCAACACTGAACAAGACCAGAACTCGTGGGCCCTTGAAGCATGGACCCTTCTCTCCAAACTCCGTGGCCAATTACCACTCATCCAGTGCATTGCCAATTTTGTTTCAATGGATCTGATAACCAACACTCTCTTATCTGCTGGTGCTTCAACAGCCATGATCCACTCCATAGAAGAGATTTAAAACTCCACTCCTAATATCCACGAACTTTGTATTAACGTGGGGACACTCTCCTGCCTGGTTTACGAGCCATGAGGGAAGCTTCTCAGGTAAGAACTACTGAAGCAGAGAAGCCTCGGGTTCTTGACCCTGTTGCCGCTGGAGCTTCTGGTTTCCGGTTAAAGGCTTGTTTGGAGCTTATGGGTTTGAGGCCTAGTGTTATTAGAGGAAATGGGTCCGAGATTATTGCTCTTTCAAAGGCTTCTGTTGGAGTCACTAAGGTATTAGATTTTTCCTTACTCGTAAATTTATAAAAGATCAATTCAGCACCATTGTGAAAATTGCAAAACTTGAATTACCATGCTTGAAATTGTTTTTCCTGGATTATTACAACATGGTTAGATGGGAGTCTTAAATTCTCTTTCAATTTCTTTTGGGGGTTTTATGTTCGTTTCAACTTCACGACTGAGTTTCATTTTCAAGGTGTAGATAGCGCTCTTGAGTCAATGGAGGTAATGGAAGCAGCAAAGACCTTGGCTCAATCAAGTGGTGCCATAGTCATAGTGTCAGGGGCTGTTGATATCATTAAAGATGGCCACCAAGTTGTCGGTGCTCGTAATGGAGTTCCCATGATACAAAAGATCACATCAACAGGACGTGATGCCACTGCCCTCATGCTGCATTTGTTGCTGTCGATCCGTTGCATGCTTTAGAAGCTGCAGCTTCAGCGTTGTCCATATTTGGTATTGCTGGAGAGATGGGAATGGACATGGCCAACGGCCCAGCTTCACTATACATCTTTTGTATCAGGCAATAACCTGACCACTTACTCACATTTTTCTGTAAACAATCAGCTTCTGCATCTTGTGTAGATTCTAAACTGTTGGCCGGGACTGTTTGTCCGCTTCCTCTCCCTTTAGGAAAGGGATGCTAATTTTCTGTTTAAACTTATACTGCGACGATCCTTGTCTCTGGTTTGCTGCAGCTGTTCTTAAAGGAATTATTAAATTATTGAGAAAATAAGCTGATTTGATACTTCCTAGTGTGAGATCTGGCATATTACCATTACTTTTTCCTGAGGCACTCTGTCAGTAAAGAAAGTTCATGAATTCCCTTTTTATTTTTGTTATCTCAAACTTAAGCTTTGTCTTTCAGAAGAGCTTGAACTTTGTAAAGTTTTTCTTTAGATTTATACCTCCAGATGTCTCTATTGATCACAGACAAAAGTGTCATTACTATTGGTTTATGCTCTTGTTTTGCAATTTGCTTAGCTTTTTTGGTGATTTACAGATGCTAAAGAAGGAAGTATTTTATATTCAGAGAGATCACACATTTTTCTCTTCCATAAACATCATTTCACACTAGGAAGCGGACAAACATTTCAGTTGCAACATCTGATGCATCTGGCAGCATGAGAGCCCATTAACCAAGAAAAACTACAAACCATAAACACATTAATTTCACACCAACAAACAAGCATTTAATCCAATTGTATTTTTAGTATTTCAAATGGACAGTGATCCTTAGTAATGTCTGTGCGCCATCGATGCCTGCTTGACCTGATGGGACAAGTCCTCGGAGTTCAGCAAATCCGATAGCATTCTTAAACTTGCCTGTCCCTCCAATCACTGACAAACGTGACATTGCGCTACCGATCTTGTATATTCCATAAAAATTCAGGGC
Source organism: Salix arbutifolia (assembly GCA_025169955.1). Classification (NCBI taxonomy): domain Eukaryota; kingdom Viridiplantae; phylum Streptophyta; class Magnoliopsida; order Malpighiales; family Salicaceae; genus Salix; species Salix arbutifolia. The sequence goes on from CM045902.1 coordinate 3,466,612, forward strand.
GTCACCAAATTCTCCCCCTTCGAACATGGCTGTAAATGCCATCATCTGTGTGGTCCCATCTGCAGAACTAGCCACATAAACTCCTTGAGCTTTTCCCAGCAGCTGCGACCCTAACTCAGGGCTGTTGGTCAAAACGTCATCGATGACAGTGATTGTTCCAAAGCCTAGCCCCAAGCCGTCTGGTCCAAGTTGGGTTTGGATCTGGCCATTTCGGTTCTGACCTGCAAAATTTGTACCAGACAAGCCAGTTCCTAGTGGAATGCCATTGAGACCATTAACAGTTGGAAGGGCACCATTGGCATTGGGGATGGCTACTCCGTTTGGAGGAATGAATCCTACTGGCCTTGCAAAGGGTACTTGACCACTATATATATTCCCTAGCAAGCCAGTGACTGGCCGTGCCGTAGGGTTACTGCCCCCCAGAATGTCATGCATGAACAACTCAAGAGCAGGTTCTCCAGCCGGTGCTGGGTCGATGGCAGCCTCATACGGCACTACGTGTAGGGTAGCAATTAGCACTACGATAAAAATACATGGAGAAGATAGCTTGAACATCTTGTGGTTTTTTTGTAGTTAATGTTCGTGGGAGTCTTAACAGATTTTGTAGATGAATGACTCTTGAATGAGTTCGCAATTGATCTGTAGTCAATATGCTCTTTAAATAGAAGGATATGAGCAGGCTGATCAGATGGAGTGGGTGTGAGGCTTCAGAGATGTTGAAGTTGTTGCAGTGTGTTAGTTATAGCCTTATGGGAAGTTTTAGTCTTTCTGTTTTAGGTATATCTTCATTTTCTTTATTAGTTTAGCTAATCCTCAGAAGTGGAGTCTGATGTACAATAGGTTCTTCAACATTATGTTCCACTAGCAGAATTTATTTGATCACATTAGTCTTTTCCCCTCAACTGATTTAGTTCTAGATAGATACTGGTGGTATATGATTGGTGTTATGCGAGTTTGTTCTTACTCTGAACTCTCTCTTCCAGTGCCCCCATTTCATGGAAACCATATTAGCTAGCCTTTTTATGCTAGTCTGGGCCGTTTTTTATGCCAAAGATGAAAAATCTTGCTGCCCTGTGCGTGGATAATATGTTGGTGCTTGTGTATATTGTTTGTAGCTCTTTTGGACTTCATCTCAAGTGCAACTGTATAATGCTTTGAACATTCTTTTCTGCATTGATCAAAATGTTTTTCAGATTATTTAATTACCAAACCCTGTCTCTTGGAAAGGTAGAGAGTAAATTTGCAAACAATCACCCCGACAAATTCCATGTTCATGGTCGATTGTAAAATAGAATCTTCCCTCGACCTTTGATCCGCATCCAAAACACTACGAACCATTACCAGCTGTTCTCGAACATATCTGCATGTTTTTCATTAAAAAAAAACGCACAAGATACAATCTTTGGAATCATGAGGTGCTTACTACCTTTTTAGAGTTTTGTGTCATGATTCATGGTTACTTGGTGAAGTTGGTGCAAAGAGGTGATGGTTGGTCAGTTGAGCCCTCCTGAGGTTAATTAGATCTGGAGTGGGTGATCGCTGAGAAATTTGCTCAAAAGTATGAGAAAAAAGAATCTTATTTTAGCTTATGTGCTGTAATATGTTCTTACTTTGAAAGCTCCTTCTCCTCCAGGGGCGATGTTGGAGAGGGATGAAAGGGTTCAAGTCCATCAACAAGCTGAAAGACATGTCTCACCAGCTTGAACAATTTAACAGGAACATTGAAGTAAGAGCTGATGAACCTCAGGATACTTGAATGACACAACGTGCTGGAATGAAAGCTGATGAACTTCAAAATTCTTCTGGCATAGGTTCTTTATTAGTTGGATTGTTTTATGAATATTATTTTCAGCTTTTCTTTTCCTTTAAAATTCTTTTGATAAGTTCTTCATTAGATGGATTTTACATGAATATTCTTTTCCAGCTTTTTTTCCCTGTAAAGTTCTTCTGGCATAAGTTCTTTATTAGTTGGATGTTATATGAATATTCTTTTCCAGCTATTTTTTCCCATCTGGCTTAGAATATACGTCCTTGTATTAAATACAGAACCTTGCATCTGTTGTTGAGGACAATATATGTATGTATAACTCAGTAGGATATCCATCGACGTCGTTATTGGTCTATTGCTACACATAATTGGGGAGGGACTACTTCTTATGAATACGTGAAAACTGTCCTCTATATGCCGTCAAATTCCTAGAGCATGCTTGCAAGATTTTTCAAGTAGAATTTCAAAAAGAAATATTGATGGAAATACAAAAAATGTCTGACTTGATAATTTTTGTCAGAAAATCATGACGCCACGCTCACAAAAAACTTAAAGACAAACAACTCAAACATGTTCAAATCTCACACACTCTTAGTAGCTTAGAATGACTGTAAACCTTAGCAGTGTCTCAGCACCATCTATGAAATGCTGACCAGAAGGTATAAGCGATCGGACCTCTGCAAAACCCCTAGCATTCTTGAATTTACCAGTGCCACCGGTCACTGACAGACGTGACATGGTGCTTCCGATCTTGTATATGCCATAAAAATTGAGGCTATCACCGTACTCACCTCCTTCAAACATTGCTGTAAATGCCATCATCTGGGTGCTCCCATCTCCTGAACTTGCCACATACACACCTTGAGCTTTGCCTACAGACTGTGACCCCAGTTCAGGACTAGAGGTCAGTATATCATCAATAACAGTTATCGTTCCAAAGCCAAGTCCTAACCCGTCAGGTCCCAATTGGGTTGCAGGATTGCCATTGAGGTTCTGACCATTTGGTTTTCCTGCAAAAGTAGTGCCAGCTAAACCAGTTCCCAGTGGTATACCGTTTATGCCATTAACAGATGGAATGGCGCCATTGGCATTTGGGATGGCTACACCTTGCGGCGGGACAAACCCTATTGGCCTTGCAAAGGGCACTTGGCCACTGTAAATGTTGCCCAGCAAGCCGGTTATTGGCCTAGCCGTCGGGTTGCTGCCACCGAGAATGTCATGCATATACAGCTCAAGGATTGGTTCTTCTCCGGTTGCTGCTACAGGGTCAGCCGCAGCACAGATTTCCGCTGCATGTGCTAAACAAATTAGCAATGCCAGTAGAGTGGAAGCAGTTGATGGCTCCTTGAACATCTCAAATTACGTGTACGAGAAGAATGTACTGGAAGTTCAGGATATTGAGGATGAAGATTTGGATGTATATGCACAGGGATTATAATCCATGCTCTTTATACAAAGATAGATTGAATGGAGTTGTTGTTAATTAGACCAAGGAGGTGAACTGGTGAAGTTGTTGGAGAAAAGATCTTTCCTTTCGATGCAAAATACAAATGGCGGACAGGGAGTGGTTGAAAAGTACTTTGATATTAAGGTCCATTGGAGATCACTTGACCAAAACCTTCAAGAAGTCTTCTTCGAACATTAATTTCAGAAAATAAAAAATGTATCTATTAAGACGACGGTTAAAATGCCCTCACGCAGGATCGAACTACGGACCTTCAGTTTACAAGACTGACGCTCTACCACTGAGCTATAAGGGCTATTCATTACCTCATCTGTGACTTTAATATTTCAAACAAATCACAATCTGTGACTCTTTTGAAAACCTTCAATTTCATCCTTTTTGCAAATTAACACTCTTAATTCTCATTCAAAGAGTACTATTTATTGGGTTCTTGAAAAATATAAACTCATCAAAAAAAAGTAATTTAAAAAAAAATAAAGGTCAGTGTATCTGATACGGACACTTACATTTGACTACCTGTAATTTCAATTTGGGATATAAAATCAATTATATTTTAATTAAATATAAGTTTTAAAAACTTCAAAACTAAATTTATAAATAAAATATAATTTTAAACATAGAAAAATCAGGCTGAAACTTGATGTATAAATTTTTTATAATTGCCTTAAAAATAAAATACATTATATTCCCCAGTGCCATAGTAATGGTTAAGTTAGGTTTAAAAAAACACCTTAAATTAACCGCTCTAACAAACATAAATAAATAAAGACGTTAGCTAGTTGAATTAACTTTCTTTCCCGCCAAAATGCAATCGCACGAGCTGCCAGGTTAGAAATTAACAGCAGCATATTTAGCAGAGCCTGTCAATTATCTTTAGCCATCTGTCACCATTTTGCGGCCTCAACTTCAACTCCTCTGTTACACGCACAAAGATAACTCACCTTCATTAACATTTCCTTCTTCTTCAACCTCTCAATCTCTCTCCTCTCTCATACACACAGCGCCTCTCAAGATGGATCCTAGGAGAACAAGTGTTAAGTTTCCAAGAAAAAAACAAGTCGATAGATTAACGCAACCTAGAATCGACAATACGCCACCCTCAAGCCGTCCTCCCAAATCAAGAAGAAGTTCTGGAGAAAAGATGCTTTTTGCCATGGTTATTTTCTTCGTTTTCTTTGCGGTCTTACTTCTCCTCTCGATCCTCCGTCCCAAATTATCTAATTAGTTTTTATTCTCTTTAGTTTATATTACGTGCTTGTTCTTTCCTTTTAGCTTTTTTTTCTCTATGAAACGTCAAGAACAAGAAATTCAGTTTCTTCTGGACAGTATAATTACGGCATAAATCAAACTAATAAATAAAGAAGCCATGGAATCAAGATTGAGTCTTCTTGACTCAGGTGATACAAATCTTGAAGGCAATCGGAAGATAGGTAATGTGAAGCGATGCTTGATGAATCAAATACCCATCACCAGTGGAATTCAGGAATGTCTGCATTTTTGTGTACAATCTGTCGAATTTTATCCGCGCATGCATGCATGCAATTTACGTGTACATCTATTAAAATCATCGTGGTATGATATGCTACGGAAACGAAGGAGCAACAGGCAGAGACAGACTCTGAACATAAAGCTCTCCTGGAAGCAGTTGCTTTCAAATTCTAGTATCAGCTAAGGTCATTGCAACATCTGGTATTTCCGACTTTACAATTAAGAAAATCCATCTAAAATATTGTTGTTAGTGTTAATTTATTGACTTATTGAAAGTGCAACACGTGTTCATGCACACAATTTAACATTATTTTTATTTTTTAAACCATAAAAATGGTTTGAAGTTCTACTTCTGAAAATTTCGAAAATTCAAAAGAAAAAAAAATCTTTTTAAAAAAATACCCTTATAAAATATTCAAAAAATGAGAATTTTTTTGCCCGGAAAGATCCTGGATAAGGAAATTTTGCCCCAGGAGTCTTGTTTTGAAAATTAAATTCCTGACAGATGCAGAACTTAGAAATAACAGGGAAAGTCTACACTGTCTGTCATTGAGCTTTGAGATTCTAAAAATCTCAACCGTCCGTTAACCTAAAACTAAAATTCTAAACCCGCGAAAAAAATAAATGAACTCTTCATCTTCTTCGTCTCACCCTCCTCGATCCAGCCACCATTGTTATCTAATCTTCCTCTTTAAACCACAGACACACGGAAAAAACCCACTAGACCCATCATTATCACCACCGAGCATCCTTGATCTGCCCTGTCTGGGTTGGGTTTTGCACTTTTCTCTTCAATAATTCAGGTAATTTTAGGATTTCTTGTTTTTGCTGTTGCTGGTTTCTTTGTTGCTGCAATGCGCTCTTGCCCAGCAGTGGCTTGCATGTCTAAAAACAAGCAGGATGGCTTTTATTCTTTTTGGCATCAGCTAGCATACTTGTATTCACTATTATTTCATTTTCATCTTTTACATGGAATGGACTCTTAAGTCCCTTGTATGCAAATTATCAAAGATGATTTGCTCTTAGCAATTTACATTTGTTATAAAATTTGATCGCTAGGTACAAGGAAAGTGATTCGATAAGGCTTGATTCAAATCAACGGTAATCATGTTTAACCACAGGGATAATGCAAGTCTCAAGACACGTATTTTGACTCCGGAAATTGAAGAGAAGTGACTGTACAAATCTGGAGGACTGGCGCATGTTTATTTGAAACTCGACTCTGTACAGATGAAACTTAAGGAATTTTACGTATCAGATGAAACTCTGAAATCTGTTTTTATTTTAAAGAAGTTAACTTTAGGTGATCGTTGTATTTGTAGTTTTTTTTCCTATTTTGATAAGGACTTTCAATTTAATTAGGATTTTATTAGTTAGGAATCCTAATACTTGATGGATTCAATTACTGATACGTAACTTTTAAGTAGGATAAGAATAAGAATAAGAATAATTTTCAAAGTGGCGAGTTGTTCTGCAGGATTCAGTTCTCTGTCAGTTTTTTTCCTATTTTGATCGGGACTTTCAATTTAATTTGGATTTTATTAGTTAGGAATCCTAATACTTGATGGATTCAATTAGTGACACGTAACTTTTAAGTAGGATTTCTTTTTCTATGAAGGATTCTAAATCTAAAACTACTACTATAAATAAGAATGTCTTGCTTACTTTTGTTTGAAAAATCAGATTATTACTCAGAATTTTATAGAACATTATATATTTTCTGGTTAGATATGAATGCAAGAGTATTGTTTCATCATCTATATAGAAAGCTTGGAGAATATCTTTCTCTCAGTTTGCCATCTTTTATCAAGATGTTATTTTCCAATCGCTGCAAAGACAAAATTGGATCTTGTCAGCCAGGAGTTCCAGAGGGTGATAGGGTTATCATAGATACCATTTCTGATAAACTACCATGGCTCCTCCTCCCCCATGACACGCTGTGTGAGTCCTTGAAGTTTTATGACCTATCGAGAAACAAGGTTCATGAACTCAATTTGCCAGAGGTTTTGCTAGGAGGGGTATCTGTTGAGGTATGCAAGGGTTGGTTGGCTATTGCCAAGAAAGGGCAATATATTCGCGATACAAAGTACTCGAGTTATCTCTCTTTTATACCAATTCCTGACACCGAAATCTTCCTCTTCAATCCACTTTCAGGAGCCATACACCATCTTCCATCCCTGTCAACTTTAGTTCCATATTACTATTCATTTGTCACTAATTGTATTTTCAATTTGGGAGGATACAATGTCGCTGAATTTATTCGTAGGGTTGAACTATCCTCCGCAGACCCTTCAAAATCCATCATTGCCTTGAGATTCAACGAGTTTGAAGGGAACAACTATGGGAATTTGGCATTGTGTAGACTTGGGGACAAGTGCTGGAGCATCTTTCCCCGCGAAACTGATCGCGACATAGAGTTCGGTGATATCTTGTTTTACAATGGAGATTTGTGTGTCCTAAAACAAAAAATCGAACATGTTGAGATACACATCTTTAAGTTGGCAGAAGACGATGAGGTGCGGATAAAGTTTATTCCAGTTTCGACTGCTGCTCATCTTCCGTTCATAGAAGCTGAATATTTGGGAGATAATATTGCCACTGTCAAAAATGCTTATTATGAGCCGTATTTAGTAGAATCCATCAATGGTGAACTATTGATAATTGTTGCACATAACGTTTGTTATGGTTATTATGACGAAGATGAGGACGAGGAACGTTTGGATGAAGAAGAGCACGACTTGGAACAGGAACGTTTGGATGAGGAGGATGATGATTTTGAACGTTTCTATTTTAAAGTAAGCGGCTTCGATGTGATGGAGATGGATCCTAACGCAGGCATGATCTTGCGTAGTGTGCAGAGCTTAAGTGACCAATTGATCTTTTTGACATCCGGTGGCCAGTCAGTTTCAGTTCCAGCAGATAACTTGCCGAGTGGAATTCAAAGAAATTGCATTTTCTTTCTTGAGAACGACAATTACTTCTCAGAAGTGTTTGAAGTGGTTGATGCTTATCAAAAAACAGAGGAACTGTTACTTCGTCGTGTGTCTCGGGAATCAGGAATATGCTACCTGGAGAGTGGGAGAATTGAGAGATTATTTCCAAGTTCCAATTGCCTGCTAAAGTGCAAGGTGGGCTGGTTCACCCCAACTCCTTAACCATCCGAATGAAGACAGCAGCTTTTTGGTTCATCTCATTAGTTATTATTATAAGAGCTATTTGCAATCCCAGACCAAAGATTAATTCAAATTATTGTGTGTTTGTAATAATGATGAATGTTTACTTTACATTAATATTTGAGTCATGAAACTGAAATTTTGGCATTTATGTGTTTGATTTCATTCTTTTAGTATTTAGCACTGAGTTTGTATTATTAATATATTTTTTTCAGAAATAAATTGAGGACCGTGAAAAGATAAAAGGAAAAGGAACATTTAATTTAGAGAAATTTTGGGATATGTATCATGTCCCATGATCTTTGGTTCGAGGATTCTTACCCATTTATACAGGGAAACAGCTCGAAGCCAAGGAAGCTTGTACAAATGAAAAGGGTATTCAGACAAGTAGAAATGATTCGAGGGGATGGTATTTCTACATAGAACTTGTAGGAGAACAAATATTAGACCGAGCTCTTGGTTTACAAGGATGAGGATGTTTTATTTCGAGGAAAAAGGGCCCTTACATGCAAGTTTTCCCTAACAAAAATCCAGTATACAATCACCAAACACTACCTACATGCCGCAACTTGCTCACTGTGATTACAATTCTTTCGATCATAAGAACAAATGCTCACTGATTTGGGTACAAAGGGTGAAAATATTTATGTCAGGCAGTTCGGATCAATGTCTAAAAAACAATCTCAATAATCCATGCCCATCCCTGGACCCATCCCTGGAGCATCCTTTTCATCCTTTGGAAGATCAGTTACAACAGCCTCAGTTGTTGTCATCAGCGACGATACACTGAAAGCAAAAAAAATAATGAGTGCATCTCGGCAAGATGAAAAAGGTGACAATGAAACCACCCCGAAACCTGAAAGAAGTTGAAGAGTTACCTGGCAGCGTCGACCAAAGCAGTTCTAATCACTTTCAGTGGGTCAATAATTCCAGCTTTCACCATATCAACATATTCATCTGGTAATACATGAACGTACCAAACAAATTAGATGAAAATTGGGTACCAGTGGATTGAGTTAACAACCACCAAAAAAAAATAACACTAACCTCTGGCAGCATCATACCCCAGATCAGGGTTGTCCTGCTCCAGTAGCTTGCCAACAACAACAGCTCCCTCAACTCCCGCATTACTAGCAATTGTATGCACAGGAGTCTGACATTGGAAGATCAATTTTGGGATTCAGCGGCAACAGAATAGAAAGGTCACCAAATTCACAATAATATTGGAATACTTCAAGCTTGGCTATACACAGAATCATAAAGTACATGGATCTTCAAACTTGCACCCAGATCCAGGCTTGAAGATTAAATTTTTATGTATACAGCACCCAACCACAATTATACACATGCACACACGTGATGAGGACAAACCTTCAGGGCATTCTGGATAATTTGAACACCAACTTTCTGGTCAAAGTTGGCAGTTTGCAGCTTATCCAACTCTTTTGATGCATAAAGAAGAGCTGCTCCACCGCCTGCAAAAGAAAACAGCTTGAGGATTTGATCTTTGATTCTAATTCTACCATATAACATGAGGAAAGGTAGATGGAAAAGTTACCTGGCACAATACCCTCTTCTACAGCAGCCTTTGTGGCATTTAGGGCATCTGTAACTCTATCTTTCTTCTCATTGACCTCGGCTTCACTAGCTCCTCCAATCTGCAATATTAGCAAAATTTCATTAGTGACCCCAGTTTACATTTTAAGCAATAGATCCTGTTAGAAGATGGATGGTTTGACTGGAGTTAATGTTCATGACTGTATTTGTAAGTTAACAGGTGAGAGTATGCAAAGTGTGTATGACAGTAGGCAGACCTTCAGCACAGCAACACCACCAGAAAGCTTTGCCAATCTTTCTTGCAACTTCTCTTTGTCATAGTCAGAAGTGCTTGAATCGATTGCAGATCGAATCTATAATTACAGAGCAACAGACAAAAATCATGTTATTCATTTTCATCAAAAGATGCTTTTGTTTTTTGTTTTTTTTTTTAAAGGAAAGGATGCCTTGACGATGGCTAAACACAGTCCAGCAACAAAGCAAAAACTGACCTGTTCGCATCTTTCTTCAATGGACTTCTTATCGCCAGCGCCATCAAGAATAACAGTGTCATCCTTTGATACTGTAACCTATAAGACAACCCAACTAGCCATGCATCAAAATACACACTTTTTACAGACAGCCACACCATCACCTTGATCCTAACTCTTCAATGTCTTGCCTTCACTACTGCCAACGAGATCTAAATTCCACCCAACCCCAATCCACCCCCCCCTGCACTGCTTGTGCTAGTGCCCAAGGTAAACTACACCACAGTCAACAATTTGAGCTCACCTTTTTGCAACTGCCAAGCATATCCAAATCCACATTTTCAAGATTGAGGCCAAGCTCTTCAGTTATAACCTGCAAAACAGAAGTTAAGAACTTGCTCAAAGGAACTAGAGGATATGACACAAATAATTCAATATATGTGCAGAAGTTAACTCACTTCACCCCCTGTGAGTGCAGCCAGATCCTGCAATATAGACTTCCTGTTCTCTCCAAAACCAGGGGCCTTAATGGCACAGACCTTGATTCCAGCACGAAGCTTATTTAAAATAAGAGTCGCTAAGGCCTCACTTTCCACATCTTCAGCCACAATCAGCAAGGGCCTTTGTCTCTGAACAGATACAATTAAGTAAAAAATGAAGTACGTTGTTTTTGTGCTCTAGCTTCCAAATACAAAGTGATTAGAAAAAAAGTGTGTACCTTTAACGCCAGCTCTAGTACTTTCACCACAGCATGCAAACTTGAGATTTTCTTGTCGTGGATCAGAATGAGAGGGTCATCTAATTCCTGTTTGTGTACAGGCATATAAAAGATAATAGAAACTCAATGACAGTAGAAGCAGTTACCTTGAACTGTTCAGTCATATGGACACCACCAAGATCTCAAGACTGTCATGATTGGAATCAGAAGAGAAGACTTACACATTTTTGGGTTTTCTGGTCTGTGTTGAAATAAGGGGATATATAGCCTCTGTCAAGCTTCATCCCCTCGACAACTTCCAACTCATTAGATAATGTTTTCCCATCCTGCAACAGATTAACATGGAATAAGATCAGATGCATATTTTGGAAGCAAAATATTGAAAGGATGATTAATGGAATGAGATAAGCAGCCATTAACAGCTCACTGCATGTGTCAAGAAATACAGTACTCGGAAACTTAACATCCTTCATAACAGTACCATGACACTTAAGGAATTGCAAGAGACTATGGAGAAAAGTATCAATAACAGAATGCAGAAATATGTATCGGCACAATGCACAACTTACTTGAATTGTTATAACTCCCTCTTTGCCAACCTTCTCCATAGCCTTTGCAATCAATTCACCAATTTCCCTCTCCCCATTTGCTGATATTGTACCAACTTGTGCAATTTCTTCGGATGTGCTGATCATTCTTGCTCTGCTCTTCAAATTGGTAACAACTGATTCAACTGCCATGCTGATACCACGCCTTAGGTCCATTGCATTCATTCCAGCTGCAACTGACTTGCATCCTTCAGTAAATATTGCTTGAGTGAGAACCGTAGCACAAGTGGTCCCTGCAAACACATTGGGAAAGCTCTCATTGTCCAGTGAGACAGAACCAACAAAGAAGCAAAAATATGAAAAAATGAAAGAAAACAAGAAAAAGCACTAGATTTAGAACCTGTGGCATAAAATCCTAAACTAATGGTCAGATGCTACAGGGCCAATATAAGTCCTAGTTGGTCAAAATATTTAGATAACAATTGTAAGGGGAAGAAACCCTACCATCGCCTGCGGTGTCGTTGGTGGCATTTGCAACCTGCTTCACCAGGCTAGCACCAACATTCTTGACTTTATCCTTGAATTCGATGCTTTTTGCAACAGTCACACCGTCTTTTGTCACTTTAGGGGCACCATAGCTTTGTTCAATAACCACATTGCGACCCTGCAAGCCACAAATTACCAAGAATAACAATCATTATTTATTAATCAACTTGCGCATTTCATCTTTTGCAATAAGTAATCAAGGTCCACCAAAGAAGAAAAAAAACTCAAACGCATTAATGATTCATCATCCTCAATAAGATGTTGCAAGAGGAAAAGAAACATCCACACTTATCTTGGATATCCAAAGAATAAAGCATACAGACAAGCCCTGTTGTTGATCTATTAACCCCCGCAACACTACTTTCTACCAAGAAAAAACATATTTCCCATTGCAGTGTTATCGTTGAAGACAATATATAGTTTAATTTATGAAAAAAAGTCTAATAACACCAGTCTGCTACAAAAAACATTCAAATTTCACTTCACTTTCTTGGACCGAAAAATGAAACTCTTAAGATTGTATTCAAGGACATAAAACATCAGTAAAGCATGACAAACAGGCAATTGGTGTCAGTACCTTAGGGCCCATTGTGACTTTGACAGCATCAGCTAGCTCTTCAACACCCTTGAGCATCCCAGCACGAGCCTCCACACCGAATCTTATTTCTTTGGCAGCATAGTTTCTGCTCCAGCTCAACCTACTTCCAATCTGATAAAAACACGCAAAAGATTTGCTTTTTAGAGAGAAAGTCATTAAAATTGCAGCAGGATAACCGGAATCAGATCGAATATGATGCAAAAACTGGACACCAAACCGATAAAAGCAACAGCATTCACCTGATTGGTGCTGCTCCTAGCAATCCTATGAAACCAACAAAAGGCAAAACCCGTCAATATAAAACAAGAGAAATCACAAAATTGAGTTTTTATTAGGTTGTTTACTATGTAAATGAAAATAAAATCCAATTCCAAACGAAGTTCTTGATGGATCAGTTTTAGCTCCATTTAGCTAATAAACTACCACCGTGATCAAGAATATCCATCAAGTTCCGATCTTCCATATTTTTTTTTATTTGTGCATTATCTTAGCAATCAAATGGAAAGCGAAGAAAAAAATGAAAACCCACATGTAAATAATGAAGAGAAAGAGGAAAGTACCGAGCTTTAGACGCGAGGCTTGAAGTGAAGCGGTGCATAGTGGTGTTGATAAAAATTAACAGAGAGAAACTTTTGTGGGATTATTGAGAAAGAATTGACGAAATGATAAACACAGCGAGCGCTAGCAAGAGCAGAGGGGTGAGAAAGCGGAGAGCTTGTGCTTTTTGTAGAGGGAGAGAAGGCTCTAGAAGCAGCCCGGCAGCTTCTAGTTATTAGTAGGGTTTAGGGTTTTGTGCTCTTGGGAGTTTGAGTTTTCACTGTTAAATGAGGTTTACCGTTGGTTGGACCCAGCTTGTTTTTGGGTAAATATTTATTCATATCTACCCGATTAAGATTCCAACACAAATTCTCAATAAAAAAATATTGAAAAATAAATTTAAAAAAATCTAAAAAAAATAATTTGAATTAATTCAGTTTAATTTACCAAACTCGTGATTTGAATTATAAAATCAAGATAATTCAATAAAAAAAATTAAAATAGACAACAAATCTCAATTCTCAATGAACCTAATATTAATTTATCAAATCCAAATCTCATATCATGAATTTAACATGACTTCATTAAAACTATATTAAATGTTTTTTATAAAAGTTCAATCTTTAATAAATTTAAAATTAAATGATAATAAAAAAATCCCTCTCCCCGTATAGTTTTTGTTTTGTTATTATCCACATGTATTATATGAATATTTATTTTATTTTTTGTATTTAAGATTTTCTTCATCATGGTCGAGGGTTGTAAGAATTTCCAAATGAAAATGGATTGTGTTTAAATTTTACTATGCTGCTTGTAATCAATTTTACTCTTGTTTTCTTCTTTTTTTTACTAGGAAAAATAAGTTTTTTTATTTATTTACATATAAGAAACAACATTGAGGGCATGCTGGTTCTGTTTCAAAATCCTCCGATTTTAATGTCGAAGAGAAGCCAAAACATATCTGCATACAATACTCGTGAGGGATCATGATAGAGTTTCGAGTTCGAGTCGGATTATATCGTGATGTCAAAGAATTTAAGATTTTCTTGCAGATTTCGGGTTCGAGTCATAACATACTTATCTTATAAGAATCTGTGACAACTGGAGTTTTATTTATTTAACCTGAATCTTTAAAGAAAACCTAAAAAAATAGAGTTTTCTCTAATAAAAAAAATAGAGAATGTAAAGAACAAGATTTTAATAATCAATTCATATTCCATTCAAAATAGTTACAAGGTAAATTCATGTAGTTTTTAATTCTGCCAATAGGGTTAAAGTATTTGTTAGGGTGGGCCTATAATCTAATTTTCCAGCAACAGCGTTTATCGCTCGCTTAGCATATGAAATGCCTTTCTCACCCTATCATTTAAAATTTAAAGATAAATTTTAAAAATAAAAATATAATTATTAATTTCACACGTGCATTGATCTCAGAATGGATAAATTTGAATGGAAAACGACTTGTCATTTAAAAAAAGAAAAAAGAAAGAACCAATATTTGGTGTCTTTTATATAAATTCTTTTTTTTTTCTCATTGCACAATATTTTGTCTATTCTTTTTTATTTTCTTATTTAATACCCCATATTGTATTTCCCATATAACATGTTCAATACATTTTTTATATATTTTTTTACAAACCACGAGAGCTTTTCTTCTTACAACGCCATAAATTATTATTTTTCAATCATTAGAAGAACTTTAAGGACATCAGACGCCACATAAACATATTTTTTTTATATTCATATGCAAATTATAGAGTATGATTTTCATTTTTTAATTCGATTCAATGAGCAGAAAAAACAAAAACACATTGCTTTGCGGGCCATCTATATTTTTTTAAATAAGAAAACAGTTTTATTGTATCTATAATATTATTAACTATAAAAAATGAAAGCTTTATTTTTCAAACATTTTTAAGTTCTAAATGTTATATTCTCTTTTAATATTTTAAATATATTTTATAAATATGAAGTTATTAATATAGTATTATTAATATAGTTAAATAGTTAAAGGGATATTTGAGATTACAGTACAAGATATTGCTTAACATAATTTTTTATTTAAAAATATATTAATTTTTTTTATTTTTAATTTTGATGCATTAAAACTATTAAAAACACATATTAATTTAATATTTTTTTATTCAAAAAAACTTTTTAAAAACAACTATCCTCTTACCACCAACCCACGTTTAGTAAAATCTAGTTGAAAAAACAAAGCACGTGGTTAGAAACAAGCCGCGGCTGGCAGGCACCGATTGACCACGCGCGCGTGTAAGCCCTTACACACCATCGCAGTTTTTCCTCCCAACCCAAGTCTCTCCACTACTCATCATCCGGCCTTGTCTTTCCTAAAAAACAAACCAGTCTCTCACTAAAAAAACCATACAGAGATAACAAAGAGCAACATCAAGAGAAAATGACGGAGGCAGTGATAAGAAACAAGCCTGGGATGGCAAGCGTGAAGGACATGCCGATTCTTCAAGACGGCCCTCCTCCTGGTGGTTTTGCTCCTGTCCGGTTCGCTCGTAGGATCCCTAACAAAGGTCCTAGTGCTATGGCAATCTTCCTCGCTACTTTTGGTGCCTTTTCTTATGGCATGTACCAAGTCGGCAAGGGCAACAAGATCCGCAGGTAAAATATGTTTTTTTGTTTTTCAATTTTCGATTTTTTGTGGTTTTCGATTGGTTTTGGTATCTGGGTTTTGTTTGGTTTTGAGTTAGAGTTAGAAATTTAAAGGATTTGATTTTTTCTTATGTGATTTGAATTGTATTATTAGATTGAAAATTGCTAGGAACTCTTTACTTGGCACTTTAAAATTATCAAAATTAACGGTTCTGTTTATGACAATTCTTGGCTTCTGGATTTGTCTGGATTGTGAAATTAGCACTACAATGGGGCTGAATGTCGCGATTCATCATAGTATTAGCATTATGAGGTTGGAATTTTGTTAGAATTTTCCTATTTTGATTGCGGTGTTGAGTGGTCGCCAAATTTTTTTCCAGATAGAAATTATGAAGCCTTGTGAGTGGACATGGTTTCTCGTAGCTGAATTTTGTTTGATTCTCAAATGTAAATTTGAAAATTTGAGATTTTAGGTGGGTTGTGAGCGAGTTTCTGATGGGTAAAGAATAGAAATCTGTTATTATAAGCACCAAGAGGCATCAAGGAGCTTCCAAGTTAATTAATTATATCCGTATCTACCTTCACTGGAAAAATTCTATTCAGTATGCTACCAATTTATAGCTTTTTACTTTCAATCCATAATCCTTACAAGAGTTGAGAGCAGATTCTCCCCCCAGATAAACTTTTACAAAGTCTGCGCTAAAAGCAAAGACAAGTACAAAAACCACAACCTTTCTAACCAAAATGCTCTTTAGAAGTGAATTGCCATGATAAAGTTGATTATGTTCATTCAACTGCATGGTGTAGGAGATGTGCTATCTTTGATTTTTGCGAAGGTGAGTTAAGCATAATTTAAATGTATTGGTGATTTGTGGCCTTTGCTTGCTAATGTTTTCCATGGAATTAGCAATTTTGCATAATTAATTTAACATAATGAAAATAGTTATTATTTTGACTCAGGAGAGAACTTGTCTGGGATGGTTGAGTTGGCAACTGGGGTAGGTTGTGTCAAAAAAGCAGGTCTGTGCATGTTTTGTAACTTTTCTAGAAACCATGGTTTTGAAACCTCAATGCATTTAGACCATGATTTTGGAAACTCAATCTTGAACACACCTGAGCTAACAGTAAATTGAGGTTTGCGAATGACATTGAAAGGAAAAACTTTCAGTTTCAATGAGGAGACACTGATTTACCAAGTTTTGAGTAAGTTGTTTGGTGTCGCTGTCTCTGGTACTGGTGGAAAAGTGCAAGATTATTCCTGTGAAAGAGCTAGTGTCTTGCTTACGGCTGCCAAAGCTGTCCAAAATTCAAGCAAACAGTTTGAATTTAAAAACAAGCTTAGAGTAAGTTTTTTCATTGTTATTTTTACTTTCCTTTTGAAACTGTCTGTATTCAGAACATGGCTGCAATGGACGCATCACCTGCAGATTATATTTTGCTCTTTGATGAGAATCAACCTAGGCAGACTAGAATTTTGAAATTTTATGCAGCTGGGCTCCTTGTGCTCTCCTTCTTAAGGTGTAGAAAAAACTGCTTTTTTTGGAAACCACACCTGGTTGATTTCTTGGCATTCCTTAAAGTTATCATTTTAGCTGCTGTAGCCTAATTTCTATACAAGTAAGTTACTTCAGAAGATTATGGCTTATGGTGCATATCCGACGGGTCAATACCCATGTCAATGTTTATACATATGGATAGTCTCACATGAGGAGTAGGATGTTGAGGCATCTGGAAAGACAAATATAGAAAGTAAGCATCATTTTGACTGCAATATATATATTTCATGCTTCCAGTTCTGAAGTAAAAGTATAATCTCAGTGCATGTTATGCATATTACCCATATACGAGTGTAAATCTCAATTTGAGCTAAGGGCATGTCAAGAGGCTGGATTAGTTGTGTGCTTGACCTTGAAGGTGTACATATGACTGCCCACCTCTTATAAGAAACCCCGATTATTGTATACTGTATAGGAGAAGTTTTAATTACCATGAATTTGTACTCTATACTGTGTGCTTTATAGCCTTGTATGTAGTGATTGGTGATATAGATATGCTGCAAAGCCTCCAAGCTCCTTATTAGGCCATTTTAGCAACTGTGAACTTGTTCTTAAATCATTTGCTTTCTGCAGAGCACTTAAGGAAGAGAAGTATGCTTCACGCAGGGCGATCCTGCCTCTGCTTCAAGCTGAAGAAGATGAAAGGTAGGAAACAGCTATTTTCCTTTATCACTTCCTAATGTGTTTCCCATCTCTTACTTATAAAATATCCTCGTCTTTCCTCTCTCCCTGATTTCCTCTATTTAGATTTGTCAAGGAATGGAAGAAGTATCTTGAATACGAGGCAGAAGTAATGAAGGATGTTCCTGGTTGGAAAGTTGGTGAAAGTGTCTATAATTCTGGGAGATGGATGCCCCCAGCAACTGGTGAGCTGCGTCCAGAGGTCTGGTGACACTTTTATCTGTATCTTGTTATGGTGCAAGTCTAATTGTCAAGCATCTCGTTTTTTCCCATCATCCAAGTGTCTTCTGTCACTTGGTGTTGCTTCTTTCTCATGGAATAAAAATTTGCTATTAATCATCTGAGATGCCCTGAAAATACTGCCCTCAGTAGTCTTGTTTCTTTCCTTTTTATTGTATCCTCATTACCAGAAAATCTTGAACATAAAGATTAAAAGACCTTTAAAGCACTGTCTTCCCGTTCAAACTTTGTGGTAAATTTCAACCTGTTGGTAATGGTGTGGAAGTAATGACACGCCCAAAGTGGGGATTCTGGGGTTATGATTTGCCAATCAGTTGAATGGTTTCTGTTTGACATTGTTCTGTTCTGTGGTTTTTGGGTGTTGTTGATAATAATGCTCCCTTTCTTGGCTCTCAAGATTATGGAGTAGATTCACTATGGTAGTTACTAGTGTGGAAGAATTTTAGCCTCGTGTTGCTTCACTGATTCGAGTCACTTCGGTCATCTTGAAATCCCTGTGCCCCTTGATGATGAAAAAACAGGTGGGAACCTTTGATAGAAATATTTTTTGGGTGTTGTTGATAATATTTTTGACATAACATATTAAAATAATTTAAAAATATTAAATTTTATTAATTTAAATTTAAAAATAAAAATAAAATTTTTTTAATTTTTTTCAAAAATATTTTTGAAAAGCATTTTGCTCTCGAAGATACACCTCTCAACGCTGGAGAAGAGATGCACATTTTTACAATATTTTTTTTAATTTAAAATAAAAATAAAAAAAATTCAAATTTTTTAAAATATTTTTAAAACATAATGTAAAATTTCTTTTTATAACGACCCGATTGTCTTTTGTTATTCATGTCAATCAATTCAGTCGACTTTTAACTTTATATATTATATTTTATATTTCCATAAGCAATGTCTAATTCATTAATTTAAAAACCAAGTGTCCATCAATAGAAAATAGAAAATAAATACAAACAAAAATTATTCTTAATTTTCTTCGTGGAATGTTTTTTACTATTTTATATAGTGGTTAAATCCTGATCATGCCTCAATCAATATAACCATGTCTATTTCATGAATTTAGATTATAAAAATAAAAAACACAATAATTATTTTCCTTTCATAGGAAAACTGTTTTTAATACTTTACTTGAATGGCTACCTCTCTTTCCATTTCTTACTTCACTGAAACAGATAGCACCCTCTAGGCCTCAACATGTTCATGACTCCACGGATTTCTTGCAAGCCCGTCTCATATTCAATTACTACTTTGCCAGTTCCACACTTCACCAGACAGCAACGACAGGATGCAATTTCGGTAACTTTCAATTCCTCTTGGAAATTTTGACTCTTTTATCTATCTATCTATCTATCTATATATAGATATGACAATGAGGAGAGTAATAATTTCATTTTACTATGTTCAGTCATTTTGTATTTGTAATTATGCATCCTTGATTGTGAGACTGCTATGCAGTTGGAGTCCCTGTGGTGCTAGTTCAATCTTGAAAACAAATGTAAATAATACACAAAATGTTTTCTTTGGGGGGTAGGGGGTTTACACTCGTTTCTTTTCCTCAATTCCAACATGGGTAATCAAAAAATGATCTCCGAGGATAAATGCTCATAAAACAAATGCTGAAAATGAGCCGATAGGTTACATGAAAACCAGCAGGAAGGAATCCAAAAAAAAAAAAAAAACATCAGTGTCGTTAAGAAGAAGCTTGCACATCAACATTTGGGAAGATCAGCTGGTGGTGGTAGCAGCTTCTGACTGGGAAGCTTTCCATCCAAGACAAGCCAAGCCATCTTCAAACCCCAGCTCGTGTGCACTTCTAGATGGCAATGCATGAACCACACACCTGTGGACAAGCAAGCAAAAATCATCAGAAATTAAAGAGGTTAGCAGAAACATAATACTATTAAATTACATAGGTTTATTTCCCTGCCTAATCTAGGACCATTTAATTTGCCTGACCTGCAGTAATCACTAATTACCAACCTGGATTGTCTGCTAGAAATCGGATAGCAACCCACCCACCAGAGGGCACACCTACAGTGTTCCTTTCAATAGGGTCGATAAGATTGAAATTTGCGGGGTCCTTAGTTGGATCGAAGTTCCCAAAACCTTGACCAACAACAAAGAAATTGAAGCCATGTAAGTGAAGAGGGTGGCTTTCTGCACCAAGAATGCTAGTGTCCTGCATAATGATCTCCACAGTGGTATTGAAAGGAAGCACCACTAGCTTTGTTCCATTGCTCACCATGGTGTTGTTTGGCGGATTTCCAGTATAATTAAAAGGAATAAGTGGGTTGATAGGAAAATCAGGAGTATAGACACCCTTTGATTGACCAAAATGGTGGGCTTGGAGAAGAGCTGTTGTTGGCGTTGCAAATGACACGTTATTAACTGAAGCTGCGAACATCGTTCCATTTGGTCCCTGGCAGGTTTGGTTTTGGGGGCATGAGTGTGTTCCAAGGCCTACTGTGAAGATAAATTGTCTGTCAACCTTTTGAGGCACGTTGGCAGGGAATTGTGCATTGGCTAAGCTGCGGAGTTTGCTAGTGAAATTTGTAGCAAATGAGGTATCATTTAGAGGAGGTAGGTTTGGTTTAAAAAGCGGAAGTTTTTTAGTAGAGTGGCTTGATTGAATGGTGTTGTGCGATACTTCATATTCTAAAATGCCAGCAACTGTTGAATTATCAAAAGTTCCCTGACCAGTCACGTAAGGTCTAGCAGTCATGAAAAATTTGGCATTTGGGTGGTGGGGTTTGGTCTTGAGAAGGACATTTGTGGTTTGTCCAGGAGCAATGAGAAGCGTCTTGGTATCAAATGGTTTCACATACACAGCATCAGCTTCCACGACTGTGACTGTATGGTTTGCTATGCTGAAGAAAAGCTCGTCATTCAGTGCAGCATTGATCAGGCGAAGAAGGTAAGTCTTTCCAGGCTTTACCTTCAGCTTGAAAGTATCTGCCAAGCACCATAGACACAAAAGTAAATGAGAGAGAGAGAGAGAGAGAGAGAGAGAGAGAGAGAGAGAGAGAGAGAGAGAGAGAGAGAGAGAGAGAGAGAGAGAGAGAGAGAGAGAGAGAGAGAGATTGAAGGCCTAATTTGCTAACATATTGTACCTTTGGCAGAGCAGTTGTATAATGGCCCTGGAAGTCCATTAATAGTGTAGGCATCAGAGACATTTGGACCTCCACCTGTTTGCATTGCCTGGCTAATGACTGCCTCTGGATCTGCATTGAACCACTCTCCTGCAATTAAGTAATCAACCTTGTTAATTGTATTAGCAAATGAATGGAGACGACCTCAACAGGAAGGAATCATTGTAAATTCCAATAAGTTCTTAAAAATATCTCTGCGTATATAGCTCAGTACCAAAGATGATGGGAACTTCCTTGTAAGGTTTGACAAATGGATAAGGAGTGCCGAGTTTGGGAAGAATGATCAAGGGACCATAGAGAGTTGATCTTAGCCATGATATATGGGCATGCCACCAAAGAGTGCCTCTTTGTCCTACAATGGTGTAGTTATAAACATAGCTTTGTCCAGTTTGTATAGGGCACTGAGTAATATATGCTGGTCCATCAGCCCATCCACTCCGAAGCTGTCGAATTCCATGCCTGTTATCAATGAAAATATAAATAGAAATCCAGACCATGTTTTCGCAGGGTACGATGCAAAAAATGAAAACTGAAAATGCTACCAGTGAATAGAGATATTGTTTTGGACATGGTTAGCCACTTTAATAAGAAGTCTGTCACCCTCCCT
Organism: Salix arbutifolia; assembly: GCA_025169955.1. Lineage (NCBI taxonomy): Eukaryota > Viridiplantae > Streptophyta > Magnoliopsida > Malpighiales > Salicaceae > Salix > Salix arbutifolia. The sequence goes on from CM045902.1 coordinate 3,488,350, forward strand.
AGCAACAATGCGAGGCCCTGGGAACTTCCCATTGACTGTTACCATGTTCTTGGTGTGGCAAAGGCGTGTCACTTTCTGCAACTTGACCTGCAAATTTTGATTTTCTATAGACCGTTATAAATGAAGCAGAAAATCAAAAGAATGTTCTTTCTTGGATAAAAATGTGAATGAAAGCAATGTGCGTGACCATATTATCTTGACAAGTTTAGGAACCAAAGCTAATGACATGTAACACATACATCAAGTTTGAAGTGCCTCGTAATGGCAAGTGCAGGCTCAAGATGGAGAGACAAAGTGACGAATGAGAAGAGAAGAAATCCCAAAAAAGTTGGTGATGGAAGAAAAGAAATCCCCATTTTATCTCTTCTTTCAGACAAGGCTACAAGCTCCAATGCTTGAACCTTAAATTGTTTTTTTCTGTCGAGACACTGGACTGAATGTTCATAAGAGCTTGGAAACCAGTATATATAGAGAGAGATAGTTTACGGAAAAGTGTCAGTTATTCATCAAAAAAAGATAAGGGAAAGGCTTAACTAGTTGATTAGGTGATAGAAATTATATAGTTTTATATTGAAAGGTAAACTAGAACAAGCTTCATGAATAATATATGCAGAAATTTTCAGTTTATTAACAACTCTAGAGTACAGTCAAAGCCAATCTCCTTGGTCTCCTTTCTTTTGAAGTAAAAACCTGTCCGTCCTTCCTACCAAATCATAATACGAAAATCCCAACTCTAATGGGCATGGCACTGTCCAGATTAGTCCCATGCAGTTGTAGTCTTTGGTGTAGTAGACTTCCATTTTCAGCAACAAATTAATGGAGCTTTCATTTAACTATCTGCTTCGAAACGTTATCCCAAGCAATATTGATGTAACAGATCGTCAAAACCACAAAATAATGACTTGCTTTAGGCATATTTTCAGGTCACCACTAGACCAACTTTCTAATGTCAATTCTTATATAGTTTTTAATCCTATGATTAGGCTAGTAAATGAAAGTTTTCCTTCTTCAATATCGCCTTCATCTCAAATTTCACCAGGATAGTTTAAAAATATTGGCAATGCATGTAAGGTGTTATTAACTGTAATATAGTTTGAGATCTGTACAACAGGTCTCGAGTTCGAGTTAGGATGTGCATCTCTTGTAAAAGTCTGGGACAATCGAAGTTTTACTCGCTCATTTGAACTCACAAAATATGTTTTTTGAAGGGTGGGGTTTCCTCGAATTCAAAAAAAAAAAACTGTAATACTTGGAGATAAAGCTAACGATCAGTAGGTTTCTATCAAGGAAGTCATTTTTCAGTGGTGGATGTGTGTCACGGGTCATGGAGGGATCGAGGGGAGACCTCACCTGAAGCAATTTTATCTCAAGCAAACGTAGTAACATACTAACTACCACATGAATATATAAATCCCTAATATTCTGATCTGAATGTTGAAAAGGATGTGTAATTGAGTAGTTGGTGCTTATTATACTCGATGTTCCTGATGAGTTAAGGGATCCAAAGTCATCTCACATTTTCCACATCTCGTAAGCTGCAACTGCTACTAATTTCTCTGTGCACAATCTTAAATCTGTTAGATGGCACATTTTATGTTGGCACCGCCATAAATCACAGTTTATTTGCTCGTCTCTCCTAACTGAGAATAAGTTCGAGATTATTGAGGTTGATTGCTGTTGTCCTAAGGCATGTACAGAACTTCAAGTTTTGCAAATGTCAGCGGGCTTGTAGGTCAATCAAGACCCACATCCCCTCTTTTCTAAGAATTCTCAGGTTGAAACCTCTTTTTTTTATAATCCAAAAAAAAAAAGAGTTCTTTGTCAAATGATTCAAATCCCATTGCATCAAAGTAAGAGGCTTTCTGAAAAGATGGCGGGCCACCCACTTTTCTGTCCAAAGGGTCGAAAGGTCTCCCGATGAAAAACACAGGAAAAGAAAAAAGGGAGTCGAATAGCTCTTGGGAGGCAAATTAATGTGATGATGATGATGATGATGATGATGATCAATATCATGATGCCCCTAAATGAACTATCTTTCAAAAGGCTATTTCTTTAATAGAACTCAGGTGGTGTAAACAGCTAAGACAATTTCTCGGTTAGATTGTGTAATCAGCAATCTCACATCAATTGCAACCCGGCTCTGCGAAAATGTAAAAAAAAAAAAATGATTGAAAATATTTGAACAGGGCCGAGCAAAATAACTAAATTCTCGAATTGGCTGGGAAAATCTATTCAAGACATTACCCAACTCAATCAACCCTAAAAAACACCTTATTCCATCAAGGAAATTAAAGATGTTTTTTATTCATAAGAAGTTTTTATTTTTTATTTTTCTGTATCAAGTACACAATAATTGGGGAAGAAATATTAAGATTTCCAAAAATATATATAACATTATTAAAGAACCATGAAAAAATTAAATAATAATACATATTATAGAGCATTTCAATAAAAACAAATGTTGAAAGAAAAACAATATGAGTAAATGTTAGAGAATAATATAAATTATATTTTTAATTTTAATTATTAATTTAAGTTTTTAGATAAAATAATTTTATAATATAATATTAGAATCTTGTTGAATAATTACGGAGATAGCATCCATATCAACCCTCGTATATATATCACCAAAAAACAAACAGATGAGAAAGGAAGCCATTGAAGCAGCGAGGAGGAGCGGAGATAAGGAAAAAGGCCATTGGCCCAATTCAATCCTCTCTTTTTCATTCCAACTTCCTAGGATGCCCCCGAAGGGACACGAGTTAGGCATCCACTACACGTGTATCAAAGCTGTGTGTTTATTCTAACCAGACGATATGGGATATCTAGTCCGTTTGCGAGCACGTGTTTTGCTCACTTGGGATGCTTCTCAACTGGATTACGTCATCACCACTGACCAATCAATGGGCGTTGAAATTTCTAGCCCGGCTTAGTTTTAGATCGATGTCACCCACCGCTGTCTATGCGGTTCGCTAAACGGCAGTCACTGCCCTTTAACAAAATATTAAATTTTACTTAATTAAGTTTAAAATATATTAAAACTAATTTTAAACAATAAGTTTTTTCGATGTTCACAAAATATATTCTATTATTATTTAGATCTCAGTACTGTTTTTTCTCGGAAAAGTAATAAATTGAAATAAAAAAAATAAAAAAATTTATTAGCTTCGAAGTTGAAGGTTGCTTATGAAAAACATTGACCTAATTTTAGTTATATTTCCTGCCTATGCAAATATCGTAGATGGTGTTTGTTTACTAATTTAGAATCAATAGTATGTTTAGTGAAAAAATATAAATTACATGTGTTTTAGAGTAGTTGAACTGGGGAAAAAAATGATTGGAAATTTTAAAAACAAATCCAAAATGTTTTCGTTTCAGTTTTAAATTTGAAAAGAATAAAAAAACTAAATTAAACGGAACGAAATCGATTAATTTTACATAAAAAACTAAAAAAAAAGTCTAAGAATACCCAGATTCTATTATATCAAAATCTGTTAGAAAAATTCAACTAAAATGCTTATATGCTATTTCATTTTTTTAAAATAGAAACTGAATCCATGAACTGGTACTTTGATTCGATTCGATTCGGAATTAAAAAACAAAAGTATCTGATTTGATTAACAATTTTAAGTTCAAATAGAATCCAATCAAAGGATGTTCGACCCTGTCATGGAGGAAGAAAGGGTGAAACTTTTCGAAGCAAACTTCGATTATTTCTAGATTTATACTCTTTATCCTTGCAAGGCCATGTGTTTGGTCCCTGCAAGTCACCCGTCCTGACTCATACACACGAGAAGCTGCTTCCCGTCAAAGAACAGTTCTACATCTGATTGCAAACAGATTGACATGGAAAAGCAGAAAGGAAGATTTTTGCTTGAATATTAATAATAAGCTAGAATTGCTATCGGTTTTTCACACCCTTCCAATTGCTCCCATCATCTCTGTTATAAATAACCTCTAGAGGTTAGAGTTCTCAACTTGTAATAAAATTGAAGGAACAAATTCAATTACTTTCACTCATAACTGGGTTGACAAATTGAACTGTGTATGAAGCTTCTTATTTCCGAGTATCACCTAGGGTGCATTTTCATGCTCCAGGTTCTTACCATGACAGTTTCAGACTCTCAAACATGAATAAATCCATAAACACCTACCTCCCTCTTTCTGGCTAGAATCGCACTTCAATTTTAAATATCACCGTTGCAAAGACATTCTCAATGAAAGAGAATGTGATTTCCCTTAAAACATTTTAATTCTGTAATTGCATCCCAACTCAAATATTTCAGAAGGATCTCCTCTACTTGAAGCTACCTTTCAAAAGGATCTCTACTTGAATTCAATGGAGGGCAAACTGCTGCGGCAATTTTCCGCTGAAGATTGTATTTCTTTGCGATCACTGGCCTCACATCTTCAACCCCAACCAAGCTCTCCAAAAATGGAAGTAGTGAAAGCAATTCTTTATCCTCACGATCATCAAACCAGCTCTCAATTGGTATACCATTGTCAACCTGGAAGCCAAATGCCTGAAATGAAAACCATCGACCCAGTCAACCATTTCAGCTCTAAAAAAATTCACAAATAGATAAGTCAAGCAATTGCTTTTATCTTGGTAAATATCCATGGTTTCTAAAAGACTACTAACACCAACATCTAATGATTTGGATACAATGAAGAAAGAAAACAGAAATTCCATACAATGGAATTGTGCCATTGCAAAGAACGGTTATTTCAATTCAAGAGTGTTACTGATTAAACGGTGCAACATCTCCAAAAAAATTCTGGTGTTTAGGCAATTCGACAACAAAATAGTAATGGTTTTCATACTAAGAAGATAGCTTTTATCAATTTTATGTTATGGACAGAATATAATGCCAGATGCCCCAAACGACCCCACCCCACACTCCCAAAAACATTACTGAAAAGGCAAATACCGAGTAAAAGGATGCAGTCTCTCTAAGATCAATCAAATTATGATTCAAAGCCATGTAAATCAGAAAGCACTGAAAGAGAAGAATTCTGCAACAGTACCTGGGGAGAGTTGTCAATAATAATAACATGTGCCAAATCACGACCAAGAACTGACAAATCTTTGAGGTAGTTACCCTCGACGAAAACACAGGATTCACGAAAAACACGATGACGAAACACTCTCCTCTTTGGATCAAGCACATTTAGAAGCTGTTCTGCATAAATACTTTGGCTAGCAGTAAATATTAAGATCTCAAAAATACTAGAAACTCTCTCCATGAAATCCCTGAGGTAAGGACGACACCGGACAAAGACTGTATGCTGCTGGAGGTTAAAGTTGACAGGAAATGTGAAGTCTGCATCACCACAAGGTTCAAGTGTGGAGTGCACCAGTGTTTCTGAAATTATAAATGGCAATTAAGGCTCTCACAATCAGAGACAGATACAACGCAGGTAGCCAACGGTCAAAAATGCATATTGCACAATATTAAATGCAAAACTACCACTTCATAGAAAATGGCAGCTTTGGTTACAGATTTTTCTGATTAAAGAAACCCCTACCTTCCAATAACAAGTCAAAATATAACTAATATTCACTTCCTCATCATAATCAAAATTACATGTAGCGGATGAGCAGGTACACAGAAAGCAGAACATTACATTTCATGAGTCATCAGAACGCAATAATCTCAAGAAAGCCCAGTCATTCACACTGCAATTAATACAACTTGCAAATGAGAATTGCATATGGAATATTGTAAGAAGGCATTCTTTTATTGGGAACAAACGATTAAATCAAGAATCTCCAAAAATGTTTTACAAAAACAAACAAAAGGGACTCTGCAGCATCCCCTCCCCTCCACGGATACAAAAACCAAAAGATTAAGAGACAATTACCTCAGCATGATAAAATGAGAAAAAGGAAGAGCTTGGCATCAAGTGAATCATTAATAAATACACATAAATCAAGAGAACAGGATATAAACAATAAAGTTAAAGATCACATGTGATAAAGTTGTTTGTATAAATTAACACGAAATAAATGTCAAATTCTGTACCATCCAGGTCCAAAACAAGAGTTGTAGGAGGACAACTCCGTGTCTGTTTAGGTAGCAGCATGGGCCTAAAAGTGGGGACTACTGATGTCAACTCTGGCAGGTTCTTTATAAATAGATAAGGGTCAAAGTCATCAAACTCTTCATAATCCTCCTCCTCCAAGCAAACATCAGTTGACATAGAATCTTGACCATGCTCATCAACACACTCCAGTTTTGAGTTCTTCATTGCAAGATATATAGAAGAAACTTCAGAAGGAAGACCACCTCCGTTTGAAACTGCATTACCACAACAATTCACAGTAGTTGCATCAGTAGAGAGCGCCTGATCACCATAGTTATCCACATATGAGCTTTTGGCTAATATATTTTTCTCCAATTCTATGACACTATGACAAGTTGTGTTAAGGGATGCTAGTGTGCTCTCATTGTGTTCTACATAAGAGGGTTTAAAGGTTTCTTGTGTAAGATGGGCATCCAGCATATCAACCCGGGACTCTCCAGTCCGATACAGTTTGATGAAGTCAGCTAAACAGGAGATTATGCAAAAAGAAAAAAAGGTATCATATAAGAGGGAAAAGATAATAGAAGCTTAAATAAATATATGTTCACACATATCAGCTTTAAAACAAAAATACTGATTGTCACTCACCTCCATCGCAAATTTCTCCTCCAGCAATCTTAGATGTGTGAAAAGCAGGAGAAAATATAGCTTGAACCACACATTGGGCAGCTCCTTCATTACAGCCCTGCAATACAAATCAGCAAATCATATGTCAGAATCTTAATGCTTGACCTAATGATTGTGTTTCTTGTTGTTTTTCACTTTTTTGATATCCACTTCTGAGAGCTATTTAAAAATAAACAATAAAATTTGATTAGAATAGGAGCATGTCAAGTTTTCTATATTCATTGTCAAACTAAAAAAAAAGAATCTAAAGCAGGGTTAGAAAGGTGCATAGCACACACAGTTGGTGCAGTTACCTTTGGATCCACCACATCACATTGTGAAGCATTGGAATCCTTATGATGCACCGAGTTGTATCTAGTATTCAAATCTGTTGCTGCAATAGGCTCCTGATTTTTCTTTGGAAAGGTGCCTGCAAAGAGTATTTGAGGTTGGAGTAAACACAATTAAAAAGATCGATGGTTCTTAATAAAATAATAAATGAGAAATTTAATTCTTAATAGCACAATGTGTGATGCTGATTTCCTTAATTAGAATTTCCTCAGACCCTGACATTGCAGCAGATATAGTGAGAAGGATGAGACTTGATACTATCAGGAACACAATAAAAAAAAAATTCATACAGGTACTTCTTAAACAAATTCATATCCTTTATCACTAAATTCAATATCCTCAAAACGTAAGAGGTGTTTTAAAAGGTCATTGGGTGAAGCAACAGCAAGTTAAGATGCTAAATTATGATAACTTAAAATGAGAGCAACTTGGGACTTAATCTTAATTCAGGGGACTAAATTCAATCTAGAATCTGCTAACATTGTTTAATTAACTTTTTGCTAGGACAGATCAAATTGCTTGGCACTGATAAGTAACGCACAGGTGATTTCAGGTATTGAGTAATGTGTTCTGTTGATTTTGAGTGTTAAAGTTCAGAATAGCATTCAATTGTAAGAGACTTTCTGCCCACTGCTCTAAAAGAAAAAATCTAAATCTGACACTTTATTACAATCTCCACGTAAAAGGCAACCTATTTTGTTCTGTGTGAGCATGCATTAACTGAAAATATAAAAAGGTAGCACCGTATTACATTTCTGCTTTCTAGCTGAAGATGTAATTAGTTCTGAAACTTTCTTCTCAGCGACTTCCACATTTTCAGACAGTTTCTTCTGAGCTCTTGAAATCCTGGGGCTTGCATGCTCTCTTGAAGCATTTCTTCCACAAATTCTTTTCTTATTTAGCATTTCCTCAGGAAGATTGTTCCAAACTTGAAGCTATTCCACTTTACTCAGCTCCAGCAGAAAAATCCAAAATCTGGAGATAACAGTCCTGACCGGAGCACCATGCACTCTGAATATGTCAGATACCGTTTAGATTTTCACATCAAAGTCAACCAGCTATAACTTAATGCGCGCTAATATTTAAAACTACAGTCACTCGAAAAAAGAAAACAGCAAAAAGAAAAAGAAAAAGAAAAAGAAAATTGGATTTTCTTAAGCATATATAAATATCCTCCATTGCAACATATAAAGCAGATTATCGATGGTGAAGTGGAAGATTCCCGCCACAAATGAGAGGATACATTGCAGCCTTGTACACACAAAATATGGACTTCGTCATATTTTGGCAGCAAAATAACACTGATAACTGTTTAAAGTAAGATTTTTAATTCAGAATAAACGGCATGATGTTAAACCCAACATATCCAAATACAAACCACGGATTAAAGCAAAACCCATCAAAAATACAAAGCTTCACGCTATCTAGCTTTAAACTTTAGGTTAATGATGAGTCAAAAATCGAAACTTCAGCGTCTCAAACTCCGAAAAAACAGTAAAAGATTGCATTCATTATACACTAAAGTTTATACAAACAAGATAGCACTTTGAAATCTACACTGCAAATAAGCGGACACCTTTTATTTTCAATACATACAGTAGAGATTCCCTGAACCCTTTTCAAAAAACTGCTTAAAATTGAGAATCAAAAGTATGCAATTGTAGAAACTCAAAGCCCTAGACCCCTCCACTTCAAAATCACCAAATTCAAATTTCGGCATTCAAAACTCCAAAACACCATCAGTAAACAAGCTAAATTCCTCAAAAAGCCATTCAAAACATCAAGTTCATAAACTTAACTAACACTAGCAAAATAAAAAAAACAGAGAGAGAGAGACAAGTAGTTGAGAGCTAAATATGAGCAGTAAAAAGAGAAGCTTACCTGATAAGTTAGAATCGAACATGAACAGATTACAAGTGATGAACTTACACCATTTTTTTTGCTGGAAATTAAAGATATGAAGGAGAGTCAGTGAAGTAAATTAATTACCAGCAAAACCCTAGATTTTGAGAATCAAAGGAGAGAAAGAGGAAAGAAATTTGGGTATGGTTAGGGGGGTTTATCTTTATTTTATTTTTTGAAGAAGTTCTTATTTCCCTCCAAGGATTTTAAAAGAGAGGGAAACCATGAAAGATTGAAAAAACCTTTTTTTATATATATATATATTATTGTCTGGCACCAAACCTAGCTGCGGGTTTTTCTCTCTGTTGTGCGGATATTCATCAGGTATTAATTTTTTAAAAGAGAGAGAGTGAAAAAGACAAAATATTATAATTAGAAGTTTGTGGGAGATTCCTCACTCGCGAAAGGTAGTGCAATGACTCTACTTGCTGTAAATAGGAGACAACCGGGTGAGAGCGGGACGCTTTTGCAAGGAGAGCAGGTAAATTATAAGGCAGTCCCTCTTCTCTATATTAATTAATTTGGTAGTCCTCTTTATTTTAAAGATTAATAATTTATTTTCTTAACAATGTGACTAAATTTAATATTAGTTTATTTTAATAAAAATATTATTCTACATTAAATATTTCTAATAATACCTATTTATGTTTTAATTTATATATTTAAAAAATAGAAAAGAGTCAAGAATGAAAAAAAGGACTGAGTAATTATTTTTAAGACTAGGGGCCTAATAAATAGAGACTGGTTAATATTTAGTCAGGGGAAGCAGCGCGTGCATTTCAATTTGCAATCTGAGATTAGGAAAGATCCTTCTCTTTTCTTGGGTGGTCTTCGATAGCTTTTCGACGGCGTCGTTTGAGGGATTGCAGGGGTTACTGGGAAATTTATTTATGAGCGAAAAAACGAGAATTTGTTTTAGTTTTATTGGATTCCGTTTCTGGCCCGTCATGCACTGGGAATTTGCCTACATTTATGAAGAAGGGTCTCTTATTTATTTAATTGTAAACTTGTCCCTCACTCGTGTAGTATTTCCCACCTGGTTCCCAAATTAAAATAAGCTTTCCAATTGTGGCCATTTTTTTAAAATAATAATATGAAAAGTATTTATAAAATAAATAAATATATATTTAATATATTTTAAAGAAAAAAACAAACAATAAGCAAACTTAATCTATAGCCCATTTTGTGTTTTTCTAAAAATGGTTTTATTATATTATTTAGCTGGATGTGTAAGTAGTGTGGGCTTCACATACCGAACACACAAATCTGACTTCCTTACACCAACTAGAAGGGAAGAAGGAGATTATTGTAATTTACAATTAACCACACCACACGATACCGTACGCCTAAAAACAACCAGATACTAAACTTTCTGATCAAGATCAGTGGATAACTTTGCTCCGTGGAACCACGCGGCATTCCAGTGGCCTTTTCATTTCGAGAGAGAGCCTCAAACACTCAGAAAGATCCACAGGCTTGGCGGGTAGCCATTTGTACTCGTGTAAGAGCCGCGCGAGCCATAGGTGCACCGTGGCTAGCCCAAGGGCCTTGCCTGGACACACCCTGCGCCCTGACCCAAACGGTGCAAGCCTCAAATCCGAACCCATTATCAGCACGTCCTCTTCCATGAACCGGTCTGGATTGAAGGCCCACGGGTCCCTCCAAATGGACGGGTCATGTGTTATCGCCCACATGTTGACCATTGCTGTCGTGCCAGCTGGGATGAGCAGCTTGTCCACGTGCACGTCGTGGATGGCAAGGCGGGCCCACGAGAGAAGTGGGCCTGGTGGGTGCAGTCGTAGGACTTCCTTGACTATTGCTTGGAGGTAGGGTAGATTAGGGATATCAGAATCTTGCACTTGCCTATGATTGCCAGTGCACTTTTCAAGCTCTTGCTGGGCCTTCGCTTGGATCTCCGGGTGCGCCACCATCCTCGCCATGATCCACTCGAGAAGTATCGCCACCGTGTCTGTTCCTCGAAATATCATCTCCTGTGTTATATTGTCCGACAAAGTTCGTGAGTTACTTTTGGCACATAATAAAATACTAAGTTATATTGTACAGTTAAGAGTGCGCCGCCTAAAAAGTAAAAAGCAATTAAAAACGTGGAACCGGAAGTGAATCGATAATGTCCGTGAGCCGACAGAGTGGATAAAAAAGAAGGTAAAATGATATGCGACATGACTCTTATTCCACTCTAATCCGAAGTAAATTTACTAAACATGTTTCTGTTCGATCCGGTCAAGATCCGTTAAAAGAGTTAATTTGTATCCATTTAAAATGATATTATTATTTTTTTTAAAATAATTTTTATTATATCAAAAGGGTTAAAAGTCGATTTACTATATCAACCAAATTTAATCGTTGCAAAGCACGAGTTTAGCAACTTTGAACTAATTTATTGTTACGCTCGCTTTTCAATCAAATAAATTAATTTTTTTAGATATTTTTTAATTATTTTGATGTAAAATAACATCATTTATTTAAAATTAAAAAGCATTTTGTATTGCATTATCAAAAATGTTAAAAAAAAAAGGTTGATTTTAAAGCAAAATTGCTAAATAAAATAAATGAAAAATATATTTTCATGGATGAAAAAGTAAGTTATTCTAGTTATTATAAAATTAAAATTTGAAACGTATGACAATCAAACCTAAGATAAAAACAAAAACAAATACAATTAGCTAGCTAAATATAAAGATCGGTAGCTACCACATTAGAAAACCTTGCACAAGGATCTAACCATGACTTCTAAACAATTAGGAGTTTAAAAATCGTTTTATAAACTTTATTTTTGACAATAATACTTCAAAACAAAACATATAAAATAAATAAAATTTAATAGAGTGGCGTAAGCAAACGTCAGCCAGTCAGATCAGAATGGTTGTTTTCAAATCTTGAAAAAAAGCCAAGGAACCTTTTAAATTCATTAACTAGAGAATAGTTGAGAAAGGGATGGAGTGGAGCTAGCGACGGACCCCTGCTAGTGGGGAGTAAATGGGGAATCAAGGAGGTGAGAAAAGGATCGTCACTCATCATTGAAGAACAAGACGAAACACATGGCGCCGGTCTCCGAGAAGATATTTTATATTTCAGGGAGAGAGACTTTATAATTTTTCCTCTTTTTTTTCCTTCATTTTTTATATATATATTAAATACTGCTATTTCCTTAGCATCACATATATATGTATATTAATTTATTATAATATTCTTGTTGATATTATTTAAATTAGAAACCAAGCTTCACAACAATTTATATTAATTTATATTCCATAGCAACTTTTGTGCTCTTTAAATATATATATTTCAACATATAGTTTTAGAAATGAGAAGGCTAAATGTCAATTTCACTATTTTGACACAAAATTCAGGAACGTGAAGTAATTTGTCAGTTGTTTTAATGACAAATGATTAGTTTAATTTATTTTTTAAAATATGATGAAAGAAAAGGGAGAGTTTGTTTACCCACAAAAGAGGAACCATATCTGATTCGTTCAGCCGCTCTTGCTCAGGCAAAGACAGCAAAGCACTAAGAAAGTCACTTCGACTCCTGAAGTCTCCGGCTCTTTTTCTTTCCGTCACAACCTGACCCACGACACTATTAACCTTACCGGCCAGCTTATAACACCTTCTCTTCACCCCATAAAAGTCTAAAAACCTTAGTGGAAAATAGTCCTCCAAATTTAATTTTGAAATCAAATCAAATCCTTCTGCAGCCATGAACCCTAGTTCCTCCCTTTTTATATGGACATCACTGCCAAGAACACTCTCAAGCACATTGCTTAATGAACTTTTTTGCAATATCCCTCTTAGAGCAACAACCCGTCTCTCCTTCATCTCCTCGCTCACTTCCGCCAGCATTTCATTAGCTAAACGCTGCCGGAGTGGCTCTAGGCCAGAGATTTTCCTGGGGGAAAACATATGATTTGCAGCAATTCTACGCAAGTGTCGCCAGTAGTCACCGGACGGAGCAAAACCAATGGCACGCTCAAACATCAACAAACGAGCTGATTCCTTCACAGGACGGTCAGCGAAAGAAGACCCACATAGGATTTCCCTGGCCGTGTCTGGGTGGCTACTAATGATCACACGCGTTGTGCCTAGACTAAATGCCATAAGCTTAGTTGCACCCAACGAGGTAGCCACGCTAGCTAATTTTCGATGAGCAAGCGAGCCCATTTGTGGTAAAGTACCTAACACAGGCCAACCAATTGGACCCCGGAATTTTGAAGGGTTTTGATTATCGTGATGGTTTCTCCATGCAAAACCTCCAGGGACTAACCAGTAGTTTAGAGAGAAAGCAAAACAAGAGAGTAATGAGAGTAAAAGGACAGCAACAGGCCATGGAGTTTGGTGGGAGATGATGGCTGAAAAAAACAGCAAGAAAGAAAGATTAGCTAGCATGGACATCGTTTCTCGAACTGTAAATATGGAGGCGATGATTGCCGTCTTTCTTTGAAGAGAAGCAATTAGAATTGTGTAGAGATGGACGTTTTGTCATGGGAGGATCTCGTGTGGGTCGATATGTATATTTATAGTACGTGGAAAGTTGATATTATGCCACGCTTTATTAGTGGGCTAAGCATTTTTTTTTTTTTTTTTTTTGGAATGTTATGAGCAAAGCATTTTTCTTTATTAATATTGGACGAAAATGAGCTTGTTATACTTTATATAATCGAATATGTAGCAATAGAAATCTAGATAATAAATACTTATAGTTAGTTTTGTTTAAGTTCCTACTAAAAATTCCAATGCAGTAGCAGCATCGTTTCAAAATAATATAAAAATTTTCTAAAAAAAACTTTCTGATCTATATTTATTAGTAGTCATGGATGAAATACACATGTTATTATTTATAGATAGATCAAGGATCCCTCTCATTAATTTATTAATTGATTTTCTCCTCCTATCAAGAAAAAAATTAGACAATTAATCCTCATATCAATCAATTGATCACTATGATCAATCTCCATAATCAATCTCCATAATAATGGGTTGAATAATTCAGAACATGGATATGTAAATCGGGTTTATTTAACAATGTTGTTGGTTCAGTATTTAGTTTCTGTCTTTAATTTTCCTGTGCCCAGAAAAAAAGAAAGATATTTATCATCATATCATGGTGCAAGTAACATAATAAAAAGCATATATGTGATTACATGGTTGAAAAAACTACTATAAATTTAAACATTAATAGTGCTGAAAATTATAATCACGCACGGCTTATAAAATGATAATAGGTTAATAGCAAGGAGCACTTTATTAAAATGGTAAAAAAAATAAATCGAATGCCAACAAGTTCCTGGCTTGATCATTAAAATTTATGCCCAGCTTCTCGAAGAAGAGACCTCAGACTTCAATAATTTTTTAAAATTTGTTTAATAGTTTGTCCTAATTGCTAATTATTCTCCGCTAATTAAAACTCATCAAGGGCTCTGAGCTTCAAACGAAGATCATTAATTGGTAAAAACAACGTTTGACAAGTTCAGATTGAGAAGTTGTTTGGGACAGTTTTTGAAATTGCATTTCTAAATTTATTTATTTATTATTTTAAATGAATATATTTTGGTGTTTTTAGATCATTTTGATGTGCTGATATCAAAAATAATTTTTAAAAAATAAAAAAAATATCATTTTGATATATTTCGGCACGAAAAACACTTTGAAAAGCTACAGCAATAGCTGTCCCAAACAAGCCCCGAGCTGTTCTTGCTTCTTTTCTTATTAAATATTTTTGTAGCTTTCATAAAAGTCTCAGTTTTATCCTTGACCACTAAAATGCTAATTAAATATTTTTTTGTAGCAAATCCATTTTAAAGTATTTTTTATTTGACTTTTATGTGTTTTTAATTGTGAGATATTATCAAATGGAGAGATATTTATGATGGAAGAGAAGTAGGACAAAAAAAAATGAGTGCGTTTGTACATGTGATATTTAAACGCATGATTTTTATTTATTTAGTTATTTAGAAAATATTTGAGCTCACGATATTTTTAGGTTCACATTATGTTTTAAAAATATTTAAAAATTATTTTTTATTTTTTACATTAAATTAAAAAAAAATAGATCATTTTCATATACTAATGTTAAAAATATTTTTTAAAAAATAAAAAAATAATTTTAAAAACAATCTCAATTATATTCTCAAATAGTAACTTATAGTATAACATGTGGCTCTTGGATAATAAAATCTCACAATAATTAGTTCATGAATGTCATTTCATTGAAGTACACCAATGCTAATTTGTATGCAATGTAGCCCTATAGTGTAGTGTGATAGGGATTGTTTTAAGAGTATTTTTTAAAGAAAAAACTATTTATGATTTTGATACATGAAATAAATTAAAATCTTAAAATATATATATAAAAAAATACTTTTCAATCATGTACAAGTTTGGATGTTTGTCAAATGCAGAGCAATCATCTACTGCCGATTTGCCAAGATGTGGCAGACAGCCATTGACTTCTACTTATCATTTGTTATTGTGGTGGAAGATATTTCTTAAAAATAATTAATAATTGAAAATATATCCATGTCAAGATTTTGGCAATAATGAGTTCTGCATAGAAGTGAAAACGTTGATAAATCTATAGGAATATAAGCAAAACATGCCCTACATAAATCTATATGGTACATCTTATTGTATATATTATAATAATATAATGATAGCACTCATACCTAACTCATCAACTAGCTAGCTAGGAGCTGAGGTTCTTAGGAGGCATACCTAAGCTTCTTTATTTCTTGTAAATGGATTTAGAGATATTTTTTTATTGTTGGATTCGTCATTTTTTGTATAATTATTTTTTAAAATTAATTTAGTTAGTATTATATATTGCTCTTTCCTTATTGTCAAAAATAAATAAATAGAAAAGTGTTTTTAAAAACCAGCTGAGTAGAATTACTTTATCTATTGCATGTGTAGATAAAATAATGGTTCATAAAGATTACCTAGCCACAAAATTTGAAATGAAGAATTCAATCAATTTAATTTTTTTTTACTAGAATCAAAGTTTTCCAAATTTAAAAAGAACTCGTTTTGTTTCAAAGAGAATATACAATAAGATTCGAAACTATTAGAGAATTAGGCTATGTTTTTAGTACTGCTTTCACTTTCTTTTTTTTTGGATTCGAGTAAACCTTATTTTTCTATAAATATTCTTTGTGGGTCTGGGTTAAGCGAGTGAACATTTAGTTGTCTCAGGCTGTTATAAGGTGAGCACACTTTGACTCAAACCCACGACTTGCAAGTCAAATTTCAAGTTTTTTTATCATCACGTCACATCTCTAAAAGTGCTTTCACCTCCTGCATAATCCAAGATCAATATAAGATTGTAGTCATGCTTTTTTTTATATAATTTCTGAAGGATGCACTTGGAAATATATTAATTTTGTCTGCTGAAAATACAAATTATTCAAGTATGAACACATATAAGTTGAAGTGGCCGGTGATGGGTGGTATACTTTGCATTCTAATGTCATCACACGAATAAGTGCAGAAGCTAAATGCGCAAAGATATGAATCTTGGACTTTATAGCAGACAGGACATGATTAATGGTGTGCTCAAACCTATCTTCTATACATCATTTTACTCTCAATATAGTTAGAAAAAGGTTGCCCATTTCTTTCATTTTTGAAATTTGAAACAACTTATATTATATATTCTCTAGAGGTTATGTTGGTATTGTGGTAGCTTATATTTTTTGTTCAATCACAAAGAAATTTTTTTTTAGTAGCTAAATAGCTTTTTCTTTTTTACATTGAGCGATAAACATAATCGTGTTTTAAATCTTGATTTTGTAAAAGTTAAAATAACATATTTTTTTTATTTATAGAAATTTATTTTTTTATTTTATATGCAAAAATACATCTCGCGGTAATTTTAACTAAATACATACAATTAAGAATATTTTTTAAAACATATTTTTCAAAACCACGACAACAAAAACTATCATAATGCCAAACATGGATTTAATCTTATTTCACATATAAATATGTTTATATTCGAGACGATAATATACAAAATGTTGTCATATTATCGTATATGGTCCCTCGTATTCTAATAATCTCATGCCAAAAACATCGTTTTTTTCAATCGACAAGGATAGTGTTTACATTGCAAATTTTATTTTTTTTTATCTAATTTCTTACATGTTCTTAGAATATTGTTTGATTGCAAAACTAAACTTTTAAAAACATTAATTATTTTAATAATTTTTCAAAAAAAAAAAAAACAATCCCAACTACAAACAAGCTAGATTGCTCAAAGGTGGAAATTTGATATGGAAAAGAAGAATATTATAATGCTTAGAATCAAGAGAAAGGGATGTTAATGGGTTCCTATTTTCCCCGTACGTTCACTTAAAAATACATTCTTTTTATTCCTTCATGCAATTATTTCCCATTCGAGCCAGAAAAAGGCATTGGCAATGGCAACAGCCTGTTAACAGACGACGTGTAGCTAACAATGGTGATGGATGAGTGCTAGTATTGGCATCCAATCTCCTATTTTGAACACTCCTGAAGTAGACAGGATGTTTAGAATCCATCCAAATTCCACATTTGTTTTTGTAAAAGAAAAAAGAAAAAAAAAACATGTAATTAATAATTAGGTGGTGGTCCATGCTGCCCATGATCATAGAATAATCTCTACTTGGGAGATAGGCTCGTCATTGATATTCCTCTTCCACGCACTATGCCTTTCCTTCGATTAAAACCCACCCCATTTGATAGGTCTAAGAATTATGCGATGGCTTAATCATGGAGGGGTGGGAATCCAAGTCTCTCGATAATGGTGCTCCCTCCTTGGTTTCTTAAAGTCATTCTTTTTATTATTAACATTTTATTATTAACATACATGTACGGTTAGCCTATGTGTATCTTGATTAAGTTTACGGATCCTGAAATTAATGACCATGTAAATCTACAGTGATCATTATATTAACAACCGCAGGAGAAGCAAACCTCTTAATCCTAGTCTCTTAACCAAAAATTATGGGTGTGAATATGTGAAAAACACAAATGAAAATGTGTATATATTTCAAACCTAAAATGATTTGACTTTTTTAAAAAATATATTAGATCATATTTTAAACCTCACCTAAACATAAACACATCCTAAGGTAATATCTAATCTAGATTTGTGGTGGCATATCGCATTATTCTTTTTCGTTCTTTAGCGGATAGATAGACACATCAATGCACAGTCCTCATTGTTAACTCGAAAACGACAGCCATTTTCGTGCCCTTCTCCCACCTCCATTTATAAAACTATGCTCTCTTTTCTCCTCCCCGTTGCTGTTGTTTTCTTCTTCTTTTTTGATGACAAAAACCATTTTCTTTTCTTTTTTTAAAAAAAATAAATTGCCTGTCAACTTTCAAAATAATCTGAAAAATAAAAATCTAGCCCCGGCTAGATTTTTAGTCAGCAAATCACTTGTCTGATTCATCACATATTAAATTTAATAACTATGCAAGATATTACAGCTTCCAATAAAATATGATTGCTTGGGAATTCTCTTAGTTAAAAAAGAATTCACCAACTTATCTCCCTTCCTTCTTTGTTTACTATAAAGTGCATTTTAAATAGTAATTTATTTATTTATTTATATGTTTTTAGTGTCACGAGAATAAATTAAAAAAAAATACTTAATAGTATTTAGCCTTGTCATGAAAAATAAGTTAGAAAAAATATAATTCCAAAAATTATTTTAAATAAGAAATCAGAGACAAATCTATATACTGGGAGGCAGGCATATTATCTACTCTTCTTCCACTAGCAGCACAGCACAAATATTTCAACAGGCAACGGATAACTGCAAATGGACTTCTCAGAACTTCAAGATGCCCTGCGCAGCCATAGCTTTTACCTGTGCGCCTCGAAACAATGTGAGTGGATAAGTTTTAAGCCCCAAAAACTTTTGTTTGAAAAATAATATAAATCATATTATGAGATTTCATTTAATAACTTAAATTTTTAGAAATAGAGTTAATATAAAATTCCACGCGTGAGAGAAAATTATGCATATTTCGGATCCGAGCTTCGCGTCATCACATCAAACTGCTGCCGGTGTAACGAAGTCGGTTGACAGTCATGGTCGACCTCTTACAAACTTCCGCCACGCCTTTGAAAAATGCAAACGCATTGTAGAGCAACCTCTGTTGAAAATGGAGAGAAAGGCATGGATACTCAGCCTAGCCTAGCCTCTGAAAATGGAGAGAAAGTACGTGAGCTGTTGTTTACTACCACGGCAACCGCTGCTTTATCAATTGTTTTTTTAATAATAAAAAACAATTCTAATTTCATTCTATACTTCTTCATCATCCAAACATATATATAAAATATTGTCTCTGAGGCTTTTACGAACGTTCTCTCTGTTTAAACATGAAGTTATTCCCACGAGGTTGTCATCATTAGACTCCTCAGAATTATTGGCTACAAGTTTTGATCATCAAAAGAGGCAGTGGAATTGGCGGGTCTTAATTTTGAACTGATCAGAAGCCAGCCCTAGCTAGCAGACGCTGTCTGGATTAGAACTGCTTGTCTCATGGCTCGTCTTCTTCACGAGTAAGTAAGATAATGCCCTCGTGAAGTTGACCTAGCTATGGCGAGAACTGTCGAATTAAATAGTAACTGTGGATGCACCACCTACAAAAGGTTGATTAAAGTAGTCGGGGGAGAAAGAAAAAAGGAACAAAAGATGGGATAAACTAGAATAATCAGTGACACAGATTCTAGGTGTGTCCAAATAAAATGGAAGCTGCCTGTATGGTTTGGTCCCAGCAAGATTTAAACCAGAATGAGACTTGAATTGCAGGCACAGTACATGCAGGAGAAACCAAGGATCAAGGAAGGGGGCGGGGGGAATATCCACCATAGCCGCTCTTCTAATCCACAGAATATGTCTTCATCATGCATACACGCACTATCTCTTCCATTCTGATCTGGACAAACCAAATGATTGACAGAGAAACTTCTGCCAACGGAAGCATTTCATAGTGCAAATATCTAGCAGTTTCCATGCTTCCCCACACAAAAAGAATTCATATGACTGGGGCCTAGAACTAAATCAGCATGTCGTATCCTTCAGAGCAAAGCAAACGATAACGCGTGGAGGATTTCTCCTCCGCTAAATCCAGCAAGTCTCTGTAAATAGTAGAATAAAAATGATAATGAGTGCTCTAGCTACTTTATTTAAAGCAAAGCTGAAGGAAATATAGAGCACCCCACTAAGTCCTGTGCTGCTTCTCCAGCAACTATTGGATGGAAGAACAGCAGAAGGGCCAGTAAGGTGTTGCAGAGAAACAGATCTATAAAGAAAAGCTATCAATACATACAGCTTCACCAATAGGAACCAATAAAAGAGGGTGGAGGCTAGCTACACGAAAGTAAGGTGTCTTTGCCGCAGAAAAGACTTTTCTCTATCACATCTTCTGGGAGCATCCCTTAAAGGACACCCAATACAGCTAAATCAAAGTGGAATGCTTCGTTAACTTCTAATTAATTTAGCATTATCATAGTACTTGCACACTCTTGTACATAATAATAATGATAATAAAAATAAATAAATAAACGAACCCTTAATTGCATGTAGTGAGATTTCTTTCCACTAATAGAAAGGTGTCCGCCATGAATCTGCCAGCTTAGCCCCCACTACCACATACCAGCAATAATTAAGAGAATGCGGTGGACCTGAAGCGGCAAAAGAAGAAAATCCTGATTCCACCAAGGAATCATAGATTTGGCATCAGATGCGCCCCTTAACTATCCGGTATAATAGTACCCTCGGGACAGAGAAAGAGAATCCTGCTGCTAGCCAAACAAAAACTACAGGCAGTTAAAACTTAAAAGTGATCGATCATAGCTATATATGATGCCTCCATAGAATACAGATAATTGCAACAGCAGCTGCCGCAAGACAAAAACCAAAAACATGGGGTGGCATGATCTTGAAACTATCTCTTGGTATGAAATCCAAGATCAAGTCAGAAACCTTGCGGTGAAGATTTAAATAACTCGGGTGATTTATGGACTACAGGAAATAAATAGCATTGGGAGAAATGAGGAAGCATTGAAACTACAAGTGATGCGGTTGAATAATATATTAAAAGTCACAGAGAATAAGGTTTTACTGAAAGAAGGAAGTCGTCTTTGCCCACGACATGGGATCCCATTGAGAACAGGCGTGGAAGCCAAATGCGGAAAGATTGAAATAAAATAAGCTGCAATCAAATGGCCACGGTTGCATCTCCCATCTTTTGGTGGAATATTATGGGTAACTTCTCGAACAACAGATACGCTCTAATGGATCTTCATACAGCTAGGACTAGCACTATCCGCATAAAAATTAATAGGGTGGTCAGCAAAATGTTTCTTTTTTTGGTTAACTAAACTCCAATTTTGTTTTTTTTACAAAAACCTAGTCTGGTCCAAGTCAGGTCAGTAGGATTTCAAGTCCACCTGCCATCCCGAGCTGGGTTTGATAATTGTGATTGTTAGTGTTTCCAGCCGAAGAAACAGCACTTGTCAGCATGGCCTGCCTATGAATTTCGACATAGCATCGGGTAATCAAAAAAGAATTCACGTGCAATGTGGAATGTAACCACCAAAAACTCAAACCCGACTAAACAAATCCATTGGAGAATTCTGTGCCACTCGGATTCTGTCAGATTCAGACTGTACAGTTACTGCCAACACTTTTAAGGAATCAGCAGCATTTATAACCAGAGTGTGTTACAAGAATCAGATCAACCTCATCAGACGTGATTTACTTTATACGATGGATCTCCAACTGGAGGTCTGGATAATACTTTTGGAGTGATGGGATCAAAGAGAGAAGAGGGGAACCTGTATGTATGCATGTATGTTTTTCCTTGGTATACGTATCCATACTTCTTACCACGGTCAAAAATCCGTTAGCTAAGCTCCCTTAGTGTTTACGTAAGAATTAAAATATCTAGAATTAAATCTCTCCTCTTGGATGGAAGCAGTTTGCCTCCCAGCTATAACATTTAATTTTGGTTTCGATGAAGAAAAATGGATCCACCAAAATAAATTTGTCTCTGAAAATTTCCACATCGCTGAACTTCGTGTCCATTTTGTCCAAGACTTTTCGGATACAATGGTGAAGGGCACTATTGAACGAGTTTGAAATTTAACTCATTTTCATGCAAATCTTATTTTATTTCTTTCCTCCTATGGCTCAAATTTATTTATTTATTTAATCTGGATACTCACAATTTTTAGTCACTCAATTTCAAGTTCCTTAGAACTGCTACATCTAGGGGTCACCCTAATGATAAAATAAAAAATAAATGAGCTCAATAAACCAAAAATAAGTGCATGGTTTGGTGATATTACTATCCGTATGGTGTTGTGTTTTCAATTGTATTTTGATGCATTTTAAAGTGCATTTAATTTAAAAAATATAAAATTATTTAACTTAAGACTGACGCAACAGGATGAATTTCAAAGACCTTTTTATAGGTGGCAGGGCTTTCCTGACATCAAACCACCCCAAGCAAATGAAAGTGCGAGGAAAACAGAAAATGCTAGAAAGATTGTCAATTTATATAAGTAACAAAATTTGCATGAAAATGATAATTCTAGCCGAATAAGCAATAAAGAAACCAAGAGGTCAAAATCGACATGCGGATAGCATACCACATGTATAGCTGAATTTACATGCCCTCCACTGGAATCTTTTGATCAACACTTGAACATTCTTGCAAAGATATTGGCGTATTTACATCATGCTTATCTTGGAGGCGGAGGAGGAACATTGGATTTCGCCATCCCCACCCAAGCAACGATGCCGACTGCGAGGATAATCCATCCAAATATATCATACTTCAGATCACTGTTTTTCTTCTTGGAGCCCTGAAATAGAATTAAGAAATGTCTGGTGATGCTTTCAGAAATAAATAATGTGTTTTGAGATAATGTTTAATGTAGTGACTAGTGGGAAAACAGTCGGTGTGAACTCAATATTAACTGGTGCCCAACCATCAATTCCTTAACCAAATCCTTGAAAAAAGATGGCATATGTAAACTGCATTACAAACTATGGGTTCGATGTGTGTTTCTCTAGGTTTTTAGGGACCCAGCCAGTATGCTAAGAACCTCACATCATGTCGAACTTGAGACGTCCATCAACAACAAGAAACTGCAAAGAGCTTTAACCAGAATGAAAAAAAGAGTTTAAGCTTTGACTATTTTGTGAATTTAGGCAACAGGAAACACTTAAATAAGGTTTTTAATTGCCCGATGAACTTGCAAAAACTTGATTGACTAACCTAGCATTGGATAAGTGAAATCAATGACATTCTTCCACTATGAGCATGAGTTATGCATGCAAGGAAAACACCACTGAACTACACATAAATGTATGAATAGCATGCGCATAGCAGCATGCAAGCTTTAGAGTCGATTTGGAGTCTGTGCATCAGAGTCAATTTGTCAAAAAAAAATCAACAAATCGTGCACAATGGAAGAAGTTGCCCAAAATACCAGTGGAAAACCTTCAGGATGTCAGGACCCCAATCTAAATCGCAAAGTGCCATTGAGGGCAAGGGCTGTGTGAGAACTGATTGAACTCTACATTCCAAGTATTGTTTCTCTTTCTAGCTAGATCTAAGTCACTGCTGCTACAATTTACTTCACTTTACCCCACCAGATGTGGACTAGAATGTCAACATATCCCTTGGGCTTTCAATCACAAGAATTTCTGCCATTTAATCAATGTTGCCAATTGTCTCAATAATTTGGTTACTTTCCTATTTTAGCCTTACACGAGTCCCCGTCAGAAATATTAAGGGCTATACAACATTTTAAGATACCAAACTTTGAATGCTCAAAATCTGAAATATTCTTACTGGTTTCTTTAGCTGACATGAAGGGATAGTTTTGTATTAGCTTTCAGTTTGAAGTTGGCATTTTTTGTGTTCCTATTTGATAGATTCCATTTCATCCCAAAAGGAGAGAAAAATTCCTATTCAGTTTTCAAATTAGAATAACCCTATATTTTCCAAACCCTTTCTTTTACTCAAAGAGGAAACCAACTGCAAGTCACGGTATAGTAGGAAAAGCTCATACATGATGAAACTTTGCGCTTGAAATCCTCCCTTCAAAAAATTTTCCTTTTTTTCAGTAAAAGGAGGGAGGTGAGGAAGGGAAACCACACTTTTTTTTCCAAAGAATGGGATTGAATAAACAACAAAGCAGGTATTGACTTGGGCTAAACTTAGAAGCAATCAACCTCCTAAAATTCTCACCTTAGCATTTGAAGAAGCAGTAGACGCCCCGCCCATAATCTGTTGGCTGCTTGAATGCTTATGGATCTCCATGTGCAATTCCGGAGCCTGTAAAGATATCATCATCAACATAATTCATCAGAAAACAGGAGTGACACACATCAATAATTAATCAAACAGATCACTTCAGAGATAGTACTAACACACAATCAAAAAAGAGGATTTCATTTGATCAGGATAGACAGAAGTGATCTTGGACAAGTTAAATCCAGATTTGAGCATAGTGCACAAAATAAAAAGGAAATTATTGAAGATTTGAAGAGGCTGACAATAACAATGATCAATATAATTGTCATGGTTTTTTATTTTTTGATTCCATGAGAGCTAACACCTCAAACAGAAAAATGTGCAAACTCAAGATGTGCTTTCTGCTTTCAGCACTACTTTCATGCAAAATGCTAGGTGATTTCTGTTTTAATAGTAGATAGAGAGCCACATTAGTATAATTAGTAAACTGCATACCAGAAGTTAAAAGGGCAGGCTTCAAATCCAACAAATACACAAAAAGAAACAACAGTTCACTCACATTTACTTGTGAGAAGGGAAGGAAGGTGCAACACATACCTTGGCGCAAACTTCCAAAGACTTGCGATAAAGCTCATTGTTTGGATCCTGTATTAACAAAAATCAAATTTGTAGCTATAACTTGCATCTCGCCAAAGACCACCAGAATCTAGCATGCTTAAACATGAGTCTCAAACAATTACCTCATCGACTGCTTGTTGGAAATAATTAGTTGCCTTGTCAAAATAACTTTTTGCCCCATCAGGATCAGGAGTCAGAAATGCATAAGAAGTATTGGCATTTCCTATAGACCACATGACATTGGATGTTGGATTTAACATCAGTGCCTCTTCCAGCTTTGAAATAGCATCTGTAAAGCAAAGACACCGCCCCAGTAACATAAAGCCCATAAAATTTGCTAAATTGTGAATTCATAATTATAACGAGTAAACTGTAGTACCGCTTGTCATCTTCTTTGCCTCTGCCACGGTTTGAAATTGAGATAATTCCAGCAATGTCTCACCCCACTTAGTCAAGTTCTGCAAAACATAACCCCCTTCTTTAATGCTGACAAATCACTAGTAACGGTGACAATACATCAATGATTTACAAAATGAAAATTGAAGCGATAGCCGGTGTGTTCTTTAAATACTGAGCGAAATACATGCGTATATGGTCTATATAATCAAGTAAAATATAATTCTTTTAAAGAGAAGAACAGAATTCACGACGGAAAAAACAGGAAATTAAACAAAACCACGGTTCGTGTAGAGAATATAGAGTGCTCACGTCGGCATCGAGAGGGTCTCTAGCGTAGGTAGCTTCAGCGGTTTTACGAGCGTGCTCGAACATTAAGAGACGATCGAAGTCATCTTGAGAGAACTCCATTGCAGTTGTTCTTTTTTCCCTTTTTAGTATTTCTCTTTTATGCTGTGTCAGGACTCAGGACTGATGAAAACTTGAGAGAGAAAGAGAGGAGTGTCAGCTAGGGTTTGAGGATTAGGAGTGACGGATTTTAGTAACTGTTTGTTGTCGAGAGTTTTGTCTGGCTCGTGTGATGCACGTCGTCGCGCGTTAAGACAACGAATAGGAAGCAGTTGTTGGACTGGGCCAACGTATACCAATGCTGGCTTGACCGATGACTGGACTTTTGGGGGTTAGGCATTTTACACTTCCTCTTCCTTTTTTTTTTAATATACATATATATATATATATATATCTGTGTGTGCGTGGAAATATGTTGTTTTTAACCAAACATGTTTATGGTATTTTTAAGTTAAAAAATAAATTAAATCCATTTATAAAAATTACAATGAATGCAACTCAGATAAAGAAACAAAAAAAAAAGTAGCTAGTTTAATCTCGGTCCCTATTATTATTGTTTATTTAATCTCGGTCCCTATTATTATTGTTATATTTAATTGGAGTATCTAGTCTATAGCTTACATGTATCTGCGCTAAATCTCTGAACTTTAATATCTATGTCCATATAAATTTCATATGAGGTAACAAAATAAATTACTAATTTTTATATTAGAAGCATGATCTTACAATCTAATAAAAACATTTATCTCAGTCCCACACCCCTGACACTGGATTGTATAATTTAGGATCTGTTTGGGACAGCTATTGCTATAGTTTTTCAAAGTGCTTTTCGTGCCGAAATATATCAAAATGATATTTTTTTATTTTTTAAAAATTATTTTTGATATCAGCATATCAAAATAATCTAAAAATACCAAAACATATTCATTTAAAATAATTTTTTTTTTTGAAAACACAGTTTCAAAAACTGTCCCAAACAGCTTCTCAATCAAGTGCGTGATTTTTTTTAATTGATTTGAGGACACTCAAATACTTTAATTAATATTTAATATGAAAATAAAGTATAATAAATACACATGCCTGGGTGGTAAAGGAGGTATCTGTACTATTGTCCCATTAGTTTAGAAAAAACGGGTTGAAAATTCATTATATCACAATAATATCAATAAAAAATAAGTATATTTTATATATGTGTCAATAAAGAATAAATGTCCACCACACAAGCATTGACGCGTGGCAAGTATATTTGACATGAACATTAATTTAAGAGACACACTTGTATTGACGAATTATAAACACGAGAGACTTAAATTTAGGGGTCTTGACAAGATAAAATCTAAACTAAAAAACCTGAGTCAAACAAAAATTTCAATAAAGCACTTTTGAAAAAAATTGAATTTTTTTTATTTTTATTTTTAAATTTAAATTAACAAAATTTTGTGTTTTTAGATTATTTTGATGTGTTGATGTCAAAAATAATTTTTTAAAAATAAAAAAAATATATAATTTTAATGCATTTTTGAACGAAAAGCACTTTTAAAAGCAACCGCAATCATACTCCCAAACAGGCACAAACTAAGTGAGTGTATGAGATTATCGCTAAGATTATTTTTGAAAATGTTTTTTTGTTTGGAATTATTTTTTTATATATTTTAGAGATTATTTTTGACACCAGTACATGAAAATGATCCACAAACAACAAAAAAATTTTAATTTAAAATAAAAAATAAATTAAAACATTTTAAATTTTTTCAAAAGCGTTTTTTCAAGTGCAATGCCAAACAGGGCTTACCACGAGGCAAATGAAGTTCCAAGACATGTATTAGTTGAGATTGTTTTTTTAAGTACTTTTTTATTTAGAAATGTATTGAAATAATATTTTTTTTATTTTTAAAAAATATTTGTGATATCGACATATGGAAATAATCTAAAAAAACAACAAAAATATATTTTTTTTCAAAAATACATTCCAACACACGATGTCAAATAGGACCCATCACGAGACACATGAAGCTCCAACTAATGTAATAGACAAAAAGACACTTGGGTGGAGTGTCTAAAACTATGATCTAGAAATATTTTTGAAAAAAAAATTTTTATTTTAAATTATTTTTTTAATGTTTTTATATTATTTTGATGTAATGATATTAAAAAAATAAAAATATCAATTTAATATATTTTTAAATAAATAATATTTTTAAAAATAATATCATCACATTTTCAAACAGTCATAAGTCATGTTATATGAGCTCAAAGTTGACTGACTGCCTATACATACACCTTGTGTTTGGACTTTGGACCCATTTTTTTTTATAAAAAAAAACCCTTTCATGAGTCATTCGATTGATATTATTACAATAATTGTTTTCAAAGTCTTTTCAACTTAAAAAAATATAGAAATAATAATTTTTATCTTTTAAAAATTATTCTTAACATGATCATATTAAAATAATATAAAAAAATAATTTAAAACAAAATTCAAAATTGCTTTTGAACCGTGAAAATAAACCGTATGGCTGTTCAATAAAAAAAAAATTGATGAATATTATCTGATCACGTGCAAATTTAATGTCTCTCCTGGGCTGTAAAGTGGACGATCATGGTTTGCACTTTGCACAGGTTACTCCCAGCTCAACTTGTGTTGTTCCCGGGTGCCGCCTTTGCCGTAGAAATTTTCAGATCCTCACTGCAAATTATTTCCTCTATTTTCTTTGTATTTGTCAATATGTTTTAAAAATATTTAAAAAAAATGATTTTTTTTTATTTTAAATTATTTTTTTAATTTTTAAATTATTTGAACATATTAATTTTAAAAATAATTATTAAAAAATAAAAAAATCATTCTAATATTTTTTTGAATAAAAAACATTTTAAAAATCAATTTTTATTGTTCTGTAGACATGTCTCCCTGATTTTGTGATTATGATGAAAGTTTTCTTCTTATTTTTTTTCTAAAAAAAAGAGTACATGAGTTCATATTTTAATAGATAAGTTATCAATAAGTTATATGATTTTTTTGTTAGATAAATAAATTTCAATTTCATTTTTTTAATTAAAAATAAGTTTATTATTTCTTATAGTTTTCTACAAAATTCATAAAATACATTTGTAAATTTTTTATTTGTCTTTTTTAGGAAATACTTTACCATGTAATTTTTCAAATCTATATCTTTTTAGATTTTTGACTAAATCATTTTTATTTTTATTTACAATTAAGTACTTAATATCATATAATTTTATTTTCTTAAACTGCTAAAATTCTCAAAAACAATATTCAGAGCACATCATTAAGCTAACGATCATTAATTTTTTTATTAAAGAAAATATATAGACATGAAGCATTATACCTTTTATTTTTACTATCGTAAGTGCCTGTTTAGTTGTGCGTTTCAATCGGTGTTTTGCTAAAATTTGATTTTTTTTTCATTTTAAATGAACATGATTTGGTGTTTTTAGATCATTTTGATGTGATGATGTCAAAAATGATTTAAAAAAAATAAAAAAACATCATTTTGATGTATTTCAGCACGAAAAACATTTTAAAAAACTACCGCAATTGCACTCCCAAACATGCTCTAAGTTGACTTGAACACAATCAAGATTTACAATACAGGTAATAGAAACCATAAACTATTTACACACTGGACAGTAAAAAAAATACTATGAAATATTTTAAAAAGATAAAAGAAAAGTAAATAAGAATCTACTAATTTAAGAATTTCAAGTATACGAAGAGGATGATAGATAGATGCATAATTAAATATATATTTTTACGAGAGATAATTTATAAAAATAAACTTAATTATATTGAAATATTAACATAAAATAAAACTTATTGACATTTAAGAAAAAAAACATTATAAATGGACCAAACGATATGAATAAAAGAGAAAAAAGAAAAAAAAAACTTAGTTTGTTTGCAGGAAAGTGGTTTTTTTTTGGAAAGTGAATTCCGGGAAAGTATTTTCCGATATTTGGTAGTGTAATGGAAAATAAGTTGGAAAACAGTTTCCAGTGTTTAGTTATGTCATGGAAAATGAGTTGGAAAAATAACTTATTAATATTTTATTTTTCTCAAGTTTATTAAAATAATGAGGAACAAATCTTACAAATTAAAAAGTTGAATGAGAATGAAATTGAAAAAAAATATAATTTCATAAATTATCTCAAATAAAATAAATAATAATCAAAATAATAGAGATCAAATCTAAAAAATTAAAAAAAATGAAAGGTGAATAAATTAAAATAATAATAATTAACATTTCATAAATTATTTCAAATAAAATAAGTAACAATAAAAAAAATGAGGACCAAATTTGATAGATAAAAATTTCAATAAAAAATGATAAGAAAAAAGCAAATAGCAATTATAAAAATAAGGATAAAAAATAATATAAAAAATAAATTTTAAGAGATGGGATTGAAAAATAAATATTCAAAATAAATTATATATAGCAATCAAAAGTTTGAGGATCAAATTTGATATAATCAACAAATAATGACATTTCTAAATTTTTCACAACTTCCGGAAAGTGTTTTCCGCCCAAATTTTCCGGAAAACACTTTCCTGAAAACCAAGCTAAATTTTTTTTTGACTAGAAAATGTTTTCCGTTGACCAATTTTTCTAATGGCAAACAGGAAAGTTTAGAAAATGGTTTTCCAGAAACCACTTTCCGGAAAACAAACACACCCTTAGCTCTCTCACGTTGGCGCGCGTGAAGAAAAAGTGTTTCCCGCCAAAGTGCCACCATGATTTAGAAAATCCCAAATCGCCGCCAATGAAGCCCTAAAAAACCCAATCAAATATCCAAACCCTTCATCCCTCTAACTTTCCACCCCCCCAATCGATTTCTCATTCTCCGATGGGAGAATCAGAGGAGAACAACACAGAAACAACAACAAATATCCAAACCCTTCATCCCTCTAACTTTCCACCCCCCCAATCGACTTCTCATTCTCCGATGGGAGAATCAGAGGAGAACAACACAGAAACAACAACAAATATCCAAACCCTTCATCCCTCTAACTTTCCACCCCCCCAGTCGATTTCTCATTCTCCGATGGGAGAATCAGAGGAGAACAACACAGAAACAACAACAAATATCCGAACCCTTCATCCCTCTAACTTTCCACCCCCCCAGTCGATTTCTCATTCTCCGATGGGAGAATCAGAGGAGAACAACACAGAAACAACAACAACCCGGACCCGAATTCCCAACAGGCCGGATCAAGAGAATCATGAAACTCGACAAAGACATCAACAAGGTCAATGCAGATGCTCTATTCCTCGTCTCCAGCTCCACCGAGCTGTTTCTTCGGTTCCTCGCGGAGAAATCAGCAGAAGTTGCAATCGAGAAGAAGCGAAAGATCGTGAAACTCGATCACATCCGAGCCGCTGTTAAAAGGCACCACCCTACCAGTGATTTTCTCTTGGATTCGCTTCCTTTGCCAGCTGAGTCATCAGAGAAGCCTGCAAGTGATAATACCAGTGCTCGCACCGTGACTGATAAGCCAGCTCCGGCTGGCACGCGCCGGATTGACCAGTTTTTCGCTAAAGCGGCAAGCGAAGAACTTCCGGTTCTGATAAATGAGTCCTAAACTAGGCTTCTTTTCTTTTCATTTCTTTTTCTTTTAATTAATTAAATGTAATAGAAACATGTTAAGCTCTATAATGTAAGTGGTTTTGTTATGATTATGTTTAATTATCTTAGAATTCCCATAGGAAATTATTATGTTTCATAATTTCATTAGCTTAGGAAAATCAACGCTTCTTGATTACAAACATAGCTCTACGTAGTTTTAACTTTTAAACAAGAAGAATTATTTTTCATTGCAATGACTGTTTTTTGGGGTTCTGCTCTAGACACGGCTGTTGGTACAAGACATAGATACACAATTATTTTATATGAAATCGATGCAAATAGGTAAATTACTGTTTTGCAGAAATAATAGTTACTGTTATGATCCTTGATAAGGTTTGTCTAATCTCCCGTGACATGTGATTTTCGATTCAAATGTATGATTTGAAATTCAGGGAGATAATGGCCCAGAAAATGACGAGACAACTGAAGCCGCTTCATCTCGAAGATGATAAGTGAGGTCAGGTCGAAGAAACATCTTTTGCCCTTGCATTTTTCTTCCTTCCTTGATGTAAGATACTCCTAGATTTGCAGAATTGATGCTGTTGGTTCCCAACTGTTGGAGACCAAGAGAAAGCCTTCTGTTTAAAGGCGCTGCATTGCTAAATCCTCCATTCAAGCTCTTGTTTGAAAGACGTCGACTGCTGGTGCCTGGCCTTGACCCGACCCAATTTTCTTGCTCAACTACTACATGGCTCGGGGCCTTCTTTTCCTGTGTTGTATAAGCCATCTAATAACACAACAGGTAAGGAAAATAAAGTTCATTTTTGAACGTGGGAGGGCTTTTTTTTTTATACTAACTAAGAAAGATCAACATTGCAGAAAATAGAAAGCAAACATTTAGGATAGAAAATATATAAAAGCTTTGCCTGTAGAGTGTTGGATGGACTAACCCTGTGTCTTTGCTTCTCCTCTTCCCTCTCCTGCCTTGACAAGTTATACTCTTCCAGCATTGCCAGCAGAGGTACCTAGATAATAATGCGTGCATATGTTTAATTGATTTGCAAGTAAGCAATGCTTCTTTTACATCAGATGAACACAATTCACCATACATGCTGACAAAAATGTATATTACCAAAATATAGTCACAACTCACAAGCAAATAAATTACTTACTCCATCATACAGGAATACTTTGTTTCTTTCCTCTTCCCAACTCTCAGTCTTTGTTACAAGCGATGCCACTAAAACTGTACAATCAGTTTGACACTATACATAAATATATCTGACATGTATTAAAGCAATAAGATTTTCAAAACAAAAGGTCAACTGTCTACATAGCTGGAAGATAGACTCAGGCTTTTCACCCCACACTTACTTTTTTATTGTAAGTCACCTCGTCAACCACTCCTTGACCTGGTTACTAGTTAGAATTTTATTCGAGTGATTAATGCCCACCTTCAGTTCTTTACCTATTGAAAATTGATATTGTAGCACTGTCATCTTAGTCTAAATGGTGATTTGTAGGCTGTTTTCAGTTAGTTTGTGGTTGCAGAGGCTTTTATTTGGCATGATTGCATGCCCATTGTGGTTTCAGGATTCTTTACAAACCAACCAACTTCCTCTTACCTGGGATCTTGTTGACTATTACCCGGGCACGTTCTGCACGTTGCAGATTCTTGTGAGCACCTCTGCGAACTGAATATCGATTCTCGTCCTGAAAACATGCATGAAAACTTGAAATGTCACGCAGACACAACAAAGGCCGGGAGCTAACAAATCATGCAGATCATTGGGTGATACTAACCATGCTGTATTCTTCTAACCAGCGCTCTTCATCACGTGCTAACATCCACCTCTCAACCTTTTCCATTATAGCCTTCCTGCTAGAAGCTTCCTCTTTTGCTCTTGATATCTGCTCATCCAAGCTCATGAGGAGATCGGCATGGTCAATCTCCCCTTTTATAGCTTTCAGTCAGTATTTGGCAACACTAGTTTAAACATGGATTGAAACTGGTAGCTGTAATAAAAGATAAACTCAGTTGATCTTACCTAAGTTTATAAGATTTACAATATTTTCCATCTCTGGTTGTGAAGGGATCTCCATGTGTGATTTTTTACATATTTGATCTAACTCGCTCTGTTTCTTGAAAAAAAGCTCTTTCATCTTGCTTGCCTTTAGCTGATCCAGTCTCTTGACTTCAGCTTCAGCCTTGAAAAAATTCAAATAACTATTATGTCTTAGTTGTTTGTGAGGGTTTATGTTGTTCATCATATACTAACCTGCTGGATTATATTTAGAGCAAGGCTTCCAGGATCTGATACTTCAGCCGATGATAGAGATAACAAGTCTGTCACATTGGAAAATGAGTGGCAATCTTTATAGGGTGTGTCCATTAGATTCCACAAGTTTTTCAGTGCCTTTCCAAGCTGGTGAAGCTGCCAAATTCATGGAAGTTATGTCATGCCAGTCATTTATGAGTGCCGGTAACTGTTTCTTAAATATTTGGAAATAAAATGGTGGAAGCAAAAACAACCCAATTTTTTTATTTGTATGTGATTTAGAGAAAACAAACTGTTTAATATATGTGTGATTTAATGAAACATATTTGTTAACTTTCATCATTCATGTTTTTGGTTACTGTAACCTGCTGTATCTGCCACTTATATCCACATGTCCCTATGATGCCATTTGAAAATGTGTATTTTATTCTGTGGACAAGATGCTAGATTCTGTCATTGAATTTTGCAAGCTACAAGCGTAAAGTACCATAACACTGAAAGCAATATTTACCTTCTCAAGCCGCTTTTGTTTTTCTTCTTTGAGAGATTCCACAGTGCTGTTGAGTTTATCCAGAATACTGTCACTTATATTTTTTGATATTCCACACAATTCATTCAAAGTTGGATGCACCTTTGTTATGATCATGGAGGATTCCATTCCTAATGTCGAGGACAAATCATGGATTGTGTCAATATATGTGTCCACTAGCTGGAGCCTGTCATTCTTCAAGTCAGCAAAGGAGGAAGATTAGGCAAGTTCCCTTTTTATACGTGGGAGTATGAATTTCAATGAGATTTGTGAATTACTATTGTTACCTTCTCATTGTGCAGTCTTTGTAGCTCAATTTGGTATTCCTCAAGTTTCTTTAATGAAAGATCATTCTCATTTACCTTGACATTTGTTATCGAGTCATCGTACACTGATTGACCTGCAATTTCTGCAGAGATTTTTTGAATCTGGCCTTGCACAGATCTGAATTGATTCACCCTCTCTTCTTTTCTCGAACGCATCTCCCGTAGAGCTGGTGTGATCGCATCTAGCTGCTCCTTCAGTGTTCCTGACTTTCTTTCTGGCTGTAGAGACAACAAGATAATTGGCCCATGAAAGTCAACGAGAGCATCGTGTGGATTCAACAATGCTATCATCAATATCAAATTTGTTCAACAGATAAACATAGCTTTCCATTGCCGGTTCATCTCCATGTTGAATGAAGATGAAAAAAGTTTAAGTAATTGATCTTTCTGAAGTAATTTATGCTAAATGTGTGTTGCTAACTACTGAATGATTCCAGAGTAATCAATTTGTATCCTTACTGCTTCGCACTGGTGGTCTATATGTTTCACAGCACTTTTAGTTTCTAACGGTGCAATTATTAATGCTCAAATTTGTGATTTGGATGCAGATGACTGAAAAATATACCCGTCCTGGGAGTGATCGTTCACCAAGGGACAGAAGAAGATGGGTGAATTCAGCTTCAGATTCTGCCAGTTCTTGATGCAGGCGAGCTCTTGATATGTTTGCATTGTCAACTTTTCTCCTATAAACCTCTAAGCACTGCTGTTCTAAATCCACCAGAACCTTCTCTCGCTCAAACTGATCTTCCCCAACTTCATCCCATATCATCTGTTTCATATTAAGAGGAAAGAAAAGAGATCATGAAAAAAGAAGAAGCAATGCTGTTATTGATGGATAAATTAATATCATTGATTTCCAAGAGGCAGTCTTGCCTGCAATTCCTGAAGTAGATATCCACACGATGTTTCTAGCAATGCAGAACTCCGCATTCCAATCTGGAACGAAGCCATCTGATGGCTTCTTAGGTGTTGCTGGGAGAGATTTGGATCACCAAAATGCGGAAGCTCTGGGGGAGATTCTTGGACTGCTAAACTTCGGTAGCATTCTGTTTTGAGCTACTCGTCAAGCAACCTAGTATTGAGAGGGAGTGAGAAGAGAGAATGATGGCCAGGAACTTTGGTGCATGTATTTGCTTAAAAGGCAAGGCTGAAGAAGTAGGTAACACTGAAGCTTTGGGTTCAAGGATTAGCCAGTTCTACTAACTATTGATTCTCAGGTTATATCTCTCCTGCGCTCTTATTTCAATTTAAGTTGCTAAAAATTTGTCTTAATTAACACAGTTGGAGTTTCTTGTTCAGACACACGCACGCGACTTCTATTTGGCAGCAGTTTACCGAACCTTGTCCTTTATTTTATTTTATTATGATTATGATTATTTATTATTATTTTTTGTTTTGTGAACTTGATTCGTAAGCAATCTATGCCAAATGAAAATAACAACAGTATGCATCCTTTATTAAAGTTCTGGGACACTACTACTGGCTGCTTACTTATCAGCTCATTTTCAGCTTCAGGTAATTTAATTGCCCCATATATGTAATTGGGTTCCATTTTAAGAATCATTGTTCGATTTTTGGGTTACTTTTCAAGAGATTTTGAATTCTGATGGATGATCATTAAATTTCATTTAAGGTACAGATTATGCAAAAATTATTTTGAGTTGTAATGGCACTTGACATCCCAATCATGTGATTCATGATGGGTAGTGGATCATTGTCAACACAACTCCCCACCTAGTTCACGTTTTTTCGCACAGCAACTTTCCATTCGAAGCTGTATTCGAAAAAGAATAAAAATATTACTCAAATCTATTAATGGTGAGCAGTCTTTTTCTACCCATAAGCTCAGCGAATATAAAAATAATTAGAACCTGCGTGGAGAGAGGGATCATAGAAATTTAAGACTCCATGAGTGTCGAGAAAACAAGAAAAAAATAAAAAAACGGCCGCAAATAAGGAACAGGAACTTAGTTTTTGGTTATCATTTATTACTTTCGAAATGGTAGTCGATGTGAGAGGAAAAGAAGAGAACGTGGGTATTGATTTGTGGCCATGCGTTGGGTTGTTTTCTTGTAACAGACGAGAGACTTGCAACTCACGTATATGTAGACCTCAGCTACTGACTTCATGGCCCCCAAATACTGATAAAATACTACAGCAGTCGGACAATCGGCTCCTTATTTTGGCCTACGAAGTCAGGATGACTGATGATGACGTGTAACCCAACGCCTCACTTGTGTGGTAGGCTGACCTACTGGTCAACTCCCCGGATGGTTCTAAAACATTTGCCTCGGCAAGGATTAAAGAAGTCACCACTAACCGAGTTGAACAAAGTTTTAAAACTATGATAAAATCCAATGTTTGACGAGGATTATCAGGCATTGTTGCTTAAAAGTTTTTCTTACCCTGTTAAACATCTTGTTGATCATAAATCATAAAAAAAAAAAAATCCATCATGTTTTAGGTTATGAATTATATACTGAGATTTCATCTAACAAATTAAATTTTTAGTTGAGATGATTTCTTGACATGATATCAGAGCATTATTCACTTAGTGGTCACGAGTTATAATCTCACCACTCTCATTCTATTTGATAAAAATTAAGCAAATGGTAATATAAATCTATGTATAAATTTTAAACCCAAATAATTTTTACTTGAAGAGTGTGTTATAAAATAATATAAATTATATTATCGGATCTCACCTAATAACTTAAATTTTTATATAAAATAATTATTTGACATAAGCTGTATGCACATAACATCCGAATCGATGGGTTGATTATATGACAATTTGTGTGAGCAACGAGTTCATGCTAGCATGAACACGGGCTTAAGATGATGAACTATCTAACCTAAGCAGAAAACGCCGCCAACATGGCGGCAACGGAGATGCTTGTTGACCAAGGAAGTTGCAGCAATGCTATGGTTGACAGTTATAGCAAAGCAGTGGCTGGTTACGAGCACGATTAGTTGTGAGAGAGTGACATGCTGGACAATGAATTTAGACCCATGAGTTTAATGACTTGATTTTAAATCAAAGGATAATGAATTTAGATAAAATCTAAATTAAAAGATGAAAATCTGGACAAATAATAATAATAATAATAATAAAAAACAATACCAGCTATTAGAGACATGACTAAATTAAGGAGCGCATAAAGATGTGAGAGAGTTTTTTTGTAATAAAAAAAATAAAAACAACCCCTCCCTCATCTCTTCTCTTGTAGGGCCGACAACAATACGAGAGAGAGAGGATGAGTGGATTTTCCTTCTTTCATTCCAAATTTCTTTGTTTCTCTCAAATTTAAGGCATTAAAGGTGGATTAGGAGGGTTTAACAAGAAAATTACCTAGGTAGGGTGAGAGAGAGGTTTTGAAAGTTAGGTTTAGAGAGAAAGTATGAACTTTGAAGGGGAAGGATATTTTTGGGAATTTGGGCCAGAGGCATAGCAAATTGGGATTTGATTAATAGTAATAAGGTAATACTTTTGCTTTTAAATTGAATATTTGTTATGAAATTGTGGTGAAAATAAAAACCTCCAATTTTGTGCAAGTTAAGGTTGTGAATTTATTGCTTATTTAAGGGCTAGATGATGTTGTGGGAATGGGTATTTGAGAAAAAATAAAAATGAATTATGAGATTTTGACTGAACAAGTGGTCGACCAGAAATATTTGGGGATTTTGGAAAGTTGAATGTAAATTGGTAGGGATTTATTAAATGA
This sequence comes from Salix arbutifolia, assembly GCA_025169955.1. Taxonomy (NCBI): domain Eukaryota; kingdom Viridiplantae; phylum Streptophyta; class Magnoliopsida; order Malpighiales; family Salicaceae; genus Salix; species Salix arbutifolia. Next base: position 3,526,382 of record CM045902.1, read on the forward strand.
TGAGTTTGGATGAAATGAGTTGATGCCTTGAAAATGAGTATCTAGTAACAGAAAGTTGATGAATTGTATACATTATTAATTGAATGCATGATTAAGAGCATGTTCGGTAGTATGATTGAGATTTTTTTAAAAAATATTTTTTATTAAGAAATTAATTAAAATAATATATTTTTTTAATTTTTTAAAAGATTTTAAAACATTAAAAAAATTAAATTTAAAATAAAAATAAAAATATATTTTTATTTTTTTTCAAAAATATTTTTGAAATTCATGTCAAACAAGACATAAGTTAAGTAATAAAAAGAATTATTATAATGGATATAAGAAAATTAGGGGGGGGGGGGGGTTGCAATAACAAAACAAATATTTTATTCTCATATATTAATGAGATTTTTTTAAATATATAGTTATACATAAAATAACTGTTAATATAGTAATAGAAAGCTCTAATATTCTTAAAAAAAACGATACTCCAGTGATCTGGCTGGGCCATAATCTCGTTCAAGGCTTCTTCTTCTGGATGCTGGTTTTAAATTTTTGACCTTCCATTTCTGAGAGAAATTTGAGGCCGAAACCGATTCCATTATCCTGCTTTAGCAATCCCCGGCCAGGTCGATCAGGTTAAACGGGATTTGGGGTTGGCTTCACCATTATTTATCCAGCAGGACAATTTTTGCCGATTATGAGCTAGTGTGGTGAATGCTGCCCATAATAATAAGATGAGAAAGACGTGCCAAGCTTTTAATTTAGTTCAATTTGCTATTCAATTACTGTGCATAGAGATCCATATTAGCATAGTTTTGTGTTGATGGAAAATCATTTCGTACGGTCTACAACTTTTAACATCTAACTAGACTACTGTTATATTTGGTATTGAATCTCAATTTTTTTTTTTAAATTTAAAATATTATTTTAATATATTTTTAAATAAAAAATACTTTTAAAAAAATAATCTCAATTTGTCCTCAATTGGCATACAAAGTTGTAATTCCTTGAATATCATCTTCATCCAAACCCTTGAAATGTCGGGCGAGATCATTGGTCACAGAATTCTCAACGGAGCCATGGCCAAGCCCTAGAGCATGTCCCAATTCATGCAAGCCAATTGTCCCGATGGAACCCTAGGCTCCCTGGACAGCACCATCTGACCACTTTTCATCTGCATCATAAAAGAGATCCATTTGTCGGTGGAGCTGCATAATTGAAATTGAGCTGGTAGGTTTGGATGGCGATCTCGATGGGGTTCATCGAAATGATCACCGATACTATAATTAGAAACATGTTTATGTTCCAAGCATCCAAAGCGATGGAGGTATTTTTTGAGGTTATGGATACCTTCCATCTTGTCACCTTTCTTACATCCTGGAGATGCTCGATAAACAGAAATGGTGAATGCTTTTGGACAATTGGGTGGGCCAAAATTGAATGGAACACGTACGGGAGGGGAGGAGAAAAGCAAAGGAAATAGATATCAATGGATTGAGTTTCCATCTTCATAAATCTTGAAACAACTAAAATAATATGTTTTTTCTCTCTCTCAAAAATAGGAAAAACAATTTCTATTTTCAATAAATTTTCTCGGTTTTAATTATTTCATTACTTTTTTTAAAAAAATATTTTTGCATGGAAAATTAAGTCAGTTAGAAATAATCATATATAATAAAATAAAGTATGTCAAAAATATTTTTCTTAAAAATGAAAAACATATAGTTGGGGATAAAATGAGACAGATGATTGATTTTGACAAGCATAGGATTGTGTGAAAGAAGAAAAAAAAATCAGAAATAATTCTGGTATGATTGGAGTTCAACTGGAGAAAATAAATAAAATGGGTTTAATAGGCTGAGGTTAAGAGAATTGGATAAATCTGTAACAAGCAGCCAAATCTGTTGAAGATTTTGATATTTTCATTTCCGGTGAAGATTGCCAAAAGGAAACATGACAGAAAACTGAAACCGTTGCGATTAATGAATTAATCTTCTGTTTAGATCAAATCATGAAAATTTAGATGAAATTATGCAAAATCATCAGGGTTAGATTTTCCTGCATATAGCCTACCACACCATACAATATTGAAGAGTAGTGCTGCCGCCCCTCAGCATAGCACTCGCCGTTATAACTGGGGTCCACTCCAGCTTCTCCGTTTCATTTCTTGTTAACACTTAACACCGCTCCTCTCGTAGACCGTTTCAGAGGTTGTTTAAAAGCCAGTTAATTATTATTTTTAAAATAATTATTATTTAAAAATACTATTTTTTATTTTCAAAAATTATTTTATCAATACGAAATTATCTAAAAATATTAAAAAAATTAATTTAAAGTAAATAAAAGATAAATGTTTTTTTTTTTCAAAAATATTGTAAAAATAAATACACTCAAAGACATGATACCTTTAACATGCCTGTGTTTGATATTAAAAAAATATTTCATTAATATTTTTAGTGTTTTTTAATAATTTTAATATGCTATATTAAAATTAAAAAATACATCCTATCTTATAATACTAAATAAACTCCAATAAATTAAAAATTACACCCCTCCTTTCACGCCATTCGCATGCCTGATGCCACCAAGTTAACAACGTTTAGCAAACACCCAACCACGGTCATACCGGTCTCTTACAGGCACACCCCTCCTTAAACTAAAATCTCCCCCCCTGGCGCCACTGCCTCGCATTTCCTCTACTTAAGCTTCAAATTTCAAAAACCAACCGCCTCTCTCTCTCTCTATCATTTCTCCACTTCTCTCTCAGTTTTCTCCAGAAACTCAACAATGGTGCAAAGAACAAAATAAATTTTTTTCTAAAATCTCTGTTTCAACCCTTACATCTCCGAGAATTATTTTTCTCTAATTCACTTTCGTTTTTTTTTTTTTTTAAATATGAGAGTGATTTCTATCTCTGTTTCGTATTTGATCAGGTTGTTGCACAGAAAGTGAAAGAAGCTGAGATCACCCAGCAGGACTCGCTTCTTCTGGTATACATATTTCAATGATTCACAATCCGATTTTCACTTTTTTTGAGTTCTTTATAAGTTGTTTTTATAACCTTTTTTTTTAATTTGTAGTAGAGTGTACTTGTTTGAGGTTTTATTCTGCTAAATTTAGTGTGATTTAGCCTTTTGGAAGCACATCACGCACTAGTTTTTTTTGTTCCTTTTCCTTTTCTTCCATCAAATACTGTGTTTGAAGTTGCTGTTTGTATAAAATTTGAAAAATCTCTTTTCAGATTTATTCTATGTAATTTTTCTGCTGGATCAACTGGAGCAGGTTACTAAACGCTTTATGTTTCTCAAATACGAATCGTAGATTAAACTCGGAGCTCATTTTTGGTTTATAACCGTAAATCATCATGAAATCTCACAATTATCTGATCATTAACCGCGAGATCGCTCTTATAGCTTTATGTTATTTGTTTTTTGCTAATGAAAAGTTGATCTAGTGTTGTTTGATGGTTTCGCTTCTTTATTTGTTGTGGAATAGACAAGGAACCTGCTCCGGATTGCTATATTCAACATCAGTTACATCAGAGGCTTGTTTCCAGAGAAGTATTTCAACGACAAGTCTGTTCCTGCTTTAGGTAATCTTCTTTATTTGTTTTCTAATTTTTCTTCAAAATATGTATGAGTTGGTGAATTTCTATGACATTATGAGATCACTAAGCAGAGATGAAGATCAAGAAGTTGATGCCTATGGATGCTGAGTCTCGTAGACTAATTGATTGGATGGAGAAAGGCATGTTGTTTTTGCATCTTTGAATTATTTGCTGTTTTTTTTTTTGCTTTACTGGTTTGTTTCTTTATCTTGTAAATCTTTTTTTTGACTCTATGGTCCTTCTCCTGTGTGGTAGGTGTCTATGATGCATTGCAGAAAAAATACCTGAAGACACTTTTGTTCTGTGTGTGCGAGACTATAGATGGCCCGATGATCGAGGAGTACACATGTAAGTGAGTTTTTTGATTTCTGATACTGCACGTGGAAAATTTTGAATGGTAGTATTGTATGCAGCAACAAATTGTTGATGGTTATCAATTGACTGTGTTTTCTTTTAATTTTTACTTTTAACACAGTCTCAGGGAAATTTCAATGCTTTCTCTTGTTTTGCAGTTTCCTTCAGTTATTCTAATAATGACAGCCAAGAGGTTTCAATGAATATCAATCGCAGTGGAAACAAGAAGCAAGGAGGAACATTCAAGTGTAACTCTACAACTGAAATTACTCCCATGCAGATGAGGTGATTGAAATGAAATCTCTTCTTAATTCTGAATCTATTTCTTTCAATGTTGTGAAAACTTTCGAGTTCTTATGAAAATGATGGGACATTATTAAAATGCAGGAGTTCTGCTTGTAAGATGGTCCGTACACTGGTCCAGCTGATGAGAACCCTGGATAAGATGCCTGAAGAGGTGAAACCCTTCAAAAACCAAATATAAGTTTATTTTTTGTTGACTTGTTGCAAGCTGGTCAAATTTTTTAATGTGCTAGTGTCTAGACGATGTCTGGTTACAGCAGTAGTATATTGACTGCAAGATGATTATCTATTTTCTGTTTCAGCGGACTATATTGATGAAGCTCCTCTACTATGATGATGTGACGGTATGCCTTTACCTGCGTTCTTATTTACCTGAGATGTATGAGATTGTGGTTTTTCATCCACATCGAAGTTTGGTGGTTTCTGACTGTTACTTTGGGGATTGGATATGGTTGTGGCGACGGATTTAGAATCTACAAGGTTTATAATGCATGTAAATGTATTTTGATAAATTATATTGGTTGAAGGACGTAAGAAGCTTTACAGAATATTCTCCACTTCCCAAAAGATGAATGTGCACACAAGGGAAGAATGTTTTAATACAAATTATTTGACCTTGCAGCCAGCGGATTATGAGCCTCCATTCTTCAGGGGCTGCACAGAAGAAGAAGCCCATAATGCATGGACTAAGCATCCTTTGCAAATGGAGGTTGGGAATGTCAACAGCAAGCATTTTGTATTAGCTCTCAAGGTAAGGTACTGAACTGACGTCTTTGCCTGTGACCAGAAATTCCAAGCCGTGGTTCATATTGAGGTCAACTTTTGTTTGAATGGTAACATGGACAGGTGAAGAGTGTGCTTGACCCCTGTGAGGACGAAAATAATGATATAGAGGATGATGGATTGAGTTTAGGAGCTGATTCTGAACAAAGGGATGATTCTTCTGAATCTGACAATGAGGTGAACTTACAGTACTCTTTTAGTTTTATTCTTTAGCTGCCACTCGATGGTTCCAATAAGCTTAGATGAAGAAAATCGATCATTATTTACGACAAGTTACCTTAAATGACGAAGCTAACTATACAACTGTTACAAACTTGTTAACAATGTCAGGTTAACCAATCACAAGAAGATCAATACATGGTTGCACCAGTGGGTAATTACTTGAACTCCTTTTGGCCATTTTTTCCATCTCTAGCTAGCCCATTACTAGTTGCGTTTGGTGATTTGGGTGCTATAAATAATCAATAATTGTATTGACAGACAAGCAATGTCCAGAGGAAGACAATGGCATGGTTGATGAAGGTAAGAATATCGATTTAAATACAAGACCTTAAAACTTTCTTCACAATTACAAACTTTTGAAGGTCAAAAACATAAAATTGGGCAATTGAAATCTAATTTAACTTGTTAACATTCTTACTTACTTTCCTTCTCTCATTTTTGTAAGTAATTTATAGGATTGTATGGCCATTGGAGCCATTTCTGGGTTAGGGCTGTCTCTTACTGATGTGCTGTTATATGCTGTGTAGATGATACACAGGATCCAGCGGAAGATGAGCAGCAATTGGATAGGGTGAAGGACTGGGTTAAAAGTTACCATCTTGATACCATTGAGCATACTGATGTTCTCTCTAATTTTCCAGACATCTCGGTGGTAAGGGCCACTTCTTTTCAAATTTCTGAATTGGAACCGAGCAGGAAAAATTATTTAGCACAATGAATTCAATTTTAGACCTGACGTTTTATTTTCTTGTTAGTGCAGGTTTTGATTGAAGGTAACTCAACTTCTAATTAAAGTCAAAACAGGAAAGGGTGTTAAGTCTCATCTTTCTTTCTTTTTCCTTCTATCAAGTTTTATGTCTGTTTTGATTCTCTAATTGGATTTCAGAAATCATGGACAAGCTTGTAAAGGAAGGTGTTTTACTGAAAACTGGAACAGATGCTTACAGCAAAGTCAAGCAAAAGGTTCTAATCTTCTGACTAGTTAAAATTCTATTAATTGGCTACCTGCTTGGCTCATTCTTCTTTTCTTTTATCACACATCAGACCCTTGAGTATGAGTTTACTGTGGTGAAAGAGGAAATAGGTGGTGACAAAGCTCCTCAGGTTGAGGATCTCATGTACATGAAGGTGAGCTTTCTTCTGAATCTGATAGTTTGAATCAACGAAGACCCTCTAGTCACTAGCATTTACCACAGCAAAGAACTTACTATTTGGATCGACATGTACATGTTACATTGAACCGTGCATTTAGTGTTTTTCTGGACGTAACTACCTGTACTTAGGATCACCAGCACAAGTTCTGCAAGCATTGGAGCCAACCAGACCAGATATCAATTGAAGGAAATCAAATATGTGTGCAGAGAAACTGAGATGATTTGATTCATATCGATTGTTGAAGAGTGTTTATGAAATGATTAGCCATCTTTATATTGTTACATTTTTTTGAGACAAAAGTCTCTCCTATAACTGGAGATAATTCAGCTAGAAGATAAATGAAAGTTTACTTGAACTATCCACATCGAGTATCCTGATTTGACTGCTCTGATTTCAGGCTCTGTATCATGTGCTTCCAATGAAATATGTGACTATTTCAAAGCTCCAGAACAAGCTAGATGGAGAAGCCAATCAGTGTACTGTGCGCAAATTAATTGATAAAATGACCCGAGATGGCTATCTTGAAGCCAAAGGAAATCGCAGGCTTGGTGTGTTTCAAAGCAAAAGCCATTTCTGTTTATATTTTGAGGACCAAATTTTCGCTGATGTATTTGTCACCCGTCCTATGTTGTTATAGGCAAGCGTGTCATTCATTCTACTCTAACCGAGACAAAGCTTATGGATGTCAGGAGATTCTTGGGAAATGATGCTATGGTGATTTGTTGTGATCTTTATTCAACTGCTGCTTCTGATTTAGATATAGTTTTTTATTTTTATTTTTATTTATTTAACTGGTATTGCGCAGGACATTGATACTGATGAACCAAATAACAAGTCCAACCATCCAGAATTCCAGAAAACGAGTACCAGTTTAAACTTTTCTTAGAATATTAGTATTAGCTATTTCATTTATGCACTATCTTAATACTAGGAACTGCTTCCATATATTGTTTCTTTAATTACCAGGGAATGATTACACGGATGGCTCAACATGTGGTGTCCTCCACTCCGTTGGTTCTGATCTTACGCGCATGAAGATCAGATCAGAAATAAATCAAAATGGATCAACTAGGAGTGAACAGACTATCTCAAAGAAAAGGGGCCATGGAAACACTCCCAAAAGCGGGGCTGAGGTTGGTAGAGTTGTGGAATTTCTCCTTTCTGCCTATCAATAAATCAATCCCAATACTCCACAGCTGACTAACGGATGATTTATTTTTGTAATTTTGCAGCCGTATGCTTCTTCAAGAGAGAGTTTCTTTCCAGGAAAGGAGAATGCCAGAGCAAATGGAAACACAAATTACTTAGACGAGGCAGATACAGTTATCTGCAGCAGATCCTCTCAAGATAAGCGGTCCAGAAAGACAAGCACGGTATGCTTCAACTTCTTTACCATGAACTGGTTAAAGCTCTTACCTGCATGTACGGCCGTCCTATTAAAACCACCAAATTTGTATCACTGATACGATGGGTCTTTTATATCTTTTGCAGGTTAAGGAGCCTATTATTTGGTGAATGAAGCGCCAGAAATCTCAAGCTGTCTGAAAGAATTCAGGAGCTTGACGTCACCAAATTTACTTTCCACTCCTTCAGAGTCTACACATCTCTGTAACGTTTAATGTGATAATGGTGAATGCTTTTACCCGTACACTTGTATTTTACGGGCTTATATGACATTGAATGAACAATGATTTTCCCGACTATGATGCCTTCTTCCTTTTCTAATTACCTTTATTTCCCCCCCTTCATGGTGGATGCTTTTCCCCATACACTTAAACTTTATGGGCTCTGATAATTGGTGGATGCTTTTTCCCATACACTTCAACTTTATGGGCTCTGATAATTGTGTCAGCAGATTAAGTTTAGATGGTTTTTGATAGTGTTTTTTATTAAATTTAAAAATATAATAAAATAATATTTTTTTTATTTTTTAAAAATTATTTTGATATCATTATATTAAAATGATCTAAAAATATTTAAAAATTTTAATTTAAAATAAAAAAATTAATTTTTTAAAAACACTTTTAAATACAATGTAAATCCATTCTTAGCATAAGTTAAGTGGTTGCGGGATTTCTTTCTTTCCTCGACAAACAAACAAAAGGAGTACTGTATTTGCTGATATAACTGACCTTCTCCTGCCTTCCGTTTTGATAAAAGTAGATGACCTTGGTATGGTTTTCCAACTTGAAACCACCGGCCACTTAACAACAAAGCCCATTGTTTTAACACTTGAGTTAAAATGTAATGACGTATGTACCCAACCATAATCTTATATTCATATTCATGATTATTAATTAACATTCCGTGCAGTTCTAGTAGATTTTATTTCATATCATATTTTTTATTTAACTCGTCTATCCCATTGACTGGACCTCACCAGATTTTAGTGGGTGTTTGATTCTGCGGTACATTCTGCGGTTGAGGTGCACCACAGAACCAATCTATTTGGTAAATATTTGCGCCACAATTTATTGTTGTGGTTCTCGCATAAAAACTGCATTTCAAACCCAATTTTGAAAAGCATCACAGAGATGCTTTTTATCAACCACATCTGCAGCATACTATTGTTCTCTCACGAATCAGTTCATCAAAAAACATAAGCACTACCTTGGCACCGAGCCATTACTGTTGCAGCGGCATTAGACAGGAAATATCACGAGGAAGATGATGACGATCTCTTCTCTCTCTCTCCACAGAATTGTTCTCTCACGTAAACACAAGCTTAGTTCATGTCCATCACATAAACACTACCTTGGCACCGAGCCATTACCGTTGCAGCGGCATTAAACAGGAATTATCACGAGGAAGACGACGACGACGATCTCTCTCTTCCTTCGCCATAGCAGCAAGCTCTCTCTCTCCTCGCCAACTCCTGCAACAGTTCCAGGCCAGCACCAGCTCCAGCAGCAGCCAGCCAGCCACCCCAGCCTTCTTCTCCAGCTCCGGGAAGGCAGCAACGAAGCAGCAGAGGCGAACGACAGCACAGACCGACAACTTCCAACGCCCCATTCGGCCTTCACAAGCCGCCATTTTCGACGCCACCATGGCAGGGAGAACCACATCGGCCTCCTCTACCCATAGATACCGGCCGTTGACCCTCTCGTCACAGTCGGTGAACAGTAACATGCACAGTAACATGCCGAATAATGCAAAAAGAAAATGAAAGGCAAAACGCACTGTTTTGCGTTTTAAAATAGTCTTAACACTTGGGCTGGGCTACTCTCGGCCCGGCCCAAGTCCGACAGGGTGGGCCGACCCATTTATTTGGGTCAGGCCCAGTCCGATTTAAAAAAAAATGTATAATTTACTTGAATTATTAATTACATTTTATTATTATGATAATTAAATCTACAATATTTAAAAAAATATGTGTGTCCTTTAAAATAATTTCACAAGTTGACAGCAATATGAAAAGCATGGTAACCAAACACTCGAAATTGCTTTTCATGAAACTGTTTTTTTTCAACCTCAACTATAACAGCAACATTTGTGCCAAACAGGCTTTTGATATTCCACAAAGTACATAGGAATGGATTGTATTGATTAGGAATTGATGTCGTATTCGTTCTCCTAAACATCTTTGTTTCAAACCTGCTTTAACAAAGTCCATATTTAAACATGCATTTATCCACGGTAGATGCCACCACTGTTCATGCACACAAAAATAATTGTGGAATATCTTGTTTATTTATTGAGAATTTGTTATAGTTCTCAAAGTTTTATCTTAGATGATTTGATTATAATTTAAGCTTTTATTTTTTACTTCTTACTAAAAGATAAAATTGAAAGAATAGCAATCAAAATAAAAAGGACATCAAACACAGATGATATGCTTGAAATTTAAAAAAAAAATACATTTTGATCCTTTAAATGTTAAAATACATAAATTATACGATTTTTATGCCTCAAATATTTTTAAAATCAATTTAATACAAAAAAATATTTTTGTTGTTTCTTAGTTACCGATTGAGAGAGGGGTCATTATATTTAAATGATAAAGAGAGAAAACTATTGTTGATGCCGATTCAGACTATCAAAACAGTCTAAAATTATATCAAATGGTTCCATTTGATATGTAAGCTCATATTGAGTTTTTACTTTTTATTTATTTACCTTTAAAGTTTGTAAAGAAACATAAATGAGTTTATTATTCTAAGGTGCTTTTTTGGATGATTTTTTGAGTCCATGAATAAGTTTATTATAATTTCTAAGGCGCTTTTCAAGTAAAAAAAGAATTGAAAAAATGATTTTTAAGTAAAAAAACTTAAACTCTCATTTTCACACCATTATAGTAGGTTAAAACAACAAAAATATTGGAGTGGATGACATGTCATCAACCCTAGTTGCAATAAAAAAAGATCTGATCATGCTAGAATATGAGACTTGACAAAATGAGGTTACTGGGTCGGTTGGTTTGTCAAGCTCAGTAGTATCTGATCTTTTTTTTTTCTCTTTCTCTCTCTCTATATAATATTTTTTTGAACTATTTTTTTAGATTAATGCTTTTTTATATGGTCATTTTCTTTATTTTTTCTTTACATTTAGATTAATATCTCTTCTCTATTTTATCTTGTCTAGGGAGAAAATTTTGAATTACAACTATTTTTTTGGCTATGCATTTAAATTTTGAAGAGTTTTAACGATTCATGTATAATTTTTATATATCTTTTTTATAGATGAATTCTATTTTTAAAAATAAAAAAGATTCTTTTTAATAATATTTCTTATATGCACAACCTTTCGTAATATTATTTTATTTTATTCAATCAATTTAATTTGTGTCTCTATTTCTTTTATCGTTTGTCTGAATAATTTTTTTTATTATAATAATCAAATTTAACAGACATAACCTAATAAATATCACATCTTGCGAGATTAACTATCTTGATTATATCTATCTCTTAATTTTCTATTTTTAGTTATTATATATATATATATATAGTTCTTGATTTATTTGATTATATAAATGCAAAATTTATTTTCATTTAAAAAAATCTTAACTACAAAAACACACATATTTTTTATTTTAAAAAATACTTGACTTGAAGTGAATTACGGATCAATTCTTTAGTATTGATCTCGCGAGGTCGTGATAATTGAAAAAAAAATCTCAAAAATATTCAAAATAATCTGAAAATACTAAAAATAAATTAATTTAAATAATAATAATAATAATAATATATTTTTATTTTTATTTTTAAAACACAATGACTGAGTTTGCCCGGTCCATGGAATGGAAAATACAAGTCGCTATTTTTCGAAAATCTTCCACTAGAGCGGGACCCTTTTGGTCCCACCAGGGAACCAAAATGACAAAATATAAAAGCAGCTTCACCAAAATTACCACCCTCCATCATGTCGACGACCACCACGTGTCATTCCCGAAACCTCTACTTTCTCCTAGGCTCCTCTACATGACCCCACCCTACAAAATCCTACACAAAACAACGAAATCTCGATCCGAATTCGGCCCCAAACGACACAGTTCTAGACTCCTCTTAACCGTCAGTCACTCTAACGACTCAGATTCATTAACACACAAAGGAAGCGATCTCCCTTGCCCTATAAACACAAACCCTGATTCTGAACTCTCCGTTACGAGAACACGCTCAAAAACGCCAAGAATAAGAAACAAAATAAAAACCAAATTCCCTTTTCACTTTGGTTGGTTTGGATTTTGACGCGGACCATGGAGGTAGAGAACAGCAAAAGGAAAGATTTAGATCTGAAGCACTTAGGGTTTGTGAGGATAGCTACGATTCAGGTTTTGGTTTGCGTTTCCAATCTTTACGATCATGCGAAATGTAACTCTGGGCCTTTGAGATCTGCTGTTGGAACTGTTGAGGGTGCTGTGAATGCTGTGGTGGGTCCTGTTTATGAGAAATTCAAGGGCGTCCCTGATCATCTTCTTATCTTTCTTGATCACAAGGTAATTCTCCATGCTTTGATTGTTTGTTTCTTACTTGATTTTCTTGATTTCGATTTATGGTTTTTTCTATCATCTCCTTGTTTTTTTTTTATGATTTACTTGTATTTTTTCACAAAGGTTACTGTCTTTTCTAGATGTTTCTTTAACTTGTAGAAGAAAGAGCAGTTATATCGTAGAATAGTTTTTACATGGTTGTGAAGAAACAGAGGTTAATTAATGACTATATTTGATGGATGCAGGTAGATGAAGCAACAATCAAGTTTGATAAGCGTGCTCCTCCTGTTGCTAAGCAAGTTGTGAGCCAAGCACGCTATTTGATCGAGAAAGCGTCGGAAAAGGCCAGAGCGCTTGCGAACGAATTTCAAGCTGGAGGACCACGTGCTGCTGTGCATTATGTATCTACAGAGTCTAAGCATTTATTCGTCACTGAATCTGTGAAGTTGTGGGTTAAACTCAACCAGTATCCTCCCGTCCACAAAGTTGCAGAGGTGGCTGTTCCCACAGCTGCGGATTGGTCAGAGAAGTACAACCAATTCATCAAGGAGATGAGCCAGAAGGGTTATGTAGTGTTTGGTTACCTGCCTGTGGTTCCAGTTGATGAGATCTCAAACGTATTCAAGCAAGGTGAAGCAGAGAAGAAAGAAGATGCAACTGCACATAAAGATTCGGATTCGTCAGACTCCGATTAAAAAGATTGTATCGAGAGCAAGGGCATCCTAGCCTAGTAGTGTGGTTCGTGAAAATCTCATAGGGTTTGCTGGGGTTGGTGACATCCTTAGCCCAGTAGCGTGGCTGGTGAAAATCTCATAGGGTTTGCTGGGGTTGGTGACATCCTTAGCCCAGTAGCGTGGCTGGTGAAAATCTCATAGGGTTTGTGGGTGCCGGGGGCATCTTTTTCCTTGTGTTGAAATGTGAACTGCTTGCCAATATGTCTGTAAATGAAACTCGATTGACCCTTTCTTTATATCAATTTGATGTGAATGTTTTGTAATTCTTCTTCGTATGTTTTTGGAAATGATAGCGCAGGATTAGACGAGTTTTTGAATGCTCCCATGTATCCATTAGACGACCTAATGGATTGGCTCTTAAGATATGCAAGGAGGCTACGACGCCCTGCGGGTTTAAGCAATCTTTATTTATCTTCCGCCGGAAGAGGTTCTTGTACGAGCAAATGAAAAAATTAAATTTGATACTCCTTCATGTGGTGGTATAAGCATTGAGGACAACACCTTACTTATGAGTAGGATGAAGATCATGTGTGTTCTTCGGGTTTCAAGTTAACATCGCTTTCATTCTCATTACAGAACTCATTGGTCTGTTCTCAAAAGATTCCTTCAAATCATGAAGAGGCATGGCATAGAGCCGAGGTCGTACAGCCTCGTGGGATGATTACATGTAAAAAAAACAAGCTTAAACATCAATCTCCACTGGTTCCTCCAAGAAAGCCTCTTGTCAGCATGCTAATGGAAACTGAGGTTTCTGCGTCCATGGGACAAAAAGCACAAAGCGGCAAAACAAAAATATCACAACACCTTCGATCAATATTTCAGCATAGCATGCTCCACGCCACACAAATATCAACATAGCACCGATCTAGTTTAAACTCAGTACAACCTAGAAAAACAAACCTTGAGTCAACGCATTCATTCACTTGGGAGAACCATAGCTGTCTTGAAGGAGGTCATCATAGGGGTCCCTTCGACCAGGCACCTGACTAATCTTAGCATCCCAAGCAAGCTGTGCATTGTGGCGTTCAAATGTCCAAAACCCATAAGGGCGAAGAGGATAGCTCCACATCTCCTTAGTCTTTTGGCATCGATCCTTGACGGCATATACGCGCTCCCTGAACTTCCGATCCCTCTCCTTTGGATCCTCCATTAACCTCAGAACCAAATTCTCGGCAAATTCCATAATAAACCCCATCTTCTCTTCCTAAAAAACCTAACTTTCCAATAAAAAAAACACGGAATCAAAAACCCCAGTTCATGAATTCTCTCAAAGGTAACCCAAATCAAGAATCCTGGCCAAACTGGACCAGATAACTATTAAAATATGATAATCAAATCAATCCAATGAACCCAAATTAATAATGAAGACAATCAATTCAAATAAGTATTAACAGCAGAGATTACCCGTTCAGTTTTAAGAACTCGCTAAGCAACGTTTTCGGCTTCGATTGACTGTTCTGTTGGGAAGATGAGTGGGGATCAGAAGCCAGTTAATTCAATGCAATGATGCCACGTGCTGGAGTTTGGATTTGGATCAGGGCCGTGGAGTCATGTTGTTAAAGCCCATGACAAGATAATAAGGACACGAGACCAGGATAAACAAGGGCGTGCAAATCATCACTATATATTTTACACATATATGCAGCATCTAATAAATGTGAAATATTAAAATTTTAAATCAATTAATGGAATGATAGCATAGTAATGAGGCCAATGGTTTACGCCTATGGTCATTGCGCCCCATCAACAGAAGGCCTAAGTGTTTTCTTGAGTTAAAAATTACCCTCTGTTTCAGGAATTATGGCAAGGCCTAATTTCATTTTCTATTCTTGGAACCTTGTCTACTTACGGTGTTCTTTTTTCTAATGGTCCAGAGGGGAGAACTGCAAAGGGTTGTATTGTATTTGTAGCTCAATCAAAGCAACCCAAATACGTTTAAAAACTAAGAAGGATTCAAAGTTCTGATAAGACTTCTTGCCCAGGTTATGATCGTCGGAATCATTTTTCAACACATGGTTTCCAGGAATTGAAATGCTACAGAAACCACTTTCTCCCATATGTTTTGCTCTTTAAGGCATTTGGTGAAATCCAATGCTGGAAATCATGCCGTTTAAAAAAGACAAATTAGCACAGGAGAGCAAAAATTACTGCTAGTATTCTAAAAGCTCGATGCTTGTGCAGTGTTCATAATTACGAGGAAAAAACATAGAAGAGTCTGGTCATTTCTATAACAATTAAATCTGAGCTTCAAATCTATATATGCATGTAATTACCAAGCAAACAAAACGATCAAACATAAGGATTAAAACAAATGACAACTACAATAAGAATTTCTAAGAAGATCTGTCCTCGTCGTTTATTTTCTTGGAGATAAAGCACAATAGCTAAAACAGCACACAATTCCCAGTTAAGCTAGTCAATTCTGCTAGATGTCGAATTAGCCATATCTGTACGATTGAGAAGCTCGTGGATCTGTGCCTAGTCTTTTACCCTCTCCTGACTTCTAAGTTCGGTTCAACAATTCATTTATGCAGCTACATTATGTACAGCAGAAGGCTATAAAAGAAAAAGACACCCAAAACTCAAGCTATAAAGTTTAGGGATCAATCAGTCCTTTGTCTTCCCGCGGTGAGTCAGTTTTTGCCTGCTGGGAACTGGGACGGGGAAGGAAAGAAGCAATTTTTTCGACAGTCAATGGCTTTTTAAGGCACCCGCTTAGGCCTGAACTAATGAACTGATCTATCTTCTCAGATTCAGACTCAGAACTGAAACCAACAATTTTACTCTTCACACCGAGGGCTCGCAGCGATCTTGTTGCCTATCATAAAATTACAATTGAAGAAGTAGATGTAATTAAGCAAATGCATGCCGATAGCATAAAGTGAGAAAAAATTGACAACTTCCATGAAATAATATTTAAGAGTTATAATATCAGCAAACAGCTGGAGGATCTATACATCTCTCCTATAACCATTTTCCCTTAAGGAATTAGATTTTTGGATGTCCTAAAAGTATCATGAAACTCAATTATCTCCTTGTGGAGTTCTCTAACGTGAATACAGACGAGTGAATTATCTACAGATGCTGCATTTTTCATTATGTGACTCACATGCCTGCTGTTGCTGCCCTTCTAATCTACCAAACCATATCATATTATTGCGATTTATTCTTTAAGATATTGTCTTAAGCTAAATTAATGGAATTGAATCATTTTTTAAAAAGTTCCTGGATGCATCCTTTTAGATTGGTTAACGGTCCTGTCCATGATTTTGAACTAATTAACTTGGAGATCTTGAATTTTGTTGTGATTTATCATTATGTCTTCGTACTGTCAAAGACTTCTATATTCCAAATTTTCATAAAACAAATGAGCTAAAAATATAATCTCTTGAGTTGAAGGTCAAATAACTGTACCTCAGGCCCAGTGGTAACGTGAACAGGCATATCCATATCCATGAGAATGAGGTTAAAAGAAGCCTTGTCACGACTATGAAGATTAACAGCTTGCTGTCCATTTTCTGCCACTTGAAATTTCACCCCGAGATTATTTCTCCATATAAACTGGATTATCTGCGTCTTGTTCTGTATTCGAGCAGAAGTATCATACTCCACGAGAAGCACAGAAAAGTTGTATGGTTCATGCCCTCGTCTCTGCCTTTTTCGGCTTCTGTATGAAAATGTTTATCAGTTCTTAGAATTCTTTGCACACAATCTTGGAACTTTAAACTGGGAAATATTTTAAAAAATCCCACAATATAATTCAAAACTAAAAGAAAAAACAATATTAATGGAACTTTATGGAGATTTCTTGTACAAAAGAGAACCGAGTTGATTAAAATCCAAGGACTAAATTCTAAAGCGTAAATTAAACAAGGTATAATAAATAACACCAACCCCTGTGTGTCGTCACTGCCATTCCTCGAACAAAGCACATCTTCCTCCTTTCCAAGAGCAGAAGAATGATCAAATCCAGTTGCACTATCTTCATCTTTCATGATTTCATCAATGTCGATAATCCTTTTTTTCAGCCAATGATTCACAGAATCAATCTTTTCTCTTACTTTACTATGGTTTCTTTCATGACTGATATCCCTCATCTCCTTGAATAGCTTCATGAATTCTTCTCGGCCTTTCTTCAGTTCCATGATTTTATTGGCAGACTCAAGCATCCGTCGATCCATTTCAGAAATGGTATCATTCAGCTTTGCAAATGTATTCTCAAGTTCAGGATAAATTTTGGTGGCTTCGTCAGCTCGCAACATACGGGCATGGGAGCTTTCCCTGGCTGCTTCATGATATATTTTGGTGGCTTCGCCAGCTAGTAATATACGGGCTTGGGAGATTTTCTTGACTGCTTCGCTCATTGCTTCGATTGTCTCCCTGCTTATCCCGGGAGATACATTGATCCTTTGAATGAATTTTTCAACAGAAACAGCCATTTCTGCAATTCGGGTACTGCTGTCATCATCAGTTTGAGTGTGATCTTTGTCTACCATAGATGAATGGTTTCTTGACTTTCTTGCTTTTGAGAGAGAGAGAGAGAGAGAGAGAGCGCCAAATGAAGAGAAGTTATTCAGTAATGGAGAATGATTCTTTCACATGCGGGTGATATTAGACAGAAAATGCTGCTGATATTAACATTGACATTAAAACAAAAAAAGAATGTGAATTTACTTGCATACCTCCAAACACTATTTATTAAAAAAATATATGTTTTTCAGTGACTAAATTTTTATTTTTATTTTTTTATCAGATTGTCTCATTGTAAATTTGATAAGTTAACTCATTGATTCAAGTTTTTTTCCTTTTTTTATTGAATATTTTTCCATCAATGTTTTTTTTTCATCCTTTAACATTTAATTTGTTTTTTTATTAAATTATCTCACTCTCATGATAAAAGTCACGGATTTGACATGATAACCTGATTGACTTAAATTTTTTTAATTGATTTTTTTCTTAATTTTACCATTTAATAACAAGTTAATTAGAAAATAGACTTCATGATTTTTTGCTATATATTATCATGAATTATTTCAATTTACATCCTACTAGGTTATCCTAACTATATGACTCGGAATTGTGCTTGGCGGGTTATCCTAAGTTAATGCGAGTTATTTTTTTGTATTTTTTAATGATTTTTATTTAATTTCGTAACTCAATGTTAGTTCAGTTGAGAATGAACTTCATAATTTATTTAATTTATTTTTTAAGAGGTTATCCTAGTTTCATGATTAAAGATAAGAGTTTTGATAAGTTAACTCATGTTAAATCAGGTTGATTTTTTTGTTTTTTAATAGAAGATAATCTTAATCTCATGACTTGGATCACAAGTTTAGTAAGTTAACTCAATTTACTCATTTTTTTCTTTTTTTGAATTGATATTTTCTTTCAATTTTATCATTTAATATTGTGTTTAGTTGATAATTAAGTTTTATAATTTATTTTTATTTATCTTTTTTATTATGTTATTTTGGCCTTATAGGTATTACGAGCGAATTACCCGCGCGATGCGCTGGGTTTTTTTTATCTATATAAAAAATTAATTGATTTTATGCATGTTGTATTTTGTTATTTTAATATTCAATGAGTAAAATTATAATTGATAAAATCTGTTAGAAACAGGTGTTTTTTCAACTAAAAAATGATTGAATATTGCTACAACTAAAACTCTTTTGATAAAATCCGTTAGAAATGATTTTTTTTATATGAAGGAAATTGATTGTAAAATTTATTGCTCATATTATTATATTAAAAATATTTTAGAATAATAATAAATAGGTCTAATATATTTATAAGAAAAACATAATCATTATCATTATTTTGAATGTCTTATCTATAATAATAAGAAATTTCAACACCTAATAGTATTAAAAGAAAATAAAAAACTAAATAACTGGAAAAAAATAAATAAATATTATTAGATTTTTTAAAAAAAATGAAATGAAGAATAAAAAAAAAAGAAAATAGAAAATATCATTTTTGAAATGACTAACAACAAAAAATAAAATGTAAACATAAAAGAAAATAACCTTAATAACAGTAGAAATAATAAAAATTGCTGAGACCATAATTATTGTTAGAGAAAAAATTTCTATAAATTTTTTTATTTTTATAATATTATATTAAAAGTATTTCAGAACAATGATATTATTTTTTTTCAAAAAAAGCAATATATGTATATATATATAATTAGTCTAACATATTTAAAACAAAATAAAACTTACAAATAATAATTATTATTATTTTGAATGTGTTATCTATAATAATTAGAAAATCCAATACCTAATAATATTAACAAAAAATAAATATGATTATATTTAAAGAAATTATTTAACTTGAAGAATAAAAAAAAAAGAAATAATAACAAATATTGTTTTTGAAATGATTACCAACACAAATTAAAATTTAAAAATCAAAAAAATCTTAATAAGAGGGGAATAAAAAAATTGAAACAAAAACTAAGAGCATGTATATATATGGAAAAAATAAGAATTATATAAGAAATATAAAAAAAGGATTTTTTTTTCAAATGGTAATGAACAACGAAAATCACAATTGAAATAATTGTTCATTATTGTTTGAAATTGCAATCTCCTTTATCTATTATATGAAATAATAGTAGTAGTTCCCGTAAGCTGACCCGGATACCCTGTTTATAAAAGAAAAAATTATAAGTGCTAAAAATACAGTAAAAAATTCAAAAAGATGGGTTTGAGGATTATTCACGGCACGTGTAAGTTGTCCCAGGCATAACAATTATAAAAAAAAGTATACGTGGGGGAAAAATCAATGAAAAAAATGCTAAGAAAATAGATTCAGAAATTAGCTGTGGTGCACGTAAGTTGTCACGGATACTTTGGTTAAAAAACACAAAAAAAGAAACCCAGTTAAAAAAATATTAAAAAAAAACTAACCAGGACACCCCGGTTATAGAAAAATGAAAAAAGAAAGTGTAATTGGAAAAAAAAGGAAAAAAATGTTAAAAAAATATGGGTACGAAGATTAGTCATGGTGCGTGTAAGCTGTCCCGGCCACCTTGTTTATTAAAAAAAAGTAAGTCCAGTTATAGGAAAAAAGTGCAAGGGGAAAGCATATTTTTAAACAGTAATGAGAGAAAAAATTGTGGGGCGCATAAACTAACACGAACATCCCGATCATGAAAAAAATATATAAGTAGGAAAAAAACAGGGAAAAAATGCACAAAAAAAAAGTGGATCTGGAGATTAGTCGTGGTGTGCGTAAGCTCACATGGATACTTTGATTTTTTTTTTTAAAAAAGCGTAGCTAAAAAAAAATTCAAACAATAATGAAAAGTGAAAATAATTGTTCATCAGTGTTTAAAAACATCAGCAGCCGGAGAGATTCAAACTCTCGCTCTTGTGGTGCGGCAGCAAACACGTTAACCACTCAACTTAGTTGTTAATCCTAGCATACATATAATTCTTATCTTACATTTTTGTGTTTTTTTGCATTTATTTTATATATATGTGACATGATATTTTTATAGTTTAAAGTGATTTTTATTTTTATTTTTATTATTTTTTAAGATTTATTCTTTATATTATTATATTAAAAGTATTTCAAAACAATTAGATTAAATTAATTTGAGATTTTAAAAAAAACTCAGTTCATTTTTTTATATATATTTTCAGGCGTTGATACCTAACAAATATCAGAATATAGCCGCGCGTTGCGCTAGGCTTTTTTGATGTAGCAAACTGATTAATTATTTAACCTGCAAATAATTATTTAGTTGGTAGATAGCAAATTGTAATCGTTAAATTCTGTTGTATTTTTTTTTGTCTGTATTAAATTAGTTGGTTGTTGTTATCAATTTAAGTGCTCGGATAATAATTTAGTTGACAACTCTCAAAATTATAATCGATAAAATCTATTAAAGATGAGTGGATTGTATTTTATAGTCAATTCATTAATGGGTGAACTTGCTTAGATATTTTATCGATTTATGTAATTTGCATATTGAAAAACTATAATTGATTAATTGGTAGGTGTGTTTTGATTGTTCTGACAGTTATTTAATTGGTGGACGTAAATTTGCAATTAATAAAATGAATAAAATATGAATTATTTTTTTCTTGTATCGAACTTGTTGATGATTGGGTTTATTTTAACAGCAACGAACGATTTAACCAGTTGATAGCAAAATTGCAACCGCTAAAATCTATCAGAGATAGATTATTTCTGGTTGATTGCTATTTTGTGTCGATTTATTTAATTCATAGATTGCAAAACTGCAATTGATTATTTGGTGTGTCTTAATTGTTTTGACAATTATATAATCGGTTGATGAAAAAAATACAATCGATGATATCAATTAGATATGAATAACTTAATTTTTTGTAGTCAATTGGGCATTCATTGGCGGTTGGGTGTTTTGTAATGGGTGGGCTTATCATTTTCTTTTTTCTTTTTATTTATTTTTCAAGTCAAATAATTTTTTGAAATCTAATAATATTTATTGTTGTTTTTTTATTCATTTTAATTTTTTTTAAATATTATTAGGTGTTGAAATTTCTAATTATTGTAGATAAGGCATTGAAAATAATGACAATAATTATTCGTAAGTTTTTTTCTTTATAAATATGTTAGACTAATTATAGATTTTGCTATTTATTTCATATTAGTGCATTTAAAATAATGATAATAACTATTTATGATTTTTTCTCTGATAAATATGTTAGACTAATTATATATTTTGCTATTTATTTCATATCAACACCTTAAAATATATATATTCATCACTTTTTGGAATTGCGATCTCCTTTAGGTATTCTAGAAAATAATAATAATAGTCGTGACGCGTGTAACCTGATCCGGATACCCTGATTATATAAAAAAAATGTATAAGTAGGACAAACAAATAGGAAAAAATATTACGAAAAAATGAGCCAAGGGATTATTCGTGGCGCGCTCAGTTGGACAGGAAAAAAAAATACTTGGGAAGAAACAATCGTAGTGCGCGTAAGCTGACCCGGACACCTCGGTTAAGAAAAAAAATGTATAAGTGGCAAAACAAAATAGGAATAAAAAAATAAAAAAAAAGTGGATCCGGAGAGTAGTCGTGGTGCAAGTAAGTTGGCCTGGACACCTCAGTTATTAAAAAGAAAAATTCTTGTTTTTTGTAAAAAAAACAACAACAACCAGCTAGTAAAAAAAATCTTTTTTAATAAAAAAACCCTTTTTTGAAAAAAAAAACAGTTCTTAAAAAAAAATTAGATTTGTAAAAAACAAAACAATCAGTTATTAAACAAAAAACCTTTTTTTTTACAAAAAAAAACCCTTTTTTTCAAAAAAAAAAAAGTTATTAAAAAAAAATATTGTTTTTTGTAAAAAAATAAAAACAACAACCCGTTATAAAAAAATCATTTGTTTTTTAAAAAAAAAACAGTTCTTAAAAAAAAAAACAAATCAGATTTGTAATAAGAAAAAACAACAACCAGTTATTAAAAAAAAAACTTTTTTTTTACAAAAAAAACAGTTCTTAAAAAAAAAAAATCAGATTGGTGTCCGAGCGGTTCGAACTCACGCGCGCCAGTGTTGGCAGCGCGCGGCCAACCGCTCGGCCAAAGCTACTCATTTTTCAATTTCACTATAAAAAATACATAAAGAAGACCTGTGTAAAAAAAAAAGTTGGACGAACTCGCGCGACGCACAAATAACAAAAATCCAGTCCACGGTGCTCTTGAGTCACCGGCTATAGTACCCATACCGAGCTCTTTTAGCTCTTTTACTCACTAGAGTACTTTGAGGTTCAAAACAGGGTTTTATATATTGGAGATAATTAAAGAGTATTTTCTTTTAGATGACAATAATCTAGAAATTTGGCGGAACTTGCTCAATATCCATTTTCATTATTTTTTTCAATTTTCATACAATCTTGCATAAAATAATGATTATTTTTTATGATTTTGATTCTATTTTATTTCGAAATTAGTATAAAAAAATCATTATTGTTGTAAAAATAAGTGTTCCTGATGTAATCTAAATAACATTTAATGATTAATTGTCAAAATATTTTGATAAAAGTAGAAGTTTGATTGATAATTAATCAATGTAAAACGATATAATGAAGACTTTTTTATTTGAAAAAAATCACCAGTGACCCTAATATTTTGAAAGAGAAAGGTCTAGATAACAAGTATCTTACACCATTTGTTTCATGCAATATTATAACAAAAGTGTCTTAATGCCAAAGATTTTGACAATAATTTGATAATTGATTAGTGTACTTTTAGAAAATTCAATTGATAGTTTTTAAATTAATTAAAATATCAAATAGATTTTAAAAAACAATTCTGAAATTAAAGATTTTAAAAACATTTGGTTACTATGCTTATTACCAAATAAAGCAACTTCAACCGTTCACCAAGATTTAAGAAGGTTTACTACTGCATTTCAAAAATATTTTAAATTTTTTTTAAAAAAAATTATTTTTATTTTTTATTTTATATTAAAAAAAACGATGTTTTTATATCATTTTCATGCGCTAATGTCAAAAATGATTTTTAAAAAATAAAAAAATATATTATTTTGCTGCATTTTTGAATGAAAAGTATTTTTAAAAACAATTTCAATCACACTCTCACACAATCATTTATTACATTGTTTATGTCAATAATGTATCATTTGGACAAAAAATGATTCAATGGAAAGAATCAACAAAATTGAATTTGATTTTTCACAATTCAGCATCAACCTTGCTATATATTTGTTTCTTGATATCATAAGGACTCATACCAAGTCAACTGAAATAAATCACTAAACCTCACTTTAAATTAATCTAATGTAAAATGATCATATTGGAAAAAACAAAACAAAAAGGCAACCAAATAGCATTTAGTTTAACAATGAATAAAGTAATATCATAATTTAAACAATTTATATTAATTTCATTTCATGTTTTTTTAACTGCCAAATAGCAGTTTCCAATTGGCTACATAAAGTGTAGTCAATTGGAAATTAGAAATGACAGTTTTTAATTTTTATTTAAAAAAAAAACAAAATTAATGTGCCATTTGTAAGTTTAATAATTGCCAAGTGACATCTTCCATTATCAATTCACATGTTATCTTAAACGTGTTTTTTTTTTAAATAATTGTTAATGCCAAAATTAATTGATTTGTGTAAATTAATTAGTTGCCACTTTTGTATGCCAAATGCATTGGTATTGAATTGGTGATGGAATCCAATTGACTACGACAATCAATTGGAATAACTATCAAATGGTAATTTTTTTTTTAAATCACACGTTCAGGAGAATGTGTGGATTGGTAATGGGAAGTGTCATTTGGCAGTTATTAAACTTATAAATAGCATATACATCGCATGAGAATTAAATATGTTAATTATAGTTTTTGTTCTTTCTTTACACAATTACAAAATCATGTATTTTTCTAAAATTATTTTGTAGTAAATGAACAAGCACAACAATAATTCATAAAAAAGATTTTTTATGTACATAACCGATAGTATTCAAATAATATTCATGCATATGCATGCATTTATTACATGAAAATAATTTTCATGAATGGATCATTTAATTATAAAAATTCATGTTCCATGCTCTGATACCAATGTAGATTCGAAAAGGAAAAACTTAATTATGACAATTCATTTTCTTATTCCTAGATCAATTATTTTGGTGTCATTTCAATTACTAGAATTAAAGTGATATTACACAATACTAATATCTTTGCAGATCTTGTGAATTAATGCAGAGAATTGAGATGGAAGGAAAAAGATAAAACCATGTTCTTTCAAGTATAAAAACACATCTTTTCATAGTGGGTCATGTTTTTATTTATATAAGTAGAGAAACAATTATCTTTTTAGTTATTTTCTTAGATATAAGGACCAAATGCATTATTATGGACAAACCAGACCCAACCCATTAACCAACATGTCTTCCCTTTCCTTGATCTCCAGAATGATCAGATACAGTTCCATTGTCTTCTTTATTATCGGATTCATCGATATCAATTGAATTTGATGGTGAAGTACCTGGCAAAACGTTTCCAGCACAAATATTTGATGGTGAAGTACCTGGCAAAACGTTTCCAGCACAAATAGGCCTTTTTTGAAAATCATTGAATATTGCCTATTATTTTTTATGCAACTTAACCACTGCACTCTTAAAATATACAAATATTGGACAATATTCAAGATATCCAAAGAACTACCTGCACCCTTTTAGTAAACCAGCCATGGCTCGCTCCATTTTCTCATGCAAGGGATTCAAAGAACCAAGAAAGGCATCCTCTGAAATCCCAAGAGAAGTATTCATCTGGTGCTCAAAGCTCCCTTGAAAACTAGACTTATGGTGATCTGTACCCATCACTTCTAAATCATAAAGCAAGGGTTGAATGGAACCCACCTTGTCTTGATCAATTTAGGTCTGATCTTAGTTTGCCATTGATAAATTAGTTTCTTGCTTTAAAGCTTTTCTTTCTAGGAGGGAAGGAGGGAGGATGAGAAGGAAAATACTGAATGAGTTGTGTGAGAGAGAGAGGGAGGGAGAGGTGAGCGGCAAAATGTGATCTCTAAAGGGCGGTCATGGAGAATTTCTTAAGTTTACAGACGGGTGATTTGTTGAGGCTGGAAAATAATGACATATGGCTAGAGATAAATGGCAGGTGCTGTGAATTGAGTGTGTGGGTTTGGTTAACAGTAATTTTCTTTCTTCCTTCTTTGAATTTTGGGGGGGAAGTTAGTTTCAATGACAGGCTGGGGCTCTATGCTGTCTAACGGGGTGAGAGCCCAATTAAATTATAGGCAACGAGCCAACAATAAGACTTCAAAACTCCTTGCAGTCTGCATCCCCGACCAGAATCAACAAACAAAAGGAAGAATCGAAAAGAGCTCGATCGAGTCTCGAGACTTAATCCAAAGTGAAATTGGCTTTACACTTCATTTATGTTCATGCCACATTTGTAATGAAAATAGCCTCAAAGCTTTTATAATATTGTTGGTCGTGAAAAGCCCATCTTGGTGTGATTCATGTAGATGGATCATACTCTAATTCGTAATGTTGATCTCCTATAATTTCTATATATTTAGTCTGTATGTGGATCCGAGGTGACGCAGCCTCTCATAAACTTAGTTTATGATATTGTGTTAATGATTATTTTTTAAAGTATTTTTTGTTTATAAATATATATAAAAAATTATTTTTAATATCAGCACATCAAAATTATTCAAAAATAAATAAAATATATATAAAAAAATTGATTTTTTTGCTGAACAGTGTCTGAATTGTGTTCTCAAACGCTACCTTAATCAAGAATTCATATCTCTGAAAAAACAGAGCGTATAAAACTTAAAGAAAAGTAACATGGACTAATTAGATCCATAAACGTTGTCCTTTGTCAGCTCTTCGTATTCCTTTGACTCGTACACTTTTTCCAAACATCATAAATTTGCGTATGGATAATCTTTTGAGTTCATCAATGCAAAATCCTACCATTCCTTCGCAAAAAAACCAGCATACTGAAAGCAGATTGATTTACTGCATGCCTGTGATCTTGACATGACTCAACAAACACTTACCAACCTAAGCCCGTGTCAGTCTCATACTCTCACCTGTCTCCCAATTACTCTCTAATTCCATGCACAAGACATGACCACAGAAAGTTTCTTACGATTTCTCCAACCTATAAAACACAGCTTAACTTCGCTGCCCTTCTACCCTGTCTCATATCCACAATGGGAACTCCCATTCCATGCTCAGCCCAAGAGGAACACATTTTCCAAAGCCGACACCCGGCGGTCCCGGTGCCGGACATCACACTCCCTGATTTTGTTCTCCAAGATGCTGAATTGTACGCTGACAAGGTAGCATTTGTGGAGGCTGCGACGGGAAAGACGTATACTTATGCTGAGGTGGTTAGAGACACGAGGAGGTTCGCCAAGGCCCTGAGGTCTCTTGGCCTGAGGAAAGGACACGTGGTTGTTGTAGCTCTCCCAAATGTTGCTGAGTATGGCATTGTGGCGCTAGGAATTATGGCTGCTGGTGGTGTGTTTTCGGGTGCTAATCCTACTGCACATGAATCAGAACTTAAGAAGCAGGCGGAGGCTGCAGCTGCTAAGCTTATTGTCACAGATGACCTTAATTATGGAAAGGTAATTGGATAGTCCTGTAATAATTTCTGTAGGATTAATGTCTTATAATTAGTAATGTAGTGATGAATTCAGTTCGATTTAAAGGTGTCTTGTGAATTCAGGTGAAGGGCCTAGGGCTGCCTGTGATTGTCCTGGGAGAAGAAAGCATTAGCACCGCCGTGAATTGGAATGAACTGCTTGATGCAGCTGACCGTGCAGGCGATAAACTTTCTCACGAGGAAGTCCTCCAGAGTGATCTATGTGCACTTCCATTCTCATCAGGCACCACCGGGATGTCAAAGGGTGTGATGCTAACCCATCGGAATCTGGTGGCTAATCTGTGCTCCAGTCTCTTCGGTGTTGGACCAGAAATGGTGGGTCAGGTTGCCACACTAGGCCTAATTCCATTCTTTCACATATATGGTATCACTGGAATATGCTGTGCCACACTTAGGAACAAGGGAAAAGTAGTGGTGATGGGTAGGTTTGAACTCAGGACATTTCTGAATGCATTGATCACACAAGAGGTCAATTTTGCACCAATTGTGCCACCGATAATTTTAGCCCTGGTTAAGAACCCAATAGTGGAGGAATTTGATCTCAGCAAGCTCAAACTCAAGGCTATCATGACCGCCGCAGCTCCACTTGCCCCGGAGCTGCTCACAGCCTTCGAAAACAAGTTCCCTGGCGTCCAGGTTCAAGAGGTGAGTATAATTTTACCACATTGTTGTGAATTAGTCATCATTGTTGAATGGTTTATTTCCAAGAAACATTGTGCCTGTGATTCATAGTTATTATCTGATCAGAAATTAAAGAAAACAAAATTCTCGTGTTCAAATTTGCTACTAAACCTGTTTTTCGCAAGGCATATGGACTGACAGAGCACAGCTGCATCACACTCACTCATGGGGATCCTAGTAAAGGCCATGGCATTGCAAAGAAAAACTCGGTAGGATTCCTCCTGCCGAATTTGGAAATCAAATTCATCAATCCTGAAAACGGTCAATCTCTCCCCAAGAACACCCCTGGTGAAATCTGTGTGAGAAGCCAGTGTGTTATGCAAGGTACAAAGATACTGTATATTTATCGAAAACGCGAAGATACCCATCAGACATTAGAGCTAAATTAACTAAACTGTCAGGGATGATTAGCTTGATTTTACTTACTTCCCAGGTTACTTCAACAACAAGGAGGAGACCGCCAGGACCATCGACGCTGATGGATGGCTTCACACTGGTGACATTGGGTACATAGACAACGATGGAGATATCTTTATCGTGGATCGCATCAAAGAACTAATCAAGTACAAGGGTTTTCAAGTAAGATCAAATAGCTTCACTTTTCTCTGTTGGACAAACAGTTTTGCAAGAATAATTGACTGCTACAATAAGCTATACAATAAATCCAACACAGGAATTTATATCAAAATTGATGTCATAAAATTAGCTCGAAAAGAAATTCAACTGGGCTGATGGAAGATTTAGTTAGCAAATCCACGAATCAGACCCCATGTTATGATATACTTTTATGTTTATTCTATCACATATTAATATATTATATTCCTACTTTTAAGTGGATTTATGGCTCCCTGCTACCTTTCTGGTATTCGAGGAAGCCATAGGGACCTAAGCACATGGATACGTTCACCATGAATTAACAGCTACTGATGACTAATAAATACCATAATTTTGACGTAACAGGTAGCTCCTGCTGAGCTAGAGGCTATCCTCCTCACTCATCCCTCGGTTGAAGATGCAGCTGTAGTGCCGTAAGTATATGTTACTTATCTGGTGCAAGCAAGTCCAACATTATTGCTAATTTATCGGGTGCTTCTAGTGTTAAATGCATGGGAACATGTGATTTGTTACATTAGTTTACATTAAGGTTAATGGAATCGCAGGTTGCCAGATGAAGAGGCGGGAGAGATCCCAGCTGCTTGTGTTGTAATGAGCAAAGGTGCCGAGGAAAGTGAAGAAGATATAATGGAGTTTGTTGCCTCTAATGTTGCTCATTACAAGAAAGTGAGAGTGGTGCGATTTGTGGACAGCATACCAAAATCACCTTCTGGGAAAATCATGCGAAGGCTTCTTAAGGAGAAGATGGGGAGTGGCTCTAAAGCTAGCCACTGTGATTAGTGAAACGGGCTTGTTTTGTCTTATCTTTGATTAATTATGTGAGGATTAATGACTTGTTTCCCATGATAATCAAGTCGATCCTTTTCCTTCCAGACCAAGATCACGATAACATGATCATAAGATGCGTGCTTTCAGTTTTTATAATATCTGTTTGGATTTTAGTACACGGAAAGCCAAACATCCGTCGATTTTAACTGGTGGGACGGAAAGTTGGATGGAATGAAGGTAGTGTTAGATGAGATTGTTTTTTAAAATATTTTTTATTTTAAAATATATTAAAATGATTTTTTTATTTTTAAAAAAATATTTTTAATACCAGTATATAAAAATAATTTAAAAATATTAAAACAATTAATTTAAAGTAAAAATTAAAAAAAATCTAAAAACACTTTAATATCTGATAGGTAGATGACGCTTCCTCTATTTTTTTCTATCCACTTTGGTTGCCGCGAACTGGGTTGGCTAACTAGAGTTTAATCCTTCACGCGAGTAGTCTATCTCGTAGGTCCTACAAGCCCAGATACAGATTACAGACAGCAACTTATCAGGCCAGCTTGTTTTCACAGTTAGAAAATGTTTCAGCACAAATTTGTTTTTATTTTTTCAAATTAACTTTTTCAATAGTTTTGATTTATTTATACTAGAAATAAAATTTAAAAAATAAAAATAAAAATATTATTGTAATGCATTTCTTAGTAAAAAAACTTTAAAAATGAATAGTTATCTCATTACCAAATGACCTAGTTTGTTTTACGACAAGGACAAGACTTGTTTTGCTCAACCATATATTCAATTAATTTTTATTAATAAGATAATTATGTGCTTTTTTATAAATTCCACTAAAAAAATCTTTCTTACTATTTAATAATATTTATGGTTTTGTATGCATTAATCACTTAATTCGTAAGTTTTTTCTTTTCAATTTTAAATCTTACCGACAATCAATTCAAACAAATAAATAAAACTTAAAATCTGTCAATGTTACATCAGTAAACATGTTGAGAATAATTAGAAACTGTTTGGGACAGTTTTTGAAACTGCGTTTCTAAAAAAATCAATTTTTTTTCATTTTAAATGAATATATTTTGGTGTTTTTAGATCATTTTGACGTGCTGATGTCAAAAATGATTTTTAAAAAATAAAAAAAATATTATTTTAATATACTTCGACACAAAAATACTTTAAAAAACTACAACAACAGCTGTATCCATAAAATCCACCATTGAAGTGAATGGGGACCAGAGATGGAGGTATTAAAGAGAGAGGGAGAGGCGATGGCAATTTGACAATCTTAAGAGATAAGTGACAATCTACTTTTGTCGAGGATTATTTAACAATATCTGATGATTTAGGAATTGATCGAATTATTTTGATAAATTATGCGCACTGAATTATTTTTAATTTTTTTAATGCATTAAGATAAAGAGTTAAAATCTAGCTTCGGGAAAGTGGAGCCTTGGATTTGGGAAGTGTATTTGTTTTTTAGTTTATTATATTGGGATAGGTTCTACGAGTGGTAAAAATTATATTTTTTATATCCGTTAAAATAATATAAAAATATTAAAAATATTAAATTTAAAATATAAAATAAAAATAATTTTTTTTAAAAAAACACAATGATAAACAGATTCTAGAAGCATTAACTTCTTTCTCTTTTTGTCTTTCTTTTTCAAGTGCATATCCTGTTTAGTCGGGTAAAAAAACTGTCGATCTTTGATATTTTATTCAAAATATAAGAATTATAATAACTTTTCAATCAAATCCAAATATTGAATTCAATTTTGTAAATAAATGATTTCATTACAGAGAGGTTGTTAATAATTTGTTTATAACTATAATTCAAAAAACCAAAACCTCGTAGAGAAACAAGAAAACAAATGAAGTAGTGTATAAAAATGAAAAAGAAAAGAGAAAACGAATAAAGTATTACCAATTGAGTTTTAATTTCATAGTTATGGAAATTAGACGAGAGACTCTGGCATGCACATAAGATACGTTCATGTGCGGCAAATCTACGATTAAGATTTTATTTATTTTGACAAGTAAGAAATCATATCACGACAACCAAACACGGCATTGTTTACAGGGGAAAGGTTCTTAAGCGTCCTCTGCACATCTTGATCAGCCAAGCATGGTCAAGTAGCCACGTTCAATCTATAAAATAAATAAATAAATAATCAGTAAAATATTAAGGGATAAATAGAAGACTTTACCCAGTGTCCTCATGTGGATCTCCTGAGGTAATCATGGGGACGAGAGGTCTTATATCTTTCAAATATAACTTAGGGTTTATTAAAATTGATTAATGGTGCGTATTTTATCATAAATATTGATTATTTCCTTAACCAACATTGATTAGCCTCGATAGGGTCGTTTTTTTTAATTCCAAAAACCCACTTCCTTATCCAATTTCCCACACTTCCTATTTCTCTTCTCTTTATTATACATTAAAAAACAAATCATTGAAAATGATGGATGGGCCGAGCTATAAATATATCGAAAAACTATAGGATTAAATATACTTTTTCTAAATTATGAGATTAATTATTTAGTTTTGTTAAACCACATCAACCACGATACCCACCTTTTTTTTAAATAATATTTTTATTATTATTAATTTAGCAAGTTGCGAGCCCAACATAGAGTAGTTTTTGGCATTCACATTTTTTCTAGCAACTTGTTTTTTTAATATTTTAAAAATAAATAATAAAATCCTAACATATTTAGAATCTGTAGTAGTGACACATTAAAAAATGACAACGAGAGATGTAGAACTGTTCGAACAATACCTTGTCTCTTCTAAAGTCAAAACTTTCACTAATTTCTTTTTTTATTAATATAAGTATTCAAATATATTTCAATTAATTTTATAGACTTTAAAATAAATAATCATATAAATTTCAAGTAGCTGCCATCATGATGAAAGGGAGCGAACATCTTACTAGCACCAATAATTTGTCTCTACTAAAGTCAAAACCTTCACCAATAATTTGTCTCTACTAAAGTCAAAATCTTTTATTAATTTTGCATGTAATAACTCATATTATGGTCATTTTAAATAAACACATATTTTTTAAATCTATTTTACACAACTGAAGGACATAATTTGCCTAGAAAATAATAATTTAAAGATAAAATTAATAGCTAAGACTTTACTCTGTCACAACCACAGTAATTCAGGTATAAAATATGACATTAATTTATATTTATTTATACTCGAAAAGCAAAAGGCAAAAACCCCAGCAGAGGGGGACGTTCGTGCAAACTGGTACGGTCCAATCCTACGTGTCGATAATCTACGACTCCATGAAAATAACAAGATACGAATCCACCACCCAAAAAAATTAAATGAAAACTATTGATGTATTTATTCACTCAAAACTTTTAGAAGTGTAAGAAAGCAAGCTCCTTTCTCTCCAATCTTCACATCACTCTCCCTCACTCCCCGTCCATCTCATCAATCATAAACAGCAAATCAGCATTCATAATAGGTAAGTTCTCTTGTCAGGCAGCTTTTTATCGGAGATCCCTTCTCCTGTTTCTTTCTCATCTGAAGGGTAAGCAATGCTTGTTTATTCGTTCTTTCAAGTTTCAAATTGAAAATAATAAATAAATCTGTAGCACCATTTCCTTTGTTATGTTACTGGAACTCCACTGTTATAGCTGAGAGACAAAGGGTTTTCTGTTTACTGTTGATAGCATTTGTGTACCTTAACAGGTCTTCCTTTTATATGTAAATAGAAAATCAAAGTTTGTGGCTTTAAAAGTTCACTAAAGAGCTTAAAGACGAGAAATATGTGGTGGGATTCCTAAAATGATTTTTTTTTTTTCGATTCTTAAAAGTGGACTTTTCACTGAAAGAAAAAAAGAAAGAAAAAGGATCCCTTTTTTGACAGAAATGGATTCCTTTTCTTTTGCCTCTACCTTTATTATTTGTTGGTTATAGCAATAGTAGTACATTCCACTTTAGTCTTATAGTGTGTTTGGCAATGCGTGTGGCCGCAATTTTGAAAAAAAAAATCATTTTTTTTATTTTAAATCAATTTTTGTATGTTTTTGTATTGATTTAACTTGCGGGTGCTAAAAATAAATTTTTAAAAAATAATATATATAATATTTTGATGCATTTCAAAGTTGAGTTTGTCTTGGTTTTGATTTTTATTCTTTGGTCTATAAATAATGGGTTAAAAGTGGTGAATTAGTGGATGCGTTGGGGGTTGGGGAGGTAAGATTCTTTTTACCACATTAGGTGAGCAGGGTCTCGTCCAGGGGCCTACTTACTTTGATTAGCCCAGACAACTTCAATGTGAATTATTGCTTGCTTTCTGTTGATGGTAAAAAGATGAAACTAGCTCCATTTTAATATAAGTTAGATATATTGAGATATAAAGACAGAAAGAGGGATAGGAGAGAGCATTTATTAGGAGTGCTGGGTGGAGACAGTTTGTTAGGTAACACGCAGAGAAGTCATGGTTGCCTAGGAGAGGTGGATACGGACAAAAGCAGAGAAATTTTATTGATTTTTGGTGTCAGGTTCTTTTTAGTTTGCAAGTTACTGTGCTTGAAATCTGTGAATTGATTGTTGGATGTCTGTGTTTGGAGATTGATTGATTTCTGCAGAGAAACTTTACTGAATTGTAAACAGACCTTTGTTTAGTAGATGCTTCTTTTACTTGGTTTAGTTTAAGTCTACCTGGTATCTTGTCCGAGTTCTCTGAGCTGGGGAGTTCAGGGCTTCCGGAGGCATCAAGAGGAACTACTTTGTAAGATTGGGAAACAAGCAGATTGAATTTTGTTCTCTTTAAGGGAATAAAGATTAGCTCTAATAGTTCAGAAAAACAGAGGTGACTGGCACTTAGAATCATCAAGATTTGAAGGAAACTGGGTTCGTCACTTTTTCAGGGTCATATGCTATTTATAACGCTATTCAATCTGTGCAGAACCTGTTTGTAATCCTGTCCAGTAGTATTAGTATGTTTTGAGTTTTGCATGCTTAAAGTTGCAATTTGATCCTTGATGTTATAATGATTGCAGGATCTGGTGTCCTGTTGCTTGTTGATTTCATGAAGAAGTATTCTTTGTGAAGTGATTCTACAAGTTGTCTTGCTGATGGAGTGGAATGGCAAACCCCACTTACAGTGGGACTGGGAGAGTCTGATAATGTTCAATGGAATAACAACTGAAAATTCAAAGCAGTTCATCCCGACAGATTTGGAAACTGATGGAGAAAAAGGAACCGACTCTAGGTTTTTCTATTCATCTGGCAGTGCAAGCAGAAGCGGTGGTTCTAGCTCTGATTTGGAACTTCCTTATTTCTCAAAGAACTTAAAGTCAGCTTCCATCAATTCTTCATCAGCCGGGGAAGTTAAAACATCCAAATTCACTTTGGAGGCCTCTAAAGCAAATTCATTTGATTACAATAAGATTGGAAAGGCTAAGACGCCTTCCACAATCAAGGCTTCAGCTGGTTCAGGTGACCAGCTGCTTGGTTTGAAGCTTGGTAAACGGATATACTTTGAAGATGCTTGTGCTGGCAGCCATGCTCAGTCTTCATCAGTTTCTACAATTCCTGTGCCCTCTTTTACTCCAGCAAAGAAATTGAAGCCCACTGTTCAGAGTCAGCATGCTCCACGCTGTCAAGTAGAAGGCTGTAACCTTGACCTCTCATCAGCTAAAGATTATCATCGCAAACACAGAGTTTGTGAAAGCCATTCAAAGTGCCAGAAGGTCATTGTAGCTGGTTTGGAACGCAGGTTTTGCCAGCAGTGTAGCAGGTAAAGCTTCTAATGAAATGAATGGTCGTGTTGGAAGACAATAATGCCTGAGAATGGGTCATTTTCTACGTGTCTTTTGCTAATCGTTGTTATCTAGTGTTGTGTATTGATTGTGTCGATTCTATGATTATTCCTAGCTTATATGATTGCATTGACAATCTGGGTTTTGGATGTCAAAGGTTCCACGGTCTGTCAGAGTTTGATGGAAAAAAGAAAAGCTGCCGCAGGAGACTTTCTGATCACAATGCCAGACGCCGCAAACAACCAGGATCAGTCCATTTAAATTCCAGAGTTTCTTCATCATTATATGGTACTTGTATCAAACTGAGACTTAGATTATTTTCTTGAAGCTGATTTGTAGAATACACTATTGTCATTGATCTTTGTTTTAGTTGTTTCTCAACCTTCCCATATGCTATGAAATGAAGCGATATGGATAATGCTATACAGGCCCTTTGCCTTAATGAGGCTAAACCAGAAGGAGGAAAGAGACCCCCTTGGCTAGTTTTATATGGACTTGATGTTGCAATTTTCTCTAATTGAGCAACAAAAAAATAATCTTTGATTGTGATTGACACTTGCAAGTTATAGTCCTAGTTACTTGCAACAAAATTGTATCTGTTTGTAGATGAGAGGCACATAAAAATGCAAAAACTCGTTGGTTTTGAAATCACTAACAAATAAGCATAATGTGGTATTATAGTTTCAAAGGTTTCTTCCAGCATGTCTTAACTGCTATTATCATTGAAACATTCAGTTTGAGTTATGGATATAACTTCATCTCTTAGTTCTGACTCTGTGATGGAGTCCATAGTGTTCATTGATTGTTTAAATTTTCTTTATCAATCCCCAAAAGGTCTTTCCTTTCATGAACTCTTGGTTAGCTTTATTTAACAAAATAAACCTGAGGTAGAACTATGTCTCACCTTTCCCCTTAGCAAACAGGACTACAATCTGGTTTACTGATTTTGTTTCAACTCAGGATACATAAGTTCATGCAACTAAGTTGGAATTGACAATAACCATTCATGCAGCTTAATATTATCTTTGTTTACTATGCAGATGAGAGGCAACAGATGAGTCTTGCTTGGGACAGGGCACCACTTGTTCATGCTAGGCCTAATGCAAATTTGACGTGGGAAAACACATACATCTCCAAGTTCACAATAACAAAAGAGCATATAGCAAAGCCTGCAGAACTAGGTGGTATTGATGGGCGGTTTCACTTGCCTGGCATTGATCTGACAAATGGCATTGATATTCAGCACCATCATAAGTCTATTAGCTCCTTACCATCTAAAGGCAAGGGCACTGCAGCTGAGATTTTCAACCAAGGTTTGTTTTGTTTTCATTTTGAGAAACAAGCCTTACAATTATTGCATTAAGTTTCTTATTGTTGATGATATGGTTAGAAATATATAAAATCTTTACTGAAATTTCTTAGCAAGGTTTCCTTGATATGCAGAAGAAGTAACAATGTGCTCTAGTCTTTAATAAAGGTAATTTTTAACCAAGGATCTGAAAAGATCTTATTTTACATGAAAATGAAGCAAATGGGTAAAAATCATTACAGGATAGCTTTGTGAGATGCTCCAGGTGTGTCCATTTAATTGTTATTAATGGTGGATAATTTGAAACCTTACTGTTGTCTCCGTGAAATTCCCAAGTCCAGCTTTACTTGTCTGTAAGCCTAAAATCAACAGTCTTTCTTAAACTTACAATTTATTCAATTAGAGTTCAATGTCAATAAGGCCTAGGCGTCTGCATGGACCTTGCTCTTAACCAATGTGATAAATCATATGCTTGTAACTGCAGACTAGAACTAAATGAAAGGTTTCTAGTTCTTCAATCATTGGACATGAACAAGGTTTCATGTTGATTTATGGATATATCAAAGTCCAAAAAAGTGCATCTATGAAATATCTGCTGAATCAAGCAACATATCAACTTCTGCTTGTAAAAAACTATGGAGAATTCATGGTAAGATACGAAAATTTTGCTTAAAGGACTTTGGAATATATTAATTGATTCACTTTTGCAATTTTTCTTGACACAAATATGGGGAATTGAGATGTTTAGCCGATGGGTGCTAGATATGATGGGAATTAATAGTAACTGCTGTAAAATAAATAAGTGAATATTGATCTTGCATACCAAAATTAACATGCACATGATATGTATTTAACTGAATTAAGCATTGTAGAACATATTCTGTTCTTCAGATTGCACTATGCTATTTGGTATAAAACGAGTGATTTTTTTTTCAAAGTAACTGGCTCTTTGAAATGAACATGATTTTTTTATCAAATTAATTGATGCAATTTGTTTCTTTTAGTCTCAATGAAGCTGAATAATTTATAATAGCTATCAATGGTAGCAACATGTGGTGTCTCTTATTCACTGAAGTTTAGGATTTGTTCACTGTTTGTGTCCTCAAGCCTTGTTTGTGTTGTTTTCTTTTCCCGCAACATTCATGGATCATTAGTACTTGTCCATAAATCCAAAGCTATATATAACAGATTTACATGTAATAGATAATATGTATAAAATCACAGCATAATCAAAATATCGGTTGGTCTGGTGGTTTAAAATTATCTTAATGAGGCACATATGAGGTTGGAGCCTCATTCAAGAGTCGGGAGTACCATGATATTTCTAAAAATAACAGAAAGTATTGCTAATTTTGGAGATACATGGATGATAGTTATATATCATGTGATATATTTGAGAATAATTTGGTAGCGTGATATATGGGGAGCAAAATCTGATATTTGGCAGACATGCCACTGATTTTGGCAATGATGACTGCAAATAAATGTGACAAAGCCTAAATTTCTTACAGGAAAAAAAAAAGACCTATAGTTCCTGGTGGTTTTCAAGAAAAATTTCTTTACGTGTTTAAGTATAGCTCTGCTTAATTTTGGAAATCAGAGATGTATGACATGGTGGACAGTGAACATATTTTGTGTCTTAGTTGATCGGTGCAAGTCTGGGTATCCTTATGAGTATAGAAGAGGCTTAAGAATGTTTAGATGGTTAGCTATGATTATTTTAAAAGTCATATGGATGAAGTATGAATTTGGAAACATTTCTCTTTATGGAGGCAATTAATAGAGCATATCCTCATGAACCGAGATAGGAACTCTTATGCCAGTGGTTTCTGTTTTTGGTCTGGAGTGATTTTCCTCATTCTAAAATTTGATGCTTAAAATCATTAGGAATGTGAACTTTGCAGGTTTAGAAGAATACATCATTCCCTCCAAAGTGGAAGCGGCACCAGAATCTCATCGTGCTCTCTCTCTTCTGTCAAACAATGCATGGGGTTCATGTGAGCCGCAATCTATTTCATTTGAACAACCCGTGCGTACAAATCACACCACTCAGTCTGTGTTGCAAGTTATTCCCCAGAAGTCACCACTTGCTTCATCAGAATATTGGAGGACTGAGCAGCCGTCAACTGACTCTCAACTGCATACCTTGACATCACACTGATGGTAGTAGTTACTTTCAAGAGTTTCAGCTGTTAAGAACATCAAATGGGAATGACTTTCTATTCCAGCCAGATGAACTTACTGCTGAAGCGATTTATCTTTTCATCATAGCAAACTAAGTGAAGGTCAGTATCTGGTTTGACATTTAGCTTTGATACACAATACTTTCTTGTGCTCACTGCAACTTAAAATTACAGTAATTATGTGGCAGCCAGTGCGTAAAACCTCCCCTCGATCTTAGGTATAAAAGTTAAATTATAGTATCCTTCATTGGTGGAAGTTAATTGAAATCATTCAATGGGGGATAAATTACACTTTTTAACTCCAGATGATGTCCTGCATGCTGCAAGTACTGGACATCACTTATTCTTACTACCCGTCAACTTTCAAGTGTTTAGAGAGCCCCAAGTCCTTGAAATTAGCTTTTTTGTAGACTATTGGTGGATACTGATGGTAGAGGTTTTATAACTCGAAGTTATGGTGAAGTTATCATATTGCTGCTGAAATTTTTCAGTGCCTGTAGTAATCTAACTAGCACTTCCCATTTTCTTCAGGCACTTGACCATCATGGATCATGCTGTTAGGATTCAGATCACGGTGATTCAAAGTTCTCCTAAAACACCATTTGGACTGGTTAATGAAGAATCACTGATTTGAAAGTTATCTGTATCTGTTATTAAATTTCTAGGAACCAAGAACTTAATTTTGCAACTTTTGAAAACCTAAGGATCTGAACTATCTATTCTCCTGTTCCTTCCAACTATCAATTCTCCTGTTCCTTCCATTCGATGCACACGGCAAAGCTCTACTTAGCTGTCATACGCTGAAAATAGTAGTATTTTACTGCAGGTATGAATGATCTTTCAGCCCTTAAATGGATGGCTCTGATGTGAACCATGAGCATGAGCTGTTTGAAAATTTGGTGTCATTACTAAATATTGTCTATTCTGCTGCTTTACTTTATACAAGTGCTGGTTGCTGACTGGTTCTTTTTCGGGGCTCATGATAACCTATATTCAATCATAGCTCTATATTCGCCATTAGCAACAATGATACGTGTATGATATCATTGGATAATAATTGGCTAGCTAAGAAACATAGTTCTCCCTGCCTCGAGCCTGAACCTGCTTGTGTTCCTTGGCACGTAGCCTCCTTCCATTCAGGACTATGAAGAGCAAAGCCGGCCTAATTGTCATGTATCATGAGTCGTCTTTGCTTGTGGGGCTTTCCTTTTTTATCTTTTTTGAAAAGATTTATATAAAAAAATATATGAGTGTTTACAATCTAAAATAAATTAAAAACTGTTTTTCCGATGGGTATTATTCATTTTTTGGGTTCACTAAAAGTTAAGGGGT
Organism: Salix arbutifolia; assembly: GCA_025169955.1. Lineage (NCBI taxonomy): Eukaryota > Viridiplantae > Streptophyta > Magnoliopsida > Malpighiales > Salicaceae > Salix > Salix arbutifolia. The sequence goes on from CM045902.1 coordinate 3,566,324, forward strand.
CTGTTGAAGGCAATTTAAACAAAGTTGTTATTCCTTCGTTTAGAAAATCCATTACTTGCCAGCATGTTATTCTAATCTCTTATTGAAAAATAATTTTAGAAAAGAAAATAAAAATTACTTGAAATTAACCATCTATATCATTGAAATTGCAACCCTACAAATCAATGAGCAAGATTGCCTTGTGCTTCGTTCAATGCGAACAACTAAATCGTTTTGTAACACGCTGCCAGTCTTGTCAGTGCAGGAAATTGCATTGTCAATATCATGGTATAGAACTTCGCCTTCTCTCCTAAATCAATTCCACGATTAGAATGGAATGTGAAAACAGTTGCGAGCATCAACTGGCAGAATGGATGGATTTATCGTCACTTCAACAAGCATGCCGCCCAAATCACCCAGCTGAGGTTTGGACCAATCGTGAGGAGTTTGGGGGCCAACAAGCAATAGCTGGAGTCCCGATATCCCTCCCCGCAGCATCGTGGATTTAAAACCTTTTCTTTCAGGTTTGACCTTGAATTCATAATGGATGCCTGGATTTCTGGAAATTTAGGGTATCAAAAGAGTTTAAAAAACAATCCTGCAGGTGAACTAGATCCAAGAACTCCAACCAGTCTAGAATGACAGTATACACAATGATGGAATCGTACATCCATCCACACCACAATGAGATTGGCTACTAAATAGTAATGGCATCTAACATGGCAATACGGTCCATCTAAAGTGGCCCGATCCCATACCAGAGGAGCAATTCCAGAAACAAAATGTCTCCATGGACAGAACAAAAAGGGATAGGAATATGACCGCACTGATGAAAGAAGAAATCGCGGGCTAATTGGGAGAAGGGTAAACAAAGTTATGCACCTATGCTAATGCAGATATAACTTCCACCCATGAGCCACAAACCTGCTCTAATTTTTATAGCCTGTTTGGAACCAAATCTTGTGTTCAATTCCACTTATGATTTGAATTCAATTGATAAGCTATTATAATTCGTGTTTAAAATAAAATATTAAACCACATAATTGGATTCTATTATATCTACGAAAAATGAATAGAATTAGCAATCTTGTCTATTTTATCCTTAAAATTTATTTAATTTCATCGCAAAAAAAAAACTATTTTTCTTACGGGAACCCTGTACTTACCACTTTTTAACTACTATCCTTGTTACGTTTTTCCATCTTCATGTTAATTTTCCGGTCTTGATAGACATACATTTATCCCACATTACAAAAGCTTCCACTGAATTCTCTCATTTTTTTTTCTAAAAAGGAATAAAAGTAGGGCTATGTTTGTCACGGAAAACAGATCCACCCACCTCGTCACAACAGAATAAAAGAATATGATCTCAAAGAGGGGTGGGCGTGGATTGAGGTGGTTTTTCGCATCGATTCCTTTTGTGGTGCAAGGAAAAATTAAAAAGCAGAAAAGAGGGTAATCATCATACAAGGAGAAGGGGTTAACAAATGAAAAAGAATGAGAGAACAATGACATATGGTGCTTCTGTTCTGTTTCTGCTTATGTTATTTGCTCAGGAACAACAACTAGTTACACACACATACACAATAGAAACAGATACTTGCCAAAAAAGAAAATTCCAACGGCCACAAAGAAAGAGGGAGAGACCATTTACTTACCAAAAGAAGAAAAGGGATATGTTGTAGTTGAGATGAGAAGTGAGTCCAGAGACACACTGCTATTATTCTAGTTTTGTGGCTACTCTATGACCTGTTTGCTTTGAGCTTACATTTATTTATAAGATTGGAACCTCTCTTATCTGCAAGGTGTTGGAAGAGATCGTGGGGGTTAGAAAAGGAGGTGGATAGCGGGGGGAGGGGGGGGGGGGTTTGGAATAATGTTTTTTTAATGTCAATTCCAAGGGTTACTTTAGCAAATCAGAGGGTAGACCCTCAAAAAGATTCCAAACAAAGGATTTGATTTAACCCTTGGAATTGAATTTAATTTCAATGGTTCCAAACAGGTAGTCACACAATGCATGTTAAAGAAACAGGCTATCCAAAAACTTCCAACAGGTTCAAACATAGTCCTGATAGCCTTAGCACAACTCTAATTTCACAAGTCAAGAGTCCAGACCAAGTCACGAACAACAAGAGGGAAGTAAAATTGCATATTGCATGGATTGGAACTACTTATAACTACACGACATATTACTGGTAGAGACCTAATTAAGTTATCACCTTGGAAAACAGACACTTCAAACAGGCTTTTGCTGAAACAAAGAAATTTCAATGGCACAGACACAATTTCATCAAATGAGTAAGAAATATGCAGACTGCAGTATTCTAGATTCATGTTATCATCCCACTGGAATATATGAATGATTCCAAAAGCACAAATGCCTAACTAATAGAAACCATAACCAACCTGTAGAATCTTAACCAGATTAAGCTATGCATCAAAGGATCCATAAAGACCAGTAGACCACAATACCATCGCTAGTAATATAACTTGACAGACATCATGAGAAGGTATAGTAACTTGACAACCGCTGGAACATGAGGACAACAAGACTGACTTTCAGACACCCATATTGAGCAATGCTGGACGACAACTCTGGACCTTCTCAACCCTCAAACATGTCCTAGTACTCACTGGAACAGTAGACAATTGCAAATCAATGGTTGCAGAGAGAGATAATTGACAATTAATGAGGTGTATAGCAAGAACAAGATAGAAAGAGATGAATGGGAGGGAAGGGAGAAAGAAGGAAGAGGCCAAACATCCTTCTCACTAATGATCATTGAGTTTGTGAAGAGTACATAAGTGATTGATGAACAAAACAGTTTCAAACAATGAATGAAAACACAATCAAGATGAATCATGTAACAAACCTGATCATCCTCATCAGGTGCCGGTGAAGGGGACTTCTCTGACTCAGCTGGTTTCTCAGCCCCACAATTCTGTCTATTGCACTTCGTCCGGAATGGATAGTTTATGTTATTGCATTTTTCACACTTCCAGCTTCCCTCCGGCATTTTTTGTTCTGAATGGCAAGAAGCTCATCAGTATTAATTCAGAGTATGAAGCTTACCACATGTGGGATTCAAGAGGACTTACTGGAATTTTTTTCAGACTTTGCAACCTGCAATGGCAGGAAAATATTGAATATTAGACAATTTACCATTATTAAACAAAAGTAGAAACTAGAATGTACAATAATTACTAGAGAAAACTACAAACAAAACCAAAATTTGTTCTTCTATAACAGAGCTAATTTAGAATTCCTGGTAATTTCCAAGCTTAATGCAAGTTCAATGTCCCAAATAGTACAATGAAAAGAGAAAAAAAGGCCACCAAGCACGAAAATAAATGACTGATTCTTCTATCTTAAAGAAGAAAGTAGCACAAACCTGGGACCCTGGCTTTGGTGTATTGCACTTCCTCATGTTACAAACAGTTCTAAAAGAAAAGTTGATGTTCCCACATTTCGGGCAAGCCCAGTCATTATCACCTGATGCATCTACAGTTGCATTATAAGAAGAAAAGATCAAGGTTGGAGAATAAAGAAGTTCCAGGTTGCTCATACACATCGTATTGATGACAAACCTGAACCCTTCTTCTGAGATATATCATCTGGGAAAAAACCTGGCCTTGGCCCCTGGTAGAAATAGCGTGGAAATCAAGCACATATCCATCAAAGAAGATTGCTAGAATCTAAAAATACATGAATTACATTCTTTCTTAAAAACATGATGAACTATGAATTTACAGTATTTGTTAGCATTGATAGCTACATACATAGACACAAAATGCTCATCAATTGGCATATAAATAAAGTGAACGTAATATACTTAAAACATGAACAATCAAGTTATATGAATGCACAAAAAACAAACTATATAAGCACCTAAATATACAAAGAAACGCGCATACACAGGAGCATTTTTTGTATTTATGCAAACAGGTAGTGAGATGAAGCAAGGCATCTCAGAAACCAACTAAGCATAATGTGAAAATCACTGCTTTAAACCCCTAGTCATGTTTCCTAAATTCCACAATTTAGCAGCCGAGTAGTAAGAATAATTACTAACATACCATAGCTGCAGGGGCCATTGGCATACCTAATCCATACCGGTCCATTAGGGGGGGCATTGCATACATCCCACCTGCAGAAAATAAAAAAAATGTCATTACTTCAATAAATGCAACCTAAATCACTCAAAGCACATACATAAATAACCGGCAATAAAGTGCATCTAAATAGACCACTGGTTAGAAACAGAGAGTGATTAGAATGAAAAGACACCACAAGTTCAATTTATCAAATACAAGGACATATCACATACACTGATACATAAAAACAAGGAAAACAAATAAAGGATCATGAAAGAACCGTTGATAAAATATAGTAAGAAAAAAGTCTACTTAATAAATAGGGAAAATTGAAAAAACTAAAACACAAACCTAGAGCCTGATGACATTTTTATTTTTAAAAAGTAAAAAAGAAAAACAAAATAACATACCATTTCCCATCATAGATCCACCAGAATAAGGAGGTGGTCCTGAAATATGAAATGGTCTATATGGACTGCCACTGGAAAGGCGGTTGCCATAATTGTAATGATAAGCCGAGCCCCCGGTGAATGGAACGTCGTATGGAGGAATAGATGCCCCATTGAAGAGGGAAGAACCATATGGCGGCACACCCATATACATTGAAGAAGGTGCACCAGAACCTAAATAAGGAGCTGATGAATAACCCTGTGGTGCTTGCAGGGGCTTGGCAGCAGATTTCTGGCATCAAGAAAAAAAGGAGCAGATATATGGATTAGAATCCAACACAGACAACGGGAAAATTAAAACATCATAACAAAACGGTGTCAAGATGAAGACTGAAGAAGCATAGATTAATCCAAATCCACCCTATCTTTTATCTTAGGTGGCTAATGGTTTTGACACTAACTGCTGGCTACAGACAACCTTATCATGTTCGGTTCCTCAAATTACCAGTTTCCACCAAAACCCAATTTCATAACAAGTAAAACCCATCAACACACCAGCAACACTCTATAACAAGTAAAACAGGTCAGTGCAATTACAACTCACCGAATTATGATCAGCTGGCCTAGGTTGGGTACAATTACGCATGTTACAGGTAGTCCTAAATGAAAAGTTGACATTGCCACAGCTTGGACAAGTCCAATCATCTTCCCTGCGACTACCTGCACAGCAACGAACACAACTCAATTCCAACTTCGTAACAAAAAGCAAAACCAGTTGTCCAAATAGGCATGAAAATGCAAGTTGGCCTATTCAGCTTTGCTCTTTAATATAAAATTATAAACCAGTCATTCTACTCAATGGATTTGCCCTGTCGTGCGTGTTTTCAATTAATTTGCTTAAAGTCGCAATCTTAAAAGAAAAAACAATTTTTGAAAGAAAAAAATAAGAATGACTATTAAGAATTGCGTACCATCAGTTCTTGCGCGCTTCGCTGCTGATGAATTTCTGTTATCCACCTAAAGAATAAAAAGAAATAACAGTAAAAATCCACTCAACATGTTAGGTTAAAAATATATATATATATATATATATAATAAAATTGACAAAATTCTATACGGCAATTCGCAATTTAAATGGAATCCAACTCGATACATCTGAAACTGTAAAATCAATTTCTCAGAATTAAGTAATCTTTGGAGAAATTGCAATTTACAGGAACAATAACAAAAAAATTAGATCCATTAGAGTTCAGCGCAGAAACAAAAATTAGAGGGGGGGAAAGCTAACAATTTCTCGATTGATGAGTAAACAATCAAAAGAATGAAGGGAAAAACCTGAGACATGGCGTGGTAATTGGATCTTTAGGTTTTTTTCGAGACTGGAGAGGCTGGAGAAAGAGACTGCTTTATTTTGCCCCCAGTAGAAAGCAAGACAAGAAGTCGGTGTTTTCGAGAGGGGAATTTTGTTTTTTGTTAAGTTAAATTAAATTACAAAAAAAAAAAAAAAAAAAAGCAGCGGCCTTGGTCTATCACGGAGATTGTAAAAACATGGGAGATAAAGACAGAATATCGAGCTCGGTTATGCTTCACAGCATAATATAAAATATAAAAAAATATATGTTTTTTCTATTTTTAATATATATATTATTGTTAAATTTACAAGATTAAAAATAAATAAATATAATTTTTTTATTGTGACAGGTACTAATTATTAAAATTAATAATATTGTAATAATCATGTATATAAAAGCAAGCTGACGTAGTTGGTTAATTAGGATAAGCTTTTATTTAAAAAAATACATGAATGAAAAAAGAAATTTTTTAATACATAATGTAGACGTTGAAAATTCTACAAATATGCATTAAACTAAAAATACACCAAGATTCCTAGTCCAATAAAAGTTAATGAGAATAGATTTTAGACATGACCTTGAGGCATCGCATAGGAAAAAAAAAGTTTGCTGCTGGCATGGACGGTGGAAATAATAATTTTTCTCTACAATTCTTAGATCCGTTTGGGAGTGTGTTATAACCGGTGTTTGTTGAAAATTTGAATTTTTATTTTATTTTAAATGAATATATTTTTATGTTTTTAGATCATTTTGATGTGCTGATGTCAAAAATGATTTTTTAAAAAAATATCATTTTAATGTATTTCAACACGAAAAAGCACTTTGAAAAACTACCGCAATCTCACTCCCAAACAGGTAGAATGGAATAAACCATCTCAAACACTGATTCCAGGGCTTGAAATTGAAAAAATTAGAAGAGGAAGCAAGCATTCTTAAAAGTGTTTAATTATTTTATAATTTATTATTATGTTATTTTAATTCGGATTGCTGATAAGGAAATAGCTTAAACTCGAGTGTTTTGTAGCAAATTAAAATTAAATCACTTGAAGACATGGTTACCATTATCAGTAAAATGAACACCTTTTCCCTTGTGTTATAAAATTACACGGACCATTTAAAAAATTGATAATAACTCTCTCTCTCTCTCTCTCTCTCTAAATCTTCAAACTTTTGGAAGATTACTATATTTCATTATAATTTAAGGTGCTTATTGTTATTTTCTCTAAATAATACAAGCTAAGAAAAAAGAATTAAAACATAACATTTTTTTTCTTTGAGTGAATGGAAACACTACATAGTTTGATTAAGTGGGCGTCTCATAGCGTGTTACCTATTATTTTAAAAGTGTTTTTTGTTTTATAAATATATTAAAATAATAATAACTATAAAGTCTGACAAAAAAAAACCCAGAGAATAAATATAACTTCTTCGCATGAATAGTTAATAATACTCCTTCATTAATAAATTGATGATTGCAACAGTTTTAGTCTCTGTTCTAGTTATGGCTAAGATGAAGGTTATTTTTTTTTAGAATTATACTAAAATAATAATTTTTATTTTTTATGAATTATTTTTAATATTGGTATATTAAAATAATCTAAAAACATAAAAGAATAATTTAAATCAAATTTTATATATTTTTAAAACATTATAAAAATACAATATTAAATATACAGAAAATGAAAATAATAAAGTGGGGGTGGTAAATCAAAATAATGTGTAACTGTGAATATTGTGATAAAAATGGTGTTTGTTTGGACTGTGGTTGCGTCTTTGATCATTACTAAACGGAACTCTAATAATTTATTATGGGTCCACTAAAAAAATAAAAATTGAGCCACAACTGTAAAAGCAGTAGAGAGTTGCTTTTGCAGCTGCGGCATAAATTAACAAATATATAGCTGCAACAAATGTGTTCATCGAACCATCCTCTCATCGGGCAGCAGAAGGTTTGAGGAGATCTTCACCACCATCTTCTCCACCTCCTTCAAATCGGCAATTCACTTAATAAGCCCCATTAATAGATAACAAATACTAAAAATACTCAACCTCTTAAACAATCAACCCATCTTAAGCCCTATTGAAATCTCGACCCGGCCTTCCTATCTCTTCACCTGAGTTGTTATTCCATCAAAACCTACAAATACGAAGAAGAGAGCTGCTGAAGCTTAATGCTTCTTATGCTCCAGAATACGGGGCAAAAGCTTGCAAGTCCGGCAGGGTTTGCTTTAGCGAGGCCCGCGACGAGGATAGAAATCAAGAATGAAAGATGGATGATTGTGGCTATAGAATTGAATGTTGGTGTCGTTTTATGTTTCAGCAAGCACTAATGGGTGGTGGTTGCTGGGGAATGTTTTAGTAAGGATGACAAAAAAAGATGGAGTATGGTGACCTGTCTATATTATCTCGGAGATTTTGTCTTATAAAATCTTAATAATGGTTTGGATGTAACAATTATCCAAAGGGATCCAGTTTTAAAAATATTTATTTTAATTAATTTTATTCGATATTTTACTGGATATTGTTCTTCGATCACATAGTTAGAAATCACAGACGCGTTCATGTATTGATTTAGTTCGTGATAAAATTACAAGTAGTTTGATGAGAGAATAAAAATAAGTGTCTATTTTATTTGAATTATTAATTACATTTTATTCTTATGATTTTTAATCTACAATATTTAAAAAAACAATATATATATATATGTGTGTATTTGTTCTTTAAAATAATTTCAAAAGTTGACAGCAATATAAAAAACATGGTAACCAAATACATGAAGTTATTTTTCATTAAACTCAAATTCAACTACATTTTTAACAAAACACTAAAATTTCAGTTATGAATCACACATAAAAATACTTTTCATAAAACTATTTTTTTTAACCTCAGCTATAACAACAACCACAGAGCCAGACAGGCTCAAAGATTGTGTATTAGTCACGACCAAAGACTGCAACAAACATGATAATAATATATATAATATAATAATAGTAACGGTCGAATCGTGAAAAATAAATAGATAGTTAGAATTTTTTCTCTTAATTGTATTAAAATGTTTAAAAAAACCGATGATCGGCTATAGTCAATCTAACATTTATTATATTAGATTAAGATGACAAATAATCCAGCATTTGCAATAACCAAATTTGATCTCAAACACCTTCTCTTAGTTAAAAATAACGTTTCAAGAATTAAGCTCTTCCGTACTATCTACGAAAACTACAAAAGTGTAAGTTTCTATTATTTTTATTTTGTTTTCATGAAAATCCTGTGTAATTTTATTTTTAAAAGACCACGCTGTTCTTTAACGAAAAAAAGAAAAAGAAAAAGGAAGTCCAAATAAACGTAGAATAGGGCATGGCGACGAGAATGAAGAGCAGGTGGACAAGTAAGGACGAGCCAACTGGGAAGCGAAAATGTGAAAGGTGCAGTTATCACGTATTCTAGCAATACACTCACCATATATCTCAAGCTGCTGCGGCTGCGGCGTGGCGCGTCCCCTCACCTCCATTACCCCCAAAACACACTACCACGACTACCTTCCTTCTAATTTCTACCGACTCTCTCTCTCTCTTTCTCTCTCTCTCTACCCTGAACCCACAGCTTTTTCTCGCCCCGCTCACTGCCAAACACCAAACCACACTTCACCAAACACACAAACACGGCGAGTAAAGTAGCCACTGCTGTAATTGATGATCGGTTAGTATCATCATCCACTGGTATGCTAATACAACCGATCGTTGCTTTTACTTTTAACTGATTTTCTGCTTTTCTCGGGGTTGTTGAATTAGAGACTGCCCGTTTCGTATTTTTTTTCTTTCCTTTTTTTTTGAAGGAAGTAATTTAGTTTTAAATTAAAGGAATAGAAAGGAAAGCAAATGAGTTTTGTTGAAGAAAAATCTAAGACGATCATGGACAATATTTCTTTAATTTCTAACACTATTGATCATGAAATTTGGAGTAATCCTTAATTCTAGCAAACTCTTGTATGTTTTCGGTAGTCGTCTACATATGCAATTTATGTTTATTTTAGGTACCGCTGAAGCTTTGAATAATTTTAAAAGAGAAATCTGTTGGTCCAAACACGTTGAAGGATCAGGTAGTTGCTAGTGCATTCCAAGTACAATCTACGTTGTTGTTGTTGTTGTTGATGATGATGATGTTTATGTTATACTCGAGTTCGGTGACTAATGCTTTGGGATTTATTGTTAGCCTTCTCTTGCTATGGATGAAAATGTGGTTGATCCTAGCAAGGTTGCTATTAACGGTGGTCCTCTGAGAGTTGATGCTTCAAATAATGCATCTCTTTCCCGGACACAGTCAATCTACCGCGGAGGTTAGTTATTTACACTTGCATGCAAACACAAGAGAGTGGGATATATCGGATTATTGTTTTCGTGTTAGATATGCAAGCTAAAGGTGCATTTTTCGTTGACTGGTGGGTCAAATTGTAAATTTGGAAATATGTAATCATCTGATTCTATTCTGTTTTGAGATGATGACGGGGGACATTTCCCCGTTTAGATTGACATTTGTGCTCATGCTTCATGATTTGTCAAAAGCTTGATCTCTTTTTTATCAGCTTTAAATGTAATTAACATCAACTAGATACAAGGTCAATATTAATTACTTGCTCCAGATTGCTATTTTGCTTCAAATAATTAAATAGTTGCTTCAGATATGATAATCGAGAAGTTTTCAAAATAGTGGTATTGCTGTTGTTTCAATGGAAATATCTGTTGCCATGTTTTTTTTTAGCATGCACTGTTTTTTCTTCTTCTTTATTTCCAAGTCTTCATTCATTTTCATGATGCTGTTTGCAGATTGCAATGATTATCTTGTTTTATCAATTGGGCTTTAAAAGTTAAAATGGTAGAAATCAATGAAATTAATTATTTCAGATATGACAGTTGAGAAGTTCAGAAAATAGTTTCATTTTGGCAATTGTTAAATCTCCATAGCATTGCCTGTTGCCATGTTTTGTTTTATTACGTTTTTTTTATCTTGCTTCCAAGTCTTTGCATTTGAATGACGCAGTCTGCAGAATTTTATGATAGATCTCCCCCTTTTAAATATAAAACATAAATGTTTCTTGTTTCCTTTATGATTGTGTATATTTTGAATGAGTGGTCCACACATCAGTGTTCAGCTGTGCTGGATCATGTTCACTAGGGCAACATGTTGTTAGCATGGAGCACTAGAATCAAACATACATACATACATGCAAACACACACATATGTAGCAAAACCGCCATGTTTCTTATTTTTGTGTTGTCACTCAGGTTATGAGAATATGATTGGTAGATTGGGCACATGTTTTCCAGATACCAATGTTGAGTGCTTGGAAAATGGTTCTCATGTAACAATATTTCTTTGCCCTCACTCCAATTTCCACTTATGTTCCCATCTCTCAGCAGCTCTCAGGTGATGGACTGGTTTTCTTTAAATTTGATGCAGGGCATCTATAATGATTCTTCATCTCTTCCATTCCATGGCCACCCTCAAATGCAACAAAGATCACATGCCCCATTCATGCCAGTTCCACCTACTATTAGTGGTCATGGCCGGTTATATAATGCACGAGAGCTGCCTAACTCGGATCTGCATTATCACCAGCGCCTTGTTTCACCAAACATTTCATATGTTGCCGCACAAAACCCATTTTCTCAAAGTAGATTGCCAGACAACATTGAGCTGCCAGGGGATGGCAACAGATTGGGGCCTTGGATAGGCTACCCCCCTCCATCAGCATCTTTGGGTGGTGGAAGCAGCTTTTCTCAACACTCTGGTGGTTTTAAATTCTTGCAGCAAGGGCTTGAGGGAATTGAAAGTGGTGAATTGTTGGCAGATTGGTCAAAACCCTCAAATGGGAAGAGTACATTGGTGCATTTTTCATCACAAGCAGCTTCTCCAAAGCAAATTGGTCCAGTAGGTTTGTCTGCGAACCATTGTGGAATGGTTAGTTTTCTAATCTATGACCAGCTTTTCCCCTTAAAAATAAAGAAAAATAACAGAAAGCAAGCATCCTTTTTTGAGATTCGGAAGGTCTTGATTTGTTTTCAGATTGTTAATCTTGTATGGACATTTCTATATAGTGCTTTTAAAAATTGTGGCTCTTATCGAACTTAAGGATCTCCGAGTCATTACGTATGTTACATCTTTCAAATATGCCATTGCTGCACTTTTATTGGTTTTGGTGTCTATTTAGAGACAAAATCTGATTTGTTCTGAGGAAATCTGCTGGCACATATCATGACTATATAAAGAAGACAGTCGTACACATACACATATTCTCTAGATACTTTATTGAGGGGTCATTATCTGATAATGATAAGAGGGGTTGGCTAGAACTGGCGGTTTGGGAGTTTGAGCCCATTTTATCATTATTTAGGAGTTGCTTTTTTTTTTTATTTAGAAAAATACTTTTTTTTTTCATTTCTTGTCTATTAGTTATTAGCAAGTAATTAGAAGAACCAGTTTATTTCCTTGTTTTAGCTGGGAATCTTTAGGGTGACTATTTAAGCACACTTGGAAAATTGATACTTTGAGAAATGGATCTCCTCCTGCTTTCCTTTGTTTTTCCGGATTTAAAAGCTAGGGCTTTGATATGAATTGATGTAGTATGTAGTGAAGGGAATTGGAGGAGATTAGTTACTTGGAAGAGAGAGTGGACTCTCCAACCTTATGGTTGAGATGAGAGCAGAGTTTGCATATTTTCTTCAACAAAGCTTTTCTATAGATAATGAAGTAATATCGTAGAAAAGCTGTTTTCTCATATGAATCTCATCTCCAGCTTCTGTTATCATCCTCATTTTCACACATGGAAAAAAATAAAGGATATCAAGTTTAGCATGTGACTTAAATTTTTTGATTAAAAAATCAAACATGTGAATTTTTCTTCCTCAACAATTTTAAAGGTGAGATTGAGCTTCAACTGTAGGAAAATGATGGCCTACGGGAAAAAGGAGGTATTCCAATTTAAATAATTTTGTAGTTCTATCATTATTTAGGATAAATTATTTATGAAAATAGTTTTAATCTTGTGAAGTACTTATTAGTAGTCAAGAGTGCGGGTTTGTTTCCATTTTTAGTTGGCACGTCCTAGGGTTTGCTTTTCGCGTGCCTGTATAAGCACAGTTATACAATGGATCAAGGAGCCTCTTTTGTGAGGCACAAGAATTGAGACTGCTGTTACATTGAGAAGGGGATCTCTTGTTTTTATATGTTCTTGTGGATTTAAGAGCCACCAGATCTAAGGGTTTTCCTAGTGGATTCTTGGTATTTAATGTTTTTTCAATCACTTTGTTTTCAATTTCCATCCCGCCCTACATCATTGGCATCACAGCTTTTTCATAGATTGCTAGTCATACGGCATTTATGTCTTACATTTGAACAGCACACCACACAAAAGCCTTTTGTAACTCTGTATGGCAGACTGAGACTTGATCCCAGTGGCTTCTTTTATGTTTTAAACTGTGCTGGTTATATAACTTAGCAATTTTTCTATAGATTATAGTTTGAAAAATTACACTTGAGCCATGCACTCATGCAGAGCCAATTGTACTAAGTCTTCCAGATACAAATGACCTTCTGTTTTTTTTCAGACGCACCATGTTTGATTTTGCTGTCCTGTATCTGATACCTCATACTGTCATGTGTTAGGTATTGGTATCTAACTGGATAATATAAGTCTGTAATTGAGCATGCAGCTATTTATATTTTCTTCTCATATGTAGTAGAGATGTGCTGTAAACTCTAAGGCACTGTCCTGATTGTGGAGTCTTATGATTCTGATATGTCCCTACTTTTGTTATTCTATTATCAATTGATTCTGAGAAGTATTGCTGTCTAGTGGATTACTTGGAGTTCTGGGTGCTTCCTTGGGCCGGATTGAACTGCTTTTGTCTGGTTTTAAGATTATTGTCTAACAAAGATATTTTTGCAGGTTTCTCAACGAAAAGAATTGTTTTATGGGTTTGGATCTCTTCGAAGTCCCAGCTATAAATGTGTTCCTCAAGGTCTTAATGATCGAGATTTAGGGTATGATGTTTTGCCCTCTTCCATTTTTGGAACAAATGGTCGAAACTGGCCAACACTTCATGAAGGAAGACCGGGGGGGAGGTGCAATGACTTTTTGTGCAGCTGTACTATTGCACTTGATACGCTAAGCGAGCGAAATAGGGGACCTAGGGCATTCAAGCCTAGAAGTCATGCAACAGAAAAGGCATCTGTAGTTGATAATCACCAGAAGGCAGTTGCTGATGTTCATAGTGAATCTTACAACCAAGTGGATTTTGCTACTGATTATAAGGATGCAAAGTTCTTTGTCATAAAATCATACAGTGAAGATAATGTTCACAAGAGTATAAAGTATGGTGTTTGGGCAAGCACCCCGAATGGAAACAAGAAATTAGATGCTGCTTATCGTGAAGCAAAGGAAAATCATGGAACATGCCCAATCTTTCTGTTGTTTTCGGTAATTAACTTAATCTCCAGTGCACATGTTTTGTAATTGGAAGTAACAATGATTTCACCCAACTTGGAATAATTTGATAAGCTACAAGAAACACTAAAAACTGAGAGCGTGAAATGGAGGTGATGTCATGCAAAGGATGGTGGAGTTGAGACAGATGTTGCCTTGCCAAAATTCTTCTAGAATATGATCCATGTTGTATGTGCCTATCTAAGGGCACAGTGTTGGTTTTCATTCTTGAAGTTCGATGGTGGCGCTTAAGAATCTAGAAAATGCCTTGATTTGTGGCACAAACAAGAAAACTTCTTACTCCCAATTAATTGGTCTTGACATGCCTTCAATGCATTTACTTTTGCTGATTACTGTTTTATAGAAGCAAAAGGATCCGTGAGGTTGTTTAGCAATCCCTAAATCTTCTTTATTAGGTGTTAATCTTCCTGATGTCATTGGTTCTCTGGCTATCTATTTCTTGAACTATTATGCTCGTTCATAATAGAACTTGTTTAGTGAGAAGTGTTATCTGTAGATTTATGACCACTGTGTTACTCACTGAAACATGATATATTTATACAATGTACCGTCGCATACAGGTGAATGCCAGTGCACAGTTCTGTGGAGTGGCCGAGATGGTTGGACCTGTGGACTTTGACAAGAATGTGGATTTCTGGCAACAGGATAAGTGGTCTGGGAAGTTTCCTGTGAAGTGGCATATTATTAAAGATGTCCCCAACAGTCAGTTTCGTCACATCGTGCTGGTAAACAATGACAACAAGCCAGTTACTAACAGTAGAGATACTCAAGAGGTGATAGTTCATTTGTTTTTGATAACATTGATAATTAGTTGCATGCCACTATGCAACTTCATTTCTACAGCTTCCCTCACGTTTGAATTGTTTTGGTATCATTTACCCTGGTTATATTACTGAATGCATCGGCTGCCTAGATGCATGGAGCCAGATTTGGGACTTTGCTATTATCTGCTTCGTGCCTATTAGAAATATTGCATGATATCCTGCAGTCAACTCTATGACTGTTAATACTGTTAAATGTAGATATTTTTCTTTTGAATAGTACACTATACTGAACGGGATGGGCTGTTTTAGGGCTTCCAAGGTTGTGTACTTTTTATAGTGATGAACAGTGGCAGCTTTGCTGTCTTAGCCATTATAGTTTTGGCTTCCATATGCATGCTTATTTCTCATCTTGAAACGAGTCAAGGCCAGGGAAGGATGTCCTTTTGAATTAACGAAGGAGATTATTTGCATGAAATATAGATATATTCTGGTATAATCCGGGGGGTAGGGGGGTGGACTTGGGCATATTGTTCAACTTCCATTGCCACTACTATTTTGTTATGTCTCTTTGAAAAACAAGTTTAGCGGGCTGTAACTTGTAAATGAGTGGGATGTCCTCCAACCCACATTGTTTTTGTTTAATAATATTATTGGAACAAGAACACTGTACTGAAACAACTGGTGATAAAACCGACACCTGTCAAATTGGTGCAGTTTATTAAACTTGATATGGACTGTGTTGCATGATTAAGTAATGCAAAACAGAAAAGTTCATTATGAAAGCACTAGTGTTCTTTCCAAGTGAAACCGAAGTCTGTCCATGTTTTTTTTCAAGGAGTAAGTATACTAGGGCAGATTCTTTGATTGGTAGCAGTCAAGATACATTTCTCATGAAATATGTTATCTTATGCTGGACCCACATAATTGCAGGTGGAGCTGGAACAGGGTGTTGAGATGTTAGGCATATTTAAAAACTTTGAAAGCTATTCTTCCATCCTAGATGATTTTCATTTTTATGAAGAGAGGCAGAAAGTTATGCAGGTGAGGAAATCGAGGCCACAAGTAAGCGTGGCTTCTGCTTCAGTGGTTGGAGTCAATGAACGAAATCTTGCTCCATTTTCCAATGACTTGATAAAGAAAATGTCAAATAGCTTTGCTGAAGCTGTTTCGCTGAAGGAGAATGAAAGAGGGCATCCTCGCTCACATCTGCTGCAAGATATGATGGGATCTGAACCTGAAAAACGAAGCTAACAATAACAGTGGCATCCAATTATTCAGACCGGCAGGGGATTTTTGGTGTTTTGAGCTGGGAAGTTTCAAATTGACAATATACCCCTCATTCTCCTTGAAAACTTTTCCTTTTTATTTATTTTTTGTTCATATTTAAATGATTTGGATTGTTTCACAAGATTGACGAGGGTGATTTGTCTTTAGCAGCGGAGTATATTAAATGACTTGTATTGTTGCTAGCCGCTACTTGTGTTAGCTATAGTATATTGAAGGGTTTGACACTATATTTTATTTGAAATTTTTATTTTATTTTTTTGTGTTTTTAGATTATTTTTATAATTTTTATGTGTAGATATTAAAAATAATTTTTTTAAAATAAAAAATATTATTTTAATATATTTTTGATTTTTTTTGTCTTTTCATAAAATCCTTTTCGAGATTTTGCTTTTTCGTTAGTTTTTATTTACAATCTGAATTTGCTAATGTAAAAAGAAAATGGAAGCACAGATATTTCTTAAGAATACCACCGGTAGAATATTTGTTTCATACGATCATCAGAAGCAATCTAGACGAGGACAAGGCCAGATTTCTTTATTACAAGACAAGATTTCCTTCATATTTCCCTTTCTGTCGCCATTTTTCGAACGAAATATTGTTTTAACGAGATGCTTCTCAAACTACAATTACCGGACTTCAGCTGGTTAGATTTACGGGGTGATTTGGTGATAATGTGTGTTTTTAAAAGTGTTTTTTTGTTTGGAAATATATTAAAATAACAGATTTTTATTTTTTAAAATTATTTTTGATATTAACATATTAAAATAATCTAAAAATACTAAGATATGTTTAATTTAAAATAAAAATAAAATGTATTTAAAAAAAAAAAAAGAGACTGGCACCTCCTGATCTGGACACTTCAGCCGGTGAATAAATTTGATCAGAGGATGCCAAGTGTTCATGAATGCAACTGTTAAATTAAAATATCGCGCAAGACAAACTTTGATGGACAAATTATTACGGTCGAACATGTGAGAGACATGTTTAGATGGCAAAGCAAAGTAGCCAGCGACAAATGTTTAGAATCCTGAAATTAGAACACGAAAATCGTTCATAATAGCCTTGACAACTACCATCGCTGAAATAAGTGCAGGCGACAAGATTACAACAACTGCAAAGAGAATAGGATGAAATCCTGAAAATTCAAAAGACAAGCTAAAACAAGCTTCAGTTGTCACTGTTTCCATACAGTTTTGTCCACCCTAAACCTGGAGCATAGAGGCAGACCCAGCAGGGAAAGCAAACACGAAGATGGCCGCAACAATCATCAATAGACCTGCGAGGGCAGGTCTCTGCTTGATTCTACCGGAATCACCAGATTTATCTGGCTGTGACGTTCCAGATCCTGTTGACGCAGCCGGAGTTGCTGATGTTGAAACATTTGTGAAAATGGCAGCGTCTGAAGAGCCAGGAGATAGGCCTAGAAGCCCTGTCCATCGGCAGACACGATATAAAGTCAGAAACGGGTCAAGACTTGTGCACTAGCTGCTGCTGACACTAGAATCACTACTCAGAGATGCATTTCATTTTGTAACAAAGAAATTCAAAATTCCAAGTTCTATGCATCACAAAAGTTGTGTTTCGCCTTATGTAGTTCCTAGAATGCCATGTAGTATCAATTTGGGCAGAGCAGTTTTGAGGGTTCCTAATGATTTTTGAGATGGAGAAAGAGAAACCACTAAAAACGGAAACTCCACTCAGTTGGATTTTTTTTCCAGATCGATTGCATTGGACATCTGATGTTGAGAGTTTTGTTCAAATTAGGAGGCGGTGTCCAAGATGTCCCTTCTATAATACTTTTTGGCAATCCATACATATGAAAATCAGAAAAGGATATCATTGGTATTTCAAACATAAAATTGGTAGCTGGATCATCTAATGCATGCACTAGTATACGAGGACGTGCAAATTCAAAAGCATATCTGTTTATAGTTGGATCCTCATAAGTTTTGCTGGACCACCATGAATTTACCAGACAAGACATATAGCTGTATGAAAACAAAGTGCAGTCTGTTCATATGATGTTCCTCTTTGCCTGTCATGTCCCGGGGACCAAAAAAACTAATAGCATCGTGTAAAGGATAGCTACGCAGATCATAAAATGGGAGCTCGTTCACACTATAATTTTATTAGCTAAGCTAAAGGTCAAACATTGACGGCTACAGAGAAAGTAAAGTAGAGGCAACTACTTTTATTCTTCCTTTTAATTCTAGAGCTGATTTTCAACCTCTTTAATTTCTAGCTTTAGCTTTATTTTTTATGATTGTTTGTAACTGTTATGGAGAAATTCTGAAGAAACTCTTATGGGGTGCTACTCTTTGGTTGAATGCATCTGGGCGCCCAGGGACTAACCTGGATGTTTCTCTAGCCACAAATCTAACATCAAGGAACGATTAACATCGATAGCAGTTTCTTCGGCCAAAATTATATAGTGAATCGGAACAAAACTAATGGAGATTAACCAAAGCTAGACTAGCTCTAAAACCAAACAGCAAAAAAAAGCATAAAAAAATGGGTGAGAGAAAGAGGGAGAAGGACTCACCGGGGCAGAAACTAAGACTGGCATTCCGCAAGTTGCAAGCAGTAGGGAGCTGAAGCATCTTAGCCTCCTGAATACCCATGTTCTTGAAACCTGCACTGCCATTATGTGCTTGTTGAATTATATAACACAAGCATTTTGGCTCGCTATCTTTCATGGTCTGCACTGCACTGCAGCAAGCTTTCGGGGGCGTGTTCGCTTTCCCTGAAGCATAGTCCAAGCAACCCATCAACTTTTGGAGGACACTGTTACACTCCGCGGACAAACTATCCCCACCAACCGTCCTAAAAACCGAAGCATTAGAAGCAAAGAAAAGCAACGCGCCCAACCAAAAAAGGGACTGGCTTCTCATCTCTGATTATCTTGACGAAAGAAATTCTTCTGGGCTGGCTGGCTGGCTTTGTGGAGATAAAAAATATACCTGGAAAACTTCAATATATAACAAAAGGATACAGGAGGGGCATGGATACTGAACTCCATTTAATAAAGGCACTTCCGTTATTTAATGTGGGATCATGATTGTGGGATCTGGTCCGTTGAGGTCAGAAATGGACGGTGAGAATACGCTGACTGGTCTTGTCATTGAATGAGTACGCAACGAAAGGGTTTTGGAACTGGGGCAGTTGAGCTGCAATTAAGCTCCTAGATGGGGGTAGTTGTCAGTTTTGCCGACGGAGAGCACCTTCCCCGTTAATGAGGTTAAGGCTGTAGACACCATCACGTGGCAAGAAGCTACCATGATATCATTTGATGATATGTGAACCCAACGGTCTTGGATCGACTCGCTGTCTATTTCTGATCATTAATATTACCAGGTTTCGTGTCTGTTGGTAAATAAATTTGCTGTCTGTCTTGTTTCCTTCACTTTAAACAAGCAGAAATATGCATGAGTGGCTCAAAACTCAACACAATCGTCTGTCGATTGCAGTAGTTTTGGGCCGAAGCTTGTCGTAAGGATTTCGAAATGATGTCAGCCATATCTGTTAGCACCATCGTCTTGTTAATTTGTTATTTTTTTTAATTTTAGAATTATAATTAATGTTTAGAGCAATATCCATAACACCTCGGGCAAGAAGTTAGGTGGCTTTGCCGCTTTGGAGTGACAATATCTTGGACAAATACATTCACCTCGTTGAAGGGACCCGCAGCAGCACGATGGGCTTTTACGTCATGGAAGAGTATTAAAAAGAGCTAGGGTTTTATGCCAGAACTCGGATGTGAGGTGGTGTCCATGCGCTCCTTAATTGTACTCTTTTCTTCTCAAATCTCGCCATCTGATGTCTCTACAACAAATGGAAAGTTCCACATAATTGACGGCAAAATTGAAGGCGTTAAAGGGTGTGTGTGTGTGTGTGTGTAGGGTGGCAATAAAATCCAGAAAAAAAGTGAAAGGCCAGTTCCACGAATTAACAAAACATTAGAGGTTAAAAATAATAATTACCTGCAACGAAACGGTGGTTAAATGAATATCTTATTCTAGATAAAGAAATACAAAAAGAGAAGTTAATTGTACCATGAATAAACAGATGTTTGTAGTTTGATCAAGAGAAGTAGTTGTTCACTTTAAACAAACCAGTAAAACTAATTAAGATTGATCCTCGATCAATGAGGCAAGGATTCAAATTACTATCCTGAAACCGAGCCCTAAATCTATAATTAGTGGTTAATGTTGATGAACACTGTAGTATAATTAGTACATAAAACTATCACAAGGAGATACAGGAATATGAAGTATTAATTGCATCTCTGGAGATAATATCATTACAAACAAAATGCAAAATCACATCTGGGTCCTAACATTAAAGCCTTGTTTGTTCCATGGAAAAAATAGATTTTTTTTAAAATCATTTTCTTAAATGTTTTTATATTTGTTTACTATTTTAAAAGCCGGTCAATGAAGATTTTCCTTTAAGTTGGAGAAATATTTAGTTTGGTTTTCAATAAAATACTTTTTTTTTGGGTAGAATACACTTTCTACAAATTACCAAACAATATCATGTTACTTTTTAATTATATCAAATTTAATCTCTAGTATTTTAATTGCTATATAATTTATTTTATTTTATTTTTTTTCAATATTGTTTTTATACAAACTTCTAGTCCTTGTTTTAAATAATTTATAATTTTTTTTAGCTTCGCCATCTTTCAGTATTTTTATTGTTTATCATGATCTGCATTATTTTCATCACTACTTATTTTATATTAAATATCTATGAAATTGATTTTTTTCAAAAAAAAATTGTTTTTTATTTTTTAGTTGCTATTTATTTATTTGCAATTTTTTTTTATATATCACTTTTGATCTTTATATTTTTTATAAACTTATTATTTTTTTATAACTTATTCAAAAACACTGAAAAAGATTTTTTTAATTTATTTTTTATTAAATTAACAAACATAACAAATAATTAGAATTTCTAAAATCTAACTTCAAAAATATTTTTTAGCGAATAAATAAGCATAATTCATATGAATATTTATGTCCATGAAAAGAACCTTCAAGCCAAGCCTCTCACCCACTCGTTTCCCACCTCTCTATATAATAACAGCATAACGCTAACAAAAAACCCGACACTTCTTTTCTTTTTCCCAAAAACCAAACGGAAAATTATCAAAAAGAACAAGAAATGAAGAGACCCCAATTCACTCCGGGAAGGTCCTGTCTCCTCGTAGTGGCTTTATCCGGCCTAATAATCGGTGCGCTGCTATTTTCAAACTTAACCCGGTCCGTTGGGAACATCTCTTCCTTCGGCCTCTGCTCCTTAGCCTCGGCCAAAGCCCGTGCCGCCGCGGAGTACGCCGCTACTCCAACCCAACTCCAATCCATCCTCCACTATGCAACGTCAAAGATCGTCCCAC
Source organism: Salix arbutifolia (assembly GCA_025169955.1). Lineage (NCBI taxonomy): Eukaryota > Viridiplantae > Streptophyta > Magnoliopsida > Malpighiales > Salicaceae > Salix > Salix arbutifolia. The sequence continues at coordinate 3,588,091 of CM045902.1, forward strand.
AACAATCTTTGGCGGAAATCTCAGTCACTTTCGATGTCCTCAAAACACGGTCACCTTGTAACTTCCTTGTATTTGGTCTCGGTTTTGATTCTCTCATGTGGACATCATTAAATCCACATGGCACCACTTTATTTCTCGAAGAAGATCCTAAATGGGTTCAGACAATCGTCAAAAACGCTCCAACTTTGAATGCGCATACGGTTCAGTACCGGACGCAATTAAAGGAAGCCGACAGCCTCCTGAAAACGTACCGGTCTGAACCGTTGTGTTCGCCGAGTAAAGCGTACTTACGCGGCAATTACAAGTGTAAATTAGCACTGACCGGATTGCCTGACGAGGTTTATGAAAAGGAATGGGATTTGATAATGATTGATGCGCCAAGAGGGTACTTCCCGGAGGCACCAGGGAGGATGGCGGCGATATTTTCAGCGGTGGTGATGGCTAGGGGGAGGAAAGGATCCGGAGTGACGCATGTGTATTTACACGATGTGAATCGGAGAGTGGAGAAAATGTTCGCGGAGGAGTTTTTGTGCAGGAAGTATTTGGTAAAGGCTGTGGGGAGGCTATGGCATTTTGAGATCCCTCCCGCATCCAATGCGAGCCAGAGTGATGGGCGGTTTTGCTAAAATACGCCTCTCCCCTGTACTTCTAATAAGATAGATATATGAGACTGAGATGGCAGGTTTTATTTTATTAATTTCTTTTTGAAATCCGTGTTGCATGGAAAGTATCTTGCGAGGGAAAAGGGTGGGGATGCCGAGTCATAAGAAATTTGAATTTGAAGTTTCAAGTTGATAGCGAATGTTTGGTAATACAGTGATAGTTTGATATTTATAATTGTAGTAGGATTATTTTTTTTACTTTTAATATCAACCCATAAAAATAATATTAATTTTATATATCCCCTTTTAATACCAGATATATTTTAAAATGAGTTCAAATATAGATTGGGCTTTATTTGTTATGTGTTTTAAAAGTTTTTTTGAATTTTTTTTTTGAATTTAATTTTTTTATTTCATTTTCACATGATAATATATAAAAAATAATTTAAAAAATAAAAATATTATTTTAATATACTTTTTAAAAATACACTTATAAAAACAAGTGAGATATCGATTTCCTGGCAGACCAGCAGTGGTGGTGAGACACATTTTAAATTTGTGATAGCTGCCATTTATCAATCTGTCTCGTGAAATTGCGGAGGAGAGCCCATCCCATGACATGAAGGACAAACCGAAGTTCACTTCTTTGTTTTTGGTTTATTCTTTCACGAATTTCAAAGAAGAAAAGAAAGATTGAAAGACAGCAAAGGGTTTTAGGCTTTAGCATTTCCTGTCCTCTTTTGACTTGTCGATATAGCAATACACTAGCTTAATGCCCGCGTGTTGCACTGGAGTTTTTTTATCTATGTATAAAATTGATTATTTTTATATGTATTGTCTTTTGCTATTTTAATATTTAATTAGTAAAATTATAATTGATAAAATCTTTATAATCGAAATGCAAAGTGGGTCGTATATTTCTTAATCGTAGATAATGTAGGTAAATTTTTTTTTTATGAGTTGCATATTTTTCCCAGTAATATTCAATTTGACACATTATAAATAAAAATATTGTAATTTTTTTTTTCGAGAAAGAAACTTATATTTTTTTGCGTGTTATAATTAGTTATGTCAATGTTTAAATTACTAAACTTGCAACAGATAAAAATATGTTAGGAATGAGTTTTTTGCGTGGTATAATTAGTATGTTTGCCCGTGCATTGCGCTAGGGTTTTTTTCATGTAGAAAACTAATTGATTTTTTACATGTTGTAATTAGTTATTTAAATATTTAATTAGTAACATTGCAATAGATAAAATATATAACAAATAAATTTTTCCTCAGCCTAAAAGAAATAGTGTCATCAAAATGGGAAGTGGTTCGTATATTTTTTAATTGGAGAGCATGTGTATATATGGACAGAAATAAGAATTATGTAAGAAATATAAAAAAAATAATTTTTTTTGAAATGGTAATGAACAATGAAAATCACAATTGAAATAATTGTTTATTACTGTTTGAAATTGCAATCTCCTTTAGCTATTTTATGAAATAATAGTAGTAGTTCCCGTAAGCTGACCCGGACACCCTGTTTATAAAAGAAAAAATTATAAGTGCAAAAAATACAGAAACAAATCCAAAAAGATAGGTTTAGGGATTATTCACGGCGCGTGTAAGTTGTTCCAGGCATCATAATTATAAAAAAACATATACGTGGGGAAAAATCAGTGGAAAAAATGTTAAAAAAATCGATTCAGAGATTAGCTGTGGTGTACGTAAGTTGTCACAGAAACTTTGGTTAAAAAACTTTGGTTACATTTTTGTGTTTTTTTGCATTTATTTTATATATATGTGACATGATATTTTTTTAGTTTACAGTGATTTTTATTTTTATTTTTATTTTATTTTTTAAGATTTATTTTTTATATTATTATATTAAAAGTATTTTAAAACACTTAGATTAAATTAATTTGAGATTTTAAAAAAACTCAGTTCATTTTTTTATATATATTTTCAGGCGTTGATACCTAACAAATATCATAATATTGTCGCGCGTTGCGCTAGGTTTTTTTGATGTAGCAAACTGATTAATTATTTAGCCTACAGAAAATTATTTAGTTGGTAGATAGCAAATTGTAATCGTTAAATTTTGTTGTATTTTTTTGTCTGTATTGAATTAGTTGGTTGTTGTTATCAGTTTAAGTGCTCGGATAATAATTTAGTTGACAACTCTCAAAATTATAATCGATAAAATTTATTAAAGATGAGTGAATTGTATTTTATAGCCAATTCATTAATGGGTGAACTTGCGTAAATATTTTATCGATTTATGTAATTTGCATATTGAAAAACTATAATTGATTAATTGGTAGGCGTGTTTTGATTGTTCTGACAGTTATTTAATTGGTGGACGTAAATTTGCAATTAATAAAATAAATAAAATATGAATTATTTTTTTCTTGTATCGAACTTGTTGATGATTGAGTTTATTTTAACAGCAACGAACGATTTAACCAGTTGATAGCAAAATTGTAACCGCTAAAATCTATCAGAGATGGATTATTTGTGGTTGGGCTTATCATTTTCTTTTTTCTTTTTTATTTATTTTTCAAGTCAAATAATTTTTTAAAATCTAATAATATTTATTGTTGTTTTTTCATTCATTTTTTTTAAATATTATTAGGTGTTGAAATTTCTAATTATTGTAGATAAGACATTGAAAATAATGGCAATAATTATTCATAAGTTTTTTTCTTTATAAATATGTTACACCAATTATATATTTTGCTATTTATTTAATATTAGTGCATTTAAAATAATGATAATAACTATTTGTGATTTTTTTTCTGATAAATATGTTAGACTAATTATATATTTTGCTATTTATTTCATATCAACACCTTAAAATATATATATTCATCACTTTTTGGAAGTGCGATCTCTTTTAGGTATTATAGAAAATAATAATAATCGCCGTGGTGCGCGTAAGCTGACCCGGACACCTCGGTTAAGAAAAAAAATGTATAAGTGGCAGAACAAAATAGGAATAAAAAAATCAAAAAAAAGTGAATCCGGAGATTAGTCGTGGGGCACGTAAGTTGGCCTGGACACCTCAGTTATTAAAAAAAAAAATTCTTGTTTTTTGTAAAAAAAAAAACAATCAGCTAGTAAAAAAGAAACATTTTTTTAACAATTTTTTTTTTAAAGAAGTTCTTAAAAAAAAAAGATTTGTAAAAAAAAAAAATCAGTTATTTTAAAAAAAAAACCTCGTTTTTTTAACAAAAAAACCCTTTTTTTTTTTAAAAAAAATAGTTATTAAGAAAAAAAGTAATAAGAAAAAAAAACAAAAAACGAATAAAAAAAAAAGTAAACCGGAAGTTAAAAGCAAAAAAAAAGAAAAAGAAATAGAAATGAAAAAGGCAAAAAACGTAAACCGGAAGTAAAAGGCAAAAAGCCAAAAGGAAAAAAAAAAAAAAAACGAAACTGGAAATCAAATTGGTGGCCGAGCGGTTCGAACTCGCGCGCGCCTGTGTTGGCAGCGCGCGGCCAACCGCTCGGCTAAAGCTTTTCATCTGTCAATTTCACTATAAAAAATACATAAAGAATACCGGTGTAAAAAAAAAAAAAGAGGTGGACGAACTCGCGCGATGCACGGACGAAATAAGTCCAATCCACAGTGCAACGCCCGAGCTCTTTTAGATATATACTAATAAAAGAAATATTAATTGTATACTTGTTAAATTAATTTTTATAAATATTAATTTTTTAATATATTAGTATTAGAAAATATCCTTATAAAAACACTAAACAGCGCCAAAACATGTAGTGAAGCTCTTGGAATCACGGGCAGGTCGAATACATCATTTACTATGAAAAACTTTTTTTTTATTATTATTATTATTATTTAACATGCGAATTCATGTTTTCCAAATTTTAATTTAAAAAGATGATGAAGGGTTGTTTAACATTGAGGTTTATCTTATTATTATTTTCTTGTTTTAAATTATTTTATTTTTAGTGTTTTTGAATTGTTTTGATAGGTTGATATAAAAAATAAAAAACATTTTTAAAAATAAATACTCTAAAAACCTACCCTCTGAGTGGTTGACTTTTACACCTTTTGTTTTGATCCGCTAATGAAGGGTTGTCGGGTCAATCTAATAGGCCCACGTCGGGCCCTTGATTTTCGAACCTTGCATGTGATCACTGTTTGTTTTCAGCTATTACAAATTTACAAGTACGTGGACCTGAACAGAGTATTCTTTCTTGCTTCGCCCAAGGGAAAGTTGGGAAACTGAGACCACCGACAAGGAAGGGAAAAATAAAGGATTTGGGGTGGGGGTGGGGGTGGGGGTGGGGGTGGGGGGTTTACTTTTTCCATGTTTCATGGTTCAGCTTCTAAGTTCAGTGATTGTTAATATGTTAACATGATCATTATTTTTAGGATATGTTAGATTAATTAAGATATATGCAATTTTGAGGTATATATAAATTAATCCAAATATTAATATTAATAAAACAATTATTAATAATAATAATAATAATAAGAATAAGAATAAGAATGCGTTTCTATCAGGTTCTCAGCCGTGTTCTTTGCCTTGGTGCTTTTTTTTTTATAAAAAAAGGGTAAAATATTCATGTCAAAATAGTGATTATTCTCTTAATTATGTTCTACCCTTTTAAAAACAAAGATATTATGCAAGTTTGAGGAAAAAGGAAGTGGTAAAATGACGGTGGGTTGGATAGTTGGTAGCAGCGGAGTAAATGTCAGCATTGATAGGGGCTATGGCAACTCTCTCAATTTAATATATTTTTAAATAAATAAAAACATCATATAAATATCAAAATAGACCTACCATAACATTCAAAATTTGAATATCCATCTATGAGGCCTTCTAAATAAGATTACATGCCACGGTCACAGCGGTCGAACGGTACCTGATGCATTAGATGGCCGTGACAATTTCCATGCCCACATTCATGAATGGGGACGACTATTCTCACCTAACAATTGACAAATAAAATTAAAATAAATAGCAAATTAACACGATAATGTTTTTTTTTTGAAACATCACACTGTAAATATTAAACCATCTTGATCACAAGGTTTGATTGAAACACTAACAAATGAAACAAGTGGCAATATAATTAATTACTTGTCAAAAATTAACAAAATTCCTAATCTTGGAAGTACGCACGTGTGATTAGAGTTTTTCCACTTGTCTAGACAGGGCAAGTCCTCTGGCTGGGTTTACCTGCCGAGCCGGGCAGGTCAGTGGAAGAAAAAAAAGGCAGACATGCACGCATACAATACAAATCAACAAAAGCTTGCTTCACTCGATAATTTAGTAAGATGACACTTTGCGTGCTGTTGCAGCTTATATCAGCTTGTTTCTTGGATTAACCACTGGTTACTAGAGAGAAGATTTATGGGAAAAGATTGGCTAAGCAAGGGCATGTTTTGATTTCTTTAGGGGGGGGAACCCATAAAATGGTCCTTTATTTATACCATCATATTGATCAGTGGCAATTCTGAAGAACCTAGGCCGAAGATGCCGGAGTATCAAATGACATTTTCCTGACCAAGAGGCAGGTGATTTTCGATGGCGGGGCGTGTGTATTATCGAGTGTGCATAACACGAAGTCAGGCCGGTGGAGTGCAAGGGCATATGGCTAAGTTGCGACCCTTTAATCCTCCGGTTCAGCCAAGTTTCCGGTGATGGAATTCACGTATCATATCATTTTCTTCCCCGATCATTGTCATATAGTGATTACCTCTGAAGAAAGGGCAGCTCTCTCCAACCATCCCCATAGCGCCCCTATAGTTGGGCATGAAAATGACCCAAGTAATCAGCTTCACTAAGGCCACAATGTTTCATGGCTCGATTGTGCACTTCAATTTCTGGGATTGAAATGAAATTGCCTTGAAAAGTAGTTTTCTTGTTGAGAATATCTAGTAATCTTGAAACCTCCAATTGTGTTTCGTCAATATCAGATGGGCTGCGAATGAATGGAGTAGGCTCTCCATCACCAAGATGCTTTGGGCAACCAACTTTAGTGATATAAAATAATATAAATTATATTTTAAGATCTCACCAAACAATTTAAATTTTTAGGTAAGATAATTTCTTGATATGATATAAAAACCTTGTTAATCAACACTCACGAGTTCGAATTTCACCACCCTCATTTTATTTAATAAAAATCAAGCACAAAAGAGTATAAGTCTATATAAATTTCAAATCTAAAAATTTTTCACATGAGGGTGTGTGCTGAAGAAACCCACGTGTACGACAGCAATTTCACACAAGATGGAACCGTGAAACAGTGATTCAATTGGTGCAATAACACTGTATCCTCCCAATAATTGAAGAGCTATGGCTTATTTGTATTTTTGCACTTTGAGTTTGGCATAAAATTACAATAATCAATTTGGACTAATTGCCCACTTTTATCTATCCTGTTAGCAGAAAAAGACGTGGAACTCAGCAATAGCACAAACTTACATGACATATTTGTTATCAAAATGCCGATGCTAAGTTGCTAATCACCTACATTAATATTAAACTATAAAGCGATGGCGACTGCTTGATGATTTAAAGACATTAAAAATAAATTATCGTGTCGATGGTCCATTTATGGAGCATAGATACGCAATACAATTAGAAAAAGAGGGGGGATTTTCTTGGACCGAGGGGGACTGGTCATAGAGTCAACCTAAGACTTATTTAGAAAATGGTATTCTGTATGGGATATGCTTCTGTGACTACATCCTGTAGGTACCACGACGTCGCATCTTAGTTTTAAATGTGGATGGGCTTTGCCCCTAATCTGAAAGTGCTAAGACCATAGTTGTAAAATCCGTTCCGGGTACCGTTCCGGTTTTTTGTTTGGAACGGAACGTTCCGGTTTCGGTGCATTCCGGCGTTCCGTTCCGGTTTTGTACTGTTCATTTATTTTTATATTATTTTAAATATAGTGTAATTATTTGTATATAGTTTAATTATACAATTAAATAGATTAAGTTATATAATTAAATAATTGCTTTTGAAAAACCCTTCAACAATAAAATTATTATTATTTAAATTATATTTAAATTAAAAAATATATAATTAAAAGACACGCAATATTTAAAATTTAAAATTTAAGCAATTTATAAAAATCCCCGTAAAAATCCTATTCTATTATTATTATTATTATTATTATTATAAAAACCCACAAACAATATTATTATTATAACCCCAATTATTATTATTATTATTATTATTATTATTATAATAAAAACCCACAAACCCTATTGCCCGGTTGCCCCCCCTTTATTATTAGTAGTATAAAAAGTAAAAACCTTATCTTTCTTCCCCTTCCACTTTCCCAGCCCCCCTTTATTATCACTAGTATAAAAAGTAAAAACCCTATCTCTTTCCCTTTGATTTCCTTTTGCTTGCGCCGTCCACTTTCCCTTTCCCTTTTGCTTCCCTTTTGCTTGCCTCCATGAACATAGATCAGCTCAGGTTCTCCAAGCAGTAACCAAATATGCATCCATTCGAGAACAAGTAATCAGGATTCAGGCCAACTTTGTTACGGACATTCTCGAACCTCCTCTCTTTGGTTGCGCCATCGCCTCCCCACCCACACAGAGAGCTGAGCCTCGAATGCAAGGGAGCTTTCTCTTTCGGCGTCGTTTTGAACTTTTGATTTTGAACCCGGAACGGCACGCCCGGAATGAAACCGGGGCGTTCCGGCCGGAATTGGGCCGGATTTTCCGGATCTGACCGGAATTCAAACCGGGACAAAAACGTCGCCGTTTTGTCCCGGATTTTGAAGTGGAACGGAACGGAACGGAATTGATAACTTTAGCTAAGACTGCCTTATTGCAATTTGCAAACGATCAGAAGCATAGCAGGACTAGGGTGACTGTAGCTGCTCCGTGAGACCAGTCAATGTCCAATACCAGACAATCAACTCTTTGACCGGTCAATACTCCACAAGGTTATGACACTTGGAGTTTTATTTAAAACAGCATCTTCGCAAGTATTTTCCAGCGACTCACCTCCAATCAACATCAAATTATGAGCCCTTACACACAAAATCATATCCCAAATTATTAGCCAAAATGCGTGCTAACTATGATGTAGTCATGACTACCTGGTTTTGGGAGGCCGAATTAACACAAGGCCACAATTACGCAGACCTCTCTCCAAATAAATCTCCAAAATCCAGCTATGGAGTAAGGAACTTGCCATACGGCATACAACTCAGAATTTCCTTGTATCACATTTTCTGGACTTCCATAGAAGACACATACAAACCCCAAGTTCAGCAAGCTCAAAACAAGACTTCCCTGCTTTTCTAATAGTTGCGAACCACAAGAAGAAAATGAATGAAGAAATTCATAACCATGCTCGATAAAGTTATTATCCATAGCCAATCTATCTATTGTAGATCAGGCATGAAATTACAAAAGGTATTTGCTCCCTATTTTGTGACTATCAAATCATTATAATATACATCTCAAAGAAATATCTAACCGATCATCTTGAATCAAGATTTCTTAACTAATAACACCTGCTCTTGTCAAAGAACATAACTGAGAAAGAAAGACTGGAAATCTGAAAAGAGAGGCAAATCGTTCAGCCCCGCATTTCCACATCCTATACAAAACAAAAAGAGCTTCATGCTACAAAAAGTACTTCATCCGATCATCTCTCCTCATGGCATTGTATACAGCTTGAACCTGGCAGAATGAGAAGTTCCATGTCAGCAAATTATCACCAGGTGTTGTTGACATCATGTGCAAAATAATCAACATATCATTTATTACGCATAAATATATATAGACATATCGGCCCCTTTTCTTTCTTTTCGCTTTCCATAAATAACTACAAAATATATCGCATCAATATCTTTTGCGTGCTTCAGAGAGAGAGAGAGAGAGAGAGAGAGAGAAACCTGCTCACTAGAAACAACTTGAACAGGACCAATGTTGACCGACACATATTTTCCCCTCGAAGATACTTTCTGCCTCACTCGACCCTGGAAAAAACAAATGGCTTAATGTGATCAGATACTTGTTTATAATACAAGCTCTAGGTGGATAACAAGTTGCTCAGATTCGCAATCAAAGAAAAAGGTTCCAAAAAAAAATCAAGAAAGATCATCTAGTTTAATAACAATCCGGTTACATTTATTTCTAAAAGGTGACAAGTTTTTCAAGAACAGGTAAGCATTTTGCAATGCTACAAGATAAAGACTCTTATATTGATGACATTACAATAAATTGACAGCAATCCCAGCTTTCCCACCCCCCCTTCCTGGACAGCATAAGTAACCCAAACATGCCTTTAAACATAACATTACTTTCCATGTAATTGACCAAGAACCAAACATGACAGCAAGATTGACACATCCAAAATAGTAATCTAATTGAGAAATTGAGCTTTTTTTCTGATAAGGTTCCTATTCTTGTCTAACAGTTTAATCACCTTAATGGCAAAGTCTACCATTGGAGTTGCAAGAAGGAAGAAGACAAGTTTTGATTTTTAGTCATAAGTTGAGGCATAATAATGATGACAGGTAAAATATGTGGCATCTGTTTCACTTTGCAACATCAGCAAAAATTACAAATGCTTGTATATGCCAGAAACTGTCAACACCAGCCCTTATAAGATCCTTGACCGCTATTATTTAGCCCCAGATGTGCATAACTACCATTTCCAATTTTGTGGCCAGCGAGCTATTCTCAAACAGGCCTTCCTCATTATTACTTGTGACTGTTAAACAACAGATTCATATGGCCTGCGTATTATAGTCCCAAGGCTTTTAAACATGTGCTTCAAATCCTAGACTCACCAACACTATTTGATGAGCAAATGGTTTGGTAGTGCACCACCAGCATAGCTCAGCTGATGACAAGGCACTCTTCCAGAATTGCAAGCTATTTGATGAGAAATTTCACAACTCACATGTTATCATGAAGGTTTCCATTATAACAGGACCAGTAGTCATCCCTTCAAACTGGATGTGGAAAAATAAAGGTATGGACATCATCCACTTACCAATTCTGAAACCCAAAACCATGTTTCCCTAAGCTATCATATCTGAAAAACTAACAGGATAGCTTGGTTCAGAACCTGTCATATCTTGAAAAACTAACAAGATATCTTGGTTCAGATCATGCAGTTTCCGTTTTCAAATTTGTGCAGAGAAATTCCCAGTAGGAAACAGCAAATAAGTTAACCTTCTGTCTTTAAAGCAACGGACAATATAAATTTACCATTGCAGTCTATAAAATTTTTACAGTATCTCTAATATCTGAAGAAAAGATGTTATGGCCAGAGATTCTCCACTTAAAATTTTCTTTTATCAATCACTTTGGATCTGATGAACGCAATCAATCATGGGGAGCAACCTTGAACTATTCGTGTGAGTTACAAAAGTCAACCATTAATTTCAATCACATAGGAAAAAGCACAACTCCATACAGAATGCATTATCATCTACTCTGGCAAGCGTAACATGCTATTGAAAGTAGTTCTACTCTGTATTGGCAGGCAATAAGCACCTCTGTTCAATATCTATGTGCTAGAGCATCCATTACTTTTCACATGTTTATGAAATTCTAATGCTGATTAGATATTCGATGAGACCACTCATGCAATTTAATGAAAAAACCTTAGTGTAAGGAAATATAAATGAACGGCCTACAAAACCATAAACATAAAAGCTTAAAAAAAAAAACTGCAATAAAAAACCCTGTAGGTGATGCAAAAAACAAAAAGGATTCAGCATTAATGAAGAAATGACAATAAATGTCTCCTCACAGTTTACTTCTTTCAACGCACCGCAATCTTATATAGCTTTTTCAACCAATTATTTGCAGCAACAAGAAAGGACATATACCTTAGGGATTGGTTGTTGAATTACTGATTCAACAGCAATAACCATAGCTTGCACAAAATCGTCACCTCCTGTACCAATTGCAGTAAATCCTCTAACTGTTGGATATGAGTTTACCTAGAAGGTAAATGACACTACTGTTCAGATGCCAAATCTGTACGACTTTGACGAACACACAAGAACAGTGTCTACAAGATGATAACTTCATAGACCATGCATAATAAAAATCCAGGCTTTAAAGCGTTATCTGTTGCAGATGTCTGTGAGCAGTTATGACTAGTATAATTAGACACAGAGTAGAGGTTGAATATGAAAACAAAGTAAAAAATATTGTCTAGCAAGTAATAAAATCAGTAAGCTAACAAAGAAAAGGAATGGCAATCGAAAAAGGTCAAGCATCTGTACCTTTTTATCCAAAGCAAGCCATTCATTAGTAGAATCATCTGCTACCGTACCGCCAATAACCACATTTGTGGTTTGTCCAACCCTCCCTTCTGTCCTTGATACCTCTGGATCATCAACAGAAGTTTCTATCAATACGTGACTATATGTTTCACAAAAATCATAACAAGAACAAATGGAATACAAGAAGAATCAGCTGACAGCATTGATATCCATTATCCTTTGGCATATAAAATGCCCACAACAAATTCATTTAACCCGGATCACTCCAAAATAGCTGATACAAGAAATAAATCGTTGGCAAAACACATTTGGCTCTCATGAATTAAAGCATAATAGTAAATAATTAAATAGGACGGTCAGAAGAAATGTAGTAACAAAGAAATAAACTCCGATTAAATTACATCATATTTCCTTCTTCCTAACAAACTGATTGTCAGTCTGATTATAATTGGCACTTAAATCCATTTAACTAAATGACTATAGTTTATCATATTAAAAATTAAAATGCTAGACAAATTCAATTCACATACCCAAAAGGCCAAAGAGGAAGAAGAAGCAGACAAACCAGAAATAGCTTTGAGCACAGCTTCTTGAGGGGGGTCTTGATCCTGGTCATCTTCATTGTTGTTGTTGTTGTTGTTATAAGAGCATAAACAATTAACATGAGCTGGTCTTGGTCTTCCAAAGTGATGAAATTCAGGAGCCCTAATGCTTGGTGTTTTACTGGTTGAAAACCCAACGGTTCTCCTTGATGAGAGAGAATAATAGAAGATGGCTCGGTTTTGATGGAGAGGAATCATCCATGGCTCTGTTGTCAAAACAGAACGCAGCACACTCGTGCACGCCATTCCTTGTTTTGATGATTATGGAGAATTAGCGTTAGAATTTTGTGTTTTGGGGCTATTTATATTATCTGTGTTGTTGGGTTTAAGGCTTTTAAACTGTCTGTTCAGTTAGCCAGATTTTTTCTCTATCTTTCGATGACGTGGCTGCCCTGGATAGAACAAGGGCTGCTTCCGCCGTGCCATGTTAAACGAGTGGTTTTTTCGTGCGGGTATTAAATTAGCACAAACTTTTTTTTTCAAAAAATCTATGGAATATTAACTAAACAATAAAACGTGTTGCCCTTTCCTGTAGATTAGTGCATTGTTCACACAAACTCAAATTACTATTTATTGTTATAGTGAAATAACAATTTTGCCCTTGATCCTGTGAATTTTTAGCCCCAGGGTATTTTTGAATTTTTCATGGGACACAGATGGTATTACCAGATTTGTTGCACGGTGAAACGACGCAAATAACCCCCGAAAACGACAAAATCTTGCTGCGGGGACCAGGGGATGTTTTGGCTTTTCCACAATATTTGCACAGTAGATTGATGGAAACAACCCCCGTAAACAACAAATTAGCGTACAGTAAACGGGGGTAGACCCGTATTTTCCATTCAGGTTTTTTCATGAATATCAATAGGTTCAGGGGTGTGTCGGTAATTAACCAATATTTTATTATTATTTTTGGAGGAACTGCAGGTGCGTCGTTAAGACGCGCTCGCAGTTTTTCACATGAACATGCCTTTTCGGAGGCGCGTGCGGATCCTTCAGGCGGTCAAAAATTCACTTTCGCCATATCAGGCGGTGTGCCGCCATGTCCTCTGTCTACTGTTGCGGCAAGTTCCGGTCATAGGTGCTTGGGTAAACGACGACGAACGGTTTTGTGTCGATAATCGGTTTTCTCTCTCCTACCACCGCAACTCTGTACAAGCCCCTTATGTGTGTAGAAAGTTTAATTTAGTCCCTGATGTTTTCATTTCGGTTTATTACTGATTTCTTTAATTGAAAGTTTGATTATTTTCAATTGTACCCTTTGATTAAAATTGATTATATAAGCAAGTTTTTATTTCAGTCCTTATTCTTTTGATTTTTGATTCATTTTTGGTCTCTTTAATTTTTTTTTCGGTACTGAAGTTTTTATTTATTTTAATTTGATCCTCCAATCGAAATTGGTTAATATGCTACTTTTCATTTCAATCCTACTTCTTTTAATTTTGTTATTAAATTACACAACAATTATCATTATTATTCCATTATTTATTTTGGTCCCAAAGTTTTTATTTGTTTTAATTTTATCCTTTAATTGGAATTAATTATATATTTTATTTTTCATTTCGGTCCTTATTCTTTGAATTTTTTATTTGATATTAATTCATTTGTTTTTTTTTTAATTCTTGGACAATGTTTATTTTTTATTAGTATTTATGCTTTTAGTTTTTGTCTTTTTTTTATTGAGGTTTTATTTTTAATCGGTTCAATCCTAGAATTTTAATTTATATTTGTTAATTTCGCGTTTAATTAATCGAGATAATATCGAATTTTAATTATTTTTCCTGAGGAAAAAAACAACCCAGGCAAATCAGAGGTTTTAGATTTCAAGTCAATTGCATCAAAACGGTAAACTTCCTGCAGCAAATATTGCAGTTTTAAGCAGTCTGTCTTTGGCTTGGAAGTCGGCCTGTACCACCCCTGCATTTTCCGTGTTTTGACTCAATCTGTCTTTCCTCTAAGTCTAATCTGCAAGGCTATTTTCCTTTTGGATGGAAAGTCTAGAGAGGATCCATCATCAGCAATGGTCCTATAAAATGGTAACGTGGTGCTCATGGATGGAGAAACAAGCGGGTGCTTTCATGGTTATTGAAAGCCTCTCGAATATTTTTTTAATAGAAATGTGTTTTTTTTCCAAATTGATGAAGTGTTAAAATCATAAGTATTTATAGAATAAAATTTTTTAGTGTATCAATTATTTTATTTAATAACTCATTTTCTCTATTAATAAGATATTTTTTTTAAAAGAATATCTCTATATACCTCTAAGAAGTCGTATTTTAGGGTGCTTAAGGACCTTTCAATTATAAAATTAGAATTTTTTTAAAGTATGAAAAACTTGTTTTTTACCTGGTAGTTAAAGAGGCATTTTCAACTCTTAAAACTTTGTTTTTCTTGAGTAGAGGAGCCGGAGAGTAATTTTTTCATTCACAATATATATAGGCGACAAATATTCATTACACAAGCATTAATGGGTATTAATGTGAAAAAATATCTCCTAAAAAAATATTAATTAAAAAAAATAATATTTTGAGTATTAATGAACATTAATGAAAAGGAAGAAAAACTCAACACACGTGTTCTTAAACTTAAAAAATAGATCATGAAACCTCTTAAGAGTTGGTGTTCCGAGTCCACAAAAAGGTTACAAAAAAGTGGTGGGTGTGCCCATAAGAAAGTGACGAGCGTGCCGACATTTAGTGGACTCGACCAAGCCTGCTAGTTGTCAAGCACACCCGACATTTGGGCTTAGATTTCAACCCGAGCCCATAAAATATTTGAAAATAGATAAAAAATTGTGGGCCCATGAACATCATGGATTTAGCGCTAAAAACAATGATCCTTCACGAATAAAGCGTTGGTCTTCATGTTTTACCCTCAAAACTTAGCCGTACAGGGTAAAATTCAAGTCAAATTAAAGGGGAGTTTATGGTTTATTTTCGTTAGGCAGCCAAAAACCTACCCCAATTCATTGAAAACCTACCTCAATTCATTGAACTTCCGCACAAGAAATTCATATTTTCTGTGAACTACGAAGAAGCCGGGTGTTGCAATAATTAATTACCATCATTGTGCCTAGCCTTTTGTTCTAGCGACCTCTGCTCCTGCGAATTTAATTTTGTTGCATATTAATTTTCTGCTGGGGTTTCTGAACATAGCAGGTGTGCCCGGGATCTTTTCCAACAAAGGAAATACTGAAATCGCAACCCTTGAATCACTTTTCTGTGACGAGGACGATTTCTTAGAATTCATCACAACATCAAGAATCAACATGAACACCAGACAAGTTATTCTAGAGTATTAAATTCTCTCTCTGAAATGTGAGATTTTGTTTAAGATTCAATTGGAATGATTTCAATAGATGAGATTTTAAAGGTGGCTGGAGGACAGAATGATAGACAAGTGTTTTTGCAGAAAGATTGCTTTAGGCTATGTCATCTTGAGTGGTATTCCTCTTTTTTCCTCATACCAGATCAGTCAAAGAGTGTTCTCCTTCGAGTCCCTACTACCACAGCATGTGTGAATTAATGGCTATCGTCACCCACCATTGGAGTATATCCAACGCTAGCTGGGGCGGATTGTTCATTATTTCTGTAATTTTAAACGTCAAATCTTTCTGATAAGACAAATTGATTACCTCTGCCGAAAGTTTCTTTTAATCTTCCCAATGCTCGTAGCGGCTCTCACACGTTGTTTTTGCCTGGCAGATACGTGCAAAGTGAATCAAGGGGCACGTACAATGGATTCAACTCATTCCAAGTCAGCCGGAATTACGTTCGATATGAAAATATTTAGCAATCATTGATTTATTTTTAGGGCTTGAAAAGAAGCGATTCGCTGGTACGTGACAACCATTTATTTGCCTACAAAGTATCCAGCTCTAGCACAAGCGTTCTATACAGTGGTCGAATCTTTGCCATCGTTGACCAATAATAAGAAAGCTTAGTAGTTCAATTCTAAGATCAAATTGTGCACCATAGAAATTGATACACAAGAAAGCTGGATTGTGAAAGAACAAATCCAAAAAAGAGAGATTCTTTCAATAGTGCAGATAAAAAACGAAGAAATTGTGTGTTTTTTTATCTTGTCTGGGTGCGGGAGCAGGAAAAGTATATGAAGGACCATCAACACATGGAACACTCCTAAACAAACAAACAAACAAAGACACGGTCCATCTGGAGAAGTCTACCAGCACAAGCAAAAATGTAGCCGTGAGCTGACACCCCAAGAAAAAATCAACTGATTTAAAGATATTGTTCACTACACTACATAAGCACAACTCACAGCTGCCACCAAATACTAACGCGTCTACGTGTACATCTCTATTACCACTTTCCTTAAAATCAAACGAACACACCAGATTTTACCCTTCAAACAAAACAGAGATCAAACTCGCTTTCTCTCTCTTCTCTCGCACAACTCCCATCTCTCTCTCCCCGTCTTGTTAGTTTTTCTTCCCTGAAGGATAATGGGACCGATCGTTTTGACCCAGTTGGCCACGGGTCTTAGTGTGCTAGCCGGGGCAGTTCTGGTCAAATCGGTTATGAACCAGAAGCCCATGGCTGGTCCGACGTGCTCATCTTGCAACGGAACGGGTCGAGTCGCTTGTCTTTGTTCCCGTTGGTCCGACCGAGACGTGGGTTGCCGGACTTGTTCTGGTTCTGGTCGCATGGCGTGCAGTAGCTGCGGAGGGACAGGTACTGGTCGGCCTATTCCGGTTCAAATCTCTATGAGGCCACCAAACCGCCCATCTTGACCCGGTTTGTGCTTTAAAGATTTGTTTTCGGATCTGTTATGGTAGTTAATATTGATTAATTTCTCGCTCTCCCTTGTATTTTTATATAAACTTCTTTTCTTTTTCGATTTTTCCCCAACTCTCGAAGACATCAAATTGTAATATAATATAAGTTGAAGATATACTTGAATGATTGGAGAGAGGGAGATGAGATGGAGGATTAGTTGGTTGTAACTTGTAGTGACTAATGAATTTATTGAGCACTAAAATTCTTATACAATTTGATATCTGGGAAGCTTACAGTAGTTGACTCTTTGCTCGCTTGTGATGTTTGGTATTGTTGTGCCAGGCGTATAGTTTCAGTCGTTAAAGTTTATACTACGTAGGAATGTTTCTGTGAAGTGGCATCTCATAGGAAATCAATCCAGTCTATATCTACCAATCGTCGAATGAAGATTAATGTGCCTTTACCAAATCCATCTGTGTCGTTTGGTGCTATGATTTCTGGAGTACGACTCAGCCATTTCTGTGGTGTATCATGTATGAACTTACGAGAAACCATATATAATAGTTGGCAGGGTAATAGCTTGGAACTAGACTATTTGTTCTTATTGTGGTTTTAGTTTTTAGCTGTGAAGATTACTAGAAGTTTATATAATTGTTAATTCGAGGTAAATTAATCGAAAATTAATCGAAATATACATAAATTAGTCAGAAATCAATACTAATAATAATAAAAAAAGTTACGACGGTATAATGTGCTTGTGGGTGTGAGATATCAGTGGTGATAATTGATTTCAATGCTCCAGTATTGGCAAAGCAAATATCTTGCCAACAATTCATCCAACCTATACTTCGTGGTTTCTGGACACAACAAATTTAAGATTTCTGAACCCCCTTCAGGATACATGGTGTTTTCATCATTCGTAAGGTGCACCTTGCTGAACGTCTAAGAGCACTTGATTCATTGTAATCTAGCATGAAGAGCACCTAAATCATTGTAATCTAGAATTATAAGCTTGACCGATGACGAAGGGAATGAAATCCATGGTCAAAAAGAGATGGGAATGCTAGCAGCTGAGCATTTCAAGGGGCTGTTGAATGATAGAGTCGATATGGGAAGCACAGACAGGATTTTCCCTCCCCCTATCAATAGCAGCCTGCAGAGGGATATCTCAGGCCCAATTACGGATGAGGAAATTAAAGCAGCTCTTTTTTCCATTCCTGATAATAAAGCTCCTGGTCCAGATGGGTTCTCAGCGGTTTTCTTCAAAGAATGTTGGGCCATTGTTGGAGGGGACTTCAAGGCTGCCATACATTACTTTTTTCATTCCAGTTCTATGCCGCGGTGCATAAATGCCACTACAATAGCTCTCATCCCTAAAGTGGAAAACCCGAACTCCTTACATGATTACCGTCCAATTTCCTGCTGCAATGTTATCTACAAGACCATAGCTAAAGTCTTAGTGGGGCGTCTTAAAAAAGCTCTGGAGCTCACAATTGGCCCGACGCAAACAGCTTTTATTTCAGGCAGGCACATTGCAGATGCTATCATGCTTTCCCAAGAGCTGATGCATAATTATCATTTGACAACGGGCCCCCCTCGGTGTGCTTTGAAGATTGATCTGCGGAAGGCTTTTGACTCCATCAGATGGGATCATATTAATGAGGGTCTGACGAAAATTGGAATTCCTACGGTCCTCATTACATGGATCATGGAATGTGTTTCCACGCCTTTTTTCTCTATCAACGTCAATGGAGACTTGCATGGTTGGTTCTCAGCATCGAGGGGAGTAAGGCAAGGGGATCCCCTATCGCCTTATCTTTTTGTCCTAGCCATGGAGGGCCTAAATGGACAGCTGCTGAAGGCTTCCTCGAATCCTGAATTCGGTCACCACTGGCGGTGCAAAGCCACTAACATTACTCATCTTTGTTTTGCAGATGACTTGCTTGTTTTTTGCCGTGCAGATGAGGCCTCGGTCAGGCTCATCAACCAAGCCATTCAAAGCTTTATGCACCAATCAGGGCTGAAGATTAATCGTGATAAGAGTTCTTTATTCTTATCAGGTGTAGGTCCCAATGTGCAGCAAAGCATTCAAAACCTTCTTGGGTTCCAAGTGAAGTCCCCGCCGGTTCATTATTTGGGAGTTCCATTGATTACCAAAAGATTAACCAGCAGTGATTGCAATCTTCTAGTGGAGAAGATTATGACGAGAATCAAACTTTGGACTTCAGCCTCTCTAAGCTATGCAGGGAGGCTTCAGCTCCTAAAATCCACCATCTTCTCCATGCAGGTTTATTGGCTTAGCATCTTCATCATTCCTGTTTCAGTCTCTCAGAAATTAGAGAAGATCATGGCTCGGTTCTTATGGAAGGGTCCAGCGATGGGGATGCATGGAGCGAAAGTGAGTTGGGATAGCATCTGCTACCCGTTAAAGGAGGGTGGGCTTGGCATCAAGAAAATCAAGGATTGGAACAGAGCTGCTATGGCAAAGCATATTTGGCGTTTCCTGTCTTATCCTAACTCTATTTGGTCTTCATGGATTCAAAAAGCTCTTCTCAGGGGCAAGAACATATGGCAAATTCGTTGCCCCTCTCGAGCTTCATGGGCCTGGCGCAAAATTTTGGCATGCAGGGACTTGTGTGAGGGCCTTTTCGTTTCTAAAATTGGGAATGGAGAGGACACTTCCTTGTGGTTCGACATTTGGCTGCCAGATGGGGGAAGGATTTATGACCGCTTTGCTGCTAGAACAATAGCTTCGACAGGGCTTAATTGGACTGCTAAGGTTGCTTCTATAATCAGGGGAGGGGATTGGAACTTTCCAACTACGCCTCCAGAGATTTTTCAGGTTTGGAATAACATTAGATTCAAACCTAAAATTCATGAGAAAGACCACATCGTTTGGAAGGGCCATGCAACGGGTAACTTCACAGTGGACTCAGCTTGGAACATGGTGAGGAAAAAGAAGCCAATAAACCCTCTTCACGGTCTCATCTGGTACACAGGGAATGTTCCGAGATATGCAATGAATCTTTGGCTAGCTTCAATGGGTAGGTTGTCCACTATGGACAGACCCCACATGGCAAATATAGCTGATACCAACCAGTGTTTCTTGTGTGGGGTGGAGACAGAATCTCATAGGCATCTTTTCTTTCAGTGTAGTTACTCAGCTGGCGTGTGGCAAACAATAACTGGCCATACCACTATACACTGGCCGAACCTGCAATGGGAGCAATTACTGAATTGGGCAGCGAACCATTATAGCAACAGGAAGGGATTCAATAGCATATTAATGCGGCACACCATAGCCATAGCTGTGTATTTCATATGGACGGAGCGTAACTGTCGAGTGTTTCAGGGTGACCAAAAGCCAGCTTCTGTTCTTGCTCGTGAAGTCATCATGCAGCTTCGTCTCCTCTTAATGAGCTACAAGGGTCCTATCCCTGATGATTTCAGATTGAAATGGAATATATAATTCCCGCCCAGCTGGGCTGCGGGGGCTTTGTAGCAGCGAAGGGCTTTTGAAGCCGTGGGCTGCTTCATGCTCTTCTTCTCGAGCCGCTGTTGTTTGGTTTGGCCTTCATTCGGGCTGGGCTCATGTCAGCTTTTTGTTTAGAGTCAGCCTTTGTTCAAGGCAGGCTTTCTTTTCAGGCCTTTACGCCTTGTGTTTTTGCTTTGCTTAGCCTTTCGGCCTTGTTTTCTTTTGCTTAGCGGTTTCCGCTCCCTCCTAGCCCGTTCCTGTGGGTTGAGTTAGCAGGCCTTTGTAATTCTTTCCCCTTTCTTAATCCATTTGATCTTGTTCAAAAAAAAAAAAAAACCTAAATCATTGTAACGTGGCATGAACTGGAACTTGATTTGGGCCTGCATGCAAGGCTCATCAAAAAAATTATATAAATTCTAACAGAGTTTGCAAAAGCTTGCAGTTTTTTTATTGATAGTTTTGACGTGGATGACTCCATCATGTACAGATTTTGTCTGCCTATGTAAAATTTGTGTCAAAGGATACTTTTACCATGAAAATAATAATAATAATTTAAAAAATCTACCCTTTCGTGCTCTCAAAAAATAGTAGTTTTATTTAATAGTTTTTTATAATGTTTTTTATTTAAAAAATATATTAAAATAATTTTTTATATTAAACAACCTAAAAATACTATAAAAAATAATTAAAATAAAAATTCAATGTTTATTTTTTTTTGCATGGTAATAAATTTTTGCAAGTCTGATAGGCGTATCTTCTAGATTAAATGCTGGTATGCATAAATTACCTTAATGTTGTATGCTTGTTAGCTGGCACCCAAATCGATGCTCTAGTGAATTTCAAGTAAGAATCACTTTTCGCCTGAAAGTAGCCGAACTAATAAAGAAAAACCATCAACAATGACTTTTTTTTATAAAAAAAGAAGAAGAAAGTGAAGTGGAAGAATTTGAAAACGGCCAAATGGCAGTCTTAATCTTTATTATTCTCCGCTTCTGGTGACTAATTCTGAAGTTACCGTTGCATGATTAATCAATTAGAATGAAAATGGCGGTTTCGTTCAGACAATATGTGATGTAAGATTGTCCATGGGGATGTTTGTATCATAGAGTAGTGGATCTGTATGACACTTCTGCATAAAATCTTCTGTAGCAAAGTGCTATAACATTTGAGGAAAGGTTCTAATGATGAGAACTGGGAATTTCGTAGGATAATATAGCTGATGTTGGGAGGGAAGGAGAGAGTCGTGATTTATACCCGTTACGGTGGTAGATTAATCTGACTACCATGACAGAAAGACTCGAATAAAAGATTAATTTGATTACATGTTGCTTGGGGTGTAGTCTTGAGTAAATGCCTAGACATGGAAGATGAATATGATAACCTGCCAATAGCTTTGTTAGAAATTCAGGGATTCTCCAGAGAAATGAACTTTAGCTCCAACTTCACGGTGTAAGCTCTATTCGTATAATGAATATGTCTTGTACTACACGGTTAACTCAGAACAGACGAGATGAAGATTAGATTTGAATGTAGACGTTGCCTTTTTCAAAATATTTTTATAAATATCTCAGATAAATAATTCAATTTGTTTTCCCGTTTTCATGTTGTGTTCTGCTTCTTGGCATCTGTTTTGTTTACAGCAATTAATTTTAGCTCCTTTTAATTTCATTTGCACAGTATCTTACCATGATTGTTGTTCTACTTTCCTCGTATTAAATTGATTATTGATGTCAAAAAATTAACTTCATAACCCCGTAAAATTAGTTGAGGTACCTGTAAAAAAAAATGATGGATTAGCAGTGAGTGTGAGCCTTGGCGATGAGCTCTGAAGTTTCATGTGGTACACAATGGTTGCTTTTTTTGGGAAATTTTTGTTACTAGCTCAAATATATTGGTGACATCTAAGTCCAACAGGTGGTTTTTGTACATCGCAACAGCACTCTATGAGAAATCATAACGATCAGAGACATTACAAGTTCCAGTGATGACACCAAGGTTGCATCGACAAATACTAATCTTTCAAGAAGGAAGCATGTTCACCAGCGTTTCTCACTTGGGGGTGAAAGCCTGAAACATGCCATTTATAATTAGTTAGCTCAATTTAAAACAATTTGTTCTTGCTGCATCATTTACAGATTACTACTATTGTTTAAAGTGTTAGGGGTGGACTTACAGAGAAAACAGTGGCATGACCAGGATCTGCAAGGTGAGCAAAGAGGTTGTCGATAGGACCAGTGCCGGTGTAAATGTGTTGGAACCAAGCACCCATCACTGCCAACATAGCCAATCTTCCATTCTTGATCTCCTTTGTCCTCAATTCCTTGATCTTCTGAGGAGAACCACTTCCCCATCCAAGTGGGTCAAACCATAGTCCACCAGGGTAACCAACATCAGTTCCAGTGAGCTTGTTGTTTGGGAAGATAGGATCAGTGTTAACGCACCCTGGCTTGAGGATATCTGCCCATCTCCTCCCTTCAGCCCAGCCAATAAAGAACAACTCCACAATGAAGAGGGTGGTGGTGTCAGTGAAGTATTCTTGTTCTCCAGCAGTGTACCATGAGGGGGTGTTCAGGATGCCAATCTTTGTCAGGAATTCTGGGATGAAAATACCAGCAGCACCTAACATTGCCCATCTGCAGTGAACAAGTTCTGCTTGCACATTCCATCTCAGAGTTTCAGGATCAGATCCTGTTTCAGACAAATTACAACATGCATAAGTATTTCATGATTGGTTACATTGAGTAAACGGACAAGCCCTAATGGCTAATTATTAGCTCTCACTTACCAAGACCTAGAGGATCAAAACCAAAGTCTCCAGGGAGGCTGCAGTTGAAAACATTTAAACAAACATTTAGGATGCATAGCACAGCCCTTGAGTGTTTTCATGAATGAAAAGAAAGAAAGAGAGGTTCGGGGATAGAGCAAGAGTCTTTAACTGACCTTCCATCAAGCCATGGAGGAGGGGTGCTACCTGGGAACCAGATGGGTCTATCAGGATCAGCTGCAACACAAACTGTAACTGATCGAGCTGCAGTTGGTGCTGTGTACTTTTTCAGTCTCAATTTCCTCCCACTAAGAAAAGAAGCCTTTGTTGACCCAACGAGGGACCCAGTCTTCTGGGAACTGCAATATTTTTTTTTACGTGATTCACTTCCCTTAATTTTTTTTTCTTAAAAGAAAAAAAAAACTTGCGTTATTTTCCGGCATCTTACCTTGTATAACTATGGTTCAAAATTCAAGTGTAATTAAGAATCAATCTAGAATGAAGTAGCACGATCAACTTACTAGGATGCATTGAAAAAGTTTAAACATGTCACAAACCTAATAGCTGTTAATAGCATCATTGTAGATGGTATTTATGGGATTTGAGACTTGAGAGAGAACTTGCCTGGAAGAAGAGATGGAAACAGCTGCAATGGCAGAAGAAGCACAGACAGAAGCCATTTTTTTGGCAAAAGATTTTCTTCCA
The DNA here is from genome assembly GCA_025169955.1 of Salix arbutifolia. Lineage (NCBI taxonomy): Eukaryota > Viridiplantae > Streptophyta > Magnoliopsida > Malpighiales > Salicaceae > Salix > Salix arbutifolia. Next base: position 3,612,219 of record CM045902.1, read on the forward strand.
AAGCGTTTGTGCTGTGTTTTAACGGTATACGGAGGCGGGTTGCAAATCTGTTAATGTATGCAGGGGCTTATCTTGAAGGATAGGAGAAATAATGTCTAATTGGCTACTTGATTGCCATGTGGCATGCAGAATCTGATATCGAGCCCCTCTACCTCCACTTCTTTCGCTCGCATGGATGAATCAGAAATCGGTGGCTCACATTCACTGTCATCTGAATCATATATCTAAAAACCAGTTGCCATTCGGGCCCATGGTGTCTATTCAAGCTGCCAGAACTTGATAATAGAATACAGGTGCTACGATGTCACAGATGCTGTGGACTGTGGTTTGATGAGGAACATTGATTTATAGGCCCTGGGCCTAAGCTTACTAGAAATAATCTCGGCCCATTATGAATTAGAAAACAAGATAGAAACACATTGAAGCCGCTTGTGATCCCCCAAATCGGTTTCCTTGGGCCTTATGGAAAAGCTTCTCTTATCAGAAAAGAGGGGGGGGGGGGGGGGGGGGGGGGGACCAAAAAGAAAGGCACAAAAATTCCAAATCACGAGCCTCATTGAACCCCACACAAAAACATATACCAGCACTCCATATTTATTTTTATTTTCGAACAGAAAGTTACATGATGCCACAACTCGGTTCTTATCTGAGAAAATCATAACCCATTTGGTATCATAGCTTTGAAGCTGATAAATGTCAGGTCCACAGACGCAGTCTTATCAATTTTCTACCAACTTGTCCTTGAAAGTCCAAATTAGAAAAACCAACCAATTTCCACCTGTAACAGCAGGTGTAAAACACACTCCCGACGTTCCATTTTCTGTCATGACCACTTCATTATATATATATGTATATTAAAATTTAATTCTCCAATATAGCAGTTATAATCTTACCCCTTTCTGATAAGTTCGTGTTCAACAAATGGAACGGGCAACACCAACTATTCTGTCCAAGAGTTGAAGTTTCGATCATTGGTTCTCAGCTGAAAAAAGCTGTTGACCCCAGAATAAAATTAAATGGACGAAGTGGAATAATGTAGCCACTTGCCACTGGCTTAGGACCCAGGCTTAGCAGAGTTGAGTTGAGAGCTGTATTAGGTTCCGTTTAGCAACCCCACCAATCATCTGTAAATTGCTGTGCAGAATAAAACACCGACCTGAAGATCCGTTTGGTAGCCTTACCAACAAAACTATTGTCGTGCTTTTATTCAAACTTTAAAACCAGGTTTTCACATGCTTGCCCAACACAAAGCAAGATCTAGACCTTTTTAAGGAAGCAAATGGTGGTTAGAACATGGAAATGCAATCCCAGTACAAATAAATGCTCGAGGTCTACCAACCTTATCAAAGCATGTTTGATTGTATTCAGTAGAAATAGCCTGGAAACACCACCTCGGATCCCTCAATCTACTTTTTCCATGCAAGCATGTGCTAGCTATTAGTACTGTAATTATGTCTTACAAGAATTATAGCAAGTAAACAATCTGCTAATTATGTCTGATGAGAATTATCACAGCATGTAGCAGCCCTTTAAAATCTCTCCATCCCTATCTTTTTTCTTTTTCTTACAGGACATGAGAGAGTAGGGCCAAACAGCTTTTCATGATCATTTCATCTTTCAGGTCCCTTTCGTTGTACCTTAGTTGCGGAGTCAACAAGCGAAGATGCAGTCCTTGGCATGATTGACTTGCGAGGGAGAGAAAGAACAATGATCCCTGTAGCGAGTTGTGTTCTGAAAGTACTAAATAATGGAACATTTGGTTGTTGTAATGACTATAACAACTTCGCCAAACCTCTAAAAAGTACGATAATTGTGTCGGGGTTTTTGCTTCTCTTTTGGCCCCAAAAAACTTATCATGGAGTTTATCAGTTTATGTACACTATCATCATCACATTTTCACATGCTGGAGGTTTCTCAGTGCTCATTAGATTATAATTCAAAGAGTAATGGTTGGGTTCCATTACTGACCCAGTCTCTACCAAATACTGCTAAAAATGGGATTGCTGAAATCTTAATCTTCTGTTTTGGGCGGGGAAACAGCCCAGATTGCTCTAATTAGGAATTAAACATTACATGTCATCACCTAATAGTTGGAATTTTCTGCCTTGATTTTGCAGGGTAGGCTATAATTTTGAGAAGTTATGGCATCACCATCAGGATCACGTATATACACAGTAGTTCTTGCTCCAAATTTGGCATTGGATGTAACGCGAACACTTAATGGTGGGCATGGAACAAATTAATGTCACGGAGAAATTAAAGGACTGGAGTGATGAGATTTCAATTCATAATAATTAAATTAATTAGGATTTTTTAAAATCAATTGATAAGGTTTTTAAATTTAAACTCGAACAAAAAAATATTAAACTTACCAAAAACATAATTTTTTTTTGACAGGAACAGATCAAACATAAGGGAAACAAAGAACATTCATTAAGAAACCCAAAAAAGTGAATGTCAAAATGGACGAGTTTTCTAGCAATAAAAAACATAGTTGTGTTCGTAATGAAGCACACATTAAGAATCATAGGTCTAATGGTTTTGATATCACTTAAGCATCACAATTTGAAAAAAAATAGGTTCTGATTTAAAATTAAAACCCTAAGGTTAAAATCCCAAAGCCAGTGTTGTTAATGAATAAGAAAATTAGATTGTTTAATGATAAGGGCCTACGAACACGCAAAAACCATAATTTAATCAAAATAAGGCTTAAAAGGAACACTTAAACAATGTTAAACGAATCAACACCAATAACAATGCCTATAATTTACCCAGAAATTCAACAATTGGACCAAAGCCTTGAACATGTTTCTTAGACTTTTAACCCAACCCTTGTCAACTTCAACAAACGACATTACTACTCCCCAATATAATTGAAACAAAATGGACTAAAAAAAAAAAAACTAAAATCATGATTTCAAAACCATATTAGTAACTCAGAACATACATGCTGAGACAAATTAAATTCTAAAATTTATATTTGCTACTCCTTAAGGCTGAACACAGCTTAAAAACTTAGAATCACAGGGATATGGGGCTTGGGAGAGGTAACCATAATTCACAGGGATTTTTTTTAATCTTCTGGGCGGTTTTTGGTAAGTTAAATTTAAGTTTATCACCAAGTAATATTTCATGATGATGAGAATTTTGTCAAGATCCTTAATGATGAAGCAGAATGAGTTTAACAATGTAATAATTCATGATCACTGCCATCAAAAGAAATGTTATTGCCAGCCAGGAGAAAGAAAGAGGACGGCTATATTATTGCCAACAATCAAATTTCTAATAATGCGGCACACAAAGGACAATGCAGAGACTTGGAAAAGAGTAAATCAAACAGTATCCTTTCTTGTAGTTTAAGCAGCCAACTGCTCCCCATCTAGCTCAAACTTGAAAACCCTAGTCTTATAAATTTCACATGGTTGACTTGGATTATATGGATAAAACTCTTTCAGTGAGATGTGGTGTAGACTTGAAGTATAAAATATTAGGATTTTCCCGTTTCCAATCGTCTTAATTATTCAATTTTACGTTTTCTATCTGGCAAATGGATGTCCCCTTCCATGAAAACCTCATACAACTTAGCCGATTTAAAGGTAAAGGGTGAGATCGATTTTTGAGAAAGTTTGGCATTTTGTCTGGATCGCCACACCTTAGCCAGAGCCCATTTCAAATTTTCAACAGAGTTCTCTTGTGTTCAATTATGATCACGCATGCTTGGTGTTTACTTCATCCACACCTTCATTTTTGTGATTTAGTGTCACAAGCATCGTCAATTATAACATATTACTGTGACTTTCGCAACTGCAAATCATAATCTATAATTAATTATAACATTAGTTTAATAATGATCTGAAGTCAAATACTTTCTCCACAATGTATAACTTGGAAGTAACAAGGACAGATTGAAATTAAACGCATGTCACGATTAGGAAGCTAATAATATTATAACTTAAGCTTTATCTTTCAGTAGCAATAATGATGACAAACTCCAGGTTAGACACAGCATGTACTTGTCATATGTAGAGCCCTAATTAACAAGATTAATACAATGACTTGGAGATATGTATGCCTCACCTAAAACCAACCAAGTAATATCCCTTAATAGATTTTATATAATGGGGATTCGATCATATGTCGATTACTTTAACATCATCTACAGATTGAGCACATAAACGTTCAGAAAATTAGCATAGTGGAGCTTTCGGCTGTTTGGCTGTGCCTAATTAATAATTCTTTTAGTACCCATTTAGTACCTGTGTGTGAGATGTGTGTGAGAGAGTGTAGTTGAGGTTGTTTTTGAAAGTATTTTTTGTTCAGAAATGTATCATAATAATATTTTTTATTTTTAAAAAATTATTTTTGATATAACGAATGAAAATTATATAAAAACACTGAAAATTTGATAAAGCAATCGTGACTGATCTCAAATCTCCGATCGTTGAAACTTAGAACTTTCTTCTTGGCCATTTCTAATTCAGACAATGGCGTACTTCGTAAGTTTCAAACAGAGAGGATAGGCTGTGCATAACTGCCAAAGGAACTTGCCGGTGGAGGCTTGGAGCTTCTCTTAGCTTGCTTCTGGAACATTCTCGGTTAAACTTTTTTTTCACCACGTCGAGATGTCTAGCTGGTAAAAATTCTGTGAATTTTTTTAAAAAATATTTGCGTTGGCCCATTCTAGAAGAAAGGTAAGGCAAGCTCCAAGCCTCCGTAGGAGGTTCAAGTTTTGAAATTGGTGAGCGGAATGAAGGAACGAATGAGACCTAACTCTTTACATGTGTAACGAAAAATCAGATAAGTCTGTATGATACTTCGGTCACGATTTATGTCTAGGATAAATTACTTAATGGTTAGTTAAATTTGATGTGATCAAAGATAAATTGCATGAAAATAATAATTAAGAACATGGTGTAAGCAGATTCCATATTCATATAATAATCAGAGTATATATATAATTAAAAATAATAATTTTGGTCTCTTTTATATTCACCATAACAAATCAATTCCAAGCTCACATAGGCTAGTGTATCTCTCCTACTGAAACTTTTGGTATCCCACATGTCAAATTTAACTTCTCAGGTCATTATTGTATAAACCAAAAGAGAATTTTACAGTATTTTAAAAAGAGATTGAGGTTTTAGGTTTGAAATTCTATCATTTAATAACTCTTTGAAATCTTTTTCTTATTCACTCGTAATTATTTTTAGACATGCCATTGTTACAAGCTAAAATACTTGTATTAAAGAACAATTTTCGGCAAAATCTTGACTAAGAGAATATATACGAGCGGGTCCAACATTCAAATTGATGGTATTAATCATGTTTTAAACCAAATTCCAACATTATGTTTGCTATTAAACCATATCTTTACTCAGAAGATGCTGAGATTTCATCTATAAATAAGAGAACAGGGAATTTGGTGCATGTATTAGAGGCTAAAATGAAAATATTCCACGAAAAGAGTGGGGGGTTACAGATTAGATACCGACCAAACATCATGGTTTTGTTTTTAACCCGTCCAATGATGCAACAATGGCTTGCTAAACCACCTAATACGAACCCTTTCATTTTCAGAGCAAGAGCATAAGCATGCCGGTGTTTTGGACGGCCATGTGTTGTCATCATGTCTCTGTATGTTCGGTCGCGGTCAAACTAAATTAGTATAATATTTTTAAGAATTTAATCATAATTACGATGCTTGTATCAGACAAAGAATTTTCTTTGGTTTATTAATTCAATGTCAACTTAGAAAATAGAGCAATATCGTGTTAGATTAAATGGAGCTCGCAACAATGACGTTGAAGTTGTTTCCGTCAAGATACATGCATATGTGAGGAGCAATACGAGCCGTGAAGGCAATTTTTTAATTGCACTTTTTTTTCTTGGATAATGATTTCTCAACTCTGCTTATGCAATTTGACAAATGTTTGTGTTTTTTCTTCTTATTTTATTTCTTGTGTTTTTATTTTATTTTTTAGAGCTTTTAGCTTCAAAGTACCTTTCTTTTTTGCTATTGACGTTGATCTATAAAACAACAGCATCATTTAAATAACAATTTTATACAAAGTTTATTTTAAAATAAAATTAAGTCGAGGCCAGCTATATTTAAGTGCCATGTCAAAGAAAGCTAGATGAGGTCCCCATAAATTTATTTAATTTTAAAAATATTTCTTCGAGTTATAACTTTTTAAAACTGAAACTTGTACAAATACATATTATTTTGTATTTAATTTTTATTAATTATAATGATTGTTAACAAGATTCTGATATCATATTAAAAAATTGTTTAACTATGAAGTTAAGTTTAAACAACTACAATATATGATTTATATAATTTTTTAACATATACTTTCAAATAAAAACTATTTAATCTTGAAAATTGCATGAATACTCACTGATTTATATTTATTTTTTATTAAATAAAATACTATGTCAAAAAACCAATTTAAACCAACAAAATTAATTATTAAATAAAACTCAAATATAATTTATATAACTCTCAAACATTTAAAATAATCAATTCTATAACCAGTTACATCGGAGGGGAGTTTAAAATTAGAAACTAAATTCAGCTGCCGCTTGGCAACCTACGTACGCAAGCAGGCATTGCATCGGCTTGTATAAATAATGGAGTGAACATATTTATATAATAATGTCTATTTCATAAGTTTAGAAGCTCTATTTTTGGACGCCACTGAAAATGGAAAGAAAGAAAAAGGCACAAGCTACAGAAAAAAAATCATTTTGCAAATGTAAGGATACCAACGTGTATACTAGCTAGTACCTTTCAAACAATTACCTGATCGATCATGTATAACAATATATATATATATATATATATATTATCTTTATTATTTAGATTAGAAAACCTAATATTATTTACCTAAAAAAAGATTGAAGAAACCAAAAAGAAAAAAGATTTTTGTTTCGGAAGATGTCTGCTCACAATAACTATATACGAAGCAAAACTTTGATTTCAAAGATTCAGATAGAGTAAGAGCAGTGCCCTGATCTCTCGATTGAATACTCTCGGAAACTTACTACGCAAGTAAAGGGCGTTTCATGAATCATGGCTGCCAGGCAATAAGCAAATGAATCATGCTAATTCACCTTGGTTTTAGGTTTTGTCAACTTTCGAGCTTGAAACACTTGAACGACCCTCAAGTTACGTCTACTTATCTTGCGATTAATTTGCAGTGTTCTTAAATAATCATTGTTACGTCTTCCTAGCTATCTATACATAGAAAAATTAATTCCTGGTGAAACACACGCGGAGGAACCTCAAGACTAGTCACACATGGTGGGCGCAAAAATCACAGATATAAATAGAAAAGAAAATAAACAGATCTCTCCTCTCTTTTTTTCTTTTTATAAGCCTGATGATCTGCCTTATTAAACTACATAACTTTTGCGTACCATATTGGTGGGGGGAAAAGGCTGTGGCGAATACGCACTTCTGCTGAAGTAAATTCCAAAAAAAAAAAAAACCCTACTTTCAATCACTTAGGCACTGATTGAGGGAGGTGTAGTGAAAAGAATTACTTTAAAAAAAAATAACTTGACAGAGAATGTAAGTTGTCTTCAAAATCACTCGAGCATATGGGCCAGCACGTGTGCACGCTCACTAGGATTCTACACAACACCCGAGGATGGAAAGGGCGCCTGATTTAATTAAATTAAAAATAATTAGAGTTCCAAATACGTTAAGCAACAACCTTAACTAGTTCCCTCTGCTTGGTCCCATTTATGGTTCGTTACGCTAAATTCTCGCAAATCCCCATTCATTCAAGCCGATTTAATTAGGGGCGAATGAGAAAAACAGAATTTTACGCTACCTGGAGCTGCCATATCAGCTTCTAATTAAATATTTTGTGTTAATCACATGCCCAATTGCCTTTGGGGGCAGCTAGCCTTTCTCGTGACACTTTTTTGCAAATTGTTGAAGCGTTATAAAAAAAAATTAGCTTCCATCACAAATCAAAATAAACGAGGATCATTTGACCATCTAGCAGGTGGATTAATGTTAAAAATTTAGATGAGGGGTTTGCTCTAGGTTCGAGCCCTGTAGTTGTCTATATGATAAACACTAGAAATTTATATAGTCATTAACTTCATGACTCGTAAAATTAATCAAGTTACATGTAAAATGACTCGAACACTCTTATAAATAAAAAAAAAAAAAGAGGATCACTTCTTACTTGAATGTATTAAAGGCCGAGAGAGATGTAGCTTTTTTCTTTTCTTTCTTTATTTTTTATTTGAAAGAAAGACTGAATTCCTAATCACTACTAGATTGTTGTTAGGACTGTTTAAAATTGTGTTTAGGTGTGTTTGGTTTTAAAAAAACCATCGAATTGATTTTTTATTATATTTTTAAAAAGGAGTTTAAACTTAAATATGCAGACAGTGAAAAAACGGTGGTGAGGGCTACAATTCTTTTTCAATGGTGTAGGATATTATAATCATAGATTTGGTTAATTAATTATCCATCAACCGAATAGAAATACATGAATTGCAAGTTTGGAGGGTAGCCAGTGCCCTGTCTCGCTGTCGTATCCTTAACGTGATTGGGTCTGGTTCAACCACTTTAAAGGATTAGGATTAATTACATGTTTTGCAGAACTCTCGTGAGCTTTAGTTAGGGTTCGGTGCCGCCCATGCATGCACTTTAATGTTTTGCTAGGAAAACAAGAAAGTTCTCGGCCATCCCTCCATTAGTTTATATACAATTTTAATTTAAAATTTCCTTTTAATGATAGCCATTAGAGTAGTTAGAATTGATTATTATAATTTTTATAATTATTTTCTTGTTTGTTTTTTGTTTCTTTCTTAATTCAACAAATTATAATAATTTAGGTGAACACATAGAATGATAAAAAAAATTGGAAAATTTTTGTTGCGTCCAAAAATTCCAACAAATATTGTATTTTGAAAGAAAGCTAATTATATTTAAAATGTCGTTGATCATAGAAATTGTTTTTTTCTCTCTCTAAAAATAACATCACTATGTGTCACAATCACGTGTTTTATCTAAACTCTTACTCTTCTTGTGTTTATCTTTAGTCAAAATCATTTTTATTATTTAAATTAAGTAATAATTGTTTCATTTATTTTCTCTAGAATCAATTAATTTTTTATCATAAACTCCCGCGTGCTTCACTTACACGACATGTTAAACTCTAGTTATGGTGGTCGAATCTTTTGATTTTGATTTTGATTTTCCCCTTAATATAAGAGGTTTGGAGTCCGAAGAAAGAATATATCAAACGTCAGTAAGATGAAATGGAGTTGGAAGGGTCTAATTTGATGGAGAGGGTAATTAATATTGAGATATACAAACCCAAAATTGCAAGTGCAGGTTATATATATTCTGCAATAGAGATGGGATAGGATGTGTTGTATTTAAAAAATACATCTGAGTATTTTTTTTATTTTCTTTTAGATTTAATGATTGTATGTGGAATTATTAGACATGAACAATGTCATATTGGTAATGTGAGAAACAAAAACAAAATCATTTTTTTTTAAGGTTAGTGAGGTAGTTGTGTTCAATTGAAAAGGTAAATGATATGAGTTGGTGGGGATACGGTACTTATCATGTTGACATATTTTTGAGAATGTTATTGTTTGAACATCAAGAAAATCTTCTAATAAATATATCATTAAATAATTTTTTTAATTAAACTATTTTAAGAAAGTATTTTTTATCTCATGAAATTTGAGAGAATTTCTCTCAAAGATAAGTCCCGAATACATTTATTTGAAAATATGGTAAAAAATGTTTTGTAAATATTTTTCACATGAAAATACGTTAAAATAATATTTTATTTGTCTACTAAAACTTATTTTTGATAACAGCAACACATTAAAAATTTTAAAAACATAAAAAATATTAATTACATAAAATTTTATTTTAAATGCCTTTTACACCTCATGTCACATCAAAATATAAACATAAATTCCTTATAATCTTATTTTTATAGTGAGATCACATAAGAAACAAATAATTAAAAATTTCATTAGTGGTATTTATTTTTAATGATAAATATACAGCTAAGATGACACGCAAGGTGGTAGAGTTTGCTTGGTAAAAGGGTAAATGAAGGACGATAAACCCAAATTTAGTATTTGTTTGTAGAATTATGATGTAGCCAAGAAGATTTCTAGAAATGTCCTGATAATTACAGTCCACTTGATTAAGTTCAACGCCATTGTACCCCACGAATCCATCAACGGGGTAAGGTGGGAGATGAAGAGGTTTGTGTTCCACCCACTCCCCATCCTAAACCTTATCTATTCACCACTACCGATATATTTTTTCATCCAATCTTTTTCCGGTGGAGGAGATTTTCCCATATCAACTAAGCTTTCTTTTCACCCACTCTTCACCCCAATTTCTAAAATCCAACGGGTAAGCGAATCCTTATTTATACATTTAAAATCCACCATGCAGCTGTCGTTGCTCAATTGGATCAAGAAATGATATTTGAAAAAAAATCCACCCTCGAATAAAAAACGAGAAACATGACTCATGAGAAATTGATTTCCGGTAATAATAATTATTTTTATTAGAATGGTAAAAAAGTCTTAGAAAAAAAATTAGTGTTTCCAGATTATTTTCATGTGATGATGTTAAAATATTTTTAAAAAAATAAAAAATATTATTTTAATATATTTCTAGAAAAAAAACACTTAAAAAAATAACATTCATCACACACTTCATTAAAAGTGTATTTAATAATTTGATTCAGCTGATTTTTTAATATGTTTTTATCTAAAAATTATTAAACTAATATTTGTAATATATATAATTCTTATATATTAATATATAAAAAATATATTATTTAATATATTTTTAGCTCCATATCGAACACAAACTAGTTATCTGTCTATTTATTACCATTACCCTCTTTTTTGGTTTAAATGAAAAGGCTTCGAAAGTTCACTTACCATGTACGTAAAGGCAAACTAGCAGCATTAGTCTGTCCCGGAACTAGGAGGCAAAAAGCAACTCCCTTCTTGCTTGCACGGTCAATGAAGCAGTCAAGACCGACTGGAGGCGCAAGCTGAAATTCCAAGAAAACCCTCACATCATTGTAAGAAAGCAATCTTTTCAGAGGATGTTTTTGTCCATTTGAAGACTATTTATGAGCTTGTTCTTGAAATCTCTCACATACAGCGAGAGAGAGAGACAGAGAGAGAGATATAATTTTACTGTCAATGAATAGTCACGTAAGTGGCAAAGAGACAAAATGCATCATAGCTAAGCGACAAATCTCGAAGTTAAATTACATTGACAGTAAGAAACAGGCAATGAGGTGGCGTGCTGATCCACTCCTACGAAAGTTTCAGATCTGTGAAAGAAACCAGACACTCCTCATGTATAGAATGGTCAAACCCATCTGCCAAAAAGATTTTCTTGGATAGCAGAGGTTAGGGTGAGCATTCGGCTAATTCAAATAAAAAGTAGCTATTTCAGAGAATTCTTTGAGCTGTCTAATTTTATTTTCAAATTCCTTGAATTATATTTTGAATAATACAGGTCACCCAGATTTTGAATTCATCATCCTGTTGATCAACAACCTAGATGAAATTAGATCCTGTAAAAGTTTTACTGTATGAAAACTAGTTTGGGGGGGAATTATATTTTATCTGAATTTCCTCAACTTTATTTCGGATAATTTTTTGAACTCCTCGTAATTTAGAATTCTCGAGAATATATTATCAAAATTTGCTGGGATAATTCTCATGTTTTGAACAGTGCTCACCTTAGCAGCCAGAGCCAGTCACGTCCCATCAAGAAGATCATGCGCATGCAGTGACTTCAACGGCTATCCAGTTGGCTCGATCAACCCAAGACAATCAATAAATGTATGAGAAGGCCTTCAAACCACCGTGGCTACCCATTTTTTATTTTATATTTTAATCGTGGTCAAAAAAGGAGTGGGACATTATCGACTGGCTAACTTAAGAAAGATTTTCACGTCGCAAGTAAAACAAAAGAAAAGCAAAAATTGGCTTGGACCATACTCAACCGTGGCATCACGTGAGCAGGCATGCAACCCCATTTCTCACATCAACAACGAGAGGAGAAGGGAGGGTGGGACTGATCAATGGCAAATGCGTTAAGCAACATCCTCTGCACTGTCTACTGAAATTCTCTGTTTAGATCTCAGTCAGATTCTCTAATCCGGTCAAGTTATTGATTCTTTTACAAGTTTTTTAAGCTCGATTCCTTCAAGTCCCGACAAAACGGGAATAAGGAATGAGAGATATGGACATAATTTTTACGTAAGGGGATGAGCTTGTTATCATTCTACGCAACCTCTCCAGCCTCCTCTTCCTGCCTTGTAAACAAACATTATGCTTCCGTGATGTGCTACTTTCTTAAAAAAATTAATTGTTTTCCCCCGACGTTCGTGGGATACTTAAATCTCGATCGTGGCCTTCATTTTTGGTTTGCATATTTTCAAGCTGTATTTTCTTAGCTCCAAAAAATTGATATTCTTACAAAAACATGATATTTTGCATATCATAAAAAAAAATGAGATCTGAACCGTGATCTTTTAAATTTTCATCTCTGATGATCAATAAACCACACCCATCATGAATCAATTTATTCACATTGTTCTCTCGAATTCCAGATTATAGCTCGCAATTACCTTCGTTGCTTAATTCCCCTTTCTTATAAAAGTAAAAAGCCACGCATATTTTCTGTTTTGGAAGAGTTACTTCTTACACTTTATTCATGTGTCGTCTCGATTGTATTTCCTTTGATGCTTATAAATAAATTTTGTTTTTTTTCCCGAGGATCACATTTAATTATGCTGAATTAAATTATTATTATTATTTTCCGAAGGGAATACTGATATGTTAAGCATCATCAGCTAAAACATGACAAGGAAAGTTTGGACCTTGTCTTCCGAAGACAACGCTCGATAAATTATAAGTTAACTTGGCGAAACAATGAGCCCCCGAGTTGGCATTTCTCTTGGTATGTACTCCTTTAAAGTTGACTGCTCCATTAATCATCATGTGAAATTTTTTGAAGAACAAGGCCAAGCTCTGAATTATAAGTATGAGCAAAACAAGACCATCTACTATAACTGTATTTTATGGATCCAGATAAACAAATAAAACTATAACATGTTCTGACTTGAATTCAAAATCTGCTATATAAATTACAAATCAAGCGTTGAAGCTTCATCCATTGCTAGTGTAAATAATCCTCCAACTTTCATAGCAATTAACATCACCATCAAGTTGACATTAATTTTTTAAAAATATATATTTTTTAAATTTGAACCTCTATTTTATATATAATGAAAAATGTAGTGTCAATATTGATACAATTATTACATGTACTTTTTTAAAAAAATCAAATACACATATTTTATTGTTTGAAATATACTTAGGAAGCTGCTGGGCTATTTTCTGCGGACATCAGATTTGATGTGTTGATAAAGAAATGCAAAATGCTTATTAAAAATAGTTTTTAATTAAGAATATATTAAAATAATAGAATTTGTAATTTTTATATCAGCTTACGATTTAACTGTTTCTATTCATGTGTATTACAACTCATCAAAAGAACAAGATTTTCTAGGTCTTGTCGTTACTCGAGATTTACATGAATGGAGGGTACCTAGACTAGAGAGTGCCTGAGTAAGAATTGGAGAAATTGTCACAGCAGCCAAGGAGGCGGAGCCCAAGGAAGTGGAGAAAAACAAGCGGGGAAGGGTGTCCGCTGACTAGAGCTTGTTGCCGTGCTGTCAATTTAGTTGACCGTTGCTGTGCTTGAACCATGTCATTCTCACACCGCAACATGTTTTGGTTCCCGTTTTGTCTCACGTGCCAAGGAGAGGTATGTGCCAGCACAGAGGTCAGTAGAAGGCCATGATTCAGCCACGTGCCGAGTGAAGAAAAGAGCCGCGCACCGGACATAGGGAACCACCACGAACCTGTCTCTAAAACGTAGGACCAAAAAATGGCACCACTTTTTTGTAGCGGTCACGGAAGAAGGGCTTCAAGATATTCTCTAAGCTTTTTTATTTTGTGTTTTAATAACGTTTTTTTTTAAATGAAATTATTTATATTATTTTAATACCAATGTTAAAAAAAGTTATTTTAATATATTTTCCACCTCAATTTATTCTTCAATTAAAAATGTTTAGGTTTAAAAGCAACAATTGTCAGGTTTTTAAAGCCTGTTTGGGAGTACGATTACGGTAGCTTTTCAAAGTGCTTATCATGCTGAAATATATCAAAATGATATTTTTTTTATTTTTTAAAAATCATTTTTAAAATCAACACATCAAAATGATCTAAAAACACTAAACCACCGGTTTTTAAAATAAAATAAAAAAATTCAAAATTCGGCCAAAAATCGGTGGGATCGCAATGCCAAACGGGCACTTACATGCTTATGGCGAGTGATTAAAGTAAAATAACAAACAATTAGGAAAACAGAAAGGGTGAAGGATTAATTTAGGCTCGAAACAAAAATAATTTTAATTAGTTGCGAAAAGTCTTCAAATCTCAATCCACTTAATTTCATATAAACCTTTACATAAAATTCGATAGATCAGCTTGATTTGTCAAAATTATGATCTCTTCTTTACCGTGTTCTAACGCCATTTTATGTTACAGACAGCCATAACGTGCACCCGATGTGGTGGGCTCTTACTCCCTTTGCCTTTTGCATGCAAGCAAGTGCCTACTTAACGTGTGATATATCTAAAAAAACACCAGGCACAACTCGAAAGAAAGTATACGTGGACTGCCAAGTGACGTTAAATCCAGATAAAAGAGGAGTCGCCTTGTCCGAGCTGTCCAAAGAGAGATCGACATTCTCTCTTCAATATTATCCTGTTTCGATCACCTTTGCTTCCAAATCCAGAGTATCTAGCAAGGCGTCCTGTTATCTTAGCCGAGTGAGGATATGTATATGATAATGTCGCCCTCCACGTGTCGTTTGTTTGAAGACTTGTCCGAATTAAAGCTTGAAAATATCTCCGGCTACAAAACCCTAGCCAGCTCGCGAAGTTCATGTCAGCGTCGACGGCGTTATGTGGAAGCATCTAGTAAAGCGCGCGTTCGACTTTTGACGAAAGATCTCGATCGGGAGCCACAGCAATCAGTTTTATATATATACAAAAAAAAATAGAATAATAATCATGGATGATTTTGTTAATTTTTATCCTTTAGCTTGTCCGTATATATGATAAAGATACCATCCACGAATATGCTTGATCTTGCAGCGTACTCCTGCAATTTATATAGTGTCTGTTTGAGAAAGTAATTGTTGTTGTTTTTTAAAGTGTTTTTCGTTCAAAAATAAATTAAAATTATATTTTTTTTATTTTTTAAAAATTATTTTTGACATCAGCACATCAAAATAATCTAAAAACACCAAATTTTGATCATTTAAACTTAAAAATAAAAATAAAAATTTTTAATTTTTTTCAAAAGTGTTTTTAAAAATCACTCCCAAACACCCCCATTATATAATCTTCATTTTAGCACCAAGATTTACTCAAAAGCAGTTTTAGTGAATAATTGTTTTTTCATTTCAACTTGCATTTAAAGTGTTTTTGAATCTTAGCCACGAGTGCAATATCCAATGCGTCCTACGTGCCCCGTAGCTATACTCCAAGTTTTCCGTGTATAATATATTATCCCCCAGCCTTACCCGCCCACAAAGCTTTTTACTTGTGTCATCCACCATAACCCTATTAATTAGTTTATAATTGTTTTTTACTTTCAGCGCATAAGTTCTGTGTTAATAATAATTGTTTTTTTTCATATATTATTTTAAAATTAATTAGTTTATACCCCAATCAAGAACAATTTCTTTTTATAAGCTTATGTACGTGTTTTAAATAGCATCAACGTTAATTTCGAAATTCGAAATAAAGATAGCGGGGAGAGGAAACTGATTATCGTGAGTTGAGAGAGACTATGGAAAATGTGGAGGGGAATAATTTAGCTGGGATACATCTAACTATGACTAAAATCCATCGCATCAAGAGACGAGATCAAAAATAGATATGATATTTGTAGTCCATCTCTGACTAGTTCTGGATATACTCACAAATTAAAGAGAAACTCTCAACTCAACCACCCTGCCCTCTCTCGATCTTTCTCTCGTGAATTTGATTTGATTCGCTGGTTGGAGATATGATATTTTTTTAAAGTATTTTTTTTTTAAAATGCTATTAAAATACCTTTTATATTTAATATCAAACTATTAGAAAACATTAATTTAATTATTTTTCAATATAATGCACTTTTAAAATGCATTAAATAAACAAAAATTATCACCTCGTAAACATTCATATGAATAGTGCTTTGTATTACAGTAAGCAGCCCACAACAACAACAACAAAAATACATGTCAAGTTATAATTGAATACCGTGATAAAATGGACTATTTTTGTTTTTTAGCACATTTAAAAAAACGTTGTAGTAAAATAATACAGCTAAAAGAAATATGGCAAAAAAAGGTAGATAACCCTATGTACAAGTTTGGAACTAATAAGTTTGTTTTCTATATTATTAGATTTAAATTATGTAATTATTAATATGAAAATCATTAGAAATTGACAATAATATTCTTAAATAAATATTGTTTGCCTATTGAAAATAATTTTAATTAACTGTAATGGGAAAAAAATCCAAGAAAACACAGAACAGTAGCATCCTTGATGCCTTTAGAATCCCGATGGAAAGCACTCCATGGTAGAACACCCGAGAAGAAGATGATGCACCAAACCAAAATGTACAAACTCGCCATAAAAATAAAATACTGTCAACCTCATATAAAAATCATCAGTACAGATCAATAGTCGAAATGCATTAATCGATGTCATGTCATATTTTATATTGCCGGCCAAAAATGAAGCGAGTTTCATTGGCGTTTTGAACAAAGGGCATCTTAATCACAAACTAAAAAGAAAGAAAAAAAGCATATCCTAACACAATTATTCAATGGATCAACCCCGTAATTAAAATCCTGGGTTTGGATTTGAAGGTCTTGGATTCAGATTCTGAAATAATGGGATGGGATTTACGAAACAGAGGTGAACCACCAACCAGATACCCGTTAGCCAGGAGATGAGCCTTCTAATTATCTAGGCAATCTCCGGGACATGGTTTTTGTGGCTGCGATTGTTTGAATATTGCTTCCGCCATATTTATTTGGACACCTCGTCGGGAAAACAGTAAAAAGGACCTCGTCATTCGACGACCAAGAATTTTTCTAGCACGAAATACAGAAAATGAAAACAATCTTTTCAGTCACCTGTAATTGGTCGTCGAGAAAGCACATTCAGGCTTACCACTTTCACAAGTAATCGATGTAATTTTGGCGTCAATTTTTTTACAACCTCAAAATCGGCTACGTTGATTGCGGGGGCCAGCCGATAGTGTCCATAGCTTTTCGCAGATTGGCAGCAACAACACGGCCCCCCGCCCTGTCCCTGCTTTCGACTTTCGGAGTGAAAAGGGGGTCCCATCTACCTTTAGTTATAAGCCCGGTTTGTATTACGTTTTAAAAACATTTTTTTTTTAAATAAATATTTCCATTTTTTAAATTAAATTTATTTTTATATATATTTTTGTACCTTTCATTTTATATATTAATATCAAAAATAATTATTTTTTTAACAAAAAATACTATTCTAATATATTTTAAAATAAAAATAAATTTTAAAAACGGTAACTTACTGCCCTAAAAAAGCCCTCCAGTTTTGCTTCTCCTCTTCGAGAAGGAGCTGTTTGGACTTTGGAGAGAGGGTGAGGGCAGACAGACAGGTGGGTCCCTTGTTGTTTGACATGAGTGGTCGACATTACTCCTTGAGATCCACGTCATTCTCAACTTATCCACACCTTTCACTAGCTTTAGCCCTGCCCATCCTCCCTCCCTCACCCAACCATTCAACTTCATCATCTATGAGACTATGAATACCTTCACCCTTCATCAAAGTCACCACCATTTCCTCTCAGCAATCCTCGTGTCTTGTTGAGGAGACGCCACGTGGAAAAGTATCCGGGCGTCATTCATTGTTTTGTGGAACTGCGAGAGACAACTATTGAATTTACTCAATCAATTAAAAAAAAGAGCTAGCAATCTAGTGTTCGGCGTGCATTGAATGAACCAAATAAAGTAAAAAAATCTATTTTATTTTATTCTTATTTTACAGCTCTAGAAAAAAATTAGAATCAAAATAAGTTATTTAAAGATCTATTATTTCCACTCCATGATTTTTATCAATATTTTTAAAAAAATATTGATGTTAAATATATGAAATTACAAATCAATTGTTAATGCATATTAAAAACTCTAGCAATCACAACCTTGGCGTTGAGGTGTAGACACCTTGGCGTTGTCGCTGTCGCGGGGCCATTTATTTTCATATAGTAGCCGGCATCCCTAATACCAAACTCCTTGATATCATGTTTTTATCGTTGGACGGCATTGACATTCAAGAAAATAAATAATTTAATTTGAAAACAATTGCAATTCCACTAAGGAAAAAAAATATTAAAATTATAACTCAAAAGCTTATGGTTATAAATAAAATTTATTTATATTATTCTCTAAACTATAAACTACAGACAGGCATAATTTTTTTTTGTAAACTTATACTATTTTTTACTATTAATTTTTTTAAAATAAAATACAATGAAATTCAAACACATTAATATCTTATTAATAAAAATCTAACATCATAACAAAAAATTGTTTTATTAAAAAAATTAAGTTTATAAATAAGATTCTAGAATATAATTTATATTATTTTTTTAATATAATAATCATTAGCAAGAAGTTATTGGATTGAAAACAAAAAATAAATAACTTTATAATTAGAGAAAAAAAATAGGATTGCAGAAGAGAAGCGAGAAAAAATATGATCTACACCCCATTTGAAATTGTGAGAGAAGATGTTTGAAATTTTTATTATTTCGACGGCGGGTGATGGGTTTGAAATTCAAGCCGGAGTTTCATTTAAGTAATTGTTTTGATAGTGTATTAAAAAATATTTTTTAAAAGTATTTTGAAAATCAATTTTCAGTAACACTTTCAAATTGATATATGATGTATACCTTATTGTTTTTTATTGTGTTTCAAAAATATTTTTGAAAAAAAATATTTTTTTTATTTTAAATAAAAAAAATAATATTTTTAAATTATTTTCACGTGCTGATGTTAAAAATATTTTTTTAAAAATATATTATTTTGATATATTTTAGATAAAAAATAAATAGATAAAAAACATGCAAATTATGAGTAGATATGTTTTAAAATTTTATTGTTTTGGTAGCGGGTGATGGGTCTGAAATTAAAACAGGAGCTTGGTTTGAGCAGGTAATCGTTTTGATGACGTGTTAAAATTATTATTTTATTTAAAAAATATATAAAATAATATTTTTTTATTTTTAAAATGAGCAAATAAAAATATTAATTTAGATTTCTTTCAAAAATAAAAATATAGAGTCTTGAAAATGGCGTTCCAGCCCCACTTACAAACCGGCAAGATTTCTAAGGAAACATCGTCGAATGTTTTTATTTCTCTGTAATAAAATATTGAAGAGAACAGCTAGGATTACGGAACTGCTTATCACCAGCGTCAATAATTCTGATGTGACTGAAACTGATAATTTTTACGGCTACGAGACATCAAGCCGACTTTTTTACGTTCCTTCTGCGACTACAAGTCCACACTGCTGGCGGGACAGAACTCTAATCCAAACTTGGATTTTTATAGGATTATATTTCCTTTTCAAATAAAACGTGACAATATTAAAATTGTGATCCGGTTAACTATATATGAAAAGGTTATGAAAAATAAAATTGTATGAAATAAATAAATAAAGAGTGTTAAAAACATACATAAATAAATAAAATGGCAGCAACAAGTTTACAAGCTGAAAGTTTGGTTAAAAAGAATAAAAACATTTAATAAAAACAATGGATGCAAAATGAAAAAAAAAATTATAAACTTGAATTGGACTATAAAAATAAAAAATAAAAAATATTAAAAAAACAAAGAAAAATGATCAAATCTGAAACATCAAGACACGATAAAAAAAATACATAGTTTTTTAATATGTATTTTTACATAAAATAAATTGAAGACTTATACACGCATCTAAATAAACAAATCAATAATAACTATGTAAGCAAATAAAAATAAAAATTATTAAAAGAAATTTGAGAAAATTAGTAGATAAGTTTAAATCAAGATATTTAATATTGCAACCTATATAATTTACTCGGTTGTGATTAATAAATTTGTTGATCAAAATAATTTTGTAATAAAAATAGACACATAAATCTTGTTTAATAAAAAATTATTATGCAAGGTTGCATATATTAAAAAAAATATAAAAAAAATTATTTTAGAAAAAAATCCACATAAAATCTTGAATATATCACAAATGAATCATGTCAATTTCTTTAAAAATTAAACACACACAATATTATTAAAAATAATTGCAATTTAAAAAAGGTCAATTAAAAGATAGAGAAATCATGTAAAAAGAGCATTAATTAAGTCATGTATCAAAATATTATTTTAAAAAAACATGTAAAAATATATATTTTTTTAAAAAAAATAAAAGAATTAGGCCATGCCTGCCTAGCAACAACTACTCGCGCACGAGCCTCAAGACCAGGCCTAACCATGCAAACCTTTAATTGTTTTTACGAGAATAGTAATATGGCAGATGGCATAATTTGTTTGGAAAAAAAAACACGTTGTCTGAGAATCCTTATAATCCAACAAGACCAGGCCTAGCCATGCAAACCTTTAATTGTTTTTAAGAGAAAAGTTAATATGGCAGATAACATTATTTTTTTGGAAAAAAAACACGTTGTCTGAGAATCCTTATAATCCAGCCATGGTGCCGACTGAAAAAAAAGGGTCCCATGTGTTTTTGACAAATAAACTCATTTTCATTGTAGAAAACACTATAAAAACATTTTAAAATAATTTCATGACTTTTTAACATCTAAAAAACTGATCCAAAATCCAAAATATTCTTGAGCTCAAATATATTTATAAAAACAATCTTAAGATAAAAAGAAAAAAATAAATTTTATCATTAAATAAAATTATTTGACATGAAATCAACTATTTTAGTGGCTAAAATCACCGCGAACAACTTCTTTTTATCTCTATAGTAAAATTTAATGAGTCTATTTTTTAATTTTACTTCATAATTTTATCTTATTAATTGAAATAATTCTTAGAATATTATTAATTATTTTTACAGATATTTATTTATTTTTAAAAAGTATTTTTTTTTAGTTACAAATTTCAAACAGGTTGTGACCACCACGAGCGTCTCGCTCCGGATGGTAGATCTGGTCCGCTGCAAGCAAGAGTTGGATCTACCATTTCTCCTATTCTCAGAACAGTAAAACTATTGCTTTTTGAACCTTGAAAGAGATAAAATAAAGTATTCGTGGGTCTGTATCTGTGCTGCTTTTTTTTCTCATGTGATTTGATATTTTTATTAAACTTTTCCATTTCTAGCTTTCTCTGATCAAAGTTGGAAATAAATGATATTGTTCTCTGAACTGAGGATTCCACAACGATCATCATGATTTGATAAACAATTAGTTCTTGAATCAGCAGGAGGAGGGGGAGGGTTTGAATCAGCTGCAGCAGGATCTACTAGTAGCAGTAGTGGCTCTGGGGCGGCGGTGTTTACAAGGTGGGTGGCGGCGAATGGCGATGCATGAGGGGGAAGAGAAAGGGAAGGAGACAACTATTCAAATGCTTGAATGGAATTTTATTTCAGGAGATGATATTGTTATAATTATAATTATAATTGTAATTAATAATTATGTTATTTATAAATTTTAGAAGCTCTATAGTTTTTTAAATAAATATAATAATAAACATATGAATAATCAGATGTTTTTTTTTAAATATGAACAGGTGTATAAAATATTGTTTTTTAAATAATAATGAAAGATTAAAATCTAGAAAAATGTGGGGATATTCGATGTAATTATCCGTAAAGGTAAACATCCGGACCCTGCAGTCTAGCAAAAGGTATGCAGACAATTCACTTTTACCATCGCTATGAGGACATTGAGATCTGAAGTTGACTAGAAGATGGTAAAGATGAGGTCTATAATACCCCGCCAAAAGTGTTGATCTACTCTTGTGCTGGTTTATTTTTTAAAACTTTTTCAATCGATTGAATTACTCTAGCGATAGGGTCACGCTTGTCACGTGCTGCACCTGGAAATTATTTTTGGAGCTAGAAAAAAAATCAATTCATGATAAACTATTTTTGTGGCTAGTAGGTCTTTTTATTTATACTCAGTAAAAGTAAACATCTCTGGTCTATTTAATTGATTAATTTAATTTAAAAAATACAAATTTAACAAATTAACAAATAGAAATGTCCATGAGAATATAATTTTTAAAGATTGATGAAAAATTCTACATGAAACACCGTTTAAAAAAAATAAAATGTTCAATCTATAATTAAATAAATATTAGAGAATAAAATTAGAAAACAATATGAATTGATAAAATATCATGAAGTGAAATTTTAAACCCGAGTTAGTCTGTAAAACTCATTACTTATGAGAACTTAAACCAAGTTTCAAACAAGAAGCTTGTTTTTTAATCAATTTAATATTGAATAATAAAATTAGATAAAAAACAATTTAGAAAAATTATAAAACTTAAAAAAATCACATTAAAAAAATAAAAATAAAATTTGTCAAGAAAAAAATAAGAATGATAAAATTGCAAGAAGGAATTAATTATTCTTTTTTTGTCTAAAATAAAATTAATAACAATTAAAAAAATGATGATTAAACTTGAAGGATAAAAAAAAACGAAAACGTGAAATTGAAAAGGAGTTCCGAGCTATAAATTATTTCAAATAAAAAAACTAGATCAAGTCTAATAGCTATAACATCGAATGGTTGCTTCGAAAGTTTAAAGAGATATGCGTGGAAATCACGAATAAAAGAGAAACAAAGGAGTCACGCAGTGTTAGAATGAATATTGTGAGCAGCACGCGTCGTTTTACCGCAAAGACAATGTCAAGATGATTTAAACGTCATCGTAGAAGACAATGTTTAACCATTTTGAGCAACCGTACACACACCGCTCGAAAGACATGAGGTTGTCATGCATGCACTGCATGTGTAATTGTTTTTAAAATAATATTTATGTTTATTAAAACAAAAAATTACCATTAAACAAACTCGACAAAAACAAAACAAAAAAGACCAAGCAAAAATTAAAAAATACCCCTAGAAGCAGAGGTAAGAAAAAAAAAAAAAGCATTCAGATACTTTACTGCTTTAAAAAAATCAAAAATACAAAAACAAACGTATAGGTCTAGAGACTTTATTCCGTTGTTTTTTAAAAATATTTTTTATTTAAAAATATATTAAATTATATTTTATATTTTTAAAAATTATTTTTGATACTAGCACATCAAAATAATATAAAAATATCAAAAAAAATTAATTTAAAATAATAAATAATTTGCTTATATTCCGTAGCTGGCTAGCTGCCACCTTCGAGCAATCACCGTTCCGATTTTCATCTTCTACTTTCTACGCTTCAAAATTTGTGGCCATGCAGCTATTGTCTTGACAAATCATGAATTATACTGTCAGTAACGATTTAGTAGTTGATACAATGATACGAGTTTGGGAATAGAAGATTTGTTCTTTTTTATGATTTTAGGTTCTAGTAGTTTTGTAGTTGCTAGTATAATAATTATTGAAGATTTATATAATCGTTAATTTCAGAGCTCATAAAATTAATTAAAATACGCACAAGCTAATCCAAACATTAACATTAATAAAAAAAATCATGTCATTGCCTTTAAAATCGATAGAAAAACAATTCATTGACCTTGACTATGAAATGAATCACAAGCAAATCTTTCAATGTCAATAGTTTAATAACTAAATAAATAAATAAATAAAAAACCCGTGATTCATTTTTTTTAATTAATTTTTTTAATATATTTATAAATAAAAAACTATTTCAGAACTAATTATCATCACAATACCAAAAAATTATTAAAAAATACAAAATTTAAAAATAAAAACCAAGAAATAAAACATGAAGAAATTATATGGTTAATCCCATGTTATTATTTTTTTTTATCAAAAAGACTACTTTCATGTTTTTTCAATCATTAGATGAAAGAAAAACTTGTGTAAAAATAACAATAAAAGAGAGAGTGATTGGCTGATAACAAAGAAAAATATCAGTTTTTGTGTCAATTAATTATATTTAATGAGAGAGATTCAGTTATTTGATAAATTTAGACTCGAGAAATCTTATCAATCTGAGTTGAATTGTGTTTTTGACTTATTTTTCAGCTATTTAATGAGTTTACTTAAATATTATTAATAGAAAAATATTTAGATAATAAATTTTCAGATTTAAAAATCACCAACTAACTTTTATTAACTATTTATTTATTTTTAAAATAAATTATTTATAATATATATAACAATTCTGGAATTTTCATTCTGATATGATAGTTACCATACACGATATAAGTTGTTTTTAATGTATATTTTATTTTTTAAAATGAATACTAATACATTTAAAAACATATATTTTTGTAATTTATTTTTTAAATTGATCGACCTTGAAAAGTAAAGAAAAAGGGATTTTAAGTCATTACTTATTCATTTGCTGTCCTGTCAGCGACCATAAATAGTTACTCGTAATAGAGGAAGAAAAAAAAAGAAGCAACAAATTATTAATAGTCAAGGAATGAAGAAATGGAGGCAAATTCCCTATTACTGCCGATCCATTCTGTTGACCCTATTTTACCGGGATTTAAATCAAGGAAATAGGAAGCATAAGTTAATTAGTGCCGATCTGTTTTCTTACTTTAACCGCCAAATTATTAACCATCCGAAAATGTGGATCTTGCAACAGACGATAACCGGAGGGATAGTGTTGTAATTAACACATCCCCCCCCCCCCCTCTCTGTTTGATTAAGTAAATAATTATTATTATATATACAAACCAAGTCGGTTGCTGTCGTCGTTGTTGCTGCTCTCCTGCTTTGGATTGCCTCCCTCTCCTTTTATATATAAGCCTCTAAATTGGCTTCCCGTTGCTCCCTTTCTCTCTCGGAACCAGAGAGACAAGAAAAACCAAGATAAAAACAATGAGAACAAGGGGAGGGAATTCTTATCCTATAAGAGGAGTAGCAGTAAACGCTTGTAATACAGCAGCGGAGAAGAGCACATCGTCAACTAATTATAAGAGAGGAAGACCTGATTTTACCGCCGGAGAATATATGGTTTGCCGGAAAAAGAGTCGATTAATCTCGACTGGAAAAAAAGGAGAGACTGATTTGTTTGATTCTTTACCCGATGATCTTGTCATTTCTATTCTCTGCAAACTTAGCTCTTCGGCTTCTTGCCCCTCCGATTTCATCAACGTTTTAATTACGTGCGTCCCTTTTCTCCTCTCTCTCTTTTGGGTATTTCTGTTTTGCTGACCGTTACACTTGAGATTTGACCGGAAACGGTTACAGTTTTGTTATTCTGACGGTGAAAAGAGAGGCGTTAATTGCTGAATTAAGCTTTTGATTGAAACTGCAGGTGCAAGAGATTAAATGGATTAGGCCTTCATTCACAAGTATTATCCAAAGCTTCTCCGAAATCATTTGTAATCAAAGCAAAAAAATGGTCCGATTCCGCTCACCGTTTCCTCAAACTCTGTGCCGATGCCGGAAATGCTGAAGCTTGTTACACTCTTGGCATGGTAATTATTAATTAAATTAAATACACAAGTACTTTTTTCCCGCAAATATCATCGCTCTCAAAACACAGAAAAATCAGTGCTATAGTATCAGAAGGTATTGATTGGATTTTTTTTTATTGCATACAGATTCGGTTTTACTGTTTACAAAACCGAGGGAGTGGCGCTTCTCTAATGGCAAAGGCGGCGATTAGCTCACACGCCCCGGCACTTTATTCACTTGCTGTTATACAATTTAATGGAAGCGGTGGTTCCAAAAGCGATAAAGACCTCCGAGCCGGCGTCGCGTTGTGTGCACGCGCTGCCTTTCTTGGTCACATCGATGCCCTGCGGGAGCTAGGCCACTGCCTGCAAGACGGTTATGGAGTCCGTCAGAACGTGACTGAAGGACGTCGTTTTCTCGTCCAAGCAAACGCGCGTGAACTCGCGGCTGTCTTGTCTAATCCCAATTCCGGACTGCCAACGCGTGCTTGGCTCACGTGGAGCCCACACGCGCACCCTAACCATCGTCATCCTAGTGAGAATGGACCCAGCGGCTGTCCCTTATTGAGTGACTTTGGGTGTAATGTTCCAGCTCCTGAGGCTCACCCGGCCAGTCGTTTTCTGACCGAATGGTTTGCTATCCGGGGCGGGTCTACGGGCACGGGACTCCGTTTGTGCTCTCATACAGGTTGTGGGCGGCCCGAGACAAGAAAACACGAGTTTAGACGGTGTTCAGTTTGCGGAGCTGTTAACTATTGTTCACGCGCTTGTCAAGCTCTTGACTGGAAGCTCAGACATAAAGAGGAGTGCGCCCCTGTTGAGAGGTGGGCGGACGAGGATGGTGAAGGCGGGGATGACGCCGGTGGTGTTGGAGGGGATGGCGATGATGTCATGGTTGAGAGCTAAATTAAATCTAAAAATGGTTAGCTGCGGAACGGGTAGAGAATGACAGTAACGGCAGAAACTGTGCGTTTTATCGGCCACAAGAAAACGAGGCGACTGAGGTTGCATTAATCCTTTTCCTGTTATGTTTTTTAAGGTTAGTGTAACTTTTTTTCTTTTTCTATTCGACGGGGTCGTTTGAATGGCGCACAGGAATTTTGTTTCCTCTTTTGGTTCTTGTATAGAGAGGGGGTATATCGGAGAAATCAAGGGCAACTTTTGTTGTTTTCCTTGTTAATTTTTTTTATGGGTATCAAGGCGGTCTCTTATTTTCCTTCCTTTTATTTCTCTGTTTTTCCTCTTTTTTGTACAATTTATCAACTGGCATCAGTAATTTTAAAAAGCATCTCCCGGAAAATCTCTTCTATCTTTTTTCTAATTTATGTTTAAATTCTGGAAATTGTTCAAAAGAATAATAGGCGGCCGAGGGTCGTAATCAATCATTTACATTTATCAATCTAATAAAGGATTGCTGCTTGCTTGAATATGAATGATTTAAAAGCTTCACGTTAAGTTCGTGTTTGTCCTGTCCATAATATTTATGCTTCTAAATTATGTAAGCCGGAAATGATACCGGCAGTCTGAAAAGGGCTGGCTACGGTGGTCGTGTTTCATTTGTGAAACTTGTATGGTATGAGGTGAACCTTTTTTTTTTTTTGAAAGATCAATAAGAACAATATTAGGTACTGGGATGGGATGGGATGGGATGAATAACCAAACAACCACGTGTATTACATTTAGCTTTGAGGTAAAGGTAAGGAATTCTCAATTAGATTAAACATCTGAGAGATTTAAAACTTCAGATTAACTATAGATGGAGTTTTTTTTAATTATTATCCAATTGAAAGAGCAGCAGGAAGTTGTGTGTGAGGTGTTGGATCGGATGAAGAGCTAGCCAGCAACATGGAAGGATTGTAGGTGACTGATTATTTCTTTTTCTAGCAGTGCTGTTTCTCTTCATCTTTTTATAGCTTTTTTGTTGGTCAAAAAGCCAAGCAACATCAAGAAATTGACCCAGAAAAAGAAGAAAATTTTATAAAAAAAAAAAGAGAAGAGAGTAGTGGGAGACATGCATTTTGCAAGTGGAGGAAGTGGTTCGTGCCCAAAGCGTTGTGCTCTAATCACATACAATAAAAACCATTATATTCAAAGAAAAAGGGCATCTTTTTTGAGGGGAGGGGGGTGCCCTCATTCATTTGAATTTCTCTGTTTATCACTCGGGTGGGATTCAAAGGTAGGTGCTTTTTAAATAGAAATTCCAGCTGTGGCAGAAAGCTCTTTTCTAAAGCATAGAACCTGAGCAGGCCGGCGATGATGCAATGCAAGAAACAGATCCAGCATGGAATTCCTTTTGCGGGTCGATATTGTGTACCGTGTATTCTACTTGTTAATTTACTGGACAAGAACGTGGTATTGTACCAGTAAACGTACTAGCAGGAGATGAAGATAATATATGCGGGATGCTTTAATCCTGAGATCTCACTGTCACGATGTTAAGCCACCTGAGCATGAGTTAAAGGGTGCTGACCAGAAACCTCCTCCGTGTTTGCCTCTGTCTATTATGCCTAATGCAACTGTGATGTGATAGGAATTCCCACAAATTAAGTGCGTCTGGAATCCTCTTGGCATCTTATCGCCACAACTCCCCGGCCCTTTTCTTTTTAGGCCATGTTTGGTATCAATGTGTTTTTAAATTAAAAGTTTATAAAAATAATTTTTATAAAATAAAAAATATTATTTTAATAATTTCTAAATAAAAAATACTTTCAAAATCAATCAATCAATCTCCTCATAACTGGCTCCTGATCCACTTGCAATTTCCTTGCACATATATGGCTGCCATCTTTATATATATATATAGGTGAATCCCTTTTGCTATTCAATTAACGGGTGGTCTAATCTCGTGAACCTTCAGCCGAGAATGAATTATGAAACACCTCGCTGCTGCAATCTCCATCAGACACAGAAATCGACAGGGATGCCTCAAACCCCAGCCCATATGCAAGATTATGAACATGATTCGACCAACGTTCTTAATTAGAATGACCCACCCGGGTTGGTTGACAAGAGTAATCTATAAACCAACCATTTATTAGAAATTTATTGGTTCGTTGACAATTAGGGTTTAATGTATTTGTCATTAGAGAAGAAAAGGCAAGAAGCCGTCTTGTTTTTTTGAGACATGAGAGGATCAGGGAAGCGAGATGAACAGTGGAAGATGACTCCGCTAAGGCCTCTGTCCAGTGCAAGAGGGCAAATGTTGGGCCAATGGAATTTGGTATCGAATCCATGGGCCAAGGATATGAAACGGTAGAGGATGTCTTTGTGAAGGCTCCAGAAGGTTCCGCGGCGAATACCTGCAGGGGGGGAGCTGGGCAAGGCTAAGCTCATTGGGCCTCGTCTTGTTTTGATAGCCGACGGGCTCGATTTTCTGAGAAAGGAGATGGACACAAAGAAGTTCGTTTTGAAAAGGTTTTCGTTTTTTCAAAGAGCATACCAAGAGCGGAGAAAAACAGTAGAAAATAAAATTTTATAAAAATAAATATCCAGTATTCTTGACACGTGCCGCCGCATGTGCGTCGATAAATATTTAAAAAAAGATATTAAAATTAATCCTATAAAGTTTTAAAAAAGTTGAATAAAACCAATTATACAAAACATAAATCCGTAAGGTATAGATGTAAATAAAGAAAAATTAACTGCGGGTTGATTAAATCTTAACATGATTACATTAGCATTATAGATTTTACAAATCCCTTTATCTGTGTAACTTTCTTTTCAATATAGAAGAGGTCAAAATTAAAGATATTGGCACGAATAAGAGTTTATCCTACCTTTGACTAACAAGTTTTCTTAATATTATTGTATGTTCATGTCACCTTGCCGTGAGCATGTTACAGGATGATTAATATGATGTAATGCAATCACAATTTTAATTTAATTTAATAGAATTTAATTTATTTCTGTTTTACTCTTTTAGTTTTCTTTGTTTGTTCTTGGAATTTGATAGTATTAATATGATGTAATGCAATTACAATAATATGTTACAACAAAGTTTCATTCGATGCTCATTGCGTCCTGTAACATGACAAGCAACTCCAGCTTGTACTGGTTCAGTCCATCGCAATTTTATTTATATTTTCTGTGTAAACTTTAAAACTAAATACAGAATATAAGGAGCCACTAGGCACTGGGTTGAATCGCTGCTCTCTTTTTCTGAGGCCCATTAAGAAAAAGGAGCGTTTATGGTTCCCGAAGCAGCTGTCGGGGCCGCAAGGCATTGTGCAATTCATTCTATCGTGTGGTGGATTTCTTTCAAAAATCAAACATTAGGTTACCATGAACAGAAAACAACAATTTTATGCAATCAGAAGGATATGACCTCTCTCCCACACGGAAGAAAACAGGGTTTCTCACCAACCGCGTTTAAAAAGTATTTTTTAAAAAATTTTAAAAATTCTATACTAAAAATAATTTAAAAAAATAAAAAATATTATTTTATTATATTTTTAAATAAAACTTGCTCTAAGAAAACAATCACTCAAGCTCTCCGAATTCACGGAAGCAATGGTAATGGTGTTCTTATCAAGAATGGAAATAAGAAGCCGCTCTTTAGCAAGCCCCTAGGTTTCGAGAAAGGGATCAGACACCGAAAAAAGTGAAATTGCACACGTAAAAGAAGGGAATCCATGATGATGATGATGATTCATGATGCATATACCCACCTAAAATCAAAGAGCTTCTCTTCCCTAGACAGTTGAAATGATTACCCACCGCATCCCATCCTCTTGGTTTCGACGAACCCTAATCATTATAAAACACAGCCCTCCCCCCCTATTTCCTTAACTTTAGCTCCTCCATGTTTCATCATTACTTTCTCTTTTACCAACTCGACACCCCTTTATCCCTCCAATCACACTTTATTTCTCCCTTTTTATTTTATTTTTCTGGCCAATTAAAACCATGGAAACAATCCTTTTCGTCCTTATTTTTCATTTCTATCCTATGAAAAACGACGTCGAAGGTTCATATCGCAGCGATAAATTTCTTTTCTAATTATAATACTTGAACCCACTTTGAGGCAAGACCTGGGTTTTAGTGGAACGGGTTATCATAATCGAGTTTATATACCGGTTAACGTTTTCTATTTATTATAAAACTTAACTTAAAATCGTGTTTTTAATTCGGTCGAGCAGTTGGTGACTAGGTCTTGTCACTAGGTGTTTTATTATGACGGTATGAGACAGTTGTTGCTGTAGCCTTTTAAAGTGTTTTTTGTGTTGAAATATATCAAAATAATATTT
This sequence comes from Salix arbutifolia, assembly GCA_025169955.1. NCBI lineage: Eukaryota > Viridiplantae > Streptophyta > Magnoliopsida > Malpighiales > Salicaceae > Salix > Salix arbutifolia. The sequence continues at coordinate 3,643,235 of CM045902.1, forward strand.
TTTATTTTTTAAAAATCATTTTTGACATCAGAACATCAAAATAATCTAAAAAAACCAAAACATATTTATTTAAAATAAAAAAATTAAATATTTTAAAAACACAATTTCAAAAACTATCCCAAACAACTTCATACTGTCATGGCTATACTATTTATCCTCCCCCTTCATTTCTATGTTCAGAACAGTGTTTAGCGGTCTACTTTATTGAAAAAATGCAGACTTGAGGACTGAGACTGGTGATTTACAGATTGACAGGTCACGCAAGAAAATATATTCAACGATGCCCGGGCCAACTTTTACCAAATTTTAGAAAATCCATATTTATCCTGCGCATTTACGAAATTATTTTCAATAAATTATAATTTCGAATATTTCGGCGAACTTACTTCGAGAGGATTTTCAGGTGGCTGTGTTCACATCAAAAACAAGACATCGCATTTGGTAGAGCCGCCCGACCACACCAAGATTTTCATCCACCTTGCGATCGCTTGAAGTATCAATGGAACTTCTATTTTTTATTTTTATTTTAAAAAGAGCCTAACAATTATATTATTTTTATTCACCCATTTAATTTGCAGCATCAACCTTGCGCCAGATCAACGTATACTCTATAACTTTCAATTGGTAATGATTAGAGAAAAATTAGAGAGAAAGAGATAAACCTAACAGTAGAGAAGGAACACAATGTGGGAGTGGTATACGTTAAAGCAACAGCAATGCTTGTCTGAGCTGTGACGATGTGTTAGGTCGGAGGTGCATCATTGGCCACGAATGTTTGCTTTGTTCTGAAGAGCAAGGATGCCTGTGACATTTTACCTGTGACATGAGGTAACAGAACTCGGAGGTTTTCAGCTGGCTCCGCTGTCAGAACAGAGCGGGTCTCTGGTCTGCATATTCATGGAATAATTAAATTTCATGAATATTATATGCTTACCCACTCATGAACTGCACTTGGGAATTACCCCCACACGGTAGTCATGATGATTGCTGTTTTCGGCACGTAGCTAGCAAGGCCACCTCACTGGATTTTATGTGACTATTTTATTTGGTAGTATAATTGATGTTATTTTTAAAAATGTTTTTTATATTTTTTTAAAATTATTTTTTATATTAGAAAATAAAAATAATTTAAAAATAAGTTTTTTTTAATTTAAAATAAAAAAATTATTTTTTTCTGAAAAATAAGTTTTTTTTAATTTAAAATAAAAAAAATTATTTTTTTCTGAAAATATTTTTGAAATGAGATGAGAATATTCTTGTTGGTCTCTTGCGTTCTTAAGAATTTAATAGAGTAAAAGGTACGCCTGTACATCATCCATCCTATGTTTCCTTCTTCTACTCATTTTTTTTAATTAAATTTTGGTGTTCTTCCTTGTAATTTTCAACTATTGTATTTTTTATTTAATGAACATATAAGTTATTAACAATAATTATATCAGTAATAACGAGATTCAAACCTAAAACTAAAAAAAAAAAATTACTTTATTTTCAAATTCTTAATTCTGTATCATTTACTTGGATGATTACTCATTTATATTCCTAAAACTCAATGCATTTACTCTGGATCTTCATCTACTTCTAGATAGTTAACGTGTTGTTCTAAATTAATTTGCCAGTATCACACTGTAAAGGAGAATAAATAGAAGTTCATAAAATCTTATAGAAACCTACCCTTTCAGGATGAAAGTTAGAATGAGTGAAAATTATTTTCATTTAAAAATATATTAAAATAATATATGTTTTTTTTTAATTTATTTTTGATATCGATACATATTTAAAAATATTATTTTTTTAAATAAAAAAATAAATAAAAATTAATTTTTTGAAAACTGCTTTTAGAATACAGTATCAAACTCCATTTTAAAATTGAGAAGATTATTTGTACCTCACATTGCAAGGTGATGACATTGAAACTTGCCCTCTCTTTTCTTCTTCTAATTATTCCATCGAGTCAGTTTGCCAACAATAAATGGGAAGTAAAAATAAAGGAGTACATCGAGTGGGTATTTCCGTAATTCTAACAAATCAGCATAAAAAGTGGTGGGACAATCATTCGGTGTGCGTGGAACGAAGAAAGAAAGGAAATTAAAGAGACAGCGAGAGAAGATGTATGACCTCAGCCGTCGATTTTCTTTTTGCCAATGAGTAAAACAGCTTTGGTTCAAAAAAGTTTTCGGGTTCGGTCTTCTTGACCAGCGACCGTAACAGGCCCTGTGTTCACACTTAGCACACGTGGAGCACTGGCCCAAGTAAACATTCTCTTTCGTGGAGGGAATCAACTTGTTTTTAAAGTACATCTTTTTATAAATATATTAAAATAATATATATATATATTAATATCAATACATCAACATAAAAAATAAAAAATAAAAAATAAATTTAATTTAAAAAAAGTTAAAGACGCGGAAAAAAACACACCCTTATCCCTTTGTTCTAATGCCTTTTACTGTTTTGATAAGAATTTTAAAAAAAAACTATAAGTTTAAAATTAGAAAATTCAAACTAAAATAGTATAAATGAAATATTGATAAACTCATATAAAAAAAAACCTTGCAGTGACCACCAACCAAATCCAGGTACCAAACAACAAAGAATAAAAACACAAGGTCTAAATAGGAAAATAAGAAAACTAAATAAAGATAATACCTTATCGGTGAGAGAGAGTCTGTCGTGTATACCATGGGACAATTTTTTTTTTAAAAAAACAATTGTAAATAATATTTTCATGTTTCGAGATTGTCATATAAAATGTTTTTAAAAATATATTTTTTAAAAATATATCATTTTTTAGATTTGTTTTAACATTGGCGTGTCAAAACCATATAAGATACTAAACAAATTATTAATTTAGATGGTGTTTCACATTATAATAAATATTATTTTTTAAAATATTTTTCAATTGAAAATGGATTAAAATAATATATATTTCTAGTTTATCTTTATATTTGCATATTAAAACCATAAAAAATTAACTATATGAATTTCTTTTTAAAAGTAATTGAATTGTAGAAACAAGAACATTATTAATGTTATTTAAAGTAAAAATACTTTTTAAAAATACATAAAAAAAGTTGTCGCCAAACACGCCCTTCAGGAGGACAGAGAAGTGGGCGGGGTTGGAAATAATCACACCACGTTAAAAAAATAAAAATAAAAATAATATCAATCGATTATAAAATGGGCCAGTTAGTCTCTGACGTGTAGAAAGCCCAGTGGCTAACCCAAGTAAAGAGCATCATAAACACTACACAGAAGTGAGCTGAGCGAGAGAGAGAGACAAGGCGTGTGTGGAAGGGGTGTAGGTGCTGGTATCGGTGTCTGTGGTGGTGGCCGAATCCGCCGTGGCATGGAAGGAGAGCTGGCCATGCTTGGGCAATTCATTGGTCAGCTTCAAGACCTTTTGAATCTCCACGGCTCTCTTCCTCCTTTTGATTCTCTTCAACTGTTTCACTCTCATAACCAACAACAACAAAATCACAACAACGGCAGCAACAACAACAACAACAACAACAGGTCTCTCTTTAGATCTATTTCATTTCCCGATCCTTATTTCCTCCACTCTATCTGCTCCGTTTTCACTGTGACCTAACATTTCTTACTTAATTTCCAATTTCACTTCATTTGTGGCTTAGGTTTTCTGCTTCGTTTTTATTTTCTTTGTTTTAAGCTCACTTTATTATTAATAATATTTATCTTTGGGTTTTTTCTATCAGATTTTATGTGTTGCGAGTTTGGTAAGTTAAAGTGACCTTTTCAGGCTTTCTCTTTTTGCCGTGTTTTTCTATGGTATGTGATTTTTATCTTCTTTTTGGAAATTTGACTAACGTTGTCTTGTGTTGTTTTACTTGAAACTTCTTACCATGTTTTCGATAATCAAGGATATATATTTTTTCATATAAAAATATATCTTCTCTTAGGCCGTCCGATTGTTTAATTTTGGTACAGACAGTCCCATTTTTATATTTTTTTGTTCATTTTTTCTGCTCACTGCTTTAAGTAAGTTTTTAAATCTGTTGTTTGAGAAAATAGAAATGGCTCTGTCTTATGTGTTTATTATAGTATTCATTCATTGATCTGTGGTGGATTGCAGATATAGGAGGTTATCGGGTATTGAATCTCTCACTAGATTCTCTATGGGTCTGGAAATCATGGATAAATTGTGCCTTTTTTTGCGACCGGTTTAAGAATTTAGCCTAATCACCACCTCATGTTCATATTTAACCTACGGAAACGATAAGATGAAAGAATAAATAAGGGGAATAGAATGAATTATCGACGGTCACTGTCTGTCCAGCATGCTCCTCGAGTAGTACGAGTTAAAATATTGTCTTTGAAAAATCACCAGGATATTGTTAATTTTGTTTCCTGTTTATTTGTTTAAAATATGTCTGGATATGCTTGCAAACGAGGTCCTGATATAGCTAACAGCCACAGAAAACTTTGTTTCCCTTTTGCTGCTAAGATTTTTCTTCTTCCTCACACTCGCTGCATGTGAAGAGATTCGTGGGTTTTCCATATTTACTCCTGGGATTGGATTGTGACATGTTATTTTGGTTTGGACTGTGTAACAAAAGTCATCAAAGCTGAGATGCTAGGATTTGAAATATGGATGATTGCCCCAGGAGAGTAGCATCTCATGCAGCAATCGACTAAAAGTGCTTCTGTGATTTTGTTGCACGTTTAAGATTTGCACTGAATATGCACTTGTAGGTTATGCACTCTGAATAATGATTTGCACTGAATATTCTTGGGAGCTGGGATTCATTGTTTGTGAGGAGCTGTGTTATCATTATTACATGTTGGGATTGGGGTTAGCAATTTTCCTGGTGCTATGGCAACAGCATTGATCTCGCAACCACCAGGAATCAGAGTCTAAAGAGCAGCCAGTTCATGCTAATCTGGGTAGAGTTAGAAACATATCTGAGTGACAGCCTCTTTCTGGCCTACAGTGAAAGGCAATCGAGTTTCAGGACAGTAATGCCTCCCAAAGGAATTCCTGATTGATCTAATTTGCATTCTTTCGTGCAAAAAATGATGTTAATACATGCTAGCTATATCGCTGTCAATAATCTGACTTCCTGGGTTTATATTGTCATTGACAAGGGAAGCTTCTATGACGTTGTTTAGATTCGGGCTGGTATACACAACAACCACGGGTGAAGGCCAGGAGAGGATTTTGATGTAACATAAGGCTGAAAGTAGGGAAATTGATTTGAGATAAGCCGAGGATCTTGCAGATTATAGCTGGCTGGAATTACTAGTCTAAATCCATTTTAAGCTTCTTTGGACACCTCTGGCCTGTAACTTCTGGGATGCTAGAAGTACTACTGAAATTTGTATACTGGCAGTTTAGAAGATCTAGTTTCTAATTTCTAGCGCCATCTTCATTTGTTCTTATATGCTTGAACGTGGTTTTTTATTTTTTGGGAGGGGGTGCTGCTGCTGTGTAGGTCACAAGAACTGTGCTTAATCCATTTTGATGGGAGTGATTCTTGCTATTCTCTTATTTTCTTTTATTTTTTGTGGATTCACTTCATTTTTTTGTTTTTGTTTCTTTAGCCAGTTAAGAATTGATCCAGTGAATTCATGGTGGGATCTTCCTTGTAACAATCATGGGATATGATTTCCGTGCAAGCTCTTCTTCTATTGTTTTCCCTAGTTGATCCTCACTATCTTCATGATATTTGTTGTCGTAGGTTGCTTGTCCTCATCATTTTTAGGCGATGAATCACTCAAATTTCCTTTACCTGTGGTCTATTCCTCTTATATTTCCTACATAAGTTTCCATATGAATAGCATCTTTCCTCATGAATAACAGTGGCAGGAATGTCCCTACCTTGCAGTGTCATGTGGAATCAACTTCCTTTCCCTCACAATAGCTTCCTTCCATATATTTTTGGTACTGTCTGATGTTTTCATATAATGATGTCGTCAGCCAGTAATGCTGATGTTGCTATCTTATACTGCATGTGGATATGCATTCGAGAGCAATATCTATGGTATGCATGAATATTATATGCAGTACTTTGGTTAGATTGTATATGCATGCAATGCCATCCTCTGCTGTCTAAAACAAAAAAAATGACCATGCATAAAATCTTCCTATAGAAATGAAAATATAGAAATATACATATGTATGCTTTGGATTCTCTTTTACCAGTTAATGAGATCTATATAGTGGTTGTTTATTTGGTTTATACTCCTCAAGTTTACCCCGCTGCTCTAACTTTTGCTATCAACATGGATAGCAGAAAGTGAAGAAATCTCTGGGTGAAGTGATAAAATACCATGCTTGATGTTTATTTTGGAACTTCTTGAGTTAGAGATCTCAAGATGTCGATGCTGTGTTATGCTATATCTGTTACCTCAACCATCTTTTTGGTTTTTCAAACATAAAAATCTGCAACTTTCATTTGGACTAAACTAATAGGCTCTAGTTTGAACATGATTATCTTTGCAGGTTATTAGAAATTTACTTGACCAGAAATTATTCTATCTATGCGTGTTTTAGCTCAATCTGTATTTTCATCCTCTCCGTGCATATATTTTGTTCAGACCTGACATCTGCTTATATTTTGGCGATGATTTTTATGCTGAATTATCTTGTCATGTGCACTAGTAGCACCAGGTACTGTCCACTGAATATGATTTCGTAGCTCATTTACAGATGTTGCTTCCTCAATCTTGATGATGGCTCAACAGATGACTACTGTAGTCTTGTGATGGCGGCTGGAAAATCTGGAAGTTTCAAGATGTTGGAACCTTGCAAGCCTCCACCCTCCAAGAAACCTCGCAAGGAGCGGAATCAAGGAAAATCACTTGGAACTACCAGTTCAACTGAGATTATGCAACGAGAAATTTGGAAAGAATTCCCCGAAGACCTGTTTGAAACTGTTATTGCTAGACTTCCAGTTGCTACATTTTTCCGCTCCCGCTCAGTTTGTCAGAAATGGAACTCCGTCCTTGACTCTCAAAGTTTCTCTCAGCATTGTGCCCAAGCTCCACAGGCCAACCCCTGGTTTTACACCATAACTTGTGAAAATGTGAATTCTGGAGCCATGTATGACCCTTCTTTGAAGAAATGGTATTACCCGACTTTATCTTATCTACCCACAAAGGTGATAGTCTTGCCAGTTGCTTCGGCAGGAGGTCTTTTGTGCTTTCTCGATATCTGTCACAGGAACTTCTATGTCTGCAACCCTCTGACTCAGTCTTTTAAAGAGCTGCCGCCGAGGTCAGTGAAGGTCTGGTCCCGAGTTGCTGTGGGCATGACTTTGAATAGCAATGCAGCCAGTGGGGGCTACAAGATCTTGTGGGTGTGCTGTGATGGAGAGCATGAAGTTTACGACTCGCTGAAGAATTCTTGGACCCGGCCAGGAAGCATGCCCTCTTGTATAAAGCTACCCCTATCACTGAACTTCCGGTCACAAACAGTTTCCCTTGGAGGTACACTTTATTTTATGCGATCCGATCCTGAAGGGATTGTGTCCTACAATATGGCTACTGGGGTTTGGAAGCAATCTATTATACCAGCCCCGCACCATCTGAGTGACCACACGCTAGCAGAATGTGAGGGTCGGATCATACTTGTTGGCTTGCTAAAAAAGAATGCAGCCACTTGCGTGTGCATATGGGAGCTGCAGAAGATGACACTCTTGTGGAAGGAGGTTGACAGAATGCCAAACATATGGTGCTTAGATTTGTATGGAAAGCACGTTAGGATGACTTGCTTGGGCAACTCAGGTTTGCTCATGCTTGCATTAAGATCGAGACAAATGAACAGGCTAGTTACTTACAATGTGGCGAGCAGGGAATGGCTCAAGGTCCCTGGTTGTTTGGTGCCACGTGGGAGAAAGCGGCAATGGATTGCATGCGGCACTGCCTTCAACCCATGCTTGACTGCTACAGCTTAGCCTCTTTGCTTTTCGTGGCAGCATTTGCATGCTGGTGAAGGGGGATTGGATTTTATGGCCGCAAGCTTTTGTTATTGTATTAATGAAGTAGATGATGCCTGAGGTCTTATGGATTACATCTTTTCATGTACAAACATGTTGACAAATAACTCTGAATTGACAAGACTTGCGTTTAAAATGGAATTTCGCAGCTTAAGGTTTCTATTTCGTTTTAAAATTGAAATCCACTTTTAGCGTACCTGACGAGAGCTTAATTTCCTACAATTGGCCTGCCAAATAACTAATGTGATGTGCCTAGAGTAGTATTATTTTTAGCGCTCGTAGAAGCATAGTTACATGGCCTGCCGTGCTATCAGATTCCACCCCAGGAATTACACTGAATAAGCAGCAGCAACGTGTTTGAGGCACAAAGCAAATACCGTAGGAAAGGTGTTTGAAAGCGAGCCTGCTAAAAAGCTACTCCATGGTTTAGCTTAGAAATCAAAGGTGTGTGCACATAAAAGATTCAATATTCCACGGATCAAAATTTTTGTAGGTCTCCTAACTATACTCGATATGAGCCTCACTAGGAAAGCTGCAGCCGGCTTCACTGACCTTCATCTGGACAAGTCAGAGACGTGTAAATGGCGGACATTCCGTCTCACTAGCTTTTCGACATCCACACTAGCTCTTGGACATTCTGTTCAATGTGATCCATATTCCAACTCCGATGATCATCAAAACAACCAGCTGGCCAAAATGCAATTGCTGGATGCCGACATAATAGTTATCATCGGTAATATCACTTCTAATAAAGTTAGGCCTAAGAGAGGTTTGCCAAAGCAGTTCTATAAAGCAGCTTCAATAGAAACACGGAAACATGCAAAACTAAAATGGTGAATTTGATTTGAAGCGCCGTGTTTTGTCGAACATTATAGTTATTCAATACAAGGATAGGCATTGATCTAGTAAATGTATTCTTCATCTCTCCTACATGCTACTAGAAATGGGAACCAAAACAACCAACCATCCGCCGTTGCCATGTACCAAATCAATGACAGTTCATACCTTGCCTTCGCTTGTCACTGTCCTGATTATCTGGAACAGAGCTGTTACAAACAACAACAAAAAACCTGATCAATGACTAGTTATGCAATAACCAATTTATAATATGAACAGAAGGAGATCACATCGTAATTATCAAGCTTTTGTTCGACCACAAACAAATGCAATAACCCCCAATGGAAAGGATATTTTCCCTATTTTCAGGACAGGAAAATTGCAAGATGACAATTGCAATCTAAAAGTGGCAAAATTCCATATATACAATTTTCAAGATCCAAATTCAATTATAGCAGAATGCTGCTATGTTTGATAACTAGATTTAAGAAATACAAAACAACTATGGAATCGATATCTAATCATCGTCACAGAAAACCTCAGCAAGTTATAAATTGAGCAAGTTTAATTACATTAATTTAAAATTAATTCACAAATTAAGATTCCAGGACAGCAAGATTTGTTGAGAGAAAATCATGAGCATGTCTAAAAAGAATAAATGAAAACTTACACACACGATTAAAAGGGGGTTAAATGAAACGAGGCTTACATGATCCAATGACAACAAAGATGAAGAATCCAAGGAGAGCAGGACCAACAGTATTGTCCCTTCCCTTTTCATAGTTGTTTCGGGCACAGCTTCTCTCTCGGTAATGTTCTTCTCAAATCTATCGATTTTCCTAGCAGCGAGATGCCCTGATGTATTCTGAACATTACAGGAGTAATCACAATAACACAAATCAATCCTCAACATTTTTCATAACCTCATCAAACTAAAAAAATTCAATAAGCATAACATCATTAGTGATGTACAAAAGAAACGATCAAATTCTAACCTAATTAAAATAAAAATTATACAGCAATTATTAATTCAAAAAATTCTAATAGCAAAAGAATTGGCCAATTAGTCTACCATGTGCATATCAAAAAAAAAAATGACAGCAAAATCATAACTTGAAAAATAAATTTTGCAGATCAGGTCAGGACAATTACCTATCATTTTCCTGTTCTAAATGCAAATGAATAAGATATTAAACAAAATACACAGACCAAAAACCCAGAACTCTCAAAACATAATTACAAAAATACAAATTACCATGATTACAACAGTGACCGATATCCAGTTGCCAGAAACGGTCACAAAGTTACAGGTGATTGGCTCTTTCCCTCTCCAGCGTGATTTTTTTCTTGGCTCACCCTTTCATTCCCCTCATTCTCCACAATCTCTTCTTCCTTGACATCTACCACAACCTGAAGAAGTTCTGGTGGAGTAGCTGCTGGATCCAGCTCCCGACAACCTTTCGGAGCATTTGGACCTTCTTGACCCGTAAGCAGGTATGAAGGAACATGGTGAGAAAATCGAAACATCTCTTCCTTTGGGATCCTCCTGACTTCCTTGAGGTCCAAATGCTGGTGAAACACTGTCTTGAAACCAGCAACTTTTACCAAGGGAGTAACAGTTACACCTAGCTCTTCACTGTAGTCTTCAAGTACCTCCACCATGTCATACTTGTGTATCATCTCATCTGCTGTCAGCTCGTTCCACTCTGGGGACCAATTCCGATAAAGAGCCCATACATCTCCTTTTCTAGGATATATGCGAATCACCCCGCGTGTTCCTTTTGTCCACCTAACCTTGTGTGAAAAGGAATTGAGTGAGTTATAAATCTCATATCTGCCCACTCTGAAGTCACCGCAGGTTTTTGAGAAGCCAGAACCAACCCAGTTTAGTGGACCCAGTTCACTATTAGTTTTTGAATTAAGCCAACTGATCCGCATTTTGAATGGATTCAAGGAAATTACACTGTGGATCATAGCATAATATCGAGGCATCCCATCATCAGCATCATATGCAGCCCACACCTGGTTTTCCTCAAAACATCTTTCAGTTCGGTCTTTGTCAAAATCATGAAAATCAGGATCCGGGACATTTATTGACATCGTCTCCAAAGTTTCAGCATCTGTTTTCCCACCAGAAGTGATGGAAATTTTGATACCATCGACTCCATTTTCCATATCCATCGACTTAACTGACTTGTTTTGGTCAGGTATGTCAGGGTTTGACAAAGAAATACCTCCCCGATCAATTCCTTTCTCACTCCCCGCTCCCTCTTTGGCTGCAGATTCAGATACTTTAGCTGACTTCCATTCGTTTATTTTCTTTTGAATGTTTGTCTTTGCCTTCTCCATTAGTAAGGTTTGAATTTCAGATTGGGATACATCCCTCGTGCTGTAGGGCTTGGCAATTCCATTCACCCTGTTTTCAGAACTTCCCTGCCTAAATCCAGATACATTAGCAGTGCCACCAACTCCTACACCCATCTGATTTGAAAACAGATTTCCATTGTTACCATGACCAACATCTTCCATGCCTCTTCTTCTCTTTGCAGCATTAGAATACACACTAGAAGATGCATTAGACATCTTCTTTGAGGCATGATTCTTTCGCTTCAGGGCCTCCTCTCTCTTTGTAGCTGCCTGAGCTTCCTCACACTCTCTCTTCACCTTTTCATATGCCTGCTGGACCACACTTGCAGGTTGAGTGGCAGTTGAAGCACCACCAGTTCTAGAGAAAGGGCCCCACTGAAAGTTGGCCTGATTATTTGAATCAGGGCCATTGGATCCCCCTGCTCCTACATTTGAAGAGTTGACACTACTCCTTCCAGAATTCGGTGTTTGTCTGCTGGTGGCAGCTTGATGATTTGAGTGCTGCTGCTGCTGAAAAGAACTCCATGGTGCGGCTGACCTAGAAGCATGTGAAGGTGGGGGTGGCATTTCAATGGCTAAAAATGGCTCGTGGCAATTAGGACATAGGAGCTTATGATTAAGATAGACTCTAAGATACTCATATTGCATCTTGCAACCATGACAAACAGTCCAAAAGGTATTGGGTTTTGTCTTATAAGATGAAGCAGGAGTTGAAGAATGCCCAGTCCGAGGAGTACTTTTGTGCGTCTTCACATTTGATTTGGTGAAATTGTAAGACCCATTGGACCCTGGTTTTGCTGATGAACTACCAGCAGCAGAAGTGCCCTTTTGAAATACTTTGCCATTTCTTCTCTGGTCATACGCCACCCTCTTGGGTTTATCAGACAATAAGCTCCATGCCTCGGATATACACTTAAATGCTCCATCCGCTCCAATAGACTTGTTTTTATCAGGATGGAGCATAAGAGCCAGTTTCCTATAATGTTTCCGCACTGTCTCTTCATCTGCTTGCGGATCTGCACCAAGTATCCCATACCAATCTGCTTCCCCATTTATTTTGTTCTCAGCAGCAACATACACATCAAGTGTGGCTAACATCTGAGGAATGCCTTCAAGTCCAGGATACAAATTCTGGGCCTTCAAAGCAAATTTCTTAGCCCCCGCAATGTCTTTCGCAAATAACTTCTTCTCAGCAATCTCTTTGGCCCTAGTGGCCTCATCCTTGTTGCATTCCATTTACGCTATCACTCCTTTTTTTAACAAAATAATAGCACCAGGGCTGGTTTCAGATTTAACAGAGTTCAGCTATCCACTGCTCCTTTGTACAGATTCTGAATAAATGAATTACTATTACTATCATCATCATCATCATTATTATTCAGCAATCATTGACTAATTCAAATAACAAAAACTAATTGACCAGATAGTCTACCATTAGAAATGAAAGCAGAAATCATAACATGACATAAAATCGTAACAGCTTAGATCGGTTCAACTATCTATCATGCTTCTGGTCCTAAATCCATCGCATAAGCTATTTAAGCAGACTGAGAACCCACAACTCTCAAAGTATATAAACTACTACCTTTTACCATTATCACAACAGCCAAGGGGATGCCGTTGTCGGAAATGATCACGAAGTTACAGCGACTCCTACTCTCTCCTTCTCCTGTGAGATAGTTTATTGCCCCTGCCTTCGTTGTTTTTTCTCTCCTTCTCCGGCGAGATAGTTTATTGCCCCTGCCTTCTTTGTTTTTTCTCTCCTTCCCTCTCGATCGTCAGATTGTTTTTTTTCCGGCTGTAAGAAAAGATTAGATGAGAACATCGTATGTGAAATACAAAGTGTTGTCTTTTGACGGGGTATCTCTCCGACCATTCAAATGAAATCCAACGGTTTACAATTGCTCTAACCATCTAGTAACCATATAAAACATTAACACAAATCTTTTATCTAACAGCATCTTATCCATTGAAAAATATATCAAAATGTGATCTCAGCTGTCCATGAATTCTTATTTTTATATTTTTGAGTGCCACAAATATAAAAAACAAAAAAGAGGAAAAACCTGTGCATGAAATGTTAATTGACTTCTCGCAATGATAGCGTTTACTTTATTACAGAGAGAATTTGTTTCGATAGTACTATAGTCCCCGTTTTCAATTGTGATCCCACTAGTTTTTGGCTGAAATTTAATTTTTATTTTATTTTAAAAACCAACAATTTGATATTTTTATATTATTTTGATGTGCTGATTTCAAAAATAATTTTTAAAAAATAAAAAAATATTATTTTAATGTATTTCGGCACGTTGAAAAGATACCGCAACTACAATCACAAACAAGCCCGTTCAATATATGTTATGTTAATTGCCGGTGAGCTTTTTCTATTATGTTTGCAATAAATCACGCAAAACTCTTTTCTATTATGTATAAATTATAACATAAACAATTGTTTTTCCTTATTTGAACTCATTTTGGTGACCATAATCGTTACAAACGACCATTTTATCTCTCCACACTAGAATTCATCAACTCCTTTATTGACTGAAAAATAGGAGAAATAAAACTCAGAATCAAAATTGATTTTTTGAAAATTAAAACGACTAGTTACCTAATAGATAAAAAAATATGGTGGACTAAAATGAACTTTTATAACAAATTTCAATTATATCACCTATTTTACTTATATTTTTCACTTTAGTCTCATGTCTTCCAATTCAACCCTACCTTTTAAAAAATATGTAATTGAGTGCTAATTTAAGCTAAAAAGACTAAATCACACAAAATACAAGTTCAAATGTTAAAAAACATCACTACAATCCACAATGTTATGCGATAAGGTAGATAATAACACAAAAAATTGAGCTCTTTTATAATATTGTATGATTTCATAGAAAAAATATAAGATATTACATATTCTTTTCACTTCAGTCTCATGTATTTCAATTAAACTTTTTTCAAACAATATGCGATTGGGTGCTATTTTGGATTAAAAAGGCTACATTTTATAAAAATTAAAATAACTACTATGGTCAACAATGTTATGTGAGTAGGCGAACAACATCACTAAAAATTCAATTCTTTTAATATATTGTATAATTTCAAAGAAAAAAAATATAAGATATAAAATATGAATGATTGAATAATTAGAAATATAAAATAAATTTGTTTTTATAAAATATTAGTTTATTTTTATATTTTCAAACTAAAAAAATAGGATTACATGTTTTCAACAAGTAGTAACCCCATATTAGTATACTGCTACTATTATTTAGCATCTCAATTAACCATTCTATATTTAAATTGAACACACTTTTAAGTATAAAATAGACAATTATCCCTTATTAAATTTGTGTAGATCATTTTTTTAACATATAAAAACTTTTGCGTTGCTAATATTTTTTCTAATAAAAAAAAACATGCAAGAATTGAATTGATGTGACACGGTTATCTACATAGTCTAATGATAATCTAGATAACAGATAGAAATATAGTTTTATTTGAAATAAATATTCAAAATTATATATTTTTTAATAAATATTGAGATGACAACATATTAGATTGATCCGAGTTCACCCGAGTCAACTTGTCAATCCACATATCAAGTCATAAGATCATGATAACCTCGTATAAAATAAATTATAAAATTTAATTCTTAACAAATCCAATGTTAAAGAATGATACTAAAAACAATTAATTAAAAAAGACCAAAAAATAATCTATGTCAACATGAATTAATCAATCAAACTTGCAATCTTGGTTATAAGACTAAGATGCTTCAATAAAAAGCAAATCAAGATAAATTATACAATTCAAATTTTAAATAACTAAGTCTTGAAATATAAAATTGAGAAACAAAACAATTAAAAAAACATGAAAAATAACTTGAATCAACCGCTATTTACTTGTCACACTCATGAAAAATAACAGTTGCTTTTTTGTGTGAAGATGTTAGTGATTTTTCAAGAGATTGATATCATGACTAAGGGGATTTGCTTACCTTTTCTTCTTCTTTTTCCTTTTATGTTTTTGGATACAGATTTTGAGACCGCTATCCAAGAAAATTTAATCTTTCTCTCTCTATATAAATACAATTACATCTTTAAAATCAGCTAAATATGTGTTTGTTTCCTCTAACATGATGTTTTCGGAGCTAATTTCGGCAAGAGACACGCGAAGAGGGTTTTGTAGGTAAATGTGGAGACACGTTTTTCATGGTTGCAGAAAAGAACATCGTCCGAGGAAAAGATTAGCCAAAGCAAGCTGCTGGTGGCTTCTCAAACTTTCACGGTGACAGCATCGTGGTCAAGAAGGGTCGACATGCAGCCATACTTGATCAAAAGTTGGCCATCCACGGCCAACTTCAGGGCACTCTGTCAAAGCCCTTCACGTTCCGACAGCTATGAAGCATCCAGTTAGGATTCTTTTTCTAGTTTATAATTCTTTTATTATTTTTCATGTTATATTTAGGCTTTGCATTATCCAACAGCTTCGATATAATTCAGCAATTTTTGGGAAATTAAGTATGGCCGGGTTTTTCGAGCCCTTTCACTTAGCGCGAACCCTAGCCCTTTATCTGTCTGCGCCACCAAGCCCAAGAAATGTCAAACCCAAGCCAGATTTCTAAAGCAAACTCAATGGAAGAACTATGGAAGGATGCAAAATTAAAGTGAACAATTGAATTAAGCATTCATGGTGAAGTGCAGTTTTGTTATCAAACATTGAAGTTCTTCAGTACACTACTGAGGAACCGATGATCTAGTAAGATCATCTCCCTCTCTCTCCTACACGCTCACAAAAAAAAAGTAAACGAAACATCCATCCGCTGCCGTTCTCCCAAAATCAGTGACGGCTTAGGCCATGCCGCCGCTTGTAGCTGTCCTGATTATCTGGAATAGAGCTGTTACAAACAAAAAAGAAAACCTGATCAATGACTACGAAAAGATTTTCCGTTCCTCGAGACAGAAACATGCAAGCACTCACTATCACTTGAATTCCTGATCCAACCAAAGCAGCGTGAATAACATGAATGGAAGGAGAAGGCATCATAATTTTCAAGTTTTTTTTTTTTAATCACGAGGCAATGCAAATGCTGGGAAGGACATTAACCCTTCAATTGTAAAAGGAAAATTTTGATTTAAAAGTGGCAAATTTCATTATTTATGACTTTCAGAGGCAATCTCCAAACTCCAAATTCAGTTCGAAAACACAATGCTGCTATGTTTGACAACTACATTAAGATAATTCGAAAGTAATATGGATTCGATAATATCCAATTCACCATAACAACAATCTTCAGCAAATTATAAACAGAGCAAGATTAAATAATTCCCAAATTAGATTTTCAGGACTCCAAGATTTGTTGTGAGAAAATCACAAGCGAGCGTGCCTAAAAAGAATTGAATGAAAACTCATGAGGCTTACATGATCCAATGACAACAAAGATGAAGAATCCGAGGAGAATAGGACCAACAGGGTAATCCTTTCCCTTTCTGGAGCTTGTTTCGCCCACAGCTCCTCTCTTTGTAACCTTCTTGTCAAATCTATCGACTTTCCTATCAGCAAGACGCCTTGATGTTGTCTAAACAAACAACAAATTAACAATCACAATAATGCAACTCATTCATGCATGCAATCAACAAACATAATTCTAATTTTCAAGGAATTATTTACCACGCAAAATTAACAATCATAACAAATGAGGAACTTTTGGATATCAGATCGGCGCAATTATCCATCATGTTAAATACGATCACGTAAGATAATTAAATAAAATGCAGATAAAAAACCCACAACTCTATAAATATAGATTTATCTTTTAAAAAAATTATTATTATAAAATTCCTAATTACCATGGTTACGAGGGAGATCCGGTGGCCGCAAACGTTAGAGCGAAAAAAAGTAGCACGACGTTACAGGCGAGTTCTACTCTCTCTCTCTCCGCCGAGATTTTTTCCTTCGCTCTCCCTTCTATTTCTCTCCTCTCTCGATTTGCGTTCGATATTTCTTTTAGGTTGTGTTTGAGAGAGAGTATATATATGGACATAGCTAAATAAACAACTTAGATGACAGGTTCCCCGGCCGTTACGTCACCTGCTTTCTGTGATTGGTTATATCCACGCGTATCGATCACGTGTCAATTTGTTATTGGCTTTTAATAGGTGGACGTCAACAAGAGTTTTGTTATTGCTTTCTGTGACCTGGAATTTGCGTTAGAAACGGTCTCGAAATGCTTTTTACCTGTGTTTTGACCTCCAAAGAGGAGCCTTTCAACCGGTTTTATCAATAGTGACAATAAAAAGTCTTGTGAGCATTTATTTCCAAAAAGTAATCTTATATTAAACTATTTTATTGATACATGTCTCTATTAAATATTAACGTGAGATAATTTTATAGTGTTTTTTAATTTTAATTTGTTTATTGAAATGGGTTTTAATTATACTGGCATGTAATATGTTTTCCAAGTAAATTTAGAATTTGAACTCTATCAATTAAATTTTAGACTAGTTCTTGTTGGGGGGGGGGGGGGGGGGGGGGATTGAATGATGAATGATCAAGTCAAAGATCTTAATCAATTGGTTGATCTATTCTCAGCAAGCAAACACGTTTATCAATCGTGGAGTTGTATATCGGATTATTTATTGACAAGAACTTTCCGAAGATGAAATGGTAAATGATTATAAAATAACAACAATAATAATAATAAAAAAAACGTGTTAAAAAAGGTTACATCAATACTATTTTGTAGGTGGCATATCAGAGGTGCGTTGTCAATTTCTATAGCCATCAGTCATGTCATGTCAAAACCATACCTACGTAGTAACGTCAAAAAAAGAAAGAGAAAAGAGGAACAGTTGCCACGTAACGATATATTATTTCATTATCATTCACGCGGATGGCGGGGTTCGCGCACATGGTTGCCCTTGGATTACTTAAAGGATGCTTTGCTGGCATTTTCCTTTGCCTGGAAAATAACTTCACGCCATCATTTAATGAAAGAGGATAGTAGTAATAGTAATTTAGAACAAAAATATTTTTCATGAAAAAATTAAAAATTAAAATGATACATTATTCAATTGTTATTTTTATATATAAATCAAAACAATATTAAGAAAATCATATTATGAGATACGAGTCTCTAATTCCCTCGAATTTTGTAGTTTTTTTCTCATAGCAGAATTCCAACCTAATTCGGAATTCCAGAATAATAATAATAATAATAATAATAATAATAATTCAATCAATGACCCTTTAATATAATTCACACCCCGTGTTTGGATCAAGAGTGAAAACATACTATGACTCTGATTTTCACAATTCGAGGGAATGAGAGACTAGTATCTCATAATATTATATTTGTCAAAATTAAAAAAAAAATCCATATCAACCTGGAAGGCTTTGTTTACAAACTTGTTTTGAACGAGTGCAGTGGGCCCATACCCAAGGCCCAAGGACCTAATATAGAGATCTAGGCCTACTGATCCGGTATGGGATAAAAAGTAGCTGATTGAACTTGGAGCTTATAAAGTCCCAACAAATCCCAAAATATCCACTCCTTCCCAGCAGCGTGGACTTTCCGTGTGATTACCTTGTTTGCACTTTGATTGCGATTTCATTGTTTGATTTAAATATTTTCTAATAAAAAAAATCCTCATTGTAATTTCCTTATGATAAAGAGTATATACAGAGAGAGAGAGAGAGAGAGAGAGAGAGAGAGAGAGAGAGAGAGAGAGAGAGAGAGAGAGAGAGAGAGAGAGAGAGAGAGAGAGACTTATTTTTATCCCGAACAATTTCAAGGACAAACATTTCACATCAAAGTGAATACTGGTCCTTAAATTCAAACTTAAGAATAATTTATAGTGTGGAGAAAGTGGGTGTGGAAATTTAAGAAAAGAACCCCGTCAACATGCATAGTACCTGGCATTATAAAGATGATTTCAGGGACTGTGTAGAAATTTTATTGTGGAGACCTTGTCTGCTTTCTCTGATAATTTCCTTCTTTTTCTGGCTTTCTTTTCTTTGTTCTTGGGAGTGGTAATTGTACCCGCTTCAATGAGACTGCATTTATATTTCACCAAAGTGAAAGTGGGCACGGAGAAACTTTTATCTTTGTAAGGGTTGAGATGAAAACGGATAAACAAATTCCTGATTTATTGATACAATATCCTCCAATCGAACAAACTTTATAATTTTATTTAGCAGAATGTAATTAATTAAAATAAATTTATTGATTTTATGCTCTAACATTTAATTGGTCGGATGTTGAACGTTTTAGTTGAGTGCAATGTAGAATTTAACAGATTACATATTAAGAGATTAACCCGGAATTTTTTTTAAGCTCGCAATTTTTATTATTCGCCATCTAAGTAGGCTTTAGATAAAACTTATCAATCATATATATACCGCCCCCCGTCTTCCAGGACAGTTGCACTCAGAAGACCATTTATTGGATGATCAGCCCAATCCTGGATTCTGCCCATCCAACTTTCCTCCCCGACGATTCCTTCACACGTGTCACCTTTCTAAAGCCCATGGCTTATGATTGGCAGTGTTACTGGGGATGGCCACCAGGAAAAAAAGAAGCACTGCCACTGGGTGATCGATCTAATACCAATAATGAATTGTGATCGTGCATGCGGCGTTTAGCTAAGCAGGCTCGTTCTATATTCGCATCGCATATTCATTGTTTAATAACTGGTTCGATTAAAGTAAATACTTTCTTTTTCTTTTTCTTTTTTTTGTATTTTATTTAGTAGAATATAATTAATAATCAGTCGGTGGTTAGCTACCCGTTTTTTTCTTCTCTTTTTTCAATGAGGAGAATAAGGTTGGCAAATTCCCACCAGTGATCACGTGGACATACGTTATCGCATAAAAATTTAATGGGCATGTTGGTCCACAATGGAAAATGTTCTGTGAACGAATATATAAGTCATAATTAATTACTAAAAAATTAAGAATTAAATCCCATTACTTGTTTAACATTCTCAACCCTCTCGTTCCATCTGATTGGATCTTTCCATTTTCGGAACCAACCAAAAGCCGATGGCGTGCCGCTCGGAGGATCATTGTAGGACCCTGGCAGAAGCCGGCAACCTGACGAGGCTTTGCAAGAATTTGAGACATTAGAGTAGCACGATAGAGGGAAAAGATTAATAAATAAAAAAAAGGGGTTAGATTAAAAGAGAAACCTAATTAGAAAAAGATTAACTTTAAACCTTTATTTATTCTTGTTTGTTGACGGAAGCATCAGATCAGCCCTTCTTCCATGCTGTGATGGATACTGAAATGCCGCAATTCCTGACGTTTGGTTTGTTTATGAACGAGCCAGGCTTCACGACAGGGACCCGAGCTTGTTTATTTACTTGGTTCGGTTGTGATGCGTCCCTCTGCCTTCCCTGCTTTTAATATATTAATGTTAAAAATAAAATTTAAAAAATAAAAAATATACTATCTCATGTTAAAAAAAACAATTTGTAAAGCAGGTCACTATCAACAGGACTGTTTCAACTTACGCTCGTATATTGTGATGTGTTTAGATCATTTGCCATCTCCTCCACTTGGTAATTAATTAGTGGTAAAATGATGTTTGCATTAAATTTGCTAATAAAATAAAATCTAAAATGCACGGGGTGTTTAATTATGGAACCATATTCATACACACAAAACATTAATGATCAGGCTTAATGACATGGCATCCATCCAGATACAACGACAAAAGATTAAGTCTCGGTCACGCTGGCCCTTGCAAAATGAATTAGACTGGCTTGCTTGATTTCTTATTCTATTTTTTTTAAAGTTCATGCTTATTTTTATATGATTTTCTTTCAGTTTTTTATTTATATTTAGATTAATATCCTTTATCTTTTTTATTTTGTTTACAAAACCTCGTTTAGTTGAAAAATATTTTTTTTGGCATGCATTTAATTTTTAATTAGATTTTCTCGATTCATCTATATTTTTTTTTTATCTTTTCTATAGATAAGATTTATTTTTTAAAATATTTTTTTATTTTTAGATATTATTTCTAATATGTGCAGTCTTATATAATATATATTTTTATTTTATTCAATCAATTTAACACGAGCCTATTTCTATTATTATTTAATTAAATAAAAAATATTTTAATTAAAAAACTTAGCTATCACAACCCTATAAATATCTTATCTCGAAAGGTTAAATATCTTGATCTACAATTGTTTCTTGATTCTTCTAGGTTTAATTTTAGTTATTAATTATGTTTTTTATTTATTTATCAACATGCATAATCTTGATTAATTTAATTACACATACACATAAACTTCTTTATTTTCTCTTATTTCTTTTCAACAACAAAGACGTGTTGAAAAAGAAAGTAT
Organism: Salix arbutifolia; assembly: GCA_025169955.1. Lineage (NCBI taxonomy): Eukaryota > Viridiplantae > Streptophyta > Magnoliopsida > Malpighiales > Salicaceae > Salix > Salix arbutifolia. The sequence goes on from CM045902.1 coordinate 3,664,752, forward strand.
ATATTTTTTAGATGAAGAACTTGTTTTAACAATTAGAATATCATTATAATATTGATATTAACACATCAAAATCATCATAACCAGTCACAATGCAGCTACAATTATAGCCATGATCTAACCTACGAGCCAAAAAGATTCTTAAAGGTTAAGTTGTGATTATAGCTTAGCTTTACCTAGGTTTCTGGCAAGATTGATGCATGCAAATCCCATAACATTTCCTAGGTAACGTGTTAGCTAATGTTTTTTTAAGTCTTTTAAAATATTTTTATTTAGAAAATATTAAATTAACATTTTTTAAAATATTTTTCATGGTTTTGGATGTGCTATTATATCAACTAATATGTCTTTTTCTAGCAATCAATTCAACAATGATTATTAATTAATATGTAGTGCAGTTTTTTTTTGAAATTTTTAATAAGAGATTATCCTGAACTTCCGACTCTATATTTTATTTATTTATTTATTTTAGATAGAGTTATTATGATCTCATGATTTGGATAATAAATTTGACAAGTAAATAAGTTGATCAAAATCAATATCTATTTTAACATTTAAATTAGGTATTAACTTAATTTTGTAAACTCGAAATATATTTTTACTGATTGTTTACGCTGTCCTTGTATCTATAAAGTAGATTATGACTTTTCATATAATTTTCTTCTTCTTCTATAAAACACATCAACAACAAAAGGAAAGACCAAGAAACCACTTAATATATATAATTAACCCTAGGGTTGGTGAGCCAACATTTATGTCCACACTAGTGCCGGGAGCATTATCAAATAATTATTTGATTTCAAATGTTTGCGAGTTATAAGGCTTTCGTACTGATTATTTCACTCATGCTAGCGTGGGCGCGTGTGTCATGCTTATTTTTCTTTGGTTTCTCTAATGTCTTCTTTCATGTTCAAGAAACGGTGACGTACAATGGCATGGACGTATTCTAACGGATCGCGGTATTATTAACTCTTTAGTTCATTATACAAATAAGTGGATCATATTTTTTTTATTATGATTTACGATGTCCTAAGAACTCAACCGGTCTAGTAATAGAGTTCAAGGGTTGAATAATTAATCAATCAATTGATTATTCTAATTTTTTATTAGCAGAGAAATTTCAACCAAGGGAACACGTAGCCGGGCGTCAACTCCAGTTTACACGTCGAGAAGTAAGCAAATTTTGAAAGGGAGGAAATAGTTCAACTTCAACCTAGTAGTTGTTTATAATTGTTTTACTTGGACTTTTGATTAAAATGTTTTTGAAAGCTGACACACGTAATTCTGCTATAAAATAAAAAGGGTGTTTGGAAGAGCTGTTGCTGTAACTTTTCATAACTTTTCAAAAAGTGTTTCGTGCCGAAATACATCAAAATGACATTTTTTTTTAAAAAATTATTTTTGACACCAGCATATCAAAATGATCTAAAAATAATTAACTATATTTATTTAAAATAAAAAAATTACAATTTTTTTGAAAACTATGGTTAAAAAAGTTAAAACAAACGGTCCTTAAGTTGACGAACGTTGTATTTTGTTGGTCCGGACAAAAGAAGAACACCGCACCTTCTACCTAATGCTTACCTGTTGCCGACCCTTGACAAACATAATAATATTAATTATAAATCGCATAGCTAAAGAATTTATTTATTAACATCGAATGAACTTGGCCTTGAGTCTGGGTAGCAGGTTAAGAGATTCGAGTAAGATTATTTTATAAAATAAAATAAAATTGTTTTTACTAACCTGAATTGGACTAGATCTCGCTTAAACAAATCATCAAGTTAAAATCGGGAGCAATTTGCTCATTGTTTGCATTATATATTATTCAACAATATATTCTTTTGATTAAAATAAGATATTGTGACTAAATAAAATCTAATTAGATGACTTGGTTACTGGGAAATCTTCAAACCCAAGCACTCTATGCCTCACCCCAATAAATTTTCTATTATTCAATATATTAATTTTATTCTTCGAAAATGAATACTTCAAGTCTCCCAAAGTAGGACCATTTATTTTAGTGCAATGAGTTAAAGAAACAATGGTTGATCATATACAAGCTTGCACTTGCAATTGCTAATAACAGCTATATATAGATGCTAATAATGCTAACATGCCTATTAAGATGAAAATTAATATTTTTAAATTATATTAATGAATTGAGTATAAGATGGCCATAGTGGTACCTGTAATGATGAGTAAAGTATGGCCTTAAAAAACACATTATCATTATTATTTGTGCATTCATGCCATTCCTCGTCACATGGATAACCACTTCACCACTGAAGTCCTCATCTTTAGACAAAGTGTAGTAGAGGAAATTGAATCTGCATCGGGATGGTATGATAAATATTAAATCATCTCTCGAAATCTCCTTTTTTTTTGCCAACCAGGACTGCTGAAATCAATCTTCTTCTTCCTTTTCTAGATTGATAATGGTGGCTTCGGTTTTGTTAGCCTGGTAAGGAAGATGATCAACAACAACTACAAAAAGCTGTGTAGGGGGGGGGGGGGGATGGAAAATAATGGGGGCTAGGTTTTCTGTTTTCTTCTTCTTCTTTTTACTTGTAATATCACAATGGTAAAATTGTGCTTGAAAGCTTTTAAAAACAAAAAAGTATTTTAATTTTAAAGAGAAGAAAATAAAAATTATTATTATATTTAACATGGAAAACAAATCTCAGTCAACCTGAAACATGTCGGGTATTAGAGATTTCACATTCTTACTTTCACTTTGCTATCATTGTACATCTAAGATTCTTATTGCGGCGCATGGTATTTCCGTGAAGCATTCCCACCAATAATTATATTTTAGAAGCTAAATGGCAAAATATAGTATTTATTTATTTAAGCAAAGTAGCACATGAGATCAATAATACAATACATAGTTCCTAAGAACTGAAATCTCATCTCTCGTTACTATTAATCCAAAACGATGGAGAACTACATGTACTACAAATCAAAAATTGTAAGCAAACTAGCAACCATTATGTTTTTGTCGTTTAATGGGAAGCTGTATGCGTTTTGAAAACAAATATGTGGTTTTGGTATAAAGGAATTCTACATCTACAAGTAAAACCTCTAACCAAATACTGGCTATCAGATTCCAGAGCATAATAGATCAATAGAATAGACATGATAACACCTCGAGAGGTTCCTATCATGATGGGCCCTCTTTTATCTTTCATCACCTAATGTTTTTCTTCTGACTCCACCATGCCAATGTTGGAGAAGCAGCAGGGCATCTAATGGGAATTTCGAGCAAAAGATTGGCGTTCTATTGTTTTGAGCTCTGAACAATTCTGGTTTCATGCAGGGACATTTTAGTCAACATAAATAAAGTGCAAGCCATACAAATACAATCATGAACAAAGAGTTAACAAGTTAGCTCAAAAAACAACAAGTTAGCGTGCTGAAGTTGTCCACTGGAGGGGATGACCTCATGGCCTTGTGAATGGATAGGGATGTGAAACTCAAGGGAAAGAAAGGTAGTGAAAAAGCAGTAATATCTCAAAAAAAAAAAAAAAAAAACAGAGATTTCTGCTTGAGTGGGACTATAGTTTGATTTATATACTTTGTATATCATAAAAATAATAAAAAATTGCAAGTCATTAAATGAAAATGAGTACCCTTGTCAATTTTATTTTATTTTTGTGAAATTATTTGTATGGTATGGAATTATGGATAGGGCATGCTAGCAGACATTTTCTATAAGGCTTACTCTAATAATCTTTATTTCATAGATTCTTCTTTTGTTAGCGTGTCCATGAATAACTCACTCTTGTTACCTTCCTTAACTACTAGAACCAAGACTTGTACTTTTCTTGTCCTTTCTACTTCGTGTAATTACTTATGTGCATAAACTTGGTGATAACGCTGGAGAGTTGAGAGTCAAATCTTAAACAGTGGTTCTTGATTTTCTACTACTTATTGTTTTGAGTTGAGTAATTTGAGAGGACCCTCTTGTCAAACTAGATTTTCTTGTTAGAATCTTTTTTGGGTGCTGGAGTGTGTGATTTAATAGAAGCTGAATTTCGAATCTTTGTTCGGCCTGGTCCATTTCTTGTTCTGGGTTTCTTTTTTCTTTTTTCTTTTTTACTGGTTGGTAGTTACCAGGAAAAAAACCATCTAAGTTCTATTTTGGATTAGAAACCCAAAGAATCCTGGATTCTTTGATTCTTTTTTCTTGTGGGTGTATATGTGAATTTCTTGTCTTGTTCAATATTGGGCCCTCTTCTAGCATTCATAATCTGAAATTTGTAGCTGTTTTGGTAGATAGCATCTTTCCCTGAAACACATCTCCCTTTCGAATTCCACTAGTTTGAATTTGAATTTCGTGTCAGGTGAAGTTTGCAAACTATTCTTCATTTTACTGTGCATCTTCTTGTTCTCTCTAGTATGGATTTCTCTTGATGCTGGGTTCTACTTGACAGTCTCTGTAGATTTGATAGCGGCTCCTTTTCTTTCTCCCTTTATTTTTTTCCCACACTAGGATCAGATAGTCAGCAAGACCCACTTAAACCTCTGTTACTGTTTGTAGATATCTCGTGTTCGTTACTGTTTTGGATGAGTTTACTTCATGTACTTGGGTTTGGTTTAAAGGTGGGGCATCTACTTTGGATGCTATGTTGCTGGATTGTATCGGTAATTTCCACGAACTGGTTCATTAATGGTGGAATCTTGGAGACCCAGGCTTGTTTGCTTGGTGATGGTGGCAAGATGTGGCTCAAATGCATGGAGAAAGTTTCAGGGAATAGTTGCAAGATCCATCATCACTACTACCAGTATATTGGTTCCAAGAGAGTTAGAAAAACATGGTGGAGAAAGCTTTTGGTCGCATGGATAGTTGGTTGGATCACTGTCTCTGTATGGATCTTTTGGTACATGAGCTCACAAGCTTTTGAGAAAAGGAAAGAAACTCTTGCGAGTATGTGTGATGAGAGGGCTAGGATGCTACAGGATCAGTTTAATGTGAGCATGAACCATGTGCAGGCCATGTCCATTTTGATCTCAACTTTTCACCATGGCAAAAATCCTTCTGCGATTGATCAGGTTAACTAGATCTCATTCAACACTTCGCAATTCTGAATACTAAATCTTGTAGAGATTGATAATTGTCCTAGAAGTCCTTAACTGGCTTACTTCTTGGTTTATTCAAGAAAGTCTAATTGCTTAAAAACTAGTGTTGATCCATTTACTCGCGCAATTTGATCAATCTAGGTTCTTAATCACGCGGCTGCCTTTAGTATATTTTATAATTTTGGTGCGTAGTTTTGTTATTCTAAGCTTTTCCTTTGATTGGAGATCAGTCCACGGTGTTAATTTGGTGAATTTATTTGAAGTCTCTATTTCATACTGTCAATGGTTTATTTCAGAACTAGTTCTGGGTTCTTTTTGTCTGTCATTGGTATTATATAGTCAAAATAGAAACTGACCTCTAAATTGCAGAGGACTTTTGCGAGGTATACAGAAAGAACCGCTTTTGAGAGGCCCCTCACAAGTGGTGTGGCATATGCTGTGAGGGTGCTCCACTCTGAAAGGGAACAATTTGAGAAGCAACAAGGCTGGACTATTAAGAGGATGGATTCCTTTGAACAAAACCCGGTCCACAAGGATGACAATGCTCCTAAAGCATTGGAGCCATCCCCAATTCAGGAAGAATATGCTCCTGTGATCTTTGCACAGGATACTGTTGCATATGTGGTTTCCCTTGATATGCTGTCAGGAACTGTAAGCCTTTTTATTCATTCACAATTTCATAAATGTTTCTTGTGGTTCAGTTGGCCAATCACCGGTTTCGCTAAAATTATGCCAATGTTCGCTATCGGGACACAATGAAATACCAAAAAATAAAAAACCTGGTGATGACTTCACATCATTGTTTTCCCTGTAGCCTCATAATTTTGGTTAAGCTATGCTTTCAATTCCTCGAGCGCTGCACTGCTGATTTAAATGAACTTATCTGTGAATTTTTGTTTACATCCTTACCAGGAAGATCGTGAGAATGTGTTGCGTGCTAGAGCATCAGGAAAAGGGGTTCTAACTGCTCCTTTCAGGTTACTCAAAACTAAACGCCTCGGGGTTATTTTGACATTTGCTGTCTACAAGACAGACCTCCCTTCTAATGCAACTCCAAATGAGAGGATTCAAGCAACTGATGGGTACGATTTTAGTCAACTGTAAATTTGACTAGAATATTTACTTCGTTCATATATTTCTCTCTCTCGATAATTGATCAAATAAAGAGTTCAGAATTGGTGTGGGTATTGATCCTAAAACTGATTGAAATCCAGAAGCAAGGGTGACGCTTGCTAATATTAAAACTTGTTTTCCTACTTTGAGCCAGTTGTATGCAAAGAAAAATTTATGTTCGCAAATTTTTTGTTGCAAGGAATATCCTCAAAATTATTCTCTAATAATGGGCTTGAAAATATAGAGTTGCCACTGTGATGACAAAGATAATTAATAAGCAGCTTTTCTGATATTCCCAACTCCAATCAGGTACCTTGGAGGAATCTTTGACATTGAGTCACTTGTTGAGAAGCTACTTCAACAGCTTGCAAGCAAGCAGACTATCCTAGTGAATGTGTATGACACCACTAATCAGTCTCACCCTATCAGCATGTATGGTTCAAATGTATCGGATGATGGGCTGGAACATGTCAGCGCCCTTAATTTGGAAGATCCTTTCAGAAAGCATGAAATGCGCTGCAGGTAATCAATAAAATCTCTCTTTTGTTGAATGACATGAGACTCAACTTGTGTCTGAAATAGGCCTCCCTATTTGATTTTCTGCACTACCATGCCACAAAAAGTTCTTTAATTCAATAAAAAAGATAGCCTTGTAGTATGTTGATATGGTGAAATGGTTTGTCCAAATTTTTATGTAAGATGTGCTTATGTCATTATTTTTTTGATAGACACGGAGAACCTTCCTTTCATCTGGGAGGAGCTAAATCAATGCTGTAATGTGTTATATTAGTTGAAACAGTTGCGTAAGCGAGTTTTGTCATTCAATGCAGATTCAAACAAAAACCACCATGGCCATGGTTATCAATGACAACATCAATTGGCATCCTTGTTATTGCATTGCTTATTGGGTACATATTCCATGCGACTATGAATCGGATTGCTAAAGTTGAAGATGATTACCACGAGATGAAGGAGCTTATAAAACGAGCCGAGGCAGCTGATGTTGCAAAATCTCAGGTATTTGGCATTTCTGTTCTGCTCCTTTTTTAGGTTTTACTCATTATGGCATGCAGTGCTCAATAACTTTCAACTTGCTGTAGTTTCTTGCTACAGTTTCCCATGAGATCAGAACCCCAATGAATGGTGTTCTAGGTGAGTTTTGAAATTGTTCATCACTTTTCCAATATAGGGAACAAAGCAAAGTTCATGCACTCATGATCATACCTCTTCTTATATTTCAGGAATGCTGCATATGCTTATGGACACAGATCTAGATGAGACTCAGCAAGATTATGTTAGAACTGCACAAGACAGTGGAAAAGCACTAGTCTCACTCATAAATGAGGTCTTGGATCAAGCAAAGATTGAATCTGGTAAGATTGAGCTTGAGGCAGTGCAGTTTGATTTGCGGGCAATAATGGATGATGTATTGGCACTCTTTTCTGGCGAGGCTCATGAGAAAGGGATTGAGGTAATTTATGTTTCCTGAAATGTGTTACTTGGTTTCCTTTGGCCACACTTCTTGTCTCTGATCCTTCTTTGGTTCTTTTTCACTGTTTATTATCTAAATATTTAAATTTTCATGATACAAACCGGTGAGAGAGCAGTTGGCAGTTTACGTGTCTGATGGTGTTCCTGGAATGCTAATTGGTGATCCAGGGAGGTTTCGGCAAATTATTACCAATCTCATGGGGAATTCAATTAAAGTAAGTACCCAGCCATTTCTTCCTTAAATTTTCTTTGGTAACGAATAAATTTAAATCTGTAAATTGATATGCAGTTGTGGTAAAACTGATTTAACTGAAAATTTGGGAAAACAAACAGAGGTATAGGAGAAAACACGATATGCCTTGGTGTGTTGCCATGCAAAGCAAATTTATTTTGAGATTTGATATTGCGCCTCTTTTTACATTAAAACTCTTAATGTTAAGGCGTAGACTTTGGTCTTCACATTTTTCTAGTTCAGGCAGCTGGATTAGCTAATAATATCTTGCCCAGTGATCCTGAAGAGATCTTCTCTTTGTTCTTGCAATGTTAGGTGGGAATTAGACCCCTTTGTGACAAAAAAAAATTTACCTTTCTTTTGAGGAAGAATGGAATGATGAAATATTGTGCCTTGTCTTTGGGTCAATGGGAATTCTTTCACAAGTATGATATCCATCAACAAGATTATATAAATTCTAGTGGGCTCTCTTAACTTATGATTTTTCCCCTATCAAAGAAAAGATATGCAGATTGATGCTTTCTGTATCTCTCCTTCCAGTTTACAAAGAAAGGGCACATCTTTCTCACTGTTCATCCTGTTGAGGAGGTGATGGACTCAATAGATGTCGAGACAGAATCATCATCACGAAACACGTTGAGTGGTTTGCCCGTTGCAGATAGACGTAGGAGTTGTGCAGGATTTAAGATTTTCAGTTGTGAGGGCTCAAGTCATCCTCTCTCACCATTGTCATCTGACCTCATCAATCTAATAGTGTCAGTTGAGGATACAGGGGAAGGGATCCCTCTAGAAGCCCAACCTCGTGTTTTTACTCCTTTTATGCAGGTTGATCCATCCATTTCGAGAAAGTATGGAGGCACAGGCATTGGCCTGAGCATAAGCAAGTGTTTGGTTGGCCTTATGAATGGGGAAATTGGCTTTGCTAGCATACCAGATATTGGGTCCACCTTCACTTTCACTGCTGTATTTAGCAATGGCTCCTCCACTTCCAATGACTCCTCCACTTCCAATGACTCCAAGCAGCAGAAGCAGAGAATAAAAAACCAATGTAACACAACGCCCTCAGAATTTCAACACATGACTGCATTAGTTGTTGACCCCAAGCCTGTTAGGGCCAAGGTTTCAAGATATCAGATCCAGCGGCTAGGAATACATGTTGAATTGGTTTCTGATTTAAATCAAGGTTTATCTAGTATAAGCAATGAAAATAGAGTTTTCAAAATGGTCTTCGTTGAACAGGAAGCTTGGGATAAGGATGCAAGCATTTCAGCTCACTTTGTCAATAGCATACAAAAAATTCAGCTTGGGTTTTCTCCAATACTGTTCCTTTTGGGAAATTCTCTCAGTTCTTCCAGAACAAACACTGCAACTTCTGGAGCTTATACCCTAAGTATAATAACCAAGCCCCTCAAGGCGAGTATGCTGGCTGCATCCTTACAACGAGCAATGGGTGGGAATACGGGCAATCCCCGCAATGGAGAACACCCCAGTTTGTCTCTTTGCAACCATCTTGTTGGAAGAAAAATTCTTATTGTAGATGACAATAGAGTGAATCTCATAGTAGCTGCTGCTGCTTTGAAGAAGTATGGCGCTGAAGTTATCAGTGCAGATAGTGGCAAGAAGGCGATCAAATTGCTCAAGCCACCTCACCAATTTGATGCGTGCTTCATGGATATCCAAATGCCAGAAATGGATGGGTATGTTATACTTCATGCCTTTAAGATTTTAATGCTTGTTTTCTTCCGGTTCATGGTTATTTTATTTGTATTTATATATCCCAAGATATATTTGGTGCTAATTCTAAAAGCAATGCCCTTTCCCTCAGGTTTGAAGCTACAAAGAGAATTCGGGATATGGAGTCAAATGGGCATATACCGATACTGGCAATGACTGCCGATGTGATCCAGGCTACATATGAGGAATGCCAAAGATGGGGAATGGACGGGTATGTTTCCAAGCCATTCGAAGCTGAACAGCTTTACCAGGAAGTTTCACGTTTTTTACAGCCACCTTCCACTGCGAATTTATAGAGAGAACTGCTATTGAAGGCTACTACTCATAACAGGAGCTCAAGCACCTGTTCTCCAGGCTTTGAATGGGCTGGGAGTTCTCCTGAACAGTGAGTGTCCCATTTCCCAAAGTCGATTCTTGATTTTCGTAGTCTTGCATTGAAAGATTTTTCTTATAAAATTACTGGAAACACATTTTTTTGCATTTTCAAAACCTGAAGCACACCTTCCTCAATTGTTCCTCGAATGCTTCATTATAAACCTCAAATTACATCAGCTTAACTTCCTGTTCTGCATGATGTTTCTCCAGGAAAATATTTCTTTTGTTGCGGAGTGTAAATAGAAGCGATGATTGACTGGTTGGGCTCATGTTTTCATTGATTGTCTTACGAGCTGCATAGTGAAGCGGGTTCCCTTTTCCTTGGAGACCTCATTTTCTAGCTGTCAGTAGAACTCTTAGAATAGGACGTCGAATTCAATACCACTTTCCATTGGACGAAGAATTCCATTTACCCGAGTGTATCATAGAAAACACGGAATTGCATCTCCTCCCTATGAAGTAATAAACTGCTGACAAGCCGAAGAGATCTCTCTTTCTTCGTGGGCAACCGATTGTGGCCTGGATATAAGATTTTGTTGGAAGGAAAGATAGCTTCTTGTATATTATCTCTTTAATAAAGATGTTGCTGCATACCATGCTAGGTTACTTCTCGTTTGATGTGGTTTCTAACAGTACCAAAAGGTCGTGCTCCTAAGAATTGATGTAACTTGAACAGAGGGACATTCTAAAAAATTTGAGTGATCTCAAGATTCTTGTCTGCTCGACATTTGACTCGCTTTATTATTGTTTCCGAGAACATATGCCAATCATGGCCCTTGCCTCTGTTCTTTGTTGAAGTACTTTTTTTTTATCGGAACTTGACAGGTTCGTCTCACTTGTGGAAGTGATAGATGCTCTTGTCCCGAGGTTCAGTTCCTTGTGCTTTTGACGAACAGTGCTAAGAAATGAGAATCACGTTAACGTTAGACATGGTAATTATACAAGGATGGTATGTTTTTAGATTATACACTTTATATTATATACTCCTAATATCTTCGAAACTCTTTATTTATTTATATTATAAAATTAATTAATTTTCTAAGATTATTTAGAAACCCTTGATTGAGTTCATCGGCCTTTTGAATTGTCAATACTAAGCGTTATATTCCTTATAAATTGTGCTGTTGGTTATGAAAAACATACAGCACATGAGTGTATGTAAACAAGCATTTTTAGAAATTTAAAAACTCAATTAAAAAATAATAATCTGGAGACCCAGTCAGTTTTTGTTGTTTAATAAGATTTTAATTCTTTGTTGTTTGAAATTATTATTATTATTGTTTTTAAATTGTTTTGGTGTTGAAATTAAAAATAAATTAAAAAATAATATCAATTTATATATTTTTAAATAAAAAATATTTTAAAAATGTAATTATAATAATTGAGTTTCACAGTTTACACTTCTATAGTAGGAGTGAGCAAAAAAACAAAAAAAACTGATTAAATAAAAAAAAATTAACTGAGAAATCGAACCATTAAATTTTTTTATTAAACTGATTAATTTTTAAAAAAACTTCCTGTGTAGTCCTATTTTTAGTTTTGTAAGGCTAAAATCAATATATTAAAACCGAACTGGTTTAAATTAAAAGAAATTATAACTAATTTTTAATTCTTTTGGTTTAGTTCAATTTTTTTTGGTTTGATTCTATTTAGGTAAAATTGGAGAAGAGAAAGACTTGATTAAAGTAAAAAATACCAAAATTATTTTTCAGTTTTTTAATTAAAAAAAAATCAAATCAAACTAAACCAAAATCAATCGGTTTAAATCAATTTCAATTTTTATTTTTTTAATTTAATTATTTATACGAACAAAAAATGTTGACGCAGCACGAAACAGTGATACTGTTTTTTTGGTTTTAGTTGTGGGCTGGGCCCACCATTATAAACTAGCAGCAGAAGCTTAAGTTTAGAAAATCACATTTTTGCATTTCCAACTAACTCTCAATCCTAACCGTTGGATGATCAGATAGAATCAAAATAAAAAAAAACCCTCCCCTTCCATATCAATTTTTCGCCCTCTCTGTCACTCACTGTGAAACGAAGAGAAGAAGAAAGAGGGGGAGAGTGATAGGGTAACAAAAAGAAGAGAGGAATCGGTTGGAATGGATCCAGACCAAGTAGCAAAGGCATTTGTCGAGCACTACTATTCTACGTTCGATGCGAACAGAGCTGGATTAGCGAATCTGTATCAAGACGGTTCTATGCTTACTTTTGAAGGTCAAAAGACGCAGGGATCCCAGAATATCGTTGCGAAACTTATTGCTCTCCCTTTCCAGCAGTGCAAGCATCACATCACCACCGTTGATTGCCAGCCTTCTGGTCCTGCTGGTGGTATGCTTGTTTTTGTCTCCGGTAATCTCCAGCTCTCCGGCGAACATCACGCTCTCAAGTTCAGCCAGGTATTTCTTTTTAACCTCTTTCTGAGGTGTGCTTGGATTGATCTGTGGTCTTAACAGATTTTATTCACGATCTGATTGAAACTAATTGTTGCTGTTAGGATCTGAATTATTTTTTTGGAAATAATAAAATTTTGCGTTTTGTTTTCTTGTTTATTTTTAATTATTTATTTGTCTTGCTAGATCTAGGGTTTATTTGTGTGCACCTTCTAGAAATCTCCAGTTATACTATTGTATTTGTATCGATTTTTTTGCGTGTGTAGAGACTTAAAAGGCCTTTTAAGTTCTTGTAATAGCAGGGACCTGAAATGATTTTTTTCTGGGCACCCATTTTTTTTTTTATCTTAACAATGGTTCAACCTTTTTTGCTTTTTTTTCCTGCAAATATTTTTTGGCTGGGCAATTTTTTAATGTTTATGCAAATTCTTTGGGCTGCTGTATGATTTTCAACCAAGTGCTTTTTTCCTTGTTTCCAATTGTTGCTCAAGTTTTTTTTTTTTTTGTTGATATATATGCGATGCGTAGACACTTGTATTTTCTTTTCTTTTAAAGCTTGTTGGGTGCTCTACCTTCGACAATTTCATAGGTGACTATTCATTTCATTGGATAAAGCTTCAAATGATTAAATCTCTTAGACAAGGGCAGTTAAACGTTGGAGTAAATGCTCTAACGCTCAAACTGAATCTCCCAACTCTTTGTGTTCTTTTGAGTGTCTTGATTATGTTTCTTGTGATGAGACCAGTTTGATGAATGCATGTGCTGTCAGAAGATCACTTTGTTGTGAGATAGATTGTGCGGACTTTAAGAAGCCCATAATGTTATTAAGGTGGCTGTGTTGGATGCATTTTACTAATTTTGTGTGAGATCTTCCTACCAGTGAACTACGGGGAAGAGTCAGGTTTTCACCTGTCTTAAGGTTCATTGTTTATGGTTTATACAATTTTGGGTTGTAAGTGCATACTCTTAACTAGCTGATAGACATGCATATGCTTAACATGTAGAGGACGAGTTCTCCTGTAAGTTGGTTGGGCTCTCTAATCACATGTGTACTGACACCTATCAATTTGGTCCATCTGAATTCGTTATGCATTTAATTTTGAAGGGGAGTGTTAAGTTAGCATATGATGATATGACACTTGCCTCTCTTTTTTGGTCTTTTTTCTAACATTGTTAAAGTACCTGGTGGATGGTTATATTGTTCTATGTGATCCTTAATTCTTTTGAAGTTTAGTATTATGGTGTATATTCCATCGATCACTTGTATCTTTATCTGCTATTATGGGACCAAAAGGTAAATATTTCCTTTTATTCTCCTAACTAAAATTTCCTGTCCTACTTTCTGCTCTCAGATGTTCCATTTAATGCCAACTCCACAGGGAAGCTTTTACGTGTTTAATGACATATTCAGGTTGAACTATGCTTGAAGTCAGAATGGTCACTCCAAATCTAATGTGGTCATAATGTCAAGGATTAAACCTCTTTCATGATATCTGTTCATTTCTAGGCATTTTAAATGAAGACTGGGATTTTTGGTTGGTTTTGTTTATTGTTACATTGTTCCCAAAGTTTATAGATTGCTATATTGTGGTTGGATGAATTGGGAAAGATACTTTGTCGGATTACTGTTTAAAGAAACTGGTGTTGGAGATTTCAAAACATTCTACTGAAAATTGAATTCAAAATTCATGGTTCGATGTTTCAGATCTTGCTTTCAACAACTGTTGGCTCTTGCTACCTAAGTATCCTTGATGACTCAATTATGGGGGCTGTATCCACATTAATTACCTTAGTAATGCTATTGTTTCCATGTGTAGTTATCATGGTGGTTAGCTAGGCGCCATGGTATCCATGATGGGACACAATTGGTTAGTCAGATATGAAAAAATTGTTGTGATATGTTCCTAAGGCTCCAGATGCATTTTTCAAATTTCGAATCTGTGTTAGCCTGACCTGATTGTCGAAGCAAATTCGTCCATATAGCCGAAGCTTGAAAGTGCCAGTGCGTTGCTGTGCTCCATTTCGGCTGTAGAGCTTATTGTTTTTATGATCACTTTTCAGCTTGTATATAGGCGATAAGATACTGAACCTTGCGTAGTTTTACCCCATTGTGGTGCTTTAGATAGCTACTGCTGTCTGTGGCTTGTTCAGTGTTCCAAAAAAGCTCTGGCGCTCTGCTCCTCCTGCACCCCAAAACATCGAAATCTGCCCTTATGGTCAAATAAATATGATGTTGGATTAGCATTTCTGGATATTGAACGCACAAAACAGTCCTGGTGAGCTGGGAAACTTTAATTTTCCCAAGTCAATGTTACCTAGAAGATTTAATTGTTGCCTAACGATGGCTATAGCCATTTTCTATCCCACTGCTGCCAGTACCCGCAAGTCTTTTAATTGTTTCTTTACATATAGGGAACATGGGTTTGGTGAAACACTCGGTGTTGATTATTTAATGATTTCTTCATGCAGTCACTCTCAAATGCATCTTAATTGCACTCCAGCAGCAGCTCGCTCAAGAAGGAGCGGGCCTTGCTGACATTTTAGACGCGATGAGAAGTCAGGTTTTACATTTTGCTTTCCAAAATCTCAACCCATGTAAACAATTCAACATAGTTTCCTCTCCCTGTAAATGCCTTTGCTTATACCTGGATGCCATGAAGACTTTTAACATTTGGTTTCTAGAAAATCTGAACATACAATTACAATAATGTATCAGATTGGCAGAGTTCTGGCCCTTCACTTCAAATGCACTCGAAATTTTAAGAGTGCTTTTCACCATTAGAACCGAAATCGATATGTGGAGGCTCTGGAATTTTAAGAGGAGGAACGTTGATCTTCTGACTGCTGTTTTCCTGTATCTTGATCATCGGCTCTGGGATTTTTCACCATCCCAGTTAACATACTTCCAAAGGATTTAAATGGGTGTGTCAACTCATCTTTAACTTTCAAAATGAGGGACACTTCTGATACCTGCCAGACAACAGTGAGGGCAATCATCACTGAAAGAAGGCAATGAGTAACAAAATTCTGCCTCCTCAATGTTCTAAGTTCTTTCACTATCTCTTCAGCTACAGCATTTTCCCTGCTGCCACCATACGCAGGACCTTTTTCCCCATGTTCTGACACCGCTTCACCGATCGGAGGAGAATTTACATCCTCCGTCGCCGATGATAACTCGGATTGCACAAGTTTGGCATCATCCCCTTTTAGTGATTCCAGCTGTCAATGCTAGCTACGTTAATTCCAGTGTTTCTTTCAAACCAAGACAACAAGACATTGTATGAACCAAAATTATTGATACCGTTTTGTTTGGGCTAAAATGGTCAAAACATTTTGTATTAGGTAAAAAAATGAGATAAAACGATGTTATTTTTATCTCGTTTTAAATATCGGTCTGTACTGGAAATACCGACCAAAACACCTCGGAATTACTCCGGGTGTTCCGTTTTGATCCTGGCCCACTTACATATTGTGTATATATATATCTCCCGCCCACCCACATATATATATATACACACACACTATTATTATATATATATTATATATATACTATAAAAAAATTAAAAAATATATATTATAAAAAATAAAATTGTGTCAACTTTGATTTTATAAAAAAATAAAAATATATTTAATTTTTTCACCTTTTAAGTTTTTTCACATAATTAATTAATTAATTAATTATGAACAATACAATCCTGAAACGACACACCGAAATACTTCGAAACCAAAACGTTTCATACCAATAGAAAAAACGAAACAGCAATCGAAACAGTATTAATAACCTTGGTATGAACAGATTATACAACCAAAGCTAACCAATCCACCATATGTAAATCTATTCATTTTTTTCTCCTGTGTTCAAATATACCGGTACGAAAATGAAAAAGAGATTATTGATAGCAAGTCAAATCAGACACGAGAAATGATTTCAGAACTATTCTAGAGAGATATTCTTACCTCGGAAAGCAACTTGGAGAGAAGCTGATCACTATCATCCGGGAGGAGATCATCATCACAAGAGGTTTCTTTGTTTCTTTTCTCTGCTAAGAGCTTGATTGCTTGATCAACCAGCTCCAGATTTTTGGCTGATTCTTCCATGGCTATATAGGCTAGGCTATGAATATGGTATGGATGGGAGGAGAAATGGCAAAACAAGCCACGCAATGAAATGAATCTAGTTCAAACCTTGTACCTGGTAGCTTATCTTGTTAGAGAGGAGGCCAGGTGGCCTTGCAATCTCTAAAAATGACTACCGTCCATAGTGCGCTGACTACTTCCTTTTCACTTATGCCAACAATTTCAAGCGACACAGATCTACTTGCGAAGCTTCCAAAAACATCAATTTCAACTGTTATTTATTTTATATTCTTTTCTTTTGACAACGGCTAAGATCCTCAAAAAGGTGAGTTCTTCCATCTCAGTGGCTTAGTTAGCAAGATGGCCAGAGTTACTTTGACTCATGAGGGAACTAGGTTCTGGTACATATCTTTCATCAGACCTTTAAGCCCCGCAACTGACATTTTGAGTATGAACCAAGTTATGCCACCTCTTTAGCCAGCAAAAATCCTTTCCTTTTTTTTTGAAGGAGAAAAGAATCCATATTTAATGGTTCACAAGAATTAAAAATAATACAAATTATTCAAAAGCCTCCTCTCACATATTTGTTTATAAGACTTCCTTCCTCTTCGTTGTTTTTAAAATGTTTAAAGATATAACTAAAATTAATGTATATTTATATATATTAGATTTATTGGGCATTGATATGTGTGTGTACTAATTAATTTTCTTATTTCACATTAAAAAACACAATTTTTTTCATATGAACATAAATTATATATACTAATGGGTTTACAATCCCATACTTAAAAGTTAATTTTTTTTCTAGTATATATTTAATAAAATTTAATATGTGATGAAAATTATTAATAACCAATAAAAAAATATTAGTCTCGTGCACATACTTTATTAATTTATTTGGACCTTACCTTTTTTACATCTTGCCTATTAATTGATTTATTTAGCTTGTTTAAAAATTCTGGTCAACTTGTCGATTTTGATAATTAGTTCACCGATATTAGATTATCTTGGTGTCATGATTCAGATATTGGATTTGATAAGATTTAATTGGGATGAACATGATCAATTTTTAATTGATTTTCTTGTTTACAGTTTCATGTTTTAATATTGGGTTTATTGAAAAATTAAGTTTTATAATTTATTTTGATTTATGCTTTATGTTTTTATCATGGTCTCATGACTTAGTATGTGGATCGATAAGTTAACATGGGTTGGCCCACAATCTAATATATTATCATCTTAATATTTATTAAAATCTCATCTTAAATATTTATTTTGATTCAAATTATATTTGATCAATATCCGGATTATTTTTAAACCCAACAAGATAACCAATTCATATCAAATTAATCCTCACTAGTTTATCCAAATTATTAATTCTAACATAGTTTAATTTTTTTTCTATTAGAAAAAATATTAACAAAACCATGATTTTTTCATGTGACAATTATTCAGTGCCATCTGTATCCAATGATAAGGCTTGAACCTAAAAATCTTTCAATATCGTAAGTCAAGCCCATTCCTCTTGCAGTAGCCATTGTCTGTCATCACTCATCAGGCTATACCTGGAAAATGCTCAACAAAGAACCTGAATGTTTCATCCCAACATGCCACGAGATCCTTAAGTACGTACCAAGTTTCACGAGATGATGCAAGTCCATTGCAAGAAGAGTGAAACTGCTTCGAGATATGCAGGTTGCTTAATAATTCATTTTTAAATATTTCCCATTAATTCTTCAATATTTGATTTCTCAGTATAACAACCTGCAGAGAAATAATTTACCACTCAAACTACTTCAGGGCTATCAACATGGTCGTGCTTATATAAGAGGGTTAGAAATTAGAATGATAATTTTATGTTAGAAAATAATATAAATTATATTCTGGAATTTCACTTATCAACTCAAATTTTTAAGTGAGATAATTCTTTAATATAGTATCAGAAACTTGTTAACCCAATGATCACAAATTCGAATCTCACTACCTTCGTTTTATTTGATAAAAATCAAACATAAGGTAATGTGAGTATATGCAGGTTTCGAGCCCAAAGAGTTTTCACTTGAAGAGGGTGTTAGAAAATAATATAAATCATATTCTGGAACCTCACCTAACAACTTAAGCTTTTATGTGAAATAGTTGATTGACAATTTACACATTAAAGAATTTATATTGGTTCCAAGAGAAAATAGAAACTACATCAAACTCACCAGAGACCATTTACAGCACTTACAAGCAGCATCTACCCAATCCATATGGGATAATGCGCTAATCATTGTAAGACTATTGTGAATACAATCCATTATACGAGGCTGAATCCACAACCCTCCATTCCAAACTTAAGATCAGCCAACTAGAGTGAACATCGGTTAGTACAGTACATCAGAAGTTGCTTCTCCTAGAAATGGTACAGATCATTTTCCATCTCAGTCCCATCAACCTGAGAAGTAGATGCTGCTGCTCCACTGATGCCACCAAGTACCGCCTGCAATAATGGTTAAAGAATTCACAAGTTAGGCCAAAAGAAATAAACATGTGTCCAGCACAGAAACAATAACATCAAACGGTGACCCTCTTGGGATAATCGTGGAGAAATAATAGTGTGAACGATTATCTTGTTAAAATTTTATGGTTGATTCAAGATAAAATGGCAGAAACAAACAATTTATCCACCCCTTCAAACCTGCTTTATATTCTCAACTGTGTAATTAGGCTAAAAATAACATTTTCAAACAACATGTTATGGGATTTATCATATTTCAAGAACACTTATGAAAAAGAACAAAATTACATAATTGTTTCTTGATAATTCCATCAAATGCTTGTTCAAAAAAATCCCATCAATTGCACAATCAATTGATGCTTAAATCTCAAAAGGCTTAAAAAACA
The DNA here is from genome assembly GCA_025169955.1 of Salix arbutifolia. NCBI lineage: Eukaryota > Viridiplantae > Streptophyta > Magnoliopsida > Malpighiales > Salicaceae > Salix > Salix arbutifolia. Next base: position 3,684,132 of record CM045902.1, read on the forward strand.
TTTTAACCAGTTGCATTAGCAAGCAGACATTCAAGTTCCATGTAAAGTGTAAACACAGTTTTCTGATCTATTTACCTTAGCTTTGCGGTATTGTTCCAGTGTCCGACGATATTGCAGACGTGCATTTGGAGACTTTACCATTGATAGCACACGCGAGACAGCCTCATCAATAGCTCCATCTACTTTCTGTTTGCGGAAAATCTTGAGAATATCTTCATCCTCACTTTCATCAATGGATTCCATCGGATTCTGGAAACCTCGCAAACCAATTCCTTTACGTCGCCACCGCAGTACTGCCTTATCTAGAATTCCAACAGCCCAACATATTATCTTATAGTACTTCCTAATCTGATAGCCTCTCACATGAGCCTGCCAAAATAGCAAAAAAGCACTCAATCCAGGATGCTTTACTCGTCAAAATGAACGTATGCTATATACTCAATGGCTCATTGATAGTGCTATTTGATACATGCATAGACGAGCTGTCTACATGCTGACTAAAGCACACTGATCATGATTTTATTACATCTTGCTATTTTGAAAAACAGAGATGAAATTAGATCTGTGGTGAAAAGATATAGCACCTGTATCTTCACAACTTTCTGTCTAAGTGCTAGAAAATTCCTGCGTCCTTTCCATCCTCGATATTTCTTCTGGATGCATAATGCAGCTGAATTAATGACATGGGAATTACTATGAAAGGCCAGCTTTGACACAGATGAAAGCCCTTGAATGTCACCACCACTGATACCATACTCATCTAAACTCGTAGCTTCTCTCTGTTGTCGCTTTCTGAAAGAATGTGCACGGAAAGCAGATTGTATACGTGCAGCTGCCTGAGCTGCATTCCACACCGCTGCCAAGGTATATTTAAGAGAAACCTGATCTTCATTGTCAGTAAAGCTCTCCTTTGAGACGCTCTCTAAAGTTCTCTCAGCTTGAAGCTCAGCAGAGCCTTTAGAAAGCTCACTTTCCTCCAGTCTGAGAGATGAAAGGTGGCTAGTTAGTGCCATTTCTGAAAGATAACCTGCAAGTCCCATGTGCCCGCTGGTGGCAGCAATGGATGCTGGAGTTTTGCCAATTGGATCTTGTGGACTAGGATCAGTCACAGCCCCAGCTGATGCACCAGAAGCTAAAAGGGAAGCAACCATTTTTTCCCTATCACAGAAAATAATGATCACCATTCAAAAAGTATTAGGCAATTAAGAACAATTTTGCTGTGAGATTTTGTACATTCTAAATCATGACCTGACAACATCATCTGTAATCGTTTTCTGTTTTAGTTCATTTGGTAAATTGGCGAGTTAGAAGTCAATTCTGGCATTCCGTCTCTTGCTCTCTCAAAACTAGTCAACTCTATCTTTTCATGAGCTCCAAACATATTTTGGAAGTTACAGGTATATATCTAGATACCCTTTCCTTTTGTTGAAAGTATCCATGGATAATTGAGCTATAAGTTGTAAGCCTCTTCTTTTTCAAGTTGAACAATCTCTACAGCCAAAATCAGTATATAAAAAACTATGAAAACACATCAGGTTTCAGATTACCTTCCAAAACGAGCAGCCCAGTGGAGAGCGGTCCACCCATTAATGTCACGGAAATTTATACTGACTCCATGACTGAGAATTGGGCTTAAGGCCCACTCAAAGCCCAACCCAGCAACCATGTGAATGATCCCTTGCTCTTTCTTGGAAAATGAACACCCAGGTTGATCATGTCCTTCCTGAGACTTGGAGGAAAGCCACTGCTGCAGCTTGTCATTCAGAAGTTGTTGCAGAAGCCAATCAACTGTCATGGATGAAGTTCCGCTGCCAACTAAGAGAGCCTCTATGATATAACCCCATGCATCATCATCAGCCTTCAATTTTCTCAGAAGATGAATTCCCATTTCAACACGGTCTCCTCCCTGCAAAGAAAAATCAGACAGAAGCATCTGCACAAATCTGACAAGTAACAATAGCTCTTCTGGACTCTTAGTATCTTCTGTCTGGCATAAGTTACAGTGAGCACAACTACTATTTTTAGCTCGGTACTCAAAGTCTCTGATCTCACTGCAGGACTCCCGATTGCCAGAAGTAATGCAGAGAGTGACCTTTCCGGGTTGTTGGGGAGGAGAATCACAACAAATGACACCTTCTTGAATGATTTGAAGAGGAACCTCAGTGTCACCGAACATGCACATCCATGAAGACTCTGATGGGTCACAGAGAAACGATCCAACAATGATGACCTGTATTGAGAATCAAGGCTTGAAAATTTGGACTTGAATTTCTCATTTGAGATCTATAAAGAAAAAAACTACTTAAAGCAATGCATAAGAGAACTATTTAAAGAATAAATATTTCATAAATATTCCTGTGGAAAGAGTCATGCTGAACTTGTTATAATATCAAAGTGACAGAAGTCCAGTGGTGCATCAGGAAGGTTTATGAGATCCTTACTGTTTAGTTTGCAAGTGAACTGGTAGTTCAAAGAAGGTTCACCAAAACATCGAGTTATTACGAAGGACAACTGAACTTCCAGTAAATATTTTTACCTGGTTTTCCAAATGGTACCAGTAAGAACCAGGGTTGGGATTGCTGTCCATGAAAATTTTAATTACTCTTAACCTAGAAAGAGAGTGCGGCAATCTATCTCTTAGAATTGGCATCAGACAAGCATAAGATGATTCTGGTCCTGCACTGATTTTATAATTTACTTGCAACACAATCATGGAGTACATGATACATTCAAGTACCTCAGTGTCCTTGAATATATAATCATGTTCTTCTAGTTTCTTAAAACAACCAATTTATCCCGGTCATAAACTAGGAATAAGTTATAAGGGAACTGGTTTCCTCCATTTCGTTTTATCCTGGTGAAGAATGAGGATGGTTGCAAATAGGTTGTCAAGCAGCATAAAACTAGTCACATCCCACATGACATGGTGTGAGATGGATGCATCTATAAAAGCATAAATGCAAAAGAAATGGATGAACACATCCAGAAACAAGGAAAACTGTACTATCAAATTAGAAGTATGTAACGCTGCACTGAAGGAGCAGCCTGTTTTTACATGCATATAATGAGTTTGTACATTCTTTAAACTGCACAACAGTTCCATTCTTGGAATAATACTGCCATCTCAATGAATGAATAATGAGAAATGCTGTAAAGACCATAGCAGTCATAGCATTTGATGACTCGTACCTTTGTAGCCTCGGTGGCATAGCCCCATTCTGGGGATATTTCATAGATAGTAAACTTCTGCTGCTGTGCAACTGTCAAATTTGAATCTGCTTCAATGGCCATTCCAAGATGGCCTTGGTCATATAGCATTGCATAGTAGTTGGAATTGTTTTCATGTGTTTCTATCACGGAAGAATATGCAGGGAGTTCGAAATTTTCAGCTTCTTCCAGAAGCAACAAAGAAGCTGGTAAAAAAATATAAAAAAATGTTAAGAGCTTGATGCGAGTTCATTACATGCTGAAAAATAAAATGCCAATCATTATCAAGGGAATAAGATATCATACAATTTCTGACATCTGGCTCATTGAAATTTATCCAATAAGAGTTTTCTTGCTCCTGAGCTGGTTCTGCACTTGAAGAGGACTTGGGCTTTTGGTGTTGAGAAATACAGCCGTCCATAAACAATACAACCATAATATAAGAGGATATCAAAAACATAACAGAAAGCTATATGCACATTTAAAGTGTACATATATTTCACCTGATACTCAGTGCATGATGATGTCTTATAGGACTCAATCACTTCATTCCATGGAAGGGGTTCTTTACTTCCATCTGTATAATAATGTGAATATGATTGCTGGTAAGCGCCACTATCACCCAAAATCCATTAACAGCTCTTTATTGATTCCTTTCCTATTATATATTATATATACATCAATGAAGAAATGAAGGCAGATACCAAAACATCAACTAAGTATATCTCGTAGTTTAGTTTCCATTTACAGAACCGATGCAAGAACAGGCATGAAGTAACACTAGCAAGGAATGACTAAAGAATTTCCTAGAAGTGTTTTCAGGAGGTAGCAAGCTGGTTGCCAAAAGTCCAAAATTCCAGGTTTCAAAGAACAAGAGAATAATTGGTGGTCAGGCCACAACTACAATAAAAGGATCATGTTGGACAAAATGTGGACCTTGGAAGATGAATACCCTCTCCATCCATGATCAAAAGATCACTTTTAATCCATTATTCTCAGAGGCCTTGCACAAGTTAGTCTGAAATATAGCAACTTGATGAGTAATGAAACTCGGTGCCTCAACCTCATCAAGCCTCAACATCTGATGACATTGGAAACTCTTTTCCCTTTTCAACACAAGTGCAATTCTAAAAGAACTACAACATATGCTGTAAGAAAGACGAGTATCAGGTCCACATTCTCAAATTTAAATTGGGACATTTACAGAATCAGAAAGATGTATATTGTATTCACCTTACAATCACAATTCTAGTATTCCTCTCAACCATTTATTGAACATAATACCAAAACAAATCCATTGGACTTCATCTGTGAGGGAATTTTATTTTCCCTTATTTTGTTTGAGTATTATGGTGAGAGTTTTACTCACAAACTGTCTCTCAAATAAAACCTCTTCCGGAATCTCTGGTATGCCTCTCTCTCAACAGGTAAGATTTAAACCACAGATATAAGACAATCCAGCCATTTTTGACCACATGAGCTAAGTCATAGAATTTAATAAAACTGAAACCCAGAACAATAGTAATGAAACAACACACTCAAGAATTGGACTTGCCCAATTTTTAAGCTAGTGACACTGGGTAAAATTAAATGAAACTAGTGAAGCGAATAAGAAACTAATGTCAGATATAGAGAAAAAGACGCTCACCAATACTAAACATGACATAAGGATACAAATGAAATGAATCAAATAAAATTAAATGCAGCGAACATGATGCAACATTGATAAACTAGCAGAAGAGTACAGGCACCGAATAAAGATACAACAAACCTGCATCCTGAAAAGGTGCAAGATTGTTTCTCTCTAGTTGCTTTTCAGCAAGTCCACCATAAGATTGATAATCAGCAATATACTGTGACCCATGAAGTAAATTCTTCGAATGGTCCTCTTTGGAGATGTTATTTATGTATTCCAGAAATTTTGTATCATCTATGGCTCCCTCTTCACCACCAAATGGGCCAATCTCATTGGCACTGTCCTCATTCAAACTCAACTGCTCTTCCAACCTTCGCAAAAATTGAGTAACCTTGTTATTATCAGAACTAGTTAACTCTGCTGTCCTATCCACCCCATTGTCCTTGATGCCTAATCCAGAGCTAACATCTACAGATGCTGGACTGGAAAAACTCTGATATGGTTCATATACACCACTAACTGCAGAGGTAGATCCTCGAGTTTGACTAGTATTAGTGCCTGGACTACAAGATAATATGGGTGATGGCTGTGCAGCAGATCCAGGAGACGGTTTACCCTGTAGACATAAAAGTGAATGGTGACATTAATTTGCAACTCATAGCAGGCTGCAACATTTGACCAGAAATTATTTGATGCCCACCTAAGGACTGCTAGGCAGCTAAAACAGAGAGGTAGAAAGTGATCAGTCGAACAAGCATGATGGGAATAGCAAGGTCATATATTAACGTTGGAACAAGAAATACCACAGAACTTGTTGTTTTTGCATAGGTCCTAACAGCTCACCTCAGTAATGTCTCTATAATGGACAAGCACGATGTGCTCAAATGCCCTGCCAAGAAAGTAATATGTCAGCAGATATGACCCAAAACTTACCATCCATTCTTTGCTCATTAAAAGTGAGAGCTGTTAAAATGGCCTTGATAGTGTGGATAATGTTAGATTAGCTTTCCTATATTTTGCATAAAACTTACATTTCTGCTTGCCTCAAAAGCTTTCATGAAAATGAGATATTCTCTAAGATCACAGCACATCATGAAAGGAAACAAACAGTTGCATAACAGTACGGAGTATACTCACGGGTCCAGCATCCAATAGCTGCGTCTTTGAAAATTTTGGTTTTCCTCACCATGTGCATAATAACAATTTAAAGCCTCAACATTTCCAACCTAATCATGCAAGTAAAATGTCAATACACAGAACTCCATGGACTTTAAGATAAACACTAAACGTGTTTCGCTAAACCTATCCAACAGCCATTTTCACCTTGTAGGACATCATTCTAATGCACTCATCCTTATAATCAATGCATCTGATACTTAATACTATGAATGGGATCGGTAGTAATGTAGTTGAAAGAAAATGATGTAAACTACACAAACAAGCGACTGGTGTTGAAATAATATGCCAAAGAGTTGAAGCAATACACAAATCAATATTAAAATTTAAAGGCTTTGAAATAGCACCTTAAGCCTTTCATGCGCTTCTCCAACACTTCTTCCATCCTTCTTTTTACGCCAATTATGACCATCCTTTCTAAAGAACTTAAGAACCCTCTTATTAAATAGAAACAAAGACCCACCTGTTCAACAATTCCACACTGTTAGTGACTAATTAGTAGTAATTTTCAATTAAAAATAATAATAAAAACATAAATTACTTACTGGTTGGCTTTTGAGGTGATTCCTCTGTGAACTGATACTTATCATGATTCTGTAATATAAAAACCACTTCAGCTGGTTTCAGCCACCGCGTTTGTGCTTCTTCAAATAGACCATTGATATCATACCCTGGTTCCATTCCAAATATCAATAGTAATAATAATAATAAATAAATAAACACTGCTGATCATCTTAAGAATATTATCACAGTAATTCATTTTAAAACAAAATAAATAAAAATCTTACCTGATGGCAACATGTTCGGATTAATTTCTCAAAAAAGAAGAAGAAATTAAGCTAAATGGAAGAGTTGCAGACAGAGGACCAGAAAAAGTAAACAAAGAAAGAAAGACTTCACTTTGTACTCGATCATGTGAACCGGAGACTCTAACTTATCGAAAAACAATTCTACGGGAACAAGAAACAGAAGGCTCTGACTAGCAAACCGTACTTACGGTCTGGATATATCAATCCTGGACCGGTTTCTTTAAGCTTAAAACTGGAAGAAACGAACGATGAACGGGGGTTGGAGCTTTTTGCTCAACCGTAGAGAGAATAAACGAAAAAATAAAACACGACAGTAAAGGAAAACTTGGAGACACTGGAGGAAATTATCTAGTGTTTCGATTATACACAAACCTCTTGTTACTGGCTGATGCTGGTCGAGCCTTCGCGGAGTTTGCCATTTGTACTAAAATAACCCTGCGTTTTTCACGAAATAACTAGATGAGCCCAAAGCCTGCAATTTGACCTCGTAAAAAACAAGAAACTATTACGATGTAGCCTGCCCGATATAATATTCTCGTGCTAATATTCTTATTACTGAGTTACCCCTTACCCGGCCAGTTATAGAGAAGTCAAGCAAAGCTGTTTGTTTATTATTTTCAAAATCACGAGTTTAATTGTAAAATTAGATTAAGAATTTGAGAATTAGTAAATTAGAGTTAACTTATATAAAACCGGTAAAATCGATCTAATTTTACGAGTTTACTAAATTTATGACATGAACCAAGTTGAATTTGATCTTAAAATATATATTGATTAGTTTTATGAGATTGAACATATATCTCAAACTATTTATCGCATCTTGCTAAATATTACATAGAAATACTAGACATATTAAATTATATTATGGTAATTTTTCAAGTCAAATGAAGTTTGACAATATATTATTTTATATGGTCGAAGTTATCAAATAAATCTTGTCAAATCTATCAAATTACATATTTATGTTATGTTTGGGACATATATGGAGCTACATGTAGAATTTTAATGTTTTCAAGTTGAGCTGAAAACTAAACATCTCAAGCTTGTCAACTATATATGGTATGCCTAGTAATTTATTTAGACAGGAGAGAATGACATCTTTAAAATAATAACTGAAATCTACCAAAAACAAATGTGAAAAAAATTGAAGATTCAAGTTATATAGTGAATTTTAGCATGATAACTTTGTTTTTATCTTCATATATTATTTATCTAGTTAATGTTTAATAATTATTTTAATTTTTGGTTTATTATTAGACATTATTTAAAATGTTTTTTCATTATTGAATTTATGATAGTTAATTAACATATACTAAAAGAGGATCTGACGTCAGCTGACGTCAGCACTGTAGACTGGCCATTTTTCCTCCGTTCTTCGCAGGCGTTCGTCTGCCTTTTTTTTTTTACACAAGTCTTCTTTTTGTATTTTTTATGCTGGAAAAGACAAAGCAAAGGCTGTGGCCGAGCGGTTATTCGCGCGCGGTGCCATTGGCGCGCGCGAGTTCAAACCGCTGCAGCCTCAAAACTGATTTGGATTTTTTTTTTTACACAAGCCTTCTTTTTGTATTTTTTTATGCTGGAAAAGACAAAACAAAGGTTGTGGCCGAGCGGTTGTTCGCGCGCGCTGCCATTGGCGCGCGCGAGTTCGAACCGCTGCGGCCACAAAACTGAATGGATTTTTTTTTTTCAAAAAAAAAGGTTTTTTGTTTTTTAATAACTGGTTGTTGTTTCTGATTTGGTTTTTTTTTCTTTCAAGAACCATTTTCTTTTAAAAAAATGAATGGTTTTTTTTTAAATAACTGGTTGTTGTTTTTTTACAAAAAAAAAATTTAATAACTGAGGTGTCCGGGCCAGCTTACGCGCACCACGACTAATCTCCGGATCCATTTTTTTTTTACATTTTTTTCCCTATTCTGTTTTGCCACTTATATTTTTTTTCTTAATCGAGGTGTCCGGGTCAGTTTACGCGCACCACGATTTTTTCTTTCCAGGTATATTTTTTTTCAATCAATAATTTTTTTTTATTTATCATTTTTTTAATTGCTCTTTTTTTAATGGTTTTAGACTTCTTTTCAGCCTTTGATTTAATTTCGTTTTTTTCACGTTATTAAAGCAATAATAATATTAATATCAAGAATAATAATAATAATTTTAGTTTTTGTTCTTACATGTTTTTTTTATTGATTTTTTTTCTCAGGTTTGTTTAATAATGTTTATTGTTTTGACAGTAATAGTGATGATAATTTTAGAAGTTAAAGGTCTTTTGTTTTTTAATAACTGGTTGTTGTTTCTGATTTAGTTTTTTTTTTTCAAGAACTGTTTTGTTTTTAAAAAAAATGAATGGTTTTTTTTTTAAATAACTGGTTGTTGTTTTTTTTTTACAAAAAAAAATTAACAACTGAGGTGTCCGGGCCAACTTACGCGCACCACGACTAATCTCCGGATCCATTTTTTTTTTACATTTTTTTCTCTATTTTGTTTTGCCACTTATATTGTTTTTTTCTTAACCGAGGTGTCCGGGTCAGTTTACACACACCAGGATTTTTTCCTCCCGGGTATATTTTTTTTGTCAATCAATAATTTTTATTGTATTTTTTTTTATTTGCTCTTTTGTTAATGTTTTTAGGATTCTTTTCAGCCTTTGATTTAATTTCGTTTTTTCACGTTATTAAAACAATAATAATATTGATATTAAGAATAATAATAATAATAATAATTTTAGTTTTTGTTCTTACATGTTTTTTTATTTATTTTTTTCTCAGGTTTGTTTAATAATGTTTATTATTTTGACAATAATAGTGATGATAATTTTAGAAGTTAAGACTTCGATGTTACTGTTGTTATGATAGAGTATGTTGATCTTTTTTATTATATCAAATTTTACATGTTTAAATACTATATTTTAATTTCAATAATGATAAAAATTATTAGTTCCGTCCGCACTATGCCCGCAACGTAGTGCGGGCATTTGACTAGTAACTATTCTAAACTCATTAGTTCTCAACTCAAGAAGGGTTTACTGGGACTTGTTATAATAGCACAATCAAGTTTTCACATGTACCTGTATATTTTTTATTATTCAATGATTCTTTTTTATATTGAATTTTTTTGTTATGAGATATTATTTTTCCATGTTATTAAAATTTTGATTTATTCTATTTATCTTTTTTATTTTACTTAAACCACTAATTAATTATAATATTTTTTAACTAAAATTATTAATGTATAATTATCTAAAAACAATTACCTGCAAGTTTATAATCCAAGTTTATATTGTATTTTTTTTGTTTTCGTGTAATAAAAAATATTTATTTGACAATATAGGTTGTGTTATTGACTACTGCATCCGAGTCCGCTCTCAATTTAGTATATGAAGCGTGGTTGAGATTGTTTTTTAAAATATTTTATATTTAGAAATGTATTAAATATTATTTTTTTTAAAAATATATTTTTGACATAAATACATGAAATTGATCTAAAAACACCAAAATTTTTTAATTTATAATAACAATTAAATATATATTTTTTAAAAAAATCAAAAGTATTTTTTAAATACAATAATAAACAGAGCATTAGAGTCCTGCACCCGTTGGGTTCCACTAGCGGTGGTATCAAAGAGTCGGTGTAATTCAAGGGTGTTTTGGTTATTTGACAGCTCTCGTAGTGACAATGACACAATGTTGCTATCTCTTCTGGTAGATGAGAAACATAGTGGTGGATGGCAATGACTGCTCTCAAATGGGTGTGCTGGAAAGTGGTGGGGTGGGGATACCAAATAGACCGAAGCTTTGTCGCTGATCTAGTGATTTTTAAAATATCTGGAAATCCAGCACATGGTAAAGATTCATTCCTCTTGTTATTATTTTAAAAATATTTTTGAAAAAAAATAAATTTGAATTTTTTATTTTTATTTTATATTAAATATTTTTGATATTTTTAAATTATTTTTATATACTGATATCAAAAATAATTTTAAAAAAATATATTATTTTAATATATTTAAAAATAAAAATTATTTTTAAAAACAAAATCAACCATATACTTACTAGCGGTAATGAAGAATAATGAAGACATGTGCTTGGCCATTTAAAGACAGAAATGAAGTTATTTTATATATATATAAAGTGGATCGTCGTTTTATAAAAAAAATTGAAAACATTTATGTTCTTTTGCAATTTGATCACAGTCCGGACTTTTTAAGGGTCAGTTGGTCAAATCATAAATATGCTTTGCATTCGAGGCATCCCTGTTCATGTTTTATACACTTTTTTAATATTGAAAGGATTTTTATTTATTTTTAAATAATTTATAAGACTCTGGTTTAAATTTCATTTTTTTAAATATGCAACAACTAAAAATCCTAATTTTGCTACATGAATTTCATTGCCTAGCACGTCATTGGATAACGTATGCTTTTGTCACCCTCACACACTCGAGTATTAACACTAGTGGTAATATGTAACCGCCTAACCGGGTTGCCTTGCTAACAGTGTTAAATGATTTGCTACCGCCTATTTTGACGACAAATGATTTTCCCGGCCGGTTACCACGGAGGCGAGTCCACCATGCTTCGCTTAATCAAGACCATAGTTGTCCATTTTATTTTATTTCAGACAAAATATTTTATACCAGAAAAAAAAAATAACATAGTTTTTATCTTGATTTTTATTCTATTTTGTTTTAAAAATTCCAACTAAATACTGGTCAAAACATGCGAAATTATTCCGGCCGTTCGTTTCGGCCTCGGACAAAAATTCATTCCCCGCCTATTTGGATTTTAGGCAAACTGTGGGCCAGGACAATCAAATCAAATTTGAATATATATATATATATATATATATATATATATATAAAAAATGTGAGAGCCAAATTAAAATAATAAAAAAAATATATATATTATAAAAAAAATAAAATTATTGCGTCAAATTTAATTAAAAAAATATTTTTGTTTTTTGTCATCAAAAAATTAAATTGAAACACCTCCGGCATCTCCATAAAAAAACAGTTTAAAAACAAAAAATTAGATAATTATTTTTCATGGTTACCTACAGTTGTGATGAATTAAATAATAGATAAATTTTAGAGATGTTTCTAATTTTGATATTATATTTGTTTGATTTTATGTTTATATTATATAATTTAAAATTAATTTATCTTGAATCTGAATTATATTTGTTAAATTAATATATATATATATAATTATATATATATATATATATAAACAGTACAACCCCGAAACGGCATACCAAAATGCTCCAGAACCGAAACATTTTATACCAATAAAAAAAAAACACCAACTGAAACAAAACCGATAGCTTTCAAGACCATGACAACTAACCCGCCCTAAAACTTTGAGTAGTATAGATTTACCGAGTTAATCTCTTCTTGTTTTTTAAATTGAACAATGTTGTTCTTTATATATATATTTTAAAAAAATGAAATGATATATTTTTTTATGAGAATTAATATTTATATATAGTTAATCTAATTGAGTTTTATGATAAAATTTTATAACTATTTCACAAAATACAAAGCAATTAACTGATAGGGTGGGACAAATTGAGAATTTCCATGTCTTCCCTGCCAACCAATTTGAAAGTTACTTTGAATTGGAATTGTGATCGTGTTTTCATGGCTTTTATATTTTGACCACCACTTTTGAATTTTTTAAAGCTTGAAAGGTCATTATTAAGAAGAAAAATCGTGAATACAACATAAATGATCTAGTTAAGCCCGGTCAATAATTAAGATAATGAGTGATTTAATAAAAAAAAGGGTTAATTTTGATGATCCATAAGTGATTTTATAAAAATAAAAAATATTCCTCTATCTATACATGTTTTAATTAAGCAAGACCTCAAACATCATTCGTTAATAAACAAGACTAATAAATCATAGATCAAATAATTTGTTGTTATTTTTGATAAATTATCTGTTTTTTATGTTTGTATTTTATTTCTTCAGGGTGAGATCAAAAATTAATTATAAAATATTATTAATTATTTTCAGAGCAACATGAAATTTTATAGGATGAAGCACGCGTGGTTCTTCTAGTTATTTACTTTCTTTTCATTATTTTTTTAAAAAACAAATCCTGGGCAAGGTTCCTTGACCTCATTTAGTTTATGTTTATATTTAATTTCATTTAATTAACTATGTTCCTAATTCACGGGTGACCATAAGTTTTGGACATGTCTCAGAAGTTTCTTATTCTTTAATTTTGGTCAACACACATCAGATAAATTGATTACTCTCATTTTTTTGCCTATTTAAATCACAAAATTAAATTTATAATTACCAAACTGTATATTCAAAATTACGTCAACAAGTAATAAAAAGAAAGAAAAGGCCTAAACTATCAAGTAGATAACAATAGGGTAAATGGGGGCAAGACTAGTCAAACTCCAAGGTTGGTTACCCTTGAAAGTCGATGTCCATACTATTCCCTTAACTTCCGTACACACACAAAAAAACCGTACGTATTATATTATCAATCTATACATGTCGTTTCGACACTCCACTGGCAGGCAGTCCTTTAATTTGCTTGGACACGACACATTCGATACTATGTATGCGTTTGTGTATTAAAAATTACATGATAAAGAAAACAAGTGTAGACAACATACCTAAAAGAAACATGATTGATGAGCAAGTTATTCTTATACGAATTGTCGCCTATAAATGATATTTATAATTAAGTGCCCTTTTATCCACAAACTTATTTTAGATATCAAGTAATGCAAATAAATACAAAAAAAAGAGCATGTTGCCAAGCATAAATCACCTGTATTAACTATGCATAATTATATTTATCTTACATTAATCTTAAATTATCAGATTAAAGCTGTGATAACATAAATACATCCAAATAATATATATCTTTATTTATAATCTATTTCAATAACATTCCTTGTAATTTTAATAATAATACATCGTTTTGTAATGAGGCAAACACCACCAGTTCAAGAAACGAGATGGTGGTGGTGGGCAGAGAATCCAAAATGTGACTTGATTAACAAGTGCCGCCCCACTTAGCAGTCCCTCGTTATCTCCCTTTCCATCCATATAAAAACCCCTCTACAATTCTGTAATTTTCATTATAGCTTTCTTCTTCTCTCTGCCACAAACTCAGTTCTCCACAAAGAAAGACGCATGAGGGTTCACGTCGAGAAAAATAGCCGAGCCAAATGTCAGACTGGGGTCCATTGTTTGTGGCTGTGGTGCTGTTTATCCTGTTGACTCCAGGGCTTTTGTTTCCGGTCCCGGGCCGACATCGGTGCGTTGAGTTTGGCAATTTCCAGACAAGTGGCGCATCAATTATGGTGCACACTCTTCTCTATTTTGCTCTCATTTGCGTTTTCTTGCTGGCTGTTAAGGTTCATTTGTACCTTGGTTAGAACTAAATGGTAATGCAATTGACTGCCCCCCCCAAGTAGAAAAACAGGATCAAGTGTAATAAATTGAAGATTTTTCTGGGGGTTTGCTTTTCTGTCAAAATGCAAGTTATATCAAATTTGAAAAAATAGGGTTTTTTCAGTGTAACAATTGAGCAATTGCCAACTCCGAAGTAATCTTCCAAATACTATCGAAGCCTGTCGCGAAAGAATAAATCTTTTTATTTTATTTTTGAGGATGAAATGGATATCAATGAACAATAGGAAAAATAGAAAGAAGATGATTCCAGCCACCAGTCCATGAAAATACAACTGCTTAAACTTACTAAAAAGATTCAAGCTGCCCCCCAAACTACACCAGAGATGCTGGACAGATAGAGGTAAACTTAACTCGCTCAAAGACCTAATCAGACACTAATTACAAGGACAATGTCACGACCCTTAAAATTTTAGAAAATAAATGTTGGATTTTCGAGGAATCCAAAACCTCCAAATTTAATTTAAGAAAAATTGATCTCTCCATTATTCATGACTCTGGACGTAATTTAAAGAAAAACAAATAACAACCTTACCGGGTTCCAAGGACCCCGTATCTACCCAACTACTCCACTCATCTTACGCTAACCCTTTATTGACCCAATCTCTCAGCCACAATTAACTGACATGTGGCCTTATTTGAACTAAACTAATATTAACTAAATATGAAACCCACATTGTATCTGAACTAATCCAATTACAATCTGGTTGGCACGATCTTCGACTGACTTGACCTTTGCTGACGCAGGCTGCTCGACTTGACCTGGAGCCGCAGGATCTTCGACAAGTGGACGCTCCACCACACGGCATCAGTGCCTGTCCTGTCTCCATGTGCCTGGCACGTGACAATGCCCCCTTCATTTAAAAGACCTTGCCCTCAAGGTCTGGAAACCTTTTGGACAATTCTTGCAGCATCACCCACGATGCTTCTTCATCCCTCAGCCCTCTCCATTTCACAAGCACCTCTGTCACAGCCGTTCCCCTCACCTTCTTCATTCGTCTACTCAGAACTGCCTCAGGCTCCGGCCTCACAACCCCTTCACGGTCAGTTGGTGGCAACGTCACCACCAACTGATGTCGTCGACCTAATTTCTCCTTAAGACAGGAGACGTGAAAAATTGGGTGGATTCTTGACTCCTCAGGTAATTCTAGCTTGTAAGCCACACTTCCCACCTTTTCCACCACCTTGAATGGACCATAAAACCTTGGCGACAGTTTCATGTTTCGGCGTTGAGCTACAGTCTGTTGCTTGTACGGCTGCAACCTCAGGTAAACCCAGTCTCCACTTTTGAAACTTCTTTCTGTTCTCTTAAGATCAACAAACTTCTTCATTCGGTCTTGTGCATTGTGCAGATTATCTTGGAGAATGCTCAGGATCTGCTCTCGGGATTTTAAGGTATTCTCCACTTCTTGAACTCTTGTAGTCCCTTCCGTAATTGGTAGTAGCTTTGGTGGGGAATACCCATAAACTGACTCAAAAGGGGATAGTTTAGTTGAGGCATGAATTGCGGTGTTATACCACCACTCTGCTAAGGGCAAAAATTTAGACCATGCTTTAGGTTTATCACCAGAAAAACATCTCAGATAATGCTCCACCAATTTATTCACAATTTCAGACTGTCCATCAGTCTGAGGATGATAGGCTGAAGAAAATTTCAGTTCTGTCCCTTGTAGTTTAAAAAACTCTCTCCAAAAGGAACTGGTAAAGGTAGGATCACGATCTGTAACAATTGAAGATGGCATTCCATGCAACTTAAAGATATTGTGAATAAAAACCTGAGCAATTTTAGCTGCTGTGTAAGGGTGGGAAATAGGTATAAAATGAGCATATTTGGATAATCGGTCCACCACTACCATCACCACACTGTAACCCTCTGAAACTGGTAACCCTTCAATGAAGTCCATAGAAATATCTGTCCAAATTTTTGTAGGAATTGGCAGTGGCTGTAATAATCCGGGTGGGTATATATTCTCATATTTATTCTTCTGACAAACATCACATTCTCTTATGAATCTGCGTATATCAGCCTTCATACCCTTCCAATAGAATTCAGCCCTAGCCCTGTGTAGAGTCTTATGAAACCCTGAATGTCCCCCTTGAGTGCTGCTGTGTAATAAGAATAATATCTCCCTGCGCATGTTTTCTGAAAAAGGAATAACTAACCTGCCCTTATAGAACAGTAATCCATTCCTTTCATGATAATGTTGACTCACTGAATGCCATTGCTTTAATTCTGTCAGAATGTGTTGAATTCCATCATCTGTTACATAATTCTGTTTAAGTTGCTGCATCCACTCATTTGATGGTTCTGTAATTGCTGCTAAAGTTGCTTCTGCGTTGATTGCTGTTGTTTGCTCATTTTTCTCCAATTTCCTAGACAATGCATCTGCGACTTTATTGTCTTTCCCTTGTTTGTACTCCACCACAAAATCATAGCCCAAAAGTTTGGTCACCCATTTCTGTTGTAGCGGTGAACCAATCTTTTGCTCCAATAAGTATTTCAGACTCTGATGATCAGTCTGAATCCTGAAGTGGTGACCCAACAAATACGGTCTCCACTTCTTAACTGCCAACACTAGTGCCATTAATTCCTTCTCATAAGTAGATAGCTGTAAAGCCTTCCCATGTATTGCCTGGCTCATATAAGCTAGAGGTCTCCCCTGTTGCATTAAAACAGCTCCAACACCAATACCCGAAGCATCACATTGAATAATAAAAGGAATAGAAAAATTAGGTAGAGCCAAAACAGGAGGATTAGTTACTGCATGCTTAAGATTCTGAAAAGCCTGTTTTGATAATTCATTCCACTGAAATGAGTTCTTTTTTAGTAGTGCAGTGAGAGGGGCTGCTATAATTCCATAGCCTTTAATAAACTTTCTGTAGTACCCAGTTAATCCCAAGAAACCCCTAAGAGATTTCAGATTGGTCGGTAATGGCCAATCAATCATAGCCTCTATTTTAATAGGATTAGCCCGAACCCCTTCTTTGGAAATTAAATGACCAAGATACTCAATTTCAGAACAGCCAAAACAACATTTAGACTCTTTAGCAAACAAACTGTGTTTCCTTAGAATTTCCAAGACTTCCTGTAAATGCTGAATATGGTCTGACAAGCACTTACTGTAGACTAGAATATCATCAAAAAATACCAAAATGAACTTCCTTAAATAGGGCTTAAAAATATCATTCATAAGGCTTTGAAATGTGGCTGGGGCATTAGTAAGCCCAAATGGCATGACTAGGAATTCATAATGGCCCTCATGGGTTCTAAAAGCTGTTTTTGGGATATCATTTGAGAAGACCCGAATTTGGTGATATCCTGATCTTAGGTCTAGCTTACTGAAAATTGTTGCCCCATGTAATTCATCTAATAACTCATCAACTATAGGTATAGGGAATTTCACCTTCACTGTTTCTTTATTTAAAGCTCTATAATCAACACACAACCTCCAACTGCCATCTTGTTTTCTCACTAACAGTACTGGGGATGAAAATGGACTTTGACTGGGACGTATTATGCCTGTTTGCAACATTTCTTGCACAATTTTTTCAATTTCTGTCTTTTGGAAGTAGGGGTAACGATATGGGCCAACACAAACTGGTTTAACTTCAGGTTGTAATATAATGTGATGGTCATGGGCTCGGTTTGGGGGTAAGGATTTGGGTTCACAAAAAACTTCTGGATATTTTTGGAGAAGGGTTTTGATTAAAGGCTCATCCAGATTATCAATGGAATTTAAATTAGGCAATTCATCATCTAAAAGTTGAATAACTATTCCTCTCTTATTTTGTCTAGTTGCTTTACCGAATTTTCTACCTTCTATTATTGAATTGCTAGTGGAAATCATACCTTGTAATCTCCTTGCATGATCCATGATGGAAAATTCCATAATTAACTTCGAGAAGTCCCACAGAATAGGTCCCAAAGTTTTAAGCCACTGAACCCCAAGGACGACATCACACCCCCCTAATGTCAGGATAAAAAAATCAACAATGTAATTATATCCTTGCATTTGTAAAGGAACTCCTTTAGTCTGCCCCACACAGTCCACTGTTTGTCCATTAGCTACCTTCACCTTCAAACTTTTCTGGTTGTCATAGGCTAATTGACTCCCTTTTACCACTGAAGGGTCAACGAAATTATGAGTGCTACCCGTGTCCACCAAAATCACTACTGATCTCCTGCCAATATAACCCATAATCCTCATGGTTTTAGGATTTGGAGACCCACACAATGCGTGTATGGAAATTTCTGGTTCCGTGTCTTCTTCTAATATTCCTTCACAAATCTCCCCTTTGTGATTCTCGGCCCAACCCTCCTTATTGGGCTCTTCAGTGTCACTGTCATTCCCCTCCATGATAAATAATCGGGCCGATTTGCATCTATGGCCCGGTCCCCATTTATCATCACAATTGTAGCATAGACCCTTATCCCTTCTTTCTCTCATTTGGGCTGGCGACAGCCTTTGGATCGGAATGATGGCCTTTTTCTCAAACGGAGGAACTGGCCCATTCGGCCCACGAACTGGCCCACTGGGCCCATGGGCCCCAGTCGATAATGACCCAATTCTGGTAGCCCTCCTGAGAGCAGCTACGTTTTCTTCTTGCATTTTGGCTAAGCCAAAAGCCATATGCAAGTTAACAGGGTTAAGCATCCTCACCATAAACCGGATGTCTTCCCTTAACCCACTCAGAAAACAACTGAGTTTGTAGGATTCATCTAACCCCCTGAGCTGGTTTGAAAGAGATTCAAACCGTCCTTTGTATTCTTCCACGGTTGAAGTTTGTTTGAGTCTAATTAGGGCCTCCATAGGATCATCATAAGGAGAAGCCCCAAACCTGGTTTGTAAGGCCCATAGGAAGCCCTCCCAACTGTTAAGCCCACCTGCTGCCTCAATATCCTGAAACCAAACCAAAGCCTTTCCTTCCATGTGGAAGGATGCTAATAAAATTCTGTGGTGCGGATTGGTTTGATGGTAACTAAAAAACTGGTTCGCCCGATAAATCCACCCGCTGGGATTATCCCCATTGAATTTGGGAAAATCCAGCCTTATTGCTCTCGTCTGTATGCCCGAGTGATCCTCGTATAAAGGATTGGTGATTTGTGTAGACCCTCCTGGTTCGCCTGAGTTTTGTGCAGCCTTTGACTGTACCAAGGCTTCCACATGGGAAGCCACCACGTCCAGCTTCTGTGCTAATCCTTGAACTATTTCTTGTAAGGCATTCAAGTTGTTTTGTGACTGATCCTGATTGTTTTTTACAGATGCAATCGATTCTGCCAACTGAGAATAACGACCTGCTCTGATACCAATGTCACGACCCTTAAAATTTTAGAAAATAAATGTTGGATTTTCGAGGAATCCAAAACCTCCAAATTTAATTTAAGAAAAATTGATCTCTCCATTATTCATGACTCTGGACGTAATTTAAAGAAAAACAAATAACAACCTTACCGGGTTCCAAGGACCCCGTATCTACCCAACTACTCCACTCATCTTACGCTAACCCTTTATTGACTCAATCTCTCAGCCACAATTAACTGACATGTGGCCTTATTTGAACTAAACTAATATTAACTAAATATGAAACCCACATTGTATCTGAACTAATCCAATTACAATCTGGTTGGCACGATCTTCGACTGACTTGACCTTTGCTGACGCAGGCTGCTCGACTTGACCTGGAGCCGCAGGATCTTCGACAAGTGGACGCTCCACCACACGGCATCAGTGCCTGTCCTGTCTCCATGTGCCTGGCACGTGACAGACAAATTAGAAAATAAAACCAACATAAAGAAAATAACTTGACTCGCATATATTTTCTGCATTAAATTTCTACATCGGCCAACAAGAAAAACACTATTTATAAGGTAGTAATAGCAAGAGCCTGACAAAGAAGAGAAATGAAGGCAACGGAGAAGAAAGTGAAAAAACACATATAAGATAGGATGCTCTCAGCAACTTCATGGCCAAAAAGTAAAGCTTAACCCATATCGCTCCGAAGTTCGAAGGACTGAGATCAATAAGAAGAGAACAAAAACATTATCTAAAAGTTAAACCTGTTCACGGTTTAGTTGTTGTTCACAGTGACACAAACCGCCGCTGTTGACGGCAATAGTAAAATTTATTTTTCGTATCGGTTCACTGTTTTTTTATTTTCGCTGTGAAATAATGATTTTGTTTTTTAAAAAAAACAAAAAATTGTATCTGGATGAAGGGTTTCACGGTAATTGTATTTTTACGGTCTAGTCCGGTTCGGTTAACTGATTTATTTATTTATTTAATATTTTTTACATAGTAAAATAATCAATATGTCCATAAAAAAGACAATTCAGGATGGGAGAGGTGTCTTGGTATTTTTTTTATTACAACCTAAAACAAGAACAATGAAACTATATAGTATAAACTATACGGTATTTATAATTGTGATATAACTTTAGGTGTATGTAAGGGCGTGATGTGATAATAAAAGACTTAGATTTGTCCAACAGGTCCTGAGTTCAAATCAGAACATGTATTTTTTATATAAGAGCCTGAAATAGTTAGAGTTTTACTTGATTAATTTTTGTTTAGAAATATATTAAAATAATATTTTTTTTATTTTTTAAAAATTATTTTTGATATCATTTTATTAAAAATATCTAAAAACATCGAAATAATTTAATTAAATTTAAAAAAAAAACAATTTTAAAATGCATTGAAAAACACCGCAAAAGACTGCGGAGAAACTTTGGATAAAGCAGCTTGTCAGGATTCAACAGATATAAACAGCGCGTGGAAACCAAACGATACAGTGTTTGGGAGATGAGAGCCAGTTGTTTGGAGGGCGTGTTGGTTTTTTTTTTTGAAAATTTATTAAAATAACTATTATTTTTTAAAAGTTATTTTTAATATTAAAGCATTAAAATAAATTTAAAATATTAATTAAAAAAATCATTTTTTCAAGAAAACAAACATCCGTAGAATCTTGGATTTGCCCAGGGAATAGAAAGCTGAAAGTCTGTGTATTGATTTGATGTGCGGGAGAGATGGGGGACTAAGTAGCCCCCACAGTCTACATTAATGTTTTGGGCTTTTAGGCCAAGTCTATTACACAAAAAAAACTTTCCCGGGCTCTGGTTATGAAGTCGTCCCTTAACGCTTGGCATCTTGTTATTTTTTTTTTCTCTTAAAAGTTTTTATTTTCATTCACATTTTCAACGTTTTATTTTGTTTTAGAAGCTTCTTCCATTCATCTTGCATTAATTTTGCACAATTGCTGTTAAAAATTGAAATAAAATAAATAAAATTTAAAATCAAAATAAAAATTATAATGGATTTAAAATAAATCATATATAAGTTTTCCAGATTTTACTTTATTATCTTTGTAATTTCAAAACTAATTTCATTTAATTAAACTTGAGTTGAGGCCAATGAAATTACTCGATCATGTGTCCCATGATTATGGGTTTTGTAGTTCGCAGAACCATTGAAGTCACCGAAGAAAGGATTTTTCTTAATGAAAAACGGAAAAACAGGAAAAAGAAAAAGAAAACTAAATCAACATGATCATTGAAGTCTGAAAAATGATTGGACCTAGTGACCCTATTTAGTAAATTGGATAACAGGGAAAGAGCTGGACCCACTGGTATGAAAGTTTATAGGTGAGAATGCATTTCTCCATTGGAGCTGAGGCTGGAAATCAAGTGCATTTTTAAAATAAATAATAATTTCCCCCCCTTAAAAACCAGTGTCAAACAGTTTCTAATTTCTGTATTGCTTTATCAAATTTATTTCTTCCTTCCAACCCAAAATTCTGACGTAATTTTTTCAGCCGAGAAACTGTAATTTGTGAATCAAAATAAAAAGGAATCGGGAAGTCACATCTATGATCTAACCGCAAAAGTATGAAATCTCATCTTAGATAGGCATTAATCTCATCTCTTGTGAAGCAAACGATGCGTCATGTTTTATTCTGACGAGCTCTGATTAGCAAAATACATCAAATTTCACTAGTAAACCCGCCACGTCCATTGCTTCAGCATCTCTACCCAGTGCGCACAGAATGTGACGTTGGAGTATATTATTTTCTGCTAGAATTAGATTTCTTTTTCTCTGTTGATTCTTCCTTTCTTTACTTCTTTTTATATATTCGTTTCGTTCTTCCTCAATTCAATAACACCACAGGCCAGAGATCAGTGCCAGACCACCCTTGTCCGTACCAAAAAAGAGTTTGAGATCAGAGCTGCAGTTTGTGCTTCTTTCTAAGAAAAAAAGATGGCGGACTGGGGGCCCGTGGTGATAGCAGTGGTGCTGTTTGTGCTGCTAAGTCCAGGGTTTCTATTCCAGCTGCCGGGGAGGAGAAGAGTTGCTGAGTTTGGGAGCATGCAGACAAGTGGAATGGCGATACTGGTCCATACCATCATCTTCTTCGGTCTCCTCACCATCTTTCTCATTGTTATTGGTGTTCACATTTACACAGGATAGCCGATTAAAGCTTTTAAAAACATCTTTTCTACTTCTTATTTTTTAATATTTAAGTTAATTCGCCCTGATCTCTTGTATTGTGTTAGGCGCTTTCCGTGGCTGTCTTGTTTGTCCAGGTTGTTTTGATAATCGCTGTTGTTATTGTGTATTGCTCTCTGTTTCTTGTAGTCATGCTTCAGTCAATTGGCGACTAAAAGTTCTGATTCTTGCTCTACATTATCTCTAATCTATTTCCTGTTCCGTTAGTGTTTCTTGTTTTTGTTTTTTTTTTGCTGAAAGGGGTGAGGTACCTATGATGATTTTGGCTATTTTTGCTTATTAGCACTCTTTTTAAAAATTGATAAAAATAACACAATTTTAAAAAATATATGAAATAATGTAGTTTGTACACATTACGAATTGGAAAACATGATATTGTACTTATCATTATTTATAAACGTGATATTTAAAAAATAAATAAAATGAAATGAGCTGCACAAATAATGATTAGAGGAGAGGATAAAGAACAGATAAAAAAGAGAGTAAAAAACATTGAAAATATATAAAAGCTATGATGCTAACACTATCGGTATCATGAAATTAAGAGAGGTCACCGATGGTGATGAAATATGTTATACTTTCCTCCCAAATATATTGGGTGGTTCACTTGCCTTTGACATCGAGTGTGATCCTTTTCTAATTATCATTGATAATCTTTCTTAGTGTCATTAGTTTTGCCCCATCAATATCTTCTTTTATGGTTTCAATGGTGTCAAAATTAAAATGTATGTGTCACTAAGGTTTTCTTCTTCTTCTTATCTCTCTCTCCTCGTGAATTACAATAAGGAGAGAAAAAGAAAATAAAAACATCATGAAGGTGCACCGAAGTTCTTGTCATGACATCATCGGTACCATAACAAAGATATAGATGAGATAAATTTAATAACATCAAGAAATATCATCAATGATAATCGTGGTGAGTAACACTTGCCACTAAAAACAAGTGAGTCACTTGTCGTATTTGAACTGATAGTGTGGTCCACTCCAATCATCGTTAATAACCTTTTTTGATGTTAGATTTATTTCATCAAGATCTTTCTAGTAATATTACTTTAGTTGTAATTAGATATTTGATGTGCCTTTGGGATCTCTTTATTTATTTTCTCTATACTCTTCCCTCCTCGTTATTTTTGTAACCCATCTCACAATTTGTTTTAATATATTCAATCACAACGTGTACAAAATGTGTTATCTCACCAATTATTTTTCAAATTAGGTTATTTTTCCAAAATATTTAAAAAAACACATGTTATGTTTTTGCCAAATTAGTTTTTCAAATTGGACATGTCGTCTAGTTTTTGTTCATTGTTTTTTCTTTGTTTGATCTGAAAAGATTTGGTATTAAAAAAAAAAAAGTTTTCTGAAACTTCAAGAAAAAAATCTCAAAAAGTTCTAAAGATCATTTTATAATATTTTTGGTTTTTTCGCATGTTGTTTTAGCAATTTGGCTAATATCGGGCGATAAATTTACATTATAAGATACAAACTCAATACAAAACACCTGATTTTATTCAAGATTTTCAAAAAAAATGTTTTCATACATACAGATATATCCTAAAATTTTCATGAGTATATATTTCTCATGCTTTTAAAATAA
Organism: Salix arbutifolia; assembly: GCA_025169955.1. Taxonomy (NCBI): domain Eukaryota; kingdom Viridiplantae; phylum Streptophyta; class Magnoliopsida; order Malpighiales; family Salicaceae; genus Salix; species Salix arbutifolia. Next base: position 3,708,492 of record CM045902.1, read on the forward strand.
ATATTGTAATTAATACGATTATTTGTTAGGGTTTGACCAAAATATTTAAATCCTTCACCAATTATTTTATTTAATTAATATTCAAAGCATTATGATTTAGTTGTAGACTTTAATAGTTAAGGGTGTAATAATATATTGTAGAGTACGCCCTCAAATATTAAAGATATAAAAGAAATAGACATGGTGCTAAAATTCAAACTTTAAAATAGTATAAAAGACCACGAATATAAAAATTTAACCTACAAAAAAACAAAAAAAAACAATACAACTTAACTTAAATAAAGTACACTAGAGATAATGCATCTTTTTCTTGCATAACTAGTTTATTTACCCAAATTCCCGCAAATCATTAACTTTTCTAGTGATCGTAATACTACTTGGTGATTTCTAAATTATATAATCATAATTTTATGATTATAACAAAAATCTTTTTTTTCATATACTCAAGAAGTAGACATGTCGTTCTAGTAGTATATGGATACTGTAAAACCAAACCTAACCTGAAACTTGTTTCATCTTAACTCAAAATATATATTTATATTATATAAATATATTTGTAGAATATTTAGATTTTTTTAATATAATATGATACACACACCCCTACCTTAATATTAATATTAAACATACATGTATACATAATACTTATCATTTAAACACACACACATTTCATATATATATATATATATATATATATTAACTATTTTATTTTATTTTTTATTGATTGATAGATAATTATACATAATAGATACTCATTGGACACTCAAAACCCAATGAATAGTTATGAATATATAAATTTCTTATTCGATGGATAATAGATTGGTTACATATCAAGAAATCTAACTTGTGTAAACGTAATACAATCCCTACCCTTTTTTTTTTGAATAAAGTAATAGATTTTTTCAAACGTATTGAAATAGTTGAATGGAACTTGCAAGGAAAAAAAAAGGAACTTACTCCATTCAAATTCAATGATAATGTAAGTGTAACCTCTGATGAAAATATCCCTCCATCGTAGCACGACAGCTGAGCTACAATTCATTCACTTCATAATATTTTATAAAAATAAATTAAAATAATATTTTTCAAGGGCAAATTGAAGAACAGCTTGGCCTATCATTCAACGAGGAAAGAGAATGGGGAGGAGCAGGTCGATTGCGTGAGAGGTTAAAGCAAGAGAAGAAGATTCTTGTTGTCCTAAATGATCTTTGGAAGAGACATGATCAGTGTAATCTGTCAATTTCGGTGGGACTTACCCCACAGACAGTGGAGAGAAGCTTCAACCTTTCTTTTAATCCAAGTAACTAACAATAAGACAAGGGACAACCGCGATCAAATCATATAAAAGATAGAAAAAGATAGCTGCGATCAAACTCTTAGCCAGGGGAGTGATATTTATAATTTTGCAGAAGGTTCCATTCCATATTTCCATGATTTTATCTGACTTCACAAAGAGTAACCATGCAATAATGGTCGAATTGACCAGAGCTAGCCGCCTGCCTCATCCCCGCTCCAAGGGGCCACAGGGACAGCTGACCTTATCCCTTTGGATTTGTCTCTTCTATCAAGCGAGCTAATCCATACATAGGGTTCTGCCATGAAGCAACAAACACAGCATTTAAATCTTATCTCAACTACAAGATACTTTGTTACCTTCAGTTTTCCTGATAAAATAAAACGAAAAAAGTGGCTCAGCAGCATCTCTAGCCACAAGAAGAGCATTAACTCTCTCTGTTTATGCTAGGCTTGGTTGCTCTGCAGAATATGCAAAAAGAAAAGAAAAGGTGCAGATGAAAACTGAAAAATGAAACCGCTAACGTGAAATCTCATCCCCCCCCCCCCCCTCCTTGTTAGATACAAACAAGAAAAAAACAGAGTCATTATCTCCATCATCTCTACTTCCTCGTCAGGATTAAAAATGGCCACAAGACAAAGGGTGCAGGTGAAATATGGTAATATCGTAATGATGATATATTGTTAGAACAAATAGGAATTAAATATCAGAAATAACCTGGGAACAATTCTCCCATTTCTTCCCATGTTACACACTAGTTCTTATAACCTTCAATGTTCACCATTTTCTACTTGATAAAAGAAGCCATATCCACAAGTTTTAAGTCATCAGGAATGACAGTTATCCACAGTTCCTGCATCATTTCTTGAAAAAGCTGGGAAATCTTGTATATGTGTTCCCGTGCCTCTAGTGGCAACACCACTAACTGGAACATTAGTGCTGCTCAATAATCCCGTACACAGTTCAACTCTCTGAACCCCATTGCATTCACAACAGTTTCCATGCTGCGATCACAAAAAAAGAGGAAAAAGGAATTAACATATATATATATCTGCGTTCTCCAAAGGAAAGTATAATAGCGCAAACGGAAACAAAAGTAGAGTGAAATGGATCATCGAGAACATGCCATATGTATCATGTTCCCACAAGTAACCTTCCTATAGTTCTGTGCTAATTGCAGGAAAAGGCAGGATAACTGATGCCCCTAAAATACTTGTCAAATATTTTTAATTGTTCCAAGCAATTCTGAATTTTCCTGGATAAATCCTCATACAGTATGAATGCGTGAACTAAGTGTAACACCATGCGAACACATCTCAATTAAACTTGAATGTGGATGAAGCTCAAACTAAAGTCAAATTTGACTCACCTTATTCAAAATTGTTGGAGGTGTGAGACAAGCTTCAGTTTTTTTCCATTTACAAGACATAATAGCCATCTCCTAACAAACTCTACCATTACCGATTTGGAGGTGCCTTGAAGGCAAATCAATACAGATTTTCAGGTTTTCCAGGTTCCTTTTATAGTATATATTCCTTAGTATCAAACCAGCATTCCAATGTTGAGTTTCAAATAGCAGCACCATATTAAATGGAAGATTGCAAGGCAGGCAGCAAGAAATCAGATTTACCAGAATTAACAGATAAATGGGTTGCAATGTTACATAATACAAAATGATAGTGTGCTTTGGAGAATCAATTCAAGAAATCATGTCCATCTAAGCTTCAGTCGTGTGAGACATGAAAAAACGGAAAGAAAATGGAATTGACTGTATCCACGAAAAATCTTTTATCCAGCATCGTTTCCAGAATCCCAAACAGAACTCATGTGCATCGATGATCTTAAGCTAGGAAAAATTATGGATAGTTCGACCTTATTGATCAAAATAAAGGCAAGGGTGTGAAGGATTTATTTCTTTTTTTTTAAAAAAAAGTCTTTTTCGGTTTAATTAGATAATAAAAATTCAATCAGCATAAATATTATAAACATATAGAAATAAAAATCTGCAGAAGATGGCACATCCATGTTCAATTTATCAATCTTCATGATCACCAAAAAAACCCAACCTCCACCAACCAACACATGTTCAAGTCCAAAATAGCAAAACACAGCTACATGAATTTCAAAGTCAATATTCTATACACCCTTTCTCTTCACCAATCACGGCCTTACACAGAAAATAAATAGAGAGAGAAAGAAAAAGAAAAATGAGAAACCAAAAAATACCAGCAAAGATACCTTGAAGATTTCATGAAGTTAAAGCGTACACAGACAAAAAAATAAAGAGCCCAGGAATCGTAACGGATTAAACAGAACAAAACAGGGAATTCTCGAGTAATTACCAGGAAACTCCTTTCGAGGAGAAGAGGGAGGAGCCATGGCGTAACAAAGAAGAGAGCGGCCCACCATGGAGATGGCGGAGACAATCCCGGCAACATAAAACACCATAACCAATCCAAGAACCCAGGGCATCAACAGAAACCCAATAAAAAACGTCACCGATCCGCATAACATCAAAGACAACGACATCCCTAATAGCAACGATGCAAATCCTGCTGGCGTTATCTCCGGCAACCTCCTCCTCACCGGCGTGGTGGGTATCGGAATTTGCTCCGAAAACGAGATCGGTGTTGATGAACGGAGGAGACTGAATACTAACGCTGATAGCTCGTCAAACACGCGAGATTGTTGATCTTGATTCTGTCTTCGCATCATATTTTTCGGTTTCTTGATTTTATTTTATTTTAAAGAAAACAATACTAACAGGAATTTTGAATCGTGAAAAGTTGACGAAATTTTATCCGTCTTGAAAACGTTGGAAGTTAAAGAAATTTTAATGCTGAGCGCGATTTTGGGTTTTATCTAAAATCGAGACAAGTAGATAAACACATAGACTCTCCAGTCTTATCTATTGGAGAAAAGCTTACCAGAGGTTTGTCAGTTTTTAACAGCTGAGGTTGAGTTGTTGGCAAGTTTTGTTTGTTTCTCAGGAAATTCTGGCAAGAAAAGTGAATAGAGAAAAGTGTTGGACGCGGCGATGGATGGACCTGTTAAATATAGTTTCTTTATTGATAATTTTGTTTGAAAACATTTTCAGTTCAAGAGTTTGGATTCAGGGATAATTTAGAGGCTTGGATGGAGTATGTATACGTGTATTTTATCCCTTTTCTTTGTGGATTGGGTTCTTTATTTAGAAGGAACCCTGCTTTATCATGTACCTTCTTATGCATTTCTTTAGAGTCTCTACACACCAGTCCTCTAATTTTACCTTAATCTCATGTCCGTCCTCTAAGTTTGTAATCTTATAATTGCACCTTTTACTAACACTAACCACTTCAATTTCGTCCTTTAATGTGTTATTTCCCTCTAGAAGTAGATGGATGCGAAGGAAAGGTTAGCTATTTTGACCTTATAAAAAATGACTTATTTTTCTCCCTAACCCTTACATTTTCACTTTAAGCGAGATAGTTTTATATTTTAATTCTCATTTTCAGAAATATCATTAGCTTTCAATCCAAGCACAACGCTTTCATATCTCGATAATTTATATTACAATTTACATGCATTAGAATGTGTAATCAAAGTTATGAATAATATTAAGAGTCTATTTGGGAGGACGATCGCAGTAGCTTTTTAAAGTACTTTTCGTGTCGAAATATATCAAAATGATATATTTTTTATTTTTTAAAAATTATTTTTGATATCAGCACATCAAAATGATCTAAAAACACCAAAACATATTCATTTAAAATGAAAAAATAAATTTAAATTTCTGCGGCACGATGGTTTGGCCGCAGCACCAACCAGCTTCTAAATATTTTTGAGTCCTTGTGTATAATTCCTTCCACGAATTAATCAGAATAGGAATTATATTAAATGTTTTTCAGCTAACAGATTTGAAAGACTGCATGCACTTAGGAAGGGGTAACAGATTTCGTGATAGCCGAATTGAAACACTTTCAAAATTCCGAACTGAATTGGAATCATACTGGAGGATCAAGGACTACTTCGTAAAATGTCCTGTTATTCATTCCACGATGACACGAGAGTGACAGGGCTACACGTTAGTCAAGCGGGTGTATTCCACGCTATTTGGATTGGATTGGAGGCAACTTACGTGGAGTCAGATGACGGTGGAAGTTATCTAGAAAGGAAAAGGATATATTCACGGCCTCATGCTACTATTATGCCAATGTTAAAGCGCGTGGGTAAGATCTCCGGATTTGGCTTCAGCTAATTGTCGCTGATCGGTAGAGGATAACTAATTTTGTACAGTTTTCTTCTTACCGTTATTATTACAGCAAGTTCCGGTCTGAAAAATGCTTTGTCCGGAATCACACGGCTTTCCAGACTATTTTTCAATAATTATAGAAAGAACAGAAGCATGCTCAAGGGTAATTGTTTTTTTAATATGGTTGCAATAATTTTTTAAATGTTTTTTTATTTAAAACATTTCTAATTAATATTTTTATAATAAAAAGATATTGAAACAAAATAAATATCTCCAGCTAAATTATTAAAAACTTAATAGAATTCATCATAGCTAAATTATTAAAATAATATTTTCTTCTTCCCTGAGGTAGCAAACTTTTTTATTGAAATTGTGCTTGATTTTTCATAATTACTAAATTTATTTAATAATTAGCTAAATATTTATGTTGCAATCCATGTCTTTCAGTTCCTATACATTTTATGGAAATATTGAATACCATGTGGGAAATAAATATGCAAAACAATAATAATAATTAAAAAAAAAGGGGTTCGTCAAGCTACCCTTCATGTATTGTGTGTTTATCTAGTAAAGACTAAGCACCGATTAGACAATAGCGTAACCGTCTAAAATTGCATTTTCTTTCCATCTTATATTCTTCCCCCTTTCTTTTTCCTCCCATCACTATCTTTTTATCGTCACCGGTGATTTAATTCGGCATCTTATATTCTTCCCCCTTTCTTTTTCCTCCCATCACTATCTTTTTATCGTCACCGGTGATTTAATTCGGCTTGTAAGACATTGGAAATTTAATTCGGCTTGTAAGACATTGGAAATTAAGCTTGAAGCCATGATAGGCCAAAGTCAACCCTACGAAAGGTCTAGCCACCTACTACTTCTTTCATGTATCAAACTCGAGATCTTAGCTTGAGCAAGTCACGCTTAACATGTGTTTGGAAACCATGGTATGAGGTTATTAACTAAACAAGTTAAAAAAAAAACATCAAACTCGTTTACTAATTACAATTTCTGACATGTGTTTGGAATGGGCAATAAAAAAAGGTTAGGACATTAATCATAGCAGAAGAGAGACAGCATTATTGAATTGTAGGCCCCAACCCATGAATATATATATAAACTATAAAGTTTTGGGAGGTGTAAAATATACTTCTGATCGAATTTTAAATGGCAAATCCACTCATGCATTCACAATAAGATATTCACAGTCACCTCCAATGAATGCTATGCTGTCCTCTTCTTCATCCAAGTCTTGCTCATAGCATTATTGTTCCACCCCACCAATCGCATCATTTTTTAAAGTTGTATTGTGCAATTATCAAAAGAAAAAATAATAGCTGCAGCTTGCTAGAGATGGAGTATTTCAGAATTTGGTACACCAACCAAGTTACGTGTGTGTTTCTTGACCACAAAAAAATGATAATTGGTTAGTCAAGTTCACATGCTCGACTCAAATTATTATTCTTTAATTTTCTAAACATGTTTTTTTTTTTACAATTTTATCATTTGCCTCTATACTATTAACCCTCAAGCTACATGATTTTCTCTTTTTTTTTTGTTGGGTTATTTTGAGCGTAGGTTAGCAAAGCTAACGCAGGTCAAATTGCATTTTCTTTCTTAATAATTTTTTTATTTAACTGATATTTTTTATTAGGTTCTTTTTCTCGTGTACATCATGTTACAAGTAATAGGTAGGTTAATTGAGTTAACCTGGATTGATTCATATTTTTTATTTTTTTTAATATTATTATTTTGCATTGAGATTATTATTATTATTATTTTTAGATGGTGACAATTCAAGTTAGGGGTTGGATTTGTAAATATTTCGATGAAATAGTCAAGCATCTTTTCAAAGATAATCCACTTTTCCTCGTGAATCCAGATGAATATTAGTGCAAGCTCCCCAAGTTCATTTACTCTTACATACAATGAATGTCAACGGCGGCAGGCCATAGAATAGAACGCAGCCACTGACGGAAAAACATGTTTTTGATTTGCTGGAAATGCTTGGAAACAGAGTTAAGATGCCTCGCAGAGTGGAGGAAACTTATTACACATCGGCTCGTGTAAGACGGAGAAAAGATGGATCGACAGTGGAGGCCAGTGCATGCACGTGAGATCAAAGAGGATGACCCAAAGGGTGATTCACCTTGCCATTTGAAGTTTCACCACCACCATTTTTCATTGCCGCAATCTGCAGGTAATACAATCAACACCAAAAAAAAACCCAGTATGCACCTGCTGAAAGAGATAATGGAAACGGGTGTATAGGAGTTGTTAGAGAATAATATAAATTATATTCTGGGGCCTCACTTATCAATTTAAGTTCTTAGATGAGATGGTTCCTTAACATGGTATCAGAGCCTTGTTGACCTAACGGTCATGAGTTCGAATCTCACCACCCTCATTATATTTGATAAAAAAATCAAACACAAGGTAGAATAGGTCTATGTGCAAGTTTCAAGCCCAAATAATAGCTTTCACTTGAAGTGGTGTGTTAAAGAATAATATAAATCATATTCTGAGACCTCACCTATCAGCTTAAATTTTTAAGTGAGATAGTTACTTAACAGGAGTGAGTTTCCGGATTATACACTACCTGTTTCTGCAGCAGTTGGTTTTCATCTTTCAGCATCTTTTCCTGTTGAGAGCAAAAGGTATTCTTCAGAAAAAATAAAGGTACCCAATTCTGCTTTCCCAAATAAATAAATGAATGAAAAAGAAATCTGATTCTGACATTACTTCATTCAAGTTGACTGGCACACAGGCATACAGCGCCTGAGCGCACGACATTACTCATTCATGGTGAACATTTCAGCAGCTAAACAATGTAGGATGCATAGAACAGGTGGGTAATATGTTACTCAGAATGACATTCGACAAGCAACACTGAAGCAGTAAAATACCTTGTCCTGGAGAGACTTCACCGATTCCAGCATGATCAGTTGCATCTGAAACCAGGTAAAAAAAATGATGAAAAGACCAGTAGTGAGGCTTTACGAGGCAGCATAGTTGTGCAGGTAAATGAAAGAGCCTAGAAATACAAATATGGACTAGGTCTAAAATCCTGGAACTGAAAACGAACTGGTAATCGTGCAGCAGATAGTGGAATGAAGATATAGTGTTTCTCAAAGTTGATATCAGACAACAACTTCCATCTAGTTCTTCCACTCAAGGTAGCTAGTTGGACACGTTTTGAGTTCTGTTGCTCGCAACTGGGGCTTGTGAGCTGTGATTGCTAATATAAATGGTATTTAGTAAGAATACCATGGATGCTTCCTGAATTTCTCACCTTTACTTCAATTGCAGATACATTATTTTTGACTGGATTTATGAGCAATTTCTAGAAGAGTTTATGAAAAAAGTTGGAAACTCAGCTAATTTCAATAGTGCTCAGCACCCTTAAGCATATAGATAAACTGAAGTGGTTAGCCGATTGAGGAGTTTTGAAGGAGACATATTACTCAGAATGACATTCGACAAGCGTGACACCCTAATTAAGCAAAGATCAAATCCAGAAAAGCAGAGTTCATCAAGTAGAAAACGGTGCAAAAACCAAGCCATGAATTTATTTCTACTCTCCAAGGTTTTTGCTGGTGCAAGTACCAATAAATTTAAATGACAGAAGCGTCGCGTACCTCTGATTCATAAGCACCTTTGGATGAAGCGGCCATCACTTAAAAATGACTCTCGTAACGCTCGAGGAGTTTGGCTATACTGAATTGCATAACAAGGGGACAGCCTTGGTAACTAAAATCAAATCTTTAAATAAATAATATAGTTATAATGGATATTTATATTTAGCAAGGTGGCAAAATTGTGTCAGGGTGAGAGTTAAAAAAAGCATTAAAACACAACAATAATTAAATTAAACCAATTATTAAATTGAGTTCTTGGTTCCTTTTTTTATAGGTTATTGACTAACATTAAATTTTAACGCTAAAAAGTAATTTTTTTTTTATCAAAATCATTTGCATTATATTTTTATTCATTGGTAATTTAAATTCATGTCACGTATGATTTTTATAAAAAAATTAATAGTGAGTGAATTTTTTTTAATAGCTATTATTATATTTAAGAGGTGAGCTTATTTAAATTTTAAAAGATAATTTCATTTAATTCCATTATTTAATAATCTAAGTACTTGATAAACTATTAATGTAATAATTAAAAGGATAGTGGTAATTATTTATGAGTACCTTAAGACTACTACATTAAAGATTGTATCCCCCCCCCCCCCCCCCTCAACCGATTATTCATGGAAACCAGGTTCTGCTAATGTATTATTACATTCGCCGTCAAAAAATTCTTCTCAGATCATGTTGATTACGGAGATCTTGACAGACACCGCAGGACAGGCAGCCGGGATTCTTGACACGGCAGTCATTAGGAGTGCAAAAGATAGGAAACTGAACTAAAACTGTAAAAGCCAATCTATTCAACTATTTGTGAGAGACTCCAACCAGATGAACAGTGCTCGGATTTATTTATCGAAAAAAAACCCTAAAAGCAGAATAAACATCCTTCCATAACAGTGTTCAAATTATCTCGACAGCTCCTCCTTCAGCCATGCAGATTAATTGGCAATGACGTTGAGTTTTGCATTTCAGGGCATTGAGGATCATCTCCACTTTCGTTATGTGCAAGCACTCTCATTCTTGGGGTACTGTCCCTTGTAATCTTCATTGCTGTGTGGGCCAACGACAACGGTGAACCATTTTGTTTACAAAAACAACGAGACCAGCCCATTAATTTTAGGCCCATGGAAAACTGCCCAAAGTTCCCCCTTAAGGCAAAATAGTGGCTGAAACCCCCACGAGCCAGTTACCTCTTGCATTTCTGCGAGGCCCACCAAACTGAAGTGAATCTCCTCACTTATGGCGTCATTAATTTATCAAATTAAAAAAGGCTGTAATAAACCGAGCAAACTAAAGTTATAAAACCATTTTGTTTACAAGTTTGAGGTTATGTTTTAAATTATTTTTTTTTCATTACTATTAAAATTTATTTTAATACCGGAACATTAAAACAAAGTAGAATTACTGAAATTTAATTAATGTTTTTTTTTAAACAATTAGACAAACAACCTTTTCGCTCCATGCCAAACTATAAAACCTATTAAACAATGTTTTTTTTTTATCGATTTATTTTATTTTATCATTTAATATTAATTCATTAGCTCTTATGGATATTATCACCATATCAGCTAATTTCTTAATAAAAATGCTGATATACTTTCGATCAATATTGCAAGGCAATATCACTCACGTTAACAAGCCATGAAAATCTGGGTGGCTGCACGCAACCTATGAAAATCAACTTTCTCTATCGGTGATTCTGCATGTCAACCCTCTATGTCGTGACAGCTGATGGCATAGCCCGTTTAAGGGGAGAAGAAGATAATGCATCAGCTAGCTCCACTCATCAGGAAATAAATAAAAAAAGCTCACAAAACCCATAATTATAACGAGTCAGACTCACTAATTTCCAGTGTTCTTTTCCTATTTTCTACATAATTCTTAAACCGCAAAGAACATCATGAGAAGTCACGTAAGGATAAACAGACAGATAGAAACACATTAAAAGCTGGAGTATCTTATGGTCTTACATACAAATTAAGGAGAATTATTCTTAACTTGAAAAAATAAAAAAGAGCCTGCATGCAACTGCTAAGTGCAAAACGAAGCAGCGCAATGCTTGCACACGCCACACCAAGCATTAATTACTAGCACTGTTCCTACGGTGCAGTAGAATTATGATATAGACCACCTAGCTCGTTATAATTAACAGACTGTTCATCAATAACATACAGGACAAAACACAAATCTGCAGATTAAAATGGGAACCATCTTGCTGAGGAAACGAATACCATGCATGCATGGCTGGGAGTGAGAACCATAGCTAGCTAGTCCTCTTATCATGCTAACCAACCTGGCATGTAAGTAGTCATACTTGGGCCAGCAGTGACCATTGTTATATTTTCTGGTTGATACCTGCAATTCAGAATAAAATCGTTGGAAGACAATTCTCCCTCCTCACTTAACTTCTGCTCTAAAACGTTGACAAGTGATTCTATAATGCTGAAACGATGGCTTCCAGAAACATAAGTACATAAAACAATGACTTTATCACTTGAGTTTCTTCTTTTTTCTTTTTTTCTGTGACCGTCATTTTATGTATCCAGCCGAAAGGCTGAAAACAGTACGGATTAGAGTTGAGAGACCAGTCGACATACCCAATTTGTAGTGTAGGTTCACACTCCAAAGCGTGAAAAAATCCATCACCCTGGGGTTGAGCTTGTTGTCTAGCGTACTCCACTTCTTCTGCACTTGGATTCAACTGGAGTGAATTTAATTGGTAGCCTTCCATCAACTGCAAAGTTAGCAAATAAAACCACCAATATGTCACATATTCAGGCTATTCTTCGTAGGGGAGGCCAAATCAATTGGACTAATTTATGTTCAATCTGTGGAAAGGAACTTAATGCTTAACAGTAATTTCCATTTCTACTTAACAGAAACTTCTGAATTGAATTAATTTTAGGGGTTCTTGTTTCTGCACAAACTTCCACCTAAATGGAAAAGTAACATACCCTTTCTTTCAGGGACTTGTTAGCTGCATTTAGCATGTGTTCCTGCATGTAATGTTTGAAGTTAAATAGAAAGTGCTCGGAAAAGGAAACCAATAGACAACAAGGAAGCTTCTGAAGTTTCCATACCTTATGCTGTAGGTCATTGAGCTGATCCAGCATGTACTGGGTCTGTAGAACAATAAGAGGAATTATGAAGTTGAGATATATACTGCTGAGTGTCAAGTGCTTTCTTACATATAAAAAGTACTTATTTGTGTGCAGTGAAGTCAAATTTAACATCCAAGAGAAGTTTTAACTGAAACTCATGACCCTGTTCTATATATATTTTCAGAATTTTACTTATTAATCAGAATGCTAAGTATAGTCAACTTGATAATATATAACCATATCCTGTTATCTTCAAAATATACTCGTATAAAGTACCCTTGTTGATCTGATCTGATTCAATGACGAATCAAGCTGCCTTTCAAGTGATTCTAGATCTTTGCTGCTTAGAGGGCCAAGTTCTTCTCCCAAAAGATTCCTGTAGCTCGATGGCAATGAAAAATTTGATGATATCAAAGGTCAGATTTCAATATTATTTGTGTATGTAGATAATGTCACTTTCTAATGAGGATCACCCTTGAAAGACTACATTTTAAAAATTGCTGCTTAAGGCATCCTCACCTCTGGGTTCTTTGCAGGGCTTCATAACGTGCTTTAAGCTTCAGATATTCCTGCTGACTACTAAATTCCTACAGCCAAAGCAGTAAAATCCATTTGAACATGAATGATTCAAAACATTAACAAATTATGCTGATAAGATTTGCAGTGCATAAATGCAAGTGCACTGAATGTAATCCTTGAGGCAGTAGCCATAATATCTCATCAAAATTCATAGTTTTGAATATTATGGAAGCTCCGAATTAATATAATACTTGAGATTACTTGCTTCATCAACATACATGCATACATATATATAGTTGTGGTTTTAAAGATTTTTAGCTGCTGTTTATCTGCATTTTCGTTCCTGATTTTTTAAGAAAAAAATAGACTCGTTTTCTTCAAATTATAGAAAGAAAAGGGACATTTTCCAGCCACCAAAAAGTAAGTTGTTTACATTCCCTCATTTACAAATATGACTTCAGTCTTATTCAATATATCAACCAGACAGCAGGCATGCGTTCTTTTTAAAGTTGTTTTTATATGCCTTTCCTCTTATCTAATAGCACCAAGAAAGATTGGTTCATCATTGTAAGAAAGCAAACTCAGTTCTTCAGAATCTAGCTGACTGAAATAATAATGATTACTGGATAAATTAAATGTTGGCTAGAATAATCACAATAAAAAACCTCAAACATTTTTGGTTTTGAATAACATCTCAGAGGCACCATACATCTATCTTCTGTGATAATTTTTGGATCTTTATTCTTCGTTGTGATATTTATTGCCACGCAAACCTGGTTGTTTCTATATAACTTACTAGAAATTCATACTTTGGAAGATTAAATAAAGAACCAGAAGAAAGAGGGGAAAACAAAGAATACAGGAAAAGGGTAAATTTGCTTACCAGGGCTTCCCTTGCAGACACATTTGGCTCTGGTGCTCCATAATTGCACTTCTGGTACCTCTCAAGAGTTTTGAGCATGCTGAACAACAATAGCAACAATCAGTAAATTTAAATCTTAAAATCTAACCATCAAGATTGATGCAAAAACTGTAACAGCAAATAGAGACATGTACGGGGACAATATAGCAAGGATCTATTTTGAGCATGATAATCCTTTTCAGATAGTGTTGGTTTCTTGTGAAATTTTCTTACCTTTCCGGTTTAAGGTTGTAAGAAAACTCATTTACATTTTATTTTGTCATTAACTCAACAAATTTATTTTGAGATTGGATTGCAACAACAAACATTTCACAAGGGAAGAGAGCCGTTCTGTAGTGTAGTTTCAATAGAAATATGCCAAAGTCGAGTCAATGAGCATAAAATTGACCAACATTTCTCCAGTGCATTTTTTTTAAAAGAGTTTAACGAAGTATATGTGAATAAGTAGTTTGTAAAGATCTTAAACTAATCATTGAAATTTATTAATTATGAATTGATTACATTCCTCTATTTAAAGAATTTCTTTTCCAAATTTTCGTTTTACCCTACATCAACTCGAGTCCTTAAATATGAAAGAATCCTTCGCTGCTATTTTTTTTCTGGTTCTTATGGTCACACAGAAGCATACGGGTAGCACACCCTCTTCCTAATTAAGAAAGAATTTGGTGATGTTTCAGGATGAATTTTATAAATAAATTGGGTTGTGGAGAGGTATGGTCATAGTATTGATGGCATGCGAAAATGGGAGGCCGAAGCAATTAAACAGCTAATAACAAATATTTGGTGACAAATGATGATGATTAATTTGAGCAATAAAGTTTTAGAAAGAACAAAGATTGAGCAAAATGAAAGATGATGATGGACAAGATAGAAAATTGACTGTAGAAGCAATCCTTTGGAAAATTGACAAGATTGAGCAAAATGCGGTTCTATATTTTTTTTCTATCACAAAAGAAAATAAGATCTTTAATTTTAAGATGAAAGACAGAAGGGTAAAGAGATGGGAACAAATTAATTAAGAGATTTAATTTTATGTATTTTTTGAAAATTCTCTGAAGTAGATCAGTAATAATTCAAGGAAAAAACACCTTATAATTGGTCCATTAATTAATTCAATAGAGGAAATGCAAGCCCTACTTGAACAAATTAGTTAATTAAAAATAATGTCTTGACATAAATAGTCAATTGTACAAGCAAAACCCTAAGATAATTAAGAACACAGAATGTAATGCTGGACTAGAATTTAAGGGCACTAATTATTGTACTAAGAGAAAAAGGGACCTCTAATTAGGAGGAGCTTTAACATCCTGTGGATATTTGGAGTGATCACTCTCAATTACAGACTTCGAGAGCACATCACAATTAAGATAACTTCTGATTTGAATGAAAGAGA
The DNA here is from genome assembly GCA_025169955.1 of Salix arbutifolia. Taxonomy (NCBI): domain Eukaryota; kingdom Viridiplantae; phylum Streptophyta; class Magnoliopsida; order Malpighiales; family Salicaceae; genus Salix; species Salix arbutifolia. The sequence continues at coordinate 3,723,584 of CM045902.1, forward strand.
ACAATTCAGTATACTGAAAAGAGTGAGAGGACGGATCATCTGTAGATATTGAAACCCTAAGTAGCTTTGGTAAAGATCAGAACCCTAGATGTCTCTATCAGTTCATGTGATTGGAAATACTCTCTCTCCACTGAAACAGAAAAGAGAGAGTTGAAGATCCAATGGAAAGAATGGAAGCTCCTATGTGAAAGGAGAGAGAAGAGAAGAAAAAAACAGCAGTCGTAGTGTCCCATTCTTATTGATTGATACAGAAAAATTGTGTCTTTACTTTTTTTCTTCTTCTTAAAATTAACATTTGAAAACTCTGTGAGGTAGTTGGGAAAAAAACCTCCAAAATTGAAAATGTGTTAAACAGAAAATCAATGAAGACTTGGACTGAGAAATATAAAGGAAAACCCTAAGCTTCATAGATTGCAAATGATCAGAGAGAGAGAGAGACAGCAAGATCAACTAAATTGCAAACTTTCTCCACTGAAAACATCAACAACTCGTAAGAACTCTTAGTTCTTTAACGAAATCAAGTAGAATGGAGTTTTGAAATGAACAATCTAAGACAAAATTAACCTCGAAATGGTTAAATGAAAAAGGGCAGCGCTTTCAAAGATTAAAGAGGGAGAAAGAGGAGAAGATTGTTTTGACTTATGTAACAACCATGCTATGTTGGGTCCTGAAAAATAAAAGGAAAAGAATGTTAAAGAAAACAAAAGATGAATCAAAACTATGGGAGACCAGACCATGCTTGTATAATTATGAACAAAACAAACTCCATATTGCATATGGCTTGATGGGTCTCTCGAACTGTTGGAAAAGCAACAGATCAACAAATTTGTTACTTTCAAGCAGAAAAATGAACACAGAAATGGAAAATTCAGATAGTAAACGATAAGAGGAAAAGAGTCGAAGATAGGTCAAAGGAGTTTGGGAGCCAAGAAAAATTGTATGAGTTTGAGTCAATATAACAGTAGATATAGCGTTTATCTCTTCTTCTTTTTTGTGGTTTTCCAGTTGCAGATCTAGCATCAATACCAACACAAACACACTCTACCTGCTATAAACGCCGAGACATTCACAGAAACGGAAACAAAAAGAAACCAACTTTTATTTCCCTCTCTCTCTTCAATTCTCAGAACAAATGCTTAAAAAACCCAACACTGAAAACAGAAAAAATCAACTTACCGAGCCCTGGAAATCTAAAGACAGGTTTCAAAACAAGAAACGAAAAAAAAAGGGTCAAAGAAAATTGAGCGAATCTAGCTAGCTAAGAGAGAGAAAGAGTGAAGGAAGCTGAGAGAGTTAAAAGAGCGAAGCTTTTGTGCTATTTGTTTTTCCTGTGTGTGTTTGAAGGGTACAGAAAATTGGTTTGTTTTGGTGATACCTTGAGCTACTGCAAAACTCGTACAGCTTTCCTCTATTGGAGAAGATGATGAGAGCAACCTCTGCATCACAAAGAACGGAAAGCTCATAGGCTTTCTTCAAAAGGCCATTCCTTCTCTTTGCGAATGTTACTTGCCTGTTGATCTTGTTCTCAATTCTCTTCAACTCAACCCTACCTCTCCCCATATCTTCTCTCTCTCTCTCTCTCTCTTTCTTAAAAAAATAAAACTAAGTCTTTCTTAAGTTTTAGCACTCAACAGATCCCAACAGGTCTCCACACATAAAAGTATGGCCCTTTCTTTTATACTCTCAGCTCCTATCTCCTTAGGATTTATTTGTTAACGCAGTGCATCACACTAACAACCAAATGCTTAGACTCTGTTTGTCTGCACCGTACATATAAACACGCATTTACTTTAGCTACGTTCACCTTAATTAATTTGTTTGACTAACACAATTAATTAACAAAATAAAAGGGAAGACCTCTCTCAAAATACTTTACCTCTGTTTACACCGAGATTTCTCTTCTGCTAATACTGTTTTTACAAGAAATTAACACTTGCAAGAATAATAGTGCGCGTGCGCGTGTATATGTATGTATGTATGTATAAAAGGATGGCTAAATGAGAATGATAAACCCTATAAAATTTCTTAAAAACAAAATCAATTGCTAGGCTGCTTACAATGGACGCTAATAACACTACTTTTTTTACTTTAGGTATATTGCTGATAGCACTACATTGCTGCTCAACAAGCTACAAAAGCTGCATTGTACCTAATAGCTACAGTGGCTTTACATTTTGGTGGCGTGTGAAGGGAGAAGTTGGGGGATTGGATGGACGGTGGAGAGCAAGTCCAAATTGGAGAAAGCAAATGTACCTGACGAAAAGAAAAGAGATAGTTGGGGTATTTGAGGAATAAATGTTAAAGAGGGATGGGCAAGCGATACGTGTCTAAAGGTTAAGTGAAAGGACACCTGACTATTTTTCCGGTTTGGGCAATCATGTGACTTAACCTTAAAAATTATTCATTCCTAGTTCCTTTGGTTTTACCATCATGTCCTTGCATTCACTTATGTAGTTAGGGTTTGAGTAAAGGTCTGTTTGGCTGTGGTGATCGCGGAACCGAAGGCACCAAGGGGCGAGAGTGTCAAATGTTAAGAGCCAATCAAGGGGTCCTTCCCTTCGCGCTTTCGCTTAGTCAAGGGCTAGTACGGGCGCTGACCTTTCTAATGCAAAAGTTATCAAACGAGACTTAACCATTGATAACATATTAGACATCCTTCCATTAATAAAGCCCATTCAAGGAAATGAATAGCAAAATAGAAGAATAACATTTTTATGTAATTATTTCTATTGAATTATTTTAATTTTTATAGTTATATATGATACTAACTTTCTCAAATTGCTTTTCAGGTTTACAACTATTAAAGTTGCTTGTTCAACACATCTGGATGAAGTGATCACCTGAAGAATTGTGGTTTAAATGGAGTCAGTTTGGTGACCATTATGATTGGATGTATATGGCAGGAGCTTGATAGATAAATTTTAAGGTAAGATAAATAATCTTAAATTCAAGTGACTAGTTTTTGAAACTATAAAAACTAATTAATGTATGAAATCAATTTAAAAAATTGATAGAAAAAAAGTAATGAGGCACTTGTGATAAGAGTCCCAAAAAAATAATGCAACGATGTAAGTTTGAAGAAACAACATTCAACATGCTCTTATACCTAAGTGTTATGTTAATGTTATATTATAATAGACCTAGTTTTGTTTCCTTATTGTATAAAATTTTAAATCATACACGAACTAACTATTGGTTATGCTAGGTTGCATGATTTTTAGTACAATGCACACACAAAAGTAGTGAAGAAGGCCTGATCAAATTATAGATATGTGTAAAAGGTATACACCAAAGTATGTCACATATCATAATTGGAAAATGTATTGTGAACTTATGGCATCAAAATGTTTTACAAAACACTCAAGATATGATAAATGCAATTGAAATAATAATAAAAAACTCATAATTCAATTAGCAAGCACACCACGTAAGTAATTTTATTTACCAATATGTCAAGCGCCTAGTAAGAGTTCATTGTGATATGTTCTATTGTTTTTCTTGAAACTTTAATTTCAAGATTATTATAAGACTTTTTACAGACTATTTAATTTGTAGGGGGGGGGGGGGGGGAAGCTAGGTTGAGAAACAACTCCAAGAGGTTGGGGGAAAATATAAAAATTTTATTAAAAAAATAGATACGTTTATTGTGAGTGTTTTGATAGTTGCCATTGATATAAAAACCCCGATGATTATTTTCTGAGATTAGTATTTCATTGTCGTTTATGTCGGCAATTTTCAATACCAGCAGTATCTTTTCTATATGTCGACGAAATATTTGCCAGCATTTTTTATTTTTCTAAAGTGAAAATAGCATGATGATAGACCTAGCTTTCAAAATTGAAATTATCCGGTACACTTTGGCTACAAATCTAGATCTTCTTCTCTATGAAATTATCTCTTAACCACATTATTCTACCTCGATCACGTACGTATAGCAATACGAATAACTTATCTCTATCTATTAATACTTAATGCATTAGATTACATTCTCGGAGTCTTTAATCTACGTTTATTAATTACCATGCCAGGCCATGGTTTCCACAAGTGTTCGACCAAAACAAAAAGATTGAACTAAACTACCTTGTTTTAGGGGAAGGGTTATTATTAATTTTGAACCTTAAAAAACCTCTCCGGTTTAAGTTTTGTATAATTGTAATTACAACCAGGTCGTGTGTGTGTGTTGTCCAAGCTTTTCCAGCACTCCCTGTCTCGATGCATATCCATTTCAGGTCATGTTTGTTTGTCCAGGCAGAGATTTATGATCGGGAGACTGATCTAAAGTATTTTTTTCTGAAATTAAAAAAATAAACTCCTGGATACTATACATTTTTAACTTATATTGTTGAGACATATATATATAGACTAATTAAAGGATCAAGGTGATGTCATCAAGACGAGCCAAATTATCCTTACCTTGTTTATGTGTTAGAAGTGGTTGTTGTGTCTACGACGTACCAACAATTTGTCCGGCTCATTAGGTATAGAGGCTCATTAGGTATAGACTTGTTGGCAACACTTTTACGTACTCTTTGCACCCCCACAACATCAGTCATTCAATGGGATTTGTAAATTTAATTAATTCAGAGCAGTATAATTACCGTCTTTTGCATGCTGTGATAATTTGACTGTATCGTGGTCTCAAAAATATATTAGTTTTATAAAATAATGAACACACACATATATATATATATATATATATATACTATATATATAAATGCCGTGGCCAATTCACTGTGCACACAGACACAGTGCACTGTGGATTGCAACAGTGGTTTTTTTTTTTTTTTTTCTTTTTTTTTCTCTTTTTTTTTCTCTTTTTTTTTCTACTTGCGTTTTTTTTCTCTTTTTTTTTTCGTTTCTTCTTCTTTTTTTTTTTTTGCTTTTTTTTCCTAATTATTCTTTTTCTTCTTTTTTTCCTCCGTTTTTTGCTTCTTCTTTTTTTGCCTTTTTTTTGTATTTATTATTATTATATATATATTTTTTTCTATTTATGTATTTTTTTGGTTTTTTGTTTTTTAATAATCGGGGTGTCCGAGCTCGCTTAAATGCACCACGATTAATCTCCATATCCAAATTTTTTTGGTAACCAGGGTGTCCAACCCAACTTATGATTACCACGACAATCCCCGAACCCACATTTTTTTTCTAAAATGCTTTCCTGCTGGTACATTTTTTTTATAACTGGGATCTCCGACCAGCTTAAGCACATCACGACTAATTCTTAGGCCGAATTTTTTTAAAAACAATATGGATTGCTACAGTGCTTTCACGCTTATACTTTTTTTTTCTTTCGCTTATATATTTTTTTGTAACCATGGTCTCTCAGCCAGCTTAAGCTCTTTTTTTCACTTATATATTTTTTTTCACTTATAAATTTTTTTTTATAACCACGATCTTCGGACCAGCTCAAGTGCATCACCACTACTCCTTGGACCAAATCTGTTTTTTGATAATCGGGGTGTCCAGGTCAGCGTGGACACACCATGACTAATCTCCGAACCAATTTATTATTATTTTTTATTTTTTTTCCTTATACGTTTTTTTGTTCACTAATCTCCGAACCAATAATAATGATAATTTTAGTGATTATTTTTTTATAAAAATCTTTTGATTTTTTTAAAGATTTTCCTGAAATTTTAATTTATATCGGTGATCATTTTAAAAGTAATATTACTCTATTTTTCCCTTTATTCGTTTTTTTTTGTTTTCAGTTTCTTTATTTGTTCTTTAGATTATATGATTTTTATGATTTTATTATTTATGCAACAATAATAATAATTTTAGTTATTGTTTTTTTATTGTTTTTGTATAAAAAATCTTTTGCTTTTTTTTTTTATTTTTCATGGAAATTTAATTATTTTAATTGTTTTGGCAGTAATGTTAGTAATAATTTTAGCTTTAATATCAATGATAATGACAATAACGTCAGGATGAATTTTCAATCTATGTTTTCGTCTTTTTGTTGATAGAAAATTAACAATTTATTTTTTTTATTTGATTATTGTATGTATTTTCACAATTTATATTTTATTTTTGTTTAATTTAAATTGAATTATAAAATGAATTAATCTTAATATAGTGAACTTAATAATTCAGATATCCGAGTTTTCTTGCTTTTTTAATGATGATGATAAATTTATGCTGGTTATTTCGTTTGAAACTACTAAACAGATAAATTTATATCGATTATAAATTCATATATTTTATAGAAAACTTGCACTTGACATGAATTCTGCACAGATTTATTATTTTAGCTAAATTAATATTATAATAAAAAATACACACAATTAATATTTTTTACATTGAAAAAAATATTCTGCCGCCCGTGACTAAGTGCGGGGGCATTTTCTAGTATATATATATAATCTGACAAGTTTTATTTTTTATTTTTTAAAAAAAAGGAATTCGTTCATCATGCACTGGAAATCCACATGCATAATCTGTTGGAGTAAGAAGGAGATATTCCCAACGAAAAAACTTCCCTAAAAAGGAAGAACCCATAGCGTGAAGAACGTTGATATTTGACTGCAATGCTGACCGACTTCACCCGAGCCTGGTTGACTGGACTCTTTTGACCCGTAACAGAGGTCACGTGATTGTGAAATTGCCCATTCTGTTTAGGGGATAAAGAAGAAAAAATCTCCTTCAACTAGCTGTGATGCAATGCATCAGTTGTAGGTGCCTCTATGTAACACGTTTTTTTAATATTTGTTTTATTTGAAAAATATTATTCTGATATTTTTTTAATATTATTTGATATTAATTTTATGAATATTTTTTTTTATACGAGAAAACCTCATCCCAAGAAATCATATTTTGTGGACTCAAGTGAACTAGTAAAACACTAGTTGTTCTAGACTCTTACAAGGAGTCCACGTCCTAACTCGAACTCAAGACCTAATGCACGAATCGCAAGCTTTTTTTCATCACACCACGCCTTTAAGGAACTTAATTTTATGAATAATGTTTATTAAAAAAATAAATCATGACACTACATGGGTATCAACCTCAAAAACTCTTAATTTTTACACAATTATATGCAAGATGCTTATGCTTATATGTTATGTGCATGATGCTTGTGCTTGTTTTAAATATTTCTTACTTGGATATGAATTCGTGTCAAGATGTCGGCAGCTAAGGTTGTAAATTTGTAATCCGGAGTGACCTTGTGCCTATTTAATAACACAATGCCTTCTATCCTTAGAGAATATTCTCTATATTCACTTTAAAAAAAGATAGGTAGATGAAAAATAGAAAATCAGAAGCTATAGGAATCTGAAAATTATTATTATTTTATTTTTATTTCTTTCTCCAACTTGTGTTTATCTTGTTTTTAAAATGAATAAATATAATTAGTTATTCTCTTAACATCATAAAGTTTTCGTACCTTACTAGCTATGATTTTTTAGTTATATATCCCTCCACGACTCCGAGCTTAGTTAGTTGTTTTATTAATGGCATGAAAGTGGTCTTTATATATTAGCATTCCTGTCAATAATAACATTCGATGTGAAGTTTTAGGTCTGAAAATTAATGCTTTTATTTATTAATTTGTTATACTAGAATGCATTTTAATGCTTTGTTAGTAGGTAAATATTAGTTACGTGACCCGCACTTCACAATGTGTTAGATACTTTTATGTTCTGTAAAAGAAATTGAAGATGCGGATTTTTTCAACGTATTTTTTAGCAATTTAAAAAAAAATGTAAATAAAAAAACTTTATGCATACATGTAGTAAAATAAATCAAGAATTATGTGTGAAAATAAATTAAAGAGTTGAACAAACACTAGAAACCCTAATAATTTTTTAATTCTTTAACCATGAGCATGATTATGACACTGAGAAATATCATGATTTAAAAATAGAGATAGAAAACTGATCACTAGGGATCATCTCTAGCAATTTATTAGGAAGTAAATTTAACTTGAGCATATAAAGAAATCCCAACGATGCATTACATGAGATCATATATTTCTCATAAATTATATATTTATTTTTAATGAGAAAATATTTTAAATTTCTCCATCAACAACATTACAAAGCATCATAGCTAATTGTTAGCATTAACCTTTTCACCAATAACATAACATGCACAACAATCAATGACTTAACTTTTGAGGTATTTATTATTATTACACTATTCTTTACAATATGAGATGACATTATCAATGTCTATAAACAGTTTAAGGTCATTAGGTAAACATAAAACATTGAATAATTCAACCATTTACAACACTCATATACATACTCTCTCATTTTCCTTACACTTTCTTATATTTTTGCTTATTACATCTCATTAGCTTCAACATTGAATTATCCTGGATTTATTTTTGTAAGAACAATCACGGCTAAAGATAAAACCTTTACATTTTAACTCATATGTAGCTAAGGAAAACCCATTTCAATCCTAGATTTTTCATTATTTTATCAAATTGTAAATCATTTGGGATCATAAATAAGCATCTAAATACCAATTTTCATGTATAAAAGATCCTTTGTTTGTCTAGTATGTGTGTGTGTGACCACTTTAATCACATTCCTAACAAAAATGGATGATTTTTTCTCTTCTTTGACCAAGCTAGTTGTTGTGGGACAAGGTGAAGTTGTTCACTTTCTAATACTTGTTTTCCATATTTTATCATTTTCCTTCTTAGAGAAAAACAAGTGCCTTTTAAATTAGTGAGGTAAGAGGATTTGAATAATCAAACATGAATTTGTTGCTATTAGATCACATGAAAAGTCTAACATTGACTAACTAGAGGGACGAGTTCAAACCGAAGAAGTGATTTAGTCATAGTCTTTCACCTTTCATTTGATCAAAGATGCATAATTTATGCAATCTAATTACCTTCTCTCTAATAATTGCTCTCTTTCAGAATACAGAACATCAATATTCAATATTCCGTCGATGTAGATGTAGGACTCTCTCTCTCTCTCTCTCTCTCTCTCTCTCTCTCTCTCTCTCTCTCTCTCTCGTAATTCAAGAAGGAACTGATCATCTGAAATTCATTTGATCGGGTTCTACTCCGGCAGGCTTTGTAGAATACCCGACTTATATATTAAACAGGCCTCTAGTTCAATGTTAGATGAGATAGCTGACACGATCTTTTTTCATGATTGTTTAGATTACGGAATTTTTAGTTTAAAAACACATTAAAATTATATATTTTTTATTTTTTAAATTATTTTTAATTCTAATATATCAAAATAATCTAAAAATATCATAAAAATTTAATTTAAAAAAAATAAAAATTATTAAAAAAAAATTATTTATAAAAAAAAGAGACTTTTAAAACATACAGTGAATCTAGTTCAGCTCTTCAGAATCTGACTCATATCCAAGTTTAGCCTCACCTTACACGATTCTCTAATCGAAGATAAATGGTTGGTGAAACTAATTTAATGGTCCACCGGGGACCAGGAAAATACAGTGGAAATCCACTAGCCAAGAGGCGGTGAAGTGGGCCACCCCAATAGCATATCTACGGCCACCCCAATAGCATATCAACGCCAGATTTCATTCCATTTTAAGGTAAACAGTATCAACGTCAACAGTTATGGCACGTGGATTAGATACTGATTCTGGATACATCTTTAAGGAAGTCACATCGATCTAGCGGGGTTGGTTTCTGACCCATAAGCTAAAGTCTCTATCCCTGGAAACACTCAACCAGTCCCAGCTGTCATGCATTTCTTTTGTCCAGGTGCGCCATTCTTATGCTATTGTGATTGGTTGATAAAAAACATTATTAGCGTCTATAGGTGCTGTCTTTAGGTTGATGATCAACATCACTGAGAGAAATTGTCAATGATTAAGAAAAATAATATCTAATCTGCATGGAGCATGATGCATGTCACACTGGTTACCATTGGTTTGAAATATGGCATCATTCCTACTCCTGTATAAACGTTTTGTGATTGCAGGGAATTTATTAAAATATATATACACACACACATAAAAGTATTTATGAGCTGTGATGATAAATAGTATGTGTTGTTGCACATATGATTTAAAAAGAGTTCGAGAATATGAATATGATGATAGAAATTACAAGATAAGTTAATTATACAAGTTGCAACCTATTAACAAAATAAATAAATCACATGTAAACTAGGATACGAATGTGAAAAGACATGTATCAGTAATAATGTCAATGGAGAAAAGTTATTAATAATTGTTTGAGATTTAGGTTATACTATGCATTACAAGTTGAGTTAATTTTTTCTTGGAATTGACAAAAAATTTATATTTTGCTATTTTTTAATAGAAAAAAATAAATAAATTGTGTGCGGGTTGACTTGATGTGACATGGTTGATTTTATGGGCTAAAAACCAACTCGAAAGATCCATAAAAATATACTTTGATTAAAACAAAATTTCAAGAAAACATCTTTTTTTAATATTAAGAGGACAACATATTAGATTGACTTTGATCAATTTGAGTTAAAATGTCAATTCTATGACCCAGGTTAGGAGACTACGATAACCTCGTAAAAAACAAATTACAAAATCTAATTTAAAAACAACCCAATGTTGAAAGATAAAATTTAAAAAGAGTAACTTCAAAAGAACCTAAAAAATAATATGAGTTAATTTGTGAAAGTATAATTTGATTCATAAGATCGAGATAATCTTGTCCAAAGAAAATTTAAATAAACTATGATGTATAATTTTAATCAATCCCATATTTAAGGATGAAATAAAAAATAATATTAAAAGATGACTCAAGTCAATTCATCAAACATGTTACTCGGGTTATGAGATGAGATAACCTTATAGAAAAAAAAATAGCTTGATTTAACTCATATTAACTTGTCAAGTCTATGACTTTGGTTATGAGACTAAGATAACCCAATTAAAAATGAATTTAAATATATTCTGAATTTCAATTCTCAATTGATCATGTCAGACCCAATGCTAAACGATGAAATCTATAAAAAATACAATTAAAAAAATAATATAAAAATAAGTCAAATCATTGGGTTGACCCATTAAATACTATTCTCGGATCATACAATACAATTCTTCTATCAAAACAAAGGATTCTTCAATGCTTAAATCAATAAATATAAGACAAAAAATAGTGTATAGTGAAATAGAAAAATAATAAGAAGTGTGGAAAGTGTATGTATGATTATATAAAGTCGTTGCGCATTAGCGCATCTGAATTTTGTTTTATATGATGTTTTTGCATGCACTCATGAAAACGATTATATTTATTGAATTGGTGTATATATATACCTGTTGAAATGTTAAATTGCTTATTTACCTAGTGATATCAGTTATATATAGACTTTGTTCATGATAACTCATCTCATGAAGATTGATGTAATAATAAAGAATAATCATACAAAAAAATCAAAAAGAAAAAAGATCTAAGTGTACGGGCTTGACTTGGTTGGCCAACCCTTCTAGGTTTAAAAAATCCTAGGCGTGCGGGCCTTTAAGCCCAGGATCAAATATCAAAGCTAAATTTATTTAGACATAGGCATGTCTTTTTTATTATTCGAGGAAACCCCACCTCTTTTACCCTTATTTAGACACTCTTTGCGGGCTCGAGTTAAACGAGTAAAACTCAGTTGTCTCAAATTTTTATAAGATGAGCATGTCCTAACTCGAACTTGAGACCTGCAAGACAGATCTCATGTTCTTTGTCACCACGTCACGCTCTTAGAGACGATATAAGCATGTCATCCTCTATTTCGTTTGGAAAAAAAGCATGTAATGCGTTGGTTGTTTTTACTTCAATTTTAACCACTGTAATGGTTGAAAGATTGGAGCTTATGATTTTTTTATATATAAAATTTATTTTTCAACTCACTTCTGACCTCAAATATCTATAAAAACACTCTAAACACCTTGTTAAACATGCATGTGACCTTGAACAACCTAAATATTCACCAAGAAAGTTCATAAACAATCCAAAACTAAAAAACTTCTCGAACTCAAATTTTCTATCACATGCAAATTTAAAGACAAATAGTTTATATGATAAATTTCTGTTATCAAATAAAATCCATTGATACCAAATTTAACTTTTTATATGGTCAAAAGTATGTCAATCAAGACCTTTTCTTTTCACTAAATCTAGCTTAAATAAAAACTAAATACTAGAAAAATAAATGTTTATATCAAAATGGAATTTAGAAAATAAATGTACGGGGAACGTGAATTGTAAAAGGCTCCATGGTGCAAATTCTCTATAAGTATTTCTTGTAATAATCGTAATAATTAATGATAGAGTGAGTGACGGTGATATTGCATTGATAAATGGTTCACCTTTTACACCAATAATTTTAGTGCCCACTTCGCATTTACTTCAAAGTTCAACCCACTTACCCACACCGTACCACGCACATGGGAGAAGCAGTGCATGAACAGCGACGTGCATATCTTCTTCTGTTAATTGTTAGGTAAAAGAATCGCATTAAGAGTTCAATTTATTGCCTTCCACCTATGAAACCACCAATAGCACTCGCATGAATTATTAACTTTAAAATTTATAAGATTAGTCAAGATATATAAATTAATTCGACCACCTATATTAATAAAAAAAATAACATTCGTATCTTCATCTATTTAACTAGCAAATTAAAATATTCTTCACGCCATCCAAATCAAAAGAAAAACATTCTTAAAATATTTATCAATTCCTGATCTCAAAAGCAAAAGGAACCACTAATGTTTTTGGTCCCTTTTATCCATGACATGTAGGCTTTGCGTGATACCAAATTTAGCTCTTAAAGTAATCCGTGGTGTGTAATTCTGTTTATTTAAAGGACTTGAATGTCATTATTCCTTGTTACCTGCGGTTGTTAATCCACACTTGAGTGAAAGAACCCTAATTTTTAACTAGAAAATGATAAGAACATATTTAGAGTAGGTCCCCTGGTTCGAAACATTAATTAATACCTGGATGTATCGGTTTTGCCCAACAGTGGATCAGTGTCTTGATTCTTGAGGTTAAACAATTCCACTTCCGGGTTGAAACCACGACTTAACAAACGTACTACAAACTCGTTGGCCCCAGGTGGTAAGAAATTCAATCTGAATCCACCTACTTCTATTGAAATCTAAGAAGATCATACAAGCCATGAGAGTTCATCAGCGCCACCGATGAGCCCTGCGAGCTAAAAAAGGGAGGAAGAGAAGAAGTTCAGATAAGACAAAATTAGCAGAGAGCCCATTAGAGGGATGCAAGAGAGAAGAAGAAGAAGAAAAGAATGTGCATCTGATTTTGAGCCGGGCCCTTGAAAGCTTAAATGGGCCGTTGGTGGGTTTACATCACAGGCCACAATTGGGCTTTGTGATTATAGATTTTTTAAAATAATATATAACATTTTATTAATATATTTTCAAATAAAATTACTCTGCATAATACTAAACACAGAATAGAATTTCGCCAACCTTAAAAGCTTAGATTCCCGATACGTTTGTGAATCAAGTTTATCTCAAGGAAACTCATCTCCTTTTCCGTTTCCTGAAAGAAAATGTCAACATTTCCACAAACCCACTACTGATAAAGTTTTCCAACTGCAGAGCAAATGATTTTCTGTGGCATATTTTGATAATTAAACAATTAATTGGTTAGCTTTATAACATGTACGGGAACATGTTCTTTATCCTTATAGTTATAGCTCATTATCTGTGAAGATACTATTAGGCACTGATTCTGATCAGCTTCTATATTTTTTAATTGTTCATCCACTTTGATTTTGAAGACTGGCTGTGCATTTTTATATACTATGCTTCCGGATGAATTAACCAATCCGATGCCTATTTTGTGGTACGTAACTAGTCATATTTTTAAAAAATATTCATGGAGAATACCATGATTAAATATGAATTTTCTTGAAAATAAATTATAAAAATTAATGAGCTTACTGGTCTTAAAAAAACATCATAAAACTTCCGAAAGATGAACTTGTTGGCACCTTTTCCATCTTTTTAACTTCCGGAAAACCTGTATTAAATTTTCATGTATATGTACGGAGTACTCCACGAGAGCACAACTACGAGCCTTCATTTCATGCTGGCTGAGCAATTCGTTCCCTTCCAGTTTTTTCACCATTTAATTCTTTTATGTTGCAGTCTTATTTTTTAGTGAACGTGGATATATAAAACTATCTATGAATAACAAGATCAGAGACACCCATATACAGATACAAGGCTGCGTGTATTATTTAATCATTGCCATAATTAAGTATGTGAAAGAAACGAGTTGATCTCTAACTCAGACTCAGTGATTGCTAGGGAGTAACTCTTGCTACATCTTACAAGTTACAATGCCTCCAACTCAGCTCTGTCAAGCTTGAATCGCTCTCGAACATATGAAATGTAGGTGGCAGCTTTCATGTCTACATTTTCGTCACCACCAATGTCTGGAAAGCTTCTCACCTTAGCAGTGGACACCTTCTGGATCGATGGAGGGTTTGCGTAATAGCTCTGGCGAGTGGGAAAATCTTCATGAGTACACGTGCTTGGGCTGACCTTGCTGCTATATTGCACTGGCTTTGAAGCTGGCTTGGTGACTCGAAACAAGGACCTGACCAGCTTACCTCTCACGAACCCTTGACTCGATCCTCTGTGTTTTGACTCCATTTGTTGTCGAGCTAGTGAAAGCTAGTAGGAGTTAAATGTGCTACAATATTTCTTGCCGATGTTCATTCCGAGGAGGCATTTGCGCTTATATATAGATATAAACGGCACTGCTTTGGGCGTCCGATTCTAGACATGTAAATTCCAAATATACCCTCCACTTTATGCTTGTTTGGCAGCATGGTTAAAGTTGTTTTTGAAAATGCTTTTCATTTAGAAATACATCAAAATGATATTTTTTTTATTTTTTAAAAATTATTTTTGATATAAACACTTCAAAATAATTTAAAAACACCTAAATTTTTTAACTTAAAGTAAAATATAAAAATAAAAAAATTAATTTTTTTTCAAAAACATTTTTCAAATACAGTACCAAATATATATATATATATATATATATATATATATATATATATATATAAAGGATAGTTTTCCTCCTTATGGTGATTTCGTGTCTTTTGATAGGGCAATAAATGGCGAAATTATAGTGCAATGGCCTTTGTGTGAACTGGGCAAAAGTGGCTTTAGATAAGCATGAAACATATTGTTGGCCCACCGCCCATTTCGGTCCAAGATTTTGAATGAAGGGTTTGGATTATATTCCCCATGTACACGTTGAGCTGCTTTAATTTGAATTATTTGTAAGATACGGATTGTGGAGAATTAGGAGTCGATCCTTTTCCCTGCCACACACATAATAACAATCAAGAAGATATGGGGTTCCTTCTCTTTTATGTGTGTGTGTGGAACTCTCTCTGAACAAGGCATAGTCGTATTATCAAATATTTATATATTTTAATCTAAAAATACTAAAAAAAATAATTAAAAATAATGAATAAAAAAAATAATTTTTTTTTTAAAATTACAGACTTATGGTAGGACCCTCTTCAACTTTGGAACCTGTTGTTTTCCTCCAAATAAAAAGCTTTGAGATTAATGGTATATTACACGGTGATATGATTGAGCATAAACCATCTTGAGACGGTCCAAAAAGGAGTGAATCAATGATAAATTGGTCAGGCGTGTTTGAGCATAAAAAACGAATTTATCCTTAATCTTGCAGACCGCCACTCCAAGGACGCTACACTGAGCTTTTTGAGGATCCACGGTGACTCGCTCAACCGAAAGGAAACCGCCCTTGTCTCCTGCATCTCTCTTCTTCTTGATGATTCATGAATCATGACATGATGATATATACGTGTTCATGCTGTCTTTTAAGGTTTTCTCTTCATGGGACTTCCCGAGCAAAGAGAGGAAGTAATTTCCATTGTTTTTACGAGGAAAAAAAAACTCGCCACGGTCTGGCATATTAAATGGATATGATTGAGTTTATATATATGTTAATGATGTTTCAAAGTCAAATATGCTCATGAATAAAATCTTTTGTGTTTGAAAAGTGGATAATCATGTATCAATGTAAATATCTTCTTCTACAAAACTTATAAAGAAGATGATTGCGGGTAGAAAGTTCAAAACCTGCAAAATATTTTTTTATGGGTTTTAGAGACTTTAATTATAGAATCAATGATTTATTAGTAAGCGGTTGTAATTCCAAAAACAGAAGTTCTTGTTCTTGTTCTTGTTTTTAAATGATAAATGTTTTAAGAATTAAAGTATTAATACATAGAGGAGAAATTGTGAATCATTTACCTTGATGGGTTAGGGGGTATTTATAACTCTTAAACCTTGTCATACTACTTAAATAGAGATATTAAAAAGTTATTTTCTCCGATTATTATTGATGAAAGAATAAACATTTCTTACACAATATTAAAAGAAAAACAAATATCTCTTACACCATATTAAAAATAGATGAAGACCTCTTACATAATATTAACGGTGATAGAAACATGATAGATCCTTTGTATAAAATCATAAAAATAAACAAACAAAACCTCATGATCCATGAGTCATGGGGTCTATAATAGTTGTCAAATTTATATCCATTTAAATTTGATATGATATCAAACCCACATGTAATAGGTTTAATAAGATTTTAAATTCATGTTTGTTTGGACTCATCGTATAGCTGAACCAAAGAATGTTGAGTCTGACAGCTCACTAGACTCGTATTTATTTGACCACAGTGCATGGTTGATTCCAAAAATATAAGGTCTAGCAACTTGCTAAACTCATATGTACTTGAGCTCAATAACTGGTTGAAACCAATGGTGTTAGATCTAGTAGTTTGTCAAACTCATGTTTGTTTTGGCTTAACAAGCAGTTAAACCCAAGAGGTTTAAGTTTGAAAGTTCACAAACACATGTTTGTGTTAAGCTTAGTATATTACTAAACTCAAAGATATTAGATTTGACAACCCATTAGATAGTTTTTAGATTAACCTTACATCAAAATAATTAACCTTTCAAACACATATTTTTATGTGTTTTTAGATTATTTGGATGGGTAGTTATTAAAAATAAATTTTAAAAAATAAAAATATATATTATTTTAATATATTTTTAAACAATAAATATTTCTAAAAATAATTTCCCATGTAGTTTTTTTTTTAAAAAAACTGCCAGTTCATACATCAATGCATTACACAGTCTAGGCTGTCTGATCTTGAATACATTAATACATTTGCAGAGGTTGTCAGAATTGTCCTTGATTCTAGGAACAGATTATATCAGTATTTATTTCTGCATTTTAAATATGTTCTTAACAAAAATTATTTTTTTAGTTTAAATTATTTTTTTAATATTCTTAAATTATTTTCTGATATAAAAATAATTTTTAAAAATTAAAAAATATATATTATTTTAATATATTTCACTCTAAAAATTAAAGAAATACGAGTAACAGTCACAGTCATCTGGCCAGGGGGGGTATCAACCAAAAGTCACAAATTAGTTTATTTTTCTTTTCTTTTTTAAATATCACTGGTCAAAATAATATTTTGCATAATTCTAGAAATATTTTAAAGAAATAACACAGATTCATAGGTTTCATTTTTATATATTTAAAAAAATGTTTTAAAACAGTCGTGTCCATTTAAGATTTTTGAGGTCATGTTATTCACAATAGCATAACCTCAGAATTATGCTTGTATGCAAAAGTACTACTTTTTATATAAAAAAACTCACTAATTTATAGTATAGTTTTGGAGTCATAATCTGTGTTGGAAATTGATTTGTCCAGTTCACATGAAAGTTATTGAGAAGTGACAAGACTCTGGCTCTCACTGGGTGAAGGTAGATTTGGGAGAGATTTTATGACCTTGGAGTCAAAATCACACTAGAGTTTTAACATGAGAATTTATGACACACATGGCTGGGGGGCCAAGAAGAAGTTCTGTTTAATGACAATGTCAGTGCAAGCATTACCTGTGGAAGAGAATGCAGCAAAACTAACTTGGGATTCAAAAACACATAGTTAGCAAATTCCTGAAGAATTGATGGGGTGCCAGGCAACAATTGCGGTAGCCCCCGTGTCCCGGCACTCGAACTGTTGATCGGAGTACAAAGGGAATGGAAGTTTCCATGGGCAGGCAGCTACATGACATTGGAAGGATTCATGTTACTTGAGGATAAGTTGAATCACACAGCATCTCTTTATCAAATCTTTATATCTTTTTTCTTAAAAAAAAAAAAACCATTTTGAGATCCATACTTGTTGGATATCTCCATATTTTGAGATCCTCGGGTATCAGATAGTATTATATGTGATACACAGCGAGTGCCTGTCAAAAAGCGAAACCTCAAATACAATTACACCAAAAGAGTCTTACAGAATTGCATCCTGCGTCGACTTCTGCAAGACTGACACTAGGATAGCACCATTGGCTTGGCCTCTTTTCCCCCCCTCTTTTTTCGTAGGTACATACATTTAAAGTCCAAGAACAAAACAATTCATGCGTGCACATTACAGTGTTGTCGGTTCTTAAGAATTACCACAGTTGTTTGGAGTGGTGATACAAACAAAACGGAACATCTTAAGAATCTCAGAACTCAGAGCAATAAATTCTTTTATCGGTCAGATTTAGATCCGTTGGGGAGATTAGAAACAGAAGTGGCATGTACTACTTCCACGAGAAGGAAAGTGTCTGGTGAGATCCACTTGCAGATAACCCATCGGATCCGATCAGAAACATATGCTGACCATGGGGGTTGGAATTGCTGCTCCCATCAGATATTAAAGCAGGTCCTACTGGCTCACTTTCCATTCCAAGGGCATCATTATAGTTCAGGCTCGGGATCAAGGACTGAGCAGGAGGGTTCAGGTTAGGCTGCACTATGTGGCTCAAACCAATCTCCCGAGTCTCAGATGGTGGAGATGACAGAAGAGAGAGAGCACGGCTGGAGTCTATTACGCGGTTCAACCCATCAGAGAACATTTTCTGGCTGTTGCCAATATTTCCTAATGTGGAATTGCCATTGAGACAGACAGAATCTCCAGGAAGTGTGGAACTGGTACCTTGTAAAAAAGGGAAGTGCTTGCCTCCTTTATAGTTGGGAGACAAGGAACCAGGAAAAAGACTTTTTCTGCCACCGAAGTTCATCGAGGATTGACTAGCATAAAGCATTGGATCACTCTCAGCTTTTGCAGCTCCAGTCCAAGCAGTGCTCATTGCACTGGTTGAAAATATTTGAGAGCTACCGAATTGTAGATATCTAGTACCTGCAGTGTAGTAAATCAGCGTGTTTCAACAATGTTCAACAGTTTTGTAGTCTTTTTGAATTTTTTTATACTATAAGACAAACTGCACGCTGGGAAAGAGACAACTCTCCAAACACAACTTCTCAATGTTAAAATTCAAACCTTGGTTGGAAAATAGCCTTGTAGAATTCATTGAAAGTGAATCTGGCTGGGGCTTCCTTCGACGCCTATTATGTCCATCAAGACGTTTTCTGCAGCTTCGCTTTCCCTCATCAAACTCCCCCAACGAATGGAACCTGTGAAAAAGAGCAATCAATAGCATTAATATTTTGCACCAACAACAGAAAACGTTGACCAAAACAATTTCTTTCTATAATGGGTGACCGATCTATCATGCTTGAAAGACCATAGGCACAATCCCCCTCAAGGGTATGGGAGTGGATAATAAAGATACAGCAAGAAGCCTAAAACTACATGGATTATTTTGCTGCCATACACTATCAGCAGCATTCGACAAAGTCAACCTATATAGAGAAAATAAATATCCTTCCCCTCACCAGTTATTACTCCATGGTAGCGCAAAATATTTTCATAGCCAATTAGCATGCATAAACTACGCTTTTATCAACCAATTAGTTTTCTTCGACTAGTTAGTTCCTTTTAAACCTCTTCCTAACAGAAGAGTGGCATTAGTAGGATCGCTTTAGGCAATCATACCAAAACAAGTTAGTTGTTTGATCTTATTGTGTCAATTGGATGGCAAATAGGAAACATATCCTCTGAATTAATTGTGAATGGACCTTATGCGAAGCAAAGAATGATGGACAACCAATAGAGTCTCACTTGTTGAAGCAAAGGATGTGAGTTAATCCCGATAATAGAATTATTCCAAAGCTAATATGTGTTCATGCAAATTTATGAATCTAAAAAAAAAAGAGTTTCAGACTCAACAGCAAGCATCTGGAAACAAACCAAGCCAGGCGAACATGAAGACAGAATTCTCAACAATCACAGCATACGGCAACTTCAACAAAAAGGATGCTGCACTCTGATTTCATTCTATTAAAATCAACTCTAATTAACACAAAGTTAAAAGTTGTTAGAATTCAAAGTGCTCCCTGCATTCACAAGCATGTTAGTTCTCACCTGCTGCACTGCTGGCAAAACCGCTGTTCCTGGCCTTTAATAAAAACCTGGGACGACTTGGAGTGGAACTCGCATACTTTATGTCGCCGATGGTAATCCCTGCATTTGCTAAGGTCTGAAGTGCATCCATCAACCAAGCATGAGGGGACTAGGGTTGCATTGTTAGGTGTCCTAGCTCTCTTAGATGATCCAGATGAAGATGACTCCATTAAAGAGCCCCCGGGATCCTTATACTTGTCTTTGAAATTACCAGAATTGCCGAGGTTCAAGTCTACTGAACAATACCCAGTAGCGTGAGGTACCCTTAAGCTGCTAGACACAGTAATTTGAGTAAAGTAAGGAGTGCTTTGTTTTTCCAATTCAGCTAATTCCCAAGGAGTCTTAAAATTATAGCCCATAGAGCATCCTTGTTTTGCAAACGTGTTTCACTCTTTCCCACCCTGCAATCAAATTCTTCTCCGATTGATCCACCAAGCCAATCATTCATTACACACGGACCGTAATATCAACAGACAACAAGAATAAAGATCATAGAAAACAAGGACTGGCAAGCATTTTGTGTTTGAACATAATATTCCCGGACAAACAATTAGTTGGTGGTTTACTTGTAGATAAAGCAATAGCTTGCATCTGTTTATCAGAGTCACAAGACATGGTGTCCACATCTATATGGACCAGATGCAGTTAATTGGATAAAGAAATAGTAGTTGTGGTTCAAAATTTGGAGGAAATAATTTGCAGGAAAGGAAAAGGGCCACGATAGTCATTGCACTTCAATAATAAAGAGCTTCAATGCTATTAAGAGACAGGATGCCTGTCACATCATGAGAGTCAGCACTCTCTTCCCAGCCACAGAAAGCCTTCAAGAAAATTTCATTTCATTGTAAAACAATTTCGCATATTATTTCCTTTCGTTTAGGCAACGGGAAAGCAAACTTCAGGTTCATTAATGAGCATAAATTTACGAGCTGGTTACAGGCCAGTATGACTGCATCTCATTGCGACAATTATTGGGGGGGGGGGGGGGGGGGGGGGCATGCCTAAAACCTTCCAACAAGTTTTTTTCTTTCTAGGCAAAAGCTGTCAAAACCACTTTATTCCACATGTGTCCCTGAGACTTTGACTGTTTAGAAGTTACTACAGTAGTGTGTGCCTTCTTTCAATGAATTTATTCTCATTGCAAGCAACAGCGAGACCAAACGAAACCAGCAAAAAAAACCCATTTTTAAGCTATTTGAATTATATAACTAAAACAAAAGGCATAAAGAGCTAAAATGATCGGTTTAAAGGAGGAGTTCAAATCTAGAGATGGGTACCTGAAACAAAAATCCAGTCTTGATAACCTCCAGGCTAATAGAAATCCTTAAAATGAGGCCCCAGAGAATGGAAACTGCCGGCTGAAGTACAAAGAAGCCAGAATTCAGAATCTAGAGCAGTGTGGGAGCAGTGAGATAAAGAAACTGAAAAGGGCAAACAAGGTGAAGAAAAACGACTCCTGTTGACTTCACAGCCAATAAATCTCTGGCAGCAGCAGCGCCAAATAGTGTTGAAGGAGGAAAAGAGAGCTTAGCTTTTGCAATCTGCTAATGAACAGAAGCAGAAAAGGAGAGAGAGCTGGGGGAGAGCGGTGTTATTGCAAGAATAATTGAAAGTAACATGGAAAGTGGATAATGTATTCAACTTTTGGAAGGGTTATGTTTAAAGAAAAGGAGAGGCGAAGAACTGGAAAGGAGACTGCGTGCGAAGAGTAAAGACTTGCTTTTGCCAAGCCTCTCCCTCTTCCTTTTTTAGGCCTGCGGCTTTGCGGTGGGAATAAAATAATGTAAAAGAGATTTTAGAAAAAACAAAATTAAAAAAAAAAAAGAGTGGTAAGGAAAGGGACAGCGTGTTGTTGCTTTCAATTTTGAGAGAGAAAAAGTGAAAGGCAGTGGGAAGGAAAGGTGGGAGTCGTTTCTTGTACTGAGATTTTTTTATTTTTTTAATATTATGGGAACCCTCCCCCTCAATTGTTTGGAGTTTTTATGGAAATTAGCATCGCTATTTTTTTATATAAATTATACATAATTGATAAAGTTGTAAATGATATTTACTATTTACGGGTTATCAGATTGTGACATGTAACTCTATTTAAACTATAAAATAATTTAATTGAAAAAATAAGAGGGGGGAGAAATTTTCTAACACAGAAAGAACTTTGATGACGACGACGACGACACCTCATTAACATCATAGACTAAGAATAAATTACTCCATTTTTGAAAAAAAAATTAATTTAAAATTATGGTATTTTTAGATTATTTTATATCAAAAATCATCTTTATTTTTAAATATTTCTAAATAAAAAATATTTTAAAAAACAATCACAATTCCATTCTTATAATATAAATCGCATGAGTGGTTCTATTTTTTTAGTATCGCTTATTTCTTTTCAAGATATTGGGTACAATATTGATGTCGTTGTTGTTATTTTATTTATTTATTTATTTTTTCTCTCTTCTCTCTTTTTAATTTAGGTTTTTTTGCAAATCATTCTATAATTTAAAGTGAATATTTAGTATATTATATTATTTCTTTAATTGTGATATAAAAAAAACTCCGATTGATTGTTGCAGTCTTTTCTTATCCGTTGGATTTCGATTTTCCAGATTCCAAGTCAACCCAAATCTGGACACAAGTGCTGTCTTAGTTATTTGATAGCACGTTTTGTATTTGACCTTCTTCGCTTAGAAACTGCGTGTAAGGGTTGGGCAGGCTAGCAGTTGGGAATATTGAAAATTACCACAAGATATCATTGCAGGAACATTCATGCATGCTTTTTCTATTAATTTACGATATTTTTCCAACAAAAAAAAATACATTATATCAACACAAGTGCTTTGTTAAAAAAGAAATGCTTGAGGGCTCGAGCAAGTTTAATAAACCTGACTAACTTAATAAAAAAAACATGAAGATTAATTTTTAATCAATCAAAGAATTAAGAGGTGAGAAAAATACAGAAGGATTTTATATAGTAAGAAAGCAAAAAATAAATAAAGAAGAATACATTAAAGTCATGAAAAGTAAAAAAAAAACAAAAATAGAAGTTCAATTTCTACCAAATAAAATATTGAAAGGTGACATTGAATTTTAAATAAAATAATGATGAACACCTAGAAGCTAAAGATGTTATTTGAGTTGGAATCCCTTGCAACTAATATATCAAACCAATCAATTGCTAAGGATATTATTGACTTAATGCCCAAGTTAGTTAGAAAACTACATCATCATTACTTTAGACTTTCTAGTAAGTTTAAATATTTTATGAGACATTATTTGTTTATTCCTAATAATCTGCAAAAAGCATCAACTGACCTAATATAAAAAACAATTATTAATAGAGAGATGTGATCCTTGCTGAAAATTAAAATGTATAGAATGTGAGAACTATTGACCCTTTACTAAAAAAAACAATTGGATATTGATGGTTTTACATAAAAACAAGACTAATGATATGATCAAACATTTTAAATTCATATTGATGGTGAAAGGTTACACTCGAACCTATTAAATTGATTACACAAAGATATTGTTATTTATAGCTGAAATTGATATAATTGGAGTCTTATTATCTTTAACTATAAACAGAGGCTAGACATTACAATAATTCCTTGTAAAGAAAAAAAATCCTTTCTTGTTAAATTATTTAAACAAGTCCAAATAAATCTCTCATCAAGGGCATGATACTTTAAAAGCTTAATCAAAAGGTATAGGTTGAAGAAATCATTGTATATATTAAAAAAAAATTAAATTATGATTTAAAAGGTTCACAAAATTACCATAATAGTAATTTCAATCACATATATTGGAGAAATAACAGGATAAGATAACAACACTTGTATTTATAAATGATATGATGGTTATGATAAATGATATAGAAAAAAAAAAAAGAGGGATTCCTTGTAAGACCACATTGCTAGAGAATTTGAAATGAAAACCTTTTTTTTTTTAGCAATTTTCTAAAAGTCAAAATGTTTTGGTATCTTGAAGTAATCATTTTATCTATAAAAAACAAGATACCAATTAATAAATAAAGATATCAAAGACTTGTAGAGAGATTGATATGATTCTTTGACTTGATTGACACATATGAGATTGGATCTAGCTCATATATTAAGTAGTTTTAGTTAGTTTATATATGATTAGATAAAGCAACATACAAATTCAATTTTGTTTATTTTGATAAAACTAAATATTAAAGCTGGAAATGGTTTTCACTTGAAATATATATTGTAAAAGTATAAATGCTTATACTAATATTGAAGGCTAGAGTTGTAGATGATAGACAATCTACTTGTTATTATTTTATTTTCAAAAATGATAATCTTATTTGAGAGGTAAAAAATAAGATGTTACTCGTTCCAGTGCAAATCATAAATTTAGAGATTTATCTCTTAGACTTTTTGTGAAGTATTATAGTTAAGAATTTTACACGAGGATTTGAGTTTCCATCAAGGTTCAACTTTATTATGATAATGAGGCATAATATGACGTTATCTATAATCTAGTTCAACATGATCGTGCTTAATACATAGAGGTAAACACATTTTATTAAGAAGAAACTGGATAGAAAAGAATTATGAGTTTTTTAAGATAAAATATATGGATCAAATGGTTGATATTCTTCTTAATCAATTTTATTAAGAAGATACTCGGGGATGAAATTGAAACAAAGTTAAACTTCAAAAAACATTAAAACTAAAATAAATAGTAATAAAAAAAAGATTTCATAAAATTAGAAACTAGAGGAGATAATTGATTTTTGCAAGGGTTAACACGAGTTTCAAAGGTATGAGAGAGGTAAGAAAAAAACTTCATCGCAACTCAACCGAACCATAGGTTCGGTTGTGGTTTCATTGTCGGGGACGCGGCTGTGCCTAATGTTCCATGATCAGCGACTATTTCCATTTAAAATACTGATAAAAAGCTAGACCCCATGGCCCTGCTTCCTAGTGGTTTCTGAGCTCACACTCTCATCATAACTTACTGCTTCTGTCAAGGAATATTGGAATCCCTCAAGCTCCATGATCAATGACTCTCTTCATTTAGGCTTTGATTGATTCTGTATTTGAAAAGTACTTTTGATAAAAAAAAAATATTTTTTATATTTTTATTTTAAATAAAAAAATATTATTTTAATATATTTCTTTAAAAAAAACACTTTAAAACTATACCACTTAGAATAGGGATAAAAAGCTAGGCCTTATGGCATTGCATCAAGGTGGTTTCTAGCTTTCGAGTTCAGACTCCTATCATAGCTTATGAATGTTGGAGTTCCATCTCAGCACTGACGCTACAAAAATAGTATCGTGATCGACAGAAATGGAATCACTACGATATGCCAAGGTACTAGGTTTTCTATGAAGTTTGCAATAAGAATATTAGAGCACCGTGAACTCCCTTATCCTACAAGTCCCGGAACTTTTGACATATAGTCATTTTAATCCCTCTAATTTAATTTTGGGCTCGACAACCCTCGCATTTTCAATAATATTAAAAGACTGCCACCACTTTCATCGGGCTTTTTTTTTTATTTATTATGAAGGCGAGGGTCCCTCTACGTGAAGAGACTTAAATAACACACGCACACTAAAAAATGTCGAGAGTTCATGTGTTTTGATTACAGCCACGAACTATTTCAAGCAAGTGGCCCAAAAGTTGCTTTACATTTCATACCATAATAGCAGTGCTTTTGCAACTCTATTCGGGAATATTCCATTCCATTAATATTTTATTTGCTTTTCGTTACTTGTTGTCGTCGACGTTTTCCAGCCACGTAGCATCATAGCATAGAACAGGGTAAGACCCTAGATTGAATTAAATAGACATACACTGCTGTGGCTATTGATCTCCTTGCCAATTAACAATCTTCTCGACATTTTAAATGTAATTTAATATTTCAAAATGCTACAAAAACAGATCGGGAATCTACCCCTTTGGTTTACAGTTTTAAAATGGAGAGATTTGATGTCAAACCTAATGTAACGAGGGTAATATAAGAAAATAAAATCAATTAAATTTTATCTCTTCGCGAGTTCAACTTATTTATAAATTGAATCAAATCAAATATAATTAAATTTGCTTATAGTGGAGAATTTATTCAAGTAACCTATAAAGTATATTATATAAATAGTGTTATGTTTTAATACTGCTATGTATTGTTCTAATAAACGTAACAAATAAAAAGATAGTGGATATAACATGAATTATATGAAGATATTAAAATAATCAAAAAAGATTCCTCCAGAAGAATTAGAAAAAATATTTTATTTGTTTTCAAATAGGAATAATTGTAAATCCTTGGTGTATAGTGAAATAAGAATAAAAAAGATTTTCAAAACAATGACAACGACATGTGTTGCTTGGAGCCAATATTAGCTTAAAAAACGGCTCCAGTTCCACCTACATCTGCTTCATTCTTAAATGCTTTACCGTCCCCGTCTCTCAATATGCCAGCACCCTGAATATTTTTGCACCAGCACCAGGTCAAATGCACACTACAATCAGCATAAACTAACAAGAATAGAAGGAAGATCTTGACAACACAATTGGGGAGCCTGACCGTAGACAGTCAGCTGGGAGATGCACCATTTTGGTATGAGCATCCTGGATGGTCTTTGATCTTTAACATGAAATGAGGTGTTGCTTATCCTGAGGAATGCAACGCCAAACAGTTTCATGCCAAAAACTATTCGTGCCGGTGATACATTTGAAGTGTGAAAACATCGAAAAACAAACCCCCCCATCAAACTGAAGACGTGAGGAGGAGAGTTCCATTATTTTCTGGCATAATTCTTTTAAGCAGAAATTATCATAGGTGTTAAGAAGTACCTTGCTCCCCCCCTTTCCCCTCTAAGATCCACTATTTGTATTTCTAACCTAAATTGTTCTTTGATATTAACCTTACAACATAAGCATCTCTACAAAATTCAGCACCATTCCGGTATTTGTGTTAATAGGGCGGCACCTACCACCAAGCAACAACCAAACTCGAAGCATCTCCCAGAGAAAACTAATTACAGCACAGGAGTAAAATGATTTTCGTTGGAAAATATCATCATGATTGCTGTTTACTTGAATTTGTTTGTTGCACTACACTGTTTATTGCGCTGCGTGTTCTCATAAGAAATGCTGGTTTAAACCAAGTCGTTCCATTACTTGCTACTTCTGGTGTTTGGATACCATTTGAAATCCCAACGCTGCTAGCAACCTCAGCCACTCCTGAAATCCCAGTACTTCCCTGGAAACGTTTCATTACAGAATTTAGATTTCAAGAAAATATATAAATAAAATAAGGATGTAAAGTGCAAAATGATATTCAATCTTAACCTGCTGGCTGGAGGCTAATGCAGCATTGCGAGGGAGCCTTTGAACCTGAGAAAGGAAAGATCAAGGAAATTGAGGTAATTATATTCTTAAAAGTGATGGGAAGAGTTTCAGACAAAACACAAACTGAAAAGGGAATAAAAGTCATAAAGCAATTTTTTAAAACTTATAAGATGGCTTCATGAGATTATTCTTGGACTGGGAATCGGGGTAAGTCATAACACATGAAAAATCATTAAAAAAATTATCATTGAAGCTCACTGAATTTATTTTGGCCAAAAGCAGAAGAAACAAAGTTTTCAAAAGTAAACAAACCTCTGAAGATTCATTCAAGGCAGAAGGAGTTGATGGTTCACTTGACGGAGCAGGTAATGCCCCGGCCTGGTTAATAACAACACAAAAACTAGTGAAAACGGTAGGCTCTAGAAACCATATTTGGAACATAGCAAGCACTTTGGCAATGCTATTTTAAGCATAAAGACAATGATTAGGATAACAGAAAGCATCATTTGGCCTGGGCATGTCCAGTAAAAATAATCAAATTCTAATCTCAAACTGATCTCCCCACTAACCCAAAGCAAGAGAAATGAAACAGACATTATCTAGCTTTTAAAAATATAGGTATGATGTCTCCAATAACAACAGCTACCTTTGATGAGAATGTTAGCCGTGAACTGGAAGCTGACGTCTGCAGAATTTGTGGAGCTTGGTTAGCAGTAAAGTCGAATAACAAAGTATTGAAAAAGCAAGGAAACAAAAAGATGACAACATGCCTGGACATTCTCTTCAAGTAAGTTGTTTTCCAAACTGGAAGCATAGTCACACAACCTCTTTACTCCTAGGGTTGTCAAATCCTAAACAGATGTCAAATCAGATAACAGTTACCACAGGTTGAATAAACAAATCATTTCTGATAGCACTGCATATGATGTTGATATAATAATTACCTGTTTCCCTTCAATTCTGCTAATTTTTAGTTCCTAAAAAAAAATTAAATAAGTCTCTGATTTCACATCCAGAATGAATTTTAAAAATTGGATTGAGTGAGAAGAATTATTAGTATCAAGATTAATCACCAATGTTTCAACAGCATCACGGACATTTCGAACATCGTTACCGATACTACTTGAATCTTCTCGCAATTCAGTAACCTACGTGTGTCAACATACATTTTATATCAGAATTAATTCAGCACTAACAAAATAGCTAATATCTAGGCTAGACCCACCCTTTCTTGAGTACTGGCTGTCAGTTCTGCAATGGCATTCAAATTTGTGTCCACACCATCAATCTTTGAAGATAAGTGCCTCCTGGTACTCTACAGACCAAAAAACATGTGTTGGGATAAGAAAGCTCTAGTTTCAAAATCCAAAAGCAAAATTAAACATTTCAGCACTTGTTCTATTTCATTGAAAAACCAATAAAAAAGTTCAAAATCTTACCCGGATTGACCCGTAAACATCCTCTAGTTGTTGGCCTATAGAAGTGCAAGCATCAGATAAACTACGTCTGGTTGCAAACATCATATCAGGAAGTTTCCAGCCCTGAAAATATACATCAATTATAAGAATAGAGCATCAGTCAAACCAAAGAACAGGATGGAGCTAAAGACATCAACAAGAGGTATGGTGAGAATAAACTCAAGTATTAACCAAGGGCTGAATTTGGTTGCATGACACTTCAAGCCTCAAGGGAAGAAAGATTTTTTTTAAGTATTAATAATACTCCATTAAACGATACAATACCAGGAATATGAATTAGATCCTTATGGTATATTGTAATGTTTGACAAAATGGTGCCTATACACATTAAACCAAAAGATCAAT
Organism: Salix arbutifolia; assembly: GCA_025169955.1. NCBI lineage: Eukaryota > Viridiplantae > Streptophyta > Magnoliopsida > Malpighiales > Salicaceae > Salix > Salix arbutifolia. Next base: position 3,753,118 of record CM045902.1, read on the forward strand.
CTGAGAATTTACCTTCCACCAAACATAGCCATATCCAACAACTATCACCACAACAACTACACCATATTTATTACCACCTGCATGTTATAAAAGTGTCAGAGAACAGTCCAAAATAAGTGCATAATCAAAGCTAACATATATTGCAGGAACTTGCCCAAGATGAATAAGTATCAAGTTGGTGCTTATATAGAAGATTAGCACTTGATATCAAGAATAAGAACATGGTCTAAGATTTCTCAAGAGATTGTACAGAGATGAAGTTGCAAAGAGATAAATAGCATTCACATGCAAAGATGTGTAGCAGCAAGGACAAATTTGATCGTTGATTTAAATATGAAACAACAGAGCATACAGTTGAGGATCTAGATACATTTCAAGGATGTAAATTTCCTAAATTGGAAATTGAAAGGTAACAAACAAGTAAATGGAAACCCATGTTCACAACACAGATGTACAACATCACAAGACAGCTTAAATCGATGGTTAAAATGCGAACTGTCACAGCATACCACTGAGAGATGAGAAACCTGATACAGTTCAGAGATGTACATTCCCACATTAAAAAAAGGGAGATAAAAAATTGAGTAAAACAAGGACATCCATAGGCACAAACTTTTCAGTTACATTAAAACATAGAAGGACTAGCAGCACCACTCCCCCTCCAAGAAAGATAGAAATTACAAGAAACATCAAAAAATCTATTCTGTTGTTCTGTGTCATGGGTTTTTGCAAGAGAAAACTTAAAACTTTAACTGCAAAGGAAACAAAACTCAATAGTATATTACACTTAAACTGATTTTTTAAGAAAGAATTCTCAAAGTGACAATATAGTGCAGATACAGCCATAACCTTTTTCAAGCAGACTGTTGACTGGAGTGACAAATCAATACAACGCAAATATAGTAACTATGTGAAGCAGGCTGTGATTCATGGAAATCCAAGTTGCACAATACAATAGGAATACATAACCTCATCATGCTTTCAGTAATTTTTCAAGCAACAAAATGGGCTCAAGTTCCACCTTGACTAGTCCAGTCCACAGATGTGTAGTTAGAACAAGATGGACACAACATAACACATCTCCTGTTTCAGATGCAAGAGAAAGATCAAAACCCAAACCTGTCCCATTTGCAGTTACAATTGTGACAGGTCTACTTGATGCCAACATTTGCAGCTCATGTCGAAGGCTGGTTACCTGCAAAACATGTAATCTAGTACTCTCAATCCCTAGAAGACACTTCAACCTAGAGCACATGAAAATTCATTTCCTGAAATGACGAGTACGTATAATTACAAAAGAAAATTTGAACAAATTAAATCTTGAACAATAAAATTAGATCCAATGAAGGACTGTTTAAAATCCAGACATTCACCAAAAAAATGAAAGAAAGATGAAAGACGTTTTGTTCAAACGCAATAAATCATACACAATACAAGTTCTGATGTTTCTTCGGTTGTCCAAACAAATGTCAGGGAAGAAAGTGTAAAAAATAAATTATCTGACTTTACTTGTCTCTCAGACTAGGGAAATATGCCTTCGATGGGTCGTTCCCACTATAGTCAGCAAAGCATTTTTTCCAGAGTAGGAAGCAAAGCAAAAATGAGCTTTTCTACTCTTACCCACAATCTTATCCTGTCACTTATGAGATTTTTAAGTTTCCTACCAAATTAAAAAGAAAAAGAAAAAGAATTCCCTGTCATGAGAGTAAGATTTTAAAGAAGATTTAGTTTAGTCACTTTAAAATGCAATCAGTCATTACCAACAACACTATCAGTTACAACTGGATTACTGGAGTATCTTCTAGAAAGTACAAAAGCAAAATCATTATCAACTGAATTGGATTAAAAGATAAAGCATGTAAATTGTTGAAAGTTTAATTTGAATTGGTGAGAACTTATAAGGAGCCATAAAATTGACAAGCAAACCTGAGCCATCAAAGAGTCATTTGGAGGCTTGCTAGACTTGCTAACTGATGAAGTAGAATCATCTCGTTTAAGTTGCCTGAGAGCAATCTGTGTGGAAGATAAATCACTACAAATCAGTAAGAAGCAGACTAAGAATTTAACACTACATTTTGAATCGTGTTATAGCTTCTAAAAGACATAGGTAACGAGAATAAAAAAAGTACTGAACAAAATATTTTATCCAGAGAGTCAATTAAACAATGGTTAATCAGTGGCAATAGATGCTACAAGCAATGTAGCAAACCAAATTTTATGCATATATCAGAGCTCAAATAATCAGGGCTCTAACATCACAATAACATTCAAGTTGTATTGCATTCAATGAGGTCCTGCGTTAATAGAACCCAAAAACTAAACAAAATATAAAGATTGTATCCTAAATGACTGAATTGAAACAATGCAAACCTAAGACAAGAGGTTTTCAATGCACTCCACCACAGACACTGAAAAATGTCAGTAAAGGCAAGCAATAAAAGATTAAAAAAAATCATCACAGAAGCATGTCTAGTAAAGATAATACAAGGTTAAAGGTAATAGGGTTGATGTAATGGATCATGACCCACATGTTAAGACAAAAATTATAGAGATACTGCAAGCAAGTCTACTATCATTACTATCAATGAAGATAAACCCCCATATATTCATTGAACTTTTTGCATTTCTAAGAGATCACAATAAGTCATATATGTACCTTGAAAGCTCCTGAAACAAAACCAGAAACATCAGGCATGCGCCCCTCTTTCGCAAGAACTGAGCCAAGAATACCTAAAAAACAGAAGACAGCTAATTAAGTAAGAAAATTATTTCTACAAAGCATGGCTTTGATTTAGGTCAAAAGAAAACATCTGAAGGTACAAAGGAGAGAAATTTGCTTATGAAGGCTAAGATCCCATGTGAACATTCCTATTCCAGCCTGATTAAGATACACTAGACAGAAGCATTAGACATGCATAACAGAGATGAAGTTATTGACTATCAGCAAGGGGGTCAATAAGGCGGTTGATATAATGGCGAGAAGTGGATGAATAGGCTTCCTATGAAAGCTTGATCAGGACCTTGGTGATAGGTTTAGGGGTATGGAACAATCTAAAAAGAATCAAAGTGATGCATAGTCTATTAATAATCCCCAACCATTAAAGTACCCTAAGTGAGTGTTCCCCAGCATCCCGCCTATTCCAGACTCATATTTCTCCAACTAAATAAGATATGGCCCAGCTAACATGATTATTAGATTGTACACACTGGAAGTTGTTGCCCCTCGCATATTTTCACCTTTTTTTTTCTTTTTTGCCTATAAAGTGGAAGACACTTACGGTTCCACTTCAAGGTACTACATTTGTCTAATTAAATACCCCATTGCTAACTAGCCCCACGTACTAGAATTATCCCATCAACTAATTCAGCTACCAGTGGCAAGATAAGGGATTCAGGCTCATTTTTTTCTGTTACCATATAGAGCCAAAAGCTTACATTCACTTCAAACACAATAATACTCATCAGTATTAAGAAGAAGCAGAATCACCTTTAATAAGTGTAAGAAAAACAGAGCTAGAGAGGGAATTCTAGCTAATGTGAGCTGCATAGTAATTTCACTGCATATCAAGTATGGCTGATGACATCAATGCAACAGAAAAAAAAACCTTGACCACACAAGCTAGTTCAGAATCTCACCAACTCAGTGTTGCAATCAACTATAGAGCCAAAGAAGGCAAGCACACCAAAAAGAAAAGAAAAAAGTCCCAACTTTATATCAAGTGCCCATGGTCCCTAACACTAACAAAACCCCTCCCTAATGTAATCGCACATACACAGGCACTTGCTTCGTTTCAAATGTAGAGCTAACGAACAACATGGTTCACAAACAAACAAACAAAAACAATCGAAATCTAGGGTTGACCTCCAAAAAACCTAAAACTCACTCACTGCTCCACACATCCCAAATTAAAAACAAACACAATCAAATCAATTAGCGACTAAAATAAAAGAAATACTTAAAAAGTTAATGGGAAAATTAGAAACATAAAATCAAACAAATTTAACGGACCTGCACCGACGAGAATAGTTAACTTGCCGAGAGGAATAGCCATGGACGGATGGCCACTGATAACAGTAACAATAATTTAATAAACAGATGGATTTTTTTTTAATTTTGATTTTGAATTAAAAGAGTGCTAGCAAGGTCAGAGAACATGATTTTTTTGGGAATGATGAAAAAGCGAGCATTTAAGATTGGAAAACAAGAAATAATATACGTGTGTTTATGCTTGTGTTGTTGGGCTTTGTAGAAACGGGCTTTTGTTGGGGAAGCGAATCAGCTATTCATCGACGCAGCTTGTAGCTACGACGCAACCACCCATATTTGTTGATCGTGTTGCCTAATCCACTTTTAATTTCGGATTCGTTTTACAACTTTACCCCTTCACCATCTAATGCGCGAAAATACCCCTCTCCTTTTCATTTATCACGAGAATACACATTGTTTCTTAATATGTGGGATAACATTTTTTTTATAAAAAATACCTTTTACATCTGATAAATTAATTAAAATTTATATTTCCTTGTTGAGTTTTAAAGCACTATAAATTTCATTTACATCCTGTACCTAACCTTCTTCTTCTTCTTCTTCACCTAAGCACCAAACCGAACAGCCACAATCCCTTCCCTGTGATCCCTCGCCGGCTACCATTTCCAGACATGAACCAACTGAACCCCATAGCCACTGCCTTCACCAAACTCCAGATAAACAAGGCACAGCCGCACCATCAAATGAGTCGAATCTAGGGAACAAGAATGCTCTAAACTAACAGCTCCAAGCCGATGATATCAAATTCATAAAAATACCATCACCTTACAAATCAATGCAATGTTGATTTTCGCCACAAACTAACAAAGCGAGAATGCAGTGCATATAAGCAATCTATACTTTATAACTTAAATTTAATTAAATTGAAATTTTAAAATTTATTATACTAACTTGTGATAAAATTTAATATCAATTCTCATCCTATTCATCAAATGGACATGTGGAGTGTATAATTAGGTAGTGCATTATTATTATTATTATTATTATTATTATTATTGAACATAAAGAATGAAAATAGAAAACCATAAAGACATAAATATAAAAATAAATTTATATCTGGAATAATTCTAAAGTGGGTTTCTATATCTTTAAAACAAAAATATAGAAGGGACATGTTTTCATAGACAATATTTTTTTACTCTAAAATATTCTTATAAAAAACTCTCTATTTCAAAAGTATTCAACTAAAACAGATAAAAATAATTATTATCGTAGTTTTAAAACTTGATTATGAGTCAATTTAGAGAAAAACTTAGGTCATTGATCCAAACCTGGTTCATGGGTCAAACTGACTCGAGTTGACTTGATTAAATATAAAAATAAAAATAGTTATTATTATATATTCATGGTTTTAAAACTCGATTTAAAGGCTAACACGGGAATAAACTAGGTCACAAACATGGTTAACTGTCGACCCAAATAAATATAAGAAAATAATTATTATTATCATAATTTTAAAATTTTGACTCAGGGATTGCCCTGGGACAAAGTCAGAATAATGTGTCAAAAAAATCATAGTTGACATGAGTTTTTGAAATAATCAGGTAAAATCAATTTTTATTCTATTTTTTTTATATTTAGTTTAACCCGAGTCTCGGGTTGACCTAGTTTCAAGTCAACTTGTCAGGTCAGTCATAATTTTATAACTAGAATTAATATAATATTATTATTTTCAACACTCCATATAAATAAATAAAAAATTAAAAGAAATACAAGTTTAACAACAATACATATTAAAAACAATATTTTTTTTTATATCTTATTCACCATAACCAATACAAGAAAATCGTTTTGTTTTGTATATTATTATAAAATACATTATTATAAAATACAATTTTATCTCCATTTTTTATGTCTTGTCTTTATTAACTTGATTTCTTCTATCCTAATAGAATAACCAATCGCTATCTTAATACATTCTACAACAATAATTTCTTCTATCTACCTCAATGCAGGGACTTAGTTACAAGGATTTGAAGAGTAGATTTGCATCTGCCTCAAGATATGCTCAAAGTTATCAGTAGACTTTTCAATCTGATGAGAATGCGTTCCTTCATAGGTTGTCAGCACGATTCCCTCATCCTGAGTTAATCTTTGAATTTGCTTTTTCACGTTACACCCCTGATGTGTGCACCGATAATAGCTTCTGCAGACAGAAAACAAATAAATACTTTATGATTAAGGTCAATTAAGCAGTGTTAATTTAACAGAACATCAAGGAGATCGTGCAGTGATTTTCTTTCACCAAATACACGGAATACCGGGTCCAAGTTCTTCCACCTCAAGGAAGCTCACCTGTTAATTAATAAATACTTCTTCAATTTAATTAAAATATTTCATGTATCCATCACCCAAATTATTAATTATTCCAAAGCATATCTTAATCACAGAATATGAATTACTTTCCTATCGCTGGCTACTTCAACCGAGGCAAGTAAAGCGAGGACTATAAATATTTGATACGTGACTATTGGAAAGATGTTGAAGGAGTGATTGTGGGCCTTTCGAACGATATTTTTCCTTGCTACAAGAGATCATTACAGATGGTTAATTACTATCTTATTTATAAATTTAAGTTACTAGATAAGATTTTAAAATATAATTTATATTATTTTTGAGGTCCCAGAATATAATTTATATTATTCTCTAACACATCCTCTCAAGTGAAAGCTTTTTGGGCTTGAAACTTGCACAGGCCCACATCACTTTGTGCTTGGTTTTTATCAAATAGAATGAGGGTTGTGAGATTCGAACTCGTGACCGCTGGGTCAACAAGGCTCTGATACTATGTCAAGGAACCATCACACCTAAAAGCTTAAATTTACAAGCGAGGCCCTAGAATATGATTTATATTATTCTCTAACAATTTTTTAATACATATTCTTAAGTGAAAATCCTTTGAGCTTGAAATTTGCACAGACTCATACTACTTTATGCTTAATTTTTATCAAATAGAATGAAAATTATGAGATTCAAACTCGGGACCGCTGGGTCAACAAAGCTCTAATACTATATTTTTAGGTTGTTATGTTAGATTCTGAAATATAATTTATATTATTAGAGGCTTGGAATTAGCATCCTCATCACCAACTTGAAGCCACCCAGGCTAATAATTATCAAGAGACAATGAGCCGTTCTCCTGCAATTTCGAAGCTTGAACTATCAGGTATTGAACTTGGATCACGAGAGAGGAACTGTGAAACCAATGAGACAAATGGAGAGTAGCCATAAAATCTTCGGGCCCTGCCAAAAATTCCCAGAAATTGATAGTTTCTGGCTCTCCAGGTAGTGTCATAAACGGAGTCACGTCTGGGATTTTTTCTTGGATCATTGCGCACAAGAGATGAACACCATCTCTAGTCCAAAGGTTTAGTCTATCAAATCATGGATCTATCCAAAAGTTTGGAACAACATTCAAACACAAATTATTCTCTTTTAGCAGTCTAGCCATAATCATCTTCAATTTTAAAATTTAAATTATTGGGTCATGGATCTATCTTATAAGCATCTCTCTTTTATCATCATAAGATAACTATTAGTCATATGTACAATCTAACGGTTCCTAATGTGTGCAATCTAACGGTTCCTAATGTTACATCTTCCAATTTCTTATTTCACCCTCTGCTATATGAACACGCCTCGACTGAAATGATAAAAACGACAAGGTCAATCTCCATCCAAATTGTTGCACAGTTAAGATTATGATGCAGAACTAAATAGTAATTACATTTTTAACTAGTACTTCGTATTAAAAAACAATTTTTAATAGGTTAAAGAATATATTAAAAATAATGGGACATGGTTTAGTGTTAAAAATAGGTAAACATAACATGCTTCTATTTAAGTTATTGATTTAATTTAGTTCAGAACAACAATTTATATTTAAGTAGTTGATTTAATTCAGTTCAAAACAGAAATTTCTCTTTTAAAAAAATAGTGACACTTAATATTTTCTATAGTAGTGTGATGGATCCGATAAGAAGATTCCATGTTATTATTTATATGCTTCTTCCTCCATGATTTTACACTCGCGTACTTTAGATCAATACTCTAGCTATTTTAATGTATCATTATTTCAGGTGACAGTAAAACTAGGAGCCTGTTTGGATGACGTTTTAAACGCCGGTTTGTAGTTGTTGTTTTTTCATTTTAAATTAATATGGTTTGGTGTTTTTAGATCATTTTGATGTGCTGATGTCAAAAATGATTTTTAAAAAATAAAAAATATATATTATTTTGATATATTTAGGCACAAAAAACACTTTGAAAAGCTACAGTAACAGCTCTCCCAAACACACTCTAGATCTTTGACTGCTAGATCAATTCTTTTCATTGGCTAAATCAAAACTCTTTCTACCATCATGATTGAGCGATATTTTCTCTCATCTCTTAAAACTAGAAACTAAAGGTAAGAAAATGAAATGGAGAGATGTTTAAGGGCTAAAAGGTTATAATTTAAAATGGAAGACCAAAGTGAATTTCTTGCCTTATTTTATGGATTGTCTCGTTGTTTTGCACTTTGATCCCTTTTATGTTAATTATGTTTTTTTTTTTAATATTTTTGATAAATTGGTGATGAATTTGGGTGTAAGAAGATGTGATTAAAAATACAGAGTTCAGGAACTAATTTATAAAAAAAATATTATGCTACCATGAAAAACCCACACGATTTTTTGCTAATATACTTGTATATAAGCGCAGGAAGACAAAATTCAAGTACGAAAACCAGTCCAATCTCATGAATAGAAATATAGAGAGAATCCATGCAATTCACCCTGATTAAGCAGCTTGCAAAATTGCAAGTTGCAACTAAAACTTAATTGAGTAAATTAAAGCAAGATGTTTGAGCAAGATTCAAACAAATATTGCAGGGAAGTCATCCTTAAGTCTCTCAGATTCGGCAAATTCTATAACCAAACAAGAGTTTTTTCTGCAGAATGTTTTGCTTGAGAAAAAAAATATATTTAAAAGAGTATGGATTATGCCGTATAAAATACTGAATTTGCTGACTTAATTATATGTGTTGAAATACTTTCAATTTGTATTGGAACAAATTAAAGAGCATAGTTAATTATAAAAAAGAAAATTAAGGAGTATAATTACCTGGGAAATTTGCTGTTCTTCACTGCCTTTTGGCCATACTTTCTCCATCTATATCCATCATCGAGTATATCAGCTTGGCTCCTTGTTTGGAAAGCATGCTTAGGCTTTCTTATCTTCTTCTCTCCCCTTTTCTTCTCCAGTTTCCCTTCACTTTCAGACCCAACAAAACCTCTGTTTTGGGAGCTGTTATCAACATTCAAACTGGCTGCAGGAGCTTCCATCTCTCGCATCAATCCCAGAAATCCATTTCCCTTGGCGCCTTCCAAATCAGTAAAACCATAAGAATTGGGCGCCATGTTCAAAGACATGGGGGAAGCCGAGGTGGTTGTTGAAGAAGAAAATGGAAGAAATAACGTGTAGTTTTCCATGAAAGGGAGTAGAAGGAGCTGGATGTATGAGCTACTTGGCTGGGTAGATATAAATAAAGGTTGGATTGATAAGGCGGCGTGCTTAATCTTAGCCCCCAGTTTTAGGTGGCGTAAACGAGACGAAAAAGATTAATTGAGATTAAAAATAGAAATGCAAAGATTAATGGGAGCACAACTCCGCAGTATTCTTAAAAATTTCTTACAGATATTATATGTGGCTATGAAAAGTTTAATGGCTTGATTCGCAACACTGCACGGCTGTGCTTTTTTAAAAAAATATTTATATGCATATTTTTATATTATTTTAATTCAATACATTTTTAAATAAATAATATTTTAAAAAGTAATTGCAATATCCAACACTCTAAAACAAAGATTTAAACTCATGAGGATTGATAAATAAAGAAGAAGAAGAAAAGAAGTGGTTAAGTTAGTGCTGCGTCGTGATTCAGATCATTTTTTTTATGTAAAAAACTAAAGTATTGAGATTGTTATTAATGATCTGTTTGGTGGAAAAAAACTACATAGAGATTACCTCCATATAACTCAGTTGACTTTGAAAATCTCGAAACAACTGGGAGAACTTGTAAAAATATAATTTTACTAAAAAATTATGTAAGATTATATTTATTTTTTAATATCAAGATCATAACACACTAGATTAACTTGAGTCAATCCGGGTTAATATTTTAAATTCATTATTTGAGTTATAAGACTATGTTAACCTCGTAAAAAACAAATAAAAACAAACCATATAACCTAATTTTCAATTTTCTCAATATTAATAGGTGAAATTAAATAAAATTAATTAAAAAATGACCTAAATAGCGACACAAATTAATTTATTAGGGTCGTGACACAAGTCATAAAACTAAGATAACTTCATAAAAAGAAAAAGAAAAATTCGATATTCAATCAATCCAATATTATACTATGAGATTAAAAATAATCTATTAAAAAATATAAAAATTAACTCAAGTCAATCCCGTTAAGCTCATGATACAAGTCGTGAGATCGAGATAGCTTTACATATAAAAAAGACATAATTTAATCTAGATTAACTTTTCAAAACTATGACTTTATCATGAGATTTAAATAATTATATAAAAAGAAAATCAAAATAAATTATTAAACTTAATTCTCATCCTATCATGTTGGACTCAATATTGAATGATATTTTCTGTAAAAAAATCAAATTAAAAAAACAACACAAAAAATGAGTCAAGTCAATATAGGTTAACCTATTAAGCATTATTCATAAGTTGTGATGTCAAAATGTTCTCATAAAATCCAAACCAAAATAAATTACAAAGCCTAATTCTCAACTAAACACAATATTAAATGATGAAATTACAATAGAATTCAATTAAAAAATAAACTAAGTTAATTAAATTAACCTACCAAACTCGCATTATGGATCATAAGACTGAAACATCTAATAAAAAGCAAATTCAATGTTATAGGACATGAGATCAAAACATCCTTTTAAAAATAAAAAATAATAATTTGATTTAACCGGAATTGAAATACCAAAACTCACGACCTTGATCATTAAATCAAAATATTCTTGATTAAAATAAATCAAAACAAATTACAAAGTTTAATTACCAATCGGTCTAGTATTTAATGATAAAATTATAAAATAAATTAAAAAACAACTCGAGTTAACATGTTAAACACTATTCTATATGGAAGGATATATATAATAGAAGGATGTTTTATTGTATTTCCAAAAACACATTAACTCAACAAAAATGAAATTTTTTTGGGAGTTGTAATAATTTTGTGAGACAATCTATATGGATTATTTTCTTCAAAGCTAAGCTATCACATGTGATCACAAGTCATCTAATTTTTTTAACATTTAACAGTAAATCACATGAACCATAAGTGGATTTTTTTCTAAAACTCTTTTAGAAAGAAAAAAAAAGGATCATACTGTCTTTAAGTGCTAACATTTTAATTTTTTTTCAAGAGTTTGTCTATCGTATATTCTATAATCAATGCTCTACATAGAAAAACAGACGTATAAAATATTATTTATAAGGCAATCTAGTAACCTTATAAGTAGAAAATATCAATTAAACCCATTTTGGTTGCTGGATATAGAGTTAACAATTTTTTCTTTCTTTCATTACCGTATCTAGCATCACTTCCCCTCTCTCTCCCCTCTTTTTGACTAGGAATTAAAAAATATTACAAATAAACTTATACACCAAAAGTTATTTTTAAAAATTTAAAGGGACCTAATTTTACAAATTATGTTATTTTTAAAGATCGAGGATCTAAATGTATTTTTTATATATCTGGGTTTTCATCCATGTTTGATGTTTTTTTCATCTCAAATCTCTTGATTATAATTCCACTATTAACTAAAAAATCATAAACAATTAAGTTTCATTTAAATGAAATCATACTTTGATTATCAAAATAAATTCTTAAAAAATAAAATAAATACTCAGTATTTTACGAGTATATAAACAATGTCCCAGCCATATAATAAAAACACTTAACGATTTAGAGTGAGTTATAAAATGAGATATTCAAAACTCAAGTGCTGAGGAGAAATGTATGAACAAAGTGGACAGCACCTATAAACTCCTCGTCGTCACCGGAACGAGCTGCTTTTCTGGACGGCGACGTGCAGTGGTTGGCAGAGATAATAACAGCGCCAAGACATCCTATGTGATCACCTCGAGAAGGCATAGTTTTTAGCGTACAAAAATTGACAACGTGTGAGCAAATAGATTGGTCGGTCATATATTTAACAAGAAATACTATACTTTATATATTTACGTATATCCGGAAGGGCTTCGCTGAAATGATGTCAACCATGAAGTTTATAATATATTTCTGGTCAATTATAAAAACGTCATGTCCTCAAAAAAATAGCAATAAGACTCCATCTCTCGATGAATTTTCTTTATTTATTATCACGTGAATCAACCTCTCAGAGGCTCATGAAAGATTAATAGCGAAGAGTTGAGACAACCAGCCATGATTTATGCCATATTTTATTCTACTATAAGAAATAAATATGTGTCGTGCTATGATCTTTGAACTGGCAATCATATTATATGCGGGTTAATATTCACTATATTAATATTTAACGGGTCAAGGGTCACTGGTTTTGAAAAGGCAACACTGCAACTGTTGTGTTGCTAATCCAGGCTTGTTTGATATTAATTAATTACAAGATTAATTAATAATCATGATACGGAAGCATTTGTACTTCATTAATTAGCAGATAAATCTATGTTGATTTGTTTTGAAACGGAGCTCATGTATATGATTGACTGGGCCGGTCATTTTAAGTGAAACCAGTTTTGTCAGGAAAATAATTTGTTTTATTGTATAATTAAAAAATGTGTCAAATACTGTTAAATATTATTTATATTCAACGAAATAAATTAAAAAATAATATGAATAGATAACCCGTGAAAAAATTAATGAAACTCAACAAAATTACTATCTGGTTGAAAATAAATAAAATGGATTTTTAGATTAAAATAAAAATTCTAAAAACTTTGAGATTGGACTTCTTTTTTGTGTGTGTTTTACAATATTATAATTTTGCTTTTAATTTTATTTCCTTACACTAATTTTAAGCTTTATCTGATGGAAGGAGGCACAGAAATAAAATCAAAAAGTTTTTTTTTTAATATATAGTTTTTTTTTCCAAGTCAAGGTATTGCACAAAAGAAGTGATAATAATAATTTGGAAATTAAAACGCGATGCCAGACCTTGCACAGTAGCCGCCCACATCTCTGCGCTGCAATTGATTTGAACCGACGTTGAAGTTTCTTCTAGAATGACTTTTCCAGTTCAAATTTGCTGACATGGCCTAGGCCTGATAATTAGCCCATTACATAATAAGTTTCGGATACGTGATATTGGTTGATTTTTCAAGTATTTTTTATTTGAAAATATATTAAGATGATATTTTTTTATTTAATTTTTATAAATTATTTTGAATATTCACATTAAAATAATTCAAAAATACTATTTTTTAATTTAAAATTAATAAACAAATATTATTTGTTTTAACACAAAAAAATAAACTTTTAATATTATTAGCCATGACCTAGATTCCTGACCTTCACCATCTGTGATAATTGCGGCACTTTTCTCTCTCTCCCTATCTGGGACCTCATTTCTGTGCTGTATAAATTATTATAATTGCATGACAACGTACTTTTATGAATCAACAAACCCAAATTAACATTAACTGGACTGTTACACGAAGATAGCATTGAAGAGTAGATGAGGAAAAAAGACAATTTGACTATTAGTTTCACAACTTTTATAAATCAATTATGTTTGATAGTATTTTTTTTTAATTTATCAAAATAATTTTTAGATTTCTCGTCAGCTATCATGAGTTAATTTCTGGTGATTACAAACATGTACAAGGCATTTGTGCCAGAACAAATAGCTGAGGGAGAGGAGATCAATCGTCGTCGGGTCTTAAAAATACACGCACATTAATTTGTACGTTCGGTAAAAAAAATGTTATGTTTTTCTTGGGATTTATTTATATTCTAAACAATAGAATGAAAAAACAAACTTAAGTTTGACATTGCGATCCCATCGGCTTTTGGCCGGAATTTGAATTATTTTTTTTACATTTTAAAGACCGGCAGTATGGTGTTTTTAGATCATTTTGATGTACTGATTTCAAAAATGATTTTTAAAAAATAAAAAAAATATCATTTTGATGTATTTCGGCACGATAAACACTTTGAAAAACTACCGCAATCGCACTCTGAAACTAATGCACAACTTACTTCATCGAGCAAATCTCCTGCTCAGACCAGATCTTGGACAGAATAAGAGACACATAATAAAAACATAAAATAAAATCGAAGCCTGCTTTCCAAGATTGTTGAAGTAGTAGAGAACATTGACAGATAGACAAGTGGCTTGACAATTGTGCTGAAATGGTCTGTTGTATCCTTCGCGAGAAAGTTTGCCAGGCTGCTCATACCAGAAGATCTCTCTCTCCAGTATTGTAGCTTTTCCAGGGAAAATAATCTCAAAGCCGCAATCTTACACAGCAGTGCTGAAAGGCCGAAAAACATTTAGACTAGCGAGAGACTGGCAAACTTTGTACAAAAAAAGTTTTCACCGGAGGTGCCTGGTGTACAAAAAAGCACAAATGACCAAAATCTCCAGCAAAAGACTGTTTCAGATCCAGCTTCACTTTCTCCGGGAGCAGAGTTTTCACCGGAGGGCAGTCCCAGTCCATCTGTAATTCTGTATTCTGCAGCATATCCATAGGAGCTGGGTAGCCATTATGAACCATCCATCTAACTGGAATTTGCTTATAGTTCATAGTTCACCCCTGATTTTGGTTTTGCAATGCCCTCCAAAATGTCAACGAAGTAATCTGGAGATTTTGGTAAATGCAAACATTCTTGTTGTGTTGATGAAATATGCGTGCATGTAAATATAAGAATGATGCCAAGCAGACTGATGGAAGAAATAGAAGAAACAAAAAGGTTTTCTTTTACGGGGAAAGATGTTGGGCGCACCAGGATGAAATTCCAAATTTGCAGGAAGCTCCTATGCCATCAATTACAATAACAGAGATATTCAGAAAATTTTAGCTTTCCTTGTTTGGTACACAAAAGTATATATAAATGTGTACAATCAAAACTAACCATCAAATGATTTTAATATACGGATATCAAAATTTAATTTTAAAAAATAAAAAAATAAATATTATTTTAATATGTTTTTAAATAAAAACCATTTTAAAAAATAAATATTATTTCTTTAAAATATCTTACAGACAAAAACACCATTTCTCACCAATCTTCCATGCAATACCAACACAAAAATGAAAAATCTGACATCTAGTAGCTTGTCTTGATAATCTCTCTCTCTCTCTCTCTATAAAAATAGTAGAAATACACGTCTTCCTTGTGGTTTTATCCACCATCTTCATCAACAACAACAGCAATGGAACATGTTTTTTCATCCTTGATTGATTTAAAAGCTTCAGCTAATTCTTTTTTATCAAATTATGAGCCTCTCGCTTTGGTTTTCGTTCCTCTTCTCTCTCTTTTTATTGCTCGAATTCTTCGATCATTTCTTCTTCTTATTCACGATAATGGTCTCAAACCCACCATTTTAGGGTTTCTGTTCACCTCCATCAAGTAAGTCATTACTTAATTAATTCACTCTTTCATTTTGATTCTTGAAAGAGATTTTATATAATAATAATCGAATCTCGCTCTCTTTTTGCTGGAAAAAAAACAGGATGGTGCCTGGTGTCAAGGGTTACATAGATGCTGAGAAACAAAAAGTAAGAAAGCTGAATTTCTTTTATTATAAATGATGGGTTTTGTTTGTTTTTTAATCGGTTTTCGATGACTACGAAAATGGAAATTTTGAATCAGGCCAGGCAGAGGAAACATTAAATGAGAAGTTTGTTCAGTTGCATTAAAATAGGATCACAATGAAATTTATATAAAATTATAAAAGAACTGCTGCATTAAATGCTTGCTTTTTTTCCGGTTTCCAGCTTGAAACTAGCACCAATGTTAAATTAATAGTGTCATCTGCTGTGTTTTCTGCGTTGATGAATGGATTACTTACTGATTAATTTTCATTTGGGACTGCCTGAATTGCAGTGGTTGTAACATGTAGGCTGTGCATGATGGTAATGAGAATTGACTAGACTTATTGATCAGTTAATTGGCTGACTGGAGAGGGTTTCCTTGGTATAATTCTTGCTTTAATAATTATCATACAATTGAGAGCATAGTAGTTTGAGCCGCACGTGCTATGTTTAATGAAGGTACTGCTGAAAAGTTGGTGGGACTAGGTAGTCATAGGGAGAAGACTTCATTTTGTTGGGTGTTTAAAGTCATATGAAGATGAAGATATGGCATTAATCACTCCAAAGCAGTGAGAGTCTGTAAATTTACTCCGGGACAGCAGTTTCTTTCTTTCTAATGCTAGAAAAACAAATAGCAATTCCAGCCTAACTACAACAGGGTATGGCTCTAGTTATGCTTATTAATTAGCCTGAAGTAATCTTTAGGTAATGGCAGCCTAATGTAAACAACAACTTATGGTACAGAGGCTATTGGAAGGGATGCAGATTAATAAATGAAACCACTTTCCTTTTCACTTCTAACAACCTCCAGAGGACTTCTCTGCACTCCTATCACAAGTACACTTCCAATTAATGAGGACTATTTGACACCCCCAAAAAACAAACTTTTCTATTTGGTGATAAGTATCAGTATTGTCTCCTGGATAACGCATTCATCTCCTTTTCTGCTGTTGTGTATATTAGGCATTCACTGTTTTCTGGCAAAGTGAAAATACACTTGGTTTAAAACCAAAACTAATAACGCATGCTTAAACATTGCAGGTTGTGGAGAAGATGCAGTCTGGAAGCAAATCTAAAAGAGAGGGCTGGAGATCGGAGTTACCGAGGGAAGGTGTTGGAGCAGAAGTGATAGAGAAACTGAAAGAGGAGAAAAGAAAGGATGCAATTTGGCAAGGAAAATGTTCCGGTACAGTGTATGTTTGCAATTATTACCATGCTTGTTCAGATTAAAATAAATTAATTGTAAATTGATATGGAGAAGGTTCTCTGCTCCGTCCGAGTTTTGCTGATCTTTTTTTTCCTTTTCCTTTCCTTTTCTTGTCCAGCTACATTGGAGGGAGTGAATATGAAGGACATTTTTCTCTTATAAATGAGGCATGCTCAATGTTAGTAAGATATGGAAAAACTATTGCTTTATTTATTTTGTGTCAATGTGAAGTTCTAATGCAAGTTGTTTTCTCTTTGAAGTAGATATGTTTTAATAAACCTGAAGTTTGTGTTGGATGTTTGGTGCTTCTTTCAGTACCTGCCATACTTGTGATGACCATGACAATTATTGGAGAAGCTAGCTCCTATAGTATTGTTAAGCTTACTCACAAAAGAAATGCTTGTAATATTCTGATACCAAATAATGATTCCACACTGGTAGTCATCGGAAGACATCCTTTATGATCTATTTTTGGATGTGTGTTCATGCAGAAGTGTGAGCATTGCAGGAAGTCATAATTGCTTGGATTATTTCATTTTCTAAAAACCAATTAGAAACTTTGAATCTTTAGCAGATAATAATCTAATCTTACATTTAATTACTTTGAACTTTTGAAAAGTACATTATATGTTGAACCTGGAATGCTTCCATCATTTGCGTTTGTTGAAACAGAACAGGTTCTGTTTTGTTAATATCAAAAAGGAAAGACTGGCATTTGAGAGTGATTTGAAAAAAATGTCATTTTGGACAATATATTTAGTTTGGCTTGTAATAAACTTTGGCACTGTCATGGTTATATTCTGGCCCAAGAAAAGCATTTCATCCTCGTCGGTTTGTCGGTAAGCATTGTTCTTCGCATTTCATCCCTTGATGCATGATGATAAGTTTAGGTCTTCCTATTTCTCTCCATGTACACATCCTTTCTATGCATTTGTGAAGCTTAAATGGAATTCTGGTTTCAGGTTTGCACATACCAATCCACTGCATTTGGATGTTTTCCAAAGTGTAGCACGATTTGAGGCAGAAGTTGTAGCAATGACAGCAGCTTTACTTGGCAGTAAAGGAAAATCTTCTGGGGGAGAAATATGTGGTAACATGACTTCTGGAGGAACTGAAAGTATATTAATGGCTGTAAAATCATCACGTGACTACATGAAGGATAAGAAGGGAATTAAAAGACCAGAAATGTAGGTCAATTTCAAACATCTTGTTCTTTGATGAATTACTGGCCTGCAAGTTGTTAATGGGAGTGATTTCTTCCCATGCACAGGATCATACCTGAGTCTGCACACTCAGCATATGACAAAGCAGCTCAATATTTCAACATCAAGCTGCGGCGTGTTCCAGTAAATAAAGAATTTCAAGCTGATGTCAAAGCAATAAGACAGCAGATTAACAAGAACACTGTTTTGGTACACACTTGTATAACCTCTCATGAACTTCTGTTTCATTTTTCTTTCAACACCCCAAGCTCCTGCTCAAATAAAAAAGCTACAGTGTTGATGTTTTTGTCATGTTATATTGCTCTAACATAAGAATTCCCTGCTAGTTGGCCTAATATTGATATCATGATACTGCAGATTGTTGGATCTGCACCTGGGTTTCCTCATGGCATCATTGATCCTATTGAGGTAAGTGATCTAAGTACCTGCTTCAAGAGTAATGGCATGCATTCTAATTTCTTAAGTTAATTAAATTTATCATTGTTTGGTTTTACTTTTTAATCCCCAAAATATCAAAATTCATTCTGTAGGAGCTCGGTGAATTGGCATTTAGCTATGGCATATGTCTTCATATTGACCTTTGTCTTGGTGGCTTTGTATTACCATTTGCTCGTATGCTTGGGTATCTCCTTTCCCTGAGCAATTGTTTTTTCATTGGTGGTTTCTGGTTGGTGTGCCATTTTTGCTCTGATCCCAGAGACTTATAATTGCTGCTTTGTTTATACAAAATCTGAAAATATTACTAATTTGTGGTCCTCTTGATATTTCATTGAAATTTACACTACCAAAGGTTATTCTCATGCATGTGAAATTCTCCTGGAGGTTTTTGTTTGTGGGGCTATTTTCTCCTTAGGGCATGGTTGAAAGACCTAAAATTGATAAGCTAGAATGAGATTACATATAATTTATATAACAAATTAGCTTGGCAAGAAAGGAGATTCTAGTATTGTCTTTTAAATGCCTAGAAACCATCCCAGTCCAAAAATTTAAGCTATCAGGTGAGGATAAATAGTTTTATATTAACTCACTATCATTAAGTACCTGATCAAGAGAGTGCAATTGATTAAAGATCAGTCAATATTGAGGTCACGTTTAAGCTCCAAGTCATTTAGGGCCACAGGAAGGATGTTCCCTGCAAGAAAAGGAGTTATCTTTCCTGTTGGAAATCAGACAAGGAAATGCAGTAAAGGGTGCTTATCGAGCGATATTGCCCTAGTTAGAGGCCTTTCTGCGTCTTGGACTACCTTTTCTTTCTAGGTCTATGCAAAGAGGCTCTTCCAAGGTTCTGCTATTCTTCACCAGGACAACATGTGACTATTTTTGGACTTAATTGAAAGCTGTAGCAGGCTTTATTATTATTCTAAATGTCTTGCATCTGTCTGTTGTGTGCTTTATAGATTTTGGTACATGGTATGAGATATCAGACAGTCAATTGCTCCTTTTTCTGTCCCTGGCTTGGCAATTTCAATCTTTCTTCCCATTTCAGGTACCCAATTCCACCTTTTGATTTTTCTGTTAAAGGAGTCACCTCAATATCAGTGGATGTGCATAAATATGGACTGGCACCAAAAGGAACAAGTGTAGTTCTATACAGAAATCATGATATTAGAAAGGTAAAACTACTATAGGTTTATCTATAAATGATTTACCATCGAATTTGATGAAATATATTATACCAGTACTTTTAGTTTCCATCATGCTGCCTGGCATTGTAGAACTAGTGTTTAATTCCTATTCTTTTTTTTTCCTTTTTTTTTTTTTTTTCATTTCAAGCGACTGCCACATCTTGTTATCAGATAATTGTTCCTGAATCTCAAATTGAAGACCTCTTGCATTGCTCAAATATTTATTTAGTTGTTCATTATCATTGATTCCGAATTGCATTAATCTTGCATCGCTCACTTTGTTAATACAGAGCCATATCAAATTTGTTGCTTGACTTCTGAATTTTATGTTTCTGGTGGTGGTTCTTTTGTTGTAAATTCTTTCTTATGTGGGTTTCTTGTGATTGCATCTTGATGGGCATGCTACTGAAAATTTGTGCACTGGGCTTTTTCCCAACAGCATCAATTTGTTGCTGGTAAGTTTTATTAAATCTTTTTCAAATAAATTATCAGAGAAAATGAGGGCTGATTTTTTGGTTGATTATTCTCAAGACTCACATTAGTAAAATATCAAATGTCTGGGCCTTTGTAAGCACTACTAATGTGGGAAAGAACAGGGTATCAAGTTTTTATGCATTCGACTTTTCTAGCTGGCTGTTTGAAGCCTGTGTTTCTGGTGTTCTAGTTTTGTTTTCTTTGTGTCCTTGCTGCAGTGACTGAGTGGTCAGGTGGGCTCTATGTTTCCCCAACCATTGCTGGAAGCAGACCTGGGTGTTTGATTGCTGGGGCTTGGGCAGCATTAATGTCACTAGGATTAGAAGGTGCTACAATGCATCTTTCCCTTGTTGCCTATCCAAATGCTCCCTTGAATGCTTGTGTGTAACCTGATTTTCATCACATTCTATAGGGTACCTGGAAAACACTAAAACGATAATGGAAGTGTCAAAGAGAATACAAAAGGGGTCTGTGTTGTTTGTACCTCCATTTTCCCACTCTTTTGAGTTGTAAATTTGTTGAACCATTGAAAATGAGTCATTCTGTTTACAGGATCAAGGAAATACCTGAGTTATTTATCATTGGAAGGCCAGACATGACAATTGTGGCAATCGGTTCAAATGATCTAGACATATTTGAAGTCAATGATATCATGACATCAAAAGGCTGGCATCTGAATGCATTGCAGAGACCCAACAGGTAGGCTGCTTTTCCCCCCCAGAACAACTGTGTTCTTGTAGGGCATAATATATGCATGGTCATCTCACGTTCTCTTTGACCCCGTTAGAAGTTAGCCACTTTGGCAGCAAGCTATTTCTCCTTGATTTGAGGCATAAGAGAATGCAAAACCTTTTTTTAATAGATTGATTCTAATTGTTTGTAGTGGCTGGCATTGGTTTGTTTTCTTTTTATTTCAGTCTCATAAGTTGCTCCTGAGCATGCATTTATTAGCATATTTTTATACACTTATTACAACTTTTAACATGGTTGAATCAGCATTCATATCTGTGTTACCCTTCAACACGCACCAGTTTTTGAGGACTACCTCAGGGATTTGAGGGAATCTGTACGAACTGTAAGTTATTTTCACCAAAGAGGTTATCACAGTAACTCAGCAATTTTCTTACCCTTAGGGATGCTCATGTTGGCTTTTGGAGGTGTTAGTGTGAAGGATCTCCAGTTATGGCTTCATCTGTTTGATTTTTCATTTTCGTTCCTTTTTCTAAAATTGTCCAGGTAAAAGAAAATCCTGGTCCAATAAGTGGAGGCCTTGCCCCAATATATGGTGCTGCTGGGAAGATACCGGATAGAGGAATGGTTGGGGAATTGTTGATAAACTACATGGACAGTACCTGCTGATGACATTTCCATGTCATGGGAATCAGAACATGTCGGTCAAACCTATAAGATGAAATTAACCTCCACCGATCAATATTAATTTTATCCATATTCACCTTGCATCGAATTTTAAGTGTGTGATGTTGTGAAGGCCGGATTCTTCATAAAGTAATTTAAATCATTCAATCTGGATTCTGGAATATGGATAGTGAACACTCCTTTACCGGGCAGGGAGTTCAACTTGAACAGAGCGTTCCGGTTGGGGTCCTTTAATAGTCTATGTAGTAGTTGACAGTGCTTATGGCATTAGCTACTAGGCAACGTTGTTCTCGTGAGTTGATTGAAGTATAAGGGTCTCCTTAGTGGATGGTTCCATTTGTTTTCTCCATTAACCAACCAGATACAGCATAAAAGCATCAAGCTCAGGGAGATGTTGGTTTCCTGTTGTCCTAAACCCCGTTCTGGCCTATGATGTTTTGGCCAACCTACCAACAGAGATTAATAGAGTTGGGACCAGGGAGTCATTGATATAGTCAAATGTTATTTCCATGCAAACTTGCCCTTCCACTTCGATACAAGTCCAATTACAAGTCAATATGTACAAGTAGACAGGTGCAATTATTACTTCTTCCATGGAAGTTCCTGAAAGCTTTGTGAAGAAGTGTCTTTTGTATGTGTCATTTTTTTAAAGAGTATCAAGCTGGTAAACACACCGATGGGAAGCGGGCCTGTGCTGGGATATATGCGAATGGAATTCTGTATTTCACAAAATTAGGATGTACTGATGGATTTTGGGCTATGGAGGTGTGTTGTGAAATATGCAATTTCACTGCCATGGTGTTTTCTGCTCATGGTGAAATATCCAATACTCGGTGCTCTCTACGATACCCTACTTTCCCTGGGTATCCCGGCCATCAACTATTCTTTACGTATCTTGCATGAAAGAGAGCAAATATCGTCCGTCTTGGTCAATCTGGTTCATAATTTGCTCCCCTGTTTTGGATAGGTCGCCTGTCAAATCATTCCTGCATGAAAAAGTTCTGGCAGGTCGAGGCTCATCTGCTGGTACCCGTTATGATTCCCAGCTCATGTGCAGTCATGGTCGAGGATGATTTTTTCTTCTTAGAAACACTCGCTTGCCTGAACGTGTTTGCAGTGAAAAAAGACAGAAGATTACATTATGCATCAGTTAGGTTTTTTAGATTCTATATGCTTCTCAGCTCGTGCAGTCACAGTCGAGGATGAAATATATAATTATATATATATACATACTTGCTTGGATACCTGAATATGTTTCCAGTGGAAAGGACAGAACATAACATTATGCATCAGTTGGGTTTTTAGGGATACGGCCAACAATCACCCACAAGACTAGTCACAATATATACTGTTAAGGGTAAAACTACACGCAATTGGCCAGACTTGATAAAATGTAGCGGCTGGACCGCTGCATCTGCCTTTTAGAAGCAAATGACCTGAAATATAGTCCTTGAACAGTTTAATAAAGTAATGCATGGATTCAATTCTTCTTCTGCACGACCATACCCTTGATATTAGTTACTCACAATAGTAAGGGTTTTTTCTTTCTTTCTTCTGCCATTTCTCCCTAGGATGTTTCTATGATCCTAAAAGCTTAGTATGGAATAGTTTTGAACAACAATCATTTCTTTAATGTGGCATTTAGTTAAACTCGCACTTAATACCAGTTACATGGTATTGTTTTCATTGGATATCTTACCATTCGGAGTTAATTTGCTGTAGATTTAGCATCACTGTGAGTCATTCCTGTATAAAAAAGCTTTGGCAGCTTGAGCCACCTTTGTCTGTAGCGTTTTGGCCCATACATATGAGCTCTTTGTTTGGGGTCGATCTATCATTTGCAGTTCATTTACCAGAGAAAAATAATAATATGAAATTTAACTTGGATGATAACTGAAATATGTCTACCACAAACAGATATACCTTACATTACATAACAATTACTCAAAGGCACCTGCTGTAAGAACTGCCCTTTTTATTTATTTTTCCCACTCAAGTTCTTCATAGCACTATAATCTCACTCCCATATTACAAGCATCAATCATCTATAAGGACATGTTTTCAAACCCATCCTTACTTCTTTCCAATTGAAGAAGATATTTTAAAGCCATACTAGACCGCTTCATTTGCCTTTCACAGCTCCAACACCAGGTCTGCAAACACACAAAACTGAATTAGGACAGTTACAGCTTCCAATAAAACAAGCCCCCATTACCAGCAATATGATGCCGGGTACTGTTGCTAAAATTAGGTGATCCATGGTATGTCCCTGCACAATGCTTGGCAATAACATGGAAACAATCAATGAACTAGCACTTGAAAGAAAATAGAGCAGAATCTCAAAAGATCCTATATATAGTCAAAGAACGTATATGTTTTCTTTTCATTGATCATGAGAATCAGAAACTGATCCCAGCCATATTTTCCAGAATTTGAGTTCGAAGCAGTCAAGTTGGGATCACAACAAGGTTAGTGAACTAGTACTTGAAGAAATAAGGCCATTTAGTCAGCGTTCTATCAAAGAGCAGTTCTGGAAGGGATGCTTACAGTCTGCATCTGTTTTAATCCAGCATTCCCTGCTTCCATTTGAGTCACAGCCAGTAAACATGAAGTGGGGTGGGTTAGATTGACTCTTGAAGCGCCTTGTGCTCCTCTGTGAAGGGATTCGGGGAACTATGGTGATATCCTCATCCAGGAGCATCTGTCCTTCATTGTTGTTTCCCCCATTGTTGTTGCTCTTCTTATTCTCGGTTTTTAGGGGCTTGTCGACCTTTCTCTTGGTTGTTGAGCTTTCAGGATGAACTTTCCTGTGGAACATGTGTAGGATCTGCACACCACACATCAATCAGAACTTCACACGTAGGATATTGTACTTATTCAGTACAACAGAAAATATGCTGGGATCGAAAAATTTGTTCGGTAAATCTACATGAACAAGGAAAAATAATTAAATATAAGGGTTGATCTGTATTTCTCTTTTTTAATGAGGTCATTTCATGAAATTTTGAAAGTAAGCATTTTGAACTTGGTGAATGGCGTCATATTTGCTGAGTTTATTTTTTCAAGTTCATTGGATGGCCCGCAGGTCTCAAATAAAGCAGCAGTGACAATATTCTGTATTCCCTCATCTTCCAAACCTACCCAGGGGGATTTGAACTTGGAATTCTCAAGTTGGTATACTGATTCTATATTTTCAAATCAGGGTTTTGGCTTAGAAGTTATGATATCTGTAGACATACCTTGTGCAGTTTTGTTTCTGCTGAAGCAGAATCAACAGTTGCTCCTCCAGCGCAAGTAGAACTCCTAGATGAAGCATGGAGCAATTTCTTCTTCAGAATCTTTTTCATGAGATTCACGGATGATTTATCAGCCTCCTTCTCCACGCGCTTCTCCTCCCTCTCAAATTTAACCCCATAATTTTCCTCTGCTATTTTTGTTTTCTGAAATAGCTCGCCAAGCGTTGTCCTGTGCTCCTTCTTTGCCACAGGTGCTGTATCTGACATTTCAATGGCTGATCCAAATAGATATCCCTGCAGAGGACAGACTGCATTGGAATCTCGCCCTTCCATTGGCTTGCCACTGAGTGTAATGGTGCTGCCATGACTGCTTCTCCCAGCACTGACATGACTGTTTCTTCCTGACGACTCATTGCTGCAATCTTCTGCCAGAACCTTCTCCAACTCATCATTGATAAGCTTAAGTTCATTCTCTGTCACTTCAGTCTCTTTCTCAGTTATATTCTCAACAGAGATGGGAAATGTTGGTGTTGACGGCTCAGTGTTGACTGGCTCCGAACCAAGGGTGCCAATTGCCAGAAAACCATGGAATAATTCGGATATTGCAGCTGAAGATTCTTCTTCATAGTCTTCTCCTTCTTCTACTCGAGCTGTTTCTAAACCAGCAAAAGATTTTCGAAGGTGCTCTTTCTGGGCTTGCCTAAATGTTCTGGTCCCATAGTTCGGTTTTGTGTAGTTTTGTTGGTCATCAAGGAACGGCTGTCCTACAAGGTAATTGCGAGGATTGCCTGACACAAACACGCAAAAAAAGGAGAGAATTAAATGAACTTGATTCTCATAGTGCATTTTGGCAGGAATCCAATCCAAGGTCTTGGTTTTAACCATATTGCGTTAAACTAAGGTACAGATTTAACGAGTTTTCTGCTTTCGCATATTTTTGAAATTAAGTTTATTTCACTAGGGTCTTATGGACGATAATCTATTCATGATAGCATGCAGCATGGAAAATTATTGCCTTGTCCAAAAGTCTGGAAATATTTCTGTTGTATTAAGCTCATCATTTTTGCTTTCCTTGGTGGACGGTGGTGGCATCGCACATCAGGTTTCTGATGATGGCTAACTACCTTTGCTGGGAGACTAATACGATCCTGAAATTCAAGAATTTGTTTCGTTCTGCACTTACATTTTGCCTCTCCTCTACATGTGGATAATCTTATATCAACCCAAAATCTAATGTCATCATTTCCATGTTCATGCCTGTATTTGAAATAGGGAAAATAAAAGTTGAAGATA
Source organism: Salix arbutifolia (assembly GCA_025169955.1). NCBI lineage: Eukaryota > Viridiplantae > Streptophyta > Magnoliopsida > Malpighiales > Salicaceae > Salix > Salix arbutifolia. The sequence continues at coordinate 3,779,419 of CM045902.1, forward strand.
CCTACCAATAGCAAAATCCTTCAGTGTTTCACTACCATTTTGCCGAAGCTTACGGTGCATCCAACCTAGTAACTGCAATAAAATGGGATTCAGAAATTAACTCAAGAAGCATTGAGAAAGATCAACACATTTCTATTTTTCACGAGCACAGTAGGCTTACCTTCATCCTTTCTCTCTTGAGAAATTAACCCTCAGTTTCAATCACTTGATTGTTATGAGAGGCTAGGAAAGGAGTCGCATTTCATAATTACAGGCTCAACTGTTTATGAATAAGATGTTAAAAACAACATGGATAAATCCAATGATCTCAGATGAGGGTGGCTGGAGAGAACCACAAAGATAGTTCCAAGATTTGGGCTGGAAATTCTATGTCAAGATCAAATCATGACGTCAAAATGGACAGTGTGTCCTGGACTTTATGACCAAAAGATTCTGTATAAGCCATGTACACGTTTGGGAGTGAATTATTTTGCATATACTTCACTTTGATCGCTAAATCTGTAACAGTGTTTTCACAGCTTTGAACATCTTATTTGTCACACATCCGACATACCTTTATCTGCAGATGCATTTTATGAGAATTTGCTGTGTTAGATGACCCATGGGCCTTTCGAATTTGACATGTTTGCACACATGCAACTTCTGTATGTTTCAACAACACTAACTGTTGCAACATGGTATTCTACTAGGTACTTCGTGGAAAGACTTCAGCCTCAAATGCGAGGACCGGAAGGAATATCATGTCGGAGTTTAATGAATTTAAGGACATTCTGACAAAGAAGAACTTTCCTCATCGGGGCACGATTAGCTGAAATGTCCATTGTTTTCTTGTTGCTCGACCCCAGGGTGGGGTAGTTTTATGAAGGTCCCTTATCAGATGAACTATGATAAATTGTGATTATCTTTAATAAATATCTTGATACTGAATTTTCTGATCTTAAAATTTGCTTCCATGTTTTGCAACTCAGTAAGCAACTTGATCTGCATAGTAGTTGGAAAGCCTGAAGCACCAGACTCACAGTCATGACTAAAATCAAAAACCTTTTCTTACTTCTGGTTCCATGGCCAATTTGTTGGAGCTATAATAACTCGTTTATTTCCTTGTACAGAAAGGAACTCCTCAGAGCATGATTTTAGCTTTCGGCTATATGACCCACACCGCTTCCTGGCAGTTTTTGCTGTGGATGGCCAAGTTGCCATAGCTACTGATCAAGTTGTGTTTTCTCAGAGTAAGCGATCGAATATTATAATAATATATTACAATCATTAGATATGTTTTCTTAGCTTATTTGCCAGTTTCCCATGAAATAATGGCTCTGCCCCACAAGCAACTTCATTAAATCCTGGCCTTGTAAAAACTATTCTAGAACATGCTCATGAAACTTCAACTCAATTGAACAATTAAATTAAAAGTTAGTTATATTTTCCTCAGAAAATTAGTTTAGCTCGTGCAAAACTCTTCGTAAATACGCGCAGTGCCTCAGCAGCTCTCAGACCTCGCCACCTTTAGTTGAGTTCGAGTTAGAGGGTAATATGTTTATTTGCAAATTGGAAATACTTGTTCAAGTGGTCTGCATATGACGCATAATTTCTTTCTCTTTACATGGCGGCAACTGTAGTCCTCTCTCAGCCTGTACTGGAGGGATTCTATTCTCATCATCGTTGTGCAGCAGAAATTACGGTTAGAATTTGGGTGTCATTGATATAGATTAGCCTTACTATTTGAAAATATTTTGTTAGAGCACTCGAATGTTGAATTGGTAACTTGTCCATTCATGTGTTTGTCTTCATTTGTGCTTTCATTTACATCACAAAAATTCATAAATTTATTTTAATAACTCCTGCTGTGATGTATGTGGTCATGTGTAAGAGCATAGTTATTCAGACAAAGCAGAATGCAGAGTCCATGAAAGCTTGCAGAGATAGGAAGCAAACCATGTGTAGGCATCCAAATTATAAGGTCAGGTGAGTTTCTGGTCCAACCTCTTTTGGTAACCAACATGAAACTAGAATACGAAATCGTGGAACCACAAACATGAGGGGAGCCGACTCTGCAGGAGACACTAAAAAAGGTCTTCCATCCCCTCTTGACGTTTTCCTCTCGTCAAGTACGGACACAGAGATCCCCACTGCGATACGAGGGCTCGTCGGACCACGAATTACGATGGTGTTTGTCACTATCATAGTGAATTCTCATTTTCGAAACAACTTTGAAGACGGTGGGGCTAGCCTTAATTTCTCCATCTGTTGAACAGTAGGATTTTTGCCACCAATTAGCAGCAAAGAATTTCTAGCAAACAGATAGCGTCAAGCAAGTAGTGCTGGTGCATGAGGGGAGTCATGAATGAGGATGAATTCACACTTGCATTCTTGCTGGAGTTTTTTATTCTAAGGGGTGGTTGAATCTCGACTAATCGAACATAACACAGTACTGGATCAACGTCGACAACTTCAATTATGGATATTATCGAGTGGCCATTTGAAGCCTTACACTTGTGAGGTCATCGGTTTTGCGCAAATTCCAGGCCTTACAATCATGGCTGAGAGCGACGGGCTCTCATCAGCCACAATTAGCAAGCACTTTGAGACAGGACCCATTCGAGCATGTCTTGGATCGTGTCAAAGGGGTTCGTCGTCAATCAGCACCTGCGTGATGCTCAGCATTCATATGCTTCTGAGAAGAATAAACCAAGGAGGAGAGTGACAGATTCTGGTGTTCATCATGATTCAATCCAGTGTTGTCACCTTCGAGTTTGTCCGGAAAGCTTTTCTGTGAGTCTTGATTTCAGGTTAAGATTGACTATCAAGAAATTATCTTCTATTTTGGATTAGGATGTTCGTTATTTGTAGTGATTTACATGATTTAAGCATAATTTACACTTGAGAGATTTATAACCAAGAATAATCGCACCAGATATCTGGGGAATATTGTGCACTCATTCATTTCTCAATGTTATCATGCTAGTATTTCTTCAGCTAAAACAAAATAATAATGCATTTGCAGCTCCCACTGATTTTTTGTTAAGCTAGTGGGCAATAGCTTGATACTGTTGAAGTCGCTTGTAATTTGTAAATCCAGTCTCCCTTGCTCTTGGAATTGGAAAAATCTTGTTTTCTAGCTGAAGATCCAATGAAACATAAAAAGTTATTTTTTTGGTAGCAACATTAAGTTATTAACTAATGGCAGCATCCATAATCATCTGTGGGATTGTTTTTACAAGTTAAAGTGCGTTCTTTCTCTGGCTACCAGGTCTAAACTTTACAGCTAATTGGATTATATTTACAGTTATCAACAACAATCCACAGCCTCATCAACAATCCACTTGGGAAACTACTAGACTCGAATAGGCTCACTTGCCTACAAGAAACAGGGCCGGGTCTGGTGCTTACCGGTTGCGTTTTCGGCACCCAGTTGCTGACAGGTCACTTTAGGTCGATCGGCTCCCGATGAATGACATTTTATTTCAGGGGAAGAAGCTCTATTGGCGCGACATTTCATTGTAAGATGGCAAAACAATCCTCGGTATTATGTTGGTCACATTGGAAAACGCTGCTTATCAGAACCAGCTCTGTTTCTGCCATTCTCTCAGAGCTTTCCCCCCTCATCTCTCTACTCTCTAGTTTTTTTTATCCATGAAAAAATCCCATTTTGCAAATCAATTTTCAAAATGTCCAAGACAGAGAATACAAGAAGAATCGTTAGTGTTACTCCACTGCTGGTATAAATCGAGCTTCTGTTCAAGAATACTTTTCATTTCTTTTCAAATTTGAAAATCTACTCTAGCCTAGGTGCTTGATGATTAGCATGTAAGAAATATCACTGATCTTTCACATGCATGACCTCATAAGAAAGTAATTTTTGTGTTCTCAAAGGAGATTCGAAAGCAGTAGAATTGCTAGTGATTTTTTAGACTAACATGGTCTGCTTTTGCGTGGGGGATCCGGGGATGGGAGGAGCGGAGGAGGCACCACGCAATACGATAGCGCGCATTGTCAAAATTATATCAGCATAAAGCTGAGGATAGTCTTGTCATTTTCGCTAAAAAGAAATGATTGGTGATGACAAGACACAAGTTTATTTTATCGACCAATCAAGCGGTACAATTAAGCAGTTTAATTATAGTTATGTTGAAAGTCTCTTAATTTGAGCTCTTTAGCTTTCGAAATGAACGAGGTTAATTACCAAGTGCAAGTTATGAATGAAATGAACTTAAGATTCATATGGATACATGGAGTCCAATAAAGTGGCACTATTGTAGTTAAGGATTTCAATTATAATTTAATAAATTAAGCATTTTATTCAAAATTCTAGCCCTATCAAATGGTTGAATAAAAAACCAAACTTGTGTTCATGTGATTTATCAAGATGCATGTTAGATTTTTTTTAAGTCCCCATACCTATAAAATCTTAATAATTAAATAAATGATATAATAAATATAAAAGATCATGCCCAGTCAGATATATATATATGACCTAATAAAGAAGTGGGGGGAGACCAGCAAATTAACGATTGACACGTAAGAAATAGGCAGGAGCAGGCTAAGAGCAATGACATTTGCTTCCCCTGCCCTCCTCAAAACTGCTATAGTTTCAGTGCTTCTGTCAGATTACGAAGCAAACAAAATGGAAAGAGACAATTGTACCGCTGCCACTTGAAAATTTAATTTGGCCACTGGGTTTCTGCTCGCAGATGATGGGACCCGACCCATAATATGCCCCCCCAATATCCTGTATCTAAACAGGGATAAGGTTTGTTTCGCATTCAATAATTGTCCCCGAGGACAACCATACCCCTCAGCCTATGGGGACCCTAAGTGGCCCAAACGCAGCCATGACCGCGATAGGATCACCATTTCCTGCCCTTTTCAGCGACCGAGAGAGGGAAAACTTTGATCAGACTTTACCGAAGAAAGACCGACACAGGCTGTAAGCAAACAAGGAATACGAAATCGTGCTATATCTGAACTTGAGCTCATCGTTTGAGACATCAAAACAAAGCAAAAAAAGAATCAATTGTTTGGTAAAAAATAGGAAATGGGGTGACCAATTGGCTGGCAAAATCTGTCAATTATGTAAAATGGATTGCTATTCTCTGAACTAGGATCAAAGAACCCTTCCCTGTAACGAAAACAAGTTTCTGTTCGATCACTTCAACTCCTCACTTTATGCTCCAATTATGTAAAATGGCACATCTGCGACCTGAGTACGCAGATTTAAACGCTATTGTGGTTCTAAAATTAACTTTCAGTTAAAGATGATTGGATCCTCCGATATGGGAATTACCCTGTTCACTTAGATTTGGCAGTCATTTTCTAGGTTGGTTGATCATAACACTCTAACCAGCAGGAGGTGAGCAGTTGCTTTCATGAATGCCAGGGTCCTGTGGTAGACAAACTTACTTTTCACTCCCTCACGGCCCTACTTATAATTGCATCAATAAATATATGAAATACGGAAGCATTCGAGCAAAGCCCAGAACCAAGAGGACAAGTTGTAGCATGATAGCCCCCATCCGAGTTATTTTTGTTATTTAGCATAGTTTAAAAATAATAATAAAACAATATCTTATCTTAAAAAACAGTATAGTTTTAAAAGTCAAAAATAAAATTTATATTTTTCAAAATTAGAAAAACTACCGAAGACAAGATTTAATAAAAAGAAGAGGAGAGAAAATTATCCAGACAAGGAACCCTGACGATGCCAGGGTAGGAAGGGCAGTTTGGGGCTTTCATTAGCTTAAACTTTTGCTAGGGTAACCCTTAAATCAAAGAAACTAAGGACACCTAAAACCCAAATCAGGGGAGCTAAGAAAAACCATTATTAGCTGTGGATTATAAAAACGAAAAGAACAGTTAAACGACATTACTTGGAAGGATTAACAGCATAAAGGAATAAAAGAAAGCCACGCCCATCACGTAATGAAATCCAAGAAAAAGGAGCCCCGAACAAAATAAAGCAAAACCCATGTTTCATGCATTTATAATATGTGTGTGTAATCTCAATTCTCCAATAAGTAGCTAAAAAGCACATATTATTGGCCTACCCCAGGCACCTATCCTCGCCTAATCACAATTCTTAGCTCCTACGCAAAGAGATTAATCCATCCAAATCAAAAAGATTAACACTTTTTTCCGGGAAAATGACTTTATGCCGGCAAGTTTATGTACTTTCCAGCCAGCAATATCACTAATCAGAGAGAGCAAAAACAAGAGAGCTATTTTAAAAATAGTTTCCATCGGGAGGGGACATCATACCGATATATTCTACCGTCAAAAATAAAACAGATTTCTCTCCGAATTAAAGGAGGAAGAAAAGAAATTATAATTATAACAATTTCTTTTCTTCTTTTATTTTGGGAACTTACACATTTGGACTCCAAAGATTCCATAAACGAGAGTTTAGTAACCCTAACACATCCGGTAATACCTTCCTGGCCAAACCCTTGTGGTGGCTACAAACCGCGACCCCATGAGTCGCCGCCGCCGCCACTGCAGTCTCCTCCTCCACCACCGCCTCCGGCACTTCATCATAAAGCTTGACAGTCTCTTCCATTTCCTCCCTCTCAGCCACTTTCTCAGGGGATAGGCCATTATCCGTAAACCCAGCATTGACATTGACAACATCAGCGACATAACAAGAAGAGGAAGATTCATGGGTAGTATTATTACTGGTCTCCGGAACCGGTAACATTTCGGGTTGGCCCGGGTTATCAAGAACCGATTTTTCACCGGCACGACGACCCGCTTTGTCTCTTCTTTTACCTCTAGTATGTTTCCTTGACATCTCACCACTGGCCAAGTGTTCTTCAAAGGCTTCAATAACTTGATGAATGAGTTCACGGTTCGGAGAAGAGTCCCACCTGAACCAGTAGCTTCTGTAGCAGTCAAAGCAATCACAGTCAAATACTGGAGCTATATGATTACTGTTCTGGCTATTATTGTTGTTTGGTGTTTTCTTGGAGGATTTTTTCTTGGAATCTTGAAGGGAAGAAGATGGGTTATTCGTGGTGGTGGTTTTTAAGGACCTAGTAATCATATAAGCGAGAACTTCACGGTCTTCAAGTGAAAGAACAGAAGCTAGAGCAAGAATGGCAGCAGGCAAAAGCTTGAACACAGAAAGAACATCTCTATCTCCATTATCACCAACAGACGAAGAAGATGACGATGATGATGGAGAAGGGTATACTTTACCTTTGTTCTTTATCTTCATTTTTCTTTTCTTGGTCTCTTTTGGAATTTGGTTTGATTTATTAGGTGGAGTGACTGGTTGGCAAAAGTGATTTTATATATATATATATATTCTGCTGATATTTGATGTTGTGTGAGAGAGAAGGGGTAGAGAGAGAGAGAGAGTAGGGTTTGTGTTGTTTTGACTTGAAAACCAAGGTAGAGAGAGGATATGCGTCAGGGATCAATTAAGGGAAGAGGAGGAGATCACAATTTCTTTTATTTTTCCAGGTTACTTATGCCATCCTTCGGTCTAGGTACACTATATTTTATTTAAACGCTCCGTTGTGGGCGCGTGTTTTCCATGCAGTCAGAGTTAATGGAAGGAGTTAATACAAAAACATTATATGCATACTGGTAATAATTTAGATATACTTGTAATAATTTAGATTGTTAATTTTGGGTGCCTTGTGTCCCTGCTCGTCCATAGCTGTTTTAAGGTGAATGCTTGCATTGAATAAAATTATAAATGAGTCTTTTTAAAATATCTTTTTTTTATATATATACATTTAAAGGGTTTTTTTATTAAGTAGGGGCAATCTTGTCTTATTTTATAAAGTGTAATCAACAAATATATATTATATATTCTTAAAAAAAAATTATTAAATTGAGGTCGGGTTATTATCCAAGTGACTTAATTTTTTATAAGCTTTGTCCTCTTTCAAGACATTTTCTAGTAAATATTAAATTAAAATCTAGGTTCAAATCAGGAAATTCTTTTTCAAAACACTTTTTCTAGTAAACATTAAATTAAGATATCAGATTCAAATCAGAGCATACTTATTTTTTCCGAGCCAAAATTTAACTCATTTAACCCGGGTTCACAAAAAATATAAAAAAAAGATGGATTTTCTTGAATCTAAAAATAATTAATATAAAACAAGTGTTATTATAATAAGATGTGAAATGTGATAGATATTAATTAATTCAGTGAATCATTTAGAATATTCTCTTTCTCTGTGTGTGTGACATGCATAACACAAACGCGTGACTAATAAATCAAGTGTAGATATTTCACCAAGTCTTGAAAGCAATGAACTGCAAAATTACAATTATTTGCAAGTCACAAAATTATTTAACAAACACTTGTTTGTTTGTTTTAAATTTTTTTTTTTTATCTTAATATGCTGGTATTAAAACTAAATTTTAAAATACTTTAAAAAGACATTTAAACTATACTTTCAAACATCTCTTGAAATGCATGAAGATACCGCTAATATATATATATATATTGGGGGGATTCTTCATTATTTACATCACACCGTGATTATAAAAAAAATGGTGATATAAAAACTATAGAAAAAATGTTGTATTTTCACACAATGATGTAGAGTCATTCTCACGTGCCTCGTTCATTATTTATCTTTGCTTGTATTTTCAAAGCTTAACACCACGTCAAGAGGGGGCTATTTGGTCTTGGTGGAGGAAAAGGCAGTTCTGTCCCTGGGGAAGCAATGAATTGTCACCGCTACCAGATGATGCGAGTGGCGGAAGCAACTTGGCCATCACCTCATAGCCACGGATCGTACAAACTTTTTATTGACAGAGCGAAAGCGCTGGCCTTGCTGGTACGGTTTTTTATGAATTTACATTTCATTTGGAGGTTAAGATAGTCTTTTTATTTTATTTTAAACGGTTATAAAATTAATGACTATACAGGAGCGTTTTAAAAAAAATTATTTAGAAAAATCAAATTAATAATATAATTTTTTAAATAGTATAAATATAAAAAAATATTTACATTCCAATGAAAAAAACAATTTATAAAAGTCAATTATATGTTAATATATATTATTGATATAATTATTTATTAAAATAAATAAATAATTAATTAATACAAGTAAAAAACAAAACTATTTTAATTATATGTTAATATATATTATGGATATTTTGATAAAATATATAGGAATAGCTCTACAACTTAGAAATATTATTTTATCTATTCAATATAGCTCTCCCACTAGAGCAATGAAAATGAAGAATAAAAACTAAATTTTTTTGTCTAGCTCTTCCATTGGAGTTGCTCCAAGTCTCTAGTGACAATCATAATTTGAGACCACATAAAAAACAAGCTTTTTACCACTATGACAAAACAAGGGTCTAAATTCTAGAATATCAAAAAACTCATTTTAAAATTTATTTTACATGAAAACACCCTATAAACATTCTAAATATCTCATTAAACTAGTTTATAATCTCAAAATATCATTTGATCATTAGATTTAATATAAAAAATTCAAAAAGTCCAAATCTATTTGTTGGCTAACATTTTCAAAGTACCAGTATCACTTTTCAGGAGTGTTGGACATTGTGATTCAAAAATATCTTTAAAAAATTTGATTTTTTTTTTGACTAATTTTTTAAAGGTTTTTAGACTATTTTCATATGATAATGTCAAAAATATTTTAAAAAATTATTTTAATGTATTTTTAAATAAAAAATATTTTAAAAAACAACCAAAATAATACTCCAAAATAGTCACTTAGAGTATAAATCTTCATACCAAGAACAATTGTTAACCAACCTATTTCCTCTCTCCCTTTTTTCTTTTCATCTCTTAAAACTCGAAGTATGAAATGATAATAAACAAAATTTAGAATCTACATATAAAAATCCATGTATGATTTTTTTTAATCTGTTTTTTTTCAATTATAAACTTAATTCAATTGATTTTTTTTAATCTGGATTTTCTCGAAGTATCCTGAGCAAGATTAATTCTCCTTTTTCTGCGCCTATTTTTTGGCCTTTATTAAGAGAGAAGGCTAGCCTTAGCTTTTCCTGTTTTTTCGCTGAAAAGCAAAAGCACCCCCTCGATTGTTGCTAGTTCTGCAGCGAAGCTGAAATTCTCAGTCGCTGCTTCGTTAGCTCGTAGTTTATTTATGGGCTGGGCCTTTCCTTTTTTGAGTCTGGAATCTATAAAATTCAAATTTTCCATAACAACCTGTCACCAGCTGTTCAGGGAGAAAACTGTAAATTGACTAACTTTTCAAACGTATAACATGTGTTAATTCTATATTCAGAATGGAAATACTTTTATAAAGCTGTGAGGGATTGAATTGATTATTAGCTTCTGATGGGAACCAACAGATTCAAGTGGTTCCATTTATCTTGCAATTAATTTGAATCTTTCTTTAAAAAAATAATAATTAGGAGTGGATTACTAAACTCACGAATGTATATGCCTTTCAGTGTTTGTTTGTTGTTTATATAAACATATTTTTCTTTTCTACACATTACAAGTTCATTGAACGACAGCTAACACGGAGCAGCAACACCCTGTAATATCAACTAAAAGCAAGAGTCGTATATAAGCTCGCAGGACACCAATCTAATAAATAAAAAAAATAAGAGTAAAAGGTTCGAGATTGTTAATATGATGATTACTAAAGACTTATATAATTGATCCGTTCGTGACCTGTGAGATGCAAACAAGTTAGACTGAACACCCGCATTAATAATAATAAAAAAATAAGAGCAAGAGATCGTTCACTTCAAAACTTATATAATTAATCGAATTATACACAAACTAGCCCGGACAATCTAGTTAATAAAAAAAATAAGAGGTGCTTGTTCACGGAGTTGTGGTGCATGCCAAGACATCGATGGATGCTTCCAACTCCAACCAACAACTTGCAGTACTCAAGAATCTAAGAATCCGTAAATGGAAGATTATAACTTGTGCCCAAAACAAGGAAAATTAAGATTCCTATTCCCACTAATGTCTCTTAACCTCTCAACAATCAAAGATTAATGGAATATTGTTGAGTGGGGGATTTAAATCATGATTTTCAAGCAAAGTTCCTATAAAGCTAGCTCGCTCGTTCAACGTAATGTGTCCAGAAAAGATAAAATATAGATTGTCATCAAGATATGGCTACTGTAACTGGCTTTTATCATGTGTGTACGCTTTGAACACGCCATAGTAAACATCTGCTATACCGCATGATTTTTCAATCGCTCTAGGGCACAATTTCCCTCACGAAATGGACCTCATAAGAGAAGGCTAAACTCTTGAAGAATGAGCCAAATTTGCGAATGATCTCTTTCTGAAGGGATTGCACAGGCTTGGTCCAATGATATAAGTTTATACACATACATATATATTGTTATATTCTGCCTATTCTAGAATATATGTGGTACATAAATAACCTGCCCGGCCTCTTGAAGCAAAAGAGGAATTCATTAATTTAGCAAACACCAAGAATAAACACAACAGTCAAGACTTGCGATGTTCAAGTCTATGAGGTTCAAGAAGAAATGAAAGTCTAGTTGCTGGTAAGAACATGTCCTTTTCCAACAACAACAAAAAGAAACTTGAACAAGTAAAAGAACTGCTCCAAGTGTTACGATAAACAAACAGGAAAGAGCTAAGCAGCTTTCTTCTCTGCAGGAGATCTGGATTTGTTTCCAGCCGCAGAATGCTTGTCCTCTGTCATTTTTGATTCAATTTCATCCCTCTCTCTGAAATAGATCTCGAAAGCCCGTGGAAGGAATTTCGGAATCAAAAAGAGAAAAATATTGATTGAGAAATATGCTAGATTGGCTACTGCTAGACTCCTCCCAAACCAATACCACGCGATGTCCTGAACCAGCCACATGAAATGTGTTAAGCCAATTAACTCTCATCCAAGCTACAACTAAATTATGGAAAAGAAATTTAGAACTATTTACCTTTACGTGAGCATTTGCTGGTAGAGTTTTGATAAACCACACATCATTAATCCAATCGATGATGACAAAGATCCTCCTGACCGTATAAAGCAAGGGCACTAATGCCCTCACAGGTGGTGAAAACAGCGACAGGCCACTTATTATGTTCTCAGTAAGGATCTGAAACGAGAGCAAGAACAAATGGGGTGTCGCTGACCGGACTGCATGGTCATCACCCCTTGCGAACCCGCCCAACACATAGGCTAGAGGCAAGAAAAGCCCTAGGGTTGTTCCCAAAATGACGTAGAGCCTAAAAAATCTGCTTCCTTGGAAGATTTCTGATGAGGTTTTGCCATATGAAGGGAAGGCAAAACGAGAGAGGGCTACAAGATAAGCAGAGGTAAAGGCTGGGAAGACTAGATCAAGAACCGGGACAAGGCCACTAGCTGAGAAAACCATGATAAAAGCTATCAGTTGAAGTTCTATAGCACGCAATGATCCCATTACACCTCCAACCACAGAATTCTGCTGTTGCTGCTGTTGTTTGAGGGGAACCTTCTGCTGAGGCTTTGTTGCTGGAGTTGTGGTTCCATCAGGCTCACGTGGTGGAGTCACAGCGATAGAGACACCCGACATTCCTACTTCAGCTTGGTATAAATTCCTCTGTATTACAAGTTTGTTAACTCAGAATAACAACAGGGCATGAAAAGAATGGAAACAATTAACATGTCTTGAACAAAACTAGCATAAAAAAATGATTATCTGTACAAAAATCAATTAAAAGTAGAGAGGCTGACCCTGGATTTATTAAATAGAGAAAAAAAAAACGACTATCAATATATGATCAGCATCCTAAGCTACAATTGGAGAATTATCCATCCTAAAAGGTTAAGATAACTAAAAAAGGCTAAAAAACATTAACATTACTGACATGCAAAGCAACACACACGAAGATCAAAAGTTAATATTCATCTGATAAAGATAGCGTTAATTTCTTACACTCTGAAGAAACAAAATGAAACCACGGAAATGATACAGTACATACAAAAGAAGCTTTAAACAAAGGGATTGCTCCTTCAAAACCAAGAAGAAGAGAGAGAGAGAGAGATCTTACAGATAAATGCAAATGAAAGAATCGTTCAGAAGTATGGTCGCCGAATAGAAAGGATCATGGATGAAGAATGGAGTGGATTTTGTTGTGTTATTAAAAATGTAAAGCAGCGCTGACTACGCTGCATGTGTAATGGCCATAACGTGCCAGGTGGCTGCTCTTAAACGTGGGATGCTGTGAGCTTTACACTTGCCAAGCAACTATTTTTAGGGTGGATTCGAATTGCTGTTCCAGGGCTGGCTCGGGACTGGGCTAACCAAGAAGATCTTAACACAGCCCGGCTATTTTTTCCTTTTTTCCCATTTCATTGACTGTATTTAATAATCAATCATTGCTCTCTCTTCCATTTTCTTAGAATTAAATAGTAATTCTTTCGAATAATATAAATTATAAATTATATTTTAGATCTTATTTAATAATTTAAGTTTTTAGATGTGATGATTACTTAATATTGTATTAGAGTTTTATTGACCCAGTGATCACGAATTCAAATCTCATCATCTTTATTCTATTTGATAAAAATCAAGCATATATAGTATAAACTTGTGCAAGTTTCAAGCAAAAAGAAATTTCACTTAAAAGAATGTGTTGAAAAATAATATAAATTATATTCTGAAATTTTATCTAAAAATTTAATATAAAAAATTTAAATTTTTAGATGAAATGGTTATTTAAGAAAACCATTATTCATCCGAAAGTGGTAAATTTCATTTGGACATGACTGTAACACGATCGTTCGTTAGAGTAGCAGTTCAGCCTCTTTCTCTTTGCTGGGAGGACATTTTCATGGGCCTAGTTTGAAATTCAGTTCTCAAATATTAACCCAATTGATTTTTTTTTCTTATTAGTGCAACAGCAGAGCTATTTGATCATTGAATCAAATATGATGTTACTGCTAGAGTTATGTGAGATTGAGTTCTTTTTTTAAAAAAAAATGAAACTAGAATCATGCAATTATTTTTTGGATGTGATGAATTAGGTTTCCTAATACTTTTCTATATTAATTAAGAGTATTATAAGTAATAGTGGGTATATCAATAATTATATAATAAAAAATAAAACACTATAACTATTTTGTAAACAAGGAGAGTCGGAGGAGAGAACAATAAAAATACATGATAACAACTAAAAATTATTTTGAAGAGTGAACAACTTTATAGTTTGTTTCTCAAATTAATGCATTTTAACGTAAAGTTTGAATGTACAAAAGATTTTGGATTAGCATCGGGTATCCAAGTCAAAAACCGACTAATCTGGAGGATGCACAGGTCCTCAACAAGAAGTTTTCTGTAAGTGTATCACGGTTGATTCAAGGGCTTCGTCCAAGTCCAATAGTTCCATGAAATTGTTTGCACCAGGCAAACTCGAACTTGAGACCTTGACAGGAGCATACTATCAGGCCCCGGCTTTTATCCGCTAGGCCAACCCCATGGGGTTTGAATGCACAAAAGATGTTTCATATAAAACTTGATTTTTATACAAATAAATTTATTTACCCGGTAATTATTTTCTAAAGATAGACGCAATTAATAATATTCAACACATTCAATTTAATCATGCATAGAATACTTCTCTACTTGAACTAAAAATGTTTATTGGCCTTTTTTATGTACTTTTATAATATTATTCTTTTTAAAACCATAGTTGACAAATGTCTTACATAATTATTTTAGGAATTTAATTACTAAAAAATAGGTAAGTAGAATAGGGGGATGAAATAATATGGATATAGTGTTGGGCAGTTATTTGGTGATATATTTAAACTTTGATTGAACTATGGATTTTGAACAAGTTCTTGTATTGCACTCGAGAACATATAAGTTAACCTTCCGTACATGATTTATAATTATTTTTAAAAATTATAATTTATAGCTTTTGAATTATAATAAAAAAATCATAGCCATAACTTTGCCATACAAACTGGCAGAGAGTTGCCGCCCTTCAACCTGTCGCTCAATTAGTGGAGAAATTTGAAATACTTTCCAGGGATAAAGTGCCGTTGAGGAAGTTTAACGTCAACGACTACAACAAAATAGAAAAAAAACGAATAGATAATCCCACGTCATTTTTTGACCGTTGCCTTGAATGCTCATACCCCAGTTTCATTTGTAAACGCCGGCCAGAAGCCACACACACGTGGTCTCTCAAGGACACTTGACCACCCTCATTGGTCAGCCAGAAACAAATGGCCCCCACTTTGCTGACTTGGCGAAACCCAATTTGCTTTTCCCAGACACGCCACCCAATCCTAAAACATGCCAGCTTAGCGTCACCAACAACTGCTTCTAGCGGAGCATAGAATAATAAATTTATTCAAACGGAGAAACCACGGATGCAGTCCTCCAAAATTACGCATGTAGTTTCTTGTGAATTTCCTAGGCAATCTCATCACCAATAAATTACATATGCTGATAACAAGTAGTAGTGAATAAATAAATAAAATCACTTGTATTTAAGTGTTCTAGAAAGAATTATATACGAAATTGAATAAACATAATTAATTTGATTCAATTTATTACGATTTTTTCAGTATAAGGGACTCATTATGTCTAATAATTGATGGATTAGAGTACTTGCATTTGAATCTTAGAACTTTGGAAGCTTAAGTCAAAACAATTTCTATTGTTGAGGGACTGATATGTAGTTTTCCCAAACTAGTATAGTATAATATTTCTGTCTCAGGTATTGGCCGCAATGGTCCACCGGCTTAACGTCAACTCGTCTGCTGTCCTCCCTCTGCAACTCTCCTCTTCATAGAAGAAGGTAAAGGGAGAAAGAAAAATCAAGAATTTTCTGCTCTTGATTTAAAGAAAAAAAAAACAGAAATTTGGAACAATGGGGAAGTTGTTGTGCGATTCAACAACAACTGTCGCCGAAACGACATTTCAAGCACCAACTTCACCGGTTGTTCACCGGAGGGACGATCCAAAAGTCACCGTAGATCATTCAGAACAGACTCTAACCATCTCCGCACAAACCACGTGGGAGGACGTGATTGGCTTGGAAGACCAGCAAAGACGCCACTTACAGAGGCTCCAATCCAAAGGCGTGCTATGGAAGCACCCCAAGAACGACGAGTCGTATCCGGTGGTGGTATTCAAGCTGTCTCACGGGGGAGACGTTTCGGCGGACGGGAACTGCCTGTTCACCGCGTCGCAGAGGGCGATGGTGGCGAGTGATATGGACGCGCGGGGGTTGAGGAGGAGGACGGTGAGGAGGTTTGTAGAGGACTTTGGATCTGTGAGCGGGGAAGAAAGGGAGGCGATAAATGATGCTATAAAGCATATGTATTCGCCGGATCTGAAGAACGGGTGGGGGATACATGTCGTTCAAGAGGTCAAGCTCTTAGCCAAAAAAGAAGATCGTGTTGCGTTGGATTCTGCTATTGGTGAGCTTGTTCTCTTAGGGATGCAAAGGTAATTATTTCACTGTTTCTTTCTCTTCTCCTTTTTTTCTGTGTTATCTATTTATTGGATCTGTTTGAGTTATTTTTCTTCATGTCCAAGAAATTTAAAAAAGAAAGGTTCTTTAATCTTGTTTTTAGTTAAAGATATGAGTTTGTAATTCTGAAATTTTATGTTACATTGTTTTCTTGAAAAAAATGGAGGGTGCTATTGGATGGATGATTTTGTTGCAGATGGATGTTTCTAATTCTTTTTGTAATTTTTTTTCTTAACAAGAGCATAAAAATGTTAGGTTTTTTAGCTAATGTAAAACGAAAAAAATGAAGTATCAAGGGTTTTGCCAAAGCTTTTTTCTAGATCTGTTTGTTCCTGGTTCTTAATGGAAATTAGGGGTTTAAGTAATTTAACATGAATCGTCACTTTTTAAGTTCAAGACATTATAATGGAAACTTAAATAGCTTTTTTCTTTGATTATTGATTCTTGAAGAGCGAGGTGTGTTATTGAAATGAAGGTTTTATGGCAGATAATTGTTGTTGTTTCTGCTTGCTTTTTTATTAGAGTTTATTTTGTGATTTGAAGAGAAATAGCAGCAGAGTCAATATACAACGAGAGGTGTATAGCGGTGAATGATGGCCCGAGTTGGGCAAAATACATGTCGATCTCTGGCTCACACGATGATGAGTACGATATCATCACTTTGCAATATACTGAGGAAGGTTTGTTATCTGTTGATGAGAATACAGAAGGTCATGCAGCTTTCGGTGATGATATTGCAATAGAGTTTCTTGCAACAGAGTTCAAGCGTGAAATATATGTGGTGAGAACTATTTAAATTTGTTGTTCTTCTCTCTTTTCTTGTTTTTTTTTAATCAACATGTCTATTTGATTGTTTATCCTGTTTTTGGTTTACATAATGCTGTCGAATATATGCAAGTATCATGGTTAATTTATCGAATCTTTGTATCAATTGTTAGAGAGTTTCAATTGTAATGGGTTGTTTTTTGTTCTGATTTAGCTCTCTTGTTCTGCTCAAACATCTTACAGGTGCAAGCACATGGATCCGATGCAATGGTTGACGAAGAAAATTGTGTCTTCTTTCTCCCACATCGACCACGGAGTGAAATTTGTGAACCCCCCTTCTTTCTCTTTATGAAGGGAACAGGTAATGAAATGGTCATAAGTTCAGGATATTCCATGAATATACGCCACACAAAAACAATTTACGGCACAAGATTAACTATTTGGTTGAATTTTAGCTACTTTAGTAGAATTAAATTTTCATTTGCATACAGGTTGGTGTGGTGCTGGAGCTGATCACTATGAGCCTTTGATTGCTCATCCATCGTCACTTCTTTCACAGGAGAAGGTTGCTGCAGTACTTTGATTTCTCATCAATCTTCACTTCTTTCACAGGAGAAGGTTGCTGTGCAACTTTGAGGGCATTAGTCCTGCTGTTTTGAGAGTTAGAGAGGCTGGATAGGAGTAGACGCATTCTTTTTTTCTCCACAGTGTTCGGCTTGCAATGTTGTCCTCCTGATTTTTTCCCCGGACATCAGGAGGGTAATGATTGCATGACACTCATTTTTTTGGTAAGATCATTTAGCACTGATCGTTTGATTCGCAGGTTCACTGAGCAATCTTGTAGTATTCGTAGTTGGTTTTGTCGGCTTTTGTTTTTGTTGTTGAGTTTTCAGAGGGTGGCTGTATGGATCTGATGATGCATTTCTGTCCAAAGCTGGAACAGTATCATTCTGTTGTATCGTAAGCTGGATCGATTCTACTAAATGATAGAATCTACAAGTGATTTTTTCCCCGTCCCATCTTTAGCTTGACTGATTAATTTCATCTTTAGCTTATTGTCATCATAACTCAGGCGATGGAAACGAAGTGAACAAAATCTGTGACACTGGATAAAGACAAGCTGAACCGTGTCTAAATTGGTTCTGCGTTGGACCAGTTCAATTTGGCTCAAGCACTGTTTTATTGCATGAGCCAGAATCTTTCTCTACTGGCCCTTGCGCTGTGCTTCCACAGAAAGTAATGTGGATAAAAAATCAAGCTCAGATATCCCCTCGATTCTGCAAGATTCAGTATCGAATGAATGGCCGAAGATGCAAAACTATAATGTGATACTGCATGATGTCGCAAGACATTTTAAGAAATGCAAAATAATTATAATTTCTCCTGGCCTGGCACTGTAATATTTCACTGATTAATTTGTGATTGCAATAATCAGCCTCACGAGGAGGTCCTGATTATTGGTCTAATCAATAGAAGAGCATCGCACTGATTCAAAGATTTGGTACATCACAGCAGTAGTTGCTTTATCATGAGATAGAAAGTTCAGAATTTGATTTAATTTCTAAAGGTATCTCTTTTTATAGTCCTCATGCTTTTGCTAAGTCTCCATAAAATAAATTGTAATCGGAGACGAAAGCATTAGCTTTTGCATGTCATCTTTTCTTTGCATTTGAAATCGTGTTTCAACCTTTTCTTTTTTATTATTTTTTTAAAAAAAATATTTTTAGATTATTTACATTAGCTACGCACTCACTTTTGCATGAAGCTTCATAATTCGTCTTTCCCCCGACGGGGTAAGCATGGTTCCTTCGGGAATCTAAGAAAATTTCCAGCTCGCAAAAGCAAGCGTAAGCCAATTCGTTGAACCTACAAAGACTCTAAAAATTAAAATATATCTTCGAGAAAGGGAGGTTGTACCTGTAGCTAGATGGTTCTTGTTGCTGGCAACTTGACATAATTAACCCCTCAAGAAGGTTGGCATCAATAAAAATAAAAATCACAGTATCTACCAAACCAGATCCACCATCCACGCATGATTTGATTTGATCACCTCATCCGGTAGCTTCTCTTCATAAAACCACTGCTATTTCCCACCAAAGTGACTCGAAACTACTCAAGCTTTTAAACCTTTTAAAAATAGTAGTGTATGATGAATGCAATTGTTATGCTCAAGTTTCTAATAGCCTTTCTAATATTTACTATTTTGTAGCCAGCTAGGGTTGGGATTATGAGCCAACAACTAATTCCAAGTATTCTATGCTCCCAGTTCGATTGTTTTAGCAAGACATACCTGTGAAATGAAAAATTGCTGGCGAACTCGATCGTATAACCAAATTAAAACTATAGAAAATATATTCAATCTAGAAAACCTTGTATGTGGATGAGTCTCTTTTGTGATAACAACCCATACTGTGGTATATAATTCAAATGTCAAGGAGGCCATAATATTGAATTTAGGTTTCTCATCTATAAGATCAAAGCATGGCCATGATTATTAGTTTAGATACTAAGACTGTAGATTGTGCTAGGTTTTATGTAGGAATATTGCTTGGCCCAGTAAAAGAGTTGCCGACGACCTAGAACTATGTTGACGATGATGAACTTTGCACCTCCTTTACAAGTTCCTTTAATGTCTCCATTCAACACATGTGCTGCCATCTGCATGCTTCAATTATAGAAGGAAAAGCATAAAAAACCAGAATAAAAATGCATAGAAAATAAATGTCCATTTTCACACAATTTTCAACTGTTCAAAACCCTAAAAGCAAGAAGCAGGATTATGTATTTCTTACTATCGGTGACCTTTTTTCTTTTCTTTCTTATTTCCCTGTTGATCAATAACATAGACTGAAACTACGATGCATGGAAGTAAATGATTTTTATTTATTTTAAAGTAGCGTGTGCTTATAAATTAAGAAAGAATAAATAGTTATCTGTTAGAAATCACGTGCATTTCTTGAAAGAATATGCATAACATATTCAGGGGCAACGAAATAAATCTAAAAGATTGAGAGGAAGAACGATTCTGAGCAGCGAATTAATTAAGGATTAATAATAATAATAATAATAATAATAATAATAATAATAATAATAATAATAAATAAATAAATAATAATAAAGCATTTCAGTGAAATAATTAACTGAAAATAGATAGCACGTTTGTATATACCATTTCCACATTGCTGTATAAACTACATGCATGCATAGCTTGAACTTTTGGCCTAGCTAGTTTATATTTATCCTATGCCAAATTGCCAATAGGTCTGATTTAACAGACTGGATAGTTGAATCCAGAAAGTAGTGGTCATCACAGGTTGCTGATGCTAAACACATATTAATTAAAATTGTTGATAGAGTGTTCAAAACCATCAACAAAAATAGTGGAAAGCAATGGAAGGCTGTAAAACAAAAGCTAACAAATAATTAAGCACATTCTCAACCTGCCAAGCCTTTTTCACAAAAGTAATAATTTCCTATACACATAGACAAAAATGAAGTAGCATCGCTTGAATCCCCACCAAAATATCCTCACACCCCCCGGCCCCTTCCCTTTATAAGTCCTTGAGTCCACCGCTTCATTGGCTGTCAGATGTGAGTCCTCATCACTAATCACCCTTATCTAACTAAGTTCTCCACAACTTCCCAAAAACAAAAAAAATCTCTAAACTCGCTTGGAAATTAACCCCACAAATCTGCTTGTTACACTTGTTTCAACTATGGATTCTGTAAGAAAGGCTATAAAGATCCAAGCTACGCACAGTTTCATCAGGAATCAGTTTTATTACAATCTCGTGTTTCATTCTGTCCTTGCCTTGACATGTAGTTTGCTTTGTTCATCTCCTCTTTGGTTTCCCTCTCTATATTCATCCATGAAGAATTCTCTGTTTCTATCTCTCCCAAATAAGCTTTCCTCATGCTTTGGCCCCAAGTGCTTGTTTATACTATTCAATGCCATTGTTGTCTTTCTTGTTGGGGAGTCCAGGCTTGTTGGGTCACAGTCCTCTCCAGTAGGCGAAATTTATGATGAGTACGTGGAGAGGAGCAGGAGCCTTAGAGGAGTCTCAACTCATCAAGACGAGGAAGAGGAGAGCAAACAGGAGAATGATGATCAGGACCAACAGACTAATATTCAAGTTAAAGAAGTTGTAGTGAAGGAACAAGATACGAAAGAAGTTACTGAATTAACCAACGAGCTGGGAGGTAAGGATGTTCATGGAGAAGTTGAAGTAGAAGATGATCAGCACGGGGAGAAGGAAATACTTGAAGAAGAAGAAGAAGAAGAAGAAGAAGAAGAAGAAGAAGAAGAAGAAGAGAGTGCGATGCCTCCGGAGGAACTGAACAGAAGAGTTGAAGAGTTCATTGCAAGGGTTAATAAGCAAAGGTCGCTTGAAGCCCAGTTTTTAGTGTGTTGCAAGACATAATTATAGGATTTAGTACATGTAGTTCATTTTTGTGGAATTAGTCGAGTTGGCAGACATCCACATTTAATAAATCCACATAAATATTGTTTTTCTTATTGCTGTGCCCTTTGTTTTTGTATGATACCATGTTGTAGGAACTTTTTTGTTTCCTTTTGTGTTCTTATTTGGTACTTATTTATGTAAAAACGTCATCTTTTTATGGTAATAATTCTCTAATTGGCTAGCATGATTTTTTAAGAACATAAACAGTTTATGAATAATGACTCTTTATTTCAAATTTGTACTTTTAAAATAAATAAATAAATAGCAGAGAGAAAGAAACAAAAAATAAAAACTGCTCTGGTGCTTTACATAGAAACACTGACAATTATCTGATTAATTGGTCTGGTGCATTTGCCATTTTGCATCCACGCCCGTGTTCAACTTTTTCTTCTTTTTAAGAAAAAAGATGGTGGTGTAAGGAAGATTTGACGATCTAGCGGGGGGGAAACGACATGGTTGGATGGGGAATAAAACATATTATTATACTGATATATTATAATATTATTAATAAAGTTCGCGGTACTTGATTGTTTTAGCCCGGTTGCAACTCCATCCCAGCTGGGTTCCATGATGGTTTTTAAGGCAAAGGAGCTCCATTTACATAAAGTCATTTTTCAAATTGCCACTCTTTGTCTCGTCTAAGACAAACAGCACTTCTTTGTCCACAACATCTTCGATGTCTCCCAGATGAGGGACGTATACTTTATGCACTTCGCATCCTCAATTTTGCTGGTTAGCAGCAGAAACAGTAATGGCACAATGTTATATCTGCGTTTGGAATTGTATCGAGGTGGGGGGGTGGCTAGAAATATATTGTCATTGTGTGTATGTACAGTACAGCAGCGTAAATTATTTTTTGTTTTAGAAATATATTTAAATAATTTTTGATAGAAATACATTAAATCATAAAAAAAATCTAAAAATAATTAATTTGAAGTAAAATAAATGTAAAATCAGAATTTACCATTCTCTTAAACACTCAAAAGTCTCTTGTTGTTGGGTTTGATGTACTTTGCTTTGTTGATAAAACAATTGGGAGGTGAAGTCAGAATAAAATAACCCACGACAACATAAACGAGTTTGAAGACTTGGACAAAAATACAACCTGGCTATAGTAATTGGGACAAAATTTTATATTCTCTATCAAACATAATCTATTTAATAAAGTTGTCTTCAAACATACGAGTGTGATGAGTTTAAAACTTAGACACTAGTTCTCTCTCTCAATATATATTTAAAACTTTGTCACTTGATCCAAGCATTTTTTCTTACAAAGAGAATTGTTTTAAAAAGTTTATATATGCATTTGATTAAATAAATCAATAACTATTTATATAACTAGAAAATTATAAACTCAATTTTTAAGTAAGAGGTAATCGATCAAACTCGTAATTCAAGTCATGGACTCAATTAGGTTAAACAATAATTTTTATTTTTTTCTATTTAAAATAAACACATATAAAACTGAGAACAGAACAATTGGATAAAATACCAAACTAGATTATATTATACAATAAAAATATTTAAAATAATAAATAATAAAATTTAAAAAATATGAAAAAAAGCCCAAGCTTTCAGGTTTGGTTGACCCAAAATAGATAGGTCTCGAGAAAAAGGTTTGGGTGCACGGCCCTAGAGCACCCCATGCATTTGGGTCTTGTTATTATTATTTTAACTTTCTTAAGTGGTATCAATCATCTCTTAGATTTTTAAAGAAAAAAGGCAACGCGTCGCACACCCTGGCCATATTCTATAGACCTTTGATTGTCAAAACATTAGGCGATGATGTTTCAAACAAAAACAAAAAACAATTCCAACCATATTTTAATCTAGGGAAAAAAGCCTTAAATACCTTAGTAAAATATATTCATAAACTCAAACAACCAAACAAAATACTTTAACACCCATGATCAACTCAAAACCAAAATTATTTTTGGCTCAAATCTACCATATAAGGCGAGTTTAGAGGGAATCTAGTTAAGAAACCATCTCATCTAAAAGCTCAACCATGTAGGTGAGGTCCCAGAATATAATTTATATTATTTTCTAACACCCCCCTCAAGTAAAAGCCTTTTAGGCTTGAAACTTGCACACAGGCCCACACTGCTTTGTGTTTGATTTTTATCAAATAGAATGGGGGTGGTGAGATTCGAACTCATGACCGCTAGGTCAATAAGGCTCTGATATCATGTTAAGGAACCATCTCACCTAAAAGCTCAAGCTTATAGGTGAGGTCCCATAATATGATTTATATTATTCTCTAACAGGATAAACTCTCCAATCTAAATGAACTCAATAGCATCAAAAAATATATCTGAGCTCCATAAATTTTACCCAAAGTTGCTTCTATGTTAAGTAAAAGAGGAGAGAAAGAAGAAGAAGAAGAAAGCAAACGATCAGATCAGTTTATATTGATTAATTATCAATGCCCAGCAGCATGTGAGGCTGCCACTTAGTGGACGGTGGGAGTTTTGCCACGCGAGGGAGTAACAAAGCTCTAGCTTTCACAGGGATTTTATCCAGCACATGTTTCAAGAAATTATATGAATGGCTGGCAGTACTTTTATTATTTTTTTGTAAGAGATTCCTGGTGTCCTTTTCCCTACAGGAGCCGGCTTTATTTCCTATCCTACAACCATAAATCTTCTAACGAGGTCTTCAAATATTGCGTGGTCTAATTTTATATATTTATTTTCAAATTTTATGTTTATTTGGATTTTTTATGTTTAATTTTTTTAAAATAATATATTAGATAAATTCGGGTTAACTTTTTAAATTTAATATTGTTAACAGGATGATATTAAAATCCAATAGCAAATGTCACTATTCTAATGTTTCAAATAAAAAAGATAGAGATACAAATAACCTCCCACTTTAAAGATACAAATCAAATCATCATTTTAGAGATATAAAATCAAGAAAAGAATTTTATTAAATTGTTTAATTTTGAACAATTATTTTTAAATTGAGTTTTTTCTAACCCTTTAAATGTTTTTTTTTATTATTATTATTAGACTTAATTACTATTTTAATCATGTTAGCTTGCAACCCAAAAAAGATTTATTGGAGTTAGTTAGAGGTGACTATATTATGTTTTTTCTTGCTATAAATTTCATCATCAAGTTGAAAAATAAAAACTAGTTTTTATTTTGTTTGTTCGTGGAAAAATAATTTTTTTTACAAGGACAAAGATTATACTTTAATTTATTGAAGATTAACTAACTTTATAATATGATTCACATATTTAGAGTTTGTAGACATAAAGTTATTCTTGAATGTAACTTGTTTCTCGATATTTTTAGTTCTTGCATGTATGGTTTGCTCTATATAAGAGTTTTATCGACTATGATTTTTTTTTTGCAGAGTTATGTTTGATCACAAGATTTACTAATGAAATGCATAGAGAGAGGTGGAGAGAGTAGATGTGACATTTGAAATCGCGGGCAACAAATTAACGGACTCAATTGGAGGATGGGCTGTAAAGTGAAATTGGGCCCCGTCCCAGCTCTTGTGAAGTTGAATTTTTTCAGCCTAGGGTGGGGAGGTGTACAAATAATCAGGCTAAGATTATCAGGCCCTTGTGCTCCCTTGGTTTGGGCCAGGTATCCATTAAGCCCATCCATGGGATCTTCAACATTTTATCTGGAGGCAGCAAGTCCAGGGGAACCAACCAGTTCGTGACCTCGGCAATAATCTCTTCATTTTTCTGATAAGCAGCCTTTTGCTATTGTGTGTTTTTGGTTATCTGGGTTTTAGATACGGCAGCGTTTTGATGACCTCGACCTCTAGGTTTAGCCAATTTCATGAAAGCTTGATTTTGCAAAAGGTGCTCTCAACTGGGTCTATCATCGCTGAAATTTTCTATTTTCTGGAATGATCTCGCAGAAAATGATTTCGACACCGTTTTCCAGTCTTCTGGGGGTCCGATTCAGAGTGAGGTATGGATAGTACACGGTATCCAAACACCCGTTCTACCTCGTCGAGGTTCGGGTTTGCTATAGATATTAATTTCAAGTTCGGGTTCGGGTAACACCCAACTTCCACTCGTGATAACCATAACCATCGGTGCTGAAGTTTTAAAACGCAATGGACGTCTTTGTGCAGAAACCCCATCTTCATTATTTTTTAAAGGAACTTCCATCTTATTCGTGGCTGCCTTTTGAGGCCTTTGTAGAGCTACCTTCACCTTATTGGCACTTATTAGAGTCAGTCTTGTAATAATATGCGTTTGTTTACGTGACTTTTTAGTCTCTTACATGTATAAAAAATAATAGTATGACTGACAAATATTGTTTATTGTTGTTGTTGCTTCTGCTATTATTTTCGTCTTCGTTCTTTTAGTTTTTTGTTTTCTTTTAATGTTTTTTTTTCTTTTCAGTTCAAATCTCAAAATAAAAAATTGTTATTGTTTTTAATTTATTTATTTATTTCGATTATAGCTTTTATTTATTTATTTATTTATTTTTAATTATTATTTTAATTTATTTTATACTTCAACATTTTATTTTTTAGTGATGAAGCTTCATGATTATGTCATATATAATGCTTCTAGTATAATAACGTGGGCAAAGGGTTGACATCTTCTTCTTTTCTCTTTACTTGGAAATATCTTGTCCTCGAGGATCTAGTAGCTTGTACGAAGAATGAAAAAAAAAGATCCAATTTGAAAGAGAATAAGAAAAAAACACAAGTATAAATATAATTATGATTGTTCATCTTATTTCCTTTCCAAATTAGCTTTGTAAAAATAAATAAATCCTTAATGCTAATGATTCATTTAATCATCTATTATAATGAGCACTTCATGTTCATTTCAAAATGGACGAGATAAAAAGTAATTCGAGCATATTAAAGAATACCATTGATAATAGAAAATCTCGAAGATCTATGATTGTTCTCGTAATCTAAAAATGAAATTAAAGATGGATGGTCTATTTTTATTTTCAAAATAAAAAAATATACTTTATCAAGTATTATTGAAAAAAGTTTTATAAAGTTGAAACCAACCAGAATACCAGATAAGAATCTTCTAATGATATAATTAACTTTTTTTCATAACTATATAGGATAAGATCGAAGGCTTATATCTTTTAATGACATGTTAAAAAAAATATAATGAGTTATCTATTAAGGATTAACCACTCCAACTCCAAAAACTTTCGAAGAATGATGGAAAATAATAGAGCATACAAGATTGAAGATGGTTTGCAAACCAAACTCATCAATAAAAAGTTCATGAAACAATTATGTTCTTCAGGATTTTTCAATCTCTATATCACATGAGTCTAAAAAATTGTGAATGATCCAAGAACAATTTTTTTTTTGCTTTAAATTATGTCATTACTTGATTCTTTATTTATAAAATTGCGTAAACAACTTAAAATTCATTATAAGTTTGGTAAGAAAAAATCAAATGAAGAACAAGTCGTGTTTTATTGTATTACTTATGACCCATACGAGTATATAATGAATGAAATAGATAAAAAAAGAATGAACTAATATGTTCTAAAAAATTCTCACCAATCATCTATTTATTTGATGATCCTTTTAAAATATTCATTGAAATTCAAAGTTTTCAAGGATCTTCTACAAGTGTTCATCAAAGTTTCTAGAATTGATCAAAGTTCTATGTTTTTAAGTATCCTCCAAAAGAATTCACCATAGTTTCATGTTTTCAAAGGTCCTTAAAATAGATTCATCATAATTCAAAATTCTCATTGATCATCTAATTTTTTTTTCCATGTCAAGCTCTCAAGAAATCTCTACAAAAATTCAAAAAAAAATCAAGTGCTCAACAATACTCCAAAAATCACTAGATATCTTATAAAAATCTTCTTTTTTTTAACCATCACCCTCTCTGTTGCCCCCATTACCAAAGGAAACAAACCAGCCTGTCACCTCCCATTGACAAACAAAAAAAATATCCTCCTCCTCCTCATCATCACTACCTCCCAGCCGTCCATTCCCATTAATAAAACCAAATATCAACACAACCTCTTTCAACAGTGCAGTTTCCAATCGTCATCCCAACAAAAAAAGCACCTCTAGACAACCGACGTCCATCACCAAACAGACCCGGTTAAATAACCACCCGAAATACCAAAGTCAACCACCCATTCTCCCATCGTTATCTTTCTCTGCTGTCAATTGACACCAAAATCGCAGACCCAGTCCATCAGAGTTTCCTAGCCTCTAACCGTCAAACACCCGTCAGAGAAAATTCCAAGAAACCTAAAGTTTTTTGTTCACCTTTTCTTTGGTAAGAGATCGAAGAAAAACCACCGTGGAAAGGAAAAGAAACGAAAGTCATGAATGAAAACAAAAACAAGACGGCGAAATCGTCAGGATCAGGGGTCGTCCAAATCTGCCAACATTCATAGTTTTGCCCAACCCGGAGGTCTTCTCGGGTTTCAAAGGTTATGGTACATTCCTCTTCATGTATCTTCTGGGCTGGTATAATTGAATTTGTTCTTCATTGGCGAGCAGAGAAGGTTGAACTCGAGCCTAGAGCCGGTTACAAACCAACCCATGAGCTGACCCAAAACCTAACCCGAAAATCACAAGTTAAAAAAAATAGTGTGCGAGATCTATTCCTATTGTTTTTAAAACTATGATACTCATATCTCCATCGTCCATTATTCGAATTGTTAGTATTTTAAATATAATTTACATTATTTTTTATCATTCTCTCCAGGGTTTTTAGACTTAAAATTTAGATAAATTTTATATTTAATTTTTGTCATATTATCTTCTAATATTCATATTAATAAAACAAAGTATTTTCTTTCAACATATTTGTGGTAATCGATGGGGTGTAAAAAAGAAGTCTCTAAAATTCTCTTTAGAAATATTTATCTAAATTTGATAAATGTTTAATCTCATTGCAATTCCAAGTTAGAAAAGATATCAAGAGAGCATTCATAACATTGAAAATTCAATAAGTGTGGTTGAGTTTATTTTTGAAGATGTTTTTCATTCAGAAATATATAAAATATTTTTTTAAAAAAATATTTTTGATATTAGTACATCAAAATAATCTAAAAATACTAAAAAAATTACTTTAAAATAAAAAATAAAAATTATTTTTTTAATTTTTTTTCAAAAATCCTTTCAAAATACCATGTCAAACATCCCTTTAAACTAAAAGAGCTTCCTAATAAAACAAATTAAATTTATTGGTTTGAATCCATGTCAAATTAAAAAAAAAAGTTTAGATATATTTTATGTTTTTTACTTTAATATCTTTTTAATTAAAGGTGTTTTAAATAATTTTTCTATCAGTTTTCCTAATACACCTTTGACACACCTTATCTATTTATAAATAAATAGACAACGTAACCACCAAATAAAAAAAAAAAACCCTGTAGAGACTAAAAATAAATACTTGAAAGTTTAATTAAAGAGATCCATGTCCATCAAAAACTCAAAATGACCAAAGTCATTTTATTTATCAAATCAAATCAAGTTAAAATTTCAAATGGTTAAACTTTTAGGTTTTTGTGAAAAATATTTATTTTTATCAAGTCAAATTTCTCATCAAATCAAATTCAGTTAAAATTTCACGTGCTTAAAACTTTACAGGTAATGTGTGAAGGGGTTTATTTTAGCATTTGAATAAGTCCATTGTAATACCTGGTCTTCAGGAAGACATGGTCAAGCACTAGTTAAGGATTTCAGTTATTTATTTTTAGCTAATGTACATGCCACGTTGCTATAAACGTGTGCTATTTTCAGTTTATTTGTTATCCATGTAAGGCTATTTATTAGCCACTTTCATTCAATAATACTTATTCATTCGATTCAATATTCTCTGCTCATTGTTTTATTCTCTACAATTGGTATCAGAGCCTTTATACTGGCCTGTGAAAAATACAAACAAAAGAGAAACACATTTGTCTTGAATGATATCAGAGAGTGAAGTGAGTTCAAACACAGAGTGAAACACAGAGTGAAAAGTGAGTTTTTGAGTGACTTTAAACACTAAGTGATAAGTGAGTGTGTGAGAATAAACACTGAGTGATAAGTGAGTTTGTGAGCATCAGAAATGGCAGAATCCAGCAACTTTGCAGCTCCAAGCATTCCGAAATTTGATGGTGATTATGAGCATTGGAATATGCTCATGGAAAATCTCTTACGCTCCAAAGAGTATTGGAGTGTTATTGAGACCGGGTTCGTTGAACCTGCATTTGGCGAAGTTTTAAATCCAGCTCAGAAGAAAGCATTAGACGAAACAAAGCTGAAAGACTTAAAGGTAAAGAATTACCTCTTTCAGTCCATTGACAAGTCCATTCTGAAGACAATTACTCAGAAGAACACAGCAAAGCAGCTATGGGACTCCATGAAGATCAAGTATCAAGGCAACGCAAGGGTCAAGCGAGCTCAACTTCAAATTTTTCGCAGAAATTTTGAAGTGCTGGAAATGAAACCAGGGGAATCTGTCACACATTATTTTGGAAGGGTAATGCTAGTAGCAAATGATATGC
The DNA here is from genome assembly GCA_025169955.1 of Salix arbutifolia. NCBI lineage: Eukaryota > Viridiplantae > Streptophyta > Magnoliopsida > Malpighiales > Salicaceae > Salix > Salix arbutifolia. The sequence continues at coordinate 3,809,559 of CM045902.1, forward strand.
GCAATTTGGGAGAAAACATACCTGATGAAAAGATTGTGGAGAAGATTCTGCGCACACTTACTGAAAAATATAACTACATCGTTTGTTCAATTGAGGAGTCGAAAGATATCAGCTATCTTTCAGTAGATGAATTGCAGAGTTCACTACTTGTCCATGAACAAAAGTTCAAACGAAATGATACTGATGATCATGCACTGAGAATCTATGATGATAGATTCAGTGGCAGAGGCCGTGGCAGAAACAATTATAGAGGAAGGGGCCGAGGTGGAAGAGGATCATCATTCAACAAAGACATGGCGGAATGTTTCAAGTGTCACAAACTTGGACACTTTCAGTATGAGTGTCCAACCATGAACAAAGCAGCTCATTATGCTGAGTTAAATGAAGAGGATGAGATGCTGCTAATGTCATATGTTGAGTGTCAGCATGAATATCCAACTTTACAAAAGACAGTGGAGCTACGTGAAGAGGATGAGATGTTACTAATGTCCTATGTCGAGTTACATAAAACAACTCGCAATGATGCATGGTTCCTGGATTCAGGATGCTCTAATCATATGTGCGGCTACAGAGGTATGTTTTCCTATTTGGATGACAATTTTACACATTCAGTCAAACTTGGCAATAATAGCAGAATGGCGGTTATCGGCAAGGGTACAGTGAAATTATTGCTAAATGGTATTAAACACATTGTCAATGATGTCTACTATGTTCCTGAGCTTAAAAATAATCTTTTAAGCTTAGGTCAACTTCAAGAGAGGGGTTTAGCAATATTGATTAAGGAGGGGGTTTGTAAAATTTACCATCCTGAGAGGGGTTTGATCATTCAAACTCAGATGAGTGCAAACAGGATGTTTATCCTTCTGGCACAGTCACAAGATCTATTACCTGCACAGATTAAGCCTACACAGATTAGGAATCAGGATAATCAAAAACATTGTCTCAACACTACTGCTCCAAATCCATCATACCTTTGGCACAGACGATTTGGGCACTTAAGCTATAAAGGCTTAAGAACTTTGCAGTGGAAACAAATGGTGCATGGACTGCCCATATTTTCTGCCCCAAACGTGACCTGCACCGATTGCCTCAATGGCAAGCAACACAGAGAGGTTATGTCAAAATCAAGCAATTGGAGAGCTACTGTGCAATTACAACTTATTCATGCTGATATCTGCGGTCCTATCAGTCCTATGTCTAACAGTGGTAAACGATATATATTGTGTTTTATTGACGATTTCAGTCGCAAATCATGAGTGTTTCTTTTGACAGCAAAATCAGAGGCATTCAACTATTTCAAGCAGTTCAAAATTATGGCTGAAAAGGAAATTTCGCAGAGTATAAAATGTCTGAGAACTGACAGGGGAGGAGAATTTACCTCTAATGATTTTTCTGAGTTTTGCAGCAATGAAGGTATCAAACGCCAGCTCACCACCGCATTCACCCCACAACAAAACGGGGTCGCAGAGAGGAAAAATCGAACCGTGATGAACATGGTCCGATCAATCCTCTCTGCCAAAGGGATGCCGAAGACCTTCTGGCCCGAAGCTGTGAATTGGGCCATCTATGTGCTCAATCGATGTCCTACCTTTGCCTTGACAGATTTGACTCCTCAGGAAGCATGGAGTGGAGTCAAACCCTCTGTGGATCATTTTCGGGTTTTCGGGTGTTTGGCCCATGTACATATCCCTGATGTCAAGAGAACAAAGCTTGACAACAAAAGCTATCCTTGTGTTTTGTTAGGCATGAGCGAAGAATCAAAAGGGTACAGGTTATTTGACCCTGTCAAAAAAAGGGTTGTGGTCAGCAGGGACGTAATTTTTGAAGAAGATAAACAGTGGGATTGGGCTGTTTCACATGGTGATCAAATAACTTTTGATTTGGTTTGGGGTGACGATGACAGTGGTGATCTTGGTGTAAGGGAAGGTAACGATGAAGAAAGAAGAGAACTTGGTGATGACAGTGTTGAAAATTTTGAAGACGGAGATGAAATTGTCTCTGTTGAAAATCACGGGAGAGAGGGAAATGCAACGGGCAGAAATCATCCAACGGCTGGAGCGTTGCCAGCTGGTCGCGTAGGTGAGAATCAATCTCATCCAACGGACCGCGTGTTGACAGATGGTGGCATGAACGCAAGCGATGATCTAACGGCAGGAAGCGGACCAGGTGGCAGTGCAAGTGGCAATCCAACGGCGCGCAGGCATGCTGATGACAGCACTGGTGACAGAGGAGAGGACATCCATCCAACGGCGCGGAGAGCGGATGGCAGCACAGATGCTAATCTGACGGCTCGCAGACACGCAGGAGACCGTGCGGTCAGACACGCAAGCGGCTGTGCAGGTCTTAATGATCCAATGGCTAGGACACGTCCAGGTGTCTGCCTTGAGCACAGTCCAGATCGAACGGCTGAGGAGAGTCCATTTGTCAGCTCTGTTGGTGTGCTTAACAAACCGGTCGGCTTTAATTCAACGGCTGAGAATTTGAGAAGTGACATCCGAGAGGGAGATCTGCTGACACGTGGCAGAAGAGAGAGGGTCCCCCCAAATTGGATGCAAGATTATGTTACCGGAGAAGAATTATCTGATCCTGAGTCGAATATGGCTTTTATTATGTCATCTGATCCATTTTATTTTGAAGATGCTGTGAAGATTCCTCACTGGAGACTTGCTATGGATAGTGAAATAAATGCTATTGAGAAAAATAATACCTGGACGCTCACCGAGTTGCCGGAGGGAGCTAAAAAAATTGGAGTCAAGTGGGTCTTCAAAACGAAATATAACGAGCATGGAGATGTTGACAAATACAAGGCGAGGCTAGTTGCAAAGGGGTACTCACAACAACACGGCATTGACTACACAGAGGTTTTTGCACCAGTAGCTAGAATGGACACAGTCCGGATGATTATTGCTTTGGCGGCTCAGAAAAACTGGACTATTTACCAGTTGGATGTCAAATCAGCTTTCCTGCATGGGGAGTTGCAAGAAGATGTTTATGTTGCCCAACCAAAAGGGTATGAAAGGAAGGGGAGAGAATATCAGGTTTACAAGCTACACAAAGCGTTATACGGGCTAAAACAAGCTCCACGAGCCTGGTTCAGCCGTATCGAAACTCATTTCATCAATGAAGGATTTTTCAGGTGTGAAAGTGAGCAGACGTTATTTACTAAGAGAAGCAGGGAAGGAAAGATAATCATTGTAAGTGTGTACGTTGATGATTTAATTTTTACTGGAGATGATGCAAATATGCTATTTGATTTTAAAAAATCCATGATGAGAGAATTTGACATGTCCGACTTGGGGAAGATGAGGTATTTTTTTGGAATTGAAGTTTTACAGAATTCAGGCGGCATCTACATATGTCAAAAGAAATATGCACTAGAAGTGTTGAAGAGGTTTGGTATGATGGAGTGCAACGCAGTGAAAAATCCAATAGTTCCCGGATGCAAAGTCAACAAAGATGAAGATGGAGCTAAAGTAGATGAAACATACTATAAGCAGTTAGTGGGCAGCCTAATGTACCTCACATCGACAAGACCAGACATGATGTTTGTGACTTGTCTCATCAGCAGATATATGGCTAAACCGACGGAACTTCATCTACAAATAGCAAAAAGGGCACTTAGATATCTGAGAGGGACAGTAAATTTTGGAATTCAGTACAAGAAAGGGGGAAGTAATGAACTACTCGCATTTACGGATAGTGATTATGCTGGAGATATGGAGGACAGAAAAAGTACAAGTGGATATGTTTTTGTGCTAAGCTCGGGTGCAGTCTCATGGAGTTCGAAGAAACAACCAATAGTGACTCTTTCAACAACTGAAGCAGAATTTGTAGCAGCTGCGATGTGTGTATGTCAAGCTCTTTGGATAAAAAGAGTCTTGAAGGAATTAGGATATTCCAATAAAGATTGCATACAAGTGAAATGTGACAACAGCTCAACTATCAAATTGTCTAAAAATCCGGTGATGCATGGACGCAGTAAGCATATTGATGTGAGATATCATTTTCTAAGAAATCTCACTAAAGAAGGAACAATTGCATTAGTTCATTGTGGAAGTCAGGATCAGGTGGCAGATTTGATGACCAAGCCTTTAAAGCTTGATGCATTTCTGAAACTAAGAACACTACTGGGAGTTCAAGAAATTACTAATGTAAACTAACTACATACTGCAGTAAGTTTAAGGGAAGGAATGAAGGGGTTTATTTTAGCATTTGAATAAGTCCATTGTAATACCTGGTCTTCAGGAAGACATGGTCAAGCACTAGTTAAGGATTTCAGTTATTTATTTTTAGCTAATGTACATGCCACGTTGCTATAAACGTGTGCTATTTTCAGTTTATTTGTTATCCATGTAAGGCTATTTATTAGCCACTTTCATTCAATAATACTTATTCATTCGATTCAATATTCTCTGCTCATTGTTTTATTCTCTACAATGTGAATAAATTTTATCATGTCAAATCAATTTTTTTTTATCAAGTTTAATTAAGTTAACATCTCAAATGGTAAAAACTTTTGAGTTCATTTTCATGTTTTCTCTTCTAAAACAATATTCAAATTTGACTGTTAATTAGATGATTCGTGCGCATGAAGAACACTTCAAAAAAAAATAATTGATGTTGTAATCAAATTTAATATTGTAATTTTAACATCATTTTAGTATATTTTTAATACATGGAATATTAATAAAAAAAACTTTTCAACAAACAAAAGAATCAAATTGAGAACACATTTGTCTTCTCCTCGTCACATTCTCTCTTCGAAATCCCAATAGACTAGGGGAATTTAAATCGCAACTATATTAAAAACATGATTCAAAATAATAATAGTTTATTATACAACTTTATTATTTTCTAGAGAAAAATCATTCCTCAAATTTTCTTATAAGCTTGACATTTTCTGAAAAAAATTATATAGGAGAAGAATAAATTAGTTAAATTTTCTTCTCCGTTTCTCTCTCTCTGAAAAAACAAAAGCAAAAAAAAAAGGAAACAAAACAGGTGTTGTTTTGCGAAGGACAAAGCAGCCTTTCGGAGATCTCAAGGGCCTTACCCTTTACCCCTCGACGTTTCCGATGTTTTTTTAAGGCCCCTTTCATCACCATCATCAGCTACCTCAAAATCCACCTGTTTGATTCTCCCAAAACACATTCACTCTTTCAAAACAGAAAGCTGAGAAATTGTTATCCTTCTCTAAACATGGCTACCCTTTATTCGACGACATGTCGTTCCCACTCATATTCTCTATTACCATCGTCTTCTTATTCACCATCAATTAACGGGCAGAATCATATTGAACGACTAAACTTCTCTTCGTGTATTGCTAAAAGGGTTTTACCTGCTAAGGTTTCTTTTCCTTTTCGAAGAAATTCTCATTTAAATGTGGTTCTCATGCAAGATGGTTAGTCCTTTCAGTTTTATTGTTCTCATCTTTTTTCTTTTTTTTCTTTTAAAAAAAGATGATTTATTTATTATCTGTATGAATTCCTTAGCTGATTTATTTGTATATTGTCTAACATGTTTGGTTAAATTGTCCACTCGTACCGTTTTGTGTTTTTTGATTGCCGAATGTTTGATTTTATCTTTTTTTTTTGAAAATCCACAAGATGCCCTTTAATCTGTATGGTTTCAGCTGTGATAAGTTCTATTTTATATTTCTTTTTAGAAACTGAAAACAATATAGAAATCCGAGAAAAAGTTTCAGTATTTTTTCTGTGTGTGAAAAATGAACATCTATGCTGCCTTGTTTGTTCTTATTCGAATGGTAACTGATTGTAGGTGCAGTGGCCACTCCAGTGAACCCAGTTGAAATTGAAAGTCCTTTTAAGAAATTGAAAGATGGGTCGTTGTCTTCAGCTCCATCAACTGAGGAAATGAAAGAAACAGCTAGTTTTGATGTAAATAAAGATAAGTCGACTGTCAGTATCACCGTGGTTGGAGCATCTGGGGACCTTGCAAAGAAAAAGATATTTCCTGCACTTTTTGCTCTTTATTACGAGGGTTGTCTCCCAGAGGTTCAATTTTGGATTTTTCTGTTATCCGTCTACACTTGAAAGTTTGATTTCAATACTTGATTGTTTTTAAAGTCTTCTTCTTGAGTTTATGAGCATATTCATATTTTAAGTTGTGAAGCTATTTGGTTGCAGCATTTTACTATCTTTGGTTATGCTCGGAGCAAGATGACCGATGCCGAACTTAGAAACATGGTTAGCAAGACCCTTACTTGCAGAATTGATAAGAGGTGATTTAGCTCTTTCTTTTTTGGCTGTGACACAAAGTTTACATGTTACAAATGCCTGTGATTTATTTGGAGGTTGGGACGTGATATGTATTGCTGCGCCTACATTTTCAGGGAGAACTGTGGTGAAAAGATGGACGAATTTCTTAAGAGATGTTTCTATCATTCTGGTCAATACGGTTCTCGGGAAAACTTTGCTGAGTTAGACAAGAAGCTGAAAGAACATGAGGTAATGGGGATCTGGGTTTGCATTGTAACAGAATGGAATATCTCTATATTAGTGGTGGATAAGTTATTGGTGCTTGGCATGTAGAAAAAACATTTAACAAAATTCTTATTTCCATTCGTGGTTTGTGGATGAAAGTGAGGATTTTCTTGATAAGAATATACTTTTGACTAAGAGTCAATTGGACATTATGCATTATTGTTATCTGTAGACATTCCTAATAAGGTGCATAAACTGGGCTGGATGGGGTGGTAGGGAGGTTTTACACTTAAGATATTTTTATGCCAATACCCAGATTTTGTGAAGCTTAGCTTGTGCTAAGTGCGTACTGCTGTATCATACAACATATTCTTGGATCACTGTGTTGGTTTTACCATTTACCATTTCCAGGCTGATTGAAAGAGGTTTCGATGTAATTATGGTTATAATTGTCGGGGAGATGCATTTAGGAATCACATGCAGTATTGCAGTGCTTGAAGGAAGTATCTGGTCATTAATGTATGGGTCATATGATTTGTTCAACCAGTCACTTCAACTTTAGGTGTTGCAATTTTTGTTGCAAATTGGTGGCATGCTCATATTGCAGGATTTAGCACCATTCTTCATTATCATTTTCATGATTTCACCTTTAAACTGTAACTATCACTGTGCTTTACTATTTTCTGTGGCTGGTGAACTATGCAGCAACTGAGATCCGATTAGTAATCATCTGTTGGTTAGAATATTATAGAATGCTTTTTTTTTCCCCAAAAGTTCAAGATAACTAGAATGGGGGCTCCGTACAATTTTCTATGAAAGGAGCATTTATATGACCTGATTATTTTCGGTTATGAAATTTGCACGTGCAGGGCGGGAGAGTTTCTAATCGCCTCTTTTATCTATCAATTCCTCCAAACATATTTATAGATGCGGTAAAATGTGCAAGCTCATCAGCTTCATCTGGTATTGGCTGGACCAGGGTCATTGTTGAGAAACCCTTTGGCCGAGATTCAGGTTCCTCAGCTGCTTTGACAAAAGCTCTCAAGCAATACCTAGATGAAGATCAAATATTCAGGTAGAAGATTTCTAAACTTAATCAGCTTTTATCGAGGGATTTGGAGCACAATCTGATCAGATGGATATTCCTTTTTTCAGGATAGACCACTATCTGGGAAAGGAGCTTGTGGAAAACTTGTCTGTTCTTCGCTTCTCTAATCTCATTTTTGAACCCTTGTGGTCAAGGCAGTATATCAGAAACGTACAGTTGATATTCTCTGAAGATTTTGGCACTGAAGGACGCGGAGGGTACTTGGCATTCTGATATGAGAATACATTTTACAGTTCTACATTCTATTTCAGAGCTTATGGCTAAAATTTCTGAATTGGTTTAAATTAGGTACTTTGACAATTACGGAATAATAAGAGACATAATGCAGAACCATCTGCTTCAAATACTAGCCCTCTTTGCTATGGAAACACCTGTCAGTTTGGACGCAGAAGACATCAGAAATGAAAAGGTTACTGTTACTTGCTTGAATGTGAGATTTTAGTATGTTATTGTTTCCTTTATTCTAAATCATATATTATTGCTTACTGGATTGCAGGTCAAAGTTTTACGATCAATGAGACCTTTGCAACTTGAAGATGTTGTTGTTGGGCAGTACAAGAGTCACACAAAAGGAGGAGTTACTTACCCTGCATACACTGATGACAACACTGTGCCAAAAGGCAGCTTAACCCCGACATTTGCTGCAGCCGCGCTCTTCATAGACAATGCAAGATGGGATGGAGTGCCTTTTCTAATGAAAGCTGGCAAAGCATTACATAATAAGAGGTGAGCATTACATGCTACACTGATGACAAAATGTTTCAGGTTGTTGGATGCATGCAACTAACCTGTTCTCTCGGGACAAAGCAATAGGTGTAATATATGCAATTTACTTATTTTTCCCAGTGCTGAGATAAGGGTACAGTTCCGGCATGTGCCCGGCAACTTATACAACCGGAATTTTGGAACGGATCTTGATCGGGCTACAAATGAACTTGTTATTCGGGTGCAACCAGATGAAGCTATCTATCTGAAGATCAACAACAAGGTCCCTGGATTGGGAATGAGATTGGACCGTAGCAATCTAAATCTTCACTATGCAGCAAGGTAAAATTTTAGACCATTTGAATCGTATGCGTGAAAAGACTTGTGTATATGCAACAAGGTTTATTTAACACAATTGTCTTGATTGCAAATCAACTTGGTGGCGCATTTGTAGATATTCAAAGGAGATTCCAGATGCATACGAGAGGCTTCTGCTGGATGCAATTGAAGGTGAAAGGAGATTGTTTATCAGGAGTGATGAACTAGATGCAGCTTGGGCACTCTTCACTCCTGTTCTTAAGGAGCTCGAAGGGAAGAAGATCATCCCCGAGTATTATCCTTATGGTAGCCGGGGCCCTGTCGGGGCTCACTATCTTGCAGCAAGATACAAAGTCCGATGGGGGGACCTTGGTATAGAGCAATAACTCACGGGGAGGTTTTTGACACACATAGCGTAGCGGGATAAGAAGAGCATGCCACTTTGTGATTTTGCTGACATTTGTTAGGGTGCTGAAATCAATATTCCTTATCTAAGTGGGTTACGAAAGAGTTCTTGTATATGAACTCGTGGGATACAAGGAGCATGCTAGTTACTGGTTCAAGCAAAGCAGACACCCGCCCCCCCTTTTTTTTCCTTGCGTTGCCATGTATTGTTTGTTCTTCAAGAAAATAAGAAGAAAAAAACATTGAATTTTAGTAGTAAACACATTTAATTTCACCTTTTCTTTTCTTTTCTTTTCCTTTCCCTTTTCTTTTTTATAAGGAGGTTCATTGAATGATTGTAAAATTGGCTAGTTACGTTCTGTGCGTGCAATAAGATCCTTTAAATATACATATGTATTTCTGCTTTAAATTAACTTTTTGGATGTTTTTATATTATTTTGATGCATTAATATTAAAAATAATATTGAATGAAAAATAATTTTTTTAAGCAATAAATTTTAACTTGTTGAAAAATCGAATACTTTTAAAAAGCTCAAATTAATTATTCAATAAAAAAATGCGTTTTTCTTTTTTATTTTCCTTTCCGAGTTAAAATTTCTATCTCTAATTTTCATCCCCGTTAATTTGAAGTAGATATACTTCTCTTGGTATGAGTGGTGGTCATGGTCTTCGATAGTAGAAGGAAAGAAAGATTGAAGTGAGAGAAAAACAAGTTTTTTTTTTGTCATGAAAAACGATGGTCTTGGTTTTTATATGTTTAGAACTTTAGATTGATGATAAGAGTTCTGTTAAGTTACAGGCCAGGACATGTCCGAAAAAATGAGATTACAGTCCAAAACATATAATTGAGTTCCTGAATTTAATTTGATTTTTTTTTAGCTTTATGGGCTAACTATGATGCGGTTTTTGGAATTCATAAAAGAGTGTTTTTATGATGAAAATGGATTTGTGGAGTTTACTGGGATGATTTTTTAGGTGTTTAAAGGAAACATTTTGATAAAAATTTTTTTATAAAATTGTCATTGGTTAAACAGTGTATTTAACTAGATACAAAACTTTAATAAAAATTATAAAATTAAATGAATAAAATATTTTGCGCTTTTTATTTGATATATTTGAGTGGGCCAGTGACAAGCACGGTACATCAAATTATTTTATTATGTTGTAAAATTATCAATTTATATGTATTTTAATTAATTTTATAAATTCTAAAACTAATAATCATATAAGTTTTCAATAACCTTGAAATTTATAAGATTCGAATTGGTAATTTATAGAAAACAAATCCAAGGCTTAACTAGTGGAGCAACACCTCTCGGGATTAATTCTTTTACTTTTAGGTGTTATTGGGGTAAGATTTTTTAATGGTCCTTGCAGATTCATTTTTCTAAACTTAAATCCTTATTAAAGATATAGTGTTTACCAAATCATCATTGGAGGTCACAAACATTCTTATTTAATTGATGTATAGACTAATTAAAAAATACTTCTAGTTATTAAATTTTTTTAAAAAAATAACATCACTTAGTAAAAACACCATTTAACTAACATGTGCTTCATTGTTAATAGAATTATAATTCTTTTGGTAAAGAAAAATATAGGCAAGGTTTTATAGATAAATCAAAATAATGAAGGGATATCCTACAAGTGTAAAGTGATAAATATTTCAACAGTCAAGAATAAAAAATAATAATTGTTTTTCCAAAAAAAGATCACATGATAAGATTAAAGGGAAGATTAAAAAAAGAATAGTGATAAATAGACTAGGTGTAAATTGATAAATATGCAAAGTGTGTAGAAAAAAAAGAAAAAAAAATATATTTTTTGAAAAACAAATAAAAAATTGCTATTTTTCCAGTATCTAACCATTTTATTTTAGTATATTGCATAATCTTTTTGAAAAAACAAACCAACAAAGTATTGGATGCATAAAATAACTTCTTACTAATATTTATCAAGAAATTATATCATTTAAAAACTTAATCTATCAGATGAGATTCCAAAATATGATTTATATTATTCTCTAATAATATTTTGTTACTGAATGACAAATAGCATGCATGACTGGTTAGTTATTGGTTAATATTTTATATAATTAGTACCGAACCATTAAATTTGATAAAATTCATGTCTTATATTTAAAAAACTTCATATATACCATATTAAAATTTATATGTTCTTATTTATATTCTCACGTGTTGTTTTTATTTTATTAAGTTATTTGAATCATATCAACTTAAATGTGAATCTACATTAGCACGTGAATTTCTAAGAAGAAAACTGTACGGAATTTGGCTTTGTTGTAAACCCATGCACCCCTGATACGTGCATAGCGGCTTGCAAAAAAAATCTCAAGGGAAAGTGTGTGTTTGTTTTGGCTGAAAATCGAGAGTGCTTCAGCTTTTAGGCATTGATGTGGCCAGGGCAATGAAAAACTAAATAATAATCGCAAAGTTACGCGCTCTTTTTTTTCTTTTTTTTTCTTATAATAATTTATCAGTGTTATCCTATATTTAATATTCGTGAGGGCTCCTGCATCCATTTACTTGTAGAGTTTTCATTTGGATAATGAAAAAGATGGTTGATAGGACGCAGACTTTAAAGTTATTTTGTTAGCATCCTCCAATCCAACGTAGATCATATCGATTAGGGTATCGTGTCTGCCTCCCCTTAACACCAGTATGGAATCATCACGGTGGTTGCAATGTCTAAGATTCAACGTCAGGTGCATGTAGATGTGTTTTTTTGTCTCTATCTTTAATGCTATTATGATCTACTTCAGTGGCCGTACGTCTAATAAAAACAAGGTGTGTAATCATATGGGAGGAGGTTTAATGTTAATAGTTTGTAGAGAGGTTTACTTAGCACAAGGTTTTAAATTCAAATTGTTATTAATATATTGATCATTAGAGATTTATATGATCATTAGTTATAGAATTTATAAGATTAGTCAAGATATATATAAATTGATTCGGACATTATATTAATAAATAAATAAAAAATAAGATGGGTGTAGTTTCTTCCATCTCCGTCTTTTCAACCTGCCTACAAAAATCTGAGGTTGTCCCTCCTATAGAGAGCCTTTACATTTTCCACACACATGAGATGAGGAGGGAAAGCAAGTTCTATGGTCTATGCCCTCGAACTAGTTTCCTTATCCTAAATTCAAGGCTAGCTTCTGTAACTAGGAGGTATAGGAAAGACAACGAGGCTCGATCATAGATTGTTACTGTTGATAGGCGAGGGGGGGTCGCTATGCTATTTCATCTTGTGAATATACATATACATATACATATACATATACATATACATATATGTGTGTGTGGATTAAGGATGAAGTTGAGATACACAAAATACATGGATTAATGATCAGGATGAAGTTGAGATGCACAAATCACCGCAAACTTCAGTGGACCAACATAATAAAAGCAAGAAACTTGAGTAGCAAAAGACCAGCCAGAACCATGGTATGGAGTTTGAGATCTGCCATGACAACTTAATTTGTTTCATTATTTAGCAAGATTTGGAGGCGATGAACAAATGGTCAAGGTGTGGTTTGTTTTCTTGGTTCTCATAAGTATTTGACTGGTGGCACCGTTCTGATGCACAGAGATACAAGTTTTTTTCAAAAGGATTTTAGTGGTTCATGAGTTACGAAAGAAACATCTTGAAACCTACTAAAGTTGAGTATTTTATGATAAAAGCTTTGAAGTTAAGTGAATTTGGTGGTATGTCAGCAGCAAACTTTTGAAGGCTCGACCTATATGTTCCCGATATGGGCAGCAGATATGGTAAAAATATTGCATGCACCAAAACTTTAATCATGGCCTACCCCATCATCATCAATCATCATCTGGTTTCTCTTCTACTTGCGGGAGTCTATCTTACAGCTGGGATGAGATTGACATAAGCACTAGCTTTCAAGCTTCAAAATCACGTCGGGAGGCAATTTGAGGGGGGTTAAATAATTCCCCTCACGAAGCAGGGGAAGGTGATTTAAAGAAATCAATTATATTTTTCCTCTCTTGATGGGTAATTCAGGCCAAAGCAATTTACACCTTAATAATAAAATTTTAAATTTTAAATTTTATTTTTAACAAAACACAAAGCCTGAATATGCATTGACAATGTCACTGCAAAATTATAGTAGCCCTCGGTCAACAAAGTCACTTACATTTGTAATGACATTATTGAATGGAGTTGTTCTTATTAATTGTGGAATGAAATTAGGACCACATGGACTATGGCATGGTTTTGAAAAAGAATGACACTAGTTTTATCGACTGTTTTTTTCGAAATTATTTTTCAATCAATCAGATAAATTAAATTGTTGGTTTCTTCTTCTTTTCTTTTCCTTTTTAGAAAATGATTTTACAAAACATTTTCCTGTAAGATTAGCATTATTTTTTAAGAGTATAGATCATACATCATTACTTGAAAACAAATAAAACCCTTATCTTATTTTCAGATCTCCTGTGTGAACTTCCAAGCAGCATACGAGTCCCCGAACTCATTCAATTTCACAAAGACAATCTCCATCTCACGCATACACACTGCATCAGCAATCATGCTGGCTTGTCAGGAAGATGGAACTTTCTGCATAGCCCATGTTTCATGATTGGCTCCGAAAGCTAAAGAATTGGAGGGTCCACTGCATTTGCTTGATCCAGAAATTTGACTCCTAGATTCAAGGACCCACTCATTATCTCATGTCCACGGGACATGTAAACTGTTATCTCCACTCCATATTTCTTCTGCTATGATAGAAAAAACTCGGTGCTTTCACACATGCACGCAGCCCATGAGTGGACTAGCATACGATTGATTTCACTTATTCGAGGCACAATTGACGCTCTGATTGTCATAAGTCCAGCCACGTTATTTTTGTCCTCGACAAGAATGCAGGACAGGACGACAATCACAGGGTGAAATATCCAATTCTAGTGAATTTTATACCTTTGACATTCTTCTGGCATTTTTTTTATTTTTTTCTGGTTCATTGCCTTTCAATTTCATGTGACTCTATTAAAATACGTTCTTTATTGCTATGAATCGTCGTGTGGTGTCCAGAAAGCATAGCTGCTGTGAGAAAGGCACGCCTCCTGTACATTCTTGAAAGGCAGATACTTGGTAGTGCCTGGCATGTGCATTGTATAACAACAACCTTGTGTGTATTCGGTCCAGCCCAAATGTCAATTGCTTAAGAAAATAATGATGACTTTCAGATCATATAGCAGCTTTCATCCTTAAAAACATAATATTTTAGCTGATGAATTGAATTTGCCGACTAATAAAAGAAATGGCTCGGTCAAATGAAAGAGAAAGGCGGTTACCTCAATCATTCTGCAGTAACTTTAAGCTGAAACTTTTTGACATTTTTATTTTGATAAGGTTGGAAATTTCAATCTTTGAACATGAAGCCAAATATATTGACAGATGGGATTGAAAGGACAGGAAAGTATATGCCCTTTCGAGGTCACCTTCTTCAATCAAAGAGGCTCCTGTTTCTCTCTGTTCCCATGGAACCTAAGGGCCCAAATCACCATCAACTACAGGTGCCCTCTTTCTTGAATCCTCCACAAAAAGAAAGCGTGACAGAGAGCAACATCAACACCCATAACAGGCATCCTGCTGAGATCAAGGATTTCCAAATTATGATTGCAAACAGAGATGATAACAAGAAGCAATTAGCACCAAAGAGAAGCTCCAACAAAGACAGGCACAAGAAAGTGGATGGTAGAGGAAGGAGGATAAGGATGCCAGCTCTTTGTGCGGCGAGGATTTTTCAGCTGACGAGAGAGCTTGGGAATAAATCTGATGGAGAAACAATTCAGTGGTTGTTGCAACAGGCAGAACCGTCGATAATTGCTGCAACCGGTACTGGGACCATTCCTGCTTCAGCTCTTGCAGTTGCAGGGGCCTCTGTTTCCGAACAGGGGAACTCTGTGTCAGCAGGATTGCACGCAAAAACGGAAGGGTTGGGACCCGCTGTTATTGGGTCCAGAGATAGGACTAGCTGGACCATGATGAATACAAATTTAGGAAGATCTAATGTGGCAAGTGGGGTCTGGCCCTCTGCTGGCGGAATTGGGTCAGAGTTTGTTCCCAATTCTGGTCAGTCAGCATCGAATTTTGGAAATGAGAACTCCAATACTTTGCCAAAATACGGGTTCCATGGGGTTGAGTTTCCAAATATTAACATGGGCTTGATGAGTTTTTACTCCATGTTTAGTGGCACTAACCAGCAATTTCCAGGCTTGGAGCTAGGACTTTCGCAGGATGGGATGTTCAATCCTCAAGCTTCGAGCCCCTTTTACCAGCAGATGGTGCAGGGCCGTGGTGTCTTAAATTCGTTGAATGAAGAACAGCAGCAAGAGCAACCTCCTGATAAAGATGATTCCCAAGAATCAAGGCAGTAGAAATATGAGATAGAGGAGTTTCCAATGGACGAGTATCTATTAGAAATCAGTAGAATTAATCGTAAAGCGTATAGCTCCATATTCTCTTGCTTTTGAGGGCAAGGCTTCATCAGCAGTCTCATCTAAGTTTGCTTAAACAGGTGTTTTTCTGTCCTTTTTTTTTCTGTCTTTAGTTCTGTCAGTGAAGATAACACATTAACTCCTTTTCTCATTCAGTAGTACCAATAAATAATATTACTACCTCTAATTTATCATTTGCAGGTTGGAATTCAAGATTTCATTTGGGTTTGTTTCACGTAGAATTTTGGGGGAGTTGTTGTATCACGAATATTGTTGCTACTACATGATCAAAAGAACAATATTTTTGCTACTGTTAGACCTACATGTTTCTGTACTTTCTTGCCTATCTTCTCAAGTTTTGATATTTCTCTGAAAAATACAATTGAGTGGTTTATTTCCTTGCTGAGACAACAAATACATTTCTTGGATGTTCGCCATGAACTCTGAAGGATCTTGTCAAATCAAGTTCTCTGGTTTCTTTGGCTCGATTTTATTTCCTGTATTGACCACGACTGAAATGGCGAGACCGAGTGACAGCATAGAGCTGGTTGGGTGGAATGTTTTCATGCTTGAAACTTCTGGGCCACCCCTTCAACTTATTTTATCTTAAGATAGAAATTCTGAGCTGCATTTTCTGCAGCATCCCGTGGCTACAATTTATATATTTCCAGTCTTTATCATGGATCTTCCATGCCGGTACAGTCTTAAATGATTTATTATATTCAGGTTGAATGCACATTTTCTTGCAAGACACTTTTCCCCCACTGAAAATCTCCTTGTAATTTGGCACTCCATGCATGTTACTTCTTCTCCAAGGAGGGGTAAGTCCTCACGCGGATTGACAAATGCCTGCTCAAGTGATTATTTTCTCATTAACTTCAATCCTAAGGAACTCCAACTTGTGGGTATGAAATTGATGTTATATTCCTCAGCAAGGTGGACAAAGCTCACTGATTTCAACCTAAAAGATTTATGAGTTGATTTCAGATTTAGTAATCTTTTATTAAAAAGATTTTTTTCTTCTTTAATCAAGTACTTTTGATAGTTTTTTCAATGAAAATTGATGGCGTGGTTGTTAGGTGGACATGTGATATTGTAAAGGGAGTCGGTATTAAACAACTCTTTATAGTTTATACGTTTTTTTTTAAATATTTTTGAAAAAAATTAATTTTTTTATTTTTATTTTAAATCAAAAAAATTAGTGTTTTAGATCATTTGATTTGATGTGATGATATCAAAAACCAATTTAAATAAATAAAATAAAAATATTATTTTGATGTATTTCTGAATAAAAACCATTTTTAAAAGCAATTTCAACCACACTTCCAAACAGACACTTTATATCATAATTTTCATAATTATAAAGATAATAATAAAATCGATGCCTATACTTATTGAATCTTTTTACTGGATTACCTGTGCTCGTTTTTTCTATTTAATAAAAGGGTCATGCTGCTATACGTTTTTTCATTTGTTAAAAGAAAACATTAGTTTTATATGAACATCATTCCCATCCCAAGTTTTGTAATTGTATTTATAAAATCATTTGGTCCTGGCTTTCAGGCCCGCAAGCGAGCTGCTGTTTTGTTGGGCTAAGAGCAGGGTCTGGCTTCTCAGGCCCGAGCCTTACCTGATTATTATTTTTAATCTTTATCTTTTAAAAAAATAATGTATTGTTTATGTGTATTTTTTGAAATAAATTTTGGGTTTATTTTTGTAATAATGTTGTGATTATTTTAAAGTGATATTGGGTGTGTTTATTTTTTTAAAAGGAGGTATGATCCCTTTTTGATTATTTCTTAATTTTATATACATTAATTTGTTTTTTTATAAGATTTTTAATATTTATTTATTATTCAATAAATTATATATTTTCCAGTTTTTATTATAAATTTTATGTGTTTTTATATTATAAATTTATTTTTATATAGGGACTCGTTAAACCTCATCAGGTAAATTACTTGTTTTGCGATGATAAATATCTTAATTTTTATTTTTCGCTTGGTTTTTTCAATATTATTTTTGTTTATTGTTGATGAATGTTTTTTTCATTTATCTACACAGTGTTTATTAATTTATTTAATTAGATGTGTGCGTAAGTTTTTTTTATTTAAATCGAAGATTGTTTTAGTGTTAAGAAAACATGTTGAAGAATTTTGTATGTTTATTTTTTTTAATTGTATTTTTTGATGTCTAAGATTTGATGTTTATTCTTATAAAAAAAAAATCTTGACCCTTTTATCAAATTTTCTTTGTTTCTAGTTTAACCTTCCAATCCAAGTTTACAATGCATTTTTTTTTTTTGACTTTGTTCTTTTGAATTTTGTCCTTTTGTTATTGTTTTTTACTTTTTTCAATTTATCTCTCAAATTTAAAATTTATTATTGCCTTTTAATTTATTCTTTATTGCAATTCTAACCCTTTTTTATTTTGTATTTTTTGTGTTGTTTTCTTTTCTAATTTTAACCCTCGTGATTTTTTTATGTGTAGAGTTTTCGATCTTATAACCTAAGTCATGGTTTAAAAATTTAACAGTAATCAATTTTTTTGTCTTATTTGTTTTAGAATCATATTTTTTTCTATGCAATTATTCTATTCTCATTTATTTTTTACTTTGTTAACGAATAAGATCATTAAAATATTCTAAGAATATTATGAAGTTATATTCTATAATACTGGAAGCGTCATCTTTTGCATTGAATTGTTGTTTTTTTCTCTTTTTATTTGTTGTCGTTATTTTATTTTTTAATAATATTATTAAATTAATCGAGTCATTTGAGCCAACTACCTGGATATTATATTTTTTAATTTTTAAAATAATATTTACATGTTTTTGATATTTTCTATACAATAAACAAAATGTGACTCACGCCACAGTGCTGAGACACCTAACTAGTTCAATACTAATTATGCAACTGTTTTACAAGAAGCGCCACGCGGTGGAACTTGTAAACGAACACGCTTCAATAATTTTACGGGTTTTAGATTGTACTACGAGACCTCACCTTCCTTCGTCTCGCCATATCCTTTTCCTTGTCGGATTCTATGAAGTTGTCCAAAAATCTCGTTTATAAAATGGGATTTTCATGGACTGCAATCCTGGCCCACCATATCTTTTCTTCTGTACATGGGTTGCCGAGCATGAATAGTGGTTGAAAGCTGGCATGAAAAACCATTCCTTTCACAAAAACAAATGGACGATCCGATATTTAAACTAATAAATGTATAATAGAAAATATATATAATGAATTATTATGAAATGCGAAATGTTTAAGTCTGAGAATCTATGGGAGGATTACTTGACATATTATCGGTTATATTAATGGAGCAATTGACGAGTATCAATGATATGTTGGTTAGAAATAATCGTTAATCAAGAGAGAGAAAACACTTAAATCACATAAAATATGTTGCGTGTTTTTACTGTTATTATCGATCAAATGATATCTACGATGTCTCCTAGACAATTTACAGAGAAAATCTTATAGATGTAGCGTGGCATTTTGAGCCCTGCACAACATGAAAAAATGTAAAGGTGTGTTGCCGGCGGTGCATACTTCATGAGATTTCATAATGCAAACCCTAGAACCAGTACGCCGACAAAATTTATTACCTTCCAAAAACTACAAAACCAATCGGTGCGAGTGGGGATTTCAGCATTGTGAACTGAAGTGGCCAGTGCGGCTAGTGGTCCAGCCCAAGCGGGTTGCTGGACCACTTAAGGATAAGCTGAATCCAGTCCATCAAGGATGATGACGCGTTAACACTTCACTTTGCCATAATATGTTCTTGTTTTTACTGGAGGATTGATTCCACGGGTGCTTTTCACATGCTTTTCGGTGCAGGGATTTGGTTTTGTTTTTAAATATTTTTATATTTAATATTAATATGTGAAAACTATGTAAAAATACTTTTAAAAAAATCAATTTATTTTCTTATATGTTAGATATACTCTTAAAAACGTTAGCACACTGATTGTTAATGGTATTTGAGAGTATGAATACGATTGTTTTTTAAGGTATTTTTCACTTAAAAATCTGTTAAAATAATATTATTTTATTTTAAAAAAAATTTACATCACTATATTAAAATAATTAAATAATATTTATTTAGAGAAAAAAATCATTTTTAAAAAAAGTATATTTTTTAAGCGCTTCCACACCACCACCGTTATGCTTCCACCTCTTGGAGTGGCATTGATTAGCGGCTGTAGTTGAAGGAAGTTGTGGCCCAAAGGTCCCGTCTTGACTAGACCAAGTTTATCGACACCGTTTCACTTGATATTTTATTTTTTCAACTGGAAAAAAATATTATAGTTTTAGAATGTTTTTGTGTATTGTTTTGAGGTTATATTATTTATGTGTATGTATTTGAAAAAAATATTCAAATTCAAGAATAAAATTATTTAGAGTTGTACAATTTAATCTAAAAAATATACAATAAAATAATTTTTTTGAATAAAATTATGAATATGTATAATATTATGAGAATATCATAATCAATCTCACAAAGTCATTTAATTTTCTAATAACTCTGAAATTTTAACATAATATATATAAATATGTCAAGAGATTCCTCGTAAAATTTTATAATTAGATTAAAAGATATGATTGATATTGTAAAATTATTCATTATTTGGTCAAATCAGAATAGACAGAACAAAACTGTAACGTTTCAGCCGATATTTAACCAAAAAATTCAGAACAAACCAATTATTTTATCTTGTTTTTTTAATTGATACAAAACAAAAAGAAACAAAACGGAATACCATGGCCTAGACTACTCCTCCTTGCCATTCAATAAGTTGACGTTCAAAATGCTTGAAATTTTAGTTATCCGACAGAAAAAAGTGTGCAAAGTCAGATGATGAAGCAGAGTTATTTATGTGTGTAAGAATATTTTCCTTAAAGTGGTCGATGTATTAACGGTCCGATCATTAAAGTTCAAGTTCTTTGTAAAGTCTACGAATTCTAATACGTCAAAGCGAAACCGTGATGGATCGGTCTCAATAAACGAGTATTAGAATGGGTACGTTGAGACCCTCTCCTCTAACCATAGAATAACATATATTCTCATAAGGTTGTATACATACATATATTGATGGTTTTAAATATATGTATGTGTATAAAATAAAGTTATAGAATTAATACAATGTCTTTTAATATCATTTGATTAAAAGACACAAAACCTCCTTCCCATTTGTTGACACCCATTCGGTGGGTATAAATACAAGGGGTGGTTATTCATTTGATATATAATAAAACATAAGAAAAGAAAGAGAATAGAAGAGAGTAAACCGAAAGTGAATTCCTCTCCATCAAAGGGATTCTGGAAAGAAGAAAGTATAGAGGAGAAGATCAACAAAGTGATCATCAAAGGATTCTATGCAACAGTTCAAGATCAAAATGGATAACGGTAAGTTCTAAATTCTCCATTGTTCTAGTTTATTGAAGTTTTCATCATTAATATATAAGACTTGTGGGATTAAATGGTGTAAGTATTTGGGGATAGATTTCATAAATAGAAATCAATATAGAATTATAATTAACAATGTGATCCACAAATTAAAAGAAGAAGAAAATGACGTGGAAAACTTTGATGTTAGCATAATGCTTGGTACCGTGGCCGAGATAGTAGAATTTCCATAGAATGGCACTTCATCCCTCTTGTAATAATTGTAGAATTTCCAGTTAAACACCGATTTCATGCAATTCACTTTTTTTTTTTTTTTTTTTTGGGGGGGGGGGGGGGGGGGGGGGCTATTACGTATAGTTAATTACATCTAAATTATAAGAAAATAAAAAGCATTTGGTGGATATACAAAATCGAATCATTGTTCCATGGTGCGGTGAGATAAGAATAGTTTAGGTATGAGAATCGGATTTAAATGCATGTAACTTATAAGTTCCTGGCAATAGGGATTTTCTCTTCCATCTTGAGATTTTGTTTTTATGTTTCTGAAAAAAAAAAAATTTACTTTTTTACTTCAAATTAATATTTTTATGTTTTTATATAGTTTTGACGTGGAAATTGCATGCATGCTCATAGTCAAAACAGTGAATTGTTTAGGATTTCAGGGTAACCCCATATGAATTTGGCCTTGCATTGCTGTGTTGTAAGGAATTTCTTTGATATACGGCCTTAAATGACCTTAAAGTGAACTGACGTAGCTAAGGTTAGAGTTAATAACCACGTCACCTCTTGATGTGAAACACACACACACGTGTGTGTATATATTTAGCAGAAATCATTAGCTTTTCCCACGTATTGCCAGTGACCACTGACTACTATTGAAAGGAGAAAAAATATCACAAGCCATGACCGACCAATTTGAATATGGAAAAATGGTTAGTCCCAGTCATGTAAAGGAGGTGTCCGGATAACGTGGCTCACTTGCCACGGCAAGTGGGCCTTATACAGTCATTTCCCCCTGGCTTAGCACGGGAATCGTCACCTTTGCGATCACCTCTCCCCTTCCAAGAGTTTGCTAAGTTTTTTGGTACAACTATAGCATGAAGTAAGCATTGATGGAATGAGACACAACTTAAAATAGCAAAAGACTTCTTCAACTAGTTACATTACACTATAAACTAAATTAGTTCGCGCAATTACAATAACAAAATTACCATAGCCATAGATACAAATTAATATTGATTATATCCCAGTAAAAAGACAAAATACAAGAGTTAGTTGTAGGGGTATTTAAATAATTTAGAATTTTATTATTATTATCTGTTGAATACTGTTTCTTTATGCTTGTTGTTTTTATTCGTATTAGTTGGTATCAGAGCATTATAGATATTTTAATAATCTCGTTTATGATGAAATAGGTGTGGATTGATATTCTTCGTCAATTTATGATGTTTATTTTGATAATAATTATGTTGACAAAGACAACATAAACAATGACAACAATAACAATAATGATATCATCAAGAGTGTCATCATCAATAAGTTAAAGATTGAGTTTAGAGAGAACATGAAAGGTACCTGATAAGATAAAATTGTTGATTTAGACAATAATGATATCATATCGATCTTTTTTATCATGATTTTACTATTGTCACAGATATAAATTTATTTAAGGGTTATATGGATTCGATGAAAAAAAATTGAGGTTTGCAATTCATTACTCTATAAGCTACAAGAGAAATTATTTGTTGATTGATTTTTTTTTAATGCAAATTTTATTGCGAAGAGATTAAAATTGATATCTGAAATTGTTATACATTGGATGATACGAGGAAAGAAGATAGATTGAAGAGTTTTGATTGGAAATCTACGAGATAAAGATAAGAGTGATTTGAGCTTCGAAACAAATTCTTTTTAACCCAATAAGACTAATGCAATAGGATTTTTAGTTAGAATATTTGTTTTCTTTGTAATTTCTATTCTTATTTAGCTTAGATTTTTTTTTTATCATGTTTCTATTCTTCCTATTTAAATTTAGAGTTTATTTATTTATTTAGCCTAGGCATTAAACCAATAAAAATAAGGGTGTTTAGGTTGCATCTAAGTAGACTATTTGAAAAATAAAATAAAATTTCGAGTTAGGGATCTTGTGCAATGATCACTGCTCGGTAAAATTATGTTTTTGTTATTTTTTTTGTGTTATTTTCATTTGCATCACATGATCTGCCTTGTTCATCGAGTGTCATTAATTATGAAAACTAGCTTTATCGAGTTTCCCTCTTAAAAATGAATAAAAACATCAAAATTGTAGCTGTTGGTAGCCAAAATTTATCCATCTAAAAACGTTTTTTCTCCACTTTTAATAAAAAAAACTTTATATCTCTTCAGTTGATATTTAAGGACTGAAATGTAAGAAAACAATAATTACCAAAAAAAATCATACTCCCAGAGAAAGGGGCTAAATATGGAAAATTTGAGGGACTAGATTGAATATTTCCATGTCATCTGAACAATGCATGCAAGATAGAGGTTATATTTTGTTCAAATATCAATTTATTCCTTAATCTTTTAATTTTAATTTTCAGAAGAACATAAAACTATTTTCTAGTAAAATTGGCATGTGATTAACTGTTGGAATATTTTTTGGTAACTTAATATATACAAATAAAGCAAATAACAAAAAATAAAGCCATGCCAACATACTTTGAAAGGCTGTTATTGCACTGAGATAAAGTGCGATGCCCAAAATGTAAGAAGCCAAAAATCTAAGGGGCCCGAGGGGAGAAATTGACTGTAATAAATAATGGAGTGAAAGAGGAATTACAATAGATGAATCATGTGAGACCCAAAAATCAAATGTTCATCAGCTCTCTAATCTCCAATAATTGCAGGCATCATTGCGGTCTGCTCTTCATGGTGTTTCCTTTTCCCTAGAAAAAATTCATGCTGTTTCTCGATTCCTCCCTGCATGTTCATTTCGATATCTATTGTTATGTTTTGAAGTTTGTCTGTCTCCAATAATATTTAAACATCGTACATTAAAAAATTATTGCTGGTTAATAACGTGAGATCAAAGGTATATTTGGCATTGCTTTTATTTTAACGATTGAGGTTGAAAAAAAGCAGTTTTAAAAAAAGCATTTTTACTGCGGTTCAAAATAAATTGTGAAGTGTTTGGTTAAAACTGTGATTGAGTTGGGGGTTGAAAAAAAAACAGTTTTAGGTGTTTGGTTACCAAACTTTACATATTGCTTTTAACTTGTGAAATTACTTTAAAGGGCATAAACATATACACACATATTTATATATATATATATATATATAACTTGTGAAAATAAATTTAAAATTAATCACAATTTATTGTAAGGAATAATTAAAGTAAAATGAACACTTCATTTTTATTAAAACTAGATAAAAAATATTTTAATTCCCGCGGCGGAACACGGGTTTATGGTTCGTTATATATATAAAACATATCAGGTATAATTCATTAGTGATTAATTAAATCTCTTAATAACAAGATTATATAACCAAATTGTCTTTTTATTTTTCTTTTGTTATATGTGGAGCCCATGGTTGCCATATGCATTGCTGACTTTTATAGCCATCAATGTGTTCTGTTTCTTTCACAGGGAGGCTTTTGTCTACTTCTGAAGGACAAAGTGCTGTTTTTTTCTTCACTTCTTTCAAATTCAATCGTCCCACACTGAAATTGAAAGAGCAAAAGAAAAAAAAGAGAAAAAACCCACTTTTCGACCACCATTTCTTTCAATTCTCGCGCAAAAAGAACTGAAAAGATTGAAACTTTAGGTTATCAGTGAAGAAAAAACAAGACAGCCCTCTTGTTTGTTTTATAGTTTTTATGGATCTATAGATCTAACCCACATGTATTGTTTTGTTTACTTTAGATCTCCATCCTTTTCATCTTGTTTAATTCAGTAGCTGACCAGAAACTGTATAGAGAGAGCTGGTTGCAGAGGAGAAGAAGAAATGAGATGGGAGGTTGCAGATGAGAGGATAAGGTAGAGATTTTCTTTTTCAACGGTTTAATTCAGGGTTTGAATGTGCATCGCGATAAAAATAGAAAAGAATTGGCGTTCAAAAAGCATGTATTATCTGCTTACATAGAAACGACATTCTGCATGGCATTTTACGTGGGTCTCATAATTTGTATCTGTGTTTGGGACAAATCCAAACACCAATTTTGAAACACCGTTTGGTAATCGTGGATCGCACCACACTGCCAAATGGGTATCAAATCTGACTCAGACTTTTTTTTATTTATTTATCCTATAAATAGAGGGATGTAAAGGATTTGATTTAATTGCGTGGAGAAAAACATAATCCTTCACCCCTTATATTCAACAGTAAATGACAGCTTTGGGCGAGTTTGTTTATCAATTAAAATAATTCCTTAAAAAGAAAAATCTGAAAAATATATTAAAATTTAAACCTTGATAAATAAAAGGGCATTAATTATTAAATTTATGTTCAGTGTTACATCACGTATTCCTGACAAGAGCATGCGCCACTCCTCCCATGTATAATAATAATACGATTGGTGTGTGTGTGTGTGTGGATGGAGGTATCCATACCCAAATACCAATATAAAATAGAAACAATAAATAATTGTGATTAATTAAAGAAATCGGCACCCACCAAATATATATATAATAAATTCCTCGAAATAGAATAGAGGGTGAAAGGAAAAGGTGAATAGATGCTCCCGCAACTAGCCAAAACAATAAAACCCGGGGACGGTAGATCTAGTAAGAGAATTAAATGAAGAATCTAAAATAGAACGACAGCCAGAGGGATTCCAACAGGTTATTAGAATCCTGCTAAAAAAGGAAAGGAAAGATAGGAAGAGATTGCCACAAAACCAGAGGAAGAGAGAGAAACAGAGGGAGTAACCCTGAAGCCAAACAAAATCCAAGCAGCAGGCATCTCAATAATTAAAGAACAGCAAAATCTTGCTAGATTTTCATGCGAGTCTGAGATGGACCAAAAGTTGATTCCGGCCCTTCAAAAGAGTGCACCTACCCCCCCCTATATGTTTCCCAGGCGAGTAAAAAAGATGAAGGAAAACATGGAGGAACCTAGGCGTGTCATGTCTGATGTATTGCATTCTTTTGTGCACTACAACATCACTGTAGTCTGTAGAGTATAGAGTATAGGCCACAGACAAACCCGTTAACAAAAAAGAGACTGTGTCCCAAATCTCGTGGGGGTGTTAAAAAGCTTTATATCTGTCTGGTAAGTTTTGAATTTGAATCGGTATGTGTTTATTTTGTAATAACCTGGATAATTGAGGTTTTATATAAAAATATCTAAAAAGAATTAGGGTTTAATCGAATCTATTTTTTTTGTTGTGAAACAGGGGGAAGAAACAAACATATTGACAACACTTTGAGCCGCCAGTGAAAGGAAACTCATCCACAAACACAAACTCATAAAAGAGGAAGACCAAGTGTTAGGAGGTGGGTAGGCCCCATGTTAGCAGATGACTACAAACCTGGATGGCCGTGTGCCGTGCTCTCTCCTCTTATCTATCTTTGTATTTTTTTTTGTTTTTTAAAGGGGGGTAGTCGCGCTGTTAAATGTCAGGTCCCTCCAAAACTCCTCGTCCAACCCAAGAGCCAGCACCACCCAACCAACACACAACACACACACACCACAACTCGGAATCCAGGGGTACAAAACACTGAAGACTGCGAAGAAAGTGCGCCAACAATACAATACAAAGCCAGCCCATTTCTCTACGTTTTTGACACCCTCTGCTTTCGTTTGTAAATCTCTCCTTTTCCTCTTCTTGTACTTGTTCTAGTTGTTACAGGGAAAATGGACTGTTGGTCTCCTCTTGCAATGGATGACGAGTTTGAGAAGCTTGTAATTCGGATGAACCCTCCAAGGTGAATTTACCTTTCGTTTTTTTATTTTAAAAAAAACATTTAACGTGTGAGTTTCTGTTTGAATTGAAAAGGGTTGTTATGTTTTCTTGAAGTTTTCACTCCTCGAGCTCAAAGTTTGGATTTCTTTGAAGGATTCTGCAATATATGTGTGTTTGTGATATTGTTTTCAGTTTGTGTTTAATTTTGCAGGGTTACAGTTGATAATGCTTCAAGCAGGAAAACCACTTTGATTAAGGTGTTTATTTGAATCATTTGGATGTTCATGGTTCGTTTCATGAGGTTAAAGTCCGGAACTTGATTTTGTTTTGTTGATAATGTTCAGGTTGATAGTGCTAATAAGCGTGGTAGTTTGTTAGAGGTGGTTCAGGTCTTGACTGATTTGAATCTTATAATTAGACGAGCTTACATTTCTTCAGATGGAGAATGGTTCATGGATGGTTAGTTTTGGTTCTTGCTTTACATTTAAGTTTGGTGACTCTTTAATTCAATTAATTGAGGTTGATTTTCTTGTTTGAAATGGTTCTTTTGCAGTGTTTCACGTTACAGATCAACATGGGAACAAGTTATCCGAGGATGATGTGGCTGAGAGAATTCAACAGGTAGATCTGCTAATCTGTCCTCCATTTGTTGCCAGAATTGGAAATCAAAATCATCTCCACTATACTCTCGTTGTCAATGTGAAATCACAAATGGAGACCGGATTTGTTTCTCATTATAAGAGACTTTAAAGCGTATAACTTCGATTCTGACCGCATTTCTAAATTTGTTATGCCTTAGCTCCACCAGCTGCCCCTATTTTTTAGCCTTTTCACTCCTTGTCCTTAAATTTTGACAACAATCAGAGAGCAAGGCTTC
The DNA here is from genome assembly GCA_025169955.1 of Salix arbutifolia. Taxonomy (NCBI): domain Eukaryota; kingdom Viridiplantae; phylum Streptophyta; class Magnoliopsida; order Malpighiales; family Salicaceae; genus Salix; species Salix arbutifolia. Next base: position 3,837,196 of record CM045902.1, read on the forward strand.
ATTTTTTGTGCACAGTTTTAGACCAGAGTACCACTATTCTCTTTTAGTACCGGTTTTACTTTAAAAAAGGAGGTGCAAAAACTCAGAAGTTCAGAGAACTGTAAATGTCACAGGTCAAGCTGTATAGAATTCCAAATACAGTGAATTCACCGTACGCTTCTTTTGTAAATAAAATCCTTTCAATTAATTATTCTCTTAGTTTCGTTTAAGAAGATAATGAAAGGAATAGAGAAGGAAGAAATGGTGGTTGTTATTTCGTCTGTACCATAAATTTTTCCAAGAATATATTTGGAGTCGTGTGAGTTTCATGCCATGCTCATGAATTAATTTACATGTCACAGTCATTGGGACCAAGAGGGCGAAGCTTCCGGTCTTTGAGACGGTCAGTGGGTCTGCAAGCTGCTGCAGAGAACACAACTATTGAATTGACAGGAAGAGATCGACCAGGCTTGCTTTCAGAAATTTTTGCTGTTCTTACTGACCTCAAATGTAATGTGGTGGCCTCAGAAGTCTGGACCCACAATTCAAGAATGGCATCTGTTGTTTACATCACAGATGAGGCTACTGGACTGCCAATTGATGATCCTGATAGGCTTACTAAGATCAAACAACTTCTCCTGTATGTTCTTATGGGTGATAGAGATAAACGAAGTGCCAATACAGCTGTATCTGTGGATTCCACTCATAAGGAGAGGCGGCTGCATCAGATGATGTATGCTGATCGTGACTATGACATGGATGATGCAGAATTTGGGTCGGCAAGCGAGCGCAAGCCTTTTGTAACAGTGGAGAATTGTGTAGATAAGGCTTACACTATTGTGAACTTGAGGTGCCCTGACCGGCCAAAGCTACTATTTGATACGGTGTGCACATTAACTGATATGCAATATGTTGTATATCATGGAACTATCATAGCTGAAGGACCGGAGGCTTGCCAGGTTATTCTTTATTACCTCAACACGCGTTACTAGTTTTCTGTTTCACGGGCTTCAACTCTGTTTGGCCCGAACCTGGGCTACCAAAAGTCGGTCTATATTTTCAATTTTTTTCATTGTCAAACACCTGATTTGTTTGATGCTGTTGAACTTGTTGTTTTTGATCATCATAGCTTCTATTCTTTTGGTCGACAGCTTTGTTTTTTTGATTAATCTATCTTTTTCACCTAACAAATGCTTTTAAAAATTGCCACACAGCATCTCATTTGTTTCTTCTTGTACAGGAATATTTTATAAGGCATATGGATGGATCCCCTGTTAGTTCCGAAGCAGAGAGGCAAAGAGTGATCAATTGCTTGGAGGCTGCTATTAGAAGGAGAACTTCTGAGGTACAATTATGCACAAGTTTGATTTTGATGCTAGTTCCAAACTTGTTATCTGACTAGCATTTGATTCATTGAATTGTCTTGATGCAGGGTGTAAGATTGGAACTTTGTAGTGAGGATAGGGTTGGCCTTTTATCTGACGTGACTCGCATTTTTAGGGAAAACGGTCTTTCTGTCACCCGAGCTGAGGTTACGACCAGGGGTTCCCAGGCAATGAATGTTTTCTATGTCATTGATTCATCAGGATATCCGGTGAAGAATGAAACGATTGAAGCAGTTAGAAAAGAGATTGGCTTGACTATACTTCATGTGAATGATGATGCTTATTCGAAGTCCCCGCCCCAGGAGCGCGGTTTATTCTCGTTGAGTAATATCTTCCGATCTAGGTCAGAGAAGCTCCTTTATAACCTGGGTCTGATAAAATCATATTCTTAGTAGCTCAATAGCTAAACTAGGTTGTCGGCAACGAAAATGTTGGTTGTTTGGCTTAGTCACACAGGTTGTTCCTTAGAGCAGTTCAATTCCTTGTTGATCTTGGGCGAGGCATTCAAGTTGCAATCAAATTTGAATTTGCAAAGCTTCTTGTAAGTATCTTGTTCCGGCAACCTTGTTCCCATGTGGCATTGTAAATACTGCTGTACTGGCTTAAAAACTTCATCCAAAATGCAGCCAGCATTGAAAGCTCATTTTGCATGATGTTTGAAGTTATGATCACCGGGATTTGCTTTCTGGATTCTGATGCCCCACATAAACACAATTAGCGCAGGACTTGTCGCAGATTTTATATACATTTAGAGCTTTGAATTTAAGAATGGTGATTTCCATGAGAACAGCTGTGAATATCTCATTTGGCTGATTACCCAGGTCATGAATGAGAGCAGAGGCTATCCCGTGAGGATTCTTCCTCTAAAATCATGATGGAGATGATGGCATACAAATATATTGGTGGGATGTTTTGCAAGAACTTTCGCCTGCAACGAGTGGGGGCAAAGAATGGTGATGCGGACAAGGAATGTCTTAACAAGGGATCAACTTCCCTGTACATAAAACTAAGCCATCAAGATTGACTTTAGCTGCAATCCCGGATTAAGAAATCACCTTGTGCTCACTACTCCATGGAGGTTTGGTTGTGGTGATATGTTTAGAAATACAGTTCAAGTTGTTTTTAATGTATTTTTATTTATGAATTTATCAAATAAAATATTAAAAATATATATTATTTTTACATTAACACATCAAAATATCTAAAAACACAAAATAATTTTAAAAAATAAAAATATTTGTTTTTTTTTTAAATATTTTTGAAACTCAGTCACAAATACATAAATACTTCATCTGAGAACAAATCCGATAAAAAAATAATTCAATTTTCATTATAAACAATGTCCCCCATACTCACGCACAGAGAAAGGAGATTGAAGTTGAAGCTCTGTGCAATAAGATATAAATGGCGTCATTATGACATAATAGTGTTAGCACAAAAAACTCCTCTGTGCGTGAATATTCGAGACATTATTTGTAATAAGAATTGAATATTTTATTATAGCAATTGGATAATCACAAAAATCTATAGATTAAAATCATAATGGTAGAGTTAATTAAGCCAGTTCTGATCAATATCATTTAGTTTGATTTTCAAAATATTTTTTGTTTATAGATGTATTATAATACTATTTTTTTATTTTTTTAAAATTATTTTTAATATCAACATATTAAAATATATATAAAAAAATTAAAAATAAAAATACATTTAAAAAAAAAACATTTTAAAAATGCAATCACTGATTATTTGAAGATTGGTCTGTGACTCATTAATTGCAATGATTTTGTAATTAATACAGCCTTTAGGGATTAAAAAAACGGCAGAACAATGACCGACAGAATCTCAACGGTGGAGGAAAGATGTCACGCAGCTCCACGTCCCTCGCACCACTTAATGTTGTCCGTCACACATCTCTTTCCCATTTATGGCTCTGATAATATGATAGCTACATCAGCAACGTACACGTGTCAGGATAAAGATCACAGCCGCCAGTTTACGTGGGGCTACCTTTCTGGTGTTGGTGGGTGCCAGGGAAACCTTTTTGAAGAGGGAGAGGATAGGACATTTGTATGAACAAAATGGCTCGGCCGCTCAGCACATGGGTCACGTGGTTGGGATTCTATAAGATCTTTTTCGAAGCACGTCTGAATATTTCAGACAAAATCATTAAACAATGCCATGTCATGTCATGTCATGTCATAATATTATTAATAGATTTAGAAAAAAACAATTATCACAATAACCTAAATATTTCAACAGAATAATTTTGAAAAACGTTTTGAGAAATAGTTTGCTTTTATTCTCTTTTAAAACACAATATTTATTAAATATTATTACTTACAACAATTATTATATATATATTTTTTTAAAAATAACAGTAAATAATTGTGTTTTAGATACATGATATTTTATGAGATTTAAATAACTTAGAATTAATATTAATTAATTATAACTAACATAAATTAATGTTATATTTTTTAGTCATAATATTGAAAGATATATTATAATACTAAGGCCTTGTTTGTTTCAAGGAAACTGAATTCCTGGAATTCAGTTTCCTTGCTTTCCAGTGTTTGGTAACACTTTGGAAAACAAGTCAAAGGAAAGTGATTTCCATCACTTTCCCGGTCAACAATAAAAATCACTTCCACACGCGGAAAGTGTTTTCCGCTTCTACACAAAGGGAAAACACTTTCCGCGCACATATTTCCCTTGTCTCTCTCTGTGCACAAACCCGTTTCCCTCATCTCTGCTCTCACCACTACCAGTCCCTCATCTCGCCTCCCTCTCCAGCACCTCACACCATTTCCCTCTCAGTCCCTCATCTCATTTCTCTCAGCGCCAGTCCCTCATCTCATCTCTTCCTCTCTTCTCCTCGTGTGTCCATCTCTCTACAAAAAAACCCTAATCACCCTCTTGTCTCTCGCGTCCCTCTCGGTCCCTCATCTCTGCTCTCGACACCCTCTCAGTAACCCAACAGCCTGTTCCCCACATTTTTTCTTCAAACCAAGCACATCACCCTCTCGTCTCTCGCCTCCCTCTTAGTCCCTGACCCTCGGCTTACAAAACACTCTCGCCTCTAGCCTCCCTCAGTCCCTCTGCTGCTCTGCATCTCGCCTCCCTCTGCAACTCACAGCAAGAGAAACCAGGTACTCCTTCTGCATCTTAATCTTTTTGCAGTAGAGAATAGTTTAAGGTTATTGGTTTTGTGGGTTTTTTTTTATGAAGTTTGTGAGTTTTTGATGATATGAGAAATGGGGTTTGTGGGATTTGAGTTACAATTGAAATTGCCGATTATGGTAATGGGTGTGATTGCAAAGATAGCTACTTGTTTTGATGATATGAGAAATGGGGTTACATTTTGTTTTCCAAATTGATAGATAGCTACTTGTTTTCAATTTAGAATCTTGGAAATGTGTCAAAGATTACTGGTTGTGGAAAGAAAATCACAGTGGTCCATTTTTTTATGGGTCTGGAAGATCCTGAAATTTGGTTGATAGTGTTGTGTTGCTGATCTTTAGTGTGAAATGCAAGTTGGTATTTTAGATTTTGGAGAGGGAGACATGACTTTGTTATAATTGGTGAGCTTGTGTGTGTCTGCGTGTTTGAAGAATTCAGACCAGGGAACGTATTGATGAGGAGGTCGTTGCTATACTTAAAGAAGCAGAGAGTGGTGGGGCTGTGGAAAGAGTGAATATTTCTGATCGTCAGTTGAGGTTGATTCCTGAATCTATTGGCAGACTTCATGGCTTGCTTGTGCTCAATCTCTCTCAAAACCAGTTAGAGGTACCATAATCTTTTTCTGTTTCTGCTCTTTTTAATGTTTTATTTGTTTTAGTTAACTGATAGAGATGTTTTCTTTTAGATTACTTTGCTTGCAATGTTTTCTAGCATCAGGGAACAAGTATAAACTATGATGTTTTCTTCTTCCCTTTAATCAGCTAATATGTTTAGTGTGTTAACAAACTAATGGTTCAAACATTCCCCATCTCGATTGAATATAAATTTGTGTATGGAAAAAATAAAGGAAAGAAAGAAAGGTTATAGATGAGTGTCTTAAATCTTTATCCTTGGTGTGTAAAAGCTTGTTTTGTTTTTACTAGTCGTGATGGGCTTTTGGGTCTAAATATAATATGGAGGTTGGTGTTTAGCAAGCTCAAACTGCAAGCTTAGACAATTCATACCAGTTAATTTAGCTATTCGTGTATGAATTGTTATTGTTCACAAGAACTTGTATTGATTCATGTAGTCATCAGTAGCCTTGAACAGATTAAAAAGTCTTTTTGAGTCCTGGATGATTTTGAATGGTGAAGAAGCTATATTGTGTTCTTGATGCATGCAGCTAGTGGACAAGGTTTGAGTTTTTATTGATACACTGTTCATTTGTTTGGCGAAACAGGTCCTTCCTGATTCAATTGCGGGACTTGAGAAACTCGAGGAGCTTGATGTGTCTTCCAATCTTTTAGTGTTCTTGCCGGATTCAATTGGATTGTTGCGAAATCTTAAGTTCCTAAATGTGTCAGCCAACAAGGTGAAGGCCCTCCCGGAAAGCATTGCTCTTTGCAGGTGATCCTCATTTTCAGTGTTCTCTTCCCGGTTAATCTTTCAAATTATCGGTCCTGGTAGATTTTTTCCTCACTTCAATTTTTTTCTGCTCTTCCCATTTGGTCTGCTGCTGAAAACTTGATTTGTCTTTGCTGTAGTTCATTGGTGGAGATAGACGCAAGCTTTAACAACTTGCTATCTTTGCCGATAAATATTGGATATGGACTGGTGAATCTTGAAAGGCTTTCAATTCAGTTGAACAAGATCCGTCTTCTTCCACCTTCTATCTGTGAAATGAAGTCTCTGAGATTTTTGGATGTTCATTTCAATGAGCTGCGAGGACTGCCACAAGTAATAGGGAGATTGACAAATATAGAGGTCCTGAATCTGAGCAGTAATTTCAGTGACTTGGAAGAACTTCCTGAAGAAATTGGTGATTTAATGAACCTCAAGGAGCTCGATCTCAGCAACAACCAAATACGAACTCTTCCTGACTCGTTTGCCAGGCTAATATTATGTTTGTAATTTGAACTAATATGTATGTCAATGACATGGAAACTTAATATTTATGCATGACTATTTATTTCTTGATGTTAGGTATAAATATTTATTTTTTGATGTTTATTTTATAGATATTAAAGGGATAATTGCCTTTACCCAATTTTTTTTTTTATCTAAAATACCCATCAAAATATTGTTGTATCTATTTATCTTTTCAAAAATACTTCATACCAAAAACAAAAACCCAAACATATAACTCTCAACATAAACTAATTTGGCTTTCTTAATATGAAAAAACAAATTATTTAAAGCTTTTAAAATTGAATAATTTTTACTTACAAAATATTTAACAAACTTATTTCTCTATAATATGATATGACATATATTGTAATATTTTATAAAATAAGCTATGTATGAATATAGGATATAATAAAAAAAATTCATCATTATACTTATTTGATTTCATTTTTTTATTTAAAGTGATTAAATATTTTATATTAAATATTTAATATACATAGGATAAACTTGAAAAAAAAATTTATTAATAAATTATTTTCCAGTTCATTTTCCATAACACAAACAAACACCGGAAAGTGTTTTCCAGTTCATTTTCCATAACACTGCCAAACATCGGAATTCACTTTCCAGGAATTCACTTTCCCCGGAATTCACTTTTCAAAAGAAAATCACTTTCCAGCAAACAAACGGGGCCTAAGACTTTTTGTTATCGATTCTTTCTACTTTTCTATGCTAATTATCCAATATACCCTAATTTATTACGTTTAAGAGGTAAAGGACAATTTTTGCTTGTCTTCTCTAAACAGTATGGAGATGGATAAGTAACCAAAAAACAAAACATTCAAAGGATCCCGGCCAAACTTCTTTTATATATATATATTCAAAACATTCAAGGATCCCGGCCAAACTTTATATATATATATATATATATATATATTCAATTTGCAAAATGCATTATGATCCGTTTACATGGTGATGTGGACGGGCACTGCCATTTTTGTTTTCTATTAAATCTTTTTTTATTGGATCAGATTTTAAGTCAATTTATTGAAACGATGACATGATTGAAAGAAGATAAATTCAAGTTAAAAATACTTAGAAAATAAATGGTTTTGAGAAATTCGGGTAAAATACTTATTGTAGTCTTAATATTTTACATATTATGATATTAGATCTTTTTAATTTTATTCCAAACTTTATTTTTTATATCTCTCGGCTCTTAATATGATAGAAAATTGGCACGATTCCAGCACTATAGAGAAAAAAAATATATTTGTTGACACCAATTACGACAATCCAAATAGTTAAAATTAGTATCTAATTGTTTCTTTTTATGAGAACTCAAATTAGTAGCTTCCCCCCTTTAAACCCCCAATAAAAAAACTTATGATATTGATAAGATTCTTTTATTTCATATTGATTTTGAATTTTAAGATAGTTTTTTGAAGCCATCAGTGAGTTTGTCAAGTTTTATATAATGTTTTCTTGATGTTTTGGATAAACAACGACTTAAGAAAATATAGTTTTTAAAACTAAAAACAACAAACCCTGAAGGCTTAGTTAGCCTCAAAATATAGCTACTAGCACTCTACATTCTACAACCTTCATACATATTTCACATTGTTAGAGAATAATATAAATTATATTCTGGGCCTTACTTACAAGCTTAATCTTTTAGGTGAGATTCAATCATCTCACCATCCCATTCTATTTGATAAAAAAATCAAGCACAAGGTGATGTGGACCTGTGCAAATTTCAAGCTCAAAGTGCTTTCACTTGAGGAAGGGTGTTAGAGAATAATATAAATCATATTTTAGGACCTTACTTACAAGTTTAAGTTGTTAAGTGAGATGGTTTCTTAACACACATACACTTTATATATATATATATATATATATATATATTGCTCACTCCAGCCTCCTAACTTCCCTGTAAATCTTTTAAGATTATACATTGATTACAGTAACTTATTTAAGTATTAAATAAAAGCGTGCATTTAATTTAATGCACACACATGCACATATTACTAGAGTATAATATATTTTTATTTTTAATTTGATGTTGATAAGAAAAATATTGCAATATATTTAAAAGTGTTAGAAGGCACAATATTGCACAACAACAAAACGAAACATATCATATAAATTCAATTATAAAAGATAAAATGACATTGAAAACAAAGTTGTTCTCACCATAAGCATCCAAACACCTGCTAGTATCTTCCAAGTACAATCAAACTTTTAACAGCAATTAATTCTCTCAAAATTGATTTTTCAAAAAAGAATTCTTTTTTCAATAAACAAATTAAAGAAAAACTAAAAGAACTAGACAACTCATTGCTCCTTCTGTGATGTATTTTCTTCCAAAGATTAAAAATAATACAGTTGAAAATTAGAAAGAAAAAAATTGCAATCCTCTTTGTCCCCTGAAGAGAATAATAAAAGAAATCAATGTGAGAATAAAGAGAGGGAAAGAAAAGAAAAGAAAAACATGCTATTAAAGATACATTGAAATTACTTTGCCACCACTCGTTGCTCTGAAAGGAAGCCCTCGTCGAGATCACTCCAATAACACCAAGGAAGATCTCTATTGAATGTTGGAGGAAACCACACTTGCCCTCCCAATACAACGACCTTCTTCGCTTGTACTGCTCGTACAATATTTTAACTCTTAAATTAATTATTTTTATCAACTAAAACTAATTTTCAAAGGTTATTTTAGCTAACATTACATGAGTTGACAGCAAGTGTTGACAAATCCCCAAGTATTGCTCGGCTATTATTTCACAAGATAAAAGCGGTTTATAAAATAGCTAGGCTGATTTGATTGAGCACTGAAATTTTATTTATTTTTCCATAGTAAACTACTAGTATCTCGCAATCAAGGGAGTGTTGACGGTATTTCAAAAACATTTTGAAAAAAATTTTACTTTTATATTTTATTTTAAATTATTTCCAGTACTTGATATCAAAAATACTTTTAAAAACAAATACTATGTTATCAAAACACTAGTACTAACATCACGTCACTTATGAGAGCACCACGTTTTCTAAGAGGTTCAGTACTATTTATAGGGCCTTTTCCTATGTCTCACATTTTAGAAGTTAAGGTATTAAGATAAACTGAATCACTCTATCATCCCAAGGCCCAGTGGTTTTCTGGTGGCCTCATAGAGCTATATGTATCCTAAAGGCATACTCGGGCCGAAGTCCATGCTAATCAAGCAAACCCACTACAGATCCGGGTCGCATGTAATTGTCAATGCAGGCCGCTTGAGATCCCTTGGAATCACATCCCAAGTCCACTGAGAGCACTATGAAGAGCAATCATCGCCCTGCCATCACGAGTAGAATAGCAATGAAGTACATTCATTGTGGACGTCTGGATCAAATGTTGAAAATGATGTGCCTTAACAACCACCCGATAAAAAAAATTCTATCCGAGAAATAACTCTTTTGGCTCAAGCTTTCTACTGAATACAGGTGAACAAATAAACTTTTTCAGAGATTGATTCCACACTCGTTTAGACAAAAGCCCTCCAAAAGGGGTAGACTTCTCTCAGGTTCGATGTTGAGGAAACAGAATAGATGGATAGAATCCATCATGCTTCAGTCATAGGAAGCTCGCCACTTTCAAGGATCACCACTCTCTTTGTGGGACGGTCTCCTCTGTCGGTCTGTTGTGACTCGATCAATTTAACAATGTCCATGCCTTCCAAAACTTGCCCAAACACAACATGCCTTTGATCTAGCCATGGAGTCTGCCATTTCCCGTGAACATGCAAGCAAAATGAAAGTGTGTTAAGTTTTATAAAAGTAGAATAAATCTGCAAAGATTTGACCACTAAACTAGAAGGAATTGATCAGATAAGAAGCATTTGCAGAAAACAATCCGTCTCCATCAGTGACCACTAATAATCATGCCACCTATAAGAAATAGGTGCTAAGCCGACAGAAAAATGAAAGTAGCCTACTGAAAGAGAATAAAACTTCATTGGTGAAACTTAGTTGATAAAGACCATATCATTTACCACAAACAAAAAGAGTACCAAACAGATTTGGATTGTTAGAGTGGATTCCAACTTTCAAGCACCTACATATACTATCTACACACAAGCATGGTCAACATGCAGTGGTTTTCAATACATACAATTTTTGCCTTCTTTATAATGGCCTCCATCACATTCAGAACACAGTTCGACAGGCAAAATCACCTGTGCATAGTTTGCAGAAAAAGGGGATAACCCAGAAAATATTCTAATCCTTCGCCCCTCTTGGGAGGTATAAAGTTCAACCCCATTTAACTACAACTAACAGTTTGTACCTTCCAAAAGTAGAATGTAAGAGTTGGCTTCAGAAACAATGTCCTATTTCCTAGTTCCCTTGATCCCTTCCATGTTACACCTCCAATCAAGTAACCATTACTTATTATACTAGCCATGTTTTTAAGTTCTTGTCTTTAGAAAGAGAGAACCCCGAGGGAAATTCATGGTTAGATGTAGGAATCGTATTCCTTCTTTAAACTCTCTATCCGAGATCCTGCTCCATATATATGTATGTATGTATATATTCAAAAAAACACTAATGATAAAAATTCTCGGATACTGTAACAATAGGATATGATGTGTTTGTATGCACCCACATATGTGCATGTCTCCACGCATATGCATGAGGAACATGTATCTAAATGGAAAGACAATTGTTTACCTTAACAGTGCAGATAAAAAATTGACTTCCATTGGTGTTGGGCCCAGCATTTGCCATACTAAGAACTCCTGGTCCAATATGCGACACTGCAAAGCATTTGATTGAGATTTCATAATTAGGCATGTGGTGGCACATAGATAAATATACAACATCGACCACTGAAATGTTAAAAAGATGACCAGGAAGAATCCAGGAAGAATCAATCACTCAATAAACTCCAAACCATGAAGAGATGTTCTTAGCAAAACCTCATTATTAAAATACAGGAAAATTTATGTTTAGGGACTGCTCAAACTTAAGACAGGGTGAGAGTGAGACATGGAGAAGGGGTCATCTGTCTTCAGCCGAAGAAACTTCCTAGGTGGGTATTACAGTTAACTGAGCATGGGCTCCAACTAAGAGAAATAGTTACATGAGAAGTACCGACTTACACTTGAAGTTTTCATCTTTGAATGTGCGGCCATAAATGCTTTTACCTCCAGTGCCCTGCAAGTATTTCCAAATACTGACAATTAGAATACGTTACTCATTTAAAAACCTTTAGATTGCCCTAAGTACAAAGCTTAGAATATACAACAGTTCATTTCTTAACAAACACACAGAAACAAGGGAAACAAAAGCATAGAAATTGATTAAAGAAAAAATTTAAAGGGTTTTAGAAACTGATCTGGGCATCTTTTTTAACCCATAAACCCTAAAGTTAAAATGGCGATCCCATCCCAACTAAGATAACCTTTCCAAAATAAATGTTGCCAAGAAAACTGGACAAATCATGTAAACTTTCTAACTAAACCAATAAGAGCGCAGAGATTTCCATTCATTTGACCCTTAACTTGATCTGTAAAGTGCGCATATCCTTGTTCAACTTAAGAAAATATTTACACACAGGCCAATTATAGCATTAGGTCAACACCCTCATGCGTTTCAATCACAAGTTCACAACTTGAATAGTGATTAACTCTCTATATTTGCAGCACAACCAGCTTATACATTGAATCCAATTTCACAAATTATAAGTTTGACATGTAAGCACTGTGCGTTTCTGTAATGCATTTAAATACTGGTGCAGTTCTGATATATCAGACCAAGTGATGAAAAAACTTCAAAGTGGTCTCTCATTTCATAGATAGTAAAATACTTCTTAGAATAAACAACACCACATTGTTCAATTGGAACTTGAAAGGTGGAATTGTTTAGGAGGGAAGAAAATTAAGGTGGAAATGAGATATTCAAGTTCCCATAGCATACAACTGAAATTCTCGTTCTTTCATCGGGTTTTAAGCCAATATTACTATTTCTAGACAATAAAAGGAGGCAAAGAGTTAACAAGACAATATATTGAAAGAGGGAACTCACATTTCCTTTGTCAAAATCCCCTCCTTGAATCATGAAATCTTTGATGACACGGTGGAAAGCAGAATTTTTGAAACCGAAGCCCTTCTCTCCTGATCAAAATACATAATTGAAAGCAAATTATAAAAGATTCAAAGCATTGAAGTTAAGGAAAGAAAAGAGCTAATGGATAGTATAGATTTAAAGTTCATATGACACAACCTGTACATAAAGCACGGAAATTCTCTGCTGTTTGTGGCACATCATCACCATATAACCCAATGACAATTCTCCCAACAAGCTTCCCTACTGGATTCCCAATCCCTATATCAAAATACACTTTGTTGGTCACCTTTGACTGCAACTCCGAAACCTGAAAATTTTAACAAACAAGAAAAAATAAAATAAAAATCAAGGCGCCGATATAAAAAACCACATACAGTTCAATCTTCATTCATCCACAGAAGTAATTCCACATCAAAACCATCACAAAACAAACTCTAATACGCATTTCACACAGCAATTCAAATTTTCTGATCCCAAATTGGTTTCTTAAACTTTACAAAAAGTTGCATATATCTGTAAGTCCTCGAAATAATCGACAGAATTCAAGAGAGTAAAAAACACAACAGTTCACTAAAATCTAAAAGGAACACAGTATACAGGTCTCAAGCAAACAATACCCTCGATCGATTGAACAGATAAAATCTACACAATAAACTAGATACATAGAGCAACCGGAAAAAAAAAACGGAAAAGAAGAACCCTGCAAAACCCCAAACCTCTGCACTAGCTCGAACGGAGCTAAGAACACGGGATTTCTTTGGAGACGAGGTTGTAAGAGAAGCAAAACGACGCGAACCCGAGAAGAACAAGCTCGATGAAGAGGAGGAAACATTTGACGGCAACACATTTCTGTTGGGAAACTTCACTTCATGACATGCGGTGGAGCTTCCTGATTTTACATGCGACAAAGTATTTCTAGGGCTGAATAGGGACCCCACATTTGGCTGCAAAGAATAAAACACAGAGTTCATGCAAGGTTAGTAAAAAAGAACAGTAAAATAGGGGGGGTGCTTGGTCAGTGAGAAAAGGAAAAGGAAAAGGGGAGTACAAGAGTTGTAAGAGAAGCCGCCATTGATGCTGTTTGGCGTGATTTTCTTTGGTTTTAGTTTTATAGAAGCTTGCTGGAGAGATGATGAATTTTACAGATATTGTGTTTGGTGTCAAGGAAATGACAAATGTGACCTCTAAAATCACCAGGGGTCAGGTGTGTCGAATATCCACAACCGTACCAACAACCCTTTAGTGGCCACACACAATAACCCCAAAAAACCCAACCCTTCCCTTGTCTTCCCTTCTCCTGCTGAAAACAAAAGGTCAACGGAAACAACAAAGATTGTATTATCATCAATAGTCAAGTTATTGGTATTTTTGACTTGAACCATAAAATTAACATTTTACATTATGCATTTGATTCGCTATTTTAACATTAACAATTAATTAAAAAAAATAAACTAAATGATATGGGCTGGTTTCACTTTTTTCCCATTTATATCAACTAATTAAATGAAATTAGATTTTAAATTGTCATAAAAATATAAAATAAGAAAAAAAAACCCGACAATTAAGACATGAAGATATTATACGTCTCACATGACATTTTTTTCATCTAAAAGTTCATTTTATTGAGTTTCTAATTTTTAATTTTGATGAAATCTAGATTATAACCCATCAAATGGTATGTTATCTACCGTAACATGTGTCATGTCTCCACCCATGTGCATGAGCTTTTCTTTCTTTCAAAAGTGCCAACTCCAGTTTGACTCCTACAGAGATGACAACAATGGCTTCTTAATTTGGAAACACTGCTGGTAGAATTGCCTGTGAGATTTTTCTTGAGGTCTAATATACCCTGTAGTTTTTCTGGGTCCAATGCTTTTAGCTTTTCTGTATGGAAAATCCAGGTTGATCACGGCTACCAACCATGTTAGGTCAGCATAAGATCAACACTGAATTGTAATGTGTCAGTTTTTAGCCTCTCTTTTTTATGGTTCTTCGAGAAAAAAATACCTTTGGATATGATTTGCCTCTGCATACAATACAATGATCAACATATGTCTAAACTACTTTCAATTTCATCAAATCAAAGCCGTTTGATTTGTACAAGAATCCATCTTCATCTGAATTTGATCTCAATTAGGAGAGACAATTTTCGTGTTCAAGACTCTTTCCCTTATTTCAGTTATGAACTGCAACTAAAATTATTTTTCATGAAACTGTTTTTTTTAAACATCAACCACAACAACATCAAATCCAAATAGACCCTTAGTATGAAAGAAAGTTTTTTTATTGTTGTTGTCCTTACACATTTAAGTTGATGGCTGTGCTGAGGACATTCATTATTTGTCGCCATCAGAACACAACATCCATTTCAGGAACAATTGCAAACATGGAAAACCTTCAGATGACATTCATTCTGTTGGGTATGCTGATACCAGCCCTCTTCAAAATTTTGCTAGAAGCTTCCATTGACGCTAACATAACTTCTCCCTATTTTACAACAATTTGCAATCATAAGCACATCACAAAACTCCATCGGGCATTGGGGAAAGAGAAGATTGATAAACAAAATGATGTGCAGTACAAAGTACCTCATTGACATTCAAAATCTTCTTGTCCTTCATAATCCATTTGCCATTGCACATTACGGAGACAACATTCTCAGTCCTCATACTGTACACAAGGCTTGAAATGCTGCAGAACAGTAAAACAACCATCAATCCATTGAGCTGAGTACATTTATAGGCTGTTACTCACAAATGTAATAGAACAAATGCTGCACTTCAGTGCTGAGCAGTTCCAATGGAAAAGAAGAAGATTAAACATGGCTGATGACTGATGTAGAATACATGACCACAGTTACCAGGAACATGGGACATTTTGGTTGTGGTACAAGATTCAGACACTTAGGTCAATTTGTGGTACGTAGGGGGTAGGCTTAGTAGGCACATAGCTTGACAGTTGTTTATAGTTCAGATACACCTCTAAAGCCCTAAATGAGCATTTTGATCAATGCATTTAAACGTGATTAATCAAAAAGCAGACATTGAGTAGACGCTGGAGAAACTTCTTTACCCTAAATGGTCGAGTTGACATATATTTAAGGCGCTGAGAACATAAGATGAAGAGCTATAATGTTGCAAGAACTTCAAAGCTAATTTCATACCAGTCATGAATAGGAACCATGGACCATGAGTTGGGATGGACCACAGTGATGTCAGCCTACCAAATCAGGAAAACAAAGATTAATCAGATCCAACTGCCTGAAAAGACATTAAAAAACCAAGTACTTGTAGTTAACAGAAGCTAAATCTCTAATTGCAAGTTAAACGTGAAAAAAGAGGGAAGGGCCAGGAGGGTAGGTGGGGAGGGAGAAGAGCAAGTGATCTAACTTAAAATCCATTTGGGACTGCAACACAGTCCTAATTGGAGCTTTAACAATCCGACCTTTTTCCCAGTTTCAAGGGATCCTATTTCATTATCCCAGAGCACTGTTTTTGCACCATTTATGGTCCCCATTCTGAGAATTGTTTCAGCTGGGAGAGCTGTAGGATCAGTCGTTCCCTTTGCATAAACCTCCCGTCCTTTGTTGATCAAAGAAGCTAGATACATCTCATCAACTGCAAAGAGAGAATTACCACATAAATTTGCAGTCATTTGTATTCCAAGGACCAAGGAGCATTTTGACCTTAGAGTAAATATTGACAAAATTGCTTAAAGGATGAGCTTCAAAATACTATTTTATTCTCCTTAACCTATATTATAGTACAAAGGAAAAATATCCGACCATGTCTCCAATACGACCAGGCCCAGATTTGTTTTATTATGGTACAGGGTAAAAACCTTACTATCTATACATGTAAGCATGTGCAACAAGGAGGTACTCCCTGTTTCTTTCTTTTTAAAGGTCTGTCTTGGGTTCAATAAAAGGGAAACCAGAAACTGAACATGGCCAAACTTGCATAAAAACCACCACAATAACAGGAAACCACTGAACATCAAAGAAATGTGAGAATGGAAACAATAAAATCAGAAATCAAACAAACCGATGCTCATTCTATTATTTGACGGTGCCCCATCTGTTCCCAAGGAGACACAAATGCCAGATTCAAGCATCTCCCTAATAGGTGCAAAACCAAGCATTCTCATCGCAGAAGCAGGACAGTGAGATACTTTGACACCAGCTCTTGAAAGAAAACCTATCTGAAGGAGAAATGATAACAGTCAGATCACTGAGAATGTGATCTTAGAATTAGCCAGAGACAAAAGCGTGGATCACATTACAGAAAGAATACAATCTGAAACATAAAGCAACTTTCTACGTTTCCATTTGGTATAATATCAACCTCTAGCATTTTGCTAATATATTTATTACAATACTCTCTGTTCAGTGACACTACACACATTAAAATGAAAAGCTTCTTTGATGCCAATGGGGAAAAGATGAAAAATAAAATCATTGGGAATCAGACTAATCATAGCCTACAAGGTAGCATGCCATAATGATAATCCATCTCGCATAATCTTCCTTGAAATCCAGCTAGAAACTGTCATCTTGTTATAATTAGTATAACATGTCCAGTTCCAGAAATTACCTCATTACATGGATTTAAAAATGTCTCAAATAAGAACCAAAAATTAAAAAAAAAACATGGAGATAGTGTAAGCATAAAGAACAAGTTTATTTCAAATAAGTATTATAAACAATCTCAACTATCACCTGATAAAGCAAAATTTACTAGAACTTTTACCAACAACTTCATTTAAATTCACCCATTTGCAAATTTATTGGACCTTATTTATCTATTTTGTGATGCAAGGATGGTAAACTGATATATTTCCATGGCGTCTAGCAGAGAATTAGCAGGAGCAATTCACCTCAGTGTCGTCAACCCACACTGTATGAGCTGAAAGTAAGTTGTTTTGAAGAAAGTTTATCTTCTCCAAGTGTGTAACAGTCCCGTGTTCAACTTTCCGATTACCCTTCACGAATTGATTCTCATAAGGTATCTCTGCAACATGCTAACAATTGAAAAGATTAGCTCAACCTATTTCAACATCTTCTTTCTTTGGCAGGACTTTCAACTTCTGAACCAATTAAAGCTTCTCATAATGGAAAAGGAATTAACAATATTTTTCATCGCCTTTAATTTATTATTATTATTATTATTATTATTATTTTGGAAGGAAGGAAGGAGAAACATAGTCATAATTGTTTAAGTCCATTTCAAAGAGATCATTCTCCTTTGCAGTTGACAGCTGACTTGAGTGTTGCATCCTAATTTGGATGAGATATATCCACAGTATCACTATTATGAAAGCTAGGCTACATGCTGAAACTGTGATTCGTGTCCCTATATATTCAAATTGAATTATGGCATAACATCAAAGAGTCTTGTCACGCTAAAAACTGCTGTCTATTTGGCAAATTCCACAGTGCATCTATACTTTCAACCCAAAACAAAAACGTTTTAACAGTTTTCTTATAATAAAACATTTCAATGCACATCAATATCCACCAGATAATAAATCCGCATGTGATATACAATATAGATGTAACTCTAAGGTAAAGAGAAAGTTCAGTACCATGTGGATTCCAGTTTTCAGTTCCTGAGCTGTATTTCTAGTTTCAAGAAGTAGGCGATCAGATGCATTCATAATTTGCCTAATTCCAAACCATACTCTAATGCGCCCATCAGCAGTATTATTGTGCTTCTCATAAAGCTCCATTTGAGACTGCCCTTGAAGTGAGAAATTTGGCTTCAGTCGATGATATAATTGTTGTTTAAAGTAACTAGTACAGCAATTGTGGATATAAAAGGGAAACAAAATGATACTGTACAACAGAGGAAAAGGATGAAATATCTTTGCATAGAGACTTGAACAAAATTGCAACACCCAACAACAATGTGCTGGTGTGTGCCTGAATAAGACTCGCAAACAGGACACGCCTCAAGGGATTTTGAAGCACAACTTCAATCCTAGCTCACCAGCAATGACAAGCCTGAGCAAAAACAGTTTTACAGTAGTTCATGATCACACGTATCAGCATAAAATCTTGTCTTTGAGTGGGAAAATCAAGGACACAAAGACACTCATCAAGAATCTAAAGTAAGATTACAGTTGACACAACTTTGATCCAAGCTCACTAGCAATGACAGGCCTGAGCATTACCTATGTTACAATAGTTCATGATCGTGTATATCAGCATAAATGTTCTCTCTTTGTGGGAAATTACAGACACGAAGACACTTATCATGATTATGGTGTAAATTTAACTTTCCCTTCTTAGTACCAATTGCTCCTCCAAAGGAAGAAAAGTGTAAGAACATTCGAAAATGCAAAAAACCAAAGCCCATCATATATTAATCAATGGATTGCATTTTTCACTAATCAATCAACTCAACAAGCCTGGTAGTTAAGACATCAGTGCCGTAAATGATGCAAACATGAACATATAGAAGAAAAGGCACGATAATGAACTCCACAATATCAACTAAAAATTCAGTATAATCCTCAACCTGAATACAGTCATCCGTAGTTCGCATAGCCCAAGATGTAGGCAAACCCTCGCCAGTATCCATAATTGACTCAGTTAAGCAGGCGCGCAAGCCCAATTTTTCAACAGCACGAGCCATTCCAGACACATACTGGCCCCCGGCTTCAGCAAAGCAAGTTACCTATATAAAATAATAATAATAGCAATAATAATCCCAAACGTCAAACTGGATTCCAAATTAAAAAGAAAAAGAAAAGGACTTACACCAGAGTGGATGAGCTCAATTCCACAAAGTAAAGTTGAAAGATAAGAATCATCCTCGGTCATATTAGATTCATAAGGCCAAATACGATGATGCAACCATGTCATCAGGTCAACATCATCAGCTATCCCTCTCCCTAGCTGTTGCGATGTGTGCACGTGCGTGTTTATAAATCCTGATGTACCATGATTAACGGTTTCGATTGGAGTGTATATTCATATCAATATAAATAAATAAATAAGAGCAACAAAAGAGGGAGGGAGGGAGGGAGTACCAGGAAGTAAGATATGACCGTGAAGGTCGATGATTTGGAGAGGGTGAGCGAGAGAGGAGAATTGAGAAAGAATATCGGAGGATTGACCTATGGCTTTGATTTCATCTTGTTCGATAACAATCCCTCCGTTCTTAAAGACTCGACTCTCGGGGTCCATGGTGACGATCATGGCATTGTGTATTATCGTCACTGAGTTGCTGCTGCTGCTCTTCGTCTCCATTTCTCTCGCCCTCTGTGCAGTGCTAGTGCTAAGCTCTCAGAGTTTGACTTCTCAGGCTAATGAGTACAGTGGAGTTCAACTGCTAACGTTGTAAATTTGTAATCAAGTTGAAGGCATGAATCGCACCGCTGTGCAGATATGCAAGGGTTTGAAAGATAATTTAGTCCTTACAATTCACGTCAATCATCACTTCAGTCCCAAGAGATTAATTTGTGAAATCTTTACCCTTATAACTAGCCAATTATTATAACAGTTTATGAGCAACAATTGCCAGCATGGAACCCAGAAACTAGCCTTTATGTCACCTGGAAAGCTTCACAGCGAGTACCCGTGTATCGAGTCACAGCTGAAAAGGACTTGTTTGTTACATATGGGTCTTTAAGCAATTCCTTGCATGCCATTAAGATTAGCAGAAGCCCTGTTTGCTATGATCTTTCCAGAAGCCAGACATGAAAAGGAAAAAAAAAAAATTAATTCTCCGTCAATTCAATTGATTCATTGTTAACAACAGTTGCAGCTTTCTAAATGGAATAGAAAATCTCATGCATCACGAGGAGGACTTTTAGCAGCGCTTCTTTTCTAATATATATATTTTAAAAAAAATCTATTTAAAACAAAATACTACTTCTTGACCATACTTGATAGATAGATATTACTTGTATGATCGGTTTGCACTTCGCTGCGTTTTTTTTTTTTTTAATAAAAATATTTAGTTATTGCTAATAATTTTTTAAGTAGATTTTTTTTTTTAAAATCATGTGGTGATTGGTTTAATATGAACTAATCGACTTGAAAGATTCAAAGACAACCTGAATTATCGGTTAAAATATAGTTTGATTTAAAAAAATATTTAAAATGTGTTATATATATTTATATTGTAACGACAAAATATTATATTGATTTAGATCAACTTGGGATAACCTGTTAATCCATAATCAACCTAGGTTAAAAGATTATGAAACACAATCCCCAATAAACTTAATATTAAAAGATGTAAAATCATTTTAGTCAACTCAGGTTAACCTATCAAATTTATAAATCAAATTATGAGACAATGATAATCTCATAAAAAGCAAATCAAAATAAATAATAAAACTTAATTTTTAATAATCAAATGTTAAATGATGAACTTGAGAACAATATCAATTATAAACAGAGAGCCTCAAGTCAAACTCGCAGTCATGAAAAACTAAATAATCTTATAAAAATAGATTAAAAAATCAAGAAGCTTGTAGCTAACAAATCTTATGTTGAAGGGTCAAATTGAATTTTTTTTTGCAATAAATAGTATTTCATGATAAGGGATATAGTAAAATCCCCTTATCTTTTAGTTTTTTTTTACTAGATTTAGACTCGCATTATGCTACATGTCTATATTTTTTCTACATAAAAGACAATGTCTAAGCATTGCTGACACGTTTAAAATAAATAAATAAATAAATATTGACTTAAATTATATCTATGAATGAGCTTAATAGGTTGAATTTATTTTAATTAGATGATAAAAAAAAGAATTGACAATGATTGTGAAAAATAAAAATAAAAAAGACCACGAAAAGGTGAAAAAAAACCTTTGAAAGTATATAATTGGATAACAAGTTCATGAAAAAAATTAACATCAAGTCAATGCATGCTATTATCATTATAATTGTAAAAATAAAAACCATAAATTTTATTTGAAGGATAAAATTAAAAATCTTAAGAACTTTGATAAAATAGTAATGAAAAATAATAAAAAATCAAAACTAGAGGGATCAAATTAAAATCACCATTATCATTGAAAAAACAGAAATCATGAAATTGATTTGGAGAATAAAACGAAAGTCATAAAATTTCTGATAATAATAATAAAAAAAAAGAACCGAACAAAAAAACATTATATACTCAAATTAGATTTGAAAATAAATAAAACCTTAACAAAATCAAAGGAACAACAATAAAAAATCAAAACTACCCGTACTGCATTTCTTGGTATAGGAGAAAGCAAGCAATGAAGAGAAAAAAAAGGATTATTGGTGATAAATTAATCATCATATGATCACACGTGTCATTTAAAAAGGAAGAGAAGACAATGAAGATCACAATAAGACGGCAAAAGCATACTTTGCACCACTAAAAACCATCACGCGCCACCCAAAGTACGCGTCAGCTCCCACCTAAATAATTTTGATTCATGATGTTTTGTTTATTTTTCAAGTCACAGCTCTAACATCACATGCGACTTCTTTCAATTATTAAATTCTTAGATTTTTTTTTTCTACTCCTTTTAAAATATTAATATTGCATAAATATTTTTTTATTAAAAAAATTAACCCAATCCACAGCCAGCACAAAATATCTATATAGTTGTTTCATATTTTTCATCTGTCAATTAATAGGGAATGGATCACAGCACGACATTCATAGGTCATGGAGTAATCTCAATCTTTTCTATTAAATATCGATAAATAAAAATAAACGAACACATATTCAAACGTTTTATATCAACACAAATTAAAAAGTAATTAATTCCAGATTTAAGACTTGGATATGAAAATAAAGAAAAGGGAGTTGCCGTCGTGATTTGACTTTTCTGGCTGGTGAGTTGGCTAAGCGGGAAGGAGGAGAGCCAACCAGGTTTCGATTTATTTTTAAGAGTTCTTATTGTACTTCTTGCTTGCATTTAAATAAAACCCCCACCAAGCAACCACTAAGAATGAGATATTGATTTTAAAAACCCTAATTTGGTTTAGTAAAACCTTTTGATTTGGAATTTTTCAGTTCTACGTGGACAGAAGCATCCATGGTAATAAAACAATGTATTATAGAGTATTAATACCATTTAATATAATTTAAAATTTCAGTTTGCTTAGAGATGCAAAATATAATTTCTTGAAATATGAAGGTAAAATAAAAAACTAATAAAATTATAAATTCGGTGTATTTTTTATTTATAAATAAAGTGAACAAAAAGTCAACTTGAATAACATGGCATGCGTGGTGGTGACATTCTTATTTTCCTTGGCTGGCAACATGCTTCTTGAAATGGTCCATTGTTGAATTTTTTTTTTGTCACATGTGTTTTTCTTCAATTGACATATATAAAGATATGAATTTGATTTATTTTTTTTGTAACAGTCTTGTAAAATCTGAAAAAGAAATGTTTTGAATTTTCTAAACATTCATCAATATCCATAAAAAAAAAAAAACAGGAAAAATAATAAAACTAAAATTCAAAATTAACAGTGGAATTTAGTGAATTCAAATAGCAAATGAGTTTGGTAAACGAAAAAGAAATCGTCACGAATCCAAATATTATCTATCTGGAATCCACTTTTAAAATCTAACCTCGATGCAATAATTAAATTATAAACCATGATTATTTTAAATAATTTATTTGATATAACTGCTTGGACCATTTCTATCTATCAATATGATACATAAAATTATAAGATAATTGTTTTGCATCGCCAACATGCGTGGTGGTGACAGTCTTAAATATCCTTGGCTGGCAACCGCTTCTTGAAACGGTCCATTGTTGATAATAATAATGGTTTACTTTTTTATTTCTTACTATAAAGTTTTGTCACGTATGTATTTTATTATTGCTTTTGCAAGTGATCGCCCATACGAAGACATGCATTTAAGTTTAAATTCTAAAATTAGATAAAACACGATTAAAGTGGTAAGAGTATATATTTTTTCCAGTTAAAGTCCTATAAAATTTGAAAAACAAATATTTTAAATACCCTAAACATTCATAAATGTCTAGAAAACAATAAATCATGAAAAATAATAGAGCTAAAATCCAAGATTAATAAGAAAAAATAAATCTAAAACTTCAAAGGTAATTAGGAGAGCATTCAGAGCGGAGTTTGGTGAATCTAGGCAGCAAATGAGCTTGGCGCATGGGAAAAAAAACTGATCACCAATTCAATTTTCTATCTAGAATCCACTGTAAAATATTCCAAGTCCAATTATCATTCAATAATTGAATAAAAAATTGAATAACATTAATATTTTTAATAACCTCTTGGACCGCCGTTTCTATTCATTAATATGATCCATGAAATTATCAGCTAATTATTACACACGATCAATAATAAAAGGCTAGAGAGAATATAATAATTTACATTGCTAAAACAGCCATGCAGTCAATACAAAAAATAATAATAATAATTCATGAATTAAAAAAAGAAAAAGCTTCGAATGAGTTCTGAAATGTGGAGGAGAAGGCCCGATTGCATGCGTGGTATTTTTTTCTCTTTCAAACAGGCCAAGGTTTTATCCAGCATAAGTGATACAAACATGAAATGCCTGATTGATTACTCCAACTCAAGTAATTATTTTTTATTTATTCTTTTTGGATAGCAATGAACCGATTGCCACCTAAAATTTGCTGACATCTCCGATAGAAGTCAATTTCATCTTCCTATCAAGAAGTCAATTTCATGATTTGAGCTGCTGCGAGGTAAACACTGAATAAATTCAACTACCTGTTACATCTTGTAGCTGACTTAGTTGGTGATTTACACTGGAATTATTTTTGACACTGTATTTTAAAAATATATTTATAAAAAATAATTTCTTTTTTTTTAAATATTTTTTGTTTTTAAATGATTTCAAAAATATTTTTTTTAAAATAAAAAATATATTATTTTCTATATTATTTTTAAAAATAACATCAATCACGCAATTAATAATCCCATTATTATAAGCTGCATCGCTTTCTTTTCTATAATTGCTAGCTTTAATTTCCTCGATTATTTTTTTCCTAAGAGAACGAATATTTTAATGCAGGTCGTAGTCCGATGGGAGATAGAATAAGATTTGAATTAGACATCCTGTCGTAAATAATCCAAATTTTACTTGACTTTGAGATTCTTTAATAGTTAGGGTTTGCTATGATTGTGGGCTGCAACTCGCTGCGGATAGGATAAACAAGATGTAACTATACTGTATTAAAAGATATAAACGCTGTTATTTTTACCTGTGCGAGGTGAAATATTTAAAATAATAAGTAAATATCTAACCAGTGTATCGTTATAAATTAATCAATTATCATATTCGTTAATAATGCAAAATAATAATTGGCGTGACTCATTCTATCAAATTAGTTACTTCACTTAAATGGTCATCTGGTTTTGAAAGAAAAAAATACCTTTGTTATTTTAGTCTTGTCTAACCCTAATTTAAATATAAAAATAAATGAAACAAATGAACGAAATGAAAAGACAACAATAAATTATATTAACCCGGGTTAATATGCAAAATTTATAATCCGGATAATGATTAATATGATTGTAATGAATCGTTTTGACCAATAATTTATTTTCTTTTTCCTTCCTTTATTCTCTTTTCAGTTGGATCTTCATTGATGACAAATCATATTAAATTTAAAAATAAATAAAAAAGTTATAAAAATATTTAAGATAAATTTTTAAAAATATACCATAACTTTAATTAAAATAAAATAAAATTTAGAATCAAAGTCAAAACATGATCCCAATAAGACATGATTTTTTTAAGTTAAGAGATAAAAATGATGAAATTCATTATGTCCACTTTGAACACGCCATACATTTTTAGTATCTTTTTAAGTTGCCCCCTGTCTTTCAATTTTGTTTCTAAATCGATGCAACTAGTGCTAGTTTTGCAATTAAAGGACACAACAAAATAAAAGGGGATTAAAATGAAAAATAAAATAAAAAATAGAACAGGCAATGTGTGTCTGAACTCTGAACATTAGTTTTCACTGTTCATTCACACCCTTCCACTTTAATTTATTTTCTCGCGCAAATATGTTATTTGTCTTTTTAACAAGCCTACACAGGCTAAAGACAGATTTTTTGTTTTATTTTAATTGTAAAATTATTTTTGAATTAGGTTATGTGTTAATTGAGATTAATTTATTTTTTCAAATAATTTTATAAAAATGAACTCTTATGTTTAGATAAATATTTTGGAACTAATCTATGTATCAAACAAGATTACATTTTTTTTCCTCCCAAGTATTTTAAGAACACACATTGTATATTGCATTAAGAGGAATTCAACAAGTTATTTTGAATATTAAATTTAAAAAAACATATGCGTATGCAGTATACTATATACATTTTCAAGTAAATTGCTCTTGTTTTCTAAAGGAGTAAAGATTCAAATGTTTTTTTCTTATTTATAGTTGAGTAATTTAGGAAAAGGAGGGCTAAAAAACTTGCAACCAATTAGTTGACATACTTCCATATATATATATATATATATATATATATATATATATATATATATATATATATATGCAAGTTGTTTGTATAATTAGTTTTCTTTTCCCTTATAATAATACACTCCACTGATATTCAGCAGAATAATTTCCAGTTCACAAATTAAAATCAAACAAAGCAGGCTCATGATAAGACATCAGTATTAATCAGACAGCTTGATTAAACATAAATTCACATAACAGTAAGAAATCGTACATAGGTAACCTGGATATAATCTTATAGTCCTCTGCTTATCCTGTGCAGCTACTGTGCATGATTTCACACAGGATAAGGCACAACTAAAGTCTCGAGGATTAAACTCAAAGCTCACCTTACCCCACACACACCTGGAAGTGCTAATTAAAGTAGAAATTATGAGATCGAAACAGCAACAAAATACCACACAGATGATCCTAATCAGAACTAATTCAAAGCAATCATCCTAGATGGGCTAAGAAGTTGATAAGATCCACAGTTCTTGGCAAAGCCACGTCCCAGATGGATTTTGTCGTCAATATTCGTGTCTTCAATGGCCATTAGCACTCTGTAGAAGATATCAACGCTGCACGGTAGTGCAAGAGGGCCTTCAGAGCTGTAACCGTACTCAGCCTCTGCTTCTTCAAGCAGCATCTTGAACAGAGGGTGGTTTGCGTACTCCGTCATGATCACAAACCTCTGTTTCTGGGGTCCGACATAGACCGAGAAGCAGCCTTCGGGGGCTACGCGTCGTTTCCTGGAATGTTTTTGATCATGGTCGTCGTCGAGTGAAACTTTAATGAGCGGATATGATCTGCTCTTTGGTGTTAAAGAACGTGCCAGGCTCGATGTTCTCTTGCTTCCCCTGCCGATAGATTTGCATCTCTCCCATGTCTTGATGATTAGATTACCTTCGGTCTTTCCTTTTCCCTTACTCGCATCCATTAAAAAATATTGGTTTATGATGACACCAACCACACGAAATTTGTACAGCAAGAAGTGATGAAGTATAGCAGAAGAAAAGTATGGATATTTTGGACTCAGGAACCACCGCACATACCACCTCCGATGAATCGATAATCTGGTATGGAGTTATTACTCACAAAGAATGCTTTTGTTTCTTTAAAAAAGAAAGTTAATCAGATATATAGTGGATGTTCAGGTGGGTTAACTAACCTCTATCGTAAACCAAATAAACCATAACCTTCACCCTTGGCATCATCGTGTTACTCATATCTACTAAGCAGCAGAGAGAAGTTGCGATCATGCAAATTAAAGGAAACCCCAGAAAGGAAAACAAACGGCAAGAAATTCTTTTGACTGTAAAGTGGCACGAATTAAGAGACGATTCAAGATGAAGCAGCGCCCATAAATGCAGTCTATTTCAAGAATTGGAGAAGGGATGAAGAAAGTGATGGATAAAAGGAGGAGCAAATTTAGGGATCAAGAAGAGAACGCCTCACGAGATATGCTCTCACTTTGCGTCTTCAAGGGGGCAATCTCGGCGTGGAACGATTGTTACTAGCTCTTGCTAAGTTTACGTCCATATATATAGCTCACAAATGGACATTAAATATTGCTGAAGAGGCCCTCTTGTCAACCCTAGAAAGGTCGTTTTCTTTTATGCCATGCCGTATTATGTTTGCCCTTTTGTTTTTGGTTAGAAATCTGGCTTTCCATGATCCTTACAATGACATGAAGTGGCTAGTTTATGTGAATCGAGAAATTTTCAGACAAGCGGGCTCTCCGGTTTTACTTGAGTCATCATGGCTACAAAATATATAACGTCATTTGTGTAGAGTTTGTCATAAATCACATGCTAGTACGTAATGTTTTTGGATCGAAGCTGCTAGTGGACTATATATTATGATATATAATCATTATTATTATTTTTGTCAACAAGGATCCCTAGCTAGCTAAATATTGCTGGTAAATTCGTGGCGAAAGTTGAAATCCAATAGCGAGATGAATATGCTGAAATGATGAAACCTGCATCCGTGTGTAAAATCTATTCTTCGAAATTGCAAATCAAAGCTAACAGTTGTATAAAATCAAGAGTTTCGAGGGATTATTTTATATAAAAATAACTAACGAAATTATTTAAATAAATTCATTAAATTTAAGGGTTACTTTTTTTTGGAATATTGGAGGGAGACGGGCGGCCGCCACCAGTCCCCTAGTCTTCCCTACTCAAACCCTTTCTCATTCGTAGTAAAGTTTGGGGAAGGTTCGACTAAGATGTCGTTTTACTCTCTTGAAACTTTATTTTCATCGAATCCTAAATATCCTCTGAGGTTTCTTTATAAAGAATAGTTTTCAAGATTGATTAGTCAATGAATTAAAAAAAAAATATTTATTTTAAAATATTTCAATTGAGAAATAATTTTCCAGTACTCTTTCCACCTTAAAAACGTTTCCACTAACATGTTCCAATAATAATCATAATGTACATCAAAATATAGAATAGCCGGTTTAAAAAAGTATCTGAAGCCATTAATGTTTTTCAAAACACTGCCGCTGGAATAAATTTTGTTATGATTGTGCTTCTGCCAAGGCTTTTACATTCTGCTTCTGGGAGGACTTCTCCACCAATTCTACAAAGAATGAAGCTGCGATACGAAGCTTAAATAGTGTTATCTTATTCGTCTTTTTCTGTACGTTTGCTGCAATCAAACAGATATTAATAGGCATCCTAGACGCTCGCACTTAGAAGTTATTTAGACAGTTTTTGGAATTGTATTTTCAGAAAATTCAATTTTTATTTTATTTTAAATGAATATGTTTTAGTGTTTTTAGATCATTTTGATGTGCTGATATCAAAAATGATTTTTAAAAAATAAAAAAATATAATTTTGATATATTTCGGCATGAAAATCATTTTAAAAAACTACAGTAACAACTGTCCCAAAAAAACCCTTAAACTAGGCTAATCGAATCCAAATTTCATTGAGCTATACCGGTTAGTTTTGCTTGCGTAAGAAATAGGAGAAAGAATGAGATGAGGAGAAAACATCAATTATTAATTTTTTTTTAAAAAAGTCCCCCCCACTCTTTTTTGCCATGTTTTTCACAACTTTCACTGTATACAATGTCCGTGGGAAGTTATGATGATTGTGTGAGAATGAGATTGAAATTGTTTTTTTGTTAAAAATATATTAAAAAAATAATATTTTTTTAAAAACACATTTAAAATACGAGAACACAGACAACACTTAAATTACCATGTACTAGCTACCACAACCTCACAATCACCGTTAAAAAAAAAAACCCTTCAACGAGAAGTCATTATATGCATAAGGCCGTCATTTAAAATTACGAGAGTTTTATACATTATTATATTTGTCCATTGTATTTATGACGTGTACATTATTAGTTATTTTATTTTATAATTATGATTTTGTTATTTATGTGAAATAGATTACAATCTCAGTGTATTATTTACAATAGTTTTATTAGTTTGGTAAGATTGTAAAACAAAATCAAATTTAAAAATTATTTCAAATAAAAAATAGGACTAGATCCTATATATTATTTAAGATAAAATAAAATTACAATAAAAAATATAGATCAAATCTGAAGAATTAACAAATAAAAAAGTTATTATTGAATTTTTAAGGAATTGACATGAGAATCTAATGGAGAGATAAGAGAGGAGAAAGAAGTGATCGCCAGCGTTAAACCATTGTGAATCTTGAAACATGTCTCCCACTCTCACCTCATCTAGTCGAGGGTGTTGAGACCTTTAAAACTCCACCCTGGTATTTGATGGCTGGATAACCCTTCACGCATTTCTGGAACAATGTGAGAGTTGTTTACAAGTTGGTGTGTATCGTGCATGTGCCAATATATATTTTTTAATTTTATTTAATAAATATATTTTTCAAAAATACCTCTAACCAACCTTAAAAATTACAAAAAAAAAAACAATATAAAATAACTAAAATAAAGCTCTTATGTTAGAGTTTAAATGGTTTTGTCTTTAAAAGCATCAAGTAATTATACTATTCTAAAGAAATTAAAGATAAAAAAAGTGTTTAAGTATTAAGCATTATATTATTTTATTCCAAGGTTAAATTAATAATTTTATTATAGGTTAAAAAAATATAACTATCTTAGTAACCCCATACAATTCAAAAATTAAATAAAATTACTTTACTCTCAATAAACAATTCAAAGTTTTAGTGGTACGAAGTAGTAATTGCACTATAAAAATGAATAACATTCTCTATCTTGTGCATGTTGACTTTTCTTGTGGCTTTTTTTTTAAATGTTTTTAAGTGATAAACAAAGCCTGTGTAATGATTTCTCACTGCGAAAAGAATCAGGAACGTTTTATTTTTTATTTCTTCCGATCAAGCAGCTATTTTATTTAAGTGAATCGACAATTATTATTTACACTATAAGTTTATTTTAAAATCAATAATTCCATCCTCTCACTTGCGCAGCCATACCTTAAAAACGTTTGAAAGAATATGTGATTGGTGTTATCTTTGATGAGGAATTCAATTTGATCAATTAAACGAAATACAAAACAGGAGTTGGGATGGAGAGAAAGGGCATGCATTCGATGAAGTGGCCAACGAGCATTGCAAATTAACCATTGGAATTTAACTTTTATATATATAATTTACTACGTCCAATCTTTTAAGGCAATGGTGTAGGAACCACCCCCGAGGTTGAACTATCTGATCACATTTTGCATATCTTAAAATTTTCATATATAGTATTAACTAGATAGGCATGTCGACCTGTTTTCTTAATATTGTTTTCAAAATCAATGAAAAAACAAATTAAAATGATAATAGGATCTAATTTCCAATTAAATAAATATTAAAAGATAAAACTAAAAAAACATGAGCTTAATAAAAGAAAACAAAATCAAACTCGGGTGAATCTTCTAAACTTGAGTTATTTTTTCAAAATCACAGCTCATGAAATCCTATACATGAGAGCATTGAAAGAGCTTAATCTCCAACTAATTTAATGTTGAGCAATAAAACCAAAAAAAAATATCAATTTAATTTTTTTTGATATAGTAAAAAAGAACAACAATCAAAAGAATGAGGTTCAAATATGAAAGGAATTTTTTTTGGAGGATGAAACCACAAAAAAAAACAAATTTTAAAAATTATCTCAAACAAAATAAATATCAATCAAAAGAACGAGGACTCAATTTTGCATGTGAGAAATTAAAAGGAGATTTTTTTTATAAAAAAATTATTTATATAAAATAATTTGAATAAAAAAATTTACTCTAAAAAAAACAATTTTACCCCAATTGAAAATTTTGTTAGTTTTTTTTAGAAGGATAAAATCATGATTTTATTTTCCAATTTATATTGATTTGTGTCTTGGTACACAGCCAAATACTAAAAAGAACTATTTTACGCCAATAGCAAATTTTATTAGCTTTTTCAGAGGAATAAAAATATCATTTTACTGTTCCAATCTGTATTGATCCGTGTCCTGGTACACGGTCATATGCTGACTGTATTATTATTTTGTAATTCTAATTTATTTATTTTTGCTAAAAAAGTTTAGTTATAAAATAGAAAAGAATAAATTCTCATGTCCACCCAGTTTATTAGGCCCACCGGTCAAGTCAATCCGTTTTTGTGGTTCACTGCAGCTCCGATGAATCTTTTTAAGAATTGAAGGGGGCTTTTCATTGATTTGCATATTATTTCGATTTGATGGCATTAGCTATACCTAAAGAGCCTCTGCATTATGTGCTGTTCCACTTTATTGAAATGATAAAGTCCCTGATGAATCTTTTATTTTTGATTAACCAAGGGAAGGGCTTGAACTTCTTAAAATCCAGCAGTTGTTTTCTCTCTCACACACAACTGGATTTCTTACATGTATCTGACCATGTTTTATTTGTTTTCTTGTCACTGCTGATTCGACTTTTGGTTTCGAAGTTTCTTACATGCCCCATGTAATAATTACGTACATATTCTAATGATGTGCAACCTTGATTCAAAGTTTTCGGGGCAATTTCGTTTCTGGATTCTTAGGTTTCCTCGAATTTCGTCAGGAATGCAATACCAATCAAACACAATATTCTCGAAATTCCAGGGAACTTGAATTTTCAACATGCCAACGATGGTTGAAATATCATTTCCTGGGAATATTTACTTATCCCTTGTACCAAACAATACCCTAGTTATGCCTGCATTTTGTTCATCACTCACTTGGAGCAATGGCAGCTGACTGCACTCTGCAGTAAAGGGAATCTTAAGAAGTCAATAAAGATGTAATTATCTTATTTATTGAGGGATTGATGGGTCACATTGTATTTCTTTGCTCATCTGTTTTTTTATCATACATAGAAGCTTCATATAATTATGAAATATAACATCTGAAACATAATCATTTGGAGGTAGCTGGAGTAAATTATCATGGATTTTGGTTCTGAGGGCTACTGGGAGGCGATGGGGGGATATATGGTATCCAAGTTTTAGGATCTCTCAGATTAAATGCAGGCGGAGGTGGAGGTGCTAATGAAGGGATATTCGGTATCCATGTTCTTGGATCTCCTGGATTAAATGCTGGTGGAGGTGGCGGATGGAACAGAGATGGGGCTGGTGGGAGGGGTGGGAATGGGAAGGGCAAGGAAGGTGGGCTTGGAAATGGCAGAAAAGGAGTAGGTGTCCATGGAGGGATGGGAAGGGAAGGGAAGGGTGGCAGCGGGAGCAGTGGAGGCAGCGGGGGCAGTGGAGGCAGTGAGGGCAGCGGGGGCAGCGGAGGCAATGAGGGCAGCGGGGGGAAATTAGGGAAAGGAGGCCATTGGAACCCATAGGGTGGGAAGTAAGGGAGAAAAAACTTTGAAGAGTTGTAAGAATTTTGCAACTCTTCTTTATGATTCCCACACGCGGTAATATTTTTTCTGGATGGCCTGTAACTCAAAGCATTCAAGCTGTAAATACAGAGATTATTCTGCTTAGACTTGACTGATATCTCGTTCGTTGAGATCGTTAAACCAGGAACGTTGCAGACTCGAGATGAGCTCCCTATCAAACTTGCCTGGCACACTGATTCAATTGCAAAGCCCTCCTCACAGTCAACACCATCAACCTCTGGCACTTCCAGCTTATAAACTCCATATCTATCTGTTGTTCTGTTAACAGAGAACTCAATGTTCTCTCTCGTCTTAGGCGAGTTTGCTTTGAATGTACATTGAATATGAACATCCGCACCTACCCAGTTCAGTAAGATTGCCAATAAAAAGATTTCAGAGATTTTCTCAACATAAACATAAGAATGAAGATTTTGTTTTGTTTAAAAGTTGTGAATTAATGTACCTGGCAAGAAGTAGCTGTGCCTGGAGAAAGTTTTGGTTGAACAGGTATCACAGTAGACAACACCGACAACAGTGATCCGGGAGGTTGGATTATTTGCTGGATGA
The DNA here is from genome assembly GCA_025169955.1 of Salix arbutifolia. Classification (NCBI taxonomy): domain Eukaryota; kingdom Viridiplantae; phylum Streptophyta; class Magnoliopsida; order Malpighiales; family Salicaceae; genus Salix; species Salix arbutifolia. The sequence continues at coordinate 3,870,601 of CM045902.1, forward strand.
GCAATTAGAGCAAGTGGGAGAGCAAACAAAGCTGCCAGAAAAACAAGAATGGTGATCGGAGCCATGGGAGCAGACATGGGAGAAGCTTCCACAAAAGCACCTATATGTTAGCACTTAGTACTCCACCATCATGAAAAGCATATGTAATGTAGAATAATTCTATAGATCTAGAAAAATATACTGTGTAAGCATATAATGAGCCCGTGAGTAGTTTGGTGTTAGGACCAACTGTCAGAGGAGAGCCAAAATGCTTTATCTATTCGCTAAAAACAAAGACATGTGAAGAGATCTTTTGACGGATTGAAGAATTACAACTCTACCATATTATTTTAAAGATTGGAGGCTCTATAATTTCTCTTACTGGAACAAATCAATACCAGATAGTCCAAGGCATAAAAGGACAATATTGCAGGGAGGTAGCAGTGTAGTTTATGGATGTTTTGCATGAAGGCTGTGGCTTGTTTTCTGATCCATTATTCTTCCTCTTTTTTTTTTTTTTTTTGTCACTTTGCATTTTTGGCTACATTTCCAGCAAATCTTGACTATTAGATGAGACTCCGTACGCAATTTCTCTGCCATACGCTGTTCCCATGACCAGGGTGTTTGTTTTTACAGCACCCAGTTTGAGCTGCTCTGTTCAATTGGACGATGCTTTGCATTAACAAGTGAGAAGTGTGCTCTTGGAGTCTGGGCCCAATAAGAGTTTAGACAGGCTGTTATTTCAGGATGAAATGAAAACTCTTTTTTTATTTATTTATCTCCCTTTTTTATTTATATCCTGATCGACTGGCTGCTAGCGCTTCGTTTAATTGGACCCAGGACCATTTGCGTCTGTAGCCCAGTCGAAAGTGCAGAGAACAAGCCCAAGCTTCACAAAGGAAGTATCCATCTGAGCTTGTACTAGCAATGGGCTTGAACCCGTAAATGCTTCCTATTTTGGGCTTCAAGATGAGGGCCACAGCATCTTTCCGGCACCATTATCTGTGTTAGCATCATATTCAAGAAGTCCTTCAATACTTCACTCAGTTCACTGTGTTATATATATAAACAGTAAACAGTACATTTTCTACTGTTCGAAAAGGAGTGTACGTGTGGGGTGGTCCGGAAGTGAATCACACTCGAGGCCCAACCTGCTCATTCGTAACTTTGACGTGGCATGAAGCCATTTCTGAAATAGGTCAAAGTCAACGAAGAAATCATTATTCAGGGGGCGGGGGCGGGCAGAAAGCCATCATTTACACGTCGAAGAGAGTGCTCGATTTCATTAATTTATTCCATTAAAGGAGTTGGAAGAGCTTGGCAGTATAAGCTTTGATGATCACAATCTTAAACCCTGTTTGGCATTGCGATTGGAACTGTTTTTGACCGAAATTTGAATTTTTATTTTATTTTTTTATATTTTAAAGACCAGCGGTTTGTTGTTTTTAAATCATTTTGATGTGCTGATTTCAAAAATGATTTTTAAAAAATAAAAAAACATCATTTTGATGTATTTCGGCACGATAAGCACTTTGAAAAGCTACCGCAATCGCACTCCCAAACAGGCACTTAGACAAGAGAGCTCAAATTAAGACAATATGACAATTAGCAAATGTATTCTCATCGAAAGATTTGAAGAAAAGGAGTTAGGTAACTGTAACTAACGTTAAACTAAATCTCTTCATTTTTTTTTCCTTGCTAATGATAACTTCCATAGCCTGGAGCCATTCTGTGATGTTAACCAGTAGAAAACTAGAATCAAAGCCAAAGCGCTCCAGCTTCCTTGAGGAGGGGCACGAGAGTTCCACTTATATGGGAAGCCATGACTCGGTCCATGGCACCAATTAGCTTCCCTCCAATGAACACAACAGGCACAGAAGTTGAATTCCCAAGCAGCCTCATTAATGCCTTCTCAATCTCTTTCCCTCTTGGATCATGGTCCAGCTCATAGACAGTTGGGTTCACACCCATCCCACAAAAGAGTCTCTTCACGGCATGACACATGCAACAGCTGCTGATACTAAATACCACAACAGCACTTCCTGATGCCAGCCTCGCAACTTTCTCCAATGGGTCTGATACCATGCTTGTCCTCATTGGCACATAGTAACCCCATGATTCAGCCTGATGATATTGCATTTTTATTAAATCTCTTGTAATCTCAGAACAAAAATAGCTGGAAACCGCAGCAAGTTAAGATTTTGAAGGAGACGTGAAATTGAAAATAGTGCAGGAGTGTGAGAATGCTACGATGGATCGAATAGAGTTTGATGGTGGTGGTGGGGTTTTATATAGGAGGCGGGTGTTTGTGGAGGGGCATGACTGTAATAATAAGTTTGTCATTAGTTGTCTCAGCGCGTGCTTAGAAGATGTGGTTTTTCCTTTAAAAGGATAGTTGTCGGTATGGGGAGGACACCCGGTGGCCCCTTATATATATATATATATATAAGGTCTTGGAAAAAGGATTTAAGCATTGAGATGAAGTGTCAGGTTTAGAAGGCGGCTATTGAATTATTTGTCTGTGTAGAGAGTATCAGAGTGTACAAGTTTACCATCAATCCTTTTAAAGCGAAAAAAGAAAATAAAAAGGTGATATTAATTCAGGCATTGAGCAGAGACAATGTTACAGGCAGGGTTGTTTGGACAAACCAAAGTCTGAGACGGAGATGGATAGACGGCTGTCTCCGTCCTTGTTGTCGGATCGTAGGATGGAAAGGTTTGTTTCTGGGACGTGAAAATTTCACGCATGTTAAGCCAAACATCAAGTCTTCATTTATTAGGATTAGATTGAATTAAAATAAATAAAATGTATAGTGCATGCATGGCCAGCATGACCATCCTTCTCTGGCTTTGTGATGAATTGACTTGTGATGTAATTTGTTAGCTAGGTATGATAGCTTTTGCCTTTTGATCCAAAAATAAAATTTGTCTAGAAAGTTGTCACATCTGGACACAATTGTGTGTCGTTGGTTTGTCTGATGCTCCCACTCACTGTACGCTGTCTTAGTGACCTAATTTTTTGATGTAATGTTATGTTCGTGGACAGTGTATGAGGTCTATTGTAGGAGTATTGAAGATCCAAAGACATTAACGCCCACTGCTTGGTACAAACCTTGTGCAAAGAATCCATTGTATGTTATTAATTAAGCTTAAGCTTGAATTATCATCAACCTTCTTTTCTTTTTGAAAAGTACCTTTTCCCCCCCGGAAACCTCACCTCTCTTTAGTAGTTCTTTATAGGTCTAGATTAAAGAAGTAAAATTACAGTTATTTTAGATTTTTATAAGATAAACATATCATAATTTAAATTCAAAAACTTTAAGATAGATCTCAAGTTCTTTAACACGCATCTTTTTTTAGTCATTTTTTATAAGTCCGAGTTAAACAAATAAAATTATGGTTGTTTCAGATTTTTATAACATGAACATCTCCTGACTTCAAACCGGAAATTTTTAAAACAAATCTAAAATTCTTTACCCATATGACATTCATGATAACTTTTTGAAAAGTACCGTTAATGTGTATCTAGTAATCTCATTCTAGTTGTGCATGCATTCCATGAGCAAATTATCGAAAACAACATGTGATGAAAAGACATTGGAGAGCTCCTTTAACGTGTGAAATCACATATTCGACGTAAAGTTTAAAGAACGATAGAGATGCAATTATGTAAAGTCCCTATGACACAATGGGCTCTTCTTCAGGATACGTGTTGCGAGGAGGTGTCTCCTAGGTGGTGGTGTAACAGCGTGCGACTGGGAACTGAAAATGTAGGACCCAGGTTCGAGTCTCAGCCCCTCCTCATAAGAGCCTGAAACAGCTGGAGGTTTACTCACTCTTTGGACCCACAAAGTACACTTTCCGGATAGTGGGGTTCTATTCTCCAAAAAAGGAGATATCCAAAAAAAAGTGTTGCGAGGAGGTGGAGAATGAAGCCAGCTCGTAACAATCCTAATATAATGTGTTAGAATATATTTTTTTTTATAAGAAATCATAGTTTCTGTTAAGAAAAATAACGAAAGGCATAAAAAACACGAAAAATTGAATCAAAACCCGAAAGTTTATATAATTATACAAAATGAAAAATTACTCTATTTCTCATCCTTTATATCGCTTTATTATTATTTTTAAAATTATAATTTACATTCACAAATCAACTGTGAAAAAAAATAGACAAGATTTCTCTTTCTTCTCGTCAAGAACACAGTCTTGAACCCAAATCATGATCTGATGTATAGTATTTTAATCGATTTGCTTAACTACTTCAACTCAGATTTACACATCTCAACATGTTTTTGCTTGGTTAGAATCTTTTTTTTCTCCATCTTTTTTGAAACCAACCCAAAACCACCATGAATTTTCAATTTCATGAACCCTGAAATCACCAAATTAATTCCTTAATGGCCTTGTTGCATCGCCCCATCTCCTTGCCGCCGCCATCTTTCCAATACCAATTTCCATAAAGCTCACACGAACCTGGGGGTGGCTAGAAATTCTTTCTTCTACTTTATGGCAAATCAAAAGTTTTTTTGCCTTGCTGTCATGAGCACACAGTTTTGCTTCATAAAATAAATAAATCCGAGCCAAGGTATCGGGAACTTAGCTGAAGGGTGAGTCATGCATCCTCATATTTGGTGGGCTTTCGTTGAAGTGCACTGGCCACTTGTAAGGAATAAAAGTAGTGGGGGACTGAGGATAAACAAATGTCGATTTGTAAGTTCATAAATTGATTCTCGCTGCTCGTGAAGAAGAACAGAGTTTTAGTTTGCGTCCGTACTATCCAGGTAACCTCTGTTCAGTAGAGAATGGAAAATCATTGCTGTTTGCGAGCAGAACAATTTTTTTGTAATTTTCAAGATGAAAAGATTGAAGAGATTATCCAGTACTGTAGATTCTTTTGTAATGTCCACCGGATAAAAATCCAAAACAGAAGGTGCAATCTTATAACTAAAATATAATAATAATCTTATAAATAGTTTGATTTTTTTTCACGCACATGTAAAATGAACTATAATTTATAAAAAGAACTAAAGCAAAATAAATAAATTACACGAGTAATTTTTCTTTCCCAGTATAAAATAAAACCTCAAAGTCATTTTCACTCTACTGTACAGAGCAAATTGAGCCTCGGTATGTGGAAATTGCGTAATGCGGTTGAAATACAGTGGCGAGTAATTATAAATGCATCTCAATGTACGTAAACTTGGGCTCAGTACATTCATACGTATAAATAGCGAAAGCAATACCGTGATTCAGGAAAAGGGGAGGGGAAGGTTTATTCCTCTGGTGGTATGGTCACCAAAAGCAGAGACAAAAAAAACAGTTGCTGTGACATCGACGACATCTGTGAAACCAAACGAAAGAAAAGAGGGGAAGGCGTGGCCTGAATCACAGGCCTATCCAGGCGGCGCTGCTGTTGGGTACGGCTGTGCTGAATACCGGCGAGAGATGAGGATTATGGATGTCCCGAAATCTAGCTAGCTACGAAGGAGATTCTTTCTTTTTTGTTACCTTTTTAGCTTGTTGCATGCACTATCATTTATTCTCTGCGTTTTCTCTGGTCACGGTATCTAGGCATGCAACAAGATGTCTTTTTCTGTCGTATAGTTGACCTTTGATGTCTGAAGAAGAACATGGCCAGGCCATGCTTGATTGTCCCATAAAATATCCACCGTTAAAGGGCAGTTTAACCAGTGTAGCGGTAATTTTCCGTCGTAAAAAAGTACTGGCAAATAGTAATTACATTTGTTCCAAGAAAAACAAGAAAGAATAATTATCTGATCGGGACTCACTCAAATTATTGTTCAATTATTTGCCTCCTCAGCTAGTCAATCAAAATTTTCACGGTAACATTCCGAAGTGTTTTTTTAGCTCCTGTGGTATCATTTTAAAGGGTGGTTGGGAGAGCTTTTAAAATTATTTTTAAAAAAGTTTAATTTAATTTTTATTTTTATTTTTAAATTTAAATTAACAAAATTTGGTATTTTTAGATTATTTTGATGTGCTGATGTCAAAAATAATTTTTAAAAAATAAAAAAACATAATTTTTAATGTATTTTTGAATAAAAAACACTTTAAAAAACAACCGCAACCACGCTCACAAAGACACTTAGTATATCTCGCTAGGTATGCCGCAGGTTGAGTTTTTTTAAAATGTAAAAAAAATAAAAATTAAGATGTTGCTACCATGTTTTGTAATATAAAAAAATGATATATATATTGGAAAGCATACCTTTAATATATTAAGATATTATTTGATATATATTATTGAAAATGTTTAATTGTGAATAAAATTTGTATGTGTTTGCTTAACAAAAAATACAAGGGTTAGAAATGTTGGCAATAAAACGTTGTCAATGATAATCAAAACTCATGTTGAGGGTTTAGAGACCCTGACTTGTGTTTTAAATCGAATCGAACTGGAACTAATTTGATGTGACCTTGTTATAACTCGATTTGATCAAAATACTTGTAGTACAAAGATTCCTTATATATTGCGCAATCGAAAACTCCAATATAGAATCGAAGGATGTAGCAAAATCTCCTGTAACATCACTGAGATCATATTCATACACAATTAACAGCAAAAACAGAATACATAATGAAAAAATCTCTACTCCAACATCGCTTAGGAAGAAAACAATCCATTCAATGACTCGATCATGTCCTCCTCCTGGCCATGGACGTAGGATTTCCATCAAACAATTCATCAATCAGATTCTCAATATCTTCAGGTTGGTACTTTATATACTTGTCTGGTTGTCTACCAGATGTCAAATACTGCTGGAACCTCCCTACAAACGAGCGGTAGGCCGGAGTCACCACTGCCGATACGGAGATCCGAAGCTCAGACTGAAGCTGCTCGTCACTCACCACCCATGTGCTTTGTGTCCTGTGTATCTCATCAAACATGGCGGAGAACATCTTGAACCTCTCTTTCAATATAGTCTTGGATAATTTCCCATTTGCCATCAAACCATCATGGTTTAGACACTGCAACAATCTTGTCCACGTCTCTCTTGTATAGGCCTTGTGGTGCTGCCTCAGATCGGATGATCGCTTTCGACACCATGTATCGCCCATCATTTCATGAATTTCGTTAGAGCCTTTTATCTTCTGCAGAATGTATCTCCCATTATTCATCAGGAATATGCACCTCAATGCAGGATCCCTATACAGCTTTGATTTCATGTCAAGATTCTCGTCCAGCAAATCCATAATCGAATTCAATTGTACTGAAAACGGTGAAGTCTTTGGAGTCCCGTCATCGTTGGCTCCATTCTTAGTATCCAATACAGGGCCACCATTTGAATTGGCACTTCCTTCCATTTTCTGGTGCTTCTGAAACACTTGCTCTAATGTGTCTTTATACTCACAGGCGTATTTTAGATAATTCATGGTGAAGCGTGTCAAGGGATGAACTGCACCACTCGGGACAGGAGTCCGGCCGTTGTCTCTTCTTATCGAATTCTCCAAATCACAGAAAATGCTCACGGCCACCTCTCCTAGGCGGCCTTTTGCAGCCCAAATCTCTGATTTCAATTCTTCGTAGCATTCAGTTGAACAAGCATCATCATCAAAAGAAGGAATTAAATCGCGCAGTGCCTCATACATGTCCAAAATCTTGAATAATTTTTCAGCTGATCGTTTTGTTAATGCTATTGCATCTGAAAAATTGACAAACCTTACAGCAACTGCTAATGCAATATGGCAGAATAATGTCTGAGATATGGATGGATGCTCGGAAAATATGGAGCTGCAAAGCTTCCGCTCGCCCGAGAAGAGAACTGAGGAAGAATGCTTGATTACAGTGATCCACATAGAAATTACTCCTTCCAATGATTGCCATTGCATCTTTTGCACGTCTTCAATGCTGATATTTTCAAAACCGAGCCTTTCCAATTCGCTAGAGAATGCATCTCTCCTTGCCATGTTGTAAACCATGCAGCACTCACTCTCATAGCCTGATGAGATCATTGCTGTGGCGATCCTGTTCATTTTCGAGATTGCTTCTGATGCATACGCAGGGAATTCCACGTCCTCGCTTGATTTGGATTCTGGTATAACACAGTAAGCAGATTCCTGACGGTAACTGAACGATGCTTGTTTTGATGGCTTTGGAGATTTGAGATCCGCACTGTTACCCTGATTACAACTTTCAAGAGCTAAACGGAACTCACTGTCCAATAAGGACATGGCTAGATGCAGGACGGTGCTGGCTCTGTTGAAGCAGGAGGCTGTGGTGGAATTAGAAGGGAATTCGCCAAGAACATTTATCAACTTCGAAATGCAATTCAAAGATTCAATGAATGATGAGTCGTCTTCTTGCTTTTGGCCAAAATTTGCGGTGGAATCATATTTGGTGATAATTTTTTGGACCATTTCCAAGAATGATTCTACACAGTTTGGAACATCCGGGGGGTTGTTAGATGCATCATTTATCGTGGATAATGATTCGAGAAATCGATCAACATCTTTCCGGACTTGAGGCAGGCTTAATTCCGGATCAGAAGAATGTTCTTCAAGGTTTGAATGAGGTCCACACTCCCCTGGTGGCTGGCAATCAAATTTCACATGGACAGCCTCTGATTCAGCTCCTGCAGGACCTGAATTGTCATCCATTTGATTCCCATTTCCATTTCTTGGAAAGCTACCAAATTTCTCTGGTGGGGGTTTCTCCATGAGACCTGATTTGGCTATTTAGGTTTTTATTTAACAGGGAAAAAAAGTGCAGAAAAGGGGAATGGAAATGAAGAATCATAGCATAGGCATAGCTAATGAAGGATCATCGTGCATTGCTGCTTCTGTTTTTTCTTTTCAATGTCTTGCTAAATTTTGCTTGGATGTGAGATTGGGAGTGGAGGGTGAAGGGATCTCGGTGGCAAATGGGGCAAGGAGAATTGAGGTGTGCAAGGATGTTTTAGTTTTTGAGGTTTTGACCGTTAATTTTATGGCTCGCCTCATTAACTGTTGACCACCCGTTTATGTATGAAGGTCGTGCTCTCCACTTTGTCTCCAAGCTGTATGTTCTGTCGACATGTCGCCATACAAAACGTGTCCAGGATCATGCCAATCCATACCCACCTCGTCAAGTGTCTTTCTTATATTTAATTTTTAATTTCTTTTCTTAAAAGAAAAAAAGATGAGCATGATCCAAGGGTGTTTTGAGGATGGTGCAACAATTTTCCTGCATTTTATTTTATAATATTCTAATTGAGTTCTTCTATTATGATCTGCTGACTTCTGAGTTTTCTGTTTTGTTTTGGTGGCTGGGCAACCTTGCAATGGAACTCTGGGTCGACTCCACTGATGGCCCATTGACATGGTCATATCTCAGAATGCGCGTCCCATCAGAGATGGGCTGGGTTACGGGTCCGATTCATTATAATCTCATTCGAGCCCATTTCCAAGTTTGATTCCCACTTCCGCAGGGATGTGGTGTCCCTAAAAACGATGAACATTTTCCCTTTTCCGATGCTAATTTTCCGTTTCATCTCTCCTTCTAATAGAAAATTAAAAAGCATGCCGCCTTCTTTTCTTTCAAACTAGTTTTTTATCCCCGCCCTACACTGCGGAAACTCTGATTTTCTTAAACATAATTATGATTTTTACGTCTTATTCAATTTGTTAATATTATCGTTAAACCTGAATATACAATCATTTTGAATTTTTTATATAAATATCTTTTGCTATTTATATATCTCTTGTTTATTTTAGTTAAATGCAATATTTTTAATTGAAATCGTTGTTTATATATATATATATATAGTTGTTAATGCAATTTTTTTTTAAAAAGATACCATGATAGTTTGTCCATCTTTTATGTGATTGAAAGCTAAAAAAATCATAATTATGATAAAATTATGTTGTAATTTATAAAAATATTTTAATTATAAATAACTAATTTCATTTAAAAATATATAAACCATTTATTATTAGTATTTTAATTTTCAAACTAGATATATAACATTAGTAAAATTTATATTAGTAAAATTCAAATAATAAATTTTGTCCTTGATGGCTCTATAGCATCATAATCTGAAGGGATCCATCGACCCAATAAAAAACTATGTTTACCTGGTCTCTACAAGCCCAATTTGCTTATTTAACCAACACACACACATAGAATAAGCATTCTTGGGTGAACAAGGATAATCCAATGATTCGTAAGGTCATGAGATTTTTTTATAGGCTAGAAAAGTTAAAAGAGTTAAAATTAAATTTACAAAGTATCAAGACATCATGATTTAAATGAGTTTTGACTTTAAGGCCTATGTTCGATGGAACTTGAGTTTATTTAGTGTTTGTTTGAGAGTGTGATTTATCTTATTTTTTAAAGTATTTTTTATTTAGAAATATATTAAAATAATTTATTTTTTAAAAATATTTTTGACATCAGCATATGAAAATAATTTAAAAATAAAAAAATACTTTAAAATAAAAAAAAATTGAGAATTGTTTTTTGTGGAGTGTAGATTTTGATTGTTTATATTATATTATATTATGTATGAGTACTAATCTATTTTTTATTCATTCAAATCTTAAAATCGACTTTACAGTAAATTATAATATCAAAAGGAATGAAATTAAAGTGAGTGAATAATTAGATTATAGGAGAGATAGGGTAATTTTTCTTAAGAATATCTACTTTAGATACAACTTGATTGAATGAAAAGAATCCGATGTTTTACAAACAACAAGCTTGAAATGGATAGAAATCTAAATTAGATCGAGGCATGATAAACAAACAATACAGCTTTTATAGTAGCAATATCTTATTAATTTTCCATATGTTTAGAGGATTTTTTCACAAGATTAATTTGAGACCTGAAAATGATAAATAAAATCTTGCCATATGATTTTGAAAGCAAGGGGGAAAAGCTACATATATTAAAGAACTATCTCACCTAAAAATTTAAGCTTGTAAGTGAGGTCCCAGAATATGATTTATATTATTCTCTAACACCCCCCTCAAGTGAAAGTCATTTGAGCTTGAAACTTGCACAGACCCACATTATCTTGTGTTTGATTTTTATCAAATAGAATGAGGGTAGTGAGATTCGAACTCGTGACCGCTGGGTCAACAAAGCTCTGATACCATGTTAAAGAATCTTCTCACCTAAAAGTTTAAGCTTGTAAGTGAAGTCACAGAATATGATTTATATTATTCTCTAACAACATAATGGTATCTAGCATTTAAACTAATTAGATCTTAAATTTAAATGATGATATTCTAAATAATCCAAACCGCTTAGAAACAAGATCTATGTATTTAGATAATTAGTTTTTTATTCCCTTAAATTTGAATTTATCACCACATATTTATCTCAATATTCTGCCTATTATAAATAATATTAATTTCAAATTAAAGTATTGCCGGATTTGATCGTGATAGATTCAATTCGTATGGTGACTAAAATTGTATCGCCATCAAGCTCTGATCACGGAATATCAAAATCTGATGACTCACTGCCTGTTAAATGGGAAAATACAGCCGAAAACTTCCTAAAGCCAAAAGCCCAGACCAAGATATTTGACCGAGTCAAAAACCCTGGCATGGGTTGCAGAAAACATCAGGCCCCGGAGAAGACGATAAATCTGAGAGAGTTAATTAATTGTAGCAACTTCGATTTGAATTGGGTGGGAACATTATGCCTCTTTATGCGCGAGTGTCTTATTGGCTATTGTCCACAAAAGAGGCAAGCAGGTGTTCAATTTTGTCATCAAGAACCCTAGCCAGACTCATTTATTACCCCACCGCTCTTGCTCACCGATCATCAACTAGTCACCGTGCCAGTGCAGACAACTGGACCTAATGTCCACCGTCCTTGGTGGCTAGTACAAGGCGGCGCAGTGATATATATATATACCCAGATAGATCAAAGACATTATTTATGTAAGGATTAAAAGATTTGTGAGATCTTTCACTTCCCATTGCGTGATTTAAGGTTAGAAACTTAGAATTATAATGGTCAAGAAAAGAGCACGTCCACTTAACCATCAAATTAACAAGAATTTCTTACAATCCAATCAACTTCAATTATACAAGGAGGCATAGGAAGCGGGCACTTTCTTACAAGTCAATCAGCAACTCCTGTTTCACGATGATGATGATGCGTTTGAAATCAAAGTGTGAAATTATGAAAAATATCGGTATCAATCAGTCCAAAAATATGAACAATCCTTCAGCTGCCTTTATTTCTTCCGTGTATTTAGCTCGGGGAATGTGTGTGTGTATATGTATATCACGTAAGTTGAGTTTTTTGTAATTTATTCCTGGGTGGGGATGAAATGAAGTGGAGCCGTGGAACGAGGAGGAGTGGAGGGCAGGGATGCCACACAATATGCCAAGAATATTAGCAGTGCTTCTTGGACACTTCCGTTATGAGCTGTGAAAATTGTGGTCTCAATGTGCCTGCCCTTACCACCAGCCATGTGTTCTGCACTTGACTTAACCTTTAATGGATCATTCATGACCACCACTCGTTTGGTCTTTGCCGGCTTTGTTGTGCTGGGGATTTCGCTAATTGTAACTATTATTTTCAAATATATATATTTAAAAAAATAATAATTATAAAGTGTTATTTTTAATCTAAAAACAAAATCTGATTAATACTTGTTTCGAGTGTCACTTTGAAAGAAAAACCATCAAATTCACTTAGAAATGTTGGACATTGTATTTTAAAAGTATTTTTGAAAAAAATAAAATAAATTTATTTTTATTTTTTATTTTTTTATGTTTTTAGATCATTTTCATGTGCCGATATAAAAAATATTTTAAAATATAATATTATTTTGATATATTTATGAATAAAAAGTATTTTCAAAAACAACTTTAATTACAATTTTAACAGGCTCCTCTCCCTCCGGAGTTTATAAATAGTCTATTTTTTCATATGATATTAAACTCACAATTTTTTTAAAAAATAAACATGAAAATAAATAGTTTGAATTTTACGTGAATACTTAATAGTTTTATCACTTAAAACTATGAAAAGATGTGATTGAAAATCTATAAAGACATTCAGGAACTAAACAGGACAAAAAATAGGTGAGGGCTTTTCAGGCTCACCCAATTATTAAATTTAGATTTATTGTAGTTTGCACAATAAACTATTGTTTTAATTGTTTGCTTGCAAGTTTATCTTTATGTTTCCATAGCATATCTCCATCCATCTTTTTTTATTTATTTATTGAAATCAAATATGTTCATTATGTGCTTCTATTTGTTTTTTAAAACACAGTGTATTCCCTAAACTATCTATACTTTAATAGATGTATCTATGGAAAAATATATTTATTTGTTTAATTCAAATTTTAAATATAATAATATAGGAATAAATCCATACCTATCATCCTTTTATATATATATATATAAAATCTAAACTCATAATTGAAATTTAGAAATATTTGAAAATATGGTAGTAATTGCTTTCCAAAACTTTTTTAAAAAAATAATCAAAATAATGTATTTATTTTTTAATATCAACATATCTATACAATATTAAACTAAAAAAATTAAAATTTTAAGAAATACAATTTCAAACGAGCTCTTTAATGCATCTAATAAATTGTCCTAGTTAATTTGTTGAATGGAGTTGTCCCCTCACTTGAATTTCCACAGATTTCAAATAAAAATAGAAGGCCATGACCACCACCTCCGGCTCCCAAAGTCTCTAGAACATTAAAATATAAAAATAAGTTTTTCTATTATGATACCTTTCAGCATCAAATTCTAGATTCTTTAGAGCAGGAGAGATGCTACATGAAACAAATAAATTGTAGCAAATAGAATTAAAGAGTTTGCTACTTTGTGTTTTTAGATTTGAATAATGGTTGAATATATAATAATTATTGGAAATTTATATAGTCATTAAATTTAATATTTTTAAGATTGATCGAAACATACGTAAACTAATCTGAACATCTACATCAATTAAAAAAAACAAGAAAAAAGTCGTGACAGACCATTATACACAACTTGATGGGTGTTTATTTTATGAGGGTGGCAACGCTATCACCAACCAAAAGAAATCCACAGGCCTGTCCCATGACTGAAGCATGAACATCCTTATAAAATTAAATATTGTAGCACCACGGGACATGGTGCGAGTTAGTGTCAAGGTACGCTTACCGGGCAATAGAGTTAAACAATAAATAAATAAATAATGGCAACACTTGGGTTCCCCCCTCATTCATCTTATCCCCGGCACATGGTCAATTAGACAAAAAATAAATAAAAAAATAATGGCAGCACTCTTGTAAACTAGTGTCTAAGTGTGTGATTGCTATTATAATGTATTTTATAAAAAATTTCTTCTTCGAAATACATCAAAAAATATTTTTATTTGAAAATACATTAATTTTTTTATAAAAAAATGACATCAACATATCAAATATCATTTAATTCAACTATATACTAAGCTTAAAGAAACATAAAGCTTGTAAACTGAGGATCAACATTCATAGATTTAACTATGAGTTGAACTCAAATGAATGATAATCTTGTTAACTGTCACACCTAAGTTTTTTGGATTTAACTATGTGCATATTTTTAGCATATATATTTAAAGGATTTATTTTTTTAAAATATCATTGCATTTTCTTTCTCTATAAAAATACATATTTAAGTACATGAGATTGTCTTCGTATCTTCAAAAAAATAATATTTTTAGCATTTATATTCTTAGAGTCTATCTTTTTAAATTATCATTATATTTTTTTTATCTAAAAAAAGACTTGAATATCCAAGAGTCTTCATATCTAAAAAAAAAAAAAAGTTTTATTTTGTACACACGCCAATGAGCATGGTTAATTGAAAATAAATATGCTACCTCTCAAAAATAATCAGTGAACAAATAACCCTTCTCTTTATAATAACCCATTTATACTTTGTTCTAATATTAAAATATCGAGTTTTATATTCTGATGTTAGTTTTAAAAATATTTTTGAATTATTTTAATGTCTTGATATCACCAATAAATTTTAAAAAATAAAAAAATATATTATTTTGATGTATTTACAGGAAAAAAACACATTTTAAAAAATAACTCTTACCATAGTACAAAACACTGTTTTTCTTCGACGACCATGACATTGTTGTCAAGCAATTAACATCCAGAACCTCTAACTTAAGACCTTTGATGCCTCGCTTACTTTTTGAGCAAATCTGAAAAGTTTGATATGGTTGTTTTAACTTTGTTTTATGATTTTGCCTGGATTCAGCAAAATGAAGATTTATTTTGCTGGATTATATGATATCCTGCATTGCATGATTCGAAATGATACCCCCTCTTCCATTGACAAAACGGCATCGTTCATATAAGATCGCAATTCTTTTTTCTTTTTAATGAAAATATCATAACTACTTTTAGAATGAAGATTTGCACGGTGGAGGTTGAGATGCATCCATGGCAATAAAGATAGATATGAAAGAAGATTTTTTATCTGAGAATATGAATTTAAAGAATCTTTAAGAGATAGATAAAGCAACCTTCAACCTATTTGCAAGAGGTTTGGTATTGCGCTGCACAGTATTTTTTATAATTTGCCCAAAATAACCCTCTTTATAAATTGCCGGAAGATAGATAAAAAAGGGTTCTTGTCATTTTCCATGGAAATTGCTTGAAAATAAATAAATAAACCATGTGATAGAAAAAGTTTCGAGTAATCAAAATTGTAAGAATTTGAATTTAATTTTGATATATTCAGTATGTTTTATGTTATAGGAGGGGGGATTTTAATAGAAAATAATTACAGCAATTTTAGCTAAAATACAATACATTTTAAACACCCAGAAACATTTTCTTTATTATAGTAATAAACAGTTATATTACAAACGACTCTATTTGAACATAAATAGAGAGTTTAACACGTCAAGGAGTGCGCGAGAAGTTTAAGGATTAGAGTGCGCTTCCAGAGAAGGAAAATTGAGGTCAAAGGAAAGTGGGGAGGAGAGCTTGATTCTTCATTTTTTAAGGTGAAGAAAACCCTCACTCCATCCATGATGATTCTTCTTAGGTTAGACTTCAAGAAGAAGAAAAACCCCTTCCTCTTCTCGGCAATGGGGATTTCGGGCAAGGGAGGGTGAGTTTCTGGGGCGGGTTGTTGAATTTATGACAAGTAAATTATTTATTTTTAACTGAGAAATTATCTTGGATGGATGTTACTGACAAGACATGTCAGAATCAATTTTTCATCTCTGATGAGTTCGAGCACCTTACTCATCCCACGCTCCATTGAAAAGTTTTTCTGGACCCACTCGCCCCTCAATATTTCTCACTCGCCCTATGCACATTGTTTTGAGTATAATAGAAATAAAAACATCACAAGGATGAAGCTCATCTTCTTAAAAGAATAAAACTCATAAACGAGTCCTTCAAAATTATGAAATAGATTTATCTAGGATGACTCAACTTCAATACTATCTTTTAGCTTGTTATTTTCCCGTGTTGTGTTTTCATAGTGTCATTGTCAAACTAGCATATTTTAAAAGTAATTAGATATTTCTTTTCTACTCATACGTGTATATTTATATCATTTAAAATAATTTTACAAATTGAAATAATATAAAAACTTGGTAATTAAACACATAAAATTATTTTTCATTATTCTCAAACTCAATCACAGTTTTAACCAAACACTTTAAAAATTATTATGAACCATAGTTAAAAATACTTTTATAAAACTTTTTTTTTTAAAACTCAGCTATAAAATGAAAAACAATACCACACGTACCCTAAAAGTTGCGTTACTTAATTACTTCCCGACCTGTAAAACAAAGAATTCAATCTTCTCGTTACCTCCGTCAGTCCCGCCACTTGACCTTTCTTAATCAAGTTTTTCATCTGTTCATACCATTTACGTTATGATCTCGTGAAGAAAAACCAAAAGCAACACTGCCATAAAAATTTATCTCCTTAAGCGGTAAGAATATCCAGACTTACACACTACACAGACCCCCATAAAATAAAGAAATTGTAAAATTTAATCAGTCAATGATAGACTAGAGAGGGGTAGAGTGTAGAGAGAGATGCTATCATACCTTCTCTCTCTCTATAAAGATGGACGTGTACAGTTAGCTGTTAGAAGAGTAGACACAAGCCGGCTTCTGTCTTCTTAGATTCTATACTTTCTCTCTCTTTCACTGCCAACAATCCCCCCTCTCGCTCTTCTAACCAGCAACTATGACACGCACCCAAGAAAAGGTTTTTTCTTGGTTCTTAATAAAATAAAGGAAAGTTTCTTCATATTCTCTCTCTGTTATTGCAATAGGTGTTACTTCAGCTTCTCGATTCCCTTGCTTTGTCCTTTTGACTCATCGGATAGAGAATAGAGATAGAGAAGTTAATATGATCCTGTCCATTATAATTCCATTCCATGATTCTTTTGGTGGGATTTGTGTGAAATATTATATTTAAGGGCAAAAGTAGAAGTAGAAGAAGAAGAAGGCACATGATTTTTACAGCAATAAAATTCTGATTGAGTTTTGGATTGCATCTGTAAGTTCAAGGATTTGTGAAACGCTTTGTTATTGGATTTCTGGAGATGGGTTGTTTTCCTTGTTTTGATTCAAGGGAAGAAGAGAAGCTGAATCGAGACAAACAATCTGATGATCTGAAGCAAACTTTGCCTACAGTTCCTTCTAACATTTCCAAGTTGTCTTCTGGTTAGTTCTTGTTTTTTATAATAATCAATTTCTTTGCTTTTTATTGAATTAGCTGTTTCTTCATATTTGCCATTGCTTGATCTGATCCGGTTACTTTCTGATTTTGCATTGTTTGTTTATATCACATCAATAACACTTGTTTTGCCTTTTCTTTTTTCCTGTTTTATTTCAAGTACTTGATGATAAATTCTAGAATGATAGACTTTAGACTGGTTCTGGTAGACCCCGCTGGGTTTTCATGCAGCTTGTAAAGAGTATTTCGTTCTTTGGTGAAATAGGATCTTTTGATCAATCCGAGCATTCGGGTTGGATCTGATTGGTGATTAGAAGGTTGGAGATATTGGGGGTATGAGTAACTTAATTCAATTATCAATTTGTCTCCTTGGAACCATCATTTGTTGGAGGTTCAATTCATGACCATTGCTATGCAACTGTTCTATTGATCTCACTGAATTTGAGGACTTGAACTCATAATCTTATAGTCTGGTTGAAAGTAAATGATTATCGATCTGAGTTTTTAGTTTTGATGGAATTTACAGGATCTGACAGGGTCAGACCAAGAAGCGATGGAGGACAATCCAAAAGGCAATTGCCAAGTCCAAAGGAGGCACCTGGTGTCAATATAGCTGCTCAAATTTTTGCTTTTCGTGAACTTGCAGCTGCAACCAAGAATTTTAGGCCGGAGTGTTTCATAGGTGAAGGGGGATTTGGCCGTGTATATAAAGGTTGTCTTGAGAGCACTGGTCAGGTAAATTCTTCTATTTGTTTTTCATCTGATTAACAAACCTATAAGCACTGATTTTAGACCACCTATTTTTTGTCAATGAATTATCTTGCTTGAAATAATAAGAGGGATAAAGTACAACAACACAAAGATCTTAAGGATCCTAAGAAAACATATTTAAATTCGATACAAGACTGATTCCAAACTTAAATACGATTTGTAATCACTTGCAAGTAAATTAAAGCCACTGAACAACTGTATACAGCAGAAAACAACACTAAAAAATCAGTTACTGCTAAGAGATATATGGCCAATTTAATCCATCTCTAGTAACCTAGACTCTGAAGTTTGTGGAATCTTATTTTATATCTGTATGGAGCTATCGATATGCTACTATTCTAATGAGTCATCGTTGGTATCCTTTTTAATTACAGGCCAGTTAAACATTGGCCAGACAGTTACACCAGTTTTCTTTGTTTTGGTAACAATTGTTTTTGCTCTTTCTGCAAAGCTTATATCTAAGATGCCTTAGTGAAAGTCTGGCGGGTTTCTGGTCAGAATTTTTTGAAATTCCCGTTATACATTGATGGACTAACATGAGGATGCTGGCTTGTAGTGGTGGGCATGGTTGAGTTTTAATTTCTACCCACTTCCTATTTTTTTCAGGTTGTTGCTGTCAAACAATTGGATAGGAATGGCCTCCAGGGTAATAGGGAATTTCTAGTGGAGGTTCTCATGCTGAGCCTTTTACACCATCCAAACCTTGTGAATCTTATTGGCTATTGTGCTGATGGGGATCAGCGGCTTCTGGTCTATGAATTTATGCCGTTGGGATCATTGGAAGATCACCTTCACGGTAACATTCCTTCCATTTCTAAATTTTCAATTTTAATTTGTATCATTTCTCTCTCATTTATCTGTATAATCAAGGCACCCTAGCTCCTCTGAAGTTATTATCAGTGTTAAACCCAACCATTGAACTTTCAAAATTAAATTACTATACAATGATGAGTCATCAAAGTGATAGATGTTCCAAAGAAAAAAAATTCGAAGATAGGACCAGCTATGAAGCATCATGACATACACCATAGAGAAGCTAAAAGGTAAGTTTTTTAATTTGAGGTTGGTTAAAGCAACAACAAGAGCATGGTCATGTCTGGTTATTGGAGAATCTAGTAGGGACATCCTTGATGACTTATTAAACCAATTAGCTTTGTCCAATTATTATGGTTAAGGAGGTGTCATGACCTCTCTTTCTCCTCCTGTTTCCTGGTAGGTGATACTGATTTTCTTTAATGAAAAACTCAGTGGTGGGTAGATATCGTGATGCATGTTCTCTTGTCTTTCTATCTCATCATTTTGTTTAGCTCATCTTTAACAGCATTGAAACATTCCATTAACATTGTTGGATTTATTCTGGTTTCTGAGGTGGATTTGATTGTCATTGAGATCATAGCATTACCGCCAGTGAAAGTGGAATATCTTTCATCATTAAACTAGCATTTGATCAAAGTAAAATTTTGTTCAAATAAGTTAGTTTAGCTGTACAAGCAAGGCTGTGCTGATTTCTGAGTTAATGCACTAAATAAATTTTAGTGTCTATATTTCATTTTCTTAATTGTCAATTTTATTTTTGAGATATTAGAAGCAGAATTGACTGCTTAGTGATACTCATTGGCTTATCATCCAGAGAGATTGACCATCCGCATTAATATTTATCAACTCTCAATTCATTGGTTGGTTGCTTTGAATGACAGCTTCAAACATCATAGATTGTGTGTGCTGCAATTTGAATAATTTGGAATAGGAAAGTAAAATTTATAAGGGACATGATGGTGATACCAACAAATAAGAAGGCAGATGTTGATGTATGAACACAGCAGGCTATTGAAATGTCAAATGTGTGCACATGCACAGAAGCACTAAAAGGAAAATGACGTTTCATGCTTGAGATTTTAGGATAGTGTTGATTGAAGTTAATGCTTGGTGTGCACTACAATTCTGGATTTTGCTTTTCACTTAAAATATTTCATATTTTTTGTCAATTAAATTATACATTGTTGAGAGGAAATAATGATTATTTATTTATTAAACTCACTGTTGATGGATCCTTCTGCAGATCTTCCACCTGAGAAGGAACCGCTAGATTGGAACACAAGAATGAAGATAGCAGCTGGTGCAGCCAGAGGTTTGGAATACCTGCATGATAAAGCAAGCCCTCCTGTTATTTATCGGGATTTTAAGTCATCAAACATTTTACTGGAAGAAGGATTTCATCCAAAGCTTTCTGATTTTGGGCTTGCAAAGCTTGGCCCCACTGGGGACAAGTCGCATGTTTCCACCAGGGTAATGGGCACTTATGGTTATTGTGCTCCTGAGTATGCCATGACAGGACAATTGACTGTAAAATCTGACGTCTACAGTTTCGGGGTAGTGTTCTTAGAGTTGATAACTGGTCGTAAAGCAATTGACAGCACTCAACCACACGGAGAACAGAACCTTGTCGCATGGGTAACTAACTTTGACCATTCTGCAGTTTAGCCCGTTCTTGATTGTCTTTTAGTCCATACATTTTTCACATGCACGTGATAACTGTGTGTTGATGGAGGAGCTTTTACCATCATGCAGGCACGTCCATTATTCAATGATCGCAGGCGATTCTCAAAATTGGCAGATCCACTGCTGCAGGGACGTTATCCAATGAGAGGACTCTATCAGGCTCTAGCTGTGGCATCCATGTGCATCCAGGAGCAGGCTGCTGCGCGTCCTCTTATTGGGGATGTTGTCACTGCACTTTCTTATTTAGCGAACCAGGCTTATGAACCTAATGGTGGTCATGGCCACAGAGGTTCAGGGGACAGGGATGAAAAAAGACAGAGAGATGAGAGAGGTGGACAGTTATCAAGGAACGAGGAAGGTGGAGGATCTGGACGCAGATGGGACCTGGATGGGTCCGAGAAAGAGGACTCGCCAAGAGAAACTGCTAAGATGTTAAACAGGGATTTAGATAGAGAACGAGCTGTTGCCGAGGCCAAGATGTGGGGAGAAAATTGGAGAGAGAAACAACGCCAAAGTGCTCAAGAAAGTTTTGACGGCAGTAATGGATAGGGAGCACACAAAAATAATATAATGATGCCTGGCATCATTTTTCCTTACCGTCTAGTTTCCAGCACTCCAGTCACCATCACCCACCGAGTGAAGAACATTGAAAATTTAAGCATTGCCGGGACGGCTCATCCCGACAGCTGCTTGCAAGGGATTTGGTGCCAATTTCTCCTCAGAACACCCTCCCCCTATTTAGTGTTCTTTATGTTAAAACATAGAACAAGAAGATATGATAATGAAGAAAAGTATTATCTGAGAGTGTACATTATCAGCGAGAAGAGCAAGAAAAGAACAAGACGTATTCATAAAATTTTGAGAGTTAAGACGTCTAGGTCATGTTCTTCTTGCTCTTGTAGGCTCCTTCCAAGCATAAACATTTCAGCTGTCTGTACACTGTAGTCTTCTTCGACGACATTTTACCGACCATTGAATGTGATTTTATCAACTAATTGATGTAGTTATCTCGTGATACGTTCTTTCAGTCAAGGGGGTGTTTGGAGTGCTTTTCGTAAATGTTTTTGAAAAAAATAGAAATTTTTTTTATCTTTACTTTTATTTTTAAGTTTAAATTAACAAAATTTAGTATTTTTAGATAATTTTGATGTGATGATGTTAATAAAAAAATAATTTTAATGTATTTTTGAACGAAAAACACTTTAAAAACAATCGCAACTACACTCCTAAACAGTTACTTAGAGCACAAAACAATTTTTGCATTTAAAATATTTCTTGTCAAGGTTAAAACCATGGTTGTCAATACCGTTCCGGTCTTTCAATTGGAACGGAACGTTCCGGTTTCGGAGCGTTTCGGCATGCTGTTTTGGAGTTGTACTGTTCATATATAATTAATTATATATATATATATATAAAATTAAAATATTAATTTAACAAACATAATTAAAATCCAAAATAAATTAACTTTAAATTTATCAATCTTTTCCCTTGTCAATGGCCGCTTATCAACCTTCCCAGAGCTGCTATTTATTGGAATATGACTAGAAAATGTACAGGTTTTATCTATACCCTGGTCCCGGGTATAACGAAGGGAGGAAACCAAGGCAATGACGAAACGTTACACGTGGCCTTCTGGTGGAAGTGTTTTGTACGGCCTGCCCAAAATCAAGGGTTAATCAGGGGGGGGGGACGCATGAAATTGGGCTCACAAGATGCTGCAAGCTAGCTAGGTCACGTATCTATTTTCATAAAGAAAAGCCTAATTTAAGGTGTATTGTCTGTTTTCCCCATTGTTCCAAGCAAGTTCTCATAAACATGTAAAACAAAAAAACAACATGAACATTTTGTACTTCTTTTGATTCATACATCTCTCATAGCAGGTGGGAAGCAGAAGCATCTCACTCATACAGAGTTCACAGCATGAAATTATGCAACTGGTAGGGGGTCAATGGCATGGCATGGTCATCAGTGAGGAAGATTGTAACAGGGTCATAATAAATAAATACATGTAACTCAAACTGCACATTCATTTGATTGGAGGCCATCGTGGGAAGCTTCGATGCTTTTCTCATCCCCCTTAGACTCTTCTGTCAGGTCATGCTCCACGGCACCTTCATTCACATCGGGTCGAGCAGCAACTGGATAAACTCCAGAAGCTTCCATGCCTTTCTCATTCCCATTAGACTCCTCTGTCTGGTCATGCTCCACGGCACCTTCATTCACATCAGGTCGAGCACCAACCGGATAAACTTCAGAAACCCCTACTGTGCCTAGTATGACAATGCTCTTCAAGTTTTCAGCCGGCATCTTCTTTTTCTCTGCATTTTTGTAGATTCCATACAGCAGCATCTGAAGTAACCCCAAGACGAAGCCCAAGATGTTCGGAAGCTGCGAATTCACAAGGAAACGAAGACGTTAATTCAACGTTTGAACTTAAATGAAACAGGAGGATTTCTTTTTTTCTTTCTGAAGGAATGCATGGAAATCACTTACAGCAACACACAAGTCATTGATGAAAAGGCCATAGGCAAACCACATGACAGCGCTCAACGTAAGGAAAAATGACAAGGTGAACGGCATGAACTCAACGCTCTTTGTTCTGATGATTTGTTTCTACAAAAAGACAAGTAAATGATAGGTGAAAAACATGAAGCTAGATAAAATTATGAAGTTGTAGTTCAGTACTCAGATGTTAAACTCACTAAAATGTTCAAGGGTGCTGCAAAAACGCAAACAGAGAAGGCAACACAAACCCAGCCAAGAGCCTTGACACGAATTGAACCACTTAAAAGAAAATGTGTAAGGAGAAGGATCAGCGAGAATAACCCCATGTTCATAGAAACAAGCAATTTGATTGTTGAGACCTGCATCCCAAAACACAATTCATATCGTTAAGCTGGATTATTAATATTCGAAGTTAAATCTTGAATAAAGTAGTGGTAGCAATTGATAAATCATTCATATATACCCAGCTCTCTCTTGTGGCATAAGCGATATAAATGGCAATGTATATGGTCTCTATGAAACATCCAAATGAGTTGATGGTGATAAGAAGAAGTGCATCTGTTTTAAGCATTGCATAGTAGAGCCAAAGCATAGAACTAAACAATGCCACGAGATAAGGCAATGATTGGAAATCTTCGGTCGACTTTTTCCTTAAAATTCTGATAAATGTTGGCCTGTAAAAACAAAAGAAGCTATTTAACATTCTCTTCATTGAATTTTCATAATCAAGAACAACTAGCGAAGAACATATATATACATACACTGGAGCCAGGTACACCATGAATGAGATAATGTTACCTGCCATCAAGCATAAAAGAATTTTACCAATTAGTCAGCTAGTCATCCATAAAAATCAATAACAACAACATGGAGCAACATTTTGATGATCAGGGAAAGAATAGGCGACCATAATAAGGATTTACAGTAAGATTTTTCTTGTTTTCTTTCTTTGTCCTTGTTTTCCTTCTAGAGTTTTTATAACGTGGCAGGAGAAGATCTCTAACATATGATCACTTTCCTTATTTTTTGCAAAGGTTAGTTTCAGGAAAGGAATGGAGTACAGGTAGAACAATCATACCTTTTTGGTTATAAAACAATCATATACTTGAATAACGAGGAAGGTAGATCGTAATTAATTTTATCATCGAGTTTACATGCATTAACTAGAAGAATTAAGGATTGATTGGCATCATTACTATAAAAGCAAATAACTTTCTAGCTAGAAACCAACAACTACAAGTACATATAATTAGGACAACTAATTGACATCTTAGCCATATTACTTAATTAGCATTATAATTGCGTGACAAAACGTTGAAGAAGAAGAAGATGTGAGCAGATTGCAAATCTAGAAGCTAGCTGTTGACAATACCAAGCACATAAAGGAGATTAACTACTGAGAGGATGCTAAAGATTTGCAGTTGAATGTATCGATACAGCAAACAGAAACGAATAGAAGATCATAGCAAGAGCCAAGAAGTGTTTTTCTAATATCGCTAGCAATATATATATATATACTGAGATGAATATTATGTAAACCAGAATAAAAAATAAAGATTAAAGAAAGAAAAGGGAGGGAGTTGCGCTTCCTATTGCTAGCTTTCTTTCTGTATATCTGTATGGATTAATTTGGAAGTAAACTCTTTATATTTTTCCTGGTGTATAATATACCTAGGATGCCGAATGTAAATGCCAAAGGATGGTGAATGTTCATCACTGCCATCTGAACTTCCTCCTCAATAAACTAACACCAAACTAGAATATTTTCTGTATATGTGGAAACTAAGAAACAGAACAAGCAGAGGGCCTCAAGCAAATTGATTAAGGATCCCTTGCTTTCTGTGTCTAAGAATCACTCGCTAAATAAAGCTCCCCCTTCTCTCAATGAGCTCATGCAATCAACTGGAGAGAGCGGATGGCCAGCCAAAGTTCTGAGCAGCCTTTATATACACACAAAAAATTCACACCTTCATTTACATGTGATAAATTATACAGGAGAGTGAGCGAATGGAAATCATTCTTGTTGCATGACAAGTGGAGAATTAGTAGGTGGCGTGGCCCAAATTCATTTTACACGAATCACCTTTCCTTTTCCCACGTACCCTCCTCCTCGCGTGCTTACATCGCGAACCCAGTTAATGGGGAACGCATCCAATTATTTTTTATTTTAAAAAACATCACATTTTACAGAGAAAAGCTTCACCCTTTGTTACTGCTTGGCTATAATTTTTGATTTGGAACTAATTAATTAATCAACAGTAGAATTTACTTGAAAAATATAATCCACGGGCATTTTTGCACGCACCTTGAAGAGAGTGATCAGATGAATTAATGAAGAATGTGTTAAGGCTCTTACGTTACTAACATACTGCAAAGCTATCCCCTAAAATAAAGCTTAATTCACGTGACTTCTCCATAGCTCTTTTTTTTTTTTAGCCGTTTCGATCTCTCCTCCCACAACTCTTCTTCCCTCCTTGAATATTTCTCTCAGACGAAAAACAAAAGGAAAAAAGAAGAAGAAAAAACACGCATTAACACGTCAGTTTAGGTTACAGTGTTTCTGTTTCTGTTCGATGGCTAGCGGTGATGTGTTGCGTGCATGCATATGTATGCATTTAGGGTTATAATAATTGCCGTGTTGTGGAGGCGATCTTGCTTTTTTCTCCACCAATCCATCTGTTTTTTGCAGTTAATTATATCAGGAGAAAGCAAATGACAAAATACATGACCTTGCTGTTTCATAGAACAACAGTGATCTGATGTTCTTCTCTTTAATTTTGCTGTTATTCTTTCTAGGGTTACCGTTTATTTCGGGAATATGCTACGTTTCTATTTAGGTGAGCTTCATTTAGCTAATTAATTAACCTGACAGCTAATTTCTAGTTCTCGTTAAGGCTAAATGCACTAATTAACTAACTAAGGGCTCGAATTTCCTCACTTGCCTATCGTTTTCTCTATCAGGGTGCTATTTTTAATTAATTATTTCCATAAATAAACTTGAGGTTAAAAGCTTAGTCCAAGTAATTATATATAAATAATATAGAGTACTAGCTTAACTTTCAAACCCCACTCAATACAAATCTAACTGTTTAATTATTGCTACTACTTTACCTGTTCGTCTTCACCAGGCACTCAAATCTTCCTTTTCTTTTTTTAACAGAGAGAGAGGAAACATCTAAAATTAAATTAACGATTCGATCATCTTTCTTTCTTTTTTACCTATGAGGAGGATGTGTTTAATATTATGATACGTGGTGTTTTTTTTAAAAAATATATATAATGTTTTGTTTTTGTTTTTTAAATTAGTATGTCGATCAAATCTTTTGAATAATAAATAAAAAATCCATTTAATCTTATCTTTTGTTTGCTTTTTGATTTGAATGTAAAGGTATGTATATATTTATTGGAGTGTAAAAGTGCGTATAAAATGTCACTGTCTTTCTAGTCAAACAATTTATGCTCTTCCGATTTCTATGATTAAAGGGGCATGATTGAATGAGAGAGATATCAGCGATCAACGAAAGGACTCGAAATCTCTGGGGCTGGCGACATTTGTTGCATGAAATATCGAAGCATGTAATATGATCATACGCGTGGCATAATTGATTGCTATAAATCGATGATTTGAAGACATCTATCCATCTCGTATAATAATTGAATGCAATCAGTATGTTGATTTCGAGAATGTAATCATGGAGGAGTGGGGTTAAAATTGTTTTTTTTTTTTGTTTAAAATATAAAAATACGTGTAAAATAAACATAAAAAAAACCAAGATAAGTTTCAGTCAAAGACAACTTATGTGTTTTGAGTGTCCCCGGCCATTTTCTTTAATGCCATCCGTTGGTTTCAGCAAGAGCAGAAGGTCATTTTTGGGATTGGGATAAGGTGGTGGTGGCGTAAGTAAAGACGGGACGATGCATTTTATGCTAACGTGGGAGGCTTAATCAGCTAGATAAATTAAGAAGCTTTTTAGTAAGATCGACATGAAGATATCTTTTGTTTTCGGAGATACAAAAAAGAAGAAGAAGAAGAAGCTGAATCCCCTAACTTTAAAACTCTTATCTGCTCTTATGATGATATGGTGATCATTTGATTACGTGCAATCTCCACATAAATCTTCAATTTATGTCTCCTCATCGCCTCCATTATTTGCTGAACAGGAAGTGTCTTTTGGAAAATAATTTTAATTTCATAAAACAAATAGAGATCAAACCTGGCAGATAAAAACCAAATATGATAAATAAAAATTACAATTGAAAAATTATAAGAGAAAAACAAATAACAATAACAAATAAGAGTCATAGCTAATATAAAATTAAATTAAAACAAATTCTGAAGGATGAAATTAAAATAAATATTTATAATAAAATATATAGCAATTAAAATATTGATGATATAATTAGCAAATAATAAGATATTTTTGAGTTTCTCATAGCTCTCTAAAAAGTTGTCTCCACTCGAAATACTTTTTTTTTCTTCCTGAAATCAAGCCAAATTTTTATTTGAATGAAAAATATTTTTTTTATTAACTTTTGTTTTTCTAATGATAAATAAACCTAAAAAAAATAAAAAATAATCTTCAGAAAACCAATTTAAACACATTATCCTTAACCTGTACAGCATTTTAAACTCAATTCATAAACGGCACATCCTTTTTTCCTTACTTTTAACTCATGAATTAATGCCCCTTGAGGTCACAATTACATCGATCGTTACCGAATTAAGGAATTTTTTTTTTGTTTAACAAAAACTATTGATTAATCTCAATCTCATTCTTTATATAAGAAAATGCCGTACACAACTCTTCTAATCGAGCATCAACGCCTTAGCCCCCACGTGGTCATAGGTTGTTTGGTGTTATAATATTTATTGTTTTATTAGAAATATATTAAAATAATATGATTTTTTCTTATTTTTAAAATCTTAATTTTAATATCAGTACATAAAAAATCTGAAAATATTAAAAATAATTTAATTTAAAGTAAAGTAAAATAATTTCATATTTTTTTATAAACATTTTCAAAATAAAAAATAAACAGCATCAACTCTCAAAATAAAGAATTAAGGAAGCCTTTTTTTTTAGCCGAAACCACTAATTAATTTCAATCTCCTTCAGATAAAAGATTATCGCACGCAACTCTTCTAATCAATCACCAACCGCATTAACTCGCAAATATTAATCATCAAAATTATTGGCTAAAACCTAAATAATATATATATATTTATGTAATAAATTTATGGACGCTTCTCCAAGCGATTTCGTGGTGTAGTGGTTAGCAGTGTCGAGTTTGGTCCTTTGAATCAAGGTATCTGGGTTCGACATCTTACTTCTCTTTCATCTATTTTTTCTAACACTAACATTAGACACGTCGTCGTTTCTATTTGGCCTTCTTTTTTTGTCTGAAAATTTTTCTATCATTTCCTTGAAATTACTTTCTCAATTCTCACAACCCAAACAAAAGCCAGAAATGGAGCACTACAAAACTCTCCAAGTCTTCCAAAAATCCCCAAGCTCAGGTGTTTTCCACTTAAATCTCAACCGTCCATCTCAGCGAAACGCCTTATCGCGTGATTTCTTCCCTGAATTCTCGATTGCTCTCCAATCCCTCGACCAAAACCCAAACGCGTCCGTCATCGTCCTCTCCGGAACCGGCGACCACTTCTGCTCCGGTATCGACATAAAAACCCTAAACTCATTCGCCAACGATAGCGGCGATCGTGGAAGATCCGGAGAGAGGCTCCGTCGAGACATTAAGTACCTACAGGAAGCGATCTCAGCGATCGAGCGGTGCAGGAAGCCTGTGATCGCTGCGATAAAAGGAGCGTGTATCGGTGGCGGTATCGATATTGTGACAGCTTGTGATATTCGGTATTGTAGTAATGATGCTTTTTTCTCGGTGAAGGAGGTTGATATGGGGTTAACGGCGGACTTAGGGACGTTACAGAGGTTGCCGGGGATTGTTGGATTTGGTAATGCAATGGAATTGGCTCTGACTGGTCGGAGGTTCTCGGGTCAGGAAGCCAAGGAGTTGGGTTTGGTTTCTCGGGTTTTCGGGTCTAAAGAGGAATTGGACGAGGGTGTGAAAATCATCGCCGAAGGTAAGTTGGTCTTATCCTTTGTTGGTTTTAGCTTTTACCGTTATTAGTAGTAGTAAAATACTAAAATTTAGAGGATTAGGGGCATTTCAGGTTTGCATATGGTGGGGTAGTTTGCAGAATTTCAGTCAGAACAATTTTCTAGGAGAAGTCCAGATAGAATGTCTATGTTTTGATAATCGGCGCGATCCTGTTTATCGCGAGGACAGTTGATTTCGAATTAAATAGCAACAAATAATGGCATGGTGGTTATTGCATTGGAACAAAACCCATATCCTCAGTATCAAATTAAATGAAATTTTAGACAATGTGTTGATCCATGATGAATAATGATGCAGTTCATGCATTGAAGTTATCAAGTTATTATGTATATGAAACAATGTGTTTCTCTGTATGAGGTGGTTGGGATATGTGAAAGCCGTAGCTCAGTTTGTCGAAGACTTGAGAGCACTAGAAATTTTGTTGTTCTGGGCATTTGTATGTTTGCATTTGGAAGTTGGCTAATAAATTAGGTAGGATTTTTGTTTGTTGCTGACATGATGTTTACCAATTTCTCTCTCTTTTACGCGTTAGCAAACGTAACGACTCTCTGCATTTTGATGGTTTTTTAGTAGTTGAGGCATTGTGGGGAAATGCAGTCACTGCCTCATAAATTATTGATTTTGCCTGGCTGTAGTAGTTGTTGCTAGTGTTAGTACATGGCAACTCCGTCAGCAAACTTCACTTTCAAAGTGTTTAGACCCCATACAATTGCTAAAGATGATGTGTTGCGAGTGTGATTTTATCAGGGATTGCAGCAAAGTCGCCTCTTGCCGTCACTGGGACAAAAGCCGTTCTATTAAGAAGCCGCGACTCCAGCGTGGAACAGGGATTGGATTATGTAGCCACTTGGAATTCTTCAATGCTTGTGTCTGATGATCTCATGGAGGCAGTCTCGGCACATTTACAGAAAAGAAAACCCACCTTTTCGAAGCTTTGATCTTTACCTCATGGACTGGGCTGCGTACTCTATTTTTTAATGATGATATTAACTTTATGCATCTTGTCTTCATGGATCCGGCTAGATACTTCATTTTTCAATGATGTTATCTAATTGAATAACTTGATGTATTATTCATCAACGCCACATGATGACCTTGTAACAGGATAAACACGTTGTTTCTCAACAGTTAATGGAAGTCCAGTGGATTCATCTTAATAAAATCCAAATGTCAGTTGAACGAGAAATGCCGATAAAGAAATAGACAAAATGGAACTCTAATTCTAGTGTTGGCTGCAAAAAGATGAAGAAAATCATGAGTCAATGGATGGCTAATCTGGGAAATCTAAACTTTGGATTGTTATTGCATGACTGCAGCATAGGGAATTACGGACCATGTGGCCTCATTTAGTTACTAGCAGCTGAAATTTTAGTTGGGTTTGTGCAGTCCCGTTTTTTTCCCTATCTTCTCTGTTTTTTTAAGCTCTTTGAAATAACTCGACTGTTTTACAGAGGTAGCACGCAGCAAACTCTATCCCAAGTCACCCCTCCCGGGTTTGAACTTCAGACATCTTTGTAGGAATCCCATGTCTTATCAGCCAGAGCATCCCCTTCCTCCTTTTATTTGTTTTGAGCACTGTGATTTTATCTCGAATGTCGAGTGTTTGAATTTTAAGTTGGAGCTCAAAGCTCAAAGCTCAAACCTGCTAAATTTGAGCCTTCAAAGGTTTAATTGGTTTGGCTTCCTTACATTTCTACTCATTACCCGTCAAGTATTCCAGTCAAAAGTTTGATCTGATTTGCTTTCTTCAGAAAAGATCTTCGTTGCTTTCGATAAATTTATGTCCATAATTTGACCAGTCTGGTTTGATTTACCACCAAACTGAAGCACAATATGGGCGTTTATGAACTACTTTTCACCAGAAGTTTTCGTTCCAAGAAAAGGCCATGGGCCTAGATTGCTAGACCTAAAGCCCAATCACAACTTGATGGGCCTTGATTTAATGACCATTGACTCATCATTATTCTTGCTGCTGTTGTTTATCAGAATAAGCAGCATGTTATTGGTTGGTGATTACCAATTCTTCTTAGCATATTTGGTGCCCCCACCCCCCCTCCAATGTTTGATGCTTGCCTTCCGTGCGGGAATATATCTCCTCCCTAGAAAAAAAACTCAACTCCATGAGCTCAACGAAGAATTCAATTCCAGCCATGATGAAGCTTGCATAGAAGATTTCTCACATGCATGTATCCTGGTGTGTTTGAGATTGAGGTGTGATTGACGGGACCCACAACAAAAAATAGTAATGTATTTTTAGTTTTTAGTGAGATTTTGGTTTGTATTTTAATGTGATTTTATTTTAAAAACTCAATCTTATCTCACCTTAATACTTAGAAAACTAGTGGTTTTCCCACTCATGTCGAAAATATTTTAAGGTAATTTCAATATTCTAAAACTAATCTTAAATGCATCGAAATAATTAATTATTAATATATTAATTATTTATTAAAATTATGTTTAAAAAAATATATTTTTTTTATTTTTTATTTTTCGAACCACCGATTAGGGGCACACTCCCAAACGGGGTTTCATAAAAATGATAATTAAAGTGAGATTTCTAATTCCCTTTGACTCCAAATGTTTTTATTTCTTGTTTGGAAATGTGGTTAAAGTTATTTTTTAAAATGATTTTTATTTAAAAATAAATTAAAATAATATTTTTTAATTTTTGATATTAGTACATGAAAATAATCTAAAAATATCAATTTTTTTAATTTAAAATAAAAATATTTTAATTTTTTTTAAAATATTTTTAAAACATAAAATCAAACAATATTTTAGTGTTCGAACAGAATCAAGAATAAATATAACTGGCAGATGTAAATCTCATTAATTCCAACAGTGAGAAGGAATCCAAACAATGGGAATCGGCTCCAAGACCTATGACTTGGACTGTTTTTTTATACACAATGTGCCCAAGCTATTTTTTTTTGATTAAAAAAAAGTTTTATTATTTTATGTTTGGGTTAGAAAATTGATAAAAGAAATCTTTAAATCCAATTAACTTCATGAACTGGATTGCAGGTTTAATCGGTAGCATTCAAGCTACTATTTATTTATTTATTTATTATACTTTTTTACACCTATATTTTTTAACAATATAATTTCATTATTTGTTATCAATAATCATTTTTTCTATTTTGCTCCAAACTAAAAAAGTAATACAATTCCATCCATTTTTTTATGATATGCTTGTACCATTCGAGACACGCGTCCAATGCAATTTCTTTCCTTTTAAAAAACAGTTCATGTAAAAGACAAATCATATGTTTTATCATTGCGTAATTAAATGGAAGATATTTTATATAAATTTTTTATTGAATCTAATGACGACAAGCATCATAAATTCTCTTGACTAGCATCATGATGTTTCTTGATCGACTCGAGTTCACTTAATTGTTTTCTTTGTCAAGTGTTATTTGTTTTATTATTTTTATCTTTTAACATCGAGTTAATTAGAGACTAAGTTCTTTTTTTTCAAGATTATCTTTACGGCTCTTGTATATTAACTCAATGTGTCTCCATTTTAATATTATATTAAAATCTAATTTCTCAAGAGACACATTGCCAATGCCAAGGTTTTTTATTGTATTTTATTTATTTTTTTGCTACCAAACGTAATATCACATAGGTCAATTGACTGATTTAATTAACTAAAATAAAAAACACAAAAGCTCCCTCTTTTTAATCAAATTGTTGAAAATACATATTACAAACAGTGAGTTTGGCCTACAAATTGATAAAATTATGAAACTTACAATGTGCATTGAAAACTTCAAAATAATTTTTACTTTCAAAAACAAAAGAAAATAAAGAGAC
Organism: Salix arbutifolia; assembly: GCA_025169955.1. Classification (NCBI taxonomy): domain Eukaryota; kingdom Viridiplantae; phylum Streptophyta; class Magnoliopsida; order Malpighiales; family Salicaceae; genus Salix; species Salix arbutifolia. The sequence continues at coordinate 3,903,994 of CM045902.1, forward strand.
CCGGGATACTTGGTATCTCTGGGTCTAGGATCATTCCAGCCTCTCTAAACTCTAATCTTTTTAATTAATTTCAAATGGAGCTCCCAAATTTATTTTTTCACAAATTAAGTTTCTAGTAAAATCAATATAATTAAGTTTTTATGCCCAATTAAATTCTTTAATTTGACTTAAATACATTCCTAAACATAATTGAAATTTTAATTTGGCCCATAATTAAATTAAATTAAATTTGCCTATTAAAAATATAATCATGTTTTTGAATTTGATTCTTATGCAAATTTGTCAAACAATAATTTATTGTAATTTTAAATTTGTATTGTTTTTTCGATCCTGAACACAGACAAGATATGATCAGACTCCTAACTTCATCCAAGACTTTCGATTTGATTTCTTCACCCCATCAGTCCTCTCATTGTTATTATTTTAAAAAGAAGGGTTGAATTTAAAGAATAATCCAAAAATAAAATCAACTTGAGTGGCACCAATACTAAGAATTATTATCCCTGTGCTTCGCTGATTGATCGACGGCGTTCCAACAAATTGAATCTTGTCTGGGAATATATCCAAGCTAGTGAATGCAACGTGCTTGTCGTCCACCATGCACTAACACAGCTCCACGAGGTGCACAAAAAGCCACATCAAGAGCAGTTCCACCACTGCGTGACGAAAAAGGCTAGTGCTTTTCCACTCATTTTCCATGTTTATTGACAATCAGTTGCTTTTCCTTCAATTAATTTTAATTATTAATTAAAACGCCATCTTTTTTTCTTTTTTCCGAGTCCATTGAAATGAAGTGACACATTGCTAGTGCCTTGCAGCTATGCAAAAAAGTGTTCATGCACCCAATCCACCGTACTTTTAAAAGAGTAGTTGTTTTTTAAAATATTTTTTTGTTTAGAAATGTATCAAAATAATATTTATTTTTATTTTTTAAAAATTATTTTTGACATCAGTATAATAAATAATTTAAAAATATTAATTTTTTTAATATAAAATTAAAAATAAAATTTATTTTTTTTAAAAGCACCTATGAGACCGGATAAACACCCCCAAAGCTCTAAGCCATCCATTGTGGTTGGTGAAATCACGCTTTCTTTGACATTTCCTGCAAAATATATTAATTAAAGCAAATCCCCGAATCAAATTGTACAAACTTTTCATGGACACAATTCTTCTTATGTAGTTTAACTATTTTCCTACCATTTTTAATTTTTTTTATGTTTCATTGAAATAACTTCTTATTTATGGGCAATCCATGATAAGAAACTAAAAACGGATGATATTATTTTTATTTTTAATTCTTCTACAATAATCTAGAAGATGGAGTCAGCCAAGGCAATCACCTATTTCTACTTTCTCGTGCGATAAGAAAATGATGTCGTGAGGATTTTATTTTTATTTTTTTTTTACTTTTTCTTTTGTGTGCGACCCTCGCCTGCCCGGATCTAGTTATTCTCAAAATGGAAGAATTCAAGCCGCGGATAAACGTAAAATATTCATAATTAGCTGCATGAAATACAGCAAAGGGCAACCAAATATAGAAGATCTAGTTATTCTGAAACAGCTAAACTGGAGGAATGGTTATGGATGGATCACCGCCATAGCAAAGACAAGTGCTGGATTATAAATCCAAAATGTCGTCATCTTCTACCAATGCGGTGGCAATGCATAGATGGTTTGATTTTGTGGTTGGACATTTGAGGTGTTCATGACAACATTAGTGCCTCAAATTAAATTAGGACAGCGGAAACAATGAGATAATTGAATAAAGCACCGCATTTTCCTAAGGAAGAAGTAAACTCCACATCAAAATTAACCTTCGCTAAATGGAATATTCTATCCAATCTCTGGAGACTTCCCTTAAAGCATTAAGAATATGCTTTTCCTATAGTGAACCACCAAAAAAAAAATGTTTTTTTCCCCATGAGTGGCCCTTTAAATACCACCTCCATATCTTGCATGCTACACACCTCAAGCACCCCTGTCTTAGAAACAAACCTCAAAATCCCTTTTGTGTCCGCTCTTTCACTCTTGAAAGAAGAATGGCTCTAAAAGCTGTTCATGTCTCTGATGTTCCAAAACTTGATCAAGTCCAAGAAAATGCAGCATTGGCCCTCTGTTCTTCCCGATTGATCCCTCAATGTAAGCACCTCTTGATCAATCACCGCCTCATCATTTCTTGCTTTAATTCTTGATCTATTTTCTCTTTTTCTTAAGAAAAAAATGACTTTTTTTCCTTGTTTAATTGATGGTCAGGTGTGAATATTGAGGAAAGTGATGACACGGAGCGAGGATTTAAATTCGGAAGATTTGTGGTGATGGGACATAGAGGGAGTGGTATGAACATGTTACAATCTTGTGATCGGAGAATGAAATCCATCAAAGAGAATTCAATTCTCTCCTTCAATTCTGCTTCCAAGTTACCTCTGGATTTCATTGAATTTGACGTTCAGGTAAAAGATTAATCAAAATTGTTCATCCCCTACTCTCAATAACCAACTTTGTTGGTATATATTAATGTTATCACATGCATGGGTATCTGGGAGGGACAACCGAACAAAATAAGAAAAAGCTGTCGGTTGCTTCTGTCTCCATTCGCCTCAAAACTGTCGCAGCTTTTCATCAACTTGTTTTCTTGTTCCCACGTCTGTGGCCGGGTTTGCTGGCCTGGTTCATTGGATTTTGTCTCTTCTTTCTTAACCTTTTTAATATGGTGTCTTTGTCAAAAATTACACGTCGTTGTTAGCATTCTGGTGATCTAGAAAGCGGTTTCCACACCTTTGCCAAGGTCCATGTAAAGGATTTATGGCCGTGAACTGTCATGGGCTCTTGTGAATGCTTACCCATATTTGCTACATTCTCTTGAGATAAAAACTTGTCTACCCGAGACCTTATTACCCTTTTTTTAATGTTGATTTTCTTTTTGTGCTTGACTGTAAAAATTAGAATCTCAATTGAAGGGTACTGATTAGTTTCCTTCTGCTGGTTTGTTTTGCCTTCTCTTGATTTTACTATTAGTGAGCGAAGATCCTTTTAAAAGGAACTGTGTACAAAACAAAAACTATATATCGACATATTTGTTGTAGGTGACCAAAGATGACTGTCCAGTCATTTTCCATGACAACTTCATACTCACAGAACATAAGGTTAGTCCTTTTTAACCCTAGTTCTCCTCCCATTGTTTTGGTCATTATAACTAAGCAGTTCAAAACTGATTGTTTTTTATCTGGGCTGGCTATTATTTTTCAGGGTGAGCTTATTGAGAAGAGAGTTACTGACCTCACTTTAGATGAATTCCGTTCATATGGACCCCAAAATGAAGTTGGCAGTGTATGAATCATTTCAGGTCTTGACCCTTGTTTTTGAACAAGATGTGTATTGATAGGCACTAAACTGTAATAAAATTACAGGAGGGGAAGTCTTTATTTAGGAAAACAAAAGATGGGAGAATCTTTGAATGGAAAGTTGAAGAAGATGCTCCTTTTTGTACACTACAAGAGGTTTTCCAGAAAGTCGATGATACCATGGGGTTTAATGTTGAATTGAAGTTTGATGATAGCATAATCTATAAAGAGGAGGAACTAAAACATATTCTGCAAGTAATTTTACAGGTATTTACTCCTGCTGGTCTCATCTTTTCGTTGTTTGGTAAATTTGATCTTCGCAATTAGTAATGGCTAATGTGCGCTAAAATCTCATGAGCTAGGTGGTGTTTGAGCATGCCAAGGAGAGACCTGTAATTTTCTCAAGTTTTCAACCTGATGCAGCTCTGTTGATGAGGAAACTGCAGAGTACCTACCCTGTAAGATTGCTTTCTCATTAGTGTTTTCACTAAGCTGGTTCGAACTAGCTGCACATAATTTCTTTCCTTGGGTTCAAATGAAATGTGGCTGTACGAATGATTTTAATGGTCTTTACTAATGTTGTAATCCAGGTATTTTTCCTTACCAATGGAGGTTCCGAAATCTACACGGATGTGAGAAGGAATTCGTTGGATGAGGCCATTAAAGTTTGCACAGAAGGTGGCCTCCAAGGAATAGTATCTGAAGTCAAAGCTGTCTTCAGAAATCCAGGAGCAGTGACAAGAATTAAAGAAGCTAGGCTTTCACTGATTACCTATGGACAATTGAAGTGAGAATTCCCTACTATACAAATTCTTTCAAACTTGTAACATATTCCCTGAATTTTGAACCAAAAGTTTTTCATCGATTTTAGTTGATCTTAAAAATATTTGCAGTAACGTGCCAGAGGTGGTACACATGCAACACCTGATGGGAATTGAAGGAGTGATTGCTGACCTAGTTCACGAGATCACAGAGGCAGTCTCCCATTTTAGAGACTCTGCCATAGATTGTGAAGAATTGGGCATGTTTGAGGAGGAAGGGAAGATCCAAGTGAAAACAAAGCCTCGGTTTTCAAGTGAAGAGCTCTCATTTCTGCCGAAGCTGATATCTGAATTTATCCAGTCTTAGAAAAGTGTTACATCGATCTGCCAGTATAGTTTAATTCCCATAGCACCAAACAACTTTGGTTTTGGAAAGGATGTGTACATTATATCCCTTTGATCTCATGCATCATTTGTAACTTGTAGGTACAAATCAATCACCAGCTTTAGCAGCCCTTTCCATGCTAGAAGCTGTTGGTTAGACTAGTTTTTTGGAAAGTTTTGAAGTTAAACCACTTCAAGCTTTAATGTATAATTGAAATGCGTGTTCTACCATAGTTATGAAAATCTTCTTGCAATTTGTTGGTGATAGCAGAATTGATCGCAAGATTTTTTTATTTTTTTAATCTTAGTTCAACAATCGGGTTCTCTCTCAAAACAATGTCGGTTTTTTTTGGTATAAAATAAGGGACTAAACGCTCAAGAACAAGAAACTACATGGAGGATTGGCGGACTATAGCAACCCCTAAAATATGTCGATACAAAAGATTCTATATTCTGATGCAGAGAGATTTTAGAAAATCAAATATTGTATTTATAATTATGTTCTTAATTCTTACATTGGATATACCTTTTTCTTTGAGATTTTTTCCTCTTTAAAGATTAAAGTTTAGACCTTAGCTAGTATGAATAGGGTTGTTTAACTTATATTTTTAGCAAATATTGATGAATATTTTGATGTTTTTCCATTGTTATTGATTTTCTTGGTCTTTGAGAGTTTTGAACTGTAACAAACATCGCTATCATTCACTTCCCTACTACATCACTTGGTATTAGATTCAATGATCCATAATAGTTTTTGTCATGTATGTTGAATCACCATGATTAAAGACAGTAGTGGACGAGTTCATTATCGAAGATGGGTTTTGATGGAGAGGATTATGCTAGAAGAACACTATATTGGATGTTTTCATGGTGAAGGATGGTTTTTGAATGAGAAGGTTTTGCTCAAAGAACGATATGTTGGATGTTTTCATGGATAATTTGAACTCAAGAATGTCCCAACCTAAAGAAATTGATGCAAGAGAGAGAAAAAATTATTAGTAATTTCTTTTTTTTTCTATATAGTTTTGGAAGTCCTATATTAACTATAATTATTTCTTGGGATTTTTTCCCTATAAAGATAAAGGTTTAAACCAAGGACTCGGATAAATACGATTGTTTGACTTGTATTTTTATCACCCATGGATGTATAAGATTAAATACTTTAGTGCCTCCCCATTTTATGAGTTCACTTGGTCTTGAAGGGTTTTAACTAATAACAAACATTATTGTTAAGGAACCAACTCACCTAAAAGTTTAAGCTGTTAGGTGAGATCCCAGAATATGATCTATATTATTCTCTAACGCACCCCTTCAAGTGAAATTCCTTTGGGCTTGAAACTTGCACATAGACTCACAATACCTTGTGCTTGATTTTTTTTATTAAATAGAATAAGAGTGGTGAAATTCGAACTCGTGACCGTTGAGTCAACAAGGCTCTCATACCATATTAAGGAATTAACTCACCTAAAAGCTTAAGCTTTTAGGTGAAGCCCCAAAATATGACTTATATTATTCTCTAACAATTATCAATGAGAGTTTTGACTTGTAACAAATCTAGCAAGTCATTAAGAATTTCAACTTTTAACAAACCACACTATTATTTAGTTTTTGATTGCGTCATATTCTTTCTTGGAAAGAGCTAAAATACTTTAAAAAAATTAAAATATGCAGGGAAAACATTGTTCCTCTCATACAAAACATTATAGGTTAGAATAATGTTTTTTCTTTTTATTCTTCTTTTGTTTTAGGTTTGTTTTTGTTATTTTTTTAATCTTATCATTTGATGTTATGTTGATTGGGACCTGGGGTTTATGGTTTGTCTAGATTTTTTTTATGGTTATCATGGTCTTAAAAAAATCTAAGCATCGGTTTGGTGCTCGATTTCATAAAAAAATATCAATTTTAGAGTTTAAAAAATATATTTAAAAATCAAGGGATGCATTTTATTGTCATTGTATTATATAAATTGAAGCTAGAACTTTAGCGAGAGTTAGAATATCTTTGTATTTAAGAAGTGTTAGATCTTGGACAGATATTATGGCTTGCATAAAAGATTATTAGGATACAAAAACATCATTTTCAAACATGACCTAGACCTACCCTCATTTAAGAGGAAGTATAACTACACAGGGAAAGAGAAAAATATGATTTTTCTTCTTCTTCATGATCCGACCGGAATAGTTATGGCAACCCTCTTTTGCAAACTTGCATTAAAACATTTCCTTGTATGTTATCTTCCTTGAATGCTTAAGTGAAAGGAAAGTGAATGTGAGGTGAGAGACTAGAAAAATACAGTATTACGAAAGATTTATGGTCGGCTCGAACACAAGAGAAAACGAAGAAAAAACAAAGGAAAGAATAATAAAATCACAAAATAAACTTCCTCAAATTTGTGTAAATATGTGAGGTAATAACAAGTCTTTAGTCTTCTATGATTTATTGATTTAATTAGGGTGCAAAAGGAGAAAAAGACCCAAATAAAAAGAGCCTGGAGTTCTAATATTTATTGATTATTAAGGACCAAAATGATAGGGATAAGAGTAAATATTAAGGAAAAAGGCATGTCCAATTTTGTAACCAAAAAAAATTATGTATGTTAAGAAAAATAAAACCTAACAATAGGCAACCACCAAAGGGATGAAGGGATAATGGAACCTATTGCTAAACTTTAAAAAAGTAGTAGCTTTGAACAAGTGTTCTAAGAAAAATACAAAGGTTGGAACAAAAACTCATACATGTTAACGTTTTGTTCTATATAAGAAAAAAGTGTGGAACTCGTTCCAGGTGTTGACTCACAAAATGAATGCATGGTTGTTTCATGTTTATATATAATTATAATGAACTAATACGATAGTTTAGAGTAAATTTGAAAGTACAAGGAGATCATGGTTTAGTCAAGAGAAAAAAGAAAAAAAAAACTTCTTATATGATATACATGCTTAGAGAAGCAAACAAGATAATGAGAATTGAGTTCATGCATAATGTGAAAATGATTACTAATTTGTGTTTAATTGTTTTTCAATGATATGATTGAGAATGATGAAATGAAAACTTGGTAATAATGTATTATGTTTCGGACTTTCGGCCACCATGAAGATTTAATAAAGGAATGTACATTCTAATATGTGTGTGAATGTGTGGAAATGGTCTTTGACATTACCTAAACAAAGAGATACTAAGAAATGGTTATTATGTGTATCAAAAGGCGTGTCACACGGGGGGCATATAAGTGGTTCTCACTTTCGGAAAGAAAATTATTAAGTTCTTAAAAAAATATTTATGCATAATATTTTTTTCCAAATATCGTTGATTGTAACATGATTAACTTTGCCTAATGGTATCCATAATGGATAATCGGGATCAAATGGTGTGATTAGCTTCAGCTAATGGTATCCATAATGGATAACCGAGATTGATTAGTGTGATTATCTTTGGCTAATGGTATCCATGTTGGATAGTCAAGATTAAATTTTTGTATTTATATTAGATGTCAAAATTATTAAGTATGAATAGTGATGAACTATGGTGAAAATGACATTTGTTTAGAGAGTAATCTTTGAGCATGTAGGTAAGGATATTATTGTATCAAATGTATTGTGGTTAAGGCATAAAGGTCGTGTTAAATGGTGTGTTGAAAATAACATAAATCTCACAAAAATGTAAATAAAACATTAAAGGTAGAATTATAGGGAACACAACAATAAAAAAATATCTATATGATTTACTAATACATCTACCAAAACAAATGTGCCCATTATTCCACATATATAAAACTTTGCTCATTTTGGTTCTCATAACCATAGTATGTAAGACGTGCATCTCTTACAAGAGTTTGGGATAACCAAGATTTTATTCGCTCACCTGCGTTCATAAAGTATGTTTTCCGAGAAATGGGATTTTCTCGAATCCAAAAAAAACATAGAGGATTCACTCTAAGTATCGTGAATACTCATGTATTATTAGAATTAGTTATCATCCCTTTCAAATAACAAAGTATTAGCTGGAACTATTAGCCGACTCTTTTGTAAAAATCTTAATGATAACTAGGATTGTATATATTAATCATGGCATGTATGAAACCGTGTATTGTGTATACATTGAATGTGGATATTTTATGGTGTTCTTACCATGAACGATTTACGTGTGTAGACTCCACAAATTTACAACATCTAATTGTTGGTGTGCTGGAATGCATAAAATCAATTCTTGTCATTTTGGACCGGTTTTAAACGATGATGTTTCTTGAATTGTTTCGAATAATTTTGGATCCTTATAAAAATACTAAACTAGAAAATATCTAAATCATTTTATCAAATTCACTACTTGAATCATAAAATAAAAATGTTCCATAGCTATAAAAAAAATTATCTTGCCCGATTCCAACACCTGTTAGATCTGTTTAACGGTATTTATTGGGCTGGATTTAGTAGATATCCTCTTTGTTCGTGGCCCATTTCATCCCTGGACGTATTCGCATCATAATGGGTTCCATCTTCTGACACGAGGCAATGAAGGTAGTCGTTGAAGCATTCATGTGTGGAAAACAAATTCCTGCAATCATGCGTTTGTAATGCATGGTTGTAGAAGAAGAAAATGAGTGAATCATGTTCAGAGGTTTTTGTTGAGATGCCCAGGGCTAGCTGTCTTTGGAATTTGGATGGTTTTCTTTATTGTTCCTCGACAAATTTTCTGCTTCATTAAAATTATGTTTTTTTCCCTCCAACTTATGATGCTACAACTGGCATAAACTTGATGTGTCACCATGGACGTCCTGGATCTTCTGTCAAATTAAAGGCATGGCTATGCTTACCCAAGAATCAATATTTTAGAATCTTACAAGTAATCAGCTGTGTGTATGCATACAATATATAATCATTGAAAGAAATATTAAAATTCAAATAAAAAATATAATATCATTTAAGAACCATGGCAACATTTAGAAATAAGTAGATTAACATATTATTATTTATAATTCATAGAAAAAGGAAAAAGGAAAGAACGGCGCATTGTTTGTTGTCGTGGACAACAGATCATTTGTTTGCCTTAGTTTTTCGATGATAAAAGTTTCCAAGAATTTAGGGCTGGACTTGATTGTTTATCCTTTGTAACATTTGATTCCTTTGTTTTTTAATTTAGTGATTCGATTACAATTTCAAACTAATTGAAGGAATCATTTTTAAAAAAAATGAAGAAAAAAAGAAGAAAAGAAAGTGGAGGCCACCTAGCTAGCTGTTTATATGAAGAATAAACAACTGAGTTTTCACCAACTCTTTTAAATGTACTTTGTAGTACTTCAAGAGTGAGCTTGTGCCGGGTTTTTTTGTCAAAGAAAAAAACACGATAACCAGCCAGGAAGGAAGGACGAAATTGGGCCCCGAATGAGTTATGTCCGAGGCTAGTCCTGGACTTTCCATCGAGATTAAGAGCCAGCCCGAGTTTTCCTGAACCCTACTGCGTTTTTTAAATATTTAAAAAAAAAAGTTATTTTTATTTTATTTTAAAATAATTTTTATTTTATATTTTTATATCATTTTGATATAAGGATATCAAAAATTAATTTTAAAAATAAAAAATATTATTTTAATATATTTCTGAACAAAAATCATTTTTAAAAACAACAGCAAACAATACTGCCAAACAGTTACTAAAAAGGAGACTGATTTCATTTCATCGCACGGTTTCTTGATTAATGAATGAGGGCAGCAGCTGCGCATTTCTTTCCCAGAAAGAGTGGTTGCACAAGCAGCAACCCGGAAAGATGGAAAAAGGAAAAAAAGTTTTAACAGATGTAATAATTCTCTTTTAAAGATGGGAATATATGGACATTTTTTATACGCAAAGATCGGTAATAAAGCCAGCCAGCTTGTTCACATGATCGGAGGCTTTTGAGGAAGTTTCTTTGAAGGGCACTGCTGCTTCACGGGATGCTCTCTTTCCCCCCTCACGGATGCTTCATGGGATTCAAAGCTTTAAGATTTAACTAACATTGGATATATAGACTAAGTGCCTATATGATTAATTTAGTTATGGTTATTTTTTAAAGTGTTTTTTATTCAGAAATACTTTAAAATTATTTTTTAAAAATTATCTTTGACATCAGCATATGAAAATTATTTAAAAATATCAAAAAAAATAATTTAAAAAAAAACAAAAAAAAAACATGTTTTTTACAAAAATATTTTTGAAACACAATATCAAACGGACTCCAACTCCAAGTAAGTTACGTTTCGAGTACAATTTGTCACGCCACAACATTTGAATAGAGATTTATTTATGTCCCATCGAATCTTGATTACTATGTTCAATAAGAAGATAAATGATTTAGTCTTTTAAATCCCACTAAGTAAGTTGGGATTTTCTATCTAGAAAAAAATATGTGTTACTTAAACCGATTGGCCACCACTTCATGCGGCTGGTCTTTGCATTCTTTCTTTGACAATGGCTTCCATTCACAAAAAAGTCACTTGGAAATCTTTGCATGCTTACAAAAGTGTACTTACCCTCTTGAACCATGTAATCCAAGGTTTCTTTGCTTAAACAACTTTCTTTTCTTTGTATTCTTTCTTACAGTATGGTCAAAACCCAAGCATTCACAAAACATTGTAGCTTTAATAATTAGGTCTGTTTGTATTGTTTGCCGTAACAGTGTGATAACAGGTTTTGCTCTTTCATCCACACAACAAATTCATACTAGGATATTCAAGTCTTAATTGCACAGTAATATGATCAAAATCCTATTGAAAAATAAATGCCATTTTTTAATTTACAAAATGGTTTCTTTGTTATTATGAAGTTGTATGAGGGGCAATTTCATCAAATATAAAAAACAATAAGCATTTAAAAAGCACAATGAAACAACCAGAATGTTCTTAAGAACAAAAAAATATAAAATTATAATTGGGGTTCTTTTTGGTTTTTTCACAATAATTTTTTTTGTTATTACCAAGTAATCGTAGAAACAATTTGATATTTAACTATACATATGAAAAGTGGGGAGCATGTAGCGCCTTACTTGGCATAACATGAGAGACGCTCATGTTTAAGAATATCCTTATGTCGTGTCATTGAAAATGTCATCATATTTTTTTTCTTCTGATGGAGTAACATGAGTTTTTTTTATTTTAAATTTGAAAAAACAACATCTCTCTTTAAATATTTTTTGCGGGTCCGGATTAAGTGATTAACACGAGTTAACAGTGGTGATGTAGTTTATCGCTGATGAACTTTTTCTTTTTACTTTATCTTTCATCCCTTGAAAATTACAATTTGACTCTATTTGTTGGTATCATCTCGTCTCCAGTCTTTTTTTTTTCCTTTCAAAATTTCATCCCAATTTGGTATATTTTATTTTTCAATTTGATCATTATTTCTATCTTTAATTTTATAAGAATTTGAATAACATGCAATTTACCAGGGAAACGAATGTAAGGCAGTGACACTGGTTGAGTGAATTTACACTGATGAACCAAATAAATTTCTATCTTTAATTTTATACAACCGTTTTCCTTTCCAGGGAATTAAATAAAATGGAGTGTGCAGCACTTCTCATGTGCACGCTATAGATGTGTATATAAAGAAAAGTTTGCAAAACCAAAATTGCAAAATTCAAGCAATGATCAAACACCACAAGTTAGTGAAAAAAATAGCAACGATCAATTTCAGAATATAGTGCTTTCAGCTTGCTTGGTCGCGTCCGCCGGCCAGCTGCTAAATTGGACGGAACCCTATCCGATGTAGCCCAACCTTGATTGAAGCTTACGTACGAAAGTGGTATAGACCCGTAGAAGATGTCCATTTCTTTATGCAATTTGTGTGGTCCTAGTCTGACTTTAATTATGTTCTTGATAGGGTACCCAAAACTCTGCCATGCCTGTCATTGAAGAAAGGCAGCTATTCCCTTTTTCTATTCCATTCCCTTAATTTTATTGAAATGATTTATCATATATAATGTCTTTATGTCATGCTTATGCTTCTTATGTTGACAAATAACTTTTTTAAAATATATATATAATGGACCGGTTTGCATGCTAATTTCTTCTCCGGAATCAATAATATTATTTCATGTCTTGCTGCCTATGATCATCGGTCGATAGAGGGATTGATTTGAAATAGAAACCATGAAGAAGCATTTATCTCTTATCCCATTGATGATTTGCGTACAAATAACCATTAGCATTAAATCGAAGAAATCGTGCCCAAAAAACTCCCTACGAAAAAGCAATGACTTGTTAAAGGTATCGGCGTCAATATTGAACAAATCGGCAATATAATTAGGTCAACTTTGAAATCCATTGCGACTTTGAATTTCTCAACCCCTTGCTCTAGAATTTCAATTTCCATGGAGGTTTCTTTACTTTTGTAACCATCAAAATATTCATGTGTTGACATATTTGTTCATGTTCATGTATTTATTCGTTTATCATATGATTGCTTGCAGCTACTTTTTAAATTCCATGGTAGCGTTCATTCGATTTTTCTTTTGTGTCCGGGGGGAGAATTGGAGTGATGAAGGCTCCACTTTGAACATGGCATATGATGCCAAAAGGGAAAAGGAGGGGGCATCATATAGAAATGATTGGTATATTGGAAGTCTAAAGCACTATCCATAGCTCGTTCTTCCACAACCCTAATTATGCGTGCTGCGGCTCTTTTCAGTTAATAATTAAATCACAAGATTAGCTTATAATGTTTTTGAAAAGATGAGCTTGATATAATGTTCTTGGTTCTGCTAGCTATATTTTATGCTTCAACAGAATCCATGTCCGAGCACTGTATACATATGAAGAGCAAGTGCATCCATTCAAGCATTGAATAATGTCGTGTTTTAAAATTAAAAGAAAAAAGAATTATATATAACCTTTTAAGTTTTTTTATTAAAATAATATTTTTATATAATATCATGGTCTTATTAATTAAAGGGTCATGGATTTGAATATCACAATCTACGTTATATTTAATAAAACTAACCACACGAGATAATAATAATAATAATAAGTTTATTTATGTCACTTTTTTTTATTTTAAAACTCGTACTTTTTTACAAATACCCAATTCACTGAATCAATTAAACTAAGCAGAAAACCCGCTCGCTCGCTCTTCTATCATGTCAACATTAGAATACACACACACACTCACACACACGTGTGTGTGGGATCCAATTCATTGGAATTCAAATGCTTCCAAGAACGGCAATCGTGAAAAGGAAGGCAATACAAAAGAACTAGTAAAGACCCAATAAAGAAAGAAAGAGGAGGAGAGGAGGGAAGCCATCAAACGAAAGGGGCATATGATATTATAAAATAGTATTGGTATGAGGAGAAAAAAAGCTTGGAAATTATTATTATTATAAAAACTAAAGCTGCAATCAAAGACATTTTCCACTGAACAATATATTTTACTCACGACAATAATTGCAGCCTTTGACGTTTCTCCATTACTCCTTAAAACTCTCTTCAACACCCACACGCAATCTCCTTTGACTCTAAAACAAAAGGAAAAGATCGAGAACAGGGGCCAAAACAAAACAAAAAACAGCCGCAATTTAGCTTGCGGAAGCCAATTTTTCTTTCCATTCTACTCGATACACAAGTTGGCTTAGCTCATTTGCTGGCAGGGATCAGAATCTTTTTTTATTAATTTATCCTTAAAGATTTCTTTTTTTCAATTTAGTCCTCGAAAACTTTTTTAGATTTGTGAAGAAAGAGTTTCCCTTCTCCATACGGAATGAGGCATCTTCATTTGTCAATGTTTGAGGCTCCAGTTTAACTAAATCTCAACCGTCCCACGTTAACTCGCACCTTCAATTATTATAATCCCTCAACCACCCTTATAATTTCACCACTTCTACCTTGAGATGCCATTGCAGCTATAAATATACGTGGCAAGTGTCTTAATTTATTGATGACACGACATCTTGTTCTTGAATGGGATCCGATAATCACTTCTAATAGTTTTGTTTAATTTCTTATTTTAGAGTTTCGTGCTTCAACTTCTTGGAGCATATAATTATTATTTCAACCGATTCATTTGATGGTTATGAATTGGCTTCTGAACATTATTCTCCGGACAACTAATATCCTACAGTGCATGTCTGTTGCATAAACGTCTACGGCATATCCTTCCATGTTTCTATGAAAATCTTATATACTGATCAGTATCGTGAGATGTCAACGAGGTGATTAATGAAAAAACTAGGGTTTTTTTGTGTATGTATGTATATATTAAATGATATCTTTTTTATTTTTTTAAAAAATAAAATAAAATCGATCCTGGCCTGGATTTTACCCTTTGAGCCGGGTTTTAAAAAATGGATTCTGTTCCTTTAGCACACGAAGCAAAAACAGGGCTAGAGCTAGTACAAGAAGGAAAATGCAATAAAATAAACAGTGTTAGGTTTATAAGGTCACACTTGTCCTTTCGCTGAGATAATGATTCAAGAGACGATTGCTCCTAAATTTCCCCATCTGATCCGAAATAGTGAAACAAGAAGATTTAGGAAATCTGGAAATGGGCATCTCTTAAAGGTGGCATATTTGTCAGTAACCCTGAATCCGACGTGTGTGTTCGTCGTTTTGGAAGCAAGCATGTCCCTTTTCCTTATTCCGTCCTCACCCACCTCCCTCGAGGTCACAAAATAATAAAATGACGGAAATACCCTTTTCAAACCCACTCCCTTTTTAATCATCATAATAATTCAATTATTAATGAGAATAAAACTTTTTTCTCATACCTTAAAACGAGAAAAAAAATCATAGAAATCAAATAAGGTAAAGCACTCTAACAAGACAATACTATATAAAGGCATCAGGCAAATGGACCCTCCAATATGCAGCGTTATTGTCAATCTCCATGAACCCTCACAAACAAGGCCTTTTTGCACGAAATAGTCAAAGTTAATTGCGTGCACCTGTAATAGCACCATGCTCGTATCGGTTGATATGCTATTCTCCATTCAGCACCTAAAAGAAAAAAAAAATGCATTCAAATACTATTTTGGGTTTATAATGTCTTAATCTAATTTTGACTACTTTATTATTATTTTAAAATCTAGAATAATAAGTTTCATATGATTTCCAATTCATAAGATTTAGTTGGTTCCTAAATTTATTATTATTCACAAAATATCAAGAAAAATCAAAAATATTTTTAAAACACAGTGTCAAACATTAACTTTAACCCTAACAACATCTTGACTATCATCTTTCATCCCTGTTTGTTAACACGTGAACATCACGCGCCATTATTGCCTACTTCAATCCCATCTAGTTCCAAGGATTTCTAGTTAGTTCCAGCATATTCTTCTCAAGAGGTTAATTTCAACACAACATATTGATTTGCTCGTTTTTTAATGAATTGAATCCATTTTTATGCAATACTTTGGCGTAGATTTAGCAATTGAAGTATATTAAAGCTCATAAGGATGGAAGTGGTGATGTTAATGCGTGTGAGGATACTTAGATTTTTATGTGTGGATTTATATGCAAGAATGAATGATATTGTAAATTAATTTTTAATAGGGTTGTAATAGTGTAATTACTGTTTTTGCCCCTCGTTGCATAAAATGTTAACTTCTTGGACTAAAACGCATTTTAGAAGTTTCCATGGAAGTAGTTGACATTCTATGATTGTTTGGGGGAATTTGAGTTGTTTGCGGGTTTTTTTGCACATTAAAATTATGTTTTTACCCTTATTCACAAAAAACAAACAACTGACTAGCCTGGGATATTTTTGATTTCTTATATTATTGAGAACAGTAAAATAACTATATTACTCTCAAATAAGACAAAAACCAAGAGTTGTCGGTTGAGTATTCCTGATATTTCATTTTTTTCTAAACAATACAAATAAATATGCCCTCGGAAAAGACTAAATTAAGAGTTGGTTGTAGGGGTATTTGGGTAAATTTATGTTTTTATTATTTATTTTTTCTGTAGAAAACTAGTGACGCGTCTGCTAAACATGCCAACGGTTTTCTTCCTTACGCTCCCTTGAGAAGGCACGTGCGGTAGTGAAAAATATCCATATAGTGTCTCACCGAATGCGTTGCTATGTCCTTTTCCACATGTTAATACGTGTGTCGTCTCAAGGTGGCTGGAAACGTGGTGGTGGTCGGTTGATCTTTTTTCTCTTTTTTCCCTCTCCTGCAGCCTAAATTAAATTGAAGGCCCTTGGTTTATGGTTTTTTCATTTCAATTAGTGGTTTTTTTATTTATTTTTTGTCCTGTTTTATGTTATAGAAGTTTTGATTTATTTCAATTTTGTCCTTCAATTGAAATTGATCATATATTTTGCTTATATTTCGGTCCTTATTCTTTTAATTTTAGGTTTGGTAAATCCCTTAAGTATTTTTGGTATAGAAGTTTGGATTTTTTTCAATGTTATCCTTCGATTGAAATTAATCGTATTTTTTTTATATTTCAGCCCTTATTCTTTTAATTTTTGATTTGATTTTAATTCATTTCATTTTTTCAATTCTTTTGAAATAGTCTTTAATTTTTGTCCGTGTTTATATGCATATGCTTTTAGTTCTGGTTTTTATTTTTTTTATTTTCTCTTTTGTTGAGGTTGTGTTTTTATTCAATTTAGTCCTTAAAATTTAATTTGTGCCCGTGATCATTTGAAAATTGATATTTCTTTTTTCCCTGTGTTCTTCAAGTCAAATGATTTTCTTTAAGCTAATAATATTTACTTTTATTTTTTTATTTTTTTTGTCTTTTGTTAAAAAAAATAGCTTTTTTTATTCTTTGGGGTAATTCTATTATTTCTATTATTTGCGTAACACTAACAATAATTTTAGTTTTTTTCTTGCTTGCTCTTTTGTTAAAGTTTTTGAGTATTTAGATTCCCTGGGATAATTTAATATTTTTTTATTGTTTTGGTAGTAATAGTAATAATAATTTTAGGTGTTATAATAATGGTAATGATAGTGATTTATTAATCATAAGGATAGCAATAGTAATTTATTGTGATGATTATAGTGCTTATGGTGTTAATAATTATCGATTTGATGGTAATAATAATAATAACAATAACTCATGAAATAATATGAAGAATCTCAATAATGACAAAAAATTATAACAATGATATTAGCAATGATAATAATACTAATTATAATTTAATTAATATTAATAAAGATATTGATGTTGGTTATCGTAAAGATTATTATCGCGATAATGACATTGATAATAACAATAATAATAATGATAGTGGTAGTGGTAGTATTGCTAATAATAATTAGAATATTTATTATTTACAATAATGATTACAATGACAACTATAATGACCGTGACAATATAATAATCATGATAATAACAATAAGAATAATAATTGTAATAATTCATTAGTTTATGTTGTTTTTGTTAAGAATTACTTTTGTGGCTTTTCTATATATGATATTTCAGATCTAATATCACGTAAACAAATAATTTAAGAAGCCACATGTGGACAAAATAGGTCAAAAAACAGGGGTGAATGATCTAGAATAAAAAAATATACGAGTCATTTGCTATGCGCATAACCAAATATTTTAACATGTAAAAAAAATATTAAGGGTGATAAATTTTTTTATGATGCTACACATCTGAGCGAAATAATCAAACTAAGCATAATTTCTATTAAGTAATGTCAAAATAACTAATTATAGGATTTTTCTGTGTTTATTACTAATATTAAATAATATAATTTTAATGAAATAAGGTAAAAAATTAAAGACAACACCGAGTTACAAGATTTTTAACGAATACAACATCGAATGATAAATTATTAGATTTAAACCATTATATATAGAGAAGTTGTAAAAATTAATTCTTAATAAATACAACATCTAATGATAAATTATTTAAATTGTTATCCTTATGATTGTAGGCTAAATAATATTATTTGATTTGGATTATAATATAATTTGCATTTTAGTTTTGTTTGTTTAATACTAATGTTAAGTCATAAAATTTTGAAAACAATTGATATAAAGAACAAATGAAAATATGTGAACAACAAAATTAAATGGAAAAATTAAAATTAGTATTATTATCATTATGAGATATTACTAGACTATCAAATATAGTATAAGTTAAATTGTTATTTTCTTTCTTTCTTTGCCTACAAAACTTTCAATTATTTAGTTTTTATATATATACTCATTTTATTATGGATAAGGTGCTGGAAATAATGATAACAATTGTTTTTTAAGTATTTTTTAATAAAAAAATATAAGACTAATTATATATTTTGATATTTGTTTAATATTAAAATATATAAAAAAATGAACTAGGATTTTTTAATCTCAAATTGATTTAATCTCAGTGTTCTGAAATACTTTTAATATAATAATATCAAGAATAAATCTTAAAAAATAAAAAAATATTTTAATTTATTTTTAAATAAAAATCATGTTTTTTAAAAAATATACCAAGCTATATATAGTCAAAACAAATAAAAAAAACACAGGGATAACATATCACTAACATTAGAACATTCACTATACGTGTACAAGAGAGAGTTTTACTCTAATTTCACGCCACCAAAGTTAAATTTATTTTGTCCTTTAACACAAATACATTTAATATAGAGATAAATAACAATAAAAATTAAAAACCAAAACAAAGAATATAAATACATAAATACGAACAAAAAATAAGAACTATCCAATAAGAACTGAAAAATTAAAAAGATTAAAATTAAACAAAACAATAAAAGAATAAAGACAGAAATACAAATAAAAAATTAAATATCTCGTAGCATGCTAATTAAGATACATTTAATAGTGTTTATTATAGTAATTAACAGTTTTGACCAAATAAATAATATACGTTAAAATAGTTAAGTCTACAGAGTGAGTATGCAAACTCCATATGCCATGGACTCTTCAAAATTTCTCTCTCGTTGATTTCTTTGGTATCTATGTCTTTGTGCAACGGCCATTAATTGTGAAAAATGCATAGGGGGATGGTGCAGAAAATTTGTGTGTTTATATAAGCAATCATTTTGAATCCAAAATCCTCGAGGAAGTAAACATTTTGCCTCGTAGTGATCCAAAGAGGCCTTTAAAAATGTGTAACACAATATCTTATAAATCTAATTAGTCACATTTTATTATTGCAATTAAAATCAGAGAATTTTTCCGGGGATCAAGATTAAAAAAAATCCCAAGAAACCAAAACTTAAATTTTACTAGATTTTTTTTAAAAATCTTAAATTATTCAAGGGAGCCATGGATTTATTTTTATTTTTCCGGGTTCTGACAGGGCTGTCAAGGAACCATCTCACCTAAAAACTTAAGTTTATAGGTGAGCTCCCATAATATGATTTATATTATCCTTCAACATACCCCTTCAAGGGAAAGCCCTTTGGGCTTGAAACTTGCATAGACCTACGTCACCTTGTGCTTGATTTTTATCAAAATAGAATGAGGGTGGTGAGATTCGAACTCATGACCGCTGGGTTAACAAAGCTCTGATACTATGTCACGAAACCATCTCATTTAAAAGCTTAAGCTTATAGATGAGGTTTCATAATATGATTTATATTATCCTCCGACAAGGGCCTCCTATAACTCACTGATTTTTTTTTGAATTATTATTTTACAAATTTCATCTTATCTTCAATTACTGAACTCATAAAAAAAACATTGGATTATGCAAAAGCAAAGCATAAAAAGCAACATTGCCTTCCTTGTCAAAAATTGTTCCCTTAGGCCTTAACAAGAGCAAGAACGAAGAAACAACCCAAAACTTTGTTTGAGGCTACGTGGGGGTAGTTTGTACTTTCACCTTTTGCCATCGAAGCAAAATAGCTGGTGACCTCCAGCTGTATGCATGATGTAAGCTGACTTCACCCCTACGTGGCTTCAACCTTGTCAAAAACTTTTCCGGCTCTTATATTCTTTTTATGAAAAAGACCAAACTATCCCAAAGCGGTTACCATGACCGAATTATCTGCTTCACCGTCCAAAAATTTCTGAACTTATTTACTATCAATTAATAAACTTTAATTAAAATTCATTAGAAACCTTTTTCTTATATATATTAAGCTCTATTATTTAATTCACTTCATGCAATGCTCTTCCCTAAAATCATTGGCAAATAGTATGGTGGTTATTTTTTTTATTTTAGATTATTTTTGAGATTGGGATTTTAAAAAAATAGCAAATTTATTAATATTAAACCTATACAGATAAACTACTATTTTATGCCATATGTAAATTAGATGTGAATGAAATAAACTTGCAAAAAATAGAGCAAATTCATTTAGATTCTGTTTAGAAATGCGTTTGAGAATTGTTTTTTAAAAAATATTTTTATTTTTAACTTGAAATTGATTTTTATGATGTTTTTAGATTGTTTTTAAAAATAAAAAAATATTATTTTCATGCATATCCAAATAAAAAATATTTTAAAAACAATATCTAACAAACAGGCCCTTGTAGTATAGACTATTAATTTTAAATCGTTATATTTTCCCTCGAAATTAAAACCATTAATTGCATTTGTTTCTTTCACGAGACACTTCTGACTGGTTACTGCCTGAACCCATCTGGTTGATAATGAAGGGAGGCATGCCATGTAGGGGAATATATACCCGAGCAATGCCTGCACAGCTACAGGCGACAGCATACTTTCCTCTCCTGTATTTCTTTGCTGGCCTCCTCTGCTTCTCTTATCTTGTGAAAAGAAAAGAGCTTTGACAGCATCGGTTATCTCCATAGGTCGAGCAGAAGTAGGCTTAGTTTTTAGACTCTTGTGGGGTTGGTTTAATTTATTATTTTTTTATTTTGAATGAGAGGAAATCTAATATTATAAAAACATATAGATAAAAAAAAACCCAACTGGCCTGTTAAAATATACCGCTGGTTTAATTTATTAAAACCTCGAACCCTTTTCGCAGAGAACCAAAAAAGAGAAGTGAAAGTCTTAAACGAAGCAATGAATAGTGTCAAAAGAAAAGGAGTTTGAGTCTTTTTTACGCCAAATGAGTCGTCCTTGTTCTGAAAGACCCTCCTCCTCTTTCCCCCTAACACACCCATTACTATAAAAGAAGCCACACTTTCCCTCTCAGATAGCACACCTCTTTGATTCCGTCTTTCACCCTTTTCTCTCTTCTTTGCATCTCTTTTCTTCTTCTTCTTCTTCTTGAAGCTCTGTCTAATATTCTCTTTATGTAAACTTTAATGGGTTATTTCAGCTATAAGAAGTGTGCACGAGTTTGTAGACTTTGAGCTATAATTGCGCAGCTCCATAGCTGGTGGAGACATTTTTCTGCAGCAAGGCACAAACATATACAGCTTTTTTTTTTTTGTTCCTTTTGAAGTTCTTGTGAGGTGGTTTCGTAAGGATATGGAGAAGCTTAGTTTTGTTAAGAATGGTGTGCTTAGATTGCCTCCTGGGTTTAGGTTCCACCCAACAGACGAGGAGCTTGTTGTCCAGTACTTGAAGAGAAAGGTGTTTGCTTGCCCCTTGCCTGCATCTATAATCCCTGAAGTCGATGTTTGCAAGTCTGATCCTTGGGATTTGCCAGGTTAGTTATCACGATGCATAGACAGAAAGCACTGAAAGTTGAAATGGCATGGCATATTTATTGTGGTTGTATCTTTGTAGCTAGGATTCTTTTAAAAATAATTATCAGTGGCAAAGGCATTTCTAAAGATAGATTTTCAATTAAAACAAAACTGCAATGTCATGTGGCTACCACACCACTTGAGTGACGAGTCCGCGAGAAAAAAATACGGAGATAATTGTTACTTTGTTCTGAAACATGGCGTTTGTGGTTTCAGGTGATTTGGAGCAAGAACGGTACTTTTTCAGCACCAGAGAAGCCAAATATCCCAATGGGAACCGATCCAACAGAGCCACAGGTTCTGGCTACTGGAAAGCAACTGGAATAGACAAGCAAATTGTGACTTCTAAGGGCAAACAAGTTGCGGGGATGAAGAAAACTCTGGTTTTTTACAGAGGAAAGCCCCCCCATGGCACTAGGACTGACTGGATCATGCATGAATACCGGCTTGCAAGCACTGAAACCACAGCCTGCAATCCCCTGAAAAACAACTCAACTCAGGTAGACTTTTTACTGGGTACATTTTCTTTTCTACAATGCTAATTTCAAAAAATTCATGTCAGATCTTTAAAACCCATTTCCACTGAGATTCATTCTCACTGTTCCTGCAAAGCACAATTCCTAGAAAAAAACCTTGAGCACGTTTAACCGCTTGAATACATTATTGTTGCTAGCTCTGTTCATGCTTGTGGGTCGAATTGATCGTTTCTGTCGAATTCTCTGCAGAGCCCTGTTGTGGTGCCAGTGGAAAATTGGGTTCTGTGCCGCATATTTTTGAAGAAGAGAGGCTCAAAAAATGAGGAGGAAAACATTCAAGCTAGCAATGATAATAGACTGCCCAAACTCAGGACCACTAAGCCTGTTTTCTATGATTTCATGACAAAGGAGAAGACAACTGATTTGAATCTAGCTCCTTCCTCATCATCCTCAGGATCCAGTGGAATCACAGAGGAGGTGCCTTGTAATGAATCAGATGATCACGAAGAAAGTAGTAGTTGCAATAGTTTTCCCTACTTCAGAAGAAAACCATAGCTAGAATGCCCCTTTTAATTAGACTTTTGTTGCTGTATCCGTATTTAAGGGTTCTCAACCAGAATAGTCATCTTAAGCAATCTAATGCATGTGTCGTTAGGTCTCGTCTCTCTCATCTGTGAGTGTATGGCTATAACAGGAAAGGAAATCACAAGAAAAGAAAAGAAAATCAAACCCGGCATTAACTGTTAGCAGTAATGTAGAGAGGAAATATGGATGTCTAGTTGTCAACAAAGTTGTATCACATATCGATATGTAATCAATCCCATAATTTCAAAGTTATTGATGTTTCTCTCCTTTTGCAAATGGAAGCGTTTCTTCAAACATGTTTAAGCAGCTGTTTTACGCTACTCCACTAACCTCGCAGAGCTGATTCTTTGTGTAAAGGGCACATGATTTTCAATGGAATAATTTTCAAAGTTATGGAAAAGGAAAGGAAAGAGATGGCATGTATATCTGATCAGAGTGGACTTTGTAAAAAGAAAATCCTTTCGCAAGAGCATCAGAATGCAAGAATGAGAATAAGATATTTGCACGAATATCACCTCCACACCACACACGAGGTTCCCCTCTCTCCCTTGTGGGAAAGGCAAAATTGCTTGGCAGAACCAGATTCCATGATGCTATATCAAAATGGATCACATCTCCAAGGATTCTGAACCTGTATTAATTTCAATACCAGAAGAGAAAAACAAATTCTTGCTACAATCAATATCTTTGAAAAATGGGTTGCAAATTTGTCCAGGGAAGCAGACATTCTTGAAATTTTTCTACGACATTTGCTGTGATTTGTCATATCCTCACCAACAACACAAGAAATGAAGTAGGTTTGTTGGTGTTGGGAACAGGGTTAACTAAATTTTGAATTTACAAGACCAGTAGGTGAAAGTACAAAGACTAAATGGATTCATAATATAGATTCTTGGGCAGTGGAAAATTTGCAAGTTCAGATGTGGTCCCAAAGTTACCAAAAGCTAACCCTGTGAACTTTAATGAATTCATAATTGCGATCTCTTGCACCCTCACAGCAGTTAATACCCAGTTAAAAAGTCCAGCTGAGGCAGCAATACAACTCCTCTCAGCACAGGCTCGTAAATGGATTTGTTGGGGAACACGGATCAGTTTTTAACAGTGACATTCTCCTTCTATTTCCCACCACGCAGCCACTTTGATTTGCTAATCCCGTGCTGTGTATTCTTATTACTTGTAACAATTCTTGATCAATCAGGCTGTTTCGTACACGTCATACATGCACAGGCCAAAGACTTGGCTACGGTTGACTCCCTCGCTCCAATAACAAATACAGCCTATGAAACGATAATAGTCATCCAATCCTTGTCGATCACACTCATGCCATCGTAAAATATAGAGCAAAACAAAACTTGAGAGGTAGGTTGTCGCAGCGCACACATACTGATATCATAGATGCTTAGATGGGTGGGCCAGAGACACCCCAAATGAATGACAAGTGGACTCCGGACAGACAAGGGACGGCATATAGTAACCTTATGGATAGTTAACCTAATGTCATGCAATAACAGGAAGAGGAAGGGAGAAACAATACATAGTTAAATAATAAGAGAGCCAAGCAAAAAAAAAATCAAGAAAATAAGCCGACCAGAGTTTCTTGTGACAATTGTTCAGCATCACCTAAGGCTGTTGGAGTCCTTCACGTCACTTTTTCTGTGTATATTTTATTTTCTAGAGAGAGAGAGGGGGGTGGATTGGGCTGTGGATTGCTGACCTGGGCTTCAAATTGTCAATCACGTGGGGAGCCCGTCATGGTAGACCATACACCAAAAGCACAACTTTTGTAGCATCACCTGATGAGGTCAATCACATAAAGAAAGAAACCTTCCCCATCCTGGAAAAATATAATACAGCGAGGGCAAGGGTGTCTCTATCACAGATGGGCAATTCTGACATTTTGAAAACACAATACCTTGCAGACAAGGAATGTGTTCATATCAAATTAAGTATTTTGACCTGTTCCAAAAACCAACCACTTTTTTAATGCTGTTTTGTTTGGACCGATTGAAGTTTAAAGAGGTTGCTTAGTATCTCTGCAACAAGGACACCAGCTATATTTTAGCCACCATCGAGTAATATATACTATATGAATCTACCCTAAGAAATATAAGCATGTGATGGGTCCCTTGTCGTAAATGAAGGGCCTGATGCCCCTCCCAGCCGCACCAACCAGCAGCTGTGCCCATCGAAGATGGACCATAAATCATTTCAGACCTCCACGGTTAATAAATATAGGGATCCAGAGCCTAAGAATCTCACAGCTAACAAGTTTAACCATTCCCGCCTGAAATTACCTCGAGATTTTAAGATGGTGCTATTTAGTTTAGTTGCTATACCTCTACAACAAGGCAACTGGGTCACGGACAGCTCATGCCCGGCGGTTAAAGAAACCAGCTTTCTTAAATACTGAATTTTCTAGACAGCTGAGACTGGTGGTCGATAATATTTCATGCTGTTGCCTGTTAGAGAGGTTGCCCCATGATCCATGCATTAAAAGCTCAAAATGCTGAGCTCATCACGGATAAGAGCATGGGAGAGCAACATCTTGCATCAGCCACAAAGTAAAAGATTCTTTACGAAGAGTTGCGGCATTTGCAGCCACAAAGTTCAGATACTTGACGACGAGTAGCAGGGTTAACACGTTCCAACAACTGTAACAGTCTTGAAATGTCAAAATCTTTAATTTCTAGCCATATCAATCAGCTGTTATGTATGTAAATGACAGAAAAGTACGTGGTAGGTTGATGTTTTGATAAATTTTCACCGAGCTAATGTGAGTTGCGTGCAAAAGCAAACTTCAATGGAATGGGATGAAGAATCTCCTTAATTTCTCAAGGTTGAAATGTCATTGCAAGGGGAATTCAAAACTTTATTCCAATATGTTGATGTCAAAACCAGTGCTCTGGCCTACAGAAGGGGACTCCAAGGGAGTTTTCAATTTTTTATTATTATGTTTTTGTTCGCTTTCATGCTTACAGATCTATCTAGCCTCAAATTTCCTTCAATATTTTACGGACCACCACATCTCATAGCAGAATCAGTATTATCCACCCTAATGCTAGCTCAAGGGCCAAATATGCTCTAAGAAATATCATTTAAGATTCCACCAAGCTTTCAAATTTAAAAGGGGCTTGGGATGAAATGCTAGCAACATGTATTTAGAAAGCAACAACAATGGTTTGAAAACAATACAGTAATGTATCCAAGTAAAGTTTGAGGTATCAATTGGCAATATAGAAAACTCTTTTCACCATCTATTAGAGGTTTCGCATTGTTACCACACGCAACCTCGTCACGACTTACAATCAGAAGAACATTGACTAATAAGTTTACACACCGGCTCAGCACTCAAGTTATAAATGATATGAACAGTGCAACCTTATGCCGCAGTGTTTGATGGTCACATCATTTTCAACCAGTTTTACTGTCTCGTTGGCTCATTAAAGTTCCACACAGAGAGTTGACAAGTTTATTACTTGATTTTGCTTGCATTTTGTTGAATGAATAAAACTCATGCTAGCACATGATCATGAACTTCATAATTCCGTACAGTATAAGGATCGACTGGGCGTTATAGCTACCCGGCAAAAATGAAGCCAGAAATCACAAAATCCTTTTGGATTTGAGTTGCATTCTTGCTTGTTTATCGAGTGAAATTTTGCTACTTCTGCAGTCATTTTCAGCAACTCCACCGGCACCAATGACCGAAGTTTATGGAGGTTATGCCACACAAATCAACCTCCTCGCTTGTTTGATCAATATTGAACACCAAAAACTAAATAAATTGCTCATGTCAAATCCCTTTTTTATTCAGAAAAAATAAAGATTTTCCTTCCAAATAAACGAAACTTCACCTGGATGTTTCTTTCAGGTGGAAAAAAGTAGATTCAATTGGGAAGTTAAATTAAGGAAGCAAGTGCTGATCAATCCACGGATAAAAAAAAGGAGCTAGCTGAAGAAATTATGAGGTAAGGCACAGGCACCTGAATCTTTCTTCTTCGCCATTAGTGCTCTACCAGTCCCGCACTGCCTCTCTCCATCTCCCTCGAATTTCGCATCCGTCTGAGTATAGTTTACAAAGAGTGGGCCGTATAAGTTTTTGCAAGTCGTCGGGTCTTACAATTGTATTCTGGGCCCTGGAGCCCACAATTAGCACTTCAGCCCATTCAATTAGTGCTTTTATTATCCATATACCTTGCCCCTTATCTTTTCTATTAGCCGAATTAAATTAAGAAAGAAAACTTGTTATTAATTAGATACTTCCCGTTGTTTTATGGTCATTGGATTGAGAAAAAGAAGTTGAAAATGTATAAAATATATAGTTTTACACATCTTTATAATCCACTTTTTAAATAACTACTGCTTGCTTAAAATTAGGTGTCCCGTTTGGATTTTTAAATAAAAATAAAAATAAATCCTTATTTTTCTCAAACCATTTCATATTTTCTCTGGTATGATCGTTTTTATGTCCCTCATTTTTATCAAATGAGGACCATGATTTTCTTGGTTACCAATTGTGATAAAAGCAAAAAGAGGACCATATGCTATTTGTTAGACAATTTGTAGTGTCTATTTAGAAGTTTGGTCGAAATTATTTTTTTTAAATATTTTTTTATTTAGAATTGCATCAAAATAATATTTTTTTTATTTTCTAAAAATTATTTTTGATATCAACATATAAAAATAATTTAAAAATATCAGAAAAAATAATTTAAAATAAAATAATTTATTTTTAAAAATACTTTTAGTTCCAAGTAGTACTATTGTCCATTTAGAAAAAAACTCCTAATAGAAAATTTAGGAGTGTTTGAGATTGTGGTGGAAAATATTTTTTAAATTAATTTTTTATTTTAATATATATATATATATATATATTTATTTTTAACACAACACATTAAAACTAAAAAAAACTTTTTTTTTTTCAATTTAATATAAATTCTTGAATTCCTAAACACCCCGAAAAAACAACAACAACTAGTTGTGCGGGCTTAGACGTTTGAATTCCTTCCCAGGCACGCGGACTTGATTTCCTTTTTAAGAAAATGAATAATTTCTTGTTTAAACTCTAATAAATACCCTATCTTTTATTTATATATTTATTTTAAGTTAACTTATTATTTAAATTTTATTCAATAGCATCTCTTTTATTTTTCTAAATTGTTGGTTTATTTTTTAAACAGTAATGAATTTTTTAATTGTTATTTTTTAATCTCATTAGGCTTTAAATAGATTATGATATTTATATTTAATTTAATTGCCCTTATCATCAACGCGCTGTTTTTGTCCCATCTAATAGTAAAAAAATTAATTTAATGTTCATGATCAATATAAAAACCGGTACCACTCTTGACCCTCACGTGTTTTTTTGTATGCTTCCGAGAGTAAATTTATAGTTTTATTATGCAAAACAATATTGAACAAACAAAAATACTCTCTAAAAATCAGATATCACAAATGGTTGTGTAGATAAAATCTAAAATACCCTCAAAGTTAAAAGTTAAATTTTATAAATGGAAAGCAAAATAATAATTATATTATTATAATTCTCGCTGATCTGTATCTATTACTAGAATGTTTAGCGACCCTGTTTAGTCTTTTTCAATATATATATATATATTGTTTTTTAAAAAAAAAACTGAAGAAATTTAATGGCGACATCTTGTTACGAGAAACTACCCGGTAGGACCGGCACCCTGCCATTCTTTTTTTTAGCAGTAACCATAAACAATCACCAGATGAAGTCCTCAGCATCGTTCACCGTCGATTCACCCCCAACTTTTTTAAGATGAGATCGTGACCACAAATGAGATGATCTATATCTAAGTACGTTTGCACTGAGAATATCTAACTCCTACAGAGAAAGTCACGGTTGTATTTCGTGGAATAAATGAATCAACGCATAATAGTATTGGCTACCAAAATAAAATAATCGTGTAAAGTTAATATTACCATTCTAATAAAAGAAAAAAACAATATAAATCCATAGTAAATAAAAAAGAAAGAAAGGAAAAGGCAAAGAAAAAGAGCAAGTGAAAGTGCTGTTTAGATCATCAGATCCTGCTCCAACTGTGAGAAAAAAATTTAATTAGTCAATTATTTAATCGTCGCCTTAAACAAGGTGTTCTTACGGCGTGTTTCCTTATCGCTGTGATTTGTCTTTTATTTATCTTCTCCTAGAATCTAGGTTTTGAATCATTTCATTTTGTTTGGGGATTTTAGTGCAGTTTTTGAAAGAAAAAAGATGCTGGGGATTTTAAGGCAAAAGGTGAATTCCGGAGGTTCTCCTCTTTTGGTATATATATTTTTTAAATATTATTGATTTTGTATTTTTATTTTATATTTCGATTCATCTAACTTGTAGCTTGTTCATTTGTTATCCTCTTTTTTTTTTTTTTTTTGGGTTTGTGTGTAGGCTTTTGCGCAGAGGATTCGCCCTGCGTTATCGGCATGGAGAGGTTACTCATCTGCAGCGAAAGAGGTAAATTTTCATTTCCCTTGTAATTTATAGTTTGTGTTAAATATCAGGTATGTTTGGTTTTTTGCTATTGTAATTGGCTAAATTAATGTTTAATGAATTGTTACGACCGTTGTTCGGCTTTTTGTAATTTCTAGTCTTGTATGAGGTTTTAAGTACTTCTTTCCCCCCCCTTTGTTGGGTTGTGGAGTTCCGTTTTTGAATGTTGTTGCTATCTCTTAGTTTATTATGCTACGTTTACCCAGAGTAGATAAACTGAGATTTTGCATTTGTTGATTTGATAATCATGCATAGATGACAGTTAGAGATGCGTTAAACACTGCACTCGATGAGGAAATGTCTGCTGATCCTAAGGTTTTTTTGATGGGGGAAGAGGTAAGAATAATTTCCAATTTTTGAATGGAGTTCTTTTTTCCTCTAGTTTCATGTTTCAATCTTTTCTCGTGTGTTTTATGTGTATGTGAAATGCAGGTTGGTGAATATCAGGGTGCATATAAGGTCAGATTTTCTTGTCAATGATATAAATTTGATGTTTTTCTTGTTTTTGATATCCCTCTTGCTGATGTTCTATTTTTTTCGTTGAAAAGTCTGACGGTCCATTCACTTTGAATGTTTCATTTTCCATAGATAACCAAAGGGCTTTTGGACAAGTATGGTCCTGATAGAGTGCTTGACACACCAATCACAGAGGTCGGTTTTATTGTTTTAATTTATTAACGTGGAATCTGATTTTTTGTTTCTTTTCTTTGGTGATGGTTGTTGGCTTACCACCACCTGCTTTCCTTACATGTCTAACAGGCTGGTTTTACTGGCATTGGAGTTGGTGCTGCTTACCATGGTCTTAAGCCTGTTATTGAGTTTATGACATTCAACTTCTCTATGCAGGTTAGTAGGGTTGCATATTATATATGGTTTATAAATACCTCGTGGAAGGAGATTTTCTAATTCAATATTGGCAAATAAATGTTTGGGCACCAGATAGTGCATTAATTAAACATATTTTAGGGTGATGTTGATAAAGTATATTTCTGTGATGTCTCGGGTCTCTTTTGCTGCAAGTTCTACCGCAATAATCTTTAGTTCTAAATTTTGGCTTTTGTTGCAGGCAATTGACCACATCATTAATTCAGCTGCAAAATCAAACTACATGTCTGCTGGGCAGATGTCAGTGCCCATAGTTTTCAGAGGGCCCAATGGTGCCGCCTCTGGAGTTGGTGCGCAACACTCTCATGTATGGTTGAAGTGCTTTCTTATCCACCTGTCATTTTGCAAGCACACTCTCTCTCTGCCCCTCACTCCCCCTCCCCCTATCATGTGCCTGAGTGAAAGATTGTTTGTTAGTTTGATACTAGATTATATGACATGGTGGCTTAAATCATTGTTTTCAATGATCCAGAGCATTCTGAAAAGATGATGCATGTTTTCTTGGATTTTCCATCCCATCATTTTGGTTTTAGGATTGATCATATTGATTCCTAGTATTTGATGATGGAAAAAGGGAATGGTTATTGTTGCTCAACAAGTTCTCCCTCTCTCTCTTTGTTTTTGTGAGTGAGCAATTTCATTTTCTTTCCTCTTTCTTTCTCTCTTTTGAAATACAAATGTTTTGAGTTGAACTGACTCAAAGAGTGGCTCTGCCACTGCTTGGTTGACAGTATGCCAAGCACTCCTCTCTTACACAATAAAATTTTTATATTACTTGCCAAATTGTGAGAAGATAGTATGTTAATATCCAGAGTAGTGATTGTAACAGTCTTTTAAGGTCTAACTGCTCAATGACACTCCTTTTCTACTCCTTTTCAGTGTTATGCTGTGTGGTATGCTTCCTGCCCTGGTTTGAAAGTACTGGCTCCTTACTCATCTGAAGATGCTCGTGGTCTGCTAAAGGCTGCCATAAGGGACCCTGATCCTGTTGTTTTCCTAGAAAATGAGTTATTGTAAGTATCTTGACAAGTGGTGATCATTGTGTTTTCCTATGTTTACATGATGCTTGATGTCCCAGGTTGATCAATCTTTTGTAATTCAGATATGGTGAGACATTCCCTGTTTCTGCTGAAGTGCTGGACTCTAGTTTTTGCCTTCCAATAGGAAAAGCCAAGGTATTCCTCCCTGAAGTCTGAAAGATTATTCTTCTCAATGTTTCTGTAGTTAGTTGCTATTTCGTTATGCTTTTCTATTTTCATTTCTGCACTTACATCTGCCCTAAAAATTGTTTACTCTCAACAGATTGAGAAAGAAGGGAAGGATGTGACCATTACTGCCTTTTCAAAAATGGTTGGCTATGCTCTTAAGGTTTGTTCCATGCTTCAAATTTCTAAAACAAATATGTTTGTTAGAATCTGGTATGATAAATTCAGATTTTGCTGGTAGGTGCACTAGAAGATTTTATTGTAAATCTGAAGTTGACATTCCTCGGGAAACATTTATTTTTGGGCGCCAAATTAGTAGTGTGAGGCAAATGATCGACTGCTTAGCTAAGTTGCTGCACTTTCAGTACATATGTTCTAAAAATCAATGTGCTTGAATTTTGGTGCAGGAGTTATTTCCTCTCTTGTTGTAGTATTTTGCTACCACTGCCTTTCAGGAGGAACAAAGATGACGTCTATAATAGTGGCTTGTTGCTTTTAGTGATTGGCGTTGCACTAAACTGATGGAGTTGAATTTGGGTGGGGTTGTGGCTGTTATTGTTTCTTAATTTAATCTTATCATGTGACATTGCATTATTATTCTGCTGAATCTCTCTTTTGGGATGCATCCCTGATTGATCTTATGGTACTTATTTTGTAGTATAGATGGAATGTGTTTAACACTGATATGAAGCTATTTGTTTGGGGAATTTCTTGTGCCATTCTTTTTTCACATAGCTCATGCTGTGGATTTTTTTCCCCTTCCACCTTTAAATCACACAGTTTGTTGTTTCACAGGCTGCTGAGATACTTGCAAAGGATGGAATCAGTGCTGAGGTAAACTGATACTAGGAGAACCGCAAAGTCTCTATATGTCTTAGCACTTCAGGTCTAAAGAAAAAACATAAATGATCTTGTTAATGCAGGTGATAAATTTGCGATCAATTAGGCCACTAGATAGAAACACAATCAATGCTTCAGTCAGGAAAACTAACAGACTGGTGACAGTTGAAGAAGGGTTTCCTCAGCATGGTGTTGGTGCTGAAATCTGGTTCATATTCTTTCCACTATTATATTTAACCTCTCCTGCTAAATTATTCCCACATATTTACATAATCTGCTTTTTCCTGAGCAGTGCATCTGTTGTTGAAGAGAGCTTCGGTTATCTTGATGCCCCAGTTGAGAGAATTGCTGGAGCTGATGTTCCCATGCCTTACGCAGCAAATCTAGAGAGATTAGCTGTGCCACAGGTATGCTGTTTCTTTTCTTTTCTTTTTTAGCTTTTATTTTTTCTGGGTGTTATATCTCAATTCTTCCTGTTTGATCATTTTCTGGTGCGAGCCGGAGATGTGCTCGCCACCTTTGATGTCTAAAATTCTACCAAAACCAATTGGTTAGCTAGATGCCTCAACTTCTCATAAAACTGAATCCATATAACATTTTATCAGTGATATTAGACACGTTTACTATTTTCTCACAGCGGAAGCTCTTTCCCCATGAATCCTTTTTCTCCAAATGAACCCTTCCATCTGTCTTCACTATTTAATCAGTCCATGCCTGTGGTGATTTTTGGAGCTATAGTTTAAGCAACATGAGCTTGTTCACTAAGCATGGCCTTTTGTTTCTTTCTTTTTATAGCTATAGCTTTTTCACTCATTTGTGTGATGCACATATCAGGCTAGTTGCATTTTTGGGTTATTTATCTTTGGCTCATGGAATGTGCAGGTTGAGGATATTGTCCGTGCAGCAAAGAGAGCTTGCTACAGATCTGTGTCGGTGGCTGCAGCAGCTTGATGGTATACTCATTGAAGTCCAGAAACCATCTTATTTCAGGTTAGTTTACTGCTGGCTGTTTGGTCATCGTTGTTGATTTTTTCTTAATAATTTCTGTTAACTCTTCAGTTTTATTTTATTATTCTCATAATGACATTCAATGATGTTTTCAGGAATCTCAGAGATGTACATGTGGGACCCTTGTTACTACCGGGGAGGAACAGCTCATTGAATAACATGGAGTATGTTGATGGCGACAGGAATTTGTCTCTGTTTTGTTAAATTTGGTACCTGATATGAAACCCGTTTCCACACATAAGCCAAGATTAAATTTACTTATTGATTTTTATACAGTGCATTCTTCTTCTTTGAATGGTCTACTTTTTTTTTTTTATAGAGTGCATTCTTCTTCGAAAGGTCCGTTGTGTTTTCAAGTTATCTTCATATCATCACTTGATTCCCACGTTCACTAAAAGCTGAAGAATTACATGCTGTTTATGACATCATCTTTAAGTCTTAAGGGCCTGTTTGTTTTAGCTTTTTCAACCATGGTTTCCAAAAAAGTTGCAATTTTTTTTTTCATTTTAAATGAATATGGTTTAGTGTTTTTAGATCATTTTGATGTGCTGATGTCAAAAATGATTTTTAAAAAATAAAAAAATGTTATTTTGATGTATTTCGGCACAAAACACTTTTTGAAAAATTATAAAAAGCTACAACAACAGATCTTCCAAGCAGGAAATTCATGTGTTCTGGGTGCTACTCGAGTATATTATGTGATACGCGTGAATATAAGAAGTTTCATCAGCTTTTCTGTTTAGCGTTGTTAGAAATACAAAGATCGCAGAGAGTGTCCGTGGAGATTAATACATGTTCTCTTTTGTTTTTTGTTCACACAAATGCTGCGTTATTTAACCAGTTACAGCCTGCACTTAACCTATGTATTCCAGATATTTCAATTTCTGGATCTCAACTCCCTCAGAAGTCATTCCTATCACTTATTAATCCATCCATTTTTGTACATCAGAATCTTGTGATAAACTCTGTATTGTGCAGTATGTTTACTAGAAAATCACTTGTCTGCAGATGAGCAAAATCAAAGTTATCTGACTTGGTAGGTTTAATTAAAGGCTCGGATGATTTATTTGTTTTTTTGGTTTATAAAGGAGAGGTTCGAACTCAGACCTCTTGGAGAAGCAGCAGTTATGCAAAACTAGGCAGACAGAAATCATCGCCACACTGATCTGTGTAATATTAATCGTAGAAACTAGAAAGCATGGAATTGTTCACGACTCCCCTCGTCTTTAAGCACCGCAAAACTTTCTCATCAGATGTTGACAGTGTTGGACTTATGGGATATTGAGCAGCTCATATACTAAAATATAATTAACGAATTTCCTTTACAATATTTTCCGCTTATAATTAGGTGCTCTACTTAAAATTTTGCTGGCAATAATTTCTGGCCTCATCAATTAAAGAGATATTTGACATTGCGTATCTAAAAAATTTGATTTTTTTTATTTGAATTTTTTTTTGGTGTTTTTAGATTATTTTTATGTATTTATATTAAAAATGATTTTTAAAAAATAAAAAAAATATATTTTAATACAATTTAAAAAAAAATATATTTCAAAATCTACCAATGACTCACGTAGGTTATATTTTCCACTGTATTTTAAAAGTATTTTTTAAAAAAATAATTTTTTTTAAATTAATTTTTTTATATTCTTAGATTATTTTTATGTGATTATATTAAAAATAATTTTTAAAAAATAAAAAATATTATTTTAATACAATTCTAAAAAAAAATATTTTTAAAATCAACAGCAGCTTAGGCAGGTCCTGTTTGTCACTGTATTTTTTTTAAAAAATAATTTAAAATTAAATTTTTTAATATTTTTAGATTATTTTTATGTGTTAATATCAAAAATAATTTTTTAAAATATAAAAAATATCACTTTAATATATTTTTAGATGAAAAACACATTTAAAAAAACCTACTATTAATGTGCAACGCATGTCGGTATTCAGTTTGATTTGATTTTCAACTTCTCGAAGCAAAAAGAAGGGACTTGAAAGACTGGAATTTCATTTTCTAAATATCCAGAAACTGAAAAGAAACAAAAATATTAAAAAAATAGCCCAAAAATAACATTTGAAAAACAAGATCATACAAAAATACCAAGTTATTGACATATCAGACGCATCCTTTAATGATTCCTTCCCTTGTACGGAAACATCATAGATTTATTTGTTTAATATTATGATAATTTTTATTTTCCAACCTATTTTAATATCCTGATGTCATAGTTAAAAATAAATTCTAAAAATAGTATTATTTTAATTAAATATTATCTCAAGACTAACAAACATAATAATAATAATAATAAAAAAAAAAAAGGGAATACCAAACACAATAAAGAAAACAAAAGTGAAGGTCGGAGGAAGATGCCATAAACCAAGGAACACGCGTCTGTTGACGACAGAAAGTCTCGAGTCTATCGAGTTTTGGCTTTTGTAATTTTTTAATAATAAGAAGTGACAGGACAAAGCAAAGCGTCGTGACACGTGTGGAAATGTTACGATCTTCCTTAGTTACGAATAATTGAGAAGAGTTTTTTTATGGATTTTCGAGGAATCCACAACCTCCAAATACTTTATATTGGGAAAAATTGTTGTCCTCCTTTTCATCCTAATGACAGCTTAAATAATACTAAAGCAACATTGTAATTTAAATCAAATACGCTAAGCTAATCTTATCTGATAACCATAGACACGTGGTCTAGTTTAAATAGAACTAAAAGACCTAACTACAGCTAGTTGCAAGAACCAGATTACCCGAACTGGATTAGCTGGCATCCTGCTGACTCTGACTTGATATTGACTAGACTGACAGCTGACTTGATGGATGATGTCCTGCCTTGGCCGCGTGGCAGCTGCTTGACCACGCCTCTTGTGCTGGACAAGACACGTCACATTGGGCACGTGACAATGCCTTCTTCTCCTAAATGACCTTGCCCACAAGGTCAGGATATTCATTTGCCAAATCTGCGTACAACACCCAAGAAGCTTCTTCTGGTCCTAATCCTCTCCATTTCACCAAGACTTCGGTCACCGCTCGTCCCTTTTTCTTTGCCATTTTTCTTTGCAAAATCTCCTCTGGCTCTGGCCGCACCACCCCATCTTTGTCTGTGGGAGGAAGAGTCACCACCTGTTGGTGACGGTTTCCCAGCTTCTCCTTCAAGCATGAAACGTGGAAGACGGGGTGTATTTTGGACTCTGGGGGTAAATCCAGACGGTAAGCCACCATCCCCACTTTCTTCAGTACCAGGAACGGCCCATAAAACCTGGGTGAAAGCTTCATATTTTTCCTATGAGCTACTGAGTGTTGTTTGTACGGCTGCAATCTGAGGTAAACCCAGTCACCTTCCTTGAATTGTCGATCTGTGCGCTTGCGATCTGCATACTTCCTCATGCGATCTTGTGCCTGTTGCAGGTTCGCTCTGAGGATGCTGAGTATTTCGTCTCGGGTCTTCAAGGTCTGTTCCACCTCTTCTACTCTTGTGGTGCCAGGTATGAACTGTATTAATTTTGGGGGGGGGTAACCATAAACTGATTCGAAGGGTGTTAATTTAGTGGATGTATGTGTAGATGTATTGTACCACCACTCTGCTAGTGGTAGATGTTTCGACCACCCCTTGGGTCGGTCCCCTGAGAAACATCGGAGGTACTGCTCCACCATTTTGTTCACACTCTCGGTCTGACCGTCCGTTTGAGGATGGTAGGCAGTTGAAAACTTTAGCTCTGCTCCCTGTAGTTTAAACAGCTCCTTCCAGAATGAGCTTGTAAAAGTAGGGTCTCGGTCTGTCACTATTGATGTTGGCATTCCGTGTAGTTTGAAAATGTTGTGTAAGAATACCGTGG
The DNA here is from genome assembly GCA_025169955.1 of Salix arbutifolia. Lineage (NCBI taxonomy): Eukaryota > Viridiplantae > Streptophyta > Magnoliopsida > Malpighiales > Salicaceae > Salix > Salix arbutifolia. Next base: position 3,941,393 of record CM045902.1, read on the forward strand.
CAATTTTAACTGCTGTGTAAGGGTGAGCAATAGGGATAAAATGACCGTATTTAGACAATCGGTCTACCACTACCAGAATCACTGTGAATCCTTCTGATTGAGGTAAGCCCTCAATAAAATCAAGGGAAATGTCAGTCCAGACCTTCGTAGGTATAGGCAAGGGTTGTAGCAACCCTGGTGGAAATATGTTCTCAGCTTTATTACGTTGACAGGTGTCACATTCTTTAATAAATTGTCTGATGTCTTTCTTCATTCCCTTCCAATAGAATTCTGGTCTTGCTCTCTGTAGGGTTTTATGGAACCCTTCGTGGCCCCCCTGTGGGCTACTGTGCAGTAGTTTTAGAATCTGTTCCCTGAGCTCATTAGGAATAACCAATCTGCCTTTGTAGAATAGAAGCCCATTCTTCTCCTGATAATGTGGATTTGCATGCTCACCTTTCCTGAGGCCCTGTAGAATTAGTTGCAACTTAGGATCTGTTGCGTAGTGAGGCTTCAGTTGTTCCACCCAGTGATTTGCTGGTATGGATATTGCTGCCAAATTTCCCTTTATCTCCTGGTTCTCCATAGTCCTGGATAATGCATCTGCCACTTTGTTTTCTTTCCCTTGTTTGTATTCCACCGTGAATTCATACCCCAAGAGCTTAGTGATCCACTTCTGTTGGAGTGGTGTTCCAACCTTCTGTTCCAACAAGTACTTTAGGCTGTGGTGGTCAGTTTGTATCTTGAATTGGTGACCCAACAGATAAGGTCTCCACTTCTTGACTGCTAGGACTAGAGCCATTAATTCCTTTTCGTAGGTTGAGAGTTGTAGAGCCTTCCCCTGTATGGCCTGGCTCATGTAAGCTAATGGCCTTCCCTGCTGCATTAAAACGGCTCCCACACCCACACCGGAAGCATCACATTGAATAATAAAAGGAATGGAAAAATCTGGTAAAGCTAAGACAGGTGGGTTAGTTACAGCATGTTTTAGATTTTGAAAAGCCTGTTTAGCTGTGTCAGTCCATGTGAATGAGTTCTTTTTGAGTAGGTTTGTGAGTGGGGCTGCAATCAAACCATAGCCTTTGATAAATTTCCTGTAATACCCTGTTAACCCTAGGAACCCTCTAAGGGATTTAAGGCTTGCAGGCAATGGCCATTCCAGCATGGCCTCTATTTTACTCGGGTTTGCCCTTACTCCCTCCTTAGATATCAAATGCCCCAGATACTCAATTTCGGCATAACCAAAACAACATTTAGACTCCTTTGCAAATAATTGGTGTTGTCGAAAAACCCCTAACACAATGACTAAATGTTGGATGTGGTCAGCTACATTCCTGCTATAAACCAGTATGTCATCAAAAAATACCAAGATAAACTTCCTCAAATATGGTTTAAAAATATCATTCATGAGGCTTTGGAATGTGGCTGGTGCATTGGTAAGGCCGAAAGGCATAACCAAGAATTCATAATGGCCTTCATGTGTTTGGAAGGCTGTTTTAGGTACATCCTTTGGGTGAACTCTAATCTGGTGATAACCTGACCTTAGGTCAAGTTTACTGAAAATGGTTGCCCCATGTAATTCATCCAATAATTCATCCACAATAGGTATAGGGAATTTGACTTTAATGGTCTCCTTATTAAGTGCCCTATAATCCACACATAGTCTCCAACTGCCATCTTGCTTCCTTACTAGCAATACTGGTGACGAAAAAGGAGATTGGCTAGGTCTCACAATTCCTGCTTGTAGCATCTCTTTAACTATTTTTTCAATTTCTGTTTTTTGAAAGTATGGATATCTGTATGGGGCTACACAAATTGGTTTTTCTGTATGTAGTGCAATATGGTGATCATGGGACCGGGTTGGGGGTAACTGTGTGGGCTCATCAAATACTTCTGAATACTGTTGCAATATGTCTGAAATTAAGGGATCGGTAGTGTCTTTTATGGACCACAGCTTAGGGCTTTCAGTTTCAATTAGCTGAATAACTAACCCCTTTTTAAACTGTCTATATATTTTACCGAATTTTTCCCCTTCTATCAATGAATTGCCAGTTGAGGACATACCTTGCAATAATCGATGTACCCCAAGGATATAGAACTCCATGCATAGCCGAGAGAAATCCCACAGAATAGGGCCTAGGCTTCGTAGCCATTGCACTCCCAAAACAGCATCACATCCACCAAGTGTTAAAATGTAAAAATCAATGGAGTATACATTACCCTGCATTTGTAGTTGAACTGCAGTACTTTTCCCTTCGCATTCCAGGCTCTGTCCATTAGCCACCTTAACCTTCAGCTTCTGTTGGTTGTCGTAGGATAGATGAGCACCCTTTATGATCGACGGATCAATGAAATTGTGGGTGCTCCCAGTATCTATCAAAATCACCACTGTCCTCCTTCCAATGTGCCCAATGATTCTCATAGTTTTTGGGTTTGGTGACCCACACAAGGCATGAATAGAAATTTCAGGGTCAGCTTCGTCCCTGTATATGTCTTCATGGTTGCCATCTGGATCGCCAGAACTTATGGGTTTGAATAGCTCATCACCTTCCCAGTCATCACTGTCCATTAGGAATAGTCGGGCTGTTTTGCACTTGTGGCCGGGCCCCCATTTGTCGTCACAGTTGTAGCACAGGCCCTTATCTCGTCTCTCCTTCATTTGAGTCGGGGACAGCCTTTGGATGGGCACCATCGCCCTCCTCTCAGTTGGCTGTATAGGCCCATTAGTGATTCGGGGTAAAACATTACCCATTCTGGCTGTTCTCTTAAGGGCAGCCACGTTCTCCTCCTGCATTTTGGCTAACCCGAAAGCCATGTGTAAATTAGCAGGATTGAGCATCCGAACCATAAATCGAATATCTTCTCTCAGACCACTTAAGAAACAACTGAGTTTATAGGACTCATCCAGCCCCCTCAGTTGGTTTGAGACCATCTCAAATTGGCTCTTATAATCTTCCACTGTGCCCGTTTGTCTTAGGCGAATCAGGGCCTCCATGGGGTCTTCGTAGGGTGATGACCCGAATCTGGTTTGTAGAGCACGAATAAATCCCTCCCAGCTATTAAGGCCCCCAGCGGCCTCAATGTCTTGAAACCAGACTAAAGCCTTTCCTTCCATGTGGAAAGAGGCCATTAGTACTCGGTGGAGTGGATTGGTCTGGTGGTAAGTGAAGAATTGGTTGGCCCGGTAAATCCATCCACTTGGGTTCTCTCCATTAAACCTTGGGAAGTCCAGCCTGATTGCTCTGGTTTGGATCCCTGCATTATCCTCGTATAGAGGATTAGTAATGGTTTGTGCAGACCCTCCTGGATCCCCAGTATTTTGGGCGGCCTTGGACTGCACCATTGCCTCCACATGTGAGACCACTACGTCTAGTTTTTGGGCTAGCCCTTGCACCATCTGTTGTAGTGCATGATGATTCTGTTGAAACTGATCTTGGTTTTGTTTTACAGCTGTCAAAGATTCAGCAAGCTGTGAGTACCTTGTTCCCGCTCCTTCAGCCATGAATCAACCGCTCTGATACCAATGTTACGATCTTCCTTAGTTACGAATAATTGAGAAGAGTTTTTTTATGGATTTTCGAGGAATCCACAACCTCCAAATACTTTATATTGGGAAAAATTGTTGTCCTCCTTTTCATCCTAATGACAGCTTAAATAATACTAAAGCAACATTGTAATTTAAATCAAATACGCTAAGCTAATCTTATCTGATAACCATAGACACGTGGTCTAGTTTAAATAGAACTAAAAGACCTAACTACAGCTAGTTGCAAGAACCAAATTACCCGAACTGGATTAGCTGGCATCCTGCTGACTCTGACTTGATATTGACTAGACTGACAGCTGACTTGATGGATGATGTCCTGCCTTGGCCGCGTGGCAGCTGCTTGACCACGCCTCTTGTGCTGGACAAGACACGTCACATTGGGCACGTGACAGGAAAACTTTCAGGACACAACACGTAATTCACCATTCAAATGACTCTAGTCAATTTTCTGGAACTTGGAACGCGGGACGTCGTTTTCCATTAATATTTTAAAATAGCTGGGTGCCTAAGTAAGTGTAAGGGCCTGTTTGGGATAGCTGTAGTTTTTTAAAGTGTTTTTCGTGTAAAATGATATTTTTTTATTTTTTAAAAATTATTTTTGACATCAGCACATCAAAATGATCTAAAAATACCAAAATATATTTATTTAAAATAAAAAAATTTTTTTTTTTGGAAATACAGTTTCAAAGCTGTCCCAAATATGTTCTTAAAGCTTAAAGAACAACTCGTGTAATCAATTACCAAAAAATGAAAGTTGATGTACTAAAGTGCAATTTTCCCAATTCTTCTCTACCATCTTTTGACTTTACTACCCCTCTCTCTCTCTATATCTTTTATTTTATGTTTTAATATCAGTATATTAAAATATTTTAAAAAATAAAAATAAATTCTTAATTGTTTTTCAAAAACTCCCAAAAGTCTCTCTCCTCTGTATTTATGTTCCTGACGGAACCAGCTATATATTCTATAAATGGATTAAATAATAAAATTGGGAATGTATTGAGCACCAATTTTTCATTCCCATTTCCTCCTCCTCTACAGTTTCCATATATAAAACCTCTTCAATTTTGGAATTCAACTACAATAAGAAGAAACGAATTGAATTCCATTCATCCATCCCTCCTCGTCAAAGGAAATGAAATCATCTTTGAGCAAACTGAGAGGACTTGCTGGTTTTCACAAACATGGACATGGTGGTGATCATAAAAACCGAAGGAATCTTCTCTCTCTCGCTCAATTTGACGAGCTCGCTGAAGCATATCGGGTACTCCTCTCCCTCTCTACCGCTCGTTTGGTCGCCGAGAAATCCACGGAAACTCATAAATTATTGCGTAGCTTTTGAACCTGTCAAACCTTCGTTAATCGCTTTGTTTCCTTTCTTTTTCGCTTTGATTTCTCTTCAACCAAACACGACCTAAAAATTACTTCCTTTTTCTTGCTGATATATAATTTACATTTTGTGTTTGTAAATTGCAACTTTTATTTGCTGTTGAGTTCTTCATTTTATCCCACCAGATTCTCTTGAGTTTGTTTGGATGCAATAATAATAAAAACTATAGCAATAAAGCAATGGTGGGGGGAAGTGTAAACATTGAAGAATGATTAGTTTGGTTAATGAATAAATTATCTGTAATTAATTAATAGTGTTGCAATGATGGAAAGTTAGTCACTTTACTGTGATCACTTGGGTTTCTGTTTCTTATAAAATCTTAGTTGCTTTTTGTTATTTCCAGGACATGCAGGACATGAAAGATTGCTACGATAGCTTACTTTCTGCTGCGTCCGCGACTGCCAATTGTGCCTACGGTACTCTTTTTTTTTTTTTTTTGAATTCCTTTTCCATTGATATCGCTATAAATATATAAATGAGGTTTGCAATTCTTTTATTGTCTGAGTATTTACAGTTTCACTATCATTATCATTTGATTGTTACTCTACTAGGGCAGTTCGCATTTCCCCATCATGTTGTCTTTTCAGTTAATAAATGAAGAGTAAAAATCATATTCATTCACTGCAATTTTCTTCTTCTTCTTCTTCCTCCCAGTGTGGGAGGTTGAAGGGCAACTAATAATGATAAAGTTTTGGTGGAAGTCCTTAATTGATAGGAGAAGGTGCAGTTAGAATGAATTAACTGCCATTTAATTGGAAAATGAAGCTTGAAATTTTTTAAGGCAATGTGCTAGCTATAATAGCAACGTTATTTTATGATTGAAGAAGCCCACCTCCTTGTCGTCAACTAACATCCAAGGGAAACATTGCAAAAGTGAATTATTATGGTTTACAGCACAAAACATTTAGAAATGGGATGGAGTTGCCTTCGCCTTAAGTAAAGCCTTAGTAGTTGTGATTTAAATATAGTATTGGTTCTGTTTTGGTAGCACTGGATATGGAGTTGTTTAGATCATATGAACCACATTTACATCATACAAGGAATACACAAGCTCATAAACAAACTTGATGCTTAACATCAGGGCAAGTACTCAATTTTAGCATAATACTGGTGATATGATACTAATAATGGAATTCTTGCCGACATGGATTTAGACTAATGGAAATAATGCAGAGTGTTATAATTGCAAACCGCTGCTGCAGCATTTTTCATTTCACACTACCACAGCCCATTACATAACCATTAGAGCTATCATGCATGTTTAGGATGTAAATTCCATGGACAACCCCAGTTTTGAGCCGTTTTGTTTTTTTGTCACTGATAGTCTCCTCCAGCAATTCTTCAAATTCACTTTTAATTTTGTTTAGTAATTTCACCAAGATGAATCTTTCACTCTTCAGATTTTGCATCTAAACTAAACATCCTAGTGATCATTTTAAGATCTAATCCCTGAGAGGTGTAGCTTCACTGGTCAAGCTCTAGGTTTGCTCTTTAGAAGTCACCAGTTTGAGTCTCACAAACCTTAGGGCCACCAGAGGCTTACATGGACATCAACTTCAGGGCCCGTGAGATTGGTCGAGGTGCTCACAAGCTGGCCCGGATTCCTACATTAATAAAAAAAAAAGATCTAATCCCAACACCGCAACTCACTTCCACATTTGATTTTGGCAAATTTTTGGTCTGAACTTAACATCAAAAAGATTACGTAGCACCTTGTATTACTTTAGTGATAAGTATTTAATACAGTGTCCACTTGTTAAAGTTATGAAAAATATATGTTTATCACCTAATGTGATGTCTGGGATGTCATGAATGATTTAAACCATGCATCTCAATCTTATCCAAAGGACAAATCTGCTTTGGAAGCTTGCGTAACAATAGATTCTCACCAGGTGAACAGTAACTGGTGGTAACCAGATTTGTGCACGTGGCACTGCATTTCCAACATTCTAACTTCTTATTGGCTTTCTGCATTGGGAACATCAGGCTTTACTGAATGATGCTTTAAAATGAGTTCATTAGTGAACATCACAGCGTTTTAGGTGTTAATTGGGAGCCCCTGCATTGAAGGATTCCTTTTTGGTTTGTGATTCTAGAATGCCCTTACATCGTTCTATCTTTCCCCAGAATTCTCAGAATCAGTGCGTGAAATGGGTGCTTGCCTTCTCGAGAAAACTGCATCGAATGATGATGAAGAAGGCGGTAAGTTAATGAAACTTTTATTTAATTCTTTTCAGTCACTAGATAATATGAACAGGATAGTGGTGGCTTAATTTGCTAATAATCTTAATATTGGTTTTAAAAGCTAAAAGAAAATCGCTAGCAGGTACTTCCTTTCAGGTTTATAATAACATCTAAGTTGCGTATCATTCGTATAACTTCAACAACATTTGCAACAAAGAAATAAAGTTAAATCTTCTCGAACCTTTGCTATTGATTATTGCTTTAGATAAACATGCTTGCCTGAGACGTACCTAATCCAGTCATTACATTGCTATGTTTGTACATACTAAGGATCCAGAGACCTAACTAGAGTAGTAATTATATCCTTTCGTAAATTTGTACTTTGAAAACTGTTTTTATTAATATCTTCATTTCCTTAATTGAAGTTTTGTTCAAAATTGATTCTGCTTTCTCTACATCTGTTTGAGAGTGTGGTTGAGATTGTTTTTCGTTCAGAAAAATATCAGAATAATGTTTTATTTTTATTTTTTAAACATCATTTTTAACACATCAAAATGATCTGAAAACACCAAAAAAACTTAATTTAAATTAAAAAACAAAAATAAAAATTTTCAATTTTTTTCAAGAACGCTTTTGAAACGCAGTGCCAAACAGACACTTAAAGTGCTAGAGAATTTACATGTGCATTTGACACCCAATCAACCATTTAACCTGTTTTTTCACCAGCTTTAACTGAAGATGCTGTTTCAAGTTTCAACTGACATGAATAAATTAGAACAAACTTTAGTGCAATGATAATAATCGGGTCTTTAATTCATTGAATTTATTCCTTGGGAATGTGTAGTCTTTTACATGTAGTTGCACTGCAAAAAGGAGACAGAGAAGCTGAAGTTGGACCTGTTCCTTTGCAGGTAGAGTCTTGCTGATGCTGGGAAAAGTGCAATTTGAACTCCAGAAACTTGTTGACTGCTATGTGAGTTGTTATGAATAATATTGCAACGAATCCTGGCTTTGTTGTGGTACTGATTTTTTGTTTAATATTTCCAGCGATCTCACTTACATCAGACAATCATAAGCCCGTCAGAGTCTCTTCTGAATGAGCTTCAAACGGTTGAGGTTAGTGGAACTTCTTTCAAGCTTCCTTTATCATAAGACTTACCTATAACCTTCATCTTAAACTATCCTTGGAAAATGCTTAAATTCTTAATGACTGAAATCGGTGCTCATGCTTGCACATTTTATTTTATTATTTTACTAGGATAAATTACAATAACCCCTTGAGGTATTGTGAAATTGCAGACACCGCTCAAAAGTTTAAGATTTGTCAAGAAAAAATTACAAAAATTTTCTTTGGTACCAAAAATGCCAAAACTTTTAATTAAAATTGTAAAAATATTTAAATAAAAAATTTAAGAAAAATTAGAGAGAGAATATAAAATAATTGGACATGATTATCTTTTAGTACATGAATAATATTTATATCACTATTTAATTTCAGTTAATTTTGTTTTAAATTTCTTTTTTAATTTTCTCTCAAATATATATATTTTTTTAATTCTATTCAAGTATTTATTTTCTAAGTTGTAATCACTGGCATTTTGGGTATAATAGAAGGGTTTTTTTTCAAAGTTTCATACTTTTGGATGGTTCTTGTAATGTCATAATACCTTAAGGGTATCATTGTAATTTAATCTTTTTACTATTATCCTGTATATGGTAATTCAAGCATTTTACTTAAGTTGCCTAAGACTTTTTTCATTCGTACAGGAGATGAAGCGACTGTGTGATGAGAAAAGGTTCGTGGTACTATTTGAAGCACCTTTATAGAATTGCACCCACACACTTAAAAAAGAAAAGAAAAGAAAATTGAAAGCCCAGAAATTTAAGATAAGTTTCATCTCCCATTGCTACTTGTTCTACAGAGATGTATACGAGTACATGGTGAAACAGAAAGAAAAAGTAAGGGGAAGAAGTGGAAAGGGAGAGAGTGTTTCTATGCAGCAAGTACAAGCAGCTCTTGATGAATATGACGAGGAGGCTACTTTGTTTGTTTTTCGTCTTAAATCTCTGAAGCAAGGACAATCTCGCAGTCTTCTAACACAAGCAGCTCGGCACCACGCTGCTCAGGTTTGTTCTTCCTCAAACATTTATTTATTTATTTATTTTCATATTGTTGGTATAATTGTTAACTATGCTTTCTTGCTTGAGAGTAGTTGTGCTTCTTTAAGAAGGCTCTTAAATCTCTTGAAGCTGTTGAGCCTCATGTCAAATTGATCACAGAACAGCAGCATATAGACTACCACTTCAGTGGACTTGATGATGATGGGAGAGATGATGTTGTTGATGATGATGAAGATTATGATGATGCCATTGATGATGGAGAATTGAGCTTTGACTATGGACAAAATGACCAGGATCAAGAAATTTCCACTCCAAAAAAGTCGATGGAGGTAAGAGTTCAATGCACTCTTCTTCAGCAGAGCTTCAACTTATCATTTCTTTTCAGAAAAGCAACCGTCATGCATTTTTCCTTATGATACTATGAATATCATTGCCTTGAAAGAATGAAATATGCAAAAATTGCGAACTTGTGATTACTAGTGCACGAATTCAGAATTCTACGGATTGACCTTTCTGCCTTATTTGTTTATGTTGAAACTTATTCCACAGGTTAAACAATTCAAGATGATGTTTATAGTCATTATCATGATTTCCTAAGTTTTCTACCAAGCATACTTCACTGGAATTTTCATTTCATTTTAACCTCAACTTGCTGTATAACAGTTTGTGCAGTTGGATTCGGCAGGTGTTACATTTCCCCAAGTTGCGACGTTGGAGATGACAAAGGTAAACCTTCATAATCTGGACTTGTGCATCCTGTGTGATCATGCTGTTTTTATATATGTGTTATGCAATTGTAGGCCTGTTAATGAGTGATCTGATCTGTTTGGCCAGGCTATCTAAGAACTACTATCCACTATTTCACCATCTTTGTATGGTTGAACTTTTTTGATAATTTGTGTACTTGAACTAGTCACCTGTCAAATCAGTATGAAAACCTTAGCTTGGAGAATCTATATTGGAACGTAATGTAATGCAATACACGTCCATATTTCTGCTATCAGATAATTTTTATTTATTTCTTTTATAGATATCCACTTGAACATGCATTTATAGACCTCCTATATGAGTTGGGTTGGATGAGTTGACGGATACATAAAATCTTTCACCCTTGCTTCCCATAGAGCACCCTATAAATCTTGCACTATCCCAGCTCTAACATGTATGTTTGGTGTAATTTATTTTCTTAAATGAAAAACCAGAACTTCAGATCTTTGACTGATGATGAGTTTTATACTTCTCTTTGGACTGCTTGCAGGAAAATATAGATAAAAGTTACAGGACATCATTTTCCTTCAAGGGAGAACTTAGGACAGGCACCCAATCAGCTCCTCTTTTTGCTGAAACTACATCTGATCCAGCTGGAAAAACAAAACAATTGATACCACCATCCACACGAAAACTCAACACTTATGTATTGCCCACCCCAGTGGACCCGAAGAGTTCAAATTCTACAGGATCTGGTAGCCTGGTTTCTGAAACACTAAAGACAAGTTTGAAGAGTTCAAATTCTACAGGATCTGGTAGCCTGGTTTCTGAAACACTAAAGACGAGTTTGAGTGGACGCACACCTAATTTGTGGCATTCATCCCCTCTTGACCAAAAAAAGAAGTTATTAGGAGCTGAAATGTCTAATAAACCCACAACTAAAAGTTCACGGACAGTACTCAAGGAGAGCAACAACAACACTGCATCCACCCGATTACCTCCTCCTCTAGCTGATGGGCTCCTGTTTTCACGGCTTGAGCCATTGGCTGCTTTTGATTCTAAGAATATCAAAAGGTATGCCTTTTCTGGTCCTATTACAAGTAAGCCATTGTCTACCAAGCCAGTCATAGCAGGACATCCCCAATTGTTCTCTGGACCCCTTCTGCGAAATCCAACGATTCAATTATTATCATCATCTCCAATAATATCACCAAAAGTATCTCCTAGTGCTTCCCCTACTTTTGTGTCCTCGCCCAAAATCAGTGAGTTACATGAGCTTCCTAGACCCCCAGTCAGTTCAGCCTCCAAGTCTCCAAGGGCTGAAGGTTTGGTTGGTCATTCAGCCCCGCTGTTGCCCAAAGGTCACATGCTTCCTGGTACAAGAAAAACATCAGGGTCAAATGTAGCATCTCAACTTCCCACACCTTCTCAAGTTGTCACTCGCAGTTTTTCAATACCTTCTAGGAAGTCATAGAATAATGGTCGCTCAGAGTTCAAGGATTGTTGAGGATGTTGCCTCACCTCCTCTAACCCCGATATCTTTATCAAACAGCTACCCATCATCCACTGGTTCCCATACTGTCAATCAGACGGTTCAAATCAGAGGTAATTCATTATCCAATGCGTTTGTATGGTTGTTTAGTTTATAGTATTTTATACTCACGCATCACCATCAAACTGATCTAGGTGCATTTGCGGATCACATAAAACCTTTCTTATAGCAGTGGAAGTCCAAATGAGAACATGTTGTATGCATTGGAGAAACTTCATACATTATTTCATCAGCTGCCATTTTTCTTTTAAATAATTCATGAAGAATGCATAATTTTAGTTATTTAGCCAGACAGTTATATGCACCAAGTGTGAAATGAAGTTGGTTTTTATTCTACACAACCTCATGCTTTCCAGCTTTGTTTTGTTTTATGAAGTGGTGTTATTTCTAAATTTCACTACATTTGGTGTCTGCAGGTGCAGATTGACTCTAATTTTGTAGCGATAGCCTTGCTTCAGATTCAGCAACCAAAAGTTGGGCTCAGAAGATTCTTTCATCATTTGGGACAGGTGTAGATCTGTAAATATAATCCTTGTCTATTGTTTTTATATATGCTTGCATGCTTATCTTTGTTACTCCGGTCCTTATTCTCTACCGATGAGAGAATGGACCAATTAAGTGATTGGCTCAGAGTTTCACCGGCAACAAAATTTTGCTCTCCGATTTAATAGGAAAAATCCATTTATTTTCTTCTTGGTTTGAAGTTGATGGGGTGACTCGTAGCCTTATCATCTGTAAATTTGCATGAAAAAAAAAGAGAGAGAAAAGGGTAAATTACACCAACCCCCCCTGAAGTATAGAGGTTACAAGCACTGTCCAAACCTTCTAGCATTGGACACCAACCTCCCTGACTTTTCATATAATATATCAACCCCTTTCATCCTAGTATCAGTTAAGAATTTAAAAACGATGTATGATGTTAACCAACTTTAATTCCAAAAATAACCTTATCTGGTGTCTAACCCCATCACTAATCCAAACTCCAGAGACCTAGCGCCACTTCCTTTGCATCATCATCTCAACCTCTAACTCGGAGGCATCGTTGAAATTGCTATAAAAAATTTAGATGCGGAATCAATAAAAATGTGGAAACCAAGTAAAGTGTTTAGTAGGATGGAATGTATAAATGGGCAGGTAAAGTAAATCTTGAATGGGCTGCGGAGGTACTATAGGAGATCATGTGTGGGATGGATATGATTCGAAGTTATTTATATAGATCGTGATAGCAACTGGTCGATTTGGGAAATAATTTCATTTCTGTGCAAGTTGATTTTGAAATCTTTGGCTTTTCGCGGGGGGGCATTGAGATCATTGTGATGCTATGCATGATTCAATGTGTTGAATATATAAGTGGTTTCTCATTCCATTATTTTAGAATTTCAAGTAATCCATTAAGTTTGGGTTCGACTTCGTTGTTAGTACTGCCCCTTTTGAAGGAATTTCGCATTCAACCCCAGCATGATGACATATCCGAAGCTGTGACCAGCATATGGCGCACCTTTTGTTTTCATCTTGTGATAAATGCCATGCAAGAATGGTTGAAAGCTAATTTTAAGACGCGTCATCTTTGAAAAGAAACGGGTTGAAATTCCTGAGATTAAGGATCAGTTCGCATAGAGTTGAGTTGTCTAGTGGATCGCTAACTGGATAGATCATCTTACATTTTACTTTTTGTATCATGTTTACTTGTGTGGTGTCGTTGTCCGAAAACAATTATGTTCCACCTATGTTCCTTGACTTGCCAAAGATTAAAAAAAAAAAACTCCATTAAGTGAAGGCATGGTCTCCCCCTCCTTATCCGTACGATCTCGTGGACATCGATCATCAAGGAGTTGACTAGATGTATTCTCCATGTTATATTACCATTAACTGAAGGATGAAAGTGACTGCAAGATAATGGTGACCGGAGATTCTTCTCTTAATTAACATAAACATGATTTCTTGGTATACGACTTCAAAAAGACGCGTCTATTAATTGTGGAGTAAACAAACGTACAACCCTTGCCATATAGTGAGTTAATATATGGAATCAGGCAACTCGCTGCCTCTCAGTGGTCTGTCATTTGCATCTTCCAGCAGCATTGTATCTCACAAATCCCATCAGTTCTGGTCCTTCCAGTCTTGAGTTATTCAAAAAACTGCTTCAAACAACCAGCAACAAAGAACCCACCAAGAAAAATTAAATTAAATTAAATTAAATTAAAAGGCGTCCAAACAAAGAATTTATATGAAAGCTTTTGATACCAAGAAATCAGTCCGGTTACCTTTCCTCTGTCAGCTTGGAGAACGAACCTGAGGTAGGTATGGTGCCACATAAATCATTGTTTGATACGTCACTATATACAAAACAGATTAGATTGTCAGAGAGGCAAAAGATTGTGTAGAAGAAGAAAGGCGTTTTGGGGAACACAAGGAAGACTCACAGGATTTTTAGGCTCTCCAACTTGGTAAGTTCTCTTGGTATCCTTCCAGTCAGCCTGTTGCCGTTCAGTCTCCTGCATCGAATTACGTTACACAGACAAAATATACCAACATCAATACGTTATCAAGGTAATAATGAAAGTGAAAAGGAGCTGGCAACATTAATGACGACCATCCACTTGATTCTGATCAAGCATGTCGGTAAATGAGTTTTGCAGCTAACTAAAACTAATACAGACGAGAGAACGCTCACAGGAATTTAAGATTGGACAGCTTAGAAAGTGAAGCAGGGATGGTCCCAGTGAGGTTATTGAGGTACAGATCCAAGCTCACAAGACTCTTCAGGTTTCCAAGTTCCTTCGGTATAGGACCCATCAGTTCATTCATGTACAGTTCCCTACATAAACCAAAAAATTAGTATTGTTAGCATTACACACAAATCACTTCAAATTTAATACCAGTATCCCACCTGTGTAAATATGATCCCAAGGCCACCTGACGGCAGGCAAGTTTAGGTACTATATCATGAATGTTGTAATGATCTGGTCTATTATAAATTACCAAAAAACTCATCTCTTAATTAAGAAGATTACCAATCCAGTTTCTAGTGTTCTTTCAAAGGTAAAAAACAAGTGATTGAATCATTGATTAAGGTATCAGATCATGGGCTTCTTTTCCCTTCAAATCAATGAAACATCACACAGCTACATCCTTAACATGTGTGAAGTTAAGAGAATGAAAGAAGGTGCTGTCGTTGCCAAGGCAGCTTTAAATTCTATAGATAATGTGAAGTGCTTACAGATACTGAAGACGCACGAGCTTCCCCAACTCAGGTACTAAACTGCCCGAAAGCTTTGCATTTCCAAGGTCTCTGAAAAAACAAATATTTTACTTGCCATTAATCTATTGCTCCTATAATCTTGCTTGAGTTAATTAATTCGGCGACAGTTAAACAAATGATTATTTCTGCCGTGTTAGTTATTTCCACAGCAATTGATTAAAAAATTAAAATTCCTTGACAGACAAGGGTAAAGATCAACATTTGCAAACAAAGAGATGAAATACAGTTTATGATTCAAACATCGAAGTAGCTAAGAATTACTCTACTCTTGAATTTACATGTGCCAGTACATAACATATATTGTCATGCTTTTTCTCCCTGCCTTCTACTTTATTATCACCAGAGTCACACAATCTGTTTCAAAGATTTTGAGCTGTTAAAAAGAAAAAAAGTTGAGGATATAGTACTATTATAATCTTCAAACATCATGTTTGAAGAGGCCGTCCGTCCTTGAGATAATCATATACAGATATATGAGATGCATGCATGGAAATTAATTGAATATGGTCAGAAGTCGGGCTAATTAGATTTCCTGGCAACTGGATACTTGGCTATTTACAGGCTAAATAAATAGTTAGTGATAAATTTTCATAACTTAGCAGCTAGACAAACACAAACTACAAACTAAAGCATACAAGCACAAAGAGTCAAGCAAAATGTAACAAAAATATAACAACAAGAACAAGAATAAACATGATACTGGAAGATTAACATATAGTAAGATGCTTACAGTCGGGTAACCCGATTATCACCGTCACAGGTAACGTGAAACCAGGTACATGGATCTGTCAGGGTCGGGTCCCAGCTCTGGAGAACATGTCCTGGATCCTTCACTGCTCTCCTCAAAGCGTACAGAGCATCCCCTAGTTCATGGATTAAAGAAAAAGATAATCAAGAAAGCTACCAAACTAAACAAATCATTTAGCTGGTTCGACTATACTCGGTACTGTTTATAAAAAATGAAAGCGAGAAAGAAAAGAAAAACCCATGTGTACCTTCCAAATTTGCATTTGTAGGTGACTGAATGGTTGATAGAAGAAAAAGAAGAAGAAGAAGATGAAACGCAGTGCAGCTTGCCATTTAGAGAGCTTTCGGCCTTGGGTAAAGAGTCAAGATGCTTACGGCACTTTTACAGAGAAATATGGAGAGAGGAAGAGTGAAGAGGTCGAGGAGGTTTGTTTAAAGAACGGAAGCACAACGAAAGCAGCATTTGTTGGGGAATTTATAGAGCTCATAAAAGAGTTTGGTTACTGTGCGTTGAAACAAAGAAAGCTATTTTCTCCAAAATTATGAACCATTAATTATACATCCAATAGAATTTACACAATATTCTATCATATATCAACAAAAAGTAAATATGACCAGCCATTTAAATTTATAATTCTACGACCAAAGGTTAAACAAATATGCTTTACATGTCTAAGCAAAATTATATTACAAATGAAAATAAATTATAATATATATAGCCTGTAAAATAAAAAATGATAAAGAAATCTACTCTTGATAAGTATGTTATGGTCCTAAAAATAATATAATAAACCAGCATAAATAAATGGTAGGATTTTATTAATATTAATCTTTCAAACACAAATAACTATTTATTTATTATACTTTTCATCTTTTATTCCAATTTATTTATATTCAACTTCATGTTATCCTTATTTGGTCATAACCCAACCAACTAATCAATGTCATACAATTTGATGTCAATGAACTCATTGACATTGTTATCCTTTTTATCTCTTGAGAATGACTAATCAAGTCTATTTTTTACTTATACCTCTCATATTAATACCGATACAAATAAATTTTATTGGTATCATTAGTCTTATAAACCACGAATAACTAATTAAATTTAAGAAATGTTGATATAAATATAACTCATTGGTATCATCAATCTTTCAAATCAAGAGTGACCAATCAAGTCTAATAACTATCAATACCAATATAACCTATTGGTATTATTAGTTTTCTAAACAAAGAATGATCAATCAAGTTGAAGATATGTTGATACCAATATAACTGATTTGTATCATTAACCTCCTAAACCTGGAATAAATAAATAATTAAGTTTCTTAGTATTGTGAATTGTCTATTTTATTAATGTTGATGTCAATATATCTATTAACATCACTAGCTTCCATCACTTGGAATGACTAATTAAATTCAAGTAAATATCAATACTAATATATCACAATAATATCATTAGCCTTCAAATTATCTTAGAAAACGAATCAAATTCACATTCTTTTGCTTAACTTTTTTTCTTATTTTATCCCTCAATCATGGTTTATATCCCATCCAGGCTTACTTTTAAAATGACATACATAAAGTTTTAAATATTTAAGAACTCATTTCAATCTATTCAATATCTTTATATTTATTTCCTAAGTAATTTTATTCATGGGTTAAAACTTTAAATTTTTATCAATATAAACAAAATTTAGGTTAAAGGTTTACTTCATTGGTTAAAGCTTTGTATTCAATTTTAGGAGAGGAGTGAGCAATAACACATTGCTTGTTATACTTTTAAGAAACAAGAGTATTGACAAAATACAAAAGGTAAACAAATGAACTTACAATAACCAACACTACCAACCCAATCAATATAAGTAAAAACATGAAGAGACAAAAAAGAATAACGAGTACTATACAAATAATAAAAAAACATACATATTTTTTATATTCCTTAAAATATGTTTACATGTTGTCTAATAACCTTATGCAATAGAATGCATAAATTGACATAATTTGTTCACAACATAACATATACATAGCCTAGCAAACGTTAGATATGAAAGAGCACCAATAATTTGTCAAAATCAAGTAGGATCATAAACCAAATCATTAGACTATAAACCCAGCTTGAATGAAGAAGCAAGAATATCAACAAGTTTCCAAGTTGATATACCTTTTTTACAAATAATATTAAGAACTTATTTATATCTATTAAGCATGAGACACACATTGGTAGGTATAACCTCAATCCCCAAGAAGGAATGGGTAGAACCTAAATCCTGAAATTTGAAATCTGATCTTAGAAAAATGATTAGGCCTTGAAGCAAAATAAAGTTATTTATAGAAAGTAAAACATCATTGATACAAATAAAGAGAGAAAAGATATCACATCCCACATACAAGATGAACAAGGATGTATCAATCTTGGAAGTAAAAACACCAAACTTTTGGTATAAGTATTACAAAGCATGATTTTTTTTTTCAATTCGAGATAACATTTAAAGAGAGGAAAAACAATCTCGAAAGGACTTTTAGTGTATAAACTCAAGAGTATGCAGTGAATAATTCACAGTTATATTTTTCTCATTTTTCAATGTAATACACAGGTGCAATATATAAAGACTGTACATAGCATAAGTAACGTGATCTGCTATAATTCTTAGTCCTAATTCTTCTCTTGTGATAGCTGTATGTGATCTGATCTCCTTCCTGATTTGTCTCCTGTGATGGCTGGATATGTGGTGATCTTGTTGCTGATATCTCTCGCATTGATGGCTGGATTATCTTGATCTGCATGGCTGTCAATACCTTCCTCAACACGCCCCCTCAATCTGAAGGGAAGGGGACGAACATTCAGATTGTTCAAGATGGAAGAAAACACCCGTGGGGCTACTGGTTTTGTTAAAGAATCAGCAAGTTGATCTTTACTTGAAATGAATTGAACCGAGAGCTGTTTTTGTTGGACTTTATCACGAACATAATGAAAATCAATCTCTATATGTTTGGTTCTAGCATGGAACATGGGATTGACTGTGAGGTAAGTTGCACCAATATTATCACACCATAATACTGGGGAGGTAGTGCTTTTGGAATTAATTTCTGACAGAAGAGATTGGATCCATTGTATTTCAGAGGCTGAATCTGCAAGAGCCTTGTATTCAGCTTCGGTGCTGCTACGTGCAACAGTGGCTTTTTGTTTGCATCTCCATGATATTAGATTGGATCCCATAAACACACAGTAAGCACCAATTGAACGCCTATCATCGCGATCACCTGCCCAGTCGGAGTCGGAAAAAGCTTGAATTGAAGTGGAAGCTGATTTACCAATGAACAGACCAGTTGAGATGGAATGTTTGAGGTATCGAAGTATTCTCTTTACAGCCTGCTAGTGAAGATCAAGAGGATTTTGCATGAATTTGCTTACCTTGTGGACTGAAAAAGAGAGATCAGGCCGTGTGAATGACAAGTATTGTAAGCTTCCCACAACTTTTCTATAGAGTGAGGGATCAGAGAATTGAACTCCTTCACTGGCAGAGAGATGGCATGTAGTAGACATTGGGCTACTGCATGGCTTAGCTGTAGTCATATTTGTGGATTGCAAGAGATCAGCCACATATTTGCGTTGTGTGAGGTAGACACCATCACTAGTGCGCAGGACCTCAACACCCAAGAAAAATCCTATTTCACCAAGGTCTTTAACTGCAAAATCACGATGAAGGCTTTGGATAACATGAGTGATAGCAGTATTGGAATTCCCTGTGAGAACAATATCGTCCACATAAATAAGGATTAAGACAATAGCATCCTGTGTATGCCAAATAAAGAGTGAAGGATCTGCCTTGCTGGCAACAAAGCCAATTGTCTTTAGATTATCTGTCAACCGAGAGAACCAAGCTCGTGGGGCTTGGCGCAGACCATAAATAGATTTGCGCAATTTGCAGAGGTGATTAGGAAATTGGGGGTGAATATACCCTTGAGGTTGAGTCATGTAGACTTCTTCTTCCAAGTGGCCATGAAGAAATGCATTTTGTATATCAATCTGTTGTAGTTTCCAGTTATGAGAGATCGCCAAAGACAAGATAATGCGAATTGTAGCATGGCGAATAACGGGACTGAAGGTCTCATTAAAATCAATCCCCTCTTGTTGATGAAACCCCTTGGCTACTAACCTAGCCTTGTATCTCTCAACTGAACCATCGGCCTTGCGCTTGACTTTGTATACCCAGCGACAACCAACAACATTGACATTAGCAGGTGGTGTTGTTAGTGTCCAGGTACCATTGCGCAGAAGAGCATCAAACTCAGTGTTCATAGCTGTGCGCCACTGCTGTGATTTAATTGCTTCACTATAACAAGTTGGTTCAACTTTAGCAGATGATATAGAGGCCAGTAGTGCCTTTGGAAGAGGATACCTGACAAAGTTATCAGAGGGGTTTTTGGTCTTGAAAATATTATTACGGGACCTTGTTGTCATGGGATGTATGCTGATTTGTCCTCGTGTCACTGCTTGATCTCCCGTGGAGGATGAGGAGTGTTGTGCAGGAGCGAATGTGTGCTCAGTCACGACAGTATTTGCAACATGATTCGTTGATGGCTGATCTGCAATATTAATATCAGGATGTGCAAAAGGAGAGTGTGGAGGATGATCTGCAGAATCAACAGCAGCAGTAGTATTTGGCCCTGCACATGGAGGCACTTGAGGAACAATATTAGCAATAACAGGCTGGTGATCAATAGGTGGCATATCAGTATTACTGGCATTGAGTGGAAGAGGAGGTAACGAGACATGTGTGGAATTTGTGGTTGGAAGGGGGCTGTGATTTGAAGACATAACAGAGGAGGTGTTTGATTTGAATGGAAATTGATTTTCATCAAAGATTACATGGCGAGATATATAGACACGTCCAGTTGATAAATCAAGGCAATTGTAACCATGGTGATTATTGCTGTAGCCAATAAAAATGCAAGATTTGCTTCTGAAATCTAACTTATGTCTATTATATGGCCGCAAATTAGGCCAGCACATACACCCAAAAACACGTAGGAATGTATAGTCTGGTGATCGATTATACAGGATTTCATATGGGGAGAGATTTTTGAGTATGGGTGTAGGTAAACGATTGATCAGAAAAGTGGCAGTATTGAAAGCATTTTCCCAGTACTGGAGTGGAAGATTTGAATGTGCAAGCATGCTAAGACCGACTTCTACAACCTGTCTATGCCTTCGTTCTATTGCACCAACTTGTTGATGTGTGTGAGGACATGCAATTCGATGAGATATACCAGATGTTTGAAAATAATTGTGTAATCTGCGATATTCCCCACCCCAATCAGATTGTATGACCTTGATTTTAAGATCGAATTGTTTCTCAACATGACTTTGAAAACGAAGAAAAATTTGCTCAACATCAGACTTAAGTTTCATGGGAAAAAGCCACAAAAATTTTGAATAATGGTCAAGAAAACTAACATAATACCGAGAACCAGAATTTGATACAACTGAAGCTGGACCCCATACGTCTGTGAAGACTAGTTCTAATGGTGCTGTGGAAACATAAGTAGAAGAATTAAAAGGCAAATCATGACTTTTTGCTAGTTGGCAATCAGGGCATACAACAATTTTCTTGTTTTTATCAACTGGCAGAGTATTAGAGGCAAGAACTTGATGAACAACTGGAGATGCAGCGTGGCCTAGACGACGGTGCCAAAGATCAAAAGAGGTGCGAGCAGCAGAAAAGGCTTGAGGGGAATTGTGTTTGGGGAAGAAATGATATAATCCATCACTGACATGGCCCCGATGGAGGACGATTCCCGAGTATCCCTTCACAAGAAAGTAATGACCATGAAATTCGAAATACACATTGTTATCTTTGCAGAATTGTTGAACAGAGAGCAGATTTTTCGTTATTTGAGGAACATAAAGAACATGATTTAAACGAAAGGAATTAGAAGAGATGTGAAAGGAAGAAGTGCCAGTTTTAGAGATATGCAAACCTTGACCATTTCCAACCTGTAGCTGATCAGTTCCTGTGTAATCTTCATCTTTGATAGTGAGGGAAGACAGATCATGAGTCACATGATGAGTGGCTCCTGAATCGGCATGCCAATCATTGTCCAGAGTTGGTGTTGCAAGGAAAGCTTGCTTATTGGATGAAGGGGAATTGTTCTGATAAGTCAGATCAAATCTGTGATAGCACTTGCGTGCTGAGTGACCATGCTTTCCACATACTTGGCAGATAAGAGAGGAGGAATTAAATGAATTCTGGTGAGAATAATTACCAGCTCCTCGATAGTTATTATACTTGCCTTTGCCTCTATGAGTAAATCTGTTTCGTGGATTGAATGATTGCTGAGAATTGGAAGATTGATGTCTTTGTGCAAAATTGGCTTCAGCAAGTGGCATGGATAGAGATTGGTTGTGACGATTCAGCCTGGATTCTGTCAAAATTAGAAGGGAATACACTTCTTCAAGGCTCACTGGTTCATGTCTAGCATAGATGGAAGAGACAAAACTGTCATAGTCATGTCCTAAACCAGCTAGGATATAAGAAATAATGTCATCACAGCAGAGTGCTTGGCCAGCCATAGCAAGCTCATCTGCTAGCCTCTTGATCTTTAGAAAATAATCATTTGCAGATTGGTTGCCTTTCTTTGCATTTGCTAGTTGTGTGCGCACTTGTATCGTACGGGCTCTTGACTGGGAAGAAAAATTGGTTTCAAGTGCATGCCATACCTGTTGTGCAGTCGAATAGGAGATGATTTGAGCCAAGACTCCCTCAGTCATAGATGACATGAGGGTGCTGAGTATGAGGCTGTCCTGTCGCAGCCAATGAGAATATGCAGGATTTGGGTTTTGAGAAACCGTGCCTGTATCAGTGTGTGAAGTAATAAGCATTCTGGGGGGAGGGATGAGGGTGCCATCGAGGTGACCATACAGGTCTTGCCCACGAAAGTAATGCATCAATTGTGTCTTCCAAAGTGGGTAATTTTCTGGGGTCAGTTTCAGGGAAACGACATTAGAAATTGGGATTATAGTAGAGGTAGAAGAAGAAGAGGTGAGAATTGTAGCAGAAGAGGTAGAAGAATCAGACATGGTAAGACGTTGGTCTCTTTGATGGGCTCTGATACCATATAAACTCAAGAGTATGCAGTGAATAATTCACAGTTATATTTTTCTCATTTTTCAATGTAATACACAGGTGCAATATATAAAGACTGTACATAGCATAAGTAACGTGATCTGCTATAATTCTTAGTCCTAATTCTTCTCTTGTGATAGCTGTATGTGATCTGATCTCCTTCCTGATTTGTCTCCTGTGATGGCTGGATATGTGGTGATCTTGTTGCTGATATCTCTCGCATTGATGGCTGGATTATCTTGATCTGCATGGCTGTCAATACCTTCCTCAACATAGTGTTAGCAGTAGTAGTGAAAGGATGAGAAACAACATTTGCTATAGTCGAGATAGAGGAAGAAATCAGTGGGGCTATTCGTTGCAGATGGTGGTGGAGAAAAAACAAGAGACGTGGAACCAGCAAAGGTGTTGGGATGCGCAACAACAACAAGAATAGGATGATGTGCACCGGCGACAAATAGAAGATCCATTGAAAAACACATCTGTTAAGATGGCTGGCGACTCTTGTACCAAATTAGATAAAACTATACCAGGTAAGTACAATATATCCTATTATTTGCCACTTTCCATGGTCTTCAAAAGAGTGTTTGATTTTGAACTAAAGCTCTGTTTTTTAAAAAAATTGGCCTTTTCTCCAATGTGAAGCCTGAAGAGAGGGCCTCTCTCGTTTTTTGTTAAGCTTGTCTCATGCTGCCAAAGTCCTTGCATACTCATTCACTACATGGACGATCCAGCCCTAATTGCCTGTACAGTCTGTGTGTGTATATTCCCATTCCTTTTCAGCCATTGCTGGCTGGCCATGTCAGAAGTTAGAAGCTTGGGAGAGTAATATTAGCAAAAGAGCAAGTAAAACATATGATTACAAACTCAGGGCCACTGTATGGTCCTCATCGTATGTGACTTGACAATGACATTTTACAAAGGCATACTTTATCAAATAAAAGACAAACAATGATTACAAACTCCATTAAAATATCTTGCGTTCGGATTCACCATGAGGAATTCTCGATTTTAAGCTCCACAAAATATGGTTGAAAGAGGCAAAAATGCAGGTGTGGTGCTCACTACGCACGCAGTCATGATAATCGCAGGTCAGATTCCGCTTTTAAATATCATCAAGAGTTGTTAATTACTTTTGTAGTTGGATTCAATTCAAGCACCAAGCAGTTTTGTTTCTTTTTTTTTATCACTGTATAGTGGTAATCATATACAGCGACAGTAGTCATAGAGACTGCAGAGTGTTGCGTGCATGCAGTATCGGATGGAGCGAAACCAGCATATCTTTTTGTACGCAGGCTAAAAAGAGAATATTTGAGACTCATCAAGTTTGTCCATTTCAAACTTTCAAGTTTGCATTTACCATATATTTATTTGCTGTTTTCCTCTAATTCCGTCAAAATTAAAATCTTAATGTGTCTCAAGAACTTAAAAATATACTGCAGATTTGGCACTAAAAGGCCCAATTTAAAAGTAGAGTGCTCACAATTTACTAATGGCAAAAGAAGCACCATTCGAGTAATTACAGGTCAACCAGCTGGGAGGAGACTCGTTAGCTCACAAGCATTGTTTTTTTTAAGTTGTAGAATAATCAATTAACCAGCTAGCAGATGATGAAGTTGGAAAAACTTCAAGGATGATGTGCGCTCAACGGATGATACCATAATTATAACAACCAGCCCAGCTTTGCAAGCTAATCTAGCAAGTAATTCATTATTAGGCTCAGTACAAACGAAGTCCCCCCCCCCCCCCTCTCTCTCTATATCTATATCTATATCTATATCTATCATAGCATCATTGTTTTGATTATTTTTTTCTTTCTATTTTCATCACGGTTATTATCTTGGAAGAGTAAAGTGTTGCTTGACCTGGAAAGGCACTGAGATGATGCAGCTAGCTAGCAGGGAGGAGCTGGTGGGAAATTTGTGGTGGCCGGTTGGCATGTGATCAGAGACTCGTCTTTTAAAGTTCGAAATAATTGTTCGTTTGGGGGTCCGTGATTAGTATTCGAGTCTTTTGACTTGCTGATTCAATTCAAAGTTGATCTTCACATGCATGGTAGGGTTTCCTTCAACCCCTCACCCGCTTATATATATATATATATATATATATATATATATATGGAGGATTATTGAAGCTTTCTCCTTAAAAGGAGTGACTTGACTAAGCCCAGCACTCTCTCTCTCTTTTCCTTCCTGGGTTTTGCTTTCATGATGGAAATGGGAAAAGTGGGAACAAATGTTAAAAGATTATGTTGGTCTTATGCTTCTTCAAACGGAAAAGATTTCCATACGGACCATTGAGTGTTTAATCAAGAATAAATTAACGAATCTCTTTGGTGTCCACCGTCTCTTATCAGCGTTTTTAGTTGTGATCAGTGATGCTAAACACTATTTTTAACCCAAAAACTTATCTTATAATTTAAAAATTCAAATTAAAATCAATTATTTTTTTATTTATCTCTTCAAGTAGATGTATTGAAAGATTAAAACTTACATATATCCAAACTGTTTTATACTAATTTAATTTTTAATTAGAAAAAACTTTGATGTTTTATATAAACACAAAGAACTTATTGCTGATTGACCTCTTAATTATTTAAGTTTCTCTGGAGCACTTGGATCGTCATGTTTTCAACTTGTTTGAAATCTAAATTTATATGATTTCTTATTTCTACATTTGTTTAGTATCTCCTAGTCGAGAAACAACATATAGAATTATTCAAATAAAAGCTCAAGCTAATTGAAAAGGAAATTTAAGATAATCTGGTAAAATAAATAAAAATCTCCAGCATCATCTAGAATAATGATATTGTAAAGTTCTTCAGACACATCTCGTGTTAAATAAAAAAAAGTAATAATTTCAATCAAGTCAGAATGGGCAAAGTATTTAATCCAAAAGGGAGCAAGGCTTTGATTAAATCATGTGTTGGCCCCATGGAAAAGCTGAATTCACCATGATAAGCTCGCATAAAGGGGGAATTGGGGGTCAAATATCTTTTTAGTTTGAATTATGTCCAGAATGTTAACGATAAAGTTCCAGCTGCTTTCCATCTCCTTTTCCCGGCCTCTGTACTCCGATTCAATATTTACCACTCATCTTTTTAAAGCAATTCCTGTTAACTCTGGTTGGTGTTTTGGGGTCGGCCAAATCAACACACTCGTTCGGCCTTTATGTATGTTGAGAGCGATGTTTCGTTTATCACGAAATTATTTTGGTCGATTTGATTAACTTTCCATATATATATATATATATATATATGTCTAAAACGTTGCATGGACGACTACTCTGTTTTACACACAAGGCTTACGCCTCTCGGCGAGCTTTGAAACGAATAAATAAAAGAAAAACTTCAAATTTAACTTGGCAAAAAAACGAATTTGCACTAATCTCATGAAATATAATTTTATGTATTGAATGATAAATACGAATGCTACACGGAGCTTTATTATAAGAAAAGAAAGTAGGTCGGATAATTCCGATTTTTAGTTTGTAGCATCAGGTAGGAATAGCTCTGCATTTCCCATCTTCTGTGCATTTACATTGCTGGAGTCTTTGGATCTTGTATGACTGTTGTAACCCTCAATCCTACCAAATGAAAAAAAAAAAAACTAAGTTGATTAGTAAATTAGAACACTGCAAAGGGGTACATATATGCCATGATCTTGCTGGACTCTATAGTGTACACTGACAGAGATGTTTCGAATTTTATCAGAATATTGTTGCTGCTTATATTTCTTGTAACTTCATGTAAGGATGACGCTGGACTAACTTGGCAGGGTTTTCCTCAACAAACCAGATAAATTATACAGCTTTGATCAGCTCAGTGTTAACTATATTGTCTAGAGAGGGGTATTGAGGTAACGACGAAGAGGATTTACCTGTTGAATTATTGCGATGAACAGTTCCTGACAATAAATTGTTTGAAACATTCCTGAAAAAAACATCATTTGCATATTTGTCAATAAAGGAAGGGAGACCATCATAAATAACCGGCTAACTTTTCATTTAAGGTCCTCTAGTTGGTAGTAACATGTGAGTGTATGTGTGTGTGTGAAAGAATAGCAGGCTAGCCCGGATGATAGGTGCCGAACCCCTGCGTGCCCAGGAAATAAGTCCCTGTAAATACTGTAAAATAGGAGAAATAAGTGAGTTGACTCACAGGATCCTCAATCTTCCTGAAGTAATGAGGTTGATAACTGATGCTGGTATTGTTCCGGTTAGCTTGTTACCGTGCAATCTCCTGGAATCAGAAAACATGTAACAGTATCACGAAGAAAGTACGATGCTAAATACTTCTCAAATTTATGTTATAATCAAGATAATTCAAAAGGAATCGGATGTAACTTACATAAACCACAAAGATCCCAAGTTTCCAAGAGAAGTCGGAATTGGTCCAGACAGATTATTATGGTATAAATCCAAGCTGACTAGTTTTGTTAGATTACCCAATTCTGTCGGAATAGCTCCACTGATATTATTGCCGAATACCTCCCTGCAAGAAAATAAAATATTAATGTCAGGACATGCAATAGCAAAGCTATGTACTCTTTCCATGTAGCTTGTCAAAGAGAAAATAGGGCTTAGACTATCAAATGGTATGTTAGTAGCTCTTAAAATAAAAATGGGATATACCTCCCAGGCTGAGATATGAAATAGCCTTACAAATATTGAAGATTAGCCAAAAGTCCGAGCTCGGGGATAAGAGGTCCTGATAGCGTAGCATTTCCAAGGTCCCTGTAGCGATCAAAATCCAATTTTCAAGTCAGCCTAAAAATGTATTTATTCTCGAAGTAGCAAGAAAGCAAAACCCAGACGAAAAGCTTGCATAAAGTTTGATGAAGACTAAAGAGTAACGTACACCCTCGTTATGCTGTTATTCGAGTTACAGGTGACATGAAACCATGTACATGGGTTGACTAGCGTTGGATCCCAGCTCGACAGTATATTGTTTGGATCTAACAGCTGGGTTTTCCAGGAATTTAGAACATCCCCTGTACACAAATAAGAATGTTAGCCATTAACTAAATCGAATCAATACTTCTCGACTGCCAAGATCGACAAAACTAAGGTGGTAAAGAAGAAATTTATGTGGAGATGGTGTAGGATATAGAGTGGGGATTCGTTACCTTCCAGGTTACAATCCACAGTGGCAATAGCAACTGCAAATAAGAGGCAAGCTAGAATTCTTGATGCCATAGTGGACTAAGAAGAGGAGAAAAAAGCAATTAGATAGATGGCTGTTCTTTGTAGGCACCTAATTCATTTACTTATTTATAAGCATACCATACAAGTAACCACGGATACTGGCTAACATATTGAACTTTCAACGCGTTTTTATGTATTTGATGCAGACACGAAGAAGTTTCTAAAATCAGCTCATCCAAACCAATATTACAGTCACCCAGAAGAATACTGCAGCTACCAAGTCAAAGTCATGAAGTCGATAATATAAAAAAGGTGAGTCTTCTCAGTTTTTAAAAACTTAATAGATTATATGCAATGACTTGTTCCTGCTTTGCTTTGAATAGAGAATAAGTCAAGAGTCTTTGGATAGTTCCTGCATTCAAATACTGAGTTTCTAGAGAGGTAAAACCATACACTGTCAAAGCCAACTACAACAGTCGGGATGTTTAAGTATAATTATGAATCCATATGGGATGTTGATTCATTGTTATCGACTACAGAATAACCCTATTTGATGGTCACTGAATTCTCATTCATTTATCTTTGGCATCTTCAAATTAGAAGTTTCGAACTTTGACAACCGGAGTGTCCCATGGGAATCAATTCATTTGGTTTACCACAAAATTTTAATTAATATTGCATTAACGTTGTTTAATTATAATTCAAATATTTTGGAGAGGTTATATAAGATAAATTTAAAGAATTTTACAGTGAGATCAATGACCTCTACCTAAGCATGAATTTAAATCTCAGGAGCTTCAGCTGTTTTCACAAATCGATCCTTCACTCGCTTCCTACTACCAGCTCTCGCCTTCCTCGATTCATAGCGTATTTGTTTATCATATCTATCAACACAAAATTTAATGGTTCAGAATGCATCACTTGATAAGCACGAGGTTGCTGTTTCATTTTCAAGCCTTCACCTCTTACGAGAATAGAATGTTCCATGAACTGGACATCTTTAGAACCGCTTGAACATTTCTGTTTACTAAAATCCGATATAGGAAGGTTGTTACTTTCGGATGTTGCTGGGCCCTGGCTGGATATTGGGTTATTTAAGTTGTTCTGCATTTCAAAAATAAAGTACAAAAAAGAAAAGGCGAATGGGCCACTGACAAGACACATGGGTTGGGGATTGGCATAAATAGGCAATAGATGATATAGAACAGGCTCGATAACATCAAGGTCAAGGACCTTTCCCAATCAAATGCCCAACAGTATAATTCAATTCGTTTATATATCATATACGTGAATATAAAGAAAAAAGATTTCATCAAAAAAAAAGTTAAATCAACTCTGTTTTTTACTGTACACACAAACTAAAATTATTATGGATTAAAATAACGAAATGATGATTTTACTCCTCGATGCGTCTCAACTTTGATCTTGGAATCAGGAGTAAGTTCAATTTTTTTCTTTTTTGTGCATAATAAAATTAACTAATCCAGTCTATAATAAGATAAAAACAAAATCATACTCGTAGGGGTATAAAGATCCTTACACATTCTTCATGAAGAGTTCAAGCATTATGTAACTACCAATTTGCCTCCCATAAACGACAAAAATGATGCATTGGTCGCAGGGGTGAGACGATAATTAATATTTTCTTAAATATTATTTTATTATGGGGTGAACAGTAGTGTAATAAACCATTAATATCTTTGTTTGTATGCGAAGGCGGGGCTAACATGTCCAATTTCTTGGCAGTTTTTTGGTGGCATGGAGGACGATGAAATGTGGACATTTATGTACCCAACAAACTGTGGGAAGCAAGACCCGAAGCTAAAGCCACCACCAGAAGGGGCCGTGGAGGTTGTGGAACATGACGGTGTGGCGCATGAGTTCCATCCTTTTGACCCTGCTCATGACAAGTCTATAAGTTTGGTCAAGGCCTGGGTTCGGGATGGGTCTTTGAACTGCTGTATGGTGTTCAATTATGGCGAAGACAACAAGTTTGTTCTGAAATTAATTTCATATCTTTGTTTGTATGCGAAGGTGAAGTAATGCTTGATTTCGATAACCACAAAATGAAAACTCCATTCGGGACCCAGTTCATACAAAAACAGTTTATAATTTCTACGATTTATTTATATTTCAAGGCTGCCTTTTCTCCTATTTTTTAACACAGCCACCTCCATTCGGGACCCAGTTCATACAAAAATGAACAAGCCTCCATATGAGAGTTTTTATGTTTGTTTTTAAAAATATTTTTTTAAAATATATTAAAATAAATTTTTTTATTTTATAAAAATTATTTTTAATATCAGTATATGAAAAAAATATAAAAATAAAAAATAATTAATTTAAAGTAAAAAATAAAAATAAATTTTTTTAAAAATAATTTTGAAATGTAGTGTCAAATCCTATTGTTTTTCAAATATATTTTTTTAAAAAATAAATTTTTTTATTTTATTTTTTAATTAAAATTAAAATTAATTTTTAAGAAATTAAAAAAATATTTTAATACAATTATAAATAAAAAATATTTTTAAAAACAATCAAAATCATTCTTGAAAACAAATAGGGATACAAAGCTCAGAAGTTAATTCTATAGCTTGTCCGAGTCTTGCAAAATACTCTATTTTTGGTCCACGGAGACCTTGAGGTGAAAACAATACGGTGGTTCGTCAATTTCTTGTGATTACCTGCTTCTAAGACTTTAATTTAAAAATCACCTAACATGTTATAAAAATAAAAATGTTAACAACGGCTTCATATTTTTTAATCCATTATATAAGTTTTAAAGATAAAGCAAATATCAAATATACCACTGAACTATCGAGTAATATCAATTGTGCACCCAAATTAATTTTTTATATCAATTTTATCACTAAATTATTTTGTTTTTTCAGTTAATCTCACTCTCCTACGAAATAACGTTACTTCTTGAAAAAAAAAGTGTTGTTTAAATAAAGATAGATGAAAGTTTTTAATTAAGAATTTATAAAAGTTTGAAAATAAAATTGATAGAAAAAAAATAATTGATGATAATATTGAGAATACCTATATAATCGAGTGAGATTTTTGAGATTTATCTAATTACCATGTCATTAGTCAGTATAGATGGTGTTTTCAAATGAATAGTTTCTCGTCATTTTTTCTTCCTTTTAAATTGTTTTGTACTTTTTTCTCATCACTTTTCCTTCCATCCACTATACTTTTTTTATACATATCGTGACACACACGTATACGAGGATTTTTCCTTCAATCCTACTAGAAGGAAATTATTATCTATCAAATGGTTTTGAAATCTTAGTCCATGTTCTAGAATCCGAACGGTCCCTTTTAGGGTTTTATTCAAACTTGAAACCCGGAAATTCTATAGTCATGGAGGCTGCTGCGATTATCACCGTTTATTTTTAAAAAAATTATTTTTTTTATTTATTTCAAATGAAATGTTTTTAATATTTTTAGATTATTTTTATGTTTTAATATGAAAAATAATGTTTTAAAAATAAATAAAAAATATTATTTTAAAATATTTTTGAATAATTTTTTTAAAAAAAACAAACTCAGTTTTCAAATAAATCAAATCAAAGATAACGCTTATGGATTATTTCAACGCTCCTTAAGAATTCCTCCTCGACAAATCATATTTTACGTTCAGTCCAACACGCACCATGGATGCTTTTACGGTCCAGAATATACTAAAGTCGGTCCACTGTTTGACATGTCGGCGACTTAAGAAATCGTAGTAGGACCTAAACGACAAAAAGAAAAAAGGATTACAGCACAGCTTCGTGATACTGAAAAACCCTCGTTGTAATTCTCAAGATGGAGGCCCCAAACATAATTTTTTTACTTTTAACAGATTTCCCCCTCCATTTTTTATATAAACAAAAACTAATCCCATAATTAATATCCATGCCTTTTTTCAAAATGATGATGACCTTAAGTCTCTGTTGCCCAGTAAAATTAGTAAAGTAATTAGCCGCCTATCATTCCTGACGTTCTCCTGGATTTTTTTTTCCTGACGAACCTCAACGCTGATATTAATTGTAAAATATTCTTGTTTAACGAATGTATTGAAATGTTTCTTTTTCTTAAAATTTATTTTTGATATCAATATATTAAAATAATATAAAAATAAATAAAAAATAATCAGAAACAAAGAATAATAATAAAAAAAAGCTGGCTTATAAAATTTCATCATTTTAGCGTTTGAGGTATGGAACTTGGACACTCTCACCTTAGAATTTGGAATCAGCCAACCCATCTAGAAAACTTTTATCATGCCATTGCTATATTAGCTAGCCAGCATGAGGGAATAACGTAAGAATTCAAGTTCATGTTTGTCTGTCTTTTCACCGGTCTATAAAAGACCCTCCATTCTTTTCTAATGCTACCCATTGTGTGGGAGTGCGATTGCGGTAGCTTTTCAAAGTGCTTATCGTGCCGAAATACATCAAAATGATGTTTTTTTATTTTTAAAAAATTATTTTTGAAATCAGCACATCAAAATGATCTAAAAACACCAAACCGCCGGTTTTTAAAATGTAAAAAAAAAAATTCAAATTTCGGCCAAAAACAGTTCCAATCGCATGCCTAACGGAGGGGAACATCGTATAAATCAGAGCGTGAAGAAAAGAAAAGCCACCATATTTTCATTCAATATGGAAGCAGCCAAGGCTGATGTTGCCATAGATCTGTCTCCCTTTATCATCCTATACAAGGATGGCAGGATAGAGAGGCTCACTGGCAACGAAATCGCCCCTCCTTCCCATGATCCCAAATCCAATGTCCAGTCAAAAGATGTCGTCTATTCAAAAGAAGCAAACCTTTCCTGTAGACTTTACCTCCCAAAAAGAGTGGATCCTAGCAAAAAGCTCCCTCTCCTAATTTACGTTCACGGGGGAGGCTTCTGCGTAGAAAGCGCCTTCTCGCCTATTTACCATAATTACGTTAACCTCTTAGTCGCCGAGGCTAAAGTTATTGCTATCTCTGTCGATTATAGGAGAGTACCAGAACATCCCATCCCTATTCCATATGATGATTCATGGGCTGCCCTAAACTGGGCTGCGTCTCATGTTAATGGAGACGGACCTGAAGAGTGGCTAAATAAACATGCTGATTTCAGCAAGGTTTTTTTGGCCGGTGACAGTGCTGGTGGCAATATAGCACACCACGTGGCTATGAGGTTTGGTCAGGAGAAATTAAATGGAGTGAGAGTTTCAGGTATTGTTCTAATAAATCCTTATTTTTGGGGAGAAGAACCAATTGGAAATGAAGTTAATGAATTGGAAAGAGTGTTGGAAGGGATTAGCGCAACATGGCCCCTTGCATGTCCTGGAACAAGTGGATGTGATGACCCTTTAATCAATCCCACTAAAGATCCAAATTTGTCTAGTCTGGGGTGCTCAAAGGTGTTTGTTGCTGTTTCTGAGGAAGATTTGCTGAGGGATAGAGGCCTGTTATACTGCGATACTTTGAAGAAAAGTGGATGGAGCGGAGAGATTGAAATTATGGAGGTTAAAGGAGAGGGGCACGTCTTTCATTTGTTCAAGCCAGCCAGCGACAATGCTGTGGCTATGCTTAAAAATATTGTCTCTTTCATTCATGGCCAAAACTGAGTGTGTTTGTCTTTTTTTCTTTCCGGGATGTATTTGATGCGGTTGACTTTAATGTTTTTTTAGACTGTGTTTTTTCATCATCACCGTTAATTTAATCCAATTTAGATGGTAACCTTTTCCTTTTTGAACGGGAAGTTTCATTCTATTTAAACAAGGCACGAGCTCATTATAGTCGTTGGATGCCGCCCAGAGTTACAAAGCATGCACCTAGTACTAAAGCCCGTATCAGAGGAGTACCGAGTACGTATAAATTATACAACATGGACAGGCTGGCTCCCTCAATAAACATCTGCCATAAATATGAACAGAGTTCAAGATTTGAAAACCGAGTGGCGAAGTCAAGTCTGTGGAGCTTCGACTTATTGCATTTGGTATTTGCAATCTCAAATATGGACACGAACAGCGACACATTAACAGCGTAAATACAAATTTGTCGGGCTTCAAACATACTGTTCTCTGATTCTGAATCCATGAGGTTACTTTAGAATAATCAGGAGCGACTGCTGAGAAAAATACTCCATCAAGATTGGTATAACAGCTGAAAACTTTCTTTGCAGCTGACAAATTTTTCGGTATCAACCACACGACGACGACGACAAAATATTTCAATTAACAGATAGAAAAGGGGGAAAGTACCTGCCAACCTACCTCACCAGGCCTTCTCTTGAATCAGGAATGTAGCCATTTTTATTTTAGCATAGTTGACAGAGCAAATGGAACACATAAATCTCTCTTTTGACTCCATAATATCCACTTCTCCACCCATCATTTTTTTTAACTTCTCGTTGTAATGCCACCGCTATCTCTCTCAGCCATACTAACACGCACCTTGGCGAACCCTAGGCTAGCCAAGTTTGGATCAACAACTGGACTGACTAAAGGGTCACCACACCCACTAGATGTAAGGCATGCCAGATGCCATAGATGCTCAGCAAATGCCTTTTCTTCTGATTCCTTTGGGCTCGTTGCCATTAGCTAGGTTCCTTACCCCAAAAGTATAGGTGTATCAAACAATCCTAACAACATTAGCACCACCTAGTTTATCTTGACCGTGTCTTATGATCATGTGGGTGATGTTAGCACCAGCCCTCTCTCCAGAGAAAAAACACTTTGCTGGATTATCTATTGGAAATATCAGGGGGTGCAGCCAACTCCAAATTCAATTGTATTTTTGGTGATTTAATGAAGATTAGTAAAGTTGATATGATGGCTATTGTAGAACCTCACATTAGTGAGATCAATGCGGATTTCTCAGGGTCTTGGACTTCGCATTCTTTCGGAGTGGATGCTCGAGGTTTTTCAGGTGGTTTATGGATTCTTTGGGAAGACACGGCTAACAGGGTTCGTATTGCAGATAATGGAGGCCAGTTTGTTGATATTGAAATTGAGAAAGTGTCTAAAGGCAAATGGTTTTGTACCGTTAATTATTTATGCCAACCCTTAGTATTCGTTGAAACACAACTTATTTTTCTTACCATATTAGATTTATTGCTGGTTCTGTGATGCATCTGGGTGTTTTTAATGAGATGGCGGTTAGTCCTGAAGACAAATAAGGTGGAGCTCCTTTTGATTTCTCTCGTTGTTTGAAGTTTAAACAATGGATTGATGAGTCTAAACTTATTGATTTGTGTTTCATGGGTTTGTTTTACTTGATGGAGTCAGGAAGCAAGAGGTTATGGTTTGAAAGAATCGTTTGTCCTTTTTGCAATCAATTTTGGCTTGGGAATTTTGATGATGCCATGGTTCTTCATCTTCCTCGGATTATAAATCTGATCACCGCCCGATTTGTGTGCTAGCTTGTAATTCTGATAAGGCTGAAATGTGGCCTGCTTTTATGGGTCTCAGATTAGCATGGCATCTGTGTTCCAGACATATTATTCTGAAAATGGATTCGTCTCTTCTGATGGCAGCTTCGAGTTGCAGTTCCACTTCCTCAATTCATGATACTATGTTTTGTGAAATCTTGAGGTTTCTCGGCTTTGCTTGGGAATTTTGAGTTGCCATCCTCTCAGAGAAGGGAATCCGTGTGTTGATTGGTTGGCTGATCAGAGTTTTTTTTCCTAGGAATGGTCGATCTCTTGCATCGGGATGTCATCTAGGTAGCCACTAATTAGAGTGTGTGTGACACAATTTTTGTTTTTATGGTTGAGGTTTTAAAAAAAATAATTTCATAAAAAGTATTTTATCTGTGATTCAAAATAAGTTTTGAAGTGTTTGGTTAACAAGCTTTTCATGTTGCTTTTAACCTGTGAAATTACTTTAAAGAGCACATATATATATAATTTTTAAATATTGTAAATTTAATAATTATAATAATATAATGTAATTAATAATTCAAGTAAATTAAATATTTTTATTTTATTTTCTCACCAAATTATTTTTATCAAAACAATTTAAAAAAAAAACATTTTTTTTCTGAAAAACAATTTTAAACAAGAAAACAAACCCTTATAAGTTAACATCTAGACTTTCTTCTATTATAAATTATAAATTAATATCCCTGTTTTTTATGCTAATTATTATTATAAGAATTAATAATAATAATATAATTAGCATACAACCCGAGACCCACACCCTATTTAAGAAAAAAAACCCTACTTTTTTTCTCCCTCTCTTGTTGCTTTGCCCCCTCCAGCCGCACGCTTGCCATCTTCATCTCCAAAATTTTTAAAAAATAAAAATATATTATTTTAATACATTTTTGAATAAAAAATAATTTAAAAATAATCTCAAATACACTCATAAATATACACTACATAATGTTAACAGGGAAAATGTGTCTTCTCTAATTCCTTTCAGTGTTTTTTTTAGTTTTTTTTGGATTTGTTTAGCACGGTCTAATTGGCTGTTGAATTATTATTTTTTAATTATTTTAATATATTTTCAAATAAAAACACATTATACTACCTAATATGTCCATGGGCTCAAGACCAATGTATAGTTAATTTACCTATTGAAGGCAATTAAAGTAAAATAGTTTTTTTTGGTGCTAAATTAAACAGATAAATATAATATATGTGATCTGCTTGTTTAAATGTTAAGCATTTTTTTTATTAAATTGTAATTATTATGTATACATTAAAAGATAATAAAAATAAAATTTCTTATGAATATGGACAGGTTGGCTAGATAATAAAAATAAAATTCCTGGTCACTCTTAATGTCTACTTGAGATTATAGTTGAAGTTATTTTTAAAAGTGTTTTTTGTTTAAAAATATATTAAAATGATTTTTATTATTTTAAAAAAAATAATTTTTAACATTTACACATAAAAATTATCTAAAAACATCAAAAATATAATTAAAAATTTTAAACTTTTTAAAAACGTTTCTAAAATGCATTCACAAACAACTCTTTAATCATTAAAGTTAACCCGAAAAAAACTTAATTTAATCATGACAACCAAGCAAATAAATCTTTCTTGGTTGGTTGAAAGGGCCGCAAAAGAGAATGGCTATCGGCACAACTTTATTAACTTTTATTTTTATTTTTATTTTTATTTTTAAATGACTATTTTCAATGGTAAAAATCATTTTAAAGAGCTAAATCTCTAAAATGATTTTTTTAAAATAGTATAAATATAGTTTTTTATCTATGTCTACTCCAATGATAAAAACCATTTAGAATAGTCATTTTTTATATATTATTTTAAATATAATGCAATTATTTTGTATATAATTTAATTATGCAATTAATTATACAATTAATAGGAGAAAATTATATAATTAAATAATTACTTTTTAAAAATCCTACAACAATATAATAATAATAATAATAATTTTTTAATTATATTTAAATTTTAAAAAAATGAATTAAAATTAAAAAAAAAACCCTCAACATTTCAAATTTGAAATTATAAAATATTGAAAAAATCCACCAAAATTTCAAAATTTTAAAAAAGCCACCAACTTTTGAAATTTTAAATATTGAAAAAACAACCGCCAAATTTCAAATTTTTTGGATTTCAAATTTTGAAAAAAAACCCTCCAACATTTGAAATTTTAAAATTTTAAATTTTGGGAAAAATAAATTCATCTATAAATATTTGCATAAATCTAAACATTTTCTTCATCATATTTTTCTTTGTCGATTTTTCTCTTTCAATTTTTATTTTATTTCATTAAAGTTTATCATGAATCATTTTAATTTTAATGATGCTTTTGATTTTTTTGATTTTGATGATGATACTTCCATGTTTGTCTTCCAAGTTGCTGCTGTGGTTGCTGAAGAATTATCTATACAGCTAAAGGAGGACGTGCTTTCACTGTGCAAATTACACTGTTCATCCACTCTGCTTTCACTGTGGATTTGAACAGTGATTCCTTTTTTTTTTTTTATTAGAAACTGATTTTTTTAAAAACGTTTTTTTACTTCTTTTTTTTAACGTTTGTTTATTTTTTTAAAAAAAAATGATTTCTTTTTAAAAAAAAATGTTTTTTTTTTAAACGTTTTTTTACCTTTTTAAAAAAAAATTAAAACGTTTTTTTGCTTTTTTTTAAAAAAAAATATTTCTTTTTTTTTAAAAAAAAATGTTTTTTTTTAAACGTTTTTTTACCCTTTTTTTAAAAAAAAAGATTTCTTTTTTTAAAAAAAAATGATTTTTTTTTAAAAACGTTTTTTACCTTCTTTTTTTATGTTTTTTTGCCTTCTTAAATGTTTTTTTCTTCTTAAACGTTTTTTCTTTTCTAAATATTTTTTTCTAACCGTAGTGTCCGGGGCAGCTTATGCGTACCATGATTAATTTCTCGGTCCACTTTTTATTAACATTTTTTATTGTTTCTTTTCCTCCACTTATACAATTTTTTTTAGTTTATTTTTTGATAACCGGGTTGTCTGTGTTGGCTTACGCACATCACTTTTTATTCCCCAAAATTAACGGTGATTTTTATTTTTTATTATTGTTTGAAAATGTGCTTTCCCCTGACTTCTTTTTTTTGTTTGTTTTTTTCTTAATTATTTTTTTGTTAATATTGTTAGGTGTTGAAATTTCTAATTATTATAGATAAGACATTCAAAATAATGATTATGATTATTTTTAAGTTTTATTTTATTTGGAATATGTCAGACTAATTATATATTTTAATATTTATTTAATAATATATATATATATATATATATATATTTTTACTAAATGATTTTGATTATTATTATATTATATTATATTATTATTATATTATATTTTATTACTAAATGATTTTGATTATTATTATATTATATTATATTATTATATTATATTTTAAAAGCTTAAAGATATTGGAAATTAAACAGTCATATTATATTATTATTATCTAAAAGCTAAAAAAGGTCACGGTTTTTGAACAGTGTTTTGGCACTGTTCATCTAGACTCAATCACTGAGGACAGGAACAATCAGGTTACTTTATAATATTATTATTAGTTGTAGACTACACCTGTATAAAAAGTTGCTTGGCGTGGTGGTTAGAGAGCGCCCAAGCGAGGCATGGCGCGAGAGTTTGAATCTCTGTAACAATGAATTTTTGAAATAATTAAAAAATAAATTGATATTATTATTATTTCTATCCGACAACTATCCAAAGAAGTCGCTTGGGCGAGTGGTAAGACCGCGCCCCGCGTTTGAATTTCCCCACCCAATTTCTCTCTCCTGCCTGCGCAATATGACGTCAGCTAAGCTGTTTTTTGTCAAAGTTCATTTCATTCCCTGAACATTTTAATTTGTTTTTCTTGTCCTTATTTTTATTAAATGGGTTTTGATTTGTTTCAATTTCGTCCTTCAATTGAAATTGATTACGTTTTGAAGTTCCAGTTCGGTCCTCATTCTTTTAATTTTGCGGGGTGGGCTGAAATTCTAAATATTTTTGGTATCAAAGTTTTGATTGATTTCAATTTCATCCTTCCATGCAAATTTATTATAAATCCTTAATATTTTAGGTACCAAAAGTTTGATTTTTTTCAATTCTATCCTTCTATGCAAGGTAATTATGAATTTCAGTTTAATTTCAGTCCCAGTTCTTTTAATTTCCGGTTTTGTTTTGAATTATTTGATTTCAATGTTTGGGTTTACTTCAATTCTGTTTTTTAAATTAAATATATTATTGCAAGTATATGAAATTAATTATATATTTGTATAATTATGTCAAATTAAAGTATGTAAAACTAGTATTATGTTCAAATATTTATTGAATATTATCGCCTTAAAATATATATAGGGAGAGGAAAAATGACCTAGGATTTTTTTAATGACAGAAATTCATATCAGTATTCTTAAATAAATTTAATATAATAATATAATAAATAAATCTTTTAAAAAAATTATATTAGCTTCAAGAGTAATTTTTGTGCTCTTTTGTTTAAGTTTATTTCTTGAAATAATTTTTCAGTGTTTTGACTTTTTAATTATATATTTGTGTATTTATATCAAATTAAAATATGTTAAACCAATTATATGTTCTAATATTTATTGAATATCATCAGCTAAGAATATATATAGAGAGAGAACAAAATAGCCTAAGATTATCCTTTAAATTAAATATATTATTGAAATTATGTCAAATTAATTATATTTTGTATATTTATGTCAAATTAAAATATGTAAAACTAATTATATGTTTGAATATTTATTGAATATTATCGCCTAAAAATATATTGACAGAGAAGAAAAATGACCTAGGATTTTTTGAAGGGCACAAATTCATATCATGTTTTCTTAAATATATTTAATATAATAATATGATTAATAAATCTTATATAAAAAAAAAAATTGGCTTCAAAAATTAATTTTGTGCTCTTTTATTTAAGTTTATTTCTTTACAAGGATTTCCAATTTTTTTCATTTTTAATATTTTAAACATAATATTACTGCAAAAAAAAAACTCAAAAAAAAAATATTGACAAATTTACCTGCATTATCTACAAGTCAAATTAAAAAATATACAAGTCACTTCCCGTTTCCATTAGACTGTTCTTTTTAGACGGCAAATAAATAATTATAACACAAAAAAAAAAATTAAGTTTATGTTTGAAAAACAAATTATAATATTTTTATTTCTAATATGTCTAATATTTATTGAATATTATCGCCTAAAAATATATTAAGAGAGAGGGAAAATAACTTTGGATTTTTTTAAGGACAAAAATTCATATCAGTATTCTTAAATATAATTACACTAACTAAATATTGAAATAATATAATACAATACATATACAAGCAATTAATTTTCTACATAGAGAAAAAAACCCGTCGCATCGCCAATTATTTAGTTAATTATAGATAATAAGAGTTAATATTTTTTCTCAGGTTGCTGGAGTTCGAGTCCCCCTGCCACCGAAAATGATTTTTGAGTAAAGAACAATGTTTTCTATTGTTCATAAGTATTTCACATGTTTTTTTTTTCAATCATTTCTTCGATAACTGGGGTGTCCGAGTCAGCTTATGCGCATCACAATAAATCTCTGAAATTAATTTTTTTTAACAATTTTCACTGTTTATTAATATTTGAAAAAGTTTTTTCCTCTTCTTTTTTTCAGGCTTCTTTTTTTTATATATATACTCGCGGTGTCTGGGTCAGTTTACACGCACCACAATTTTTTCCTCACATATATATATTTTTTAGAACCGGGGTAGGTTACACGTGTCACGGATAATCCTTTGACATTGTTTTTTTATTTTTTTTCAACTTATTAATATTTTTTATAACTAGAATGTCCAAGCTAGATTACGTGCACCATGACTATTATTTTGTACATAGCTAAAGGAGATGACTATTTCAAACAGTGATAAACAGTGATTTAAAATATGATTTTCGTTTTTCATTACTATTTAAAAAAAATGATTGAACTATGATTCTGGTGAGATATGACATGAGTGTTTGGTGATGCGTTTGAAAATCGCTTTTGAAGAAATTTTAATTTTTTCCAATTTTAAATTAAAAAAAATGTTTCTACATGATTTTGATGTGCTAATGTCAAAAATATTTTTCTAAGAATTAAAAAAAAAAGTTAAAAATCAATTATTTTTCTACATATAAAAAAGTCCAGCGCAACGCGCGGGCAAATCAACTCGTTGATAACTAAAAGGCGGAGAAGGAAGTCTCGTGACTCCGTTTTTAGACACAATATCATCAATCGTAGAAAGGAAGTTCAAGGCCTTCCTCTCTCATCACCAGTCAGCCAAAAACCCATTCACCCAGGGCAAGGCAATGAAGAAAACCACGACGAAAACAAATCCAACAACTACCCTCCCAAGGCCTCTCTCTCTCATTATCAAAGACAAAATCCAGACCAAGAACAATCAGTACCACCCTCTGTCTTCACCCCACCTTCAAAAATCAAAACACTGTTGCCCCAAGCTGGCCACAACCCCCCTCTCACCGACTACCATGCAGAAATCAATGAGTCAAATCATTAAAGTCGAAACAAGAAGAGATTCCACCCGCATCAAATCTATTATCCAAGATGGAGGGAGGGGGTGGATGGGTTTAATTTAAATTGAACTGAAAAGTTCAATAAGCACGATACAGTGGTAGCGTTGAAGATTTGTTGAAGTCCGTGTCGTGGGTTTTTGGTAGTGGTGGCGGGGTTGCCATGGCCATGGTTGTTATAGTGACAGTCAAATAGGTTGGTATTTGAAGGACGGAGGAAATCCGATTCCAATGTATCGGTGATATGTTGTTCATAGATTGCTATGGTGATGCCCTCCCCTGGTAGACAGACAGGCACCCTCTTCTTTGTGGTCTGTGAAGTCGATTTGGAATTAGGATTGTGATGAATAAATAAATTAGTTAGAAATAAGAGAGGATCCATTTTGTTCAATAAAGAGTGAAAATATTGAAACGCGTGGAGTTCCTAGCCCCAGTCCAACGTAAATAATTTTTATTCTCATTTTATTATACATCGTTCATCGCAATGAGAAGACAATCCCCTGCAATCACAATCAATGAAGTGAAAGGAGCCTAGCAATGGGCCTTAGCCCATGGTGTTTCGAAGAGTCGGGGACCATGGGCTTCGGCAAGGTGCCTCAATCTAAAACCCAACAGCCAAGCCGTCCCCGATGTCTCTTCTTGCTGGACTCGCGCAAGAAATTAATGGAAAGCATCGTTTTGCATATTAGGCGTCTGTTTCAAACTTTCGCATTTGTTGCAGTGCAAAATAGGAGGGTTAAAAATAAAGTAAATGTAAAATTTTATATTCTTAAAAATAAAATAAAGAAAAAATATAAAGGATTTGTTCATTAACGTAAAGCAAATATGCAATGCAAGATTAAAACATAAAATATTAAAAAAATCAAAAAATCAAGTGTTCATATGACCATACATATCCCACCTCCCAACTTAAAAAAAGAAATATCAAACAAAATGCAGTCAAATTTTATTGGCTCCGCGCTCGGGAGGATCGGGAGATTGATAGCATAAATTCCTTTTCTCGCTCGTTTTCTCTGCTATCTCGATTGCATCCTTCCTTCTCATTCTGCTGTCCTCCCATGGCTTTTTTCACCTCGACAGATGAGATTCTCTCGAATAACGATAAATTAACTAAGATAATTATAACCATAATATATCAATATTTATTGTTTTTTATGGATTTTCCCTTCAAAAAATGTGACCCGTCATTTTTGGATCAAGCACTTATAAAATTATTTATCAATTAAGAGTTTAATGAGACTCTTGCTATATAAAAATATAGGCTTTTGATGTCTAGGTTTGCATAAAAATATATAAACTTTTACCTATAAAAATACACCA
Organism: Salix arbutifolia; assembly: GCA_025169955.1. Lineage (NCBI taxonomy): Eukaryota > Viridiplantae > Streptophyta > Magnoliopsida > Malpighiales > Salicaceae > Salix > Salix arbutifolia. The sequence goes on from CM045902.1 coordinate 3,984,483, forward strand.
TTAAAAATATAGGCTTCTGATGTCTAGGTTTGCATAAAAATATATAAACTTTTACCTATAAAAATACACCATTAAATTTAAGTGTCTTGGAGTCTAGAAGTACCAAAACCATAAATAAAATAATTTTGTGAGTGTTTTTCATCAATAGCAAGAAATACCTTTTATTTAGATATATCATGTCTAGCATTATGTTAATTACAATAACATTCCTACATGATTTACACAAGCGAGTAATTAAGTAGAATAATAGAAATATCTATGCCATCTCATCTCATGTAGTTAATAATTTGCAGAGCTCACATATTATGCAAAGAGCAGTGGCGCCAAGAACATATTTTTATTATTTTTTAATGAATTGGCAGGAAGGAGCACACCGAGGCCACTAAGGGATGTTCCCTTCATGCGCAATGCTAAACCTGATCTCGTAATGCGCAGAGAATGAATAGGGATGCTCGAAACACACACAGTAGTTACTACTAGTCAACATTGTTAAAATAAAACATAGTTTTAAATGATTTAAACTTTACATCAAAGTAATAAAATTTGAAGTTTGGTAGGATGGGTGACACGTTTCTCAAACAATACACCAGACAGTGATATATCCCGAGGATTCCAGCTGGTGAAGCCAGAAGCAGAAGGGAATATTATTGCAGACTGACAGGAGTTCAGAATAGATTCCACAACAGAAAGAAAATAAACCGATCCAAAGGAGAGGGTCCCGATCACCCCTCTATCTCGTGAAGCTCTACGTGTACGTATATAACTTTACAATATTCTTTGCTGTGAAAATATAAAATGTATAGTAAATAATACAGGTGATTTTAAATTTTATTTTCCCTCTCTTTTTCTTGAGAAAAAACTTTAAACAGAGAGGTGGCTGCCCCGATACATTCGGCCTGCCGACTCTTATTTGTATGGTCGTCCGTTTCTCCTCGTCCATTACCTGCACTGTTACTTGCTATGCATTGAAGATCATCACAGAATCAAAATTCATGGACCTTCACTTTCAAGTTTCGAGTCTCTGTCCTTCAGATTTTAAAAGTTCACGCTTCGATAAACAAAAGGGGTTTGGCATATTATAACATACCATCAGCACTCGAGATTCTTTTAAGGTATGGTGTCCAATGAAAAGAGTACGTGGTCCTCGATCATATCCATGTTACTAAAAAAGTACCAAAAATTAAAAAATATATATTGTCAGGATTTTTCTTCACTCAATTAATCACGACATCAATTAGATTTTCTGGTCAATTTAGTTTGTGAAGTTTCTTACATAAGTGTACAACTCTCTTTTGATTTGGTGCTAAAACTCGGAAGGCGCTTCTTTACGCCAAAGGCAAACACCTGGTTTTGCAAGTTTATTCAAAATCGACTCTCTTTTTTGTTTTGTTTTTTCAAACTCGATAATCTTGTGGGGAATAGAATATATATGTTGGGTTTTTATATACACAAACACGCTATTGTCTTATTATTAGGGTTGAATCCAACTTCACATTTGAAAGAAAAAAAAGAGTTAAATAAGGTTTACCTAAAAAGAAAATTGTTAGGAAATCAATTTTATGATAATCTATCATTCAATTTAGAAATATAATCAGTATTTAAAATAAATAAATAAATGATATTTCTAAGATGAGAGGAAAATGATTTTGTTTCGTAATATGGTTAAATAAGATGGTATATTCTTATACAATTGGTTATTGCATAGTTTAGAATGGTAAAGTGATTGAGTTTACCTAATACATAATTCTCGTCTTGAAATTATTTGAGAATAATATAAATAATATTATAGGCCTTTACCTAGCAGCTTAAGTTTTTAGGTAAAATTGTTCCTTGACATGGTATTAGAACTTTGTTGACCCAACGGTCACGGGTTCGAAACTCACTACCCTCATTTTATTTGATAAAAATTAAGCACAAAATAGTGTGGATTTGTATGCAAGTTTCAAGCTCAAATAACTTTCACTTGAAGGAGTGTATTAGAGAATAATATAAACCATATCATGGAACCTCATCTAACAGCTTAGACTTTTAAGTGAAATAATTTCTTGATAAAAATTATGCCTTGCGATCGATGACATCACATTGAATCTCATAAGTCATAGAAGGTACAAAAAAATAAGAAAAAAAAGGTTAAATATAATTAGCGGGTCCTCATTTTATGTTTATCTTCTAAAACTATATTACTTTACTAAACTATTTTTTTTCTATTTTTTTTATGGAAGAAAACCTTACTCTTAAAAAACATACTTCATGGACCAAGTGAACGAGTAAAATATTAATTATCTTATATTTTTATGAGGAGTGCATGTTTTAATTCCAACTTAAAACTTACTATACAAATAACAAATAATCTATTAATTAGCTAAATTTCGATCTATGTTCTCGACCAATGATCTGAGAGTTTAAATGAAGGGAGAAAGCACTGCATCTTTATAATGTATATATCCCAAATCCCGAGACCATTCTGATGAACAAAAGGCAGTTCTATAAGCAATCTCTCTCCTTGAGTGAATTATTCGTAAGAGAAGAAAAAGGCAATTCGTAAATCATTTGCCGACCATGATAACATGCAGAAAGCATACAAAGTAGCTTTTCAATCGAAACGAGAAGGATGGACAGCCACACACAGAGAAGAAGAATTTTCTCCGTTACTCAAGCTGGTCTACCTTTCGAATTGTATTATTATTATTATTATTATTATTATTATTATTTTCAGTGCTATTCTCAGGGGTTGGTGTGGACTAATAGTTTTCGTTAATCAATTATATACTCGATATGGCGAGTCTCTGTCACGGTACGGCGTAGTATAAAAGGCTCCTCGTATACTCTTCGACTTCCCCGTATGTCCTCAGAATTTTGGCAAAATTATTATGAATCCAAGCACGTTGACTTTTGAATGTTTTTTAAATTTAGTTGACTTTGTGAATGAGTGCAATGGTAGAAGATGCATGCTCCCTCCTTATAAATCGATATTAAAACCTCCCCTCATAAATTCATCCTCCTGGTTGCCATTAACAAATCCACGACCGCAAGGACGCCTTCCAAAATTTAATTATTATAAATCAGAAGAGGTTGCCTCTGACCTACAAAAACAATATTCTAACATTTCGATCATTAAGTTTCCTCAACGATATCCCTTAATTTCAAACAACTCAATTCGATAAAACAACAATTTGCGGTGGCTTGCGTGTTTAAGCACAAATTCATATACATATTAATTCATCAAATGATCTGGGAACATGAGACCATGGGCTAATTGAAAACCCCAAGAATATATAATGCTTGGCATAATGGAGCGGGATTGGCCATTGTGTTCGTGTATTATAAAAGAAGCGAAGTTGGGCGGATAGCTGACCAATAAATGTCCCGCTCATAAAAATAAAAAAATAAAAAATGGTCACCAGATTTCACACAACTCCTCACAAACTGTCAAACAAGCTCCCGGCATTCTCTTCGGCAACCGCGTTTTTACCGGATCGCTTCCTTCGGGGGGGGGGGGGGAACCCATCTTTATCAAGAATTTTAAGCTAGCACGAACCTCTTTTTTATTATTTTCTTATTAATAATCATGATCATGACCTTACATTAACTCACCATCAATGAATAGTTTGGACGGGTGCGTTCCACGCTCCTCCCTCTAAGTGTGTGATGTGGAATACCAATAGGGTGATGTGAGACAAAATGCATCCCACAGTGGTTCCCTGGTGGCTTGTGCTGACAGCTCTGGTCCCACTCAGGGTTTTGTGCAAGATTCCCACGCGCAGTTACTGCCAGTATATGTAGAATTGGACGACAATGTTTCTACACCTTTGATATAATCTCTCTCCTTCTCGCAAAAGTTCTTTATTATTATTACTATACAATTATTCCCTTCAAAATCTCAACCCCTAATCTCTTTTATCTCCTGTTCTCTCCCTTTCTATCTCATACACCCTTCTTTCTCTCCCTATTTCTTGTTTAATTTTCTTTAAATACATATACACATCTTGATTCTTAGTTGTTGAACAAACAAAAGCCAGGAATGACAGCTCCAAACATGGCTGCAATCACAGCATCTTTGGAGAGGTCTCTTCAGGACTGCTCTCTAAATCACCACCACCACCATCAAAGTAGTGGTATTTTGGGGGGTGGGAGAGAAGAGAGGTCATCGAGTTCAGATGAGTTAGATTCACAAAATCATTTACTACAAAATTCTGATACCTCCTTGGAGCTTAAGTCACATCTCTCTCTTCCTTACCATTGGGAACAGTGTTTAGATTTGAAGGTAAACAGGCCCTTTTAGATTTGAAGTCACTTTCTATCTATTGCAGTTACAATAAATGCAGATCTTCGTATTTTGGTTTCCCTTTTGTTTTGTTTTATGGTGTCTTTTTATTCTTCACGGTCTTTCATTTACTGATTTGTATTTAATGCTTTCTTTCTGCTCTCACCTCCTACCACATATATAAGATTAAAAAAATAGGGTTTCCTTTTCCTTTTTCTATTTTCGTCCGCAGAAAGAACCCTAAAAAGAGAATAATACCTTTTCAATTAGTTTTGGTTTTGCCCCCTTTGAATTTATCCCTTTTGGTTTGCATTTCTAGAGTGAAATATAAAGAGAAATCATGTCTAGGTAAAATTTACTCGTTTAATGGTGATGTTCAATGTTTTTAGCATAAAAAAGGAAAGTATTTTCAGGGTTTGATACTGGGTAGGTACATTCCGATCATGAAGATGGCCGGGAATAAAATAAAATGGAAATACGGCATAGTATATTTTTCTGCTTTTTCAGGTTCATTTTTCTTTATGATGGCCATTAATTCAATAGCTGAATTATGATGGTCATTGCTTGTTCTTCTTTCTTAAATTATATTCTCTTCAATCGATCGTATCTTTGTTTATGGTGTTACTCTTTTTTTTTCTGGTTGTAATGCAGACAGGGGAGATATACTACATAAACTGGAGGAATGGAATGAAAGCAAGAGAAGATCCAAGGATCACACAAGAATACAGTGGAGATTTCTACTCAGAAGATGACAGCTCATATGATAGCGAGGAGTCATCATCAGAATCATCTCCTTCTTCCTCGAGAGAGCATTACCATGATAGGCTAGAGAAAGAAGACCATGTCTTGGTTGTGGCTGGTTGCAAGAGCTGCTTCATGTATTTCATGGTCCCAAAACAGGTGGAAGTTTGCCCCAAGTGTGATGGCCAAGTTCTTCACTTTGACAGATCTGAAAATGGGTCGCCTTGAATCAGATTTCTTGTTTGATTCTTTTTCTTTGGTTCTATGTTTTTCGTTCTAAAAACTCATTTGTATGCTTTTGATGGAAGTTCAATGTGGAAAGATCATGAAATGCGTAACAAATGAGTTGTTACTTGTTGGCTTACTATTAATCTCCTCCCAGATCTTTGTTTCTATCTTTGCTTGTTTTTTCATTGTTATTTTTTCTTCATTGCTTTGTTATGGAAGCCATTGATATTGCCGAAGAATCCTTGGGGCCAGAGGCAAGGTTAGTATACACGAAAGAACAATATATTTTTTTTTTTATCAATGATTGCAACATGTAGCTCCCTTCTTTAATTTCAATATATACAAGAGTATTTTATATAAAAAGTGTTAAAGAGAGTGCTTGGCGTGCTACTAATATTTGCTTTACTTTGCTTTACTTTGTGTATTCCTGCCAAACTGCCAGCACATTGGAATCATAGTTTATTAGTAGGAATGTCAAGTGAGAGAACATTTGTTAATGTCTTGAACATTCTGCGTTCGCAAGCTGCTGCTGGTTTCAGGTTTGATTTAGAGAAAACGACAACGCTTAAGTTTCATATTTGCATCCCGATTAACAGTCCTTGTAAAATCATTAGCACTTACAATGTAAGTCATCTCTGCAAAAATCCCGTTATTTGTTAATCATATTACAACACTACGTATCTGTAAGAATTATAAAATGGGATGAGTTTCTTATCTTATATACCATATGCTAGTATAAAAAATAAAAGGCAAATAAGACATTAATGAAGCTTTTAGAAGAGAGAAATAAAAAAAAAAGAATTTATGTCCATGCTGATCAACTATTATCAAAGCACTTTGAATTATTTAAAATATTATAATAATGTAATAATTGAATTATATGTGTTTTATATTTTTAATATTTTCAATCGAATGCTTTGTTAATAATATAATCAAATCATTTAATACAAATTTATAATATTTCTTTATGATGAATATATGCTTTGAGAATATAGAACATACAAGAGTCGTGTTTAATCATTTTCTTTACATGAGAATCTGGGAGGAAAAATATCATGGAAAGGTCAGATGAGGGAATAAAAAAATTACTAATTTACAGGCCTGCCCTATATTGAGGGTTAAATAGTTTTTTTAGCATAATAAAAAAAATACTTAGGCTATAGAGAATTATTTGATATTATTATTTAAGCTTGAATTACCAATTAACCTTGAAACCTTCTGGTCATTTAAATTTTTGTCTAACTCAGATTTAAAATTAAACCACATTAAAATTAGTTTGATAGGATCCAATCAATATAGACAATCCAACAAACATGTAGCAAAAAGTATGAGGTTGGAAACTAAAAAAAAGTGAAACTGATAGAAAAAAAACTCTTATAACATATTTATTGTCTAGCTCGAGTTTAAAATTAAATTATATGAAAGTTATTTAACGCAACCCAATCAGCTTGGCTAGTCTAGAGATAACCTTGTCAATCAATGAAAAAAAATATGAGGATGAAATTGAGAAGAACAAAAGATGAATTTGACAGGAAAAAAAAACTTATTAACCTAACACATTTCATCACTCAGGTTTAAAATTAAATCACGTGAGATTTATTTTGATAATTAGTCGACTTGGCTAATCCAAAGCAACCTAGATAATTGTTAAAAGAAATCGAGGATGAAGTTGAAAAAAAGACAAAATTGAAAAAAAAAAGCAAATTAAAAAAAATAGAGATGAATGTGAACAATATTGAGCTACATGAAGTTTTTTAATAGTATCAAGTAATTATATACGCATATCCATGATTTTTATTATTATCTTCTACGTTTTCCTTTCACAGTAAAAAATATTTACTAGTTCATCTCAACCAGCATCCATAGATGAAAAGGCGTATTCTGATTGAACAATGTAATATAAGCTTTTTTAAGCTAATAAGGAAAAAAAAACCTTGATTATTGATATTTTAGAATATAGTTTTTAAATCTGGATCAATAAGCATCATTCACAAAAAAAATATTATTTGTTATGTTCTTGATTGGAGGTAATAAAATAAAATGAGTAAACATAATTATATCAATTGGCATAATATTTCTATAAAATAATTGGACCAGCGTTTGACTATTTTACTCCTACAATACAAATTACTTTTCAAAAGGTGAAACATGGCATCTAGATTTTCTTCTTCCAGATCAAGACAGACGACCTGCCACCGCAATTTATAGACGACCTTTCGCCGTGCAAAATGGGGTTTGATTAATTGATAAAAAATCAAAAGCTAGTATCTGTCGTTTTGAAGCTGGTTGTTAACGAGGTTAACTGGTGATGTTCTTCATTTAGGGAAAGAGCTAGGCGAACTGAACTTCGTTCTATTGCTGCTTCTCCCGCCCACGAGGGCTAGACAATTACTGAAAATGTTTTCAGTTTAAAAATATATTAAAATTATTTTTTATATATTTTTTAAAAATTATTTTTAATATTAATATATAAAAATATCTTATAACAAAAAAAAATTCATGTTATGTGATACAACTTATGATTACTTTGTTGAGTTGTCCAAGAAGTCATGTTAGAAAAAAAATTCCCAAGTTCTCTTTCCATTTTCTTACAGAAATTAATTAATGCCAGTTTTTTTAATTCCAATTCAATTAACAAGAAACCATCAAATAAAATCAAACAAGATGAGCAATTTAGCAATTTGGATCATCAAGTGTGTATAAAGAGATCGACCAAGAGATGATAGTTCTCCGTCGTTATTTTTATAATCGACGACAAATTCTTTCAAACGCGTTGCTATGGATTCAGGTTTGGAGTCTCGCTGGGCTACGGTTCGGGCATGAGATAACCATCCTCGTGTACTGTACTGCAGTTTCGTGCTCTGATTGTTATTTTTTTCCTGCAACTTTCATTTCCAGAAGGCTTTTCCTCCTGCTCAGGCCAATCCTATTCTTTCTAATTCCCCACTCCCTCCACTTGAGGTCTAGCAACCAGTAATCTATTTAGCAACTCCATCAAAACAACTATTTACAGCACGAATGGTTGCGTGGAAATAGGAAATACCTCATCATGTCTAGGTTTTCCCTGTGCCGCTGCTACGTTCGTTTCTAATTCCCCACTCCCTCCAAAAGACTAATGTTCTGCTCAAATGGCGTAGGGCCAGAACCCACGCGCTAACTTGCGGAACCATATTTTTAAAATAATATTTATATTTATTAAATTATTAATTTTTCCTTTATTGAATCGTTTATAACTAAAAGGTCAGGTTGAGAATATAAAAACAAGCTCAGATATCAATTGAATAAATTTTACTTTTAAAGATAATTAAATTATTTTATTGTGCTTGAAAAATTAACAATACAAAAATGCCCTTTGGAATCTGTTTATTTCTATATTTATTTTAAAAGTAATGTAGTCATTTCATTATATCATATGCTTTAGAAAATACAATTTTTTTTGTCTCTTATTATTGTTGTTGTTACAACCAATGGAACATTGTGAATAAATTTCCATGAGAAAAGCAAAGTGGTTATTTCATTGTAAATTATTAAAATAAAAAATCTATTCTTTATAATTTTTATTAAATAATAAGTTTAAGAAGGATACGTGCTTTTCAAATCTCAATAATAATAAAAAGTGATGTTCTTGTTGCATCAATAGTCTGTATTTTTCTTTACATAAAAGATAATAGATTTAGATGATTAAAATTAAATAAATATATTTTTATTATTGTGAAAAAATGTCTGTGTAATTTCTAATAAAAACCCAGGTCGTGTTCTATTAATTTATTCCTTCGCCCGAAAATGGAAAAAGAAAACTATATTGTCACGATGCAAAAAAAAAAAAGGGAAATAATTATAAGTAATAACCGCAACAACATGTGCTTTTCACCAACCTGTTTCAGGATATAAAAAAAACATATGATTAGTTAATATTAAATTATAAACATTAAATGTCAATTTCCCCGCACCACAGCATCTTGCTAGTTAACAGTACAAACAGGGAATATTATGAGCAGCTTTTCCAGTTCTCAGACCTGGGAGTCACAAGTCTTAACTGTGTGTTAGGGTCACTGGTCACCGTACAATCTTGCCAACTTTTTTTCCCCAAAAGCGTGAATGTGTCGGGGTAATTGGTTTTTTCTTAAAATAAAACATTTTTTAATATATATATATATTTAATTTTTGATGCATGTAGCAAAATAATTCAAAAACATAAAGAATAAAAACTTTTAGGAACTTGTAGCAAGATAATTTATTCTTCATTGATTATAAAACTCGTAACTTGTATAAAATTTGTAACCTCCTGACAATTACTGTTTGGGATTTAGAA